>CM058238.1:36501151-37859659 GCA_030180135.1 Orychophragmus violaceus
AAAGGTGATTTTGTGTAGTGAAAAGCGAGAGAAAATGAAAGGAGAGAGTGGCTAACCTTTTAAAATGTTCTCAAATCTAAAACTTCAATATAAGTTTTGGTATTTTCCAATGCTTTTTATATTTATATAACTTATAATCGAAATATATTAATTATAAATATAACATTTCTATTCGTGATTGTGCTATATGATATGGTAAAAGACAAGAGAAAAGCATTTGTCTTAGGTGCCTGCTACTTTATAACTTTAGACTTTTAACGTTATTTACTTATTTAACACAAGCTAGGCTCATGCTTCACGATTACAAAACAAATCAAATCTTTTGCACTCAACATAAAAATGCAGCGACCTTTTTCCGGTGATTCACCATCACCAAACTGTCTTCACGGCTGCTTCTCGTCGTCATCATTTCACGTAATCGACGCCTCCTCCGATCCACCACCAGATTCAACTCCCACCGTCACGTCCGCCACTCTCCGCCGTAATTTCGCTCAAACCACAGCCTCCACCATTTTTCCGGAGACCCATTTCACCGACCCGAATTCGCTCCCTTCCCTTCAAGAATCCTTCTCCGATTTCATCCAAGCTTACCCCAATTACACCGATACTTATAAGATCGACCGCATCAGATCCGACCACTACTTTCACTTAGGTTTAACACATTACACGTGTCTTGATTACGTAGGAATTGGTTTATACTCTTACTCACAGTTGCTCAACTACGACCCTTCCACTTACCAGATCTCTTCTTCCTTGTCTGAAAGTCCCTTCTTCAGTGTTTCTCCGAAGATCGGTAACTTAAAGGAGAAGCTTCTCCATGATGGAGGTCAAGAAACAGAGTTCGAGTACTCGATGAAGAGAAGAGTCATGGGTTTTCTCAAAATCTCCGAAGAAGATTACTCGATGGTCTTCACCGCCAATAGAACTGCTGCTTTCAGGCTCGTCGCCGAATCTTACCCGTTTAATTCAAAACGAAAGCTTTTGACTGTTTACGACTACGAGAGCGAGGCTGTGGATGAAATTAACAGAGTCTCTGAGAAACGTGGAGCCAAAGTAGCTGCAGCGGAATTCTCATGGCCAAGGCTAAAAATCTGTTCGTCCAAGCTGAGAAATATGATCACTTCCGGGAAAAGCAGAAGCAAGAAGAAGAAGGGTATCTTCGTATTTCCACTTCATTCTAGGGTTACAGGATCTCGGTATCCGTATCTGTGGATGAGTGTGGCACAAGAAAATGGGTGGCATGTGATGATTGATGCTTGCGGTTTGGGACCGAAAGATATGGACAGTTTTGGTCTTTCGATATATAATCCAGATTTCATGGTGTGTTCGTTCTACAAAGTGTTTGGAGAAAACCCTTCAGGATTTGGTTGCTTGTTCGTTAAGAAATCTACCATTCCGATTCTTGAATCTTCCACTGGTTCAGGTATGGTTAACCTCGTACCTACAGACAATCCAATTTCGTTAAACGGTTTGGAAATCAACCGGACGCAAACAGAATCGGAAGAAGTAGATTGCTTTAGATCGGGAACCGAATACAGATGTCTAGATCATGTGGACTCACTTGGGTTGGTAGCAACCGGGAACAGATCAAGATGTTTGATCAATTGGTTGGTAAGTGCTCTCTACAAACTTAAACATTCTACAAGTAGTCGTCTCGTTAAAATCTACGGTTCAAAAGTTAATTTTAATCGAGGACCAGCAATTGCGTTCAATCTATTCGACCAAAAGGGAGAGAGAATTGAACCTTTTATCGTGCAGAAGCTAGCCGATTGCAGCAACATCTCACTCGGACAAGGGTTCTTGAAGAATATATTATTCGAAGAGGAGTACGAAGGCATGAAAGATAGAGTTCTCGAGAAGAAAAAGAACGAACCGGGGATCTCTGTTCTCACTGCCGCGTTAGGGTTTCTCGCGAATTTCGAAGATATTTATAAGCTTTGGATATTCGTTGCTCGGTTTCTGGATTCAGAGTTTGTGGAGAAGGAGAGTGGGAGATGTGGAATTCATGTTTTTGAGCACAAGAGCCGTGAAGTAGTGTAGTTCGGTTAACCAGTTTGGTTATAAGTTGTAACTTTTACTCATCAACTTTGCTCTGTTAATTCCAGGTCCATGCCCAATGGAAAAGGAGTAAGTCTTTGATATTTTTGCTTAAATAGAGAAAATTGTAACGCAAACGCTCAGCGACCGAACTGAAACTGTCTATGAATAGTCATCTCAAATGACTTTTAAGACAGTGAATATTAAAAACTAAAGGGGTTTTTTGGTAAGGCAAAGCTTACTGTGTGAAAGCTGAGTTAAATGGAGCTGGTTAAGTTTAGTCCGCGATTTTTCATTCAGAGTGGTGGTTGAGCTGGTTGATCGGATTTAGACAAGGTTGGTCCGGATTCAGACAGTGATTGGTCGGGATTCAAACAAGACAGTTGGATTAGTCAGCTTAAGCTCAGTTCACGGATAAAGATTGATTGATTTTGGCGGAATGGTTACTGGCCAAAACTCAACCGAATTGCCCAATGAAAAGAGCGAAAACGGTTCAGAATTCGCACGGCTTAGTGTTACTAGCGTGGGGAAGGCAATTCGAATTGGTCTGGCCAATCAGAAAGGCGCAGAGCGTTTTGACGGTTTCTGGGCGGTTGGCTTGATGAAAATCGTCATATGGGCTATAAAAATGACCCTCAAGCGATTATTGATCAGTTTTCGCGCTCAGAAAGAAAAAATATCGAGAGAGAGATTCTTAAGAGATTAACTGCTCAGAGAGAGAGAAAAAGAAAGATTTGGCTGTGAGTTTCACCAGAAGTTGGGCAAGAGATTGACTGTGATTGCCGTACTAGTTGAATCGGCGATTGTTATGTTGGATTATGCATAAGAGGTGTCAGAAATCGCTCTCATCATCGGAACCAAAATACTAAGGTCAATGTGTGACCGTGGCTATGGTTTATGATCATTAGCTTGCATTGATTCGTCGTGTCTAGGTTTGCTAGGACAATTCAGATTGCTTGCTTACCAATTATTCTGTGTTATGCGGACTTGATCAATTGATCGGTTCCTTTCACTGAGCGTCTAGATCATACAATGTGCTTGGGGGCAGTTTTCTCACTAAGGCTTGATGCTGGATTCAGATTATGGCTCTTAGGATCTACAGGTTCATGTAATTGAATCTATCAGATCTGGAGATTACCTGGTGATTAGCAGCGGAAGTTATTTGCAAGATAATCGAGATCTAGAGCGCCTCAAATGCTGCGCCTCTACTGGTATCCACACGCACACAAACTGAACAGGAAGGGATGCTAGTGCCTTTTGAGATCTAATCTCAGAGAGGTTTCTTTTCTGTTTCTGGTGGCTGTAAATTAGGTTAGAAACGAGTTTAGGTCGACCATATATCTTATATATGTCGACTTAAACCGCCCCGGGATTAACTAATGATTAAACCAATTTAATCCGTCAATCCGCGAGTCGTGTCGACCGACACACTCTATGTGTCGATCGACACGGCCAATCTATGTCGACCGACACTCTTAGTGCGTCGATCGACATCGCCCAGAAATGTCGATATTGAATGCATATCAAATATGCATTCACCCGATCATTACATTAATGATCATCCTCTCATGCAATGTCCAGTTTGCTTAGGTGTGTGACCCTGTAGGATCATATAACACTAGCAATGAGTTCTCAACTCATTGATCATAAGTGGCTTCTAGCAAAGCGTTATGACTACCTAGTGTCATATGATTGTCTCATCTCGACAACACGACTTTCTCTCAGAGTAAGTACAAATAGATTTCAGGACATTCCCAACAATCTCCCACTTGTACTGGAATCGTCTATTCCCTTTTAATCCCTTTGTATCCATATCTCAATCTAGCATAAGGCAAGAACTGTGTCATCCTTATTAAGCTAGATCACGTTTATCGAATCCCGATTTATACTGATGAAAAACAAACAACTGACAATCAGTTCGTTTGAGCGCGGCCACGCATTTCCAGTATCAAATCTTCGATAGGCCCAGAGATATTTAACTCCTGTTATATAGGAGGTACAAATCCCATCTTGTTCCATCCATGTCTCTTTTATACTTCATGATACGCCTAATCAGTGTCTTTATGATCACCAGTTACGGCTGACGTTTGACAAAGTCAAGACGAACCAATCCATATAAGAGAGGACATGATGAACTCAGGTCTAAGGACTATACTCTTTAGTCGTAATGAGAAACTCTTATGACACTCATATAACATCTTGTAGAGTTCTCATTAACGGGTCAAGTCCGATCATGTGTTCTCTAACACATATCTATGTGATTGACTTTAATACACTTATTAATGACTCCATGAAACATGGTCATCAGTCACCTCACATACTAGTCTCACGTGGTTGTTAATGTCCCACGTTAACAACCTCGACCAGGGACCATTATAATTTATGTCATTTATTGCTTATAGGGTTTCATGATCAAGTCACATACTTGATGACCTATAAAATGTCATAAATTACTTTGGGACATATATATATATATATATATATATATTTAATTAACACAATTAAATAATGCTGAAACAATTTCATTAAAATAACATAACTATTATGTCTTTGTGAACATCATGTCATAACTAAAACAAATACAACTCCCACTGAAATCAAGATCATATCTTAAGATATCTAATGCCTACAGCAGTTGTATGAAACTCATGCTTAGGCCTTGGGAGAGGCTTGGTCAGCGGATCAGCAACATTCTCATCCGTCGGGACTCTGCTGATCTTCACATCTCCTCTATTCACAATATCACGGATAAGGTGATATCGCCTTTCTATGTGTTTGGATTTCTGGTGTGATCTAGGTTCCTTTGCTTGCGCAATGGCTCCATTGTTGTCACAATACAAAGCCACTGGCTCAGAAATGCTAGGAATCACACCAAGTTCAGTGATGAACTTCTTGATCCAAACAGCCTCCTTTGCCGCTTCAGAAGCAGCGAGGTACTCAGCTTCAGTTGTGGAATCTGCTACAGTGTCCTGCTTGGAACTCTTCCAGCTTACTGCACCGCCATTCAGGCAGAAGATGTAACCAGATTGCGATCGGAAATCATCTTGGTCTGTCTGAAAACTTGCGTCTGTGTAACCACTTACTACCAGCTCATTACTTCCTCCATACACCAAGAATTTATCCTTAGTATTTCTCAAATACTTCAGAATATTCTTGACTGCTGTCCAGTGACTTTCACCTGGATCCGATTGGTATCTACTCGTCATGCTTAAAGCACAAGCAACATCTGGACGAGTACAGAGCATGGCATACATGATGGATCCCAACGCCGAGGCATAGGGAATCCGACTCATGCGATCTCGCTCAGCAGGTGTCTCAGGACACTGCTTCTTGCTGAGACTTATGCCATAAGACATTGGTATGAAGCCCTTCTTGGAATCTTGCATTCTGAACCTGTGTAAGACCTTATCGATATAAGTGTCTTGACACAGTCCAATCAACTTGTTTGATCTATCTCTATAGATTCTTATTCCAAGAATATACGCGGCTTCTCCCATGTCTTTCATTGAAAAACAACTTCCGAGCCAAGTCTTAACAGACTGTAACAACGGAACGTCATTTCCGAGAAGAAGTATGTCATCTACATACAACACGAGAAATGCAACAGCGCTCCCACTAGTCTTCTTGTAAACACATGGTTCTTCTTCGCTTCTGATGAAATCAAACTCTTTGACTGCTTCATCAAAACGAAGATTCCAACTCCGAGATGCTTGCTTCAATCCATAAATGGATCGATGAAGCTTGCATACTTTCCTAGCAGCATTAGGATCGATGAAACCTTCGGGCTGTGTCATGTACACATCCTCTTCCAGAATTCCATTAAGGAAAGCTGTTTTCACGTCCATTTGCCAGATCTCATAATCATAATGAGCAGCTGTTGCTAGGAGAATCCGAATGGATTTAAGCATGGCTACAGGTGAATAGGTTTCTTCATAGTCTATACCATGAATTTGTTTGAAACCTTTTGCCACCAGCCTTGCTTTATATATCTGAATATTTCCATCCACATCAATTTTCTTCTTGAAAATCCATTTACACTCAATGGGTCTTGCACCATCGGGTAAATCAACCAAAGTCCATACTTGGTTCTGTGACATGGATCCCATTTCGGATTCAGCGGCTTTCAGCCACTTTTCGGAGTCAGGGCTCATCATCGCTTCTTCGTAATTCGCGGGCTCGTCACTGTCAATGATCAATAAATCATGACAATTGGTTACGAGAAATCCATATCTCTCGGGTTCGTGACGGATCCTTTCGGATCTACGAATTTCTGGCTCCACAGGCGTTGGGTCTACAACTCTTTGTAGATCCAACTGTTGCTCTTCCTCTACGGGTTGAGCATTTTCCTGCGGTTCTCGAACTTCTTCGAGTTGTACTTTACTCCCACTGTTTCTCTTGGAAAGAAACTCTCTCTCAAGAAAAACGCAGTTCCGAGCAACAAACACTTTGTTCTCGGATTGGTTGTAAAAGTAGTATGCCTTGGTTTCCTTAGGATAACCAACGAAGTAGCACTTATCAGATTTGGGTTCGAGCTTATCTGTAATTAATCGCTTAACATAAGCTTCACAACCCCAAATCTTCAGGAAAGACACATTTGGAACATTTCCAGTCCACATCTCATGTGGTGTCTTTGCAACTGATTTTGACGGAACCCTATTAAGTGTAAACGCAGACGTTTCTAGAGCGTATCCCCAAAAGGATAATGGAAGAGTTGAGAGACTCATCATTGATCGAACCATATCTAATAAAGTCCGATTCCTCCTCTCAGACACGCCATTCCATTGTGGTGTTCCAGGAGGAGTGAGTTGTGAAACAATTCCACAATCTCTCAAATGATCACTGAATTCTTGGCTTAAGTATTCTCCTCCACGATCTGATCGAAGAGCCTTAATACTTTTGCCAAGTTGATTATGTACTTCATTTTGGAACTCTTTGAACTTTTCAAAGGATTCCGACTTGTGTCTCATTAAATAGACATAGCCATACCTGCTGAAATCATCAGTAAAGGTAATGAAGTATCGAAAATTTCCTCTGGCACTTGTGCTCATTGGGCCGCATACATCTGTATGTATAAGGCCCAATAGGTCACTGGCCCTTTCATTTTGTTTGTTGAAAGGCGCCTTTGCCATTTTGCCTAGTAAACAAGATTCACATTTCTCACATGATTCATAATCAAATGAGCCCAAAAGCCCATCACTATGGAGCTTTTGAATCCGTTTCTCGTTTATGTGGCCCAAACGACAATGCCATAGAAAAGTCTGATTCGTGTCATTTGATTTGAATCTCTTGGTGTTAATGTTATAGATTTATGTGCTTTGGTTTAGAACATAAAGCCCATTCTCTAATGGGCTGCTACCATAATACATATCATTGTAATCAAAAGAACAACATTTATTCTTAATTGAAAACTGATATCCTTCCAAATCCAAAACAGGAATAGAAATAATATTTCTGCTTATAGCAGGTACATAGTAGCAATTATGAAGTTCTAAAACCAAACCAGAAGGTAAAGACAAATTAAATGTTCCTACGGCTAATGCAGCAACTCTTGCTCCATTCCCCACACGCAGGTCCACTTGTCCCCTTTCCAACGTCCTACTGTTGCTTAGGCCCTGCATATTTGTACAAATATGAGCACCACAGCCGGTATCCAATACCCAAGAAGTAGAACCAGAAGTAGTAACATTTACTTCTATAACATAAATACCTGAAGATGAAGTCTCGAAAGTCTTCTTCTTCTTCTTCTTCTCTTCCAAGAATTTGTTGCAATTTCTCTTCCAATGCCCAGGCTCTTTACAGTAATGGCACTTATCAGTCTCAGATGGGCCCGGCTTAGGCTTTGGGGCTGGCGCCGGCGTGTCCTGGTTCTCAACCGGGACTGCCTTGCCCTTTCCCTTACCTTTGCCAAGTTTCTTAAACTTCTTACCCCCTTGTACCATAAGTACATTAGGAGTGCCCTTCTTGATATTTGGCTCAGCTGTCTTGAGCATGCCATGCAGCTCAGTCAATGTCTTTGTCAAGTTATTCATGTTATAGTTCATAACAAATTGATCATAACTTGACGGCAGTGACTGCAGAATGATGTCAGTAGCCAACTCTTGGCTAATGGGACAATCCAGCTTCCCCAGGTTATCAATACAACCCATCATCTTAATGACA
This sequence comes from Orychophragmus violaceus, assembly GCA_030180135.1. Taxonomy (NCBI): domain Eukaryota; kingdom Viridiplantae; phylum Streptophyta; class Magnoliopsida; order Brassicales; family Brassicaceae; genus Orychophragmus; species Orychophragmus violaceus. The sequence goes on from CM058238.1 coordinate 36,509,348, forward strand.
TGAGGACTGACTGGACTGTCCTTTGGTAGCTTGCATTCAATGAGAGATTTAACCGTCTGGTATCTCTCAGTTCGTGCTTGCTCCTGAAACATGCTTTTCAGGCTAGTAATCATCTCCACTGGCGACTCCACGTTCTCGTATTGCTTCTGCAAGTCCGAGTTCATGGTAGCCAACATGAGACAATTCACATCGACCACATCATTGGAATGCTTGTCCCAAGCACTCCTTTCTGCATGTGCAGCATTGGATCTCGGTTTTTCAGGGAGAACATTTTCAAGGACATAGTCCCGCTTCTCCTGCTTGAGAACAATTCTCAAGTTCCGATACCATTCGAGAAAATTCGATCCATTTAACTTGTCCTTCTCAAGGACGGATCGCAGGGAGAAAGAATTGTTATGAGTAGTAGTCATAGCTGAGAACATAGAAAAGAAAAGGTTTAGTTATGATGTTCAAGAAATGAGAAGTCTTAACTTTTAAGAAAACTCGCATTATATTCAAACAATGTTTCCTCAGATGAATATAATGATCCAAGACCCATACTTCACTAAACTTGAGTGAGCCACTGGCTGTCACCCAAATTCAGCTATCTAGGTAAGCAACAACCTTGCTAGTTGTATCCAATACAACTCTTGGTTGTGGACTGACATCTTATGTCAAATCCACCTGATGTCTCTGAGCCCAAAACGATTTTGATGGCCCAGTCAAGTAAACCAATCTTTTCAGTCATGTAATTGTTGACGCCTTGCACTGCAAGCCCATCAACACGATTACTTCCTGCCTTACTCATGTAATTGTGGACACCTTGCACTGCAAGCCTATCACTCAATGAAACGAGTCTTGACAGTCGACAAGATTGGAAAGACATCAAGTATCACTTGATATTTGATTGAGGAACGGAATCATTAAAACGTTCAGTTTTATTATGTTTTAGTTCTTATAATAAATTGATTTATCATGCTTTGGTTCTGTGATTGCAGGTTCCAAAACCCAATCATCGTGTCTGATGTCGACCGACACTACTATAGTGTCGATCGATACAGAATAACCAAAAGCAATCCGCGATAACCGATCAATCCAATTGATCCGGTTTCGAATACCGGTCGGTGTCGATCGATGCTACACTAGCATCGGTCGATACCAACCTAATCAAAACAATCGCATTTCAAACCATTTAACCAAGCTCGATAACCGGTCCAATCCAATTGAACCGGTTCATCAATCTCGCGAGGTTTGTGTCGACCGATACAACTCTTGTGTTGATCGACACTAGGCGAAAAGTTTTATTCGGGTTATCCTTCTGTGTCGACCGATACCCGCTTGGTGTCGATCGACACAGGGTGATAATCCCTAATCGTTTTTCAAGTTAAAACCCTAAAACTAGATTTTAATCAAAAACGAATTTCAGCATGCTTGTATCAACTATACAGAGATCCATATTCAACTAATCTAATCAACATGCCACAGATTCAATGGAACCCTAAAGCTCTGATACCACTGAAGGAATTTCTAGCAGTTCTAATCAGGATTAGCAACCCTAGTCTGAATTCCGAGCCTAGGATCTACAGGTTCATGTAATTGAATCTATCAGATCTAGTGATTACCTGGTGATTAGCAGCGGAAGTTATTTGCAGATAATCGAGATCTAGAGCTCCTCAAATGTTGCGCCTCTACGGTATCCACACACACACAAGCTGAACAGGAAGGGATGCTAGTGCCTTTTGAGATCTAATCTCAGAGAGGTTTCTTTTCTGTTTCTGGTGGCTGTGAATTAGGTTGGAAACGAGTTTAGGTCGACCATATATCTTATATATGTCGACTTAAACCGCCCTGGGATTAACTAATGATTAAACCAATTTAATCCGTCAATCCGCGAGTCGTGTCGACCGACACACTCTATGTGTCGATCGACACGGCCAATCTATGTCGACCGACACTCTTAGTGTGTCGATCGACATCGCCCAGAAATGTCGATATTGAATGCATATCAAATATGCATTCACCCGATCATTACATTAATGATCATCCTCTCATGCAATGTCCAGTTTGCTTAGGTGTGTGACCCTGTAGGATCATATAACACAAGCAATGAGTTCTCAACTCATTGATCATAAGTGGCTTCTAGCAAAGCATTATGACTACCCAGTGTCATATGATTGTCTCATCTCGACAACACGACTTTCTCTCAGAGTAAGTACAAATAGATTTCTAAAACCATCATTCCAGCTCCTTGGTCTCGCGGTAAGTCTTTCTGTGTACTGAAAACAAGTTAGTGAGGGGGCTAACGTCCATGATCTTGTCATTGCAGATGGCTAAGAGTAACCGAACCAGGAGGAATGTTTCTGAAACTTGGGAGACGTCTGGGAATAATGCGGCAATGAATGCTACTGGAAATGATAAAGTTCATAATGCTAATGTTGTTGATGCTGCTCCGGTGGAATTAAAAGTAGTATTGTCATTGTTAGCGTAAGTTTTACAGAGAATGCATGTTGTTGCGTTTGTTAAGAATGCTCCACAAGTTGTTGTGAATGTAGAACAAGTTGTGGTAGATGAGTGAGTATATATTGCCTGCTCCTAGGAACCTATCCTACCTCAAGGTGATGGATCACATGCAGAATCAGGGAACCAAGTTCTTTACTGGTGAATAAAAGCCTATTAATGTGGATCAGTGGTTGACAAGGTTGGAGAGGAACTTTGACTCAATATGTTGTCATGATGCCTATAAGAAAGACATCGCAGTGCACTATCTGGATTATGATGCGCACACTTGGTTGCAAGGTGTGGCAAATCAGATTGGTGGCAGACAATGCACTTGGCTGATGTTATATGGGAATTTCAGGAGCAAGTACTTTTCGGCTAAAGCCTTTGATAAGTTGGAACAAGGATCTATGACCGTGAATAAGTAAGAAGCTGAGTTTAATCGGCTTAAGAAGTATGTTGGTCAGGAGGGAGTGGATGAAGAATCCTTGGTGCGCAAGTTCATGCGTGATTCGCGTGGAGATCTGAACACTCGTTGCACGATCTGCAACTATGAGTCTGTTGTTGAGCTGGTTGAGAAAGCTGCACAACAAGAAGAAGGAATGAATGAGGAAGCAAGGTTGTTGGGAAGTGGACCACAAGTTCTTGTAGGAAATGATGCTGGCAAGAACAAGAAGTTTGGGAAGAGCAACCATTCTGGAAAATCATTTTTTGGTCGCATTGTGTGTCTGGCTTGCAAGACGGTACATGTGGAATCATGCATGACTGCTTCTGGGGCATATCATATATGCGTTAGTGTGGATCATAAAGTGTGTGGCTTTACAGAGGAGGATCTGAGGCTAAGGATCAGGGAAAGTTGCAGAAGAACGGTTGTGCTATAAATGCGGCGAAGTTGAACACTTCAAGAATCAGTGTCCTAAGTTGGCTCCGCATACTGAGAAAAAGTCAAGTGATGGACTGTAACCGAATGCAAAGAGGCAGGCCATCATGTCGCGTGTGTACACAATCATAGAATTAGTCTCAGGATCCAAGAACCTCTTGTCTGATCAATGGTAGTCCTATCATTTACCTTATCATTTCTGTGTGAATTTCTTGTTGCATGTTTATAACTAAATTTCTTAACATTCAGGATAATGAATGTTTAGGGATCTTAGTCATGAGTGGTGTTGCGACTCATGTTATGTTTGATTATGGTGCATCGCATTGCTTTGTGCATCCGGATATGATAGGAATTGATGAGTTTCAGAAGGAAACCGATGGGAAGTTGGGATGGTTCATGGAGCTTGAAGGCATGTAATGTTCATGATGGGAAAGGTCCAAAACATTTATGTGATGATCAGAGAAGTGAACATGACAACCGATCTGATGATCAGTTAGGTGAATTATTTCGAAGTGATCCTTGGTATGGATTGGCTTGGGAAATACAAGGCACATCTAGACTGTCACTGATATACCATGGATTTTATGGATTTTAACCATCGTATATGTCTTTGTTATCGAGTCTTTCTATGTGTTTTGGAGTCTTTTCAGGTGTTTTACAGGTTTAAGAACATATGGAGCCTAATTGGACGTTTTGGGAGCATTTGCAACAATTCTGCACTATTTAAAGACTTCACAGAGTTCAGTGGCTGCGTTTTCGCCTTGCAACTGTCGTTGCAGTTCTGTGCCCAAAAATCTGCATTTTGGAGAAATTACAGTTTTTGCCCAGAAACTTCCCAGACTTGCAAAAAGGCCCCCAGCCGACTTTAGACCATTATATTAGGGTTTTTAAGCCATTGTTTAGGCTACGCTTTACTTACGCTTTATTCTATTTTCAGAGAGAGTTAGGGGCTGATCCTGCCCTCGAAAGAGAGAGGATTTCGAACCCCAGTTCTTTATTTGATTTTATGATATTTGGTTTTCTATTCATGATGTTTTCTGTTTCGATGATTATGTCTGAGTAGATTACCTGTTAAGTTTAGGGATTCTCATTAGGGATTTCATGGAATTATAGGTTAATCAATCTGCAGGGATTCATATCTATTAGTTATTCATCTAGGATTGTTCTTACTGCTTAATCTGAATTACCTACCCAGATTTATGATGTTAGGTTGATTGATACAACGACAATTGGTTAATTAGCTAGAAAGAACCTAGATGAGCAATTTAATTACTCGCAAAGGAATTTGGTTTAATTAGACTGTGAACATATCGAACTTGGAATTAAAGCTAGTTTAATCTGTTAGTAATTGCAAAGGAATTTGGATTGTTGCACTTAGACTTAGAGAATTCTCGCAACGACAGTTGGTTAATACTATATCTTTGTTTGAGTTCTAGAATAGTTCTTAATGAGATCCCGATTGATTGATTGCTTGTGTTCCTGATTTCCTGAGAACTCCCTAGACTTAACGCTTCGCCTCCTTGCTTACAAACTCGCTTGATTTACTTTCTCGCATTGCTTTATTAGTTTCTATTCAAATTGCTTTCTCCTAGTTTAATCTTTTCCGTTTTAAATCTATCGTTGCCCAGAGTCCCTGTGGATTCGATCCCTAAGTACTACATCTACATCACTGTGCACTTGCAGTTAGTATAGGGATTAATTCCCTGGGGACTCTTTTGAGTCTTCGATAGATTTGAACTTAGGGTTTATACTAGGTTTTTCGTTTTTCTTTTTTGTTACTAATTTTTTAATTTTTTTCTTTTTTCTGTTCTTGCGTTTCAGGTACGCATGTAATCACCTTGCATCGATCGACACGGTCCTGTGTGTCGATCGACACATCTTCGAGCTTGCATCGATCGACACTGCTCTGCATCGATCGACACAGCGCGTAAGATGATGGGAATGATGGAACAAATGTTGGAAAATCAGCAGAATAACTCGTTCTGCAGAGGCTATGGTTCCTATTCATTCACCAGGAATTACGAATCTCCATCATATCAGCCTGTTCCTCCTCACAATACACAGTCTGATAAACTGATGAGCATGATGGAGCAGTTATTGGAAAAACAGGAAGAAGATTTGAACTACATCAGTGGCTCTAGATTCTAATAAAACAGGTTTGGTAATCAGCGAGGTAACAAGTTCTTTAATGGTGGACAGAGGAGTGCTTTCACAAGCAATCAAAACTCTTCTGTATATGGACAGACTGCTGATTATCAGAAGCCTTTGCAGCAAGGTAATTCTCATCAGAGAACCTATGAAACTTATCAGACACCTCCTACTGCTAATGCTTATAAGAGAAAGATGGAATCCATGATGGAACAGTTGCTAGAGGATCAGACTAAGACTAATGTAGACCTCGACAGGAAACTGGATGCTATGCATGAAAATCTGAATGGTAAGTTTGAATCTCTGAGCACACATGTGAAGAAGCTAGATGTTCAAGTTCAACAAACAGCTGGAGCAATACAAAGGCAAAATGAAGCTGGGAAAGCTAAACAGAATTTGTACATCAATGCAGTAACCATAAGAGATGAGATTGACTTGCTGGGAGAAGAAGAGAGCGTAATCTCGGATATTCTGGGTTAATTCTGTCTGTCTGAGACAAGCATCGATCGACACAACTCGTGCATGGATCGATGCATCCCCAATAAGTCTGATGGATCTGAACATAATCGCCTTGTGTCGATCGACACACCTACTGCATCGATCGACACAGATCGCAGACGAGACCAGAAGCCTGCAACAGTCCCAGAACGAGTCTATAAGCCCATTGTGCCATATCCTAAGGTTCCTAAACCCTCTAAACAAGAGCTAGAAGTGGCTAACTGCATGAAAGTGATGGATAAGAAGGTGAATGAAACACCACCAGTTGAAGCTTCGCGAGTTCATGCAAAGAAGATGATCTCCACTGATGGTCATCTGAAAGAAGAAGTTCAGATTGGTGGAACTACAATATCTGATAGTAGAGAGAAGAAGATGGCGGTTCTTCTTGAACCTGCTCTAACATCTTCAGAGCCTGCAACTGCTCATAGGCAGAAAGCTCCAGACATCAGATCTGCACCAAAGGTAAGGTATAAATCACCTAAGCTTAAACCTCCTGACCACATTGTTTTGAATGCAGGAAAACGCAGTGTCCCACCCAAGCTTCGCTCCCGCCCTGCTTCTACTCCTTCGTTCCTTGGAAAACCTCATGATCTGAAAGCCTATACACCTCCTTGGATGAAGAGATATTCACAGAGACACTCAAAGTCTCTGTTGAAACCGCCATGAGTTCAATCTCTATCCCATAATTAAGCTAATGACTCAAAACAAGCGCTGAGTGGGAGGCAACCCACTGTTAGGTTTGCATAATTTATTTTTGGTGTTTTCATTAGCATTTTACGTTTTTGTTTTTGGTTTTTGGTGAATTTTGTCTGCAGGTTTCGACAGATTCACAGTGCGTCGATCGACACAACACGAAAGAAATCGCATTGCAGCGATCGTTGCGGTCCTGAGCAACGATCGACACACCATGAAATATCATCTAGCAACGGTCGATGCATTTATGCAGCGATCGATGCATGTGCGACAGAGGTAAAAACCCGACAGACATAATCTCATCTTTTATCTATTATTTTCTTTTTACCAACCCTTAGCTTAACACTACTGGGGACAGTGTGTTTCAAGTGTGGGGGAGGTAGCTACTGACTTTATCTTTCTGTTTTCTTAAGAGTCAGTCTGTTTTCAAAATTTGTTTTATTGAGACAAAAAAGTTTAAGTATGAAACGATGATTTTTTGAGAAGATTAACCCCACTTGCAGGAACTTAAGTGACCATTGGGATGAAGTTGCAGGATCTATCTATGACTATTAGAAAACCCCATCACAGATCAACCTACTGAGGACACCCACATCACTTCAGGTATCAGAGGATCCTTTTACTGACTTCACCTTAATACTGACTTAATTTTATCACCTAAGGGCTTGGTATACCTTGTGTCGGATTCCTTTGTTAGTTATGACACAGCCTGTAAACCTGTCATATTTGGTTCCCTTCTCCCCTTCCATAAAGTAAAAAAAAAATATATATATATATATATATATAATAAACTGAGGATGAGTTAGTAACTCCGAAGTGTTCATGGGAGTAGTAGCAAACACTATTATCTCTTGTGCGATCCATGGAATGTGTCCAAAGTACACCCCTTAACGGGAAGAGCACTAATAAAAAAAAAATGATACCCAATGGGGAAAAATCAGAATGCTAAGGAAGGGAAAAGAGAAGTAAGGGACTAGAGAAAGATAGTATGGTGGTCTAGAGCTGACAAGGTAAGAGTCCATGTGCCCTTTGATCGATACTCCTTAGGTGAGATTGCACTTTAATACTTGCAGAAGTCAGTAGGGTGAATTCGAATGCGTGAATGTGATTGTGGAGTTTACTTAGGAAAGATCCTAAGTGTGGGGGAAGTACATGTTGGTCTTGATGTCTTGCAGGTGATTCTTTCAGTGGCTTACAAAGGGGAATCTGAGTGTTGTTGCTTCTATGACGAAAAGAGTTTCTGAAAGTTTTCAAACCTCTTCACCATGCTTTGGTTCTTTACTTGCTTGAGGGCAAGCAAGAGCTAAGTGTGGGGGAGTTGATATACCATGGATTTTAGGGATTTTAACCATGGTATATGTCTTTGTTATCGAGTCTTTCTATGTGTTTTGGAGTCTTTTCAGGTGTTTTACAGGTTTAAGAACATCTGGAGCCTAATTGGACGTTTTGGGAGTATTTGGAGCAATTCTGCACTATTTAGAGACTTCACAGAGTTCACTGGCTGCGTTTTCGCCTTGCAACTGTCGTTGCAGTTCTGCCCCCAAAAATCTGCATTTTGGAGAAGTTACAGTTTTTGCCCAGAAACTTCCCAGACTTGCAAAAAGGCCCCCAGCCGACTTTAGACCATTATATTAGGGTTTTTAAGCCATTGTTTAGGCTACGCTTTACTTACGCTTTATTCTATTTTCAGAGAGAGTTAGGGGCTGATCCGGCTCTCGAAAGAGAGAGGATTTCGAACCCCAGTTCCTTATTTGATTTTATGATATTTGGTTTTCTATTCATGATGTTTTCTGTTTCGATGATTATGTCTGAGTAGATTACCTGTTAAGTTTAGGGATTCTCATTAGGGATTTCATGGAATTATAGGTTAATCAATCTATAGGGATTCATATCTATTAGTTCTTCATCTAGGATTGTTCTTACTGCTTAATCTGAATTAGCTACCCAGATTTATGATGTTAGGTTGATTGATACAACGACAGTTGGTTAATTAGCTAGAAAGAATCTAGATGAGCAATTTAATTACTCGCAAAGGAATTTGGTTGAATTAGACTGTGAACATATCGAACTTGGAATTAAAGCTGGTTTAATCTGTTAGTAATTGCAAAGGAATTTGGATTGCTGCACTTAGACTTAGAGAATTCTCGCAACGACAGTTGGTTAATTCTATATCTGTGTTTGAGTTCTAGAATAGTTATTAATTAGATCCCGATTGATTGATTGCTTGTGTTCCTGATTTCCTGAGAACTCCCTAGACTTAACGCTTCGCCTCCTTGCTTACAAACTCGCTTGATTTACTTTCTCGCATTGCTTTATTAGTTTCTATTCAAATTGCTTTCTCCTAGTTTAATCTTTTCCGTTCTAAATCTATCGTTGCCCAGAGTCCCTGTGGATTCGATACCCTAAGTACTACATCTACATCACTGTGCACTTGCAGTTAGTATAGGGATTAATTCTTGACCTATCAGTCACCGTGGCCGAGTTCAGTTCGAAACCGATCAAGGAAAGCTGGAGTATCAAGGAGTTAGACCGACTAAGGGAAGCTTGATTGTTTCGAAAATTCAAGCAGAAAAATGGTAGAGAAGGGATGTGAAGCGTATCTGGACACGATCACTACGGTGGAAGTTGGGCCATATGGTGAGCTAAGTGAGATTTCGGGGGTAAATGAGTTTCATGATGTGTTCCATTCATTGAATGGATTACCACCAGCTCGTTATGATTTGTTCATGATCGTGAGCCTAGGACGGCTCCAATCTCCAAAGCTCCATATTGTATGTCTCCAGCATAAATGGTCGAGCTAAAGAAGTAGTTAAGTGAATTGATAGAGAAGGTATTTGTGTGACCAAACAGTTCACCTTGCGGCGCATCGGTTACGTTTGTCAAGAAGAAATATGGGAGTTTCATACTCTGCATCGACTATTGTGGACTGAACAGAGTGACAGTGAAGAATAAGTACCCTCTTCCAAGGATAGACGATTTCTTGGACCAACTCTGAGGTGCTACTTGGTTTTCAAAGATCTATATGGCTCAAGGTTATCATTAGATTTTGTTAGCTAAGCCGGATGTTCAGAAGACAACATTCAGGACAAGGTATGGGCATTATGAATTTGTAGTCATGTCCTTCGGATTGACCAATGCCTCTGCGGCTTTTATGAAGGTAATGAACTACGTGTTCAGAGACTGCCTGGATGAATATTTTATCATCTTCATAGATGATATCTTTGTTTACTCAAAGGATAAGGAATAGCACAAGGATCATTTGAGGACGATAAAGAACATACTGCAGGAACACCAATTGTTTGATAAGCTTATTATGTGCAGATTTTAGCAAAGGGATATCGTATTCTTGGGTCATGTGGTCTCAAACAAGGGAGTGTATATAGATCCAGAAAAGATCAAACAATTGCAGATTTTCCTAGACCAAGGAACTCGACATAGATAAAGAGTTTTCTTAGATTAGCTGGATACTACCGACGGAGCTCATGCCAATCAGTTAACCTAGGAGAAAAGTTCTAGGTGATCAATTCATAACTAGCTTTTTTGAATAACTTAGCTGATGAACAGATTGGTGTTAAATCCTAATTAACCAGAGATCCTAATGATAACTAGGATTTTGCAATCCTTTGAGGTACCAATTCCTCAAGCTTATCGATGTAGCTTTGAGGTATCGAACCTTTTTGGGATGGATAAAACCAATAAGCAAACTCTAGACCTTCAGAGTCAAATCAAACAATTTGGTTTTAGTTTCTAACAATCCTAACGAAAACAATTCAAACCGAAGTAAACAAAAAGCAAATAAACAAGCGATTCAATCAATGACAATGATAAGGCCTAAAGGTTAAGGTCAACGGACAGGTGACTCGGGATGATCAAGGAATCCTAATTCAAACTTCTAAAAGCTAATCTCCTATCATGGAACACACCAAGTAAATCAGTTTAATTTCTTAATACCAATTCTTCACTTAATCCTAACTCAAGAACAAATCATCATTTGTGAATTAGAATCAAACGAGCATTCAAACAGGTTCCAAATAGCAAACGATCACTCTAGACATACATTTTCATGCGCTAGAATGTGAAAGTCCTAACAAAGCTAGAAACTGGAATTTCATCGAACATGTTGTGAACAAGAAATTCTAAACATCCTAATCAATGTGATCAAGATTAATTAGGCATTAAGCAAACTTTGCTAGATGAGATTTTAAACAATCAATCACTAGAAATCTATTGATCACCCCTAATCAACCTAATCCTACCTAACCCATAAGCCTATGGAGAACTACTCACTAATCATCATTAGATCAACAAAACTCATAGAAATAGAGTTGATCATGGGAGATTAGTGATGGATTGAGAAATTTGTTGAAGGAATCACAAAAGAAGAACTAGATTAATCAAAGGAATTCAATTTGTTCTTACAAAAGATTTTAGAACATCAAAACAGCTTTCTTAAACAATAAGAAATAGGTTTTTGGCTTAAATAGTCAATAGGGTGCGAGCCGGGTCAACCCAGAACAAACCGGGTGTTGACCCGGATCCGAAACAAATTGTGGGATGCGTATCGGTCTGGCCAGCCGATACGCCAACCGATATTGACTCTCGGATTTTTCTGGGAAGGTCGTATCGGCTTGGCCAGCCGATACGCCAACCGATATTGGCTCTCGGATTTTTCTGGGAAGGGTCGTATCGGCTTGGCCAGCCGATACGCCACCCGATATGGGTGTTCGAAAATTAATCCGAGAGGTGATATCGGTTGGGCCAGCCGATACGCCAACCGGTATGGACTCCTGGTCTTCTGTCAAGGAGCTGTATCGGATTGCTTGACCGATATGCTCGCCGGTACGACTTGTATCCGCATCCTCCTTAGTTCCTTGAGCTCTAGACTCCACTTCCAAGCTCACCATCGCTCCTAGACACCTCCTATCACCTGCAAAACACAAGAAACACTCCAAATGCAAGCCTAAAGTGCCTACTCCTAGTCCTAAACAACTCTAAACTCTAGATGCGACAATGACTCGACAAAATGGTATGAATGATGGAGAAAAGAAGTCAAAACAAGAACTATATACAAGCCTAAATGCTTGAAAATGTATGAATATCAATTCCCCCAAACTTGAATCTTGCTTGTCCACAAGCAAGCATAAGTCAATCAAAACAGGTTGAGGAAAAGGTTTGAAGGTGGGAACTCATATCCAAAGGTTCAATAAAGTTTCAACAAGTTTCAAGTCTATACAACCAAAGTGCAACCGAGAAAAGCCTACTCCAAGGATATAGCCATACTCATAAAGACAAAACTTCTAGCTTAACCTTCAACCTACACAAGCATTCAAATCCACTAGCTCCTTGACATTCATTAGATTTTCAAGTGAATCCTATTCAAAGCGATGTGATCAAACTCATTTGGCTTAAGGGACAAGGTCTTGAGACAAAAATGGTCTCAAAGGAAGGAAAGGCTTCTCCACAATCATTTAGGTTCTCTCGGAAGAAGTATGAACAAGCTATAGTAAAATGCTAAGAGTTAGAGGCAATTGGTGCATACTAGGTTAGACTTCCATCTACCCAAATCCCAAGAGCTTCATCTCCTAGTCTAGCCCACCTAAATGATTACTACCCTTTTCACCAAGGCTATTCTCGCCTTATTCATCTTTCACAATCCAAACCTTCCCAAGGAACCCCAAGGATCATTCAAAAACATTTTGAAAACATTGGTAACTTTACTCTTTTCAACTTAGCTCAAAACTTTTCTCATCTTTGGTCTCTTTTTTCACAAACTCTCTTTCTTTTTGGTGAGCCATTTGGCTTCTTTTCACTTCAAAACATTGAGACACTTTTTCTTTTTCAAAACACTTAAGAGCTTTCATTTTCCTTAACACTTTTACCAATCAACTTTTGATCCCATTCAAACTTCTTTCTTTTCTTTACCCTCTTTTCCTTTCCCAAATCCTCCCCCAAACTTAGGTCCTAACCTATTGCATAGCCAAAAATGCTGAGCTTGCATCTAATATGGAAATCTTTCCTAGTCGCCTCATACTCAACACTTTTTACCGAGTTTGTTCCAAGTAGGCCTACACTTCAAGATAGTGTTTGGGGTTTGAAATAAGGGTGGTGAAAGGCGTGGAAGTCTATTTGAGCAAGTAGAGAGGGGTAGAAAGGATAAGCTTGCTCAAATATTTTGGGGTACCCATGAGTTTATCACACAAAGCATGAACAATTAGATGATTCAATTAAAGTTCTCACTTAGATGGAGCTAGCTTCAAATCACAACAAGTTTCAGCATCAAATCAAGGTTCAAAGCAAGTTATCCAAGTAGGGTTCGTTCTAGCTTTCAAGCGATTCTCGGGTTGCAACCTTAGTGTGATCTATCTAGCATAGCTAGCGTATGAAACAAGTTTTACCCAATCAAACCTTACGAGGAAGTCAAATCATTGTTCCCGATGCATGCGTCCTATATGATGCAACTAGACTCGATCGTAATATGCTGCTGCAGCTACATGCTTTCTTTTTGAAAATTTTTTTGAAATTTTTTGATTTTTTTTTGATTTTTCTATGCCTTAGATGAATGCATGAGACTCAAGATTAGCAACTGATCTCTCCCCCAAACTTAAATCACACGGTCCCTTGTGTGATCTATGCGAGGAAGAAAGACCGAAAACAAGCAAAATACAAACAAAGAAAAGAAGAAAAACTATGTACAAGGATGGAGTGTAACCTGGCTAGAAGTGGAGGTGTGGAGGTGATGAATCCCCCATGGAGTATGTCGGGTTTGAGGAAGAGCAGGACGGTGTCCTCATGGCTCTCCTCTTTCGCCTTCTGTCCTCGCGAATGGAGTGGCGGTGAGGGTCCTCATAGTAGGAATCGTGATCCATGCGCGCAGATCCTCCTGTCTCGTGACCAGCCACAGAGTACCTTCCCTGCTCTAAAACCGTCTGCTCAACTAGATCATCGGCTTTAGCTATCACCTCTTCAGTTGCTGCCCGAAGCTCCTCGTCCAAACTAGTCTGAGCCTCTCGGGATGTGGAAGTCTGTCCCGTAGCACCACTTTTATCCTTCTTCCACACGAACATCTTCAGAACTTTGGTCACTTTCTTCAAGCAGGTAGCCATCTTCTTGATGTTCCTTCCGTGCCATTTTCTCTGCCGTTGGAGGTCCCGGTTCTGTTCCCCAGTGCATTGACTGTCTTGTTCGCGATCGGGTCATCCAATGGCTCTATGTAATACCTATGCAGCCCATACACCCCAGCAGGTGCGTCGGGAGAATCTGAAGTGGCTGCAGGTGCTATCCTCGGTATGTGAGGCTCGAACTGATGTGCCATTCCTGGCATAAACCTGATGTTGGCCCTGTTGGCAAAGCTCGTGATCGCGGGGTTTAGAAGCAGAAACTTCTCCTCATATTCTGTGTCTGAACACATCCTGAAGAGGTGACGACCCGGAGGCGATTTGGAGCCTAGAAAATGGGTCCTGATCAAATGGGGTTCGTCCAACTGATATATCATGGTTTTTACTAGTTTTAGACCATGATATAAGTGTGTTTTAGTGTCTTTTTGTGTTCTTTTAGAGTCTTTTACAGGTATAATCAGGTTTGGAGCATACTTGGTGATTATGGCACTTTTTGGAGATTTTTGGAGTGTTTGGCCGAGAGATAGAGTTCACTGTCCGAAACAGAGGAATGCGTCGATCGTTGCACTCTAGCATCGATCGTTGCACCAGCGAGATGGGCCAAAACTCGGCGGTTTAGAAAAGTCAAGATATTGCACTCTGATCCAGAAGTTCCTGATATTTACAAAGAAGCCCCTGGCCGAGATTAGACCTATATAATTAAGTTTTTGGTGTTTTATTTACAAACGCTTTCATAATTAAGAGCAGAGGATTTTTAGAGCTTTTGGGGCTGATCTGAACCTTTACTTCATCTGTATTTGGAGAAGATTTCGAACCCCTTTTATTCTTTATCTTCTATGCAATTTATTCATCATATGATTATGTTTTCATTATCTATGTCTGAGTAGATTCCTTGTTAGGTTTAGGGTTTCTCACATAGGATTTCATGACTTGCTAGACTTGTTAAATTCAGTTAAGGATTCATAACTATATCTGTTCTTCAATCTAATTGTGCTTAAAGCTAGTTCTAACCTGATCAATTAGAATATAGATCTTAGGTTGCTAAATACGTCACGGAAGTGGGGTTTAGGAATCTGAACTAATTAGATTGAGCAATTAAACTTCTCGCAAACGAAAGTTTGGTTTAGGATAATTGTGAACATATCAAACTTGGGATTAATGCTAGTTTAATCTGTTAGTTCTCGCAAACGAAAGTTTGGTTTGCTGCACTTAGACTTAGAGAATTATCGCAAAGGAATTTGGTTAATTCTATATCTGTGTTTTGAGTTCTAGAACTGTGCTTAATTAGATCCTTGCTGAATGAACTGGCTGCTTGTCTGATTTCCTGAGAACGCCCTAGACTTAGCGCTCTTAATAACTTGCTTTCACAACCAACAATCTCTGCTTTCTGTTTACTTTCTCGCACTGCTTTTAATTCAATCACATTGCTTTCTTCCTAGTTTAATTTCCTGTTCTTGAGCTATTGAATACGGAGTCCCTGTGGATTCGATACCTATATACTACGACTACTGAACTGTGCACTTGCAGTTAGATATAGGATAAAACTTAGAACCTATCACCAACCATGCCACCGGTGTAGGCTGGCCAAATGTCTTGTCCCTCAAACTTCCTTCGAGCGTGATTTTCTTTGCCCTGAGGATAGGTGTGATCAACCCGCCCATGGTGAACTTGGGGTCAACATCCTTAACAGAAGTTCCCCAATCTCTGTGAACTGCAAACTGCTCTACCAAAATGGCCGTGTAGCTCGGTAAGCGCTCAACTTGTGGTATAGGCTTGCTGTTGGGAAATGTGAGCAGGAGTGGCTGCAACCCAATGTATAGAAGTTTCATCTCCATCTCTGTGACTTGGTTCGCCTCCTTCATAGCAAACAATGTCTGAGCTAGTGCCTTATGCACGTACCGAATAGCCGGGTGCCGAAGCCTTGCAGACTTCATGCCTCATGCCTTGTACGGTTTAGTGGCTATCATGAACCATAAGTCCTGGAGGTCCTCCTTGTCAATGGGAATGGAGCAGCCTAGCATAGCACCATGTTCCTCAAAGCCGAAGATGGAACTGATATCTTCAAAGGTCATACTGTACTTTTTCCTGCCCATCGTCCACTCTATACTCCCTCGGCTCACTTCTCCTCTTAAGGCTGCCTTCCTCATGTTGATTGTCATCTTCAAGGTTGAAAGGAACTGACAGGCTGAGCTCTAATAGCCATCGCTGGATACGGTGAAGAAGGTCTTGAGTCCCATGTTCTCCACAATCTGGTCGTAATCCTCTAACAGTCCAAGAGCCGTGAGAGTTGGGACATGAGGGTACCGTGTTGGCCAAAACTGTATGCCCTCCAGCTTGTCAAAGATTTCAGTAGGGGTGTATTTCATTGGACACTCTTCGATCACTTTCCCTGTGATATTTGGAGCTACTTCCTCAGTTGCTATCCCCTTTCCTTTATCTTTTGAGGAAGTCCCCACATCTTGCTCTGATGCCTTTGCCTTTGGTTTTGGGTTGGCGCGAGGTCTAGTCATTGTCCTACAAAAGACAACTCAAAGAATGAATTAGCACACAGCGCAATCTAACGGCACAATGATTAATAGCTTGAGACATCCATGATCAACAATTGTGGGAGCTTAACAATTGCATAAATTTTGTTTTCAATGGAGCAAACAAGCGAAATCATCTTAACCATTTGCAATTCAAGCTCATCAAAGGCATAATGTACCAACAAGTCAATCACATTCACAAGCAACTCACATTCTTATCGAACAAAAGCTCTCAACATGCATTTTGAGAATTTTTGTGAACCGAAACTCAATTAAATCGAGTAGTATCACAAACTTAAGCCTTTAACAACTCAATGCATCATTAGAAACCATCCAATTAGAAAACCCCCAAAATTTCCGTAATTCAAAATTCTCAAGAAACCCTAATTCACGAAAGATCAAATTCATTCACTCCTAGGGCAAAATTGGCTATGGGCATTCACTCAAACACATATTGGGGAGGAATGCAAGCAATATCAACCATCAACAACCAAAAAATTCAAGTTCAAAATTGCCGGGTTTTTCAATCCGAAAATCATGAGAAAGTTTGAGAGCTTTACCTTGGTTTTCAATCCCAGATATCCTTTTTCTTCATTCCATGTCCTTTGCGTAACCCCTATGAGTCCACAACTTCTCCTAAAGACCAAAACCTGATAAAACTCAAGCAAAAGATCAAAAATAACAAGAAAAAGGTCATATGTACAAGGATAAACATGGGAATGTCTCCCAAGTGTGCTTTTGTTTAGAGTCATTAAGCTCGACTTTTGCAAACCGTGATCTTAAGTTGAGGGAGGGCTAGAGAGTGGAATCGAAGTCCCTTCCTCTATAGCTTCTGAGACGGAGTAATGCTTGAGTCTTTTGCCATTGACTGTGAACTCTTCATCAGATTTTCCCAAAAGTACCACTGCTCCATATGGTCTCACCTCCTTCACTCTAAACGGTCCCGGCCATCTACACTTGAGCTTCCCGGGAAAGAGTTTCAACCGGGAGTTAAAGAGCAACACAAGATCTTCTTCTTTGAACTCCTTCTTCTGGATCAGCTTATCATGAAAAAGCTTGGTCCTCTCCTTATAGATCTTTGAGCTCTCAAAAGCCACAAGCCGTATCTCGTCAAGTTCGTTCAGTTGAATCAATCTCCTCTCAGTCGCGGTCTTGATGTCAAAGTTCAGCAACTTGACAGCCTACATGGCTTTGTATTCCACCTCCACCGGTAAGTGGCATGACTTACCGTATAACATGGTGAATGGTGTAGTGCCCAATGGAGTCTTGAAAGCAGTCCTATACGCCCACAGTGCGTCATCAAGTTTCCTAGCCCAATCTTTCCTTGAGGCTCCAACAGTCTTCTCCAAGATAGCCTTGATTTTCCTATTGGACACTTCAACTTGCCCGCTTGTCTGAGGATGATATGGTGTTGCAACCTTATGCTTCACTCCATACTTCTTCAAGAGACTCTCAAATAGCTTGTTGATGAAGTGTGAGCCTCCATCACTAATCACAATCCTCGGGATTCCAAATCTTGGGAAGATGATGCTCTTGAATAGCTTAATCAAAACCTTAGCGTCATTCGTTGGACTCACCACTGCTTCTACCCATTTGGAAACATAATCCACAGCCACTAAGATGTAGCTATTCCCGTAGGAGGATGGGAAGGGTCCCATAAATTCAATACCCCACACATCAAACACTTCAACTTCAAGGATGGGGTTTTGAGGCATCTCATTCCTTCTACTGATGTTCCCCTTTCTTTGACAAGGATCACACTTAGTGATGAACTTTTGGGCATCTTTGAATATTGTAGGCCACCAAAACCCAGCTTGTAGAGCCTTTTGAACCGTTTTGAAGGTAGCAAAGTGACCACCATAATCTGACCCATGACAATGTAGGAGAATGCCTCTCACTTCTTCATCAGCTATGCACCTTCTATAGAGTTGATCCTTGCACAAAGTGTAGAGGTACGGCTCGTCCCAATAGTACCTGTTGACATCTCTAAAGAACTTCTTTCTTTGGTAGCTATCGAGGCCTTGTGGTTCCTTCCCAACAGCTAGGAAATTGACTATATCAGCATACCACAGTTCCTTGTCTTCAATAGAACTGACCTCCTCAATCCTCATTCTTGTATCATGAGCATCCTTGACAACCTTGCAAGCCATTAGCTACTCCTCAGGGAGAGAGTCATCTAGAGGAACACCATCCTAAATTCTCAGTCTTGACAAGTGATCTGCTACTCCATTCTCAATGCCTTTCTTATCCTTGATCTCCAAATCAAACTCTTGTAGGAGAAGTATCCACCTCAGAAGCCTTGGCTTGGCATCTTTCTTGGCAAGTAGATACCTCAACGCAGCATGATCCGTGTACACCACAACCTTAGACCCAACCAAGTTTGATCTGAACTTCTCAAAGGCAAACACCACAGCTAGAAGTTCTTTCTCAGTTGTTGCATACCTCACTTGAGCATCATCCAATGTCCTACTAGCATAGTATATGACATGGAGTTTCTTGTCTTTCCTCTGTCCAAGGACTGCTCCTACTGCGTAGTCGCTTGCATCACACATGATCTCAAAAGGAAACTCCCAGTCGGGAGCTTGTACAATCGGGGCACTAATCAAAGCTTTCTTAATCCTGTGGAACGCTGCCAAACACTCATCATCAAACACAAAATCTGTCTCCTTACACAGCAGACGTGTAAGTGGTCTAGCGATCTTGGAGAAGTCCTTAATAAACCGTCTGTAGAACCCTGCATGACCCAAAAAGCTTCGGATTCCTTTCACTGAGTTAGGTGGCTGAAGACTCGTCATCACCTCTATCTTAGCCTTATCCACTTCAATACCATTCTATGAAATCTTGTGTCCCAACACAATCCCCTCTGTTACCATGAAGTGGCATTTTTCCCAATTGAGCACGAGGTTCGTCTCTTCACATCTCCTTAAGACCCTGCACAAGTTCAGCAAACAGGAAGAGAAAGAAGAGCCATACACAGAGAAATCATCCATGAAAACTTCCACAATATCTTCGATAAGATCTGAGAAAATAGACATCATGCACCGCTGAAAGGTAGCCGGTGCATTGCACAAGCCAAATGGCATCCTTCGATAAGCAAAGGTACCATAAGGACAAGTGAATGTCATTTTCTCCTGATCATTAGGATGTATCGGGATCTGAAAGAATCCACTATATCCATCAAGAAAGCAATAAAAAGGATGGTTAGCAAGGCGTTCTAGAATTTGATCAATGAACGGTAATGGAAAATGATCCTTCCTAGATGCGGCATTTAGCTTTCTATAATCAATACACATCCTATGCCCGGTGATAGTTCTAGTAGGAATCAATTCATTATTGTCATTTTTAACCACAGTAATCCCCCCTTTCTTCGGAACACAGTGCACGGGAGAAACCCAAGTGCTGTCCGAGATAGGGTAGATTATCCCTGCATCAAGCAATTTAAGAATCTCTTTCTTGACTACCTCCTTAAGATTAGGATTCAATCTTCTTTGATGCTCAATAGAAGACATGGATTCATTTTCAAGGTGGATCCTATGAGTACACAAGCTAGGTGACAATCCTTTTATATCATCGAGTGAATATCCTATTGCTTTTCTAAACTTTTTCAATTCAGTGGTCAAAGCAATCAATTCATCATCATTCAGCAACTCATTCACAATGACAGGATAAGTAGAGTTAGGGCCAAGAAATGCATACCGAAGACCCCGCGGAAGGGGCTTTAACTCAACCTTTGGCGCTTTAAGCTCGCTCCAATCATCAGCTACAAGCTGTTCCTTGCACGGCCCTGCTCCTTTGGCGCCATCAGCACTTATGTCCACAGCAAACACCTCCAGCTCCTTACCCACTGAATCTGATCCCAGCTCAATGAATTCAACCTCTCCTAACAAAGGCTTGTGCGAATCAAGCGCTCTCATATAAGCCCAGCTTTCCTCTTGAAGATACCCATACTCCCCACATTCCTTGGTCAAGGTGACCTCTAACGGATCCTCCATGTTCAACTCCTCAAGGAGTTCATCAGCTAGCTCGTCCATAGTCTCAATATAGAACATTTGACCTTGTATGGTTGGCTTCTTCATCACCTTGTTGATGTCAAATTTGAGCACTATGTCTTTACCAAGGTTGAGGTCTATCTTCCCTCTCTTGACATCTATGATCGCACCAGCTGTGGCAAGGAAAGGTCTCCCAAGGATTAGAGGATCTTTTGGCTCTTCATCCATCTCCAGTACAATAAAATCTGTTGGCACTTCAAATCCTCCTACTTTCACCGAAAGATCTTCTAGGAGACCAATTGGGTATCTCACCGATCTATCTGCTAGAACTAAGGAGATCTTACACGCCTTGTAGGTAGAGAAACCTAGCCTCTTGGCTACTGAGAAAGGCATCAAACTTGCGCTTGCTCCAAGATCACATAAACAACCCTCAAACCGATATGGACCGATAGCACATGGAAGAGTAAAACTGCCCGGATCTTCAAGTTTCCTTGGAACAATATTCCTTTGGATGATCGCACTACACTCATGAGACAACACAACCATTCCTTGCACTTCCTTGGTTCTTTCCTTGATTGCGTCCTTGAAAAACTTGCTATACTGAGGAACTAGCAAGAAGGCATCAATCAAAGGCATGGTCAACTCAACATTCTTCATCTGTTTTTCAAAAAGAGCTTTATGCTTCTCTAGGAGTTGCTTCTTGAATCTGCCCGGAAAGGGTAGCTTGGGCTCATAAGGTGGTGGCACAAACACACCATCCTTCTTCTTGAGTGTATCATTCACTACTTCTTCAACTACAGCATTTCCTTTCCTCTTAGCCATGTCACTATCACTCTCTTTGTTGAGAGCAGAATTTTCAGAATTCTCCTCCCCTTCTTGAACTTCAATGTCCTCATTGAGTGAAGGTATCAGCTTAGGCGTGGGCACTTGACGTTGTTGCAGCTCCTTACCACTTCTCAAGGTGATAGCGCTGATGTATTCCTTTGGGTTTTGCTCAGATTTTCCGGGTAAAGTACCTTGAGTGCGGGATGTAGAAGCATTCTTGTTTTCCATGTTTGTGACCCTTGAAGTCAAATTCTGAAGCTCACTCTTAAGATCCCGTACTTCCATAGCTCCTGAGGCTTGCCCTTGAAGGAGTTTCTGCATCATACTTTTCAGCTCATTCTCAACTCCCGAGGAAGAAGAAGTTTGTTGTTGTTGTTGACCAAAACCGGGTGGGTATTGTTGCTTAGGAGCATAGCCTTGTTGACCTTGAAACTGAGGCTTATTTCCAAACCCTTATTGGTTGGTGTAAGGGACAAATGACTTTTGCTGTTGAGGTTGTTGAAAGACTTGTTGGCCTTGTTGTTGAGCTTGTCCTTGAGATGGAGCTTGAGGATAGACTTGGTCTTGAGGATTGGCGACATTGGGGTTGCGGTATGAGAAGTTTGGGTGGTTTCTATAGTTTTGGTTGAGGCCTTTGTTGAAACCACCTTGTCCCGCAATGAAGTTAATCTCCTTTTGTGTCATATCCTCATCTAAACTGTAGGGGAGTGGTAGAGAATCCTCATAGTTGCCTACAAAGCTGATGTTCTTTTGGCTAGAGGAGATCATCTTGTCCATCTTCTCATTCAAAGCTTTGATCTCTTTCTCATACTTCTCATATGAAGAAGATGATCCTCTATTAGTCCTCTCATAATCCTCATTGTAGTTACCATCGCTTGTTGCAAGGTTTTCAATCAACTCCATAGCTGCATCTACTCCCTTGCCTAGGAAGTGTCCATTGCTAGAAGAGTCTAGCATAGCCCGCATTCTTGGAAGCACACCGCGATAGAGGTTGCTGAGTAATGTCTCCTTAGTGAAGCCATGATGGGGGCACTGAGTAGTGAGCTTATTAAACCTCTCCCAAGCTTCAGCAAAGCTCTCATTGTTGCGTTGTACAAACCCGGAAAGCTCACTGCGAAAGCGGGCAGTCCTAGTAACTGAGAAGAACTTCTTCAAGAAAGCCTTCTTGAGGTCTCCCCAAGTGGTGATGGTTCCCAGAGGGATGGTGCTTTCCCAATCCTTGGCTCTGTCTGCCAGTGAGAAGAAGAATAGACGCATCTTCAAACCATCGTCTGTCACACCATTGAGCCTTGTAGTGGCACAAATCTTGTCAAATGTGTCCAAGTGCTGCAATGGATCCTCAGATGCAAGCCCATAAAATTGGTTGTTTTGCACCATGTTCATCACCATAGCCCGGATCTCAAAATTGTTGTTGTTCACCGGTGGTGGAATGATTCCTCGCCGGTTTGCATTTGTATCCGGCGTATCTCCATCGCCAATGGCCCTAGCTGGCCTTAGCTGCTCTTGCTCCTGCTGTTGCTGCTGCTGTTGATCCTCATGGTTATCCATAACTGGTTGCTCAACACTCTCAAAGTTTTGTAGATCTTCAACAGTTGGTTCCAACCCAAGTCTCTCAACGTGAACAGCTCGTTCTTGTTCGCGTCGTTCCTTTGCTAATCTCCTCTCGTGTGCTTTGATGTCGTCAACTCTTGCAACTAAGTTTGTAGTCCCTTTGCTGCGCAAGTTCATACACCTAACATCAAAAATAGAGAAAGTAGCAAATTAGTAACAAAGAATTGAACTAAAAAGGGATAGAAAACGAATTGATATATCCAGAATCCCAAAATGGCAACGGCGCCAAATTGATAACTAGGATTTTGCAATCCTTTGAGGTACCAATTCCTCAAGCTTATCGATGTAGCTTTGAGGTATCGAACCTTTTTGGGATGGATAAAACCAATAAGCAAACTCTAGACCTTCAGAGTCAAATCAAACAATTTGGTTTTAGTTTCTAACAATCCTAACGAAAACAATTCAAACCGAAGTAAACAAAAAGCAAATAAACAAGCGATTCAATCAATGACAAGGATAAGGCCTAAAGGTTAAAGTCAACGGACAGGTGACTCGGGATGATCAAGGAATCCTAATTCAAACTTCTAAAAGCTAATCTCCTAGCATGGAACACACCAAGTATATCAGTTTAATTTCTTAATACCAATTCTTCACTTAATCCTAACTCAAGAACAAATCATCATTTGTGAATTAGAATCAAACGAGCATTCAAACAGGTTCCAAATAGCAAACGATCACTCTAGACATACATTTTCATGCGCTAGAATGTGAAAGTCCTAACAAAGCTAGAAACTGGAATTTCATCGAACATGTTGTGAACAAGAAATTCTAAACATCCTAATCAATGTGATCAAGATTAATTAGGCATTAAGCAAACTTTGCTAGATGAGATTTTAAACAATCAATCACTAGAAATCTATTGATCACCCCTAATCACCCTAATCCTACCTAACCCATAAGCCTATGGAGAACTACTCACTAATCATCATTAGATCAACAAAACTCATAGAAATAGAGTTGATCATGGGAGATTAGTGATGGATTGAGAAATTTGTTGAAGAAATCACAAAAGAAGAACTAGATTAATCAAAGGAATTCAATTTGTTCTTACAAAAGAGTTTAGAACATCAAAAACAGCGTTCTTAAACAATAAGAAATAGGTTTTTGGCTTAAATAATCAATAGGGTGCGAGCCGGGTCAACCCAGAACAAACCGGGTGTTGACCCGGATCCGAAACAAATTCTGGGATGCGTATCGGTCTGGCCAGCCGATACGCCAACCGATATTGACTCTCGGATTTTTCTGGGAAGGGTCGTATCGGCTTGGCCAGCCGATACGCCAACCGATATTGGCTCTCGGATTTTTCTGGGAAGGGTCGTATCGGCTTGGCCAGCCGATACGCCACCCGATATGGGTGTTCGAAAATTAATCCGAGAGGTGATATCGGTTGGGCTAGCCGATACGCCAACCGGTATGGACTCCTGGCCTTCTGTCAAGGGGTTGTATCGGATTGCTTGACCGATATGCTCGCCGGTACGGCTTGTATCCGCATCCTCCTTAGTTCCTTGAGCTCTAGACTCCATTTCCAAGTTCACCATCGCTCCTAGACACCACCTATCACCTGCAAAACACAAGAAACACTCCAAATGCAAGCCTAAAGTGCCTACTCCTAGTCCTAAACAACTCTAAACTCTAGATGCGACAATGACTCGACAAAATGGTATGAATGATGGAGAAAAGAAGTCAAAACAAGAACTATATACAAGCCTAAATGCATGAAAATGTATGAATATCACCTAACATAGTATGAAACCCCTAACGAGAATCTCTAATCTAACAAGGTAAACTATCCAGACATAATATTGAATAAACAACACATGATGAATCGAAAATCAAAAGACTGAATAAATATATAAAAGGGGGTTCGAAATCTTCTCTAAAGTAGTACATAGTAGCATATCAGCCCCAAGCTCTCAATATCTCTCAATCCAAAGAACAAATATAAGAGATAAAACTCTTCTAAAACCTAATAGCTAAAACATGATTGGGGTCTTCTTGTAAATATGAGAAACTTCTGGATCAACTTGCAAATCTTCAAAATGACTAATTTTCACTCGCATGTTTTTTGTCCTCTTATGGTGTCGACCGACACCAGGTACAGACGCAGCCATTGATCTCTGCGAAATCCATATATGCTGAAGAATTACTCCAAAAGCTCTCAGAATCTCCAATTAAGCTCTGCCATAACCTGTAAAAGACTCGAAAGACTTCAAAAACAACTCAAAGACTTCAAAAACAACCCAAGGACTCTAGACTGAAACCTATATCATGGATTATAAATCCGGAAAAACTGTTGTAACTATTATTTTAATCGGATTCAAGTTCGTTTGATGATTCGATTAAGATTTGTTCGATGAAAAAATTCAGAAAGCGATAAAGATGATTTCAGAAAACGTAAAGAAGACAAGAGAGTTGTTATCCAGTTCAGGTGCAAACCGCAACCGTAGGTTCAGTCTAGGTTCTTTCTCGAAATTCACTAAGAACGCTGGTGGAACAAGCAGTCGTTGTCGATCTCTCACCAGAAAACCCCCAAATCACACCGTTACTCACGGGAACTGATTTAAGTGTTTTCTCTCACCCCGAAAACAAAGAATTCTATCACCCAGAAAATTACAATGAATGCAAAGACAACTGCTTTACAACTTTATACGGTTCATTTATACATTGATCGATCATTTAATCAGATCAATCCGAGTCAGCTCGCCTTCGTTCAACGGTCAACCAGAACCGTTGCAAACTTCGTTACTCTGTTTTCATCAAAACGATGACGGACGAGTAAGTTATTAAACCTACGAGTTAAACCTAACCAATTCCCTGATTCACGTGTTGGTATATTTTAACCCGTTCCTAAACTGAAACCCACCAGCTGAATTAGATAGTTTTATCAAGCATTATATCCGACAAACCCCACCATGACTGTCAAACCATCTTCATGTGTTCTTAGAAAACTCCAACCTCGATTTCCCTTCTCCTATGCTTGAGAAGCACCAAGTAGATTCAGTAACTCTCTGAATCTACCTACTGGCAAGACCTTGATTAAAATATATGCATGATTTTCACTTGTATGGACCTTTGACATCTACAACTCACCTTCCTCAACTCTTTCATGTAAGAAACTTAACTTCTCTGACATATGTTTGGTCCACTCATGATGCATGTTGTTCTTTGCTAGAGTTAGTGTACTTTGAGAGTCACAGAACACCTAAACTTTTTCCTGAGAATATCCAAACTCCTCACTTAACCCTCTAAGCTAAACTAATTTCTTAGCCGCCTCTGTTATAAATATGTACTCAGATTCTATAGTCAAGAGAGGAGGTACTACCTTCTGAAGACTAAACTTCCAACTGATGACAGAAACCTCCTGACACAAACACATACCCTGATATCGACCTTCTTCGATCCAGGTCTGCACCAAATCTGAGTCACAAAAACCACTGATTTTGAACTCAATCTTCTTCTTGTATGTCAGACTCATCTTTGTAGAACCTCTGACATATCTCAGAATCCACTTAACCGCATTCCAATCCATCTTGATAAGATCACTCATGAATCTAATTACCAGTCCAATAGGATATGCAAGATCAGGCCTGGACCCTATTATTCCATACATCAAGCTCCCTACCGCATTACAATACACCAATCTCATGCATGCATCATCTTCTTCATGTTGATCTATAGTGGCTGCCATAAGCTTAAACTGAACTCCCATTGGGGTGTTCACTGCCTTTGCCTTATCCATTTTATATGTCCTTAGAACCTTTTACATGTAGCCTTCTTGAGACAACTTCAGCTCTTGTTTTACTTTGTCTCGGATGATGTCAATTCCAAGAATTTTTCTAGCAGCTTCAAAGTCTTTCATCTCAAAGGTAGGCACAACTGATTCTTTAGTTCGTTAATGATATCCATGTCTTTACAAGCTACCAAAATGTCATATACAATCAATAGGAGATAGGTATAGGTACATGATACACATTTTATGTATACACACTGATCATGATCGCTTCTCTTCAATCCAGCCTCCAACATGAATATATTGAACTCCTGGTTCCATTGTCTTGAGCTATGCTTTAGTCTATACAAGGACTTCTTCAGAAAAAAAAATGATCTTCTTTACCTCTAACCTCATATCCTTCTGGTTGAGACATATAAATCTCCTCTTCTAACTCCCCATTTAGAAAAGCAGTCCTGACATCAAGCTTCTCAAGTTCCACGTCCTCATTTACCATAGTTGACAACAAGTATCTTATAGATACATGCTTGATGACAAGAGACAAAATCTCATTATAGTCAATACTTTCCTTTTGAGCATACCCTTTTACTACTAATCTTGCTTTAAACCGAATTTCTTCTGCTCTTAGTATGCCTGATTTTCTTTTGAAAATCCATTTGCAGCATGTCCTTTCCTTCTTTTTGGCTTAGGAACTAAAAACCAAGTATGGTTCGTTGCCAGAGACTCCATTTCTTCATTATATGCACCCTTCCACATCTTACTTAATGGGTTTTTCACCGCATCTTTGAAATCTGATTGTTCTACTCGATAACCATCTTCAGAAGCCAATAAAGATAACACTATGTGAAAATAGTCATCAAGCTTCTTATGAATCTTGATTTCTTTTATTTTCTTATCAAGAGCCAACATGTATCCAACAGTTAAATACCCTTGTTCTTCAATATCTACTGATGAATCACCTTTAATATCTGACTCTGTTGATTCACAACCATTCCCCACACCAGTTTCTTGACCATTGTCTTGTGACTCAAAAACTTCACCCGAAGCACTAAACTTTGGTGATGACTCATTCAAATCAACATTCAGGAAAGCTAAATCCTTGTCTTTGACATGCTTTGCTCCTTTTAACAGATCCTTGTAGCTTTCATCTTCTTTGAAAGTAACATTCCTGCTGATTAAACATCTGCTATCCTCAAGAGACCAAACCTTGTACTCTTTTATACCAAAGGGGTAACCAACAAATACATATTTTTGGCTCTTGGTTGAAGCTTACCATCATCCTGATGAAAATAAATTATGCAACCAAACATGTACAAATGAGAGAAGTTGACTGTACCTTTAGACCATAACTCTTCAGGAATCTCTCCTTTCAGAGACTAGATGGAGTTTATTTATCAGATACAAAGCAATGTTAACTTCTTCTGCCCAGAAGACCTTGGGTAGACCACACTCACTTAGCATACCCCTTACTCTTTCAAGTATGGTCTTGTTCTTGCGCTCAACCACACCATTTTGCTGAGGTGTGTATGGAATATTTTTGTGTTTAGTTATTCCATTTTTTGACATAAGCTGTCAAATTCTTTATTGCAGAACTCTAGTCCATTATCAGTTCTTATCCTCTTTACCTTGAGATTTGACTAGTTTTCAACCAAAACCTTCCATTCCACAAACTTGTCAAAAGCTTAATCTTTGGTACTTAAGAAATAAACTCACACCCATTAGAGTACTCATCAATCACACATAGAAAATAATGGCAATTTCCTAAGGACTGGTGGACTGTAAGAAACCCCCCAAAAATCCATATGAACATACTATAAGCAGCTCTTGCTTGTGTGTTTACCAGAAATGAAACCTTGTCGATGAGATTTTCCATATATGCAACTTTCACAAAACTGTATATTTGAAATATTTCCTTTATCAAGATAACCCTTCCTTAACAGAGTATCCAAACCTTTATGGCTAACATGTCCAAGTCTATTATGTCATAGACTTGTATCATCTTTGGTATTAACTGTATTTGCTTCTTCAATACAGACACAACCTTTCAAGAGATACAGATTGTTAATCCTTCTTGATACCATCACTGGCTTTCCTCCCTTCATCACCTTCATAACTCCATTCTTTGATTCAAATATGCACCCCTTATCCTCAAAGGAACCCAAAGATAGAATATTTCTTGAGAAATCAGAGACATACCTAGCATCCTTGATCATAATACACTCTCCTTCAGCAGTATTTAATCGTATAGAACCAATACCTGCAACCGAAGAAGTAGATTCATTTTCCATTCCGACTGACCCTGCTGCAAACTCTTTAAGATCCGTAAACCACTATTTCCTTGAAGTCATATGAAATGTGCAACCAGTGTCAATGATCCATAGTTCCTTGTAGTCTAGTACATCTGCCATGTTAACCTATGAAACCATGGGAGATTGAATAAACCAATATTCCCTTGTTACCCTGGCATTTCCATTTCCCTGTTGTGTCCTCTTCTTTGGACAATCCTTTTTAAATTATTCTTTAGACCCACAGATCTAACAAGTGTAAACACCTTCCTTTACCTTATTCTTGTGCTTTGACTTGTTTAATTTAGACTTAGAATTAGAATCTTTCTAATTTGCTTTAGACTTTGTGTTCTTATTCGAGAACACTACCTCACCTTGTAGCTTGCTGCTCTTGACTCAGACAAGTTCATTTTCTTTGAGTGTATGAAGTTGATAACTTCATCAAGTTTCATAGTTTCCTTTCCATATCTAAGCGTGTCTCGCAGGTTATCAAAATACTTTGGCAACAAAATTAAGAGAAGGATGGCATGATCTACATCTGGAATTTCAACTTTAACATTCCCTAAATTAGTTGTAATCCTCAGAAACTAATCAATGTTGTTCTCTAATGACGCGGATTCATTCATTCTAAAATTGTAGAGTCGTTGCTTCAAGTACATCATATTTGACAATGAAATTGACATATATTTAGCATCCAAGATCTTCAACATACAAACCTGCAGTCTTTTCTTTCAAGATATTATGCAATATCTTATCAGTAACACTCATCACAATGGTATTTCGTACCCTCCTTTGTTTTTCAGCAAGTAATGGATCTGATTTCAAGCTTTTTGATTCATCATCGCCTTTCGATTCCTCGCTCTTGACATCTCCTTCTTCCTCCTGAATCCTTAGAGATTCAGTAAGACCCATAAGATTGAGATTTGCCAGCAACCTTTCTTTCCACATATTATAATCGATCACACAGTTAAACTTCTCAACCTCGATCTTTGCGGAAGACATCAAGTTGAGATGAACTCTTACCAAATTCACAAAGCGATTACTAAGCTAGATCTATCTCAACCTTCCCGATCTACGCTCTGATACCACTTGTTGTAACTTTTCTTGTAATCGGATTCAAGTTTGTTTGATGAGTTGATTAAGATTGAAGATTGGTTCGTCGGAAAATTGAGAAAGCGAGAAAGACGATTGCAGAAAACGTAAATTAGACAAGAGAGTTTTTTATCCAGTTCAGGTGCAACATTAGGTCTGGCCGAGGTTCTTCCTTGTAATTCACTAAGAACGCTGGTGGAATAAGCAGTTGCCATCAATCTCTCACCGGAAACCCCCAAACCTTACTCTCACTCACCGTAACTGATTTAAGTGTTTTCTCTCACCCCAAAAATAAAGAAAACCCAGAAAATTACAATGATTGCGGCGAAAATTGCTTTACAACTCTAGTTGATTCACTTATACATTGATATCATCGAATCAGATCAATCCGAGTCAGCTCGCCTTCGTTCAACGGTCAACCAGAACTATTACAGAGTTTGTTACTTTGTTTTCATCAAAACGACGACGTGAAGAGTAAGTTATTAAACCCATGAGTTAAATCGAACAAGAACTTGATTCCCGTGTTGGTCTATTTCGAATATGTTCCTAAATCGGAACCCACAAGCTAAATTAGATCACGAGCATAACATCCGACAAAAACCATGATACATCACGAGCTACTATCCTTAAATAAAAGGAACAGCTTGTTTGTTTTTTGTTTCCCCATTACAATCAAAATTTGAACGAATCTTATTTTCTCAGCCTTTATTTAGTTATCAAAAATATACAAAAGACTGTTCTTTCTCCATTACCTCCTTTACTGAAGTAGCCTACATCTCGTGGTTATTGCTCTGGTTCGTGTTGTTAAGTTTCGGTTTTGGTGTTTGGTTAAATATTTTGTTGGTGTTAAGATTTCTTTGATTCTTTTTTGATTTTATTTAAGCTAAGAGAATTCGTGTTTATCTCTAAGCTATCTTTAAAGGTTAGCGATATGATCTTCTAAGTTCTATAAAGAAGTTTCGAGCCTTTCGTTTTGATTTGGTTGTTTTTGAATACAAAAGAAAATTTCTTCTCGAACTTTAAGTCTTCGTTCTATTAATCTTTGTAGGACGTCGATTACTTGAGAGCTAAGCAGCAAAACTATCAAAAACCCATTGATCTTTTGCTAGTTCTTGTTTATCTGTTACATTAGTTGGTATCAGACTTCTTTGATCCATAATCATGCCTCCAAAGAAAACATTGCAGCAGACGTTGGCCGAGCATGATGCTGCTTTCCGTGGTGCACTGGCCACATTCCAACAAGATATCTGCAATACCTTGCGTACGACAGTGGACACAGCTGTGCATATAGCTTTTGATGCACGTGGAATTCACAATCCGGCACAACCTATTCCTCGTGAGAACCCTCTTTTCGAGCTTAATGATGATTTTGTAGAAGAAGAGGAAATTAGTGGTAATCCTTTTGCACAAAACCCCGATCAGGGACAACGAGACGCCGCACTGGATGTGCCTCGTCCTGATAATCGTCGATGGGATTCATGCTTCAAGCTTGACATTTCTGAATTAACTGGCGGTTTGAATCCTCAATAATTCTTGGATTGGCTTAATAACATTGAGGAAATTCTGGATTTCAAATAGGTTTCGGATGCTATGCGTGTTCCTTTGGTGGCAACATGGTTCAAAGGTCGTGCTTCAGCGTGGTGGCAACAACTGAAAACACATCGTGTACAGAGCGGTAAAGAGCGCATTGTATCGTGGGAAAAACTTAAACGAAATATGAGAGGCGCCTTCCTCCCATACAACTACTCACGAACCTTGTATACTCGCTTTCAAAACCTGCGACAAGGATCTTGGTCAGTGGATGATTATGCTACTGATTTCTTTGCCCTTATAGCGCATACACAATCAATGGAGACGGAAGACCAATTGGTTCCTCGCTTCATTGGTGGAATGCGACAACAAATACAAAACACCTTACTTCAATTCAATCCATTGTCCATTTTTGAAACTCACCAACGAGCTCTTTTAGTTTAGGTGACATCGAAGCCCTCGCAATCAGGATGGTCATCTCAGTATGCTCGTTTGTGTGCGAGTGGCACAGATTATGTGACTACTCCGGAGGGTCAGAATAGCTCACATCCCACAAACATTCCTATTGATGCAGTGGGGGGACAAAATCCGAGGTTGTCAGCATTTAAGTGTCTTAATTGTGAGAGAAAGGACATCGCCAATCGGATTGTCCCAAAACTAATCGTCAAGCTTTACTTGGCAATGATGAACCAGTGTTTTATGAATATGGAGATGGAGCGTAGAAATCTGCAGAAGAGATTGTGAGAGGTGATACGGGTACGCTTTTGGTGGTTCGTCATACTTGTGTGCTTCCGCAGAAACATGAAGAATCTTGGCTTCGTACCAATATTTTTCTTTCTACTTGCACGATAATAGGCAAGGTTTGTCGCTTCATGATAAACTCAGGCAGCTGTACTAACATGGTGTGTGAGGAGGCTGTACAGAAACTGACACTTTTCACGGAACCACATCCAGCTCCTTACAAGTTGGTTGGGTTGAATTCACAGATAAATCTTCGCATTTCAAAATTTTGCCGCGTTTCCTTTTCAGTTGGGTCTAATTATAAGGACCTTTTATTGTGTGATGTCATTCCTATGGATGCCTCTAATTTTTTGTTGGGTCGTCTGCGGCAATACAAACGACAGAATGTGCATGACGGATTCGCAAACACTTATACGTTTATCTTTGAGCAGAAGCGTATCACACTGTTTCTAGACCAAGATAAACTGTACCCTCCTCCTCCTGATGTATTAAAACTTGTCTCCAAAACATCTACAACTCCCTTAGGAAAGCAAGTTTTACTTTTAAATAAAGCTGCATTTTCTATTAAACTGTGATCATCCGATGTAGTGTGCGTATTGTTGTCCTCGTTTTCGTCTTATGTTGTTGTGCAGGAAATACCGGATGTATTGCGATATTTGATCGATACTTTTCGTGATGTGTTTCCAAAGGAGCTGCCTGATTCATTGCCACCACTTTGCGATATTCAACACTGTATCGACATGGTTCCTAACGCTACTCTACTGAATAGCCCACATTATAGGATGAGCCCAAGTGAGCATTATGAGTTGAGGAAACATGTTGAGGAGCTGCTTGCGAAGGGATATGTGCGCAAAATTTAAGTTCATGTGTAGTCCCTGGTTTGCTGATCCACAAAAAGATGGCACTTGCGGATGTGCATTGACAACAGGGTAAA
Source organism: Orychophragmus violaceus (assembly GCA_030180135.1). Classification (NCBI taxonomy): domain Eukaryota; kingdom Viridiplantae; phylum Streptophyta; class Magnoliopsida; order Brassicales; family Brassicaceae; genus Orychophragmus; species Orychophragmus violaceus. Next base: position 36,542,419 of record CM058238.1, read on the forward strand.
TAACAAGATGATGGTGCGTTATAGGTTCCCTAATCCACGCCTGGATGACCAATTATATCAGATCGGTAGCGCCACCATCTTCAATAAATTGGATCTCAAAAGTGGGTATCATCAAATCCGGATTCACCCTGGAAATGAATGGAAAACAGCTTTTAAGACGTGAGAGGGGTTGTTTGAATGGCTGGTTATGCCTTTTTGCCTCTCGAATTCACCCAGTACGTTCATGTGAGTCATGAACCAAGCTCTCAGACTTTTTATTGGGAAGTATATGGTGGTGTACTTCGATGATATACTCATCTTTAGCTCTTCTTTGGCAGATCACATTGTCCACCTTCGGAAGGTTCTTCTGGTCTTACTTCGCGAACACTTATTTGCGCCTTAAAGAAGTGTTCTTTCAGAGTATCGCAAGTGATTTTTTGGGATATATCATCTCTGGCCGAGGTGTGGAGGTTGATCCTGCTAAAGTCGAAGCCATACGTTCTTGGCCAGATCCGACTTTGGTTTTTGAAGTTCGAAGTTTCCATGGGTTATCTTCATTCTATCGACGGTTCGCGGCTCATTTTAGTAGTATTATGACCCTATAATCAAGTCCTCTGCCTTTGTATGGACGGAAGAAGCTAACTATGCCTTCGAACCTATCAGGGTGAAGTTGACAACCGCCCTTGTCCTCGGGTTGCCAAACTTTACCCAGCCATTTTAACTACATTAAGACGCATCAAAGGTAGGAATCGGCGCAGTTTAAAGTCAAAATGGGAATTTGATCCCTACTTTAGTGAAAAGATCGCAGTTTCCCGGGGTCGTTACAGTACGTATGATGTGGAGTTATATGCAGTGATCCAAGCTATAAAGAATTGGACCCATTACCTTAGTCATCGTGAATTCATTTTGTAAACCGATCATGATGCTTTAAAGCATTTGGGGTCACACGACAAGGTTTCTACTCTCCATGCTTCGTGGTTTGCATATCTCCAGCAAGTGCACTTTTTCATCAAACATGCAGCCGGAGTTATGAATAAGGTTGCCAACGCGCTCAGTCAACGAGATCACTTCTTGCCACTCTCCATGTTTCGATAACCAGATTCACTGCTCTTCACGTGTTGTATCCTGCGATTGGTTCTTCAGAAAAATTTGGAAAGATGCACAATCTGATTTGAGTGATGATTTCTTTCTCCTGGAGGACTATCTGTTCTGCATTGCAATTGTGTATACCGGAAGCCAGTCTGAGACTGCAAATCATTCATGAGATCCACTCGGAAGGTCACATAGGGCGTGACAGAATGCTCTAACTGTTGGATCCCACTGGATCTAGGGTTTGATATATTGAATGAAAACCAACCTCGTTCTTACCTTTCTGGCAGCGGAATTGAGATGGTGAACGAGATCAGTGGAGCAACGCAAACGCCTTGCCTCTACCAGATACACACGCACGCTCGCTGGAAACGGGATGCTAGTGCCGGATCAACGGGAATCGATTCTCTCTGGTGTTTCTACTGTTTCTGTCAAGAAAAGTGGACGGCCAAGTGTTTAGGTCGAAACTTACTTGTTATATTCGACCTAAAACACAATTAACCGGGCCAGACTTAATCAAGTCTTAATTCGAAAAGCCTTTCGAAAAAACCCGAACTGTGTCGACCGACACACAAGCTGTGTCGATCGACACAACACCATTTTATCGATTATAATGTGTATCCAATACACATTAATATGATCATTACCATAATGATCATTCCCATGTCGTAGCTTCCAGTTTGCTTAGGTGTGTGACCCTATAGGATCATATAGTACTGGCAGTAAGCCCATAACTTACATATTGCAAGAGGCTTCTAGCAAAACATTGCAACCGCCCAGTACTATACGAATGTCTGATCTCGACACACAACTATCTTCAGGAGTGAGTACAAGTGTGATTTCAGGACACTATCCCAACAATCTCCCACTTGTACTGGAATCATCAATTCCTATAATCCTTTTGTCTCTATATCTCGATTTGGCATAAGGCAAGATTGGTGTCATCCTTATTAAGCCAACATCGTGTTTATCGAACTCATGATCTGATACTGAATATTACAAACAACTGAACTACAGTTCGTTTGAGTGCGGCCACACATTTTCTCAGTATTAAATCTTCGATAGGCCCTGAGATATTTATCTCCCGTTATACAGGAGGGACAAATCCCATCTTGTTCCATCCCTGTTTCAACGCACACTTCATGATATACTTGAACAGTGCCGTTATAGTCGCCAGTTACAGGTCGACGTTTGACAAAGTCAAAGTGTACCAATTCATATGCAAGAAAGCATGATGAACTCAGGTCTAAGGACTATACTCTATAGTCGTAATGAGAACCTCTTATGACACATATATAACTATCTTGTAGACTTCTCATTTGCGGGTCATGTCCGATCATATGTTCACTAACATATATCTATGTGACTGACTGCGATAATCATATCATTGGCTCCATGAAACTTAGCCAACAGTCACCTCACAATCTAGTCTCTAACGGTTGTCAGTGTCCCAATTCTACAACCTCGACTAGGGACAAAATAATTTATTAACTTATAGGGTTTCATGATCGAGTCCTCAACTTGATGACCTATAATATGTTATAAACTTATTTTGGGACAATTATTTAGATCACAATAAATAATGCTGAAATCAAATTTCATTTAAACATTTCCAAAAGAATGTTTACAAGAGCGTCTTATTATAACTAAAACAAAACTAAAACTCCCACTAGAATCAAGATTACATCTTAAGATCTCTAATGCCTACAGCAGTCGTATGACTCTCATGCTTAGGCCTTGGGAGTGACTTAGTCAGAGGATCAGCGACATTCTCGTCTGTCGGAACTCGGCTGATCTTCACATCACCTCTATTGACGATATCACGAATCAGGTGATATCTCCTCTCCACGTGTTTGGACTTCTGGTGTGACCTGGGTTCTTTCGCCTGAGCAATGGCTCCATTGTTGTCACAAAATAAAGCCACTGGCTCCAAGATACTAGGGACCACACCAAGCTCAGTCATGAACTTCTTAATCCAAACAGCTTCCTTTGCCGCTTCTAAAGCAGCAACATATTCAGCTTCCGTTGTGGAATCAGCTACGGTATTCTGCTTAGAGCTCTTCCAGCTCACTGCACCGCCATTTAGACAGACGACATATCCAGATTGTGATCGGAAATCGTCTCTGTCCGTCTGAAAACTCGCATCGGTGAATCCATTCACCACAAGTTCTTCACTTTCTCCATACACCAGGAATTTATCCTTAGTATGTCTCAAATACTTGAGAATATTCTTGACCGCTGTCCAGTGAACTTCACCTGGATCAGATTGGTATCTACTCGTCATGCTTAACGCGTAAGCTACATCTGGACGAGTGCAGAGCATGGCATACATAATAGATCCTATTGCAGAAGCATAAGGAATCCTATTCATGCGCTCTCGCTCAGCATGTGTCGCCGGACACTGCTTCTTGCTGAGACTCATGCCAAGAGACATCGGTATGAAGCCCTTCTTAGAATCTTGCATCTTGAATCTGTGCAACACCTTATCAATATAAGTGTCCTGGCACAATCCAATCAGCCTGTTCATTCTATCTCTGTAGATTCTGATTCCAAGGATGTAAGCGGCTTCTCCCATGTCTTTCATGGAAAAACAACTTCCGAGCCAAGTCTTGACAGACTGAAGCAATGGAACGTCATTACCGAGGAGGAGTATGTCATCGACATACAGTACAAGAAACGCAATCTTGCTCCCACTAGTCTTCTTGTAAACACATGGTTCCTCTTCGTTCTTGATGAAACCAAATTGTTTTACTGCTTCATCAAAACGAAGATTCCAACTCCGTGATGCTTGCTTCAATCCATAAATGGATTTATGAAGCTTGCATACCTTCCTAGCATTCTTAGGATCGACAAAACCTCCAGGCTGTGTCATATACACATCCTCTTCCAGAATACCATTCAGGAATGCGGTTTTGACATCCATTTGCCAAATCTCATAATCATAATGAGCGGCAATCGCTAGAAGAATCCGAATGGACTTAAGCATAGCGACTGGGGAATAGGTTTCATCATAGTCAATACCATGAATTTGCTTGAAACCTTTAGCCACCAACCTCGCTTTGTAAATCTGTACATTGCCATCCACGTCAATCTTCTTCTTGAAGATCCATTTGCACTCAATGGCTTTTGCACCATTAGGTAAATCGACCAAGGACCATACTTGTTTTCTGACATGGATCCCATTTCGGATTTAGAGGCTCCAAGCCACTTTTCGGAGTCCGGGTCCATCATTGCTTCCGCGAAGGTCGCTGGTTCGTCACTTTCAATGATCATCAGATCATTGGAATCGGTTACGAGAAATCCATAGTATCTCTCGGGTTCGTGACGGATCCTTCCGGATCTGCGAACTTCAGGCTCCACAGGCGCCGGTTCCACAGAACTTTGTGGATCCAACTGCTGCTCTTCCTCAGCAGGTTGAGTAGTATCCTGTGCATCTCGAATTTCTTCAAGATGTACTTTACTCCCACAGTTTTTCTTAGAGAGAAACTCCCTCTCAAGAAAAGAACAGTCCCGAGCAACAAATACTTTGTTCTCAGATTGGTTGTAAAAGTAGTATGCCTTGGTTTCCCTAGGATAACCAACGAAATAGCATTTATTTGATTTGGGTGCAAGCTTGTCAGAGATTAAACGTTTGACATAAGCTTCACAACCCCAAATCTTCAGGAAAGACAGGTTTGGAACATTCCCATTCCACAATTCATGTGGTGTCTTTTCCACTGATTTAGATGGCACTCGATTTAGTGTAAACGCAGACGTTTCTAGAGCGTATCCCCAAAAGGATAATGGATGATTTGAATGACTCATCATAGACCGAACCATATCCAATAAGGTTCGATTCCTCCTCTCTGACACTCCATTCCATTGAGGTGTTCCAGGAGGAGTGAGTTGTGAAACAATTCCACACTCGCTCAGATAGTCGCTGAACTCTTGACTCAAGTATTCTCCTCCGCCATCCGATCGCAGAACTTTGATACTTTTGCCAAGTTGGTTATGTACTTCATTCTTGAATTCCTTGAATTTATCAAAGGATTCTGACTTATGTCTCATCAAATAGACATAGCCATACCTACTGAAATCATCAGTGAAGGTGATGAAGTACTTGTAATTTCCTCTGGCAACAGTACTCATCGGCCCACATACATCAGTATGAACAAGGCCCAATAAGTCACTGGCCCTTTCATTTGGTTTGTTGAAAGGGGCTCTAGCCATCTTGCCTATCAAACAAGATTCGCATTTCTCACATGATTCAAAATCAAATGAGCCCAGAAGCCCATTTCGATGGAGCCTTTGGATGCGTTTCTCATTGATATGGCCCAAACGACAATTCCATAAGAAAGTTGGGCTTTCGTCGTTGGACTTAAACCGCTTTGTATTTATGTTAAAGACAGGCATTTCTTGGTTTAAAACATATAACCCATTATCTAATGGGGCGCTACCATAATAAGTACCATCACGATTAGAAGAACAAACTTTATTCTTAACAGCAAAATCAAACCCTTCCAAATCCAAAACGGAAACTGAAATTATGTTTCTGCTTATCGTAGGTACAAAGTAGCAATTATTTAAAATTAAAACCATGCCCGATGGTAAGGACAACTCGTAGGTGCCTACGGCCAGTGCAGCAACCTTAGCTCCATTCCCGACCCGTAGCTCCACTTGTCCTTTCTTCAGCGTCCTACTTTTTCTTAGTGCCTGCATATTTGTACAAATATGAGCACCGCAGCCGGTATCCAATACCCACGAAGTAGAACTAGAAGACATAACATTAAGTTCGATAACATAAATACCTGAGTCAGACGCATCATACGTCTTCTTCAGCTTCTTGTAATCTTCCATGAACTTCTTGCAGTCTCTCTTCCAATGCCCCAACTGCTTGCAGTAGTTGCACTTATCCTCAGGAGAAGGCCCGGATTTGGGCTTGGGCTTGGGCTTGTCTTGACTCTCAGTCTCGACAACCTGGGCCTTTCCCTTGTCCTTCTTTGGTTTCTTAAACCTTTTACCCCCTTGTACCATCAGTACACTGGGAGTTGCCTTCTTGAGATTTGGCTCGGCTGTCTTCAGCATGCCGTGCAACTCAGTCAATGTCTTAGTCATGTTTTGCATGTTGTAGTTCATGATGAACTGATCAAAACACGACGGCAAAGACTGCAGAATCATGTCAGTGGCTAGCTCCTGGCTAATGGCACAGTCCAGTTTCCCCAGGTTATCAATGTAACCCATCATTTTAAGGACATGAGGACTAACTGGAATGTCCTTAGCCAGCTTGCAATCCATGAGAGATTTAACCGTCTGGTATCTCTCTGTGTGAGCTTGCTCCTGAAACAAAGCTTTCAGGCTGTTAATCATCTCAATGGGTGACATCACGTTCTCATATTGCTTCTGCAGCTCAGATTTCATAGTCACCAGCATTAGACAATTAACATCTTTGACATCAGCTGAATGCTTATCCCAAGCATTCTTTTCTGTCTGCGGGGCATTGGAACGTGGCCTCTCGGTGAGAACTCTTTCAAGGACATATTCCTTGTTCTCCTGCCTGAGAACTATTCTCAGGTTCCGATACCATTCCAAGAAATTAGATCCATTTAACTTGTCCTTCTCAAGGACGGATCTTAGCGAGAAAGTGTTGATGTGAGTTGAAACAGACATAGCTGTAATTAAAAGAGGCAGATTTTTAGTTATAATGCTCAAGAAATGAGAATTCTTATCTAATAAGAAAAACTCGCATTGTATTCAAAACTATGTTTCCTCAGATGAATACAATGAACCAAGATCCTCAGATCACCAAAACTTGAGTGGACGACTCGCCATCTCCCAAACTTCAGTTATCTAGGTAAGCAAATCATTGCTAATTGTACCCAGTACAATTCTTGGTCGCACATGAGACAATCCATGTCTTATCCACTCTGATGTCTCTGGGCCCAGAACTTCTGATGGCCCAGTCAAGTAAACCAATCTCTTCAGTCTCGTGATCATTGACAGTCGCACTGCAAGTCTATCAATGATCACCTGCCTTACTCATGTAGTTGTGGACACCAAGGACTCCAAGGCTATCCAACAACGAAACGAGTCTTGACAGTAGACAAGATCGGGCAAGACACCAAGATCACTTGATATTTAGTTGAGGAAAAGAACCGTTTTATCTTGATGCATATCCAATATACATTCAAGAATTTATTAATTTATTCAAAACATTCAGTTTTATTAAGTTTAGATTCATCTACAACTTTTAGGATTAAATTGTTCTGGTACATGCAAATTAGTGGTCTAACCAGCATATCTGTGAATGTCATGTCGATCGATGCTAACCCTTGGCATCGGTCGACGCAACCAGAATTAAACCGTTCTTCGATAACCGGTCAAACCAGATCGAATTTACATAACCGATTCAATCCAATTGAACCGGTTCGGTTTAATAGTCCATGTCGATCGTCACACACTGTGTGTCGATCGACATTACTAAACCAGAACCAATTTGGTTAATTAAAATTAACCATGTGAGATAACCAGTTCAATCCAATTGAACCGGTCTATCTAATCGCTTTGCCTGTGACGACCGACACACCCAGTGTATCGACCGACACAGCAGGAATACGGGTACTCGATCTCAGATCGAAACCCTAAAATTATTTGCGGATTTTCGCCTTGTGTCGACCGACACACGCTTTGTGTCGATCGATACTTTGCGACAAACCCTAAAATTTTATTGCGAGTTTTCGCTCTGTGTCGATCGACACCCTGCGACAAACCCTAAAATTTTACGTTTTTGTTTCGCGGCGTGTCGACCGACACACGCTTTGTGTCGATCGACACAGTGCGATTTCAACAGTATCATCGTTTTCAACATGAACAAAATCCGAGATTAACATTCAATAAAACGATTTTAACAGGCAAAATTCAATCCAACAACATCAAGTTTCAAATTAATTTCACCAGATTCAATAGCTAAACCCTAACATGCTCTGATACCACTATTGGATCCCACTGGATCTAGGGTTTGATATATTGAATGAAAACCAACCTCGTTCTTACCTTTCTGGCAGCGGAATTGAGATGGTGAACGAGATCAGTGGAGCAACGCAAACGCCTTGCCTCTACCAGATACACACGCACGCTCGCTGGAAACGGGATGCTAGTGCCAGATCAACGGGAATCGATTCTCTCTGGTGTTTCTACGGTTTCTGTCAAGAAAAGTGGACGGCCAAGTGTTTAGGTCGAAACTTACTTGTTATATTCGACCTAAAACACAATTAACCGGGCCAGACTTAATCAAGTCTTAATTCGAAAAGCCTTTCGAAAAAACCCGAACTGTGTCGACCGACACACAAGCTGTGTCGATCGACACAACACCATTTTATCGATTATAATGTGTATCCAATACACATTAATATGATCATTACCATAGTGATCATTCCCATGTCGTAGCTTCCAGTTTGCTTAGGTGTGTGACCCTATAGGATCATATAGTACTGGCAGTAAGTCCATAACTTACAGATTGCAAGAGGCTTCTAGTAAAACATTGCAACTGCCCAGTACTATACGAATGTCTGATCTCGACACACAACTATCTTCAGGAGTGAGTACAAGTGTGATTTCAGGACACTATCCCAACACTAACTGGTTTCAGACTCATTCTTTTGGCCGACAATGCGTCGTGTGTATGGCTTCCAAGGGACATGCGTCCAATGCGGGTTTGTACTTTCCTTTGCCTATCCCGACACAACCTTGGACAGATATCAATATGAATTTTGTCCTTGGTCTCCCTCAGACTCGACGTGGATTTGATTCTATCTTTGTGGTCGTGGATAGATTTTCGAAGATGGCTCATTTTGTTCTTTGCAAAAAGATAACATATGCTTAACATGTGGCTATGCTTTTCTTCCGTGAGATCTAAAGATTACATGGGTTGCTTTTATTGATTTTTTCGGACAGAGACACGTGCTTTCTTAGTCACTTTGGCGGTCGCTTTGGCGTCTGTTGCGAACTAAGTTGGATATGAGCTCAGCTTATCATCACAAACAGATGGCCAAACGGAGGTCACGAACAGATCCTTGGGTAATCTTTTACATTGTTTAGTCGGAGAAAACATTAAGGCTTGGGATTTTGTTCTCTGTCACGCAGAATTTTCCCATAATCATGCCCGCAATAGAAGTACTGGTTATAGCCCTTTCATCGTTGTGTATGGGGCTGTCTCCTCGCAGTCCGGTGGATCTCAGTGTAGCTCCAGATCGTACTAGAATGCATGGGTGTGTGTGTAATTTCGTGGACGATTTTGCCGAGTTACATTTACATGTTACTAAGAACTTGGAATCGGCAACTGCAAAGTATAAGGCTGATGCGGATGAACATTGACGCAATGTTACTTTCTCTGTGGGCGACAAGGTTTGGGCAGTCCTCTCCAAGGACAGATTTCCCCCAAATTCATATAACAAACTGAAGCCAAGACGTGTGGGACCTTTGGAGATTGTTGAGAAAATCAACAATAACGCATATCGTCTTCGTTTCCCTCCTACTATGAACACTTCCGATGTTTTTAATGTCAAGCGTTTGACGCCATTTGTTGATGATGATGATGCAGAAAATTCGAGGTCGAATTTTTCTTCAGCTGGAGGGACCTGATGTAGCCTACATCTTGTTGGTTATTTCTCTGGTTCGTGTGGTTAAGTTCCGGTTTTAGTGTTCGGTTAAATTTTTGTTGGTGTTAAGATTTCTTTGATTATGTTTGATTTTATTTAAGCTAAGAGAATTGGTGTTTATCTCTAAGCTATTTTAAGGGTTATCGATATTATCTTCTAAGTTCTATAAAAAGAGTCGAGCCTTTTGTTTTGATTTGGTTGTTTTTTAATAGAAAAGAGAATTTTATCTCGAACTTTAAGTCTTCGATTCTCTTAATCTTTGCAAGACGTCGATTACTTGAGAGTTAAGGAACAAAACTATCAAAAATCAATTGATCTTTTTCTAGTTCTTGTTTATCGGTTACATTATTTACCGAGTCAGTCCATGAATGTCCAAAGACATTAGAGGATACAGAAACAAAGATGGCCATCTACACATTCATGCACTGTTAATTCACTATGACCAAATGGTATCACTCATGTTGGTGAGCTTATTTATATGCCATTCAAATTTATTAAACGTTTAATAATTTGTATTTTTATCCGGATAGAGATAGCATAAAAAGTGAGTTTGAAGGTATATACTGGATGACGAATTTAGGCACAAGAATGAACTTAGAAACAGTCGTCTTTCGTACTTTCCTTAGTTACATCAACACTCATGTCTTTGCAATATTGTAAACAAATATTTGTTATAGTTTCATCTTCTTACTTCTAATTTGCAGGCTTTTGTCATAATTTTATCGTTCCTTTATTACAGTCCATCCCAATGTTTTATTTACTAAGTTTTTTCTTTTCTAAAAGTAAAAAGTTTACAAAATATGACAAGTAAACATTACGCATATGCATTCTTTGATGTTAAAAGATCAATATGATTTCACTGAATCAAAACAATTCATATCCAACAGAAAATTATTGTTTTCATTGCTTCTCAAGTGAAAGAATCATATATGTATTCCACACATTTTATGGGTTGAAAATTTGGAGCTCGTTGGTTCAATTTAATGCTACCAAAAAATGGTAGGCACCACCACCCCTTCTCAGTCCCTAGACATTAAGAAATTTCCAGTTGCAAGCACCACAATTTGGCTTAGACATGGAGGTACACATCAGCTTTCTTAAGAATTTTGGTACTGCCACATCAATTAATGAAAAAACCTGAAGAACCAATCAAAATATTACGTTTATACATGTCAAAGAATTTTTACACATCAGCTTTTACACATCAGCGAAATTCTCTCGATCCATCAGAACCTGAAGTCTCTCGTCACGGTGCCTCCTTCGATCAAATCTTCCCCGAGATTGAGATGTCTGGCGGCGATTCCTTCACACGAGCAACAGTCGTCCAGGCTTCCACCATCTTCTACGATACTCCCGCGACGCTAGGTTCCTCACACTCTCGATTTTTCATTGGTGATCGATCGCGCATGTGATATAATCAGATTCAGCAAAGAGGATGGATTTTAGCTGGAGGAACCAGCTGGACTCGCAGGCTTCACCTACGGGAATGATATAGATCTGATGAGGTGGAGGGAGTGGAGACCACCACTGGATGAAGAGCTTGAGTCCACGAGGGTTGGAGATGAATACATATGAGTGACTAACGGAACGCTTCCCGTAGAATTCGTCGACGGAGATACAACCAATGGGATTGCACAAATCAGCATCCGCGATTGCAGACCCATCTATTTTATTCATCAATGTTTATGAGCAATTAGGAGGTTCTTCTCGAAACTATTGATTATTCCCAATTATTTTACACAATGTATGGATCATGTTTTTCAATATGTGGTATTAATCTTCATGAATTTGTGAATGGCAAGCTAAGATGTGGGAAGGTGATCCACATAAAAAGAATTGTGCTTTTCTTGTTGAGGTTTGTGTCTGACTGTTGATTGTAGAATTTCCATTGAGGAGCAATCTTTAACTGTTTGTGTCTGCTTGGATTAAGTTATTGTTGTTTGTCTATGCTACAACCATTGTAGTTATGTGATTTAGGTGCCTAATGTTAAGTAGTGTATGCATTCTTTGGACAGAGCATTTGATATCTAGGAAAGCTACATTCTCGTGTTTTGTTTGATTAGATAAAGTCTTGGCAAATGAGACTCTGGCAGTTCTTGGTTCTTTTTGTGTTTGTGATTGGTACTGACTTGTTCTTCAAAACATAATTATTCGATTAAGTGGATGGTTTTCTTTCTCATTCTCATCAGCTTGAAGACGATTACTCCTTTCATATAGTTTGTATCCAAGAGGATAAGATTTTTCCGAACATGTCATTGTCTACTCATTAATTAAGTCTAGAACATGCAACAAAAAGAGCTCCTCACGTTTTGTTTTGCTCAAACCATTTCAATTGGATACAATAATTTGGTTTGTCAAGAGTCAAGACACATGAGAATTCTACTGTTCTCTGGTTAATATATACATGCAACATTTCCATTGCTTTTGCTAAGGTTCGAAAATGTTTTGTTTAGCTAATCATTTGTCACTATATTCAATATCTTAAAATCTGTTGGTTAATACGCAGGGATCATTCACCAGCACTGGCTTAGTTGTATCTTCAAAGCTTCCTAGATTGTATGATCAGTATACTCTCACCATCGACAGTGCTGATCCAGAATCAATCTCATCTGGGAAGTCAGTCTAACTCAACAAAAGTGTCACCGAATGGTCTCTCTCTCTCTCCAATTTTTTTGTTCTTACACGCGCTCACGTTCTATCTGCTCATCAGAAACTCGAGCTCATGTGTATGGTTTTTGTGTATTCTCAGGTTCGCGAAAGATGGAGTTCTTGTTGAGGGTTTATTCTGGAAAGACGTGGAACCATTAATCAAGGACTATGCAGAAGAAGGAGAACCAAAGAAAAAGAAATGATGATATTAAGGAGAAAATATATGAGTTTAGAACTCCCAAATGTTGCGTTTTTAGATAATTATAAAATCGATGTATATAATATTCACGTTTTTTATGGAATTAATCTGAGTCTTTATGTTCCCCTTTATATAATAAAAGCGATGATATCCATTAAGCCAACGCCTCACATCTCAAGTTCGTGACATAAGGTATTATCTCTTTTTTCACATTGTATTATGTGTTTCATATATTCTTCTTCACCAAATATGCTTGTCGTTTAGTGTACACATTAGGTAAAAAATCAAATGCTACACGAACGAGTTATATATGATTTTGAATGATAGATGATGAAACATTGAAAGATGAGTGGCTTGGATTACTCTAGGCTAAGATTTGTGGGAAGGTGATCCACATAAGAAGAATTGCGCTTTTCTTTTCCGAGGCCAGAACTATTGGCCACATTCTAACAAGTAATTCTCTTAGTAACCTATTTACAATCGTGTTTCTGTTTTCCGTAACATGTTTTCCGACATTTGTACTCTTTGATGTCTTATAAATGTTTATAGTTTGTTAAGTATTACAACATTGAAATAATCAGTATTAGACATTGTGCTTGTGATTTTCTTTGACCCGAGTCTGATAGTTGATTGTCGTATATGTGATATTGTAGTGAAGGTTGGGATTCATGTGTTGCGGCTAACCGAAACCAAATTTTTCTCAAAATTAGAACTGGGATATATTACTTTAATGATTTTTTTGTGATATGTACCCTCATTCAATACAACACGAATTTCCTTGGTATAATTTGATTGATGCACAAATATAAAAACGTTTTAAGAGCTTCTTGGTATAATTTGATTGATGCACAAATATTCCATCTCGGAGGTGTTTTATCTGTAGTCCAAGACAAAGTTTTGTCTCTCCGAGATCTTTCATTTCGAACTCTTCTTTCATATGATTTCTGGCATCATTAGTTTCCTTTTGAGTTCCAATCATGTTCAAGTCATCAACATATACATAAATGATCACAAATCCCGACGAAGATTCCTTAATAAACACACAAGGGCATATCACATTATTGATGTAGCCTTTATTCAACAAGTATTCACTTAAGCGATTATACCACATGCGTCCGGATTGTTTTAATCCATAAAGAGATCGCTGTAATTTGATCGATCCATAAAGAGATCGCTATTCAATAGATATGCTGTCACAATATCCATAAGATACATTTCAAGATTTCTAGATGCCGCTAGGCTCGTTATGTATCTGAATGTAATTGCATCCATGACTGGGGAATAAAAATTATACTTGGCGACGTATACCCAATATGTATGCTCAGTCTCCTTTGTGGCCCCATTTTAGTTCTTTGTGGTGAGGCTATTGGAACATAAACCGCACATCCAAAAATACGGAGATGAGATATATTTGGCTCTCTGCCAAATGCTAATTGTAACGGAGAATACTTATGATACGCACTTGGTCTTAACTGGAGCAATGCTGCTGCATGCAAGATAGCATGACCCCATATTGAAATTGGGAGTTTTTTTCTCATTATTAATGGTCTAGCAATGAGTTGCAACCGTTTTATCAAAGACTCAGCCATGCCATTTTGTGTATGAACATGCGGAACTGGATGTTCAACATCAATTCCCAATGACATACAATAGTCATTAAAAGTCGCTGAAGTGAATTCTCCAGCGTTATCAAGCCTTATTTTCTTTATTGTAAAATCAGGAAATTGTGCTCTCAACCTGACTATTTGGGAAATGAATTTTGCGAAAGCCATATTTCTTGTGGTCAAGAGACACACATGTGACCATCTACTTGATGCATCAATTAATACCATAAAATATCGAAATGGTCCACATGGTGGGTGAATCGTCCCACATATATCCCCATGTATATGTTCCAAAAATATTGGTGATTCATTCCCAACTTTAGTTGGTGATGGCCGAGTTATAAGTTTTCCTTTATAACATGCATCACATAAAAGCTCATTCGATTGCAAAATTTTCTCTGTTTTTTAACGGATGGCCATTAGAATTCTGCACAAATTTTCTCATTATGACTGAACCAGGATGCCCTAGCCTTTCATGCCAAACTTTGAATGTATTAGCAAGCTTCAGGTTTATTGTAACATATGATTCAGTTGTATTTATTTTTGTGCAATATAATCCGGAGGATAACATTTCTAATTCTTCTAATACATGTTTCCTTTCCGATGTAATGCAAAGATATTCAATACCGTTTTTACTCATAGTCTCAACATGATATCCATTTCTGCAGATATCTCGAAAACTTAATAAATTCCGTTGAGATTTTGGGGAATATAATGCATCATGTATTTCAAACTTTGTTCCCCTTGACATTGAAAAATTCACTTTTCCGGAGCCAATTATTATTTTTGCATTATCAGAAATTGTAATCACGCTTCCAGCGGAGTCTTTTATTTTTAGACAAGAGAAATACTTTTTATCACTGATTATTGTATGAGTTGTAGCACTGTCTGCCAGACATATGTATCCATCATGAATTCCAATTTGTGACATTCTGTTTCATAATATTCATATAGATGTATTAATAAAGTAAGATAAATATATAAAAGTTAATTTTATTTTTATTACAATGAAAAACACACTTTCACACACACACACACACACACACACACACACACACACAAGACAAACATATTATACAAATGCAAACATTTATTTTAAGCCTCCTTGGCAGTTTATTTGGTCTCATCGATCATAGTCGTTTTAGTTTTCGAAATCCACAAGAAAATCCGCGATATCAAGAGAAGCATCATCATTTAGGCCACTGAAGGAAGGCCCGGCTTCATTGTTGTTGAAGTTGGTTTCGACATTATTAACTATGGCCTTTTGAGACGCTTGATATAGATTGACAAAGTGCTTTGGTGTGTGACATGTTCGTTCCCAATGTCCTTTCATGCCACATCTTTGACAAGTGCTTTCGGTCGGTTTCTTTATTTCGCGACCACCTTCATTTATCTGTAAGTAATTGTTTCTTTTGGGATTGAAACCACCTTCATTACTTCGGAAATTAGTGTTTCGACTGGCGTTGAAACCACCTTCATTCACTCGGAAGTTATTGTTGTTGGAATTATGTCCAGTAATCTCTGTACTGTCTCTAGAAAGTAAGAGTATGTCAATGATCAGACATAAGTCATATAATACTGGGGGTCATGATGGCTTGCTAGAGTCCGCTCATGATCTATAAATCTTGGATTTATTGCCTTTATTATATGATCCCATATGGGTCATGTTGGGAATGTCCTGAAATCTACCGTACTATCTCTAGAAAGTATGATAAGTGTCGAGATCAGACATAAGTCATAAATACTTAATGATCATGATGGCTTGCTAGAGTCCGCTCATGATCTATAAGTTTAGGACTTATTACCAGTATTGTATGATCCCGAAGGGTCACACACCATAGCTAACGGGAAAGTTAAATGGAAATAATACGGTAAGATGCAATGGCATTTACTGTATTGGATCAGAGTTTTGGGCCAGACAAAATACAGGCTTTTTGTCTGATTTGTGTTTTGGGCCCAAAAGATTAATGAGCCATTAGTCTAATGACTTGGGCCCATTAATGAGATATAAGAGAATCAGAAAGCCCTAAAGGAATGAGCTCCCTGCGATTTTTTTCTTCTTTGGCGTGACTTCTCTCTCTCTAAAACCTCTCTCTGATTCTTCCAACTCTTTGGTCTAGCAGCCGTCCCGTGCTTGTAAGAGTGTGGATACTCGAGGAGGAGCCGATTCTCATCAGTTCTAATCTGATCTCGTCATTACCCCAAATTCCGCTGCAAAGGTAATGTCCAGGTTTGTTTTATGATTCGTTTTGCAAAAACCTAGATCTGTTTAAGGATTTGTGTTAGGTTGTAATACGAGAATTAAACCTTGGAAAACACCCATAATCCTACAGTGTTATCAGAGCCTAGGCATTAGGTTTCTTGTGAAATTGGATCATATGAAATTGATTAATTGGTTAATTAATTTTGATTATTGAAATTGATCAATCGAATGTGTTCTTGTTATTAATCGGCCGAATGATGATGTTATTGTCATTGATTGAATAAACCCTAACCGCTATTGTTTTTCGTTGCAAATCTGATGCTATATCGCTTGATATAAGCCGATGTTAAAACGATTTGATTAGACGAATTTGTTGCTATTTGGTTGCTATCGAATGAATAACACGGCGGCTCCATTAATTAATTGAACCGGTTTCTTCATAGCCCTAACCGGTTCATGAAGCCAACATATCGCTTGTTATTGAAAGAAACTCTAACTCGCATCAATAATTGAATGAAAGTGCGTGTGCCAAGCGTGTGCCGTGTGAGTGCTTAAGTGATTCGAAGCTAAAACGTTGCAAATGAATCCATTCAATAATTGAATCGCATGCTGACTTTGTTTTAAAAGAGAAGAAAGAAACGTGTTTAATTTATTAATTGATTATGACACATGATTGTATGAATCAATTAATCGATTGAATGAATATCATTATTGAATGAATCATTTTTTGTCTTCACATGGCTGTTATGATACGATTATAAAAGAGGTCAATTTTAATTATTGAATTAATAATTAATTGATTGTTGATTTTGAAAAGGTCAAAATCAATTATTTAATTGTATGGTTTAAGCCCTTAACCCAAATCGCGGTTTGCTCGAAATTATTTAATTTCTGGTTAAATCGGATTGAAGTTCAAAAATTGAATTTTAACCTAAACCGAAGACTGGTCTAAGTTTGATTTGGTTGGACCAAATAATTTAGAGCTGGTCTGGTTTAGTAAATAACCGATGGTTTTGATAGTTAATTTGGTCTTAGACCAGAATTAATAAACCGGATCGGTTATGTCAAATTATTGGGCCAGCTGGAATTCTATGGTCTTGGGCCAAGAATTGGGCCTGTAATTTGTGACCCAACCCAAAATATTTAATGAAATATTTAAATTAGAAATTTCTAATTTTAGTAAGTTACTAAATTTAGAAAGTTTCTAAAATAAGAAAGTTTCCCAAAATAGTAATTTTCTATTTTTGGAAATAAAACTTAAAAATCCTCAAAAACAATATCAAGCTTGGATGTCTTTCCAATCTTGTCAGCTACTTAACGCTTATTTGATTACATATATGGCTTATAGTGTGAGGTGTCTGTTTTCGCGTAAGTAAAGTAGTATATAGTCACTAATTTCATTGGGAGTCCCAGACTTTAGTGATTATTTGGCTGTAAGAGATTGGTTTCCTTGACTGGGCCATCGGGAGTCCCGGGCCTTGAGACATCTGGTGTATTGGGCCTTGGGCCCAATTCACAACCGAGAGTTATTGATTATAACTAGTTGTGTGTATGCTTACCAAGTAAAGCTAATTCCGGGTGACGGCCAGTGGCCCATTTTGGATTTAGCTGAACATGGGTCTCGGAATCATTGCATTCTTATGAGGTTAAACAAAGAAATTTTGAATGCAATGCGAGTTTTCTTATAAGTTATTAAGATTACTCTTTTATGAACTAAATAACTAAAACTCTATTTATCTCTAAATTTCAGCTATGACGAGCACAAACAATCAAAACACTTTCTCGATCCGGTATGTCCTTGAGATGGACAAACTGAACGGATCAAATTTCTTGACTTGGTCGCGGAACCTGAGACTAGTTCTCAGGCAGGAGAGAAAGGACTAAGTCCTTGAAAGAGCTCTCCCCGTGAGGATCGGGTCCAATGCCTCTCATGCAGTATATAATGCTTGGAATAAGCATTATAATGATGCGGTAGATGTGCGTGGTCTGATATTGGCTACCATGGACTCAGATTTGCGGAAGCAATATGAGAACATGGAGTCGCCAATAGAGATGATCAGCAGCCTGAAATTGAAATTTCAGGAGCAGGTAAGAGTGGAGAGATACCAGTTGGTTAAATCTCTCACTAGCTGCAAGCTACCAAATGATCATCCAGTAAGTCCTCATGTCAGTAAAATGATGGGTTACATTGATAACCTGAGGAAACTGGATTATTCAGTTAGCCAGGAATTGGCAACTGAGATCATTTTGCAGTCACTGCCGTCAAGCTATGATAAGTTCGTAAGGAACTATATCAAGAAAGGCTTAACGAAGACGTTGACTGAACTGCATGATATGCTCAAGACAGTTGAGCCAAACGTGAAGAGTACCCTGTACAATCTCATGAATGAGAAGGGTAGGTTTACTAAACCTAATGCTGACAAGGGTGAAGACAAAGTTGTCCAGATTTTGAATCATGGCAAGCGTGTGTCTTCTGAGCCCGAGTCAGATACCTCTTACGTTGGTAAGTGCTGCTACTGTAAAGAGACTGGGCATTGGAAAAGAGATTGCATTAAATTCATGGAAGATTATGAGGAGTTAAAGTTGATGTATGAGACTACTTCCTCAGGTATTCATGTTATTATTTCAAGTTATACCTTATAGGTATTGGATACTGGTTGTGGCACTGATATTTGTTATAATATGCAGAGCCTGAACAACAGTAGAACGTTGAAGGAAGGACAAGTGGAACTGCATGTCTGGAAGGAGCTATGGATGCTGCTTCAGCCATAGGGTTCACTTGTAGATGCCTTTGAGGCTTGGTTTTATTAAGTAATTGCTACAATGTACCTGCTTTAAGCAGAGTTGTCTTTCATTTTCTTGTAAGAATTTGAATGTTTTTGTTTTGATAAAAGACAAGTTTTGTTCTTTTGATCTTAATGAAATATTAATTGTAGCACCCTATTCAAGGAATGGGTTTTATATCTTAAACCATAGAGTGCCTAAAATATAACATAAATACCGCAATTGGTTTAAATCTGATGAATTAAACCTGATTTTTCTTGGCATAAATATTTTGGTCAAATAGAGTAAGTCAGATTCAGAAACCCCATAGTTATGGACTTTTGGGCTCATTTGAATAGATATCTTATGAGACTTGAATTCTGCTTACTGGACCAAAAGACATAGGGCCCATCTTAGCCGAGCTAAGAAAGGCCCAAAGGCTTATCGGAGATTGAACATACTCATGTATGTGGTCTGATGAGCAGTAATGCCAGAGAAAAATTTCCTGTACTTCATTGTCTCTACTGATTACTTCAGTGAGTGAGACTGTGTTCATTTGATGAGACACAAGTCGGAATTCTTTGACATGGTCGAAAGAGTTCCAGAATGAAGTATAGAATCTGAATGACAAAAGTATTAAGACTCTGGATTAGATCACGAGTGAGAATACTTAAGTCTTTGATTGTGTGATCATCTGAATGAGTGTAAAATCGTTTTACAGCTCATTTCTCCTGAAAACCTATAGGTGTTTCTGTGAGAATGAATCAGATCTAATTAGAAATGATTAAAGATGAGTCACACGAATCTTCCATGATATTCTCTAAGAATAACGCTCTAGAAATATCTAAGTTTACGCTGAAATAGTTCCACCAAATATCAGTTGAAAGACACCACGTAAATGTGGATTGGAATCGATCCAAATTCGTCTTTACTGAGTATTTGTAGTTGTGATACTTCGCTGGTTGTCCTAGGGAAACCAAGGCTTGTTACTTTTACGTCCATTCTGTTTTCTAAGAAGGGAAGTTACTTTCCAAGAAGAACAGTGGGAGTAAAAGTGTAACTCGAAGAAATTCGAGAAATACAGGAGGCTGCTCAACCTGTTGAGGGAGAGCAGCGGATGGATTTACAGATTTCTGTAGAATCTACACCTGTAGAGCCTGAAGTTCGCAGATATGAATGAATCAGTCACTAATCCGAGAGTGATTTCTCGTCATTAGTTGATCCTGATGATCATTGAAAGTTCGCATGATCTGATGATCATTGAAAGCGACGAATCTGCGAAATTCAAAGAAGCGAAAGTGAGCCCGGACTCCGGAAAAATTACATTTTGTGTAAGTTAGCTTCAACGATCCATTCATGGATGGAAGCAAACATATCGGAGTTGGAATCTTCGTTCTGTTAAAGTAGTCAAGGTTTTGACTTGAACAGGAACGAAGTGGAAATGTGCGTTTACTAAAAGATAAGTGGGAGCAATATTGCATTTCTCATAGTGTATGTCGATGACATACTGATTATCGAAAATAACGTCCCAATGCTGCAGTCGGTAAAGGACTGACTTGGGAGTTGGTTTTATAAATGACATGGGTAAAGCCACATAGTTCTTGGATTTTGGATCTAAAGATAGAGATCCAAAATAGCTGGTAGGACAAAGTCAGGATTCTTAAATTGACAAAATCCTACACGTAATCAGCAATCCAAGAAGGGTTTTATGCCAATGTCACATGGCATTACGTTAAGCAAGATACAGTGTCCCACGATATCTGCTGAGCTTGAATGCATGGATAGGATTCCATATGCGACGGCATAAGGATCTATCATGCATGCCATGACACATACTTGTTTTGATGTTGCTTTAATGTTAAGCAAGACAAGTAAAGACCAGTCAAATCCAGCAAAGAATCACTGGATTGCCGTATAGAATATCCTAAAGTATTTGAGGAATACTAAGGATAAGTTCTTGATTTACGGAGAAAGTGAGGTGCTACAAGTCGATAGAGTCTGAAAGGCAAGTTTCCAATAGACAAAGATAATTCCTGGTCACAGTCTGGCTATATCTTGTGTCTATCTGGCGGTGCAAGGCACTGTTGCTGACTCCATGACTTAAGCTGAACATTTCGCAGCTTGAGAAGCGGCGAAAGAGGTTGTTTGGATAGAAGAGTTCATCACTGAACTTGATGTGATTCACAGCGTAGTTGAGACTAGCTGCACATCAAAGGTCCAAACACCTTGAGGGTAGGTATAACCTATTCCGTGAGATAAATGACAGAGGTGTTAAGTAGATAAGCAAGTTTCATCGAATGAGAACGTTGCTAATCTATTAACGAAGCCACTCCTTATGCCTAAGCACGAGTCGCGGACTGTAGCTGTAGGATGAGTGAAATTAAGATGTAGTCTTAATTTCAGTGGGAGTTTGTAAAGGGCTTTACTTAGTTGTTTTGAAAGGTTCATGTAAACATAATATTTTATGTTTATGAAATCTAATGATTTCTGGATTATTTTAACTGTGATATAAATAATCGTTCCAAAATGATTCATGTCACTATATATGGGCCATCGAAGTACATGAGTAGACTTGATCCTGAAACACCATATTTAACGAAGTGACATAAATCATAGTGTCCATAGTCGAAGGTTGTTGAAATTGGAACAACAACAACCTGTTGAGACTAGATTGTGTTGAGACTTATGACCAGGTTTCGAGGGGTCATAGATGCGCGGCATCAAAGTCGACACATAGGTATATGTAGGGGAGCATATGACCGGACATGGCCCGCTGATGAGAACTCTGCAAGATATTAATATCTGTGTCATAAGAAGTTCTCATATACGACTATAGAGTATAGTCCTTAGACCTGAGTTCGCATGCATGTGGTTGCACATGGAGTAATGCGCTTTGATCATTGTCTAACGCTGTTTCGTAACTGGGAGCTATAAGGACCTTGGTTGGGTGTATTATGAAATGTGTAGTTCATAGTGATGGAACAAGATGGGATTTGTCCTTGCCGTTTAACGGAGGTAATATCTCTAGGCCAATCGGAGATTTGATAGCTGGTAAGAGAATGGCCATTCCCAAACGGACTTGCCCAAGTCGTTTGAATTGTCAGTATCAAATCTGGTCCGATAAACATGGTCTGGCTATATAAGGATGACACGCATCTTGCCTTATGCCAGATCGAGATATTGAGACAAAAGGATTAGGGAATGTAGGATTCCAGTACAATCGGAAGATTGTTGGGAATGTCCTTTGTAGAATTCCAGTACAAGTGGGAGATTGTTGGGAATGTCCTGAAATCTACCGTACTATCTCTAGAAAGTATGATAAGTGTCGAGATCAGTCATAAGTCATAAATACTGGATGATCATGATGGCTTGCTAGAGTCCGCTCATGATCTATAAGTTTAGGACTTATTACCAGTATTGTATGATCCCGAAGGGTCACACACCATAGCTAACGGGAAAGTTAAATGGAAATAATACGGTAAGATGCAATGGCATTTACTGTATTGGATCAGAGTTTTGGGCCAGACAAAATAAAGGCTTTTTGTCTGATTTGTGTTTTGGGCCCAAAAGATTAATGAGCCATTAGTCTAATGACTTGGGCCCATTAATGAGATATAAGAGAATCAGAAAGCCCTAAAGGAATGAGCTCCCTGCGATTTTTTTTTTCTTTGGCGTGACTTCTCTCTCTCTAAAACCTCTCTCTGATTCTTCCAACTCTTTGGTCTAGCAGCCGTCCCATGCTTGTAAGAGTGTGGATACTCGAGGAGGAGCCGATTCTCATCAGTTCTAATCTGATCTCGTCATTACCCCAAATTCCGCTGCAAAGGTAATGTCCAGGTTTGTTTTATGATTCGTTTTGCAAAAACCTAGATCTGTTTAAGGATTTGTGTTAGGTTGTAATACGAGAATTAAACCTTGGAAAACACCCATAATCCTACAGGTCACACGCCTAAGCTAACAGGAAAATGTGTAGGAACGGTTTAGCAGAAGTACGGTAAAAGTGCTAGGCATTTACTGTACTTAGAGAGACTAAAGGGTCTGATTAAATCTAAGGGATTTAATCAGACTGAGAATTGGGCCCAAAAGCCCATAAGAACTGGACAAGGGTTTTAATAAATAAAACTTGCCCTAGCTCTTATTTCTAAGCCACTTTTGCGCCTCCCTCTCTCTTTCTCTGCGCCTCCCAACAGCTGGTCTAGCAGCCAATTTCCTGTGCGTGCGTGTGTGAGACTTTGGAGGAACTATCTCTTGGTGGTTCTGCTGATCTCAGACAATACCTCTTCTTCCGCTGCATAAACAAGGTATTAGGTGAGATCCTTTATGATTCTGCAAGAGAACCTAGATCTGGCATGTTTAGTAGGATCAATTAATCTGATAATTGAACCAGGAAATACTAAACGAATCCTTCAGTGGTATCAGAGCCATTGGTTCTGTTAGGATTTCTTGTTTAGAATCATGTTTAGGTTGTTTAGAAGTGTTTGAATCAATCTATTGATAAGAAAATACTTAAGAAACAAAGAATTAAAACCTAAACTAATTGAAATCGCATGATCCGATCTATATGAATCGGTATGCGTCGGAATGATGATCGCCAAAGGATCACCATATCCGGATCGTGTGACGCGCGGTGAACCGATCGCATGGATCGATCGATCGCTTGGATCGGCCCGCTCGCGTACCGTCTCGATCACGACCGGAGCTCGTCCCGATCGATCGCGCGGCTTGCCCGATGCGCGATGATCGCGGCTGTCCCGTCCCGTCCCGTTCCCGTCCCACCACCGTCCGTGCATCGCGTGGTCGAGTGACAAGCCGATCTCGGATCGTGTCTCGTCTCGACCGCGAAGCTAGGTCACGACCGTGATCGGTTCGTGACCAATCGGTTCGGTTCGGTTAATGGTTCGGTTTAAAACTTAATCGTCACGGTTTAATAAACAGACTTAATAAATTTATTAAGTTCTGGTTAAACCGGGATAAGAAATCCAAAGTCGTAAAATTGGATTTAGTGCCTAAACCAGTGGTTTTCTAATTTGATTTGGTTGGACCAAATAAATTGAGAAAATCCGGTTTAGTAAATAACCGGTTGACAATTGTGGTCATCGTAGTAATTAATTTTGGTTAGACCAATTTTAATGAACCAGACCGGTTATGTCATTTAATTGGGCAATTGGGTTATGTCTTGGACATGGACCAATTCTTGGGCCTCGGGCCAAGAAGTTAAAACAATTGGGCCAATTATTGGAGTCTTTTCTTCAGATTTAATTTTAAAATTCATTTAATTATTAAAATTTGATTTTAAAATTAATCAGTTTCCAAAATCTGAAATTAGAAAGTTTCTTAAATTAGAAGTTTCTAGATTTGCATGTTTTGGATTTTAGGAAATTTCTATATTTAGAAAGTTTCCAATTTTAGGAAGTTTCCAATTTTAGAAAGTTTCCAAAATTAGTAGGTTTCCCAAAAGGGAAAGTTTCCCAAAATAGTAATCTTCTATTTTGGGATAAAATTTTAATAAACCTACAAACCTCAAACAATATCAAGCGTTGGATGTCTTGTCCAGTCTATGTCAGCTGTCGAAGCCCATTCAATTGTACTCATGGCCTTACAGTGTGAGGGTGTCTACTTTTGCGTGGGTAAGACGGTTTGTGATTCATAAATGTCATTGGGAGTCCCAGACATTAGTGATTACATGACTGTATAGTCTGGTTTTCTTGACTAGGCCATCGGGAGTCCCGGGCCTTGAGACATCAGAGTGGATTGGGCCTCGGGCCCAGATTCACAACCAAGAGTTATATCACGGATATAATTAGCCGAGATAGGGCTTACCGATATAAGCTAAGGTTGGGTGACGGCCAGTGGCCCACTTTGATCTTAGTTATATGTGGATCTTGGAATCATTATATTCTATTGAGGGTAACTGATGTTATTGAATATAATGCGAGATTAATCATATTAAGTATAATGCGAGATTAATCATATTGAACATATTAACTAAAATCCTTTTATCTTAATTTTCAGTTATGACTAGCACAAACAATCAAAACACTTTCTCGATCCGGTCTGTCCTTGAGATGGACAAACTGAACGAATCAAATTTCTTGACTTGGTCACGGAACCTGAGGCTAGTCCTCAGGCAGGAGAGAAAGGATTATGTCCTTGAGAGAGCTCTCCCCGTGTGGATCGGGTCCAATGCCTCTCATGCAGTATATGATGCTTGGAATAAGCATTATAATGATGCGGTAGATGTGCGTGGTCTGATGTTGGCTACCATGGACTCAGATTTGCGGAAGCAATATGAAAACATGGAGTCGCCAATAGAAATGATCAGCAGCCTGAAATTGAAATTTCAGGAGCAGGTAAGAGTGGAGAGATACCAGTTGGTTAAGTCTCTCACTAGCTGCAAGCTACCAAATGATCATCCAGTAAGTCCTCATATCAGTAAAATGATAGGTTATATTGATAACCTGAGGAAACTGGATTATCCAGTTAGCCAAGAATTGGCAACTGAGATCATTCTGCAGTCACTGCCGTCAAGCTATGATAAGTTCAGAAGGAACTATATCAAGAAAGGCTTAACGAAGACGCTGACTGAACTGCATGATATGCTTAAGACAGTTGAGCCAAACGTGAAGAGTACCCAGTATAATCTCATAATGGAGAAGGGTGGGTTTATTAAACCTAGTGCTGACAAGGGTGAAGACAAAGTTGTCCAGATTTTGAATCATGGCAAGCGTGTGTCTTCTGAGCCCAAGTCAGATACCTCTTACGTTGGTAAGTGCTGCTACTGTAAAGAGACAGGGCATTGGAAGAGAGATTGCATTAAATTCATGGAAGATGATGAGGAGTTAAAGTTGATGTATGAGACTACTTCCTCAGGTATTCATGTTATTACTTCAAGTTCTACCTTAAAGGTATTGGATACTGGTTGTGGCACTGATATTTGTAGTAATATGCAGAGCCTAAGCAACAGTAGAATGTTGAAGGAAGGACAAGTGGATCTACATGTCTGGAAGGAGTTATGGACGCTGCCTCAGCCGTAGGGTTTTCACTTGTAGATGCCTTCGAGGCTTGGTTTTGTATTAAGTAATTGCTACAATGTACCTGCTTTAAGCAGAGTTGTTTTTCATTTTCTTGTAAGAATTTGAATGTTTTTCATTTTGATAAAAGACAAGGTTTTGTTCTTTTGATCTTAATGAAATATTAATTGTAGCACCCTATTCAAGGAATGGGTTTTATATCTTAAACCAAAGAGTGCCTAAATGTAACATAAATACCGAATTGGTTTAAATCTGATGAATTAAACCTGATTTTTCTTGGCATAAAAGTCTTGGTCACATAGAGTAAGTCGGATTCAGAAATCCCATAGTTATGGACTGTTGGGCTCATTTGATACGATATCTTATGAGACTTGAATTCTGCTTACTGGACCAAAAGGCAAAGGGCCCATCTTAGCCGAGCTAGAGAAAGGCCCAAAGGCTTATTGGAGATTGAACATACTCATGTATGTGGTCCGATGAGCAGTAATGCCAAAGAAAATTTCTTGTACTTCATTGTCTCTACTGATTACTTCAGTGAGTAAGACTGTGTTCATTTGATAAGACACAAGTCGGAATTCTTTGACATGGTCGAAAGAGTTCCAGAATGAGGTATAGAATCTGAGTGACAGAAGTATTAAGACTCTGGATTAGATCACGAGTGAGAAAGAGTCAGATCTTATCAGAGATGATTAAAGATGAGTCACACGAATCTTCCATGATATTTTTAAGAATAACGCTCTAGAAATATCTAAGTTTACGCTGAAATAGTTCCACCAATATCAGTTGAAAGACACCACGTAAATGTGGATTGGAATCGATCCAAATTCATCTTTACTGAGTATTTATAGTTGTGCTACTTTGCTGGTTGTCTTAGGGAAACCAAGGCTTGTTACTTTTACGTCCATTCTGTTTTCTAAGAAAGGAAGTTACTTTCCAAGAAGAACAGTGGGAGTAAAAGTATAACTCGAAGAAATTCGAGAAATACAGGAGGCTGCTCAACCTGTTGAGGGAGAGCAACGGATGGATTTACAGATTTCTGTAGAATCTACACCTGTAGAGCCTCAAGTTCGCAGATATGAATGAATCAGTCACTAATCCGAGAGTAATTTCTCGTCATTAGTTGAACCTGATGATCATTGAAAGTTCGCATGATCTGATGATCATTGAAAGCGACGAATCTGCGAAATTCAAAGAAACGAAAGTGAGCTCGGACTCCGAAAAATTACATTTTGTGTAAAGTTAGCTTCATCGATCCATTCATGGATGGAAGCAAACATATCGGAGTTGGAATCTTCGTTCTGTTGAAGTAGTCAAGGTTTTGACTTGAACAGGAACGAAATGGAACTGTGCGTTTACTAATAGATAAGTGGGAGCAATGTTGCATTTCTCATATTGTATGTCGATGACATACTGATTCTCGGAAATAACGTCCCAATGCTGCAGTCGGTAAAGGACTGGCTTGGGAGTTGGTTTTAATGATTGACATGGGTAAAGCCACGTATGTTCTTGGATTTTGGATCTAAAGATAGAGATCCAAAAGAGCTGGTAGGACAATGTCAGGATTCTTAAATTGACAAAGTCCTACACGTTTTCAGCAATCCAAGGAGGGTTTTATGCCAATGTCACATGGCATTACGTTAAGCAAGAAACAGTATCCTACGATATCTGCTGAGCTTAAATGCATGGATGAGATTCCATATGCGTCGGCAATTGGGTCTATCATGTATGCCATGAAACGTACTTGTTTGATGTTGTTTTAATGTTAAGCAAGACAAGTAAAGACCAGTCAAATCCAGCAAAGAATCACTGGATTGCCGTAAAGAATATCCTAAAGTATTTGAGGAATACTAAGGATAAATTCTTGATTTACGGAGAAAGTGAGGTGCTACGAGTCGGTGGAGTCTGAAAGGCAAGTTTCCAACGGACAGAGATGATTTCCGGTCACAGTCCGGTTATATCTTGTGTCTGTCTGGCGGTGAAGGCACTGTTGCTGACTCCATGACTTAAGCTGAACATTTCGCAGTTTGAAAGCGGCGAAAGAGGTTGTTTGGAAAGAAGAGTTCGTCACTGAACTTGATGTGATTCCCAGCATAGATGAGACTAGCTGCACATCAGAGGTCCAAACAACTTGAGGGTAGGTATAACCTATTCCGTGAGATAAATGACAGAGATGTTAAGTAGATCAGCAAGTTTCAACGAATGAGAACGTTGCTAATCTATTAACGAAGCCACTCCTTAGGCCTAAGCACGAGTCGCGGACTGTTGCTGTAGGATAAGTGAAATTAAGATGTAGTCTTAATTTCAGTGGGAGTTTGTAAAGGGCTTTATTTAGTTATTTGATATGTTCTTGTAAAACATTTAAGATGTTTAATGAAATTATTATTTCAAGATTATTTTAACTGTGATGAAATAATCGTTCCAAAATGATATGAACCATTTTATAGGTCGTCGAAGTAAGTGACTTGATCTTGAGTCATCAAAGTCATTTAGCTTGATCATGAGACCCTATATTTGATAGATGGCTTATATCATCCTGTCCCTAGTCGAAGGTTGTTGAAATTGGAACACCAACAACCGCGTGAGACTAGATTGGTATGTGACTTATGACAAAGTCTCAGGATGTCATAGATGCACGGCATCAAAGTCAGTACATAGGTGTATGTTGGGGTACATACGACCGGACAAGACCCGCTTATAAGAACTCTTCAGGATATTTATATTTGTGTCATAAGAGATTCTTACTACGACTATAGAGTATAGTCCTTAGACCTGAGTTCGCATGCATGTGACTGCACATTAACTGATGCGCTTTGATCATTGTCTAACACTGTCGTTAAGCGATAGTTATAAGGACCTTGTTTGGGTGTATTATGAAATGAGTAGTTTACAGTGATGGAACAAGACGGGATTTGTCCCTCCAATATAAATGGAGAGAATATCTCTAGGTCAATCGGAGATTTGAATACTGGAAAATGCATGGCCATGCTCAAACGGACTGTCCCGAGTCGTTTGGATTGTCAGTATCAAATCAGAGTCCGATGAACAAGATTAGGCTTTATAAGGATGACACTCATCTTGCCTTATGACTAATCGAGATATTGAGACAAAAGGATTATGAATACAGAGATTCCAGTTCAAGTGGGAGATTGTTGGAATTATGTCCAGTAATCTCTGTACTGTCTCTAGAAAGTAAGAGTATGTCAATGATCAGACATAAGTCATATAATACTGGGGGTCATGATGGCTTGCTAGAGTCCGCTCATGATCTATAAATCTTGGATTTATTGCCTTTATTATATGATCCCATATGGGTCACACGCCTAAGCTAACAGGAAAATGTGTAGGAACGGTTTAGCAGAAGTACGGTAAAAGTCCTAGGCATTTACTGTACTTAGAGAGACTAAAGGGCCTGATTAAATCTAAGGGATTTAATCAGACTGAGAATTGGGCCCAAAAGCCCATAAGAACTGGACAAGGGTTTTAATAAATAAAACTTGCCCTAGCTCTTATTTCTAAGCCACTTTTGCGCCTCCCTCTCTCTTTCTCTGCGCCTCCCAACAGCTGGTCTAGCAGCCAATTTCCTGTGCGTGCGTGTGTGAGCCTTTGGAGGAACTATCTCTTGGTGGTTCTGCTGATCTCAGACAATACCTCTTCTTCCGCTGCATAAACAAGGTATTAGGTGAGATCCTTTATGATTCTGCAAGAGAACCTAGATCTGGCATGTTTAGTAGGATCAATTAATCTGATAATTGAACCAGGAAATACTAAACGAATCCTTCAATTGTTTCTTCCGGTGTTAAAGTTCCTTCCACGTCCATGATATCATCCATAATTTCGACCACGGCTTCTCCCGCGTCCACGACCTCGCCCAAGATATTTATTGTTGGTGTTTGATGCTACGACATTCGCTTCAGGGAATGGAGCCGATCCAACTGGACGAGACTGGTGATTCATCATCACCAATTGATTATTTTTCTCGGCAACGAGGAGGACTTCCATCAATTACGCGTATCGAGTGTAATTATTAGCCCGATATTGTTGGTGCAGGACTAAATTTTCGGGATGAAATGTTGTGAGAGTTTTCTCTATGAGATCATAATCAATTATGTTTTCTCCACATAACACCATCCTTGAGGTTATCCAGAATAAGGCGGAATTATACTCGCTAACGCTTTTGTAATCCTGGAAGCGGAGGTGTATCCACTCATGTTTGGCTTTTGGTAGGATCACATATCTTTGGTGATCGAACATTTCTTTCAAGGATTGCCATAGATCCGCGGGATCTTCTTTTATGATGTACTCAGATTTTAAGCCATCGTGGATATGATGAAACAAAAATATCATGGCCTTCGCCTTTTGCTCATATGTTGTTGTTTATGTCTTATCAATGGTTTTGAGAAGACCATTTCTTTTAGATGCATTTTTGCATCTTTTGCCCATGTCAGATAATTCTTTCCCGATATATTAAGGGCAGTAATTTCAAGCTTTACGAGATTCGACATGATAACTGTATCGATAAAATAACAACTTATTAATGTCAAATTAATTAAATTTTAACCCAAAATTTTAATTTAAATTTTATCAACAATTTATCGATGAATTTTAATTGATGAATACAACGATTATTATTTTCAGAATTATATAATTTCAATTTTTGAATTCATAATTAAAATTATTATAAAAACAGTAATAATCGTTAAACTTTTATTTGATGATAATATGTTAAGATAAACCATTAACATAAATGATGAAAGAGATTATAAGAAAAATCGAAGCATAGAAAATTAATGCAACAATTGTAATGAATTCTTCCGGAGTAAATTCTTCAATAAAAATACCATAAATAGAAACAAAAATTGCAACCGTACATAAAATTAACAAAATGGGAATCATCATTTTTTTAAAAAAAATTAGAAGAAAAATATTTGGGAGATTTTTATGAAAGATGAAATATTGAGTGAAAAGAATGAGTGAATGATAAGTGTATTTATAGATTAAAAAATACTGTTCATAGCCGTTAGAAATCTTCGAAAATTAAAATTTTTTTTTTTGAAATTTACTTCATGACCGTTGGTGGTAAAAGTTAAAACAAATATTTTTTATTTATTTATTTTAAATTTCATTCATAAATTTTAGATTCATCAGGTCAAAATTTAATTAACATTAGTTTTATGGTGATAATATTATTAACACAACAAATAAAATGATTGTGATTTAACTCATCCATTTTAGAATAATTTTTCATAAATTTTAATGCACCAAATTTCGAAATATAATTTAAAATTAATTAACAAGGTATCATAATCATAAAATACAAGGAGGGGGCATAACCTTCCACTCTCTGAAATTATTATCAAGGAGGAGGTTTATCCTATCACTCCATAAAATATGATCGGGAGGAGGTTTATCCTATCACTCCATAAAAATATGATCAAGGAGGAGGTTTTATTCCTACCACTCCAAAAAATTCGAGGAGACATAGTCCACCATGACGAATAATTCGGGGAAGGCAACGTCTATCTTTCCGAGATAATCATTAAAAAATATAAACAACGGTAGATTTATTGTTTCGTAAATAAATTAAATAATTAAAACCTCACATTTTCGGTAGTGAACAGTAAAATAAAAAAAATGGTGTGGGATTGGTCGGACGGAAATTCGGTGGACAAAAAACGGTTGGATGGCGAATGAACGGATCAGTAGAGCCTCGTGCTGATAACGTGTTGTAAACAATTAGATAGATATATATATATATATATATATATTTGGTGTATGTTACGTGTGTTTATAATTGTTAATGGAAGAGAAAGAACGTGAGCGAGACAGAGGTAAACAATGAAGACTTAAGTGAGAGAGAGAGAAAGGAATTAGAGTGATTTTATTGCTCTTGATTTCGGTGTGTCGATACAAGAAGATTGTAGTGCTATAAAAATAATAAATAATACACTTGGTGGAGCAATAGGGAGACAATGGTGTTTGTAGTGGGAAATAATGAAGGGATAATTATCTATATTTATATTTAACGGACAATTTTTCGGTTAAAAAGAAAAACAAACAAGTTTGCTTACAGGGGCAGAGGAGATGTTAACGGGCCAATGCCCAATAACTAAAAGGCCCATATTGGTTTAGCTGCCTCTATCCATGATTTGATATAGGACTATAAAATTTAAACGAGGTTTGAGGGGCCCTCCTTCCTTCTTTGTAGGGTTCGTGAAGAGGATAAGGTGGTGCTGTGGGGACTTTTCAACCTTTCTAGGGTTTGCTTTTCCCCTTTTTTCACTGTTCTTTTATTTACAAAAAAAAATCTCTCATAACGCTTTCGTCTGTCAAATTTGAAGATAAATCTTTTAATCAATTATTAAATAATAAGTTGACTTAAATTCCTCTTCTTTACAGAAAAAAAAGAAAAATCAATCTTGTTCTGTGAATCTTTTTGGTTGATTCTTGAATTTATTTTCTTGTTAGTGAGTTTATTTTCGTTTACATTCAGATTTTCTAGGTTTTTCTTTAATAAATGGAATCGAATAATGAAGGCAAAGCTATAGGAGAGATTGACGAAAACTTTGTTCTTGCCAATAGATCGAACGTGACCATGACCCATTTATCCGACACGGATCCGGAAACCAATCCGGGTATGCTCATGAAAGAAGAAGAAGACGACCCAGTAAGTCAACACGCGGTCGGATTTTTGAAGCCGATTACGAATTCGGTCATCCGACAGAGCAAACCGGCTCCAAAAAGACCGTCAAAAGACCGTCACACTAAAGTTGAAGGTCGTGGTCGGAGGATCCGAATTCCCGCCGGTTGCGCCGCTCGGATCTTTCAGTTAACCCGTGAGCTCGGTCACAAATCCGACGGAGAAACCATCCGGTGGTTACTTGAACGGTCTGAACCGGCGATAATCGAAGCAACCGGAACCGGAACAATACCGGCGATTGCTGTCTCCGTCAACGGAACGCTTAAGATTCCGACGGATTCACCGCCGCAGCTTGAGTGTAACGGGGGCTTCGGTGACCTAACGGTGAAGCGGAGGAAGAGAAACTGCTCGAGTGAGTTCGTGGACATTAACGGACAAGACAGCTCCGTTGCTTCTGGTCTAGCTCCGATAACGGCGTCAAATTACGGCGTTAGCTTCTTGAATACCAACACGCAAAATTTCATGCCGTTTTTGCCTACTGCGTTTGTAACTAGTGGGCCGAATCAAATGGGGCATATGTGGGCCATACCTACCGTTGCAGCTGCTGCTCCGTCGTTTCTGAACGTTGGTCCTAGACCTGTCTCTAGCTATGTCTCAAACGCTTCGGACGCTGAACCGCAGATGGAAACAAGCGGTTCAGAAACGCAAACGTTAAGGGATTTTTCGTCGGAGATTTATGATAAGAAAGAGCTTCAGTTTTTGGGTGGCTCAGGGAACGACACATCTCCATCGTCATGTCCGGAGACTTAGAAAATTTTAACTGTTTGTCTTGTTCTTAGTTCAGTTTTATTATTGTGTAAAAGACGTGTAAAAGAATTGGTAGAAGGGAATTAAGACAAAAGTTATTTTTTTTTTTTTTCACAAGAGGTAACAGTTTTATTAGGCATATGAAGCCAAAGGTTAGAGCACGTCCATCTGTGCTTCTTGACACGGGTACCTAAAAGAAAACAATTAAAATATTAGTATTTGTTAAATAAAAAGGAAGAGTCGATCCTTATTTAGGATACTTAAGAACCGATCTTTAAGATGGGTTCACTGACGTGGCATGATTTTATTGACTCTTTTATTTATTTTTTGTTTTGTTTTTATTTTTTTACCATCTATCCAAATAAAAAAAATATATTAAAGGAATGTTAAGAATCCCTAAAGAGTTTTACCGATGTGCATGGTCTTATACAGACAAAGTTGACGAGTTCACAGATCGAACATCCCGGAGACAGAAGCCCACAAAAGAGAGACAAAGATGGAATACTAGGAAAACTGAAAATACAACGAACCGAAGACGAAACAAAGACGAATCAATAGACAAAGGAACATCGGAAGCTATTCAAATAACATGAATATCTTCATGGCATGGCTTTAAACAAGTGCCTCATTATACTGCTTCCCTGAAGCCACGAGGACACATAAAACCAGACCTTTCGGAATCTGCTATAACCCAGAAATAAGATTCTGATTCCGCCTGCTAGACTCCCAATTCCCCAAAGCCAAAGATTCTGAAAACTAACTAAAACAAGAGCTAAGATCATGAAAGCACCTAAGCCGGTTAGCCAAGAAGATCAAAACCGTTGCTAGACATACTAACATAAGCTAAAACCCTCTACGAGATCTAAACAAAGACTAAAACATGATCGACTACCAAAACACGATTGTACAAAGACAAAAACAAGAAGATGGGCTAAACCCATTGAACAGGACACCATAATGGGCTAATAAACGGTCCAAAAAAACAGAAGCCGACAAAGCATGTGACGGAAACGGACGAGTCAGCTCGTCGTGGGACCCAGAAGCCACACGTCATGTTGCCCTGAAAGTCGACATGCAAGACGCCGGCGAGGAAATCCTAAGCACCAACACTTAACGTCTGCCGCTTCTTCTCCGGTAGCCTGCCGAACATAAATCCACCAAAAGCCGAAAGGAGAACGGCGAAGAGATGAAGATCGCTTCCAACCACCCATCCATCACCACTAACATGCGCTTCAGAGTCCGCAGATTCCGATTACTCGGAAAACAACCGCATCGACTGTGCTACACCATCGGACCCGGACAAAACGCTCGGCGAAGAGGAGTGAAGAGAGAAGAGGTAGCGGGACCAGAACGACTAGGCTCCGTGGATTTAGACCGTGAAAGTCCAAGACAAGATTCGATGAAAAAGATAGAGCACAAAGCGAAGCTTGAACTGGAGAGAAGAGCTGGAAGAGCTCCGGGAAACAAAACCCAAAGGCAGATCAGGACAGCCGGATCCGGCAAAAAGACCGGGAGATTATTAACGGGGAAACTACAAATATAGTATAGCCGAGCCATCGGCATAGCAAAGGAAGGTAGCCTACACCGGTGGCCGGAGGGAGGAGTATTCGACAAAAGTTATTTTAGTTAGGGACTTATTTAAATCACTAAATTATTTTTAATGGATGACAGACTCATATATAGTCACGGGAGAGCACGTGTTTCTAGGAACGTGCACGAGCTTGTTCCTTATTCGTCTTGACCTCGTCATGACACGTTATTCAGCTTTAGGTACTCTATTTACCTGAAATAAATCACAATCGTGAAAGCAATTTTATTTCTAGTATTATACCTTTTTTTTGTTACTCGATTTTTCTCCAAAATATTACATTATTTTTTATACCAGAAAAAATTTAACTATAATTTTACTTTATTTTTAAATTGTTAATAATACATTTTACTTATAAAACTTATAAACTCATCCAATAACTTTTATTAAAAACCTTCATAAACTATAATATTAACCAAATTTAACCGCTACTATATAAAAATATGCATTATACCACATTAAATAATAAAGCAAAATAGATGCTATAAAATTTTCTAATTTGTGATGCCAAAAAAATTCAAATTTGTCTATCAAATAAAATATTTTAATTTTTAAATTAAATTATTTAAAATTTTAAAGACTATTTTACAAATAAAAAATGTAATTCTAGGGGTGTATTGAAAATGGGTTATTTCACAAAACTATGGGTTACACAATTTTGGTTTTGAAAATGGTATGGAGTTAGAGGAGATTTTATACCAAAATGGAATTTTTTATAGGATTTGGTGTAGAGTTAGAGATGTTTTTAGGAAAATTATAAGTCATACTATTTTGGGGGTGTATTGCACTCTTTTGTATTTTTATCTTTTCCTTGTATCTTTTGAAAAAATTGTGCAATTTTGTATCTTTTCGTGGATTCTGCCTTTAAAAAGATCAATTTATCCTTCACAAACAGGAAAAAAAAGAGAACATGATCAACTAACTCTATCAAATGATAGGTATCATACGCTATCAAAATTATCAATTTCTTTTTAAAAATTTTAATTCTTTTCTTTTCCCATTTATTATCTTTTTTACTTTACATTTATTTTATCCCTTATTTTTTGGACAGTTGATAATGAAGGAAGTTTAGGTTGTTAATCCAGATTCAATTCTCAGATTCAACAGTTCCTAAACATGCGGATCTAGGTTCTCTAGAATAGAAACATCATGATCTCACCTTATACCTGTTTGTGCAGCGGAAAGAGAAGGTATATCAGAGATCAGAGAGCCACCAAGTGATAACTCCTCCAGAGGTTCACACACGCACACCAAGCAGGAAGAGAGGCTGCTAGACCAAGGGAGAGGAGGCGCATGAAGAGAGAGAGAGTTCGCGGCTGGGGGGCTAGGGTTAGGGAGAAAGAGATTTGGGTTTTAGTTTATAAAACCCTTCTCTTTCCCTTTTGGGCTTTTGGGC
The DNA here is from genome assembly GCA_030180135.1 of Orychophragmus violaceus. Classification (NCBI taxonomy): domain Eukaryota; kingdom Viridiplantae; phylum Streptophyta; class Magnoliopsida; order Brassicales; family Brassicaceae; genus Orychophragmus; species Orychophragmus violaceus. Next base: position 36,578,997 of record CM058238.1, read on the forward strand.
CCAAATACCAATCTGATTAAATCCCTTGGATTTAATCAGACCCATTTATCTCTCTCTAAGTACGACAAATGCCTGGCACTTTTACCGTACTTCTGCTAAGCCGTTCCTACACATTTTCCTGTTAGCTTAGGCGTGTGACCCATATGGGATCATATAATAAAGGCAATAAGTCCAAGACTTATAGATCATGAGCGGACTCTAGCAAGCCATCATGACCCCCAGTATTATATGACTTATGTCTGATCATTGACATACTCTTACTTTCTAGAGACAGTACCGAGATTACTGGACACAATTCCAACAATCTCCCACTTGTACTGGAATCTCTGTATTCATAATCCTTTTGTCACAATATCTCGATTAGTCATAAGGCAAGATTAGTGTCATCCTTATAAAGCCTAATCTTGTTCATCGGACTCTGATTCGATACTGACAATCCAAACGACTCGGGACAGTCCGTTTGAGCATGGCCATGCATTTTCCAGTATTCAAATCTCCGATTGGCCTAGAGATATTCACTCCATTTATATTGGAGGGATAAATCCCGTCTTGTTCCATCACTGTAAACTACTCATTTCATAATGTACCCAAACAAGGTCCTTATAACTATCGCAGAACGATAGCGTTAGACAATGATCAAAGTGCATCATGTTGGAAGTTTCGGTTGATCCTGATTCAATTCTCATATTGATATCAACCTAAACATGCATCAGATCTAGGTGTTCTTATTTAGAAACATTATGATCTCACCTTTTACCTGTTTTGTTGCAGCGGAATTGATGAACAGGTCAGAGATCAGGGAGATACACCAAGGGATGAATCCTCCAAAGGCTCACACACGCAATCACCGGAAACTGGCTGCTAGACCACGAGGAGATGGGGCGCAGAACAGAGAGAGAGGCGCGGCTAAGTACTAGGGTTGGAAGGAAGAGAGTTGGCTTTTAGTCATTAAAAGCCTTCTCTTTCCCTTTTGGGCTTTTGGGCCCAATCTGATTAAATCCCATTTAATCAGACCCATTAATCTTTCTCTCTTAGTACGACAAATGCCTAGCACTTTTGTCGTACTTCTGCTAAGCCGTTCCTACTTTATTTCCTGCTAGCTTAAGCGTGTGACCCATATGGGATCATACAATAAAAGCAATAAGTCCGAGACTTATAGATCATGAGCGGACTCTAGCAAGCCATCATGACCCCCAGTATTGTATGACTTATGTCTGATCACTGACATACTCTTACTTTATAGAGACAGTACAGAGATTGCTGGACACAATTCCAACAATCTCCCACTTGAACTGGAATCTCTGTATTCATAATCCCTTTCGTCTCAATATCTCGATTAGTCATAAGGCAAGATTAGTGTCATCCTTATAAAGCCTAATCTTGTTCATCGGACTCTGATTTGATACTGACAATCCAAACGACTCGGGAAAGTCCGTTTGAGCATGGCCATGCGTTTTCCAGTATTCAAATCTCCGATTGGCCTAGAGATATTCACTCCATTTATATTGGAGGGACAAATCCCATCTTGTTCCATCACTGTAAACTACTCATTTCATGATGTACCCAAACAAGGTCCTTATAGCTATCGCAGAACGATAGCGTTAGACAATGATCAAAGTGCATCAGTCCATATGCAGTCACATGCATGCGAACTCAGGTCTAAGGACTATACTCTATAGTCGTAGTAAGAATCTCTTATGACACAGATATAAATATCCTGAAGAGTTCTTATTAGCGGGTCTTGTCCGGTCGTATGTTCCCAACATACACCTATGTACTGACTTTGATGCCGAGCATCTATGACACACTGAGACTTTGTCATAAGTCACGTACCAATCCAGTCTTACACGGTTGTTGGTGTTCCAATTTCAACAACCTTCGACTAGGGACAGGATGATATAAAACATTTATCAAATATAGGATCTCATGATCAAGCTAAATGACTTCGATGACTCAAGATCAAATCATTTACTTCGATGACCTATAAAATGGTTCATATCATTTTGGAACGATTATTTCATCACAGTTAAAATAATCTTGAAATAATAATTTCATTAAAACATAAATAATGTTTTACAAGAACATATCAAATAACTAAAATAAAGCTCACAAAACTCCCACTCAAATTTAGATTACATTTCAATGTTTCTAATGCCTACAGCTTCAGTCAGGAACTCGAGCTTAGGCCTTGGGAGTGGCTTTGTCAACGGATCAGCGACATTATCATCTGTCGGAACTCGGCTGATCTTGACTTCCTTTCTATTAATGATGTCACGTATCAAGTGATATCTTCTTTGAACATGCTTGGATTTCTGGTGTGATCTTGGTTCCTTTGCCTGAGCTATAGCACCATTGTTGTCACAAAACAGTGCCAGAGGTTCAGCCGCATCTGGTATCACACCTAGTTCCATAATGAACTTTCGTATCCAAACAGCTTCCTTCGCTGCTTCTGAGGCGGCGATATATTCAGCTTCCGTAGTGGAATCAGCAACGGTGTCCTGCTTGGAGCTTCTCCAACTTACTGCACCGCCATTCAGACAAAAGACATAACCGGACTGTGACCGGAAATCATCTGTGTCTGTCTGGAAACTTGCGTCCGTGAATCCACTGACTTTAAGCACATCACTTCCACCGTACACCAAGAATTTATCCTTAGTATGTCTTAGATACTTCAAGATATTCTTTACGGCAATCCAATGGTTTTCACCTGGATTTGACTGGTATCTACTCGTCATGCTCAATGCATAAGCAACATCAGGACGAGTACAGATCATGGCATACATGACAGATCCTATTGCAGATGCATAAGGAATATTCTTCATGCGCTCAAGCTCAGCAGCCGACGTAGGGCTCTGCTTCTTGCTTAGCGTTGTGCCATGTACCATTGGCGTGAAGCCCTTCTTGGAATCTTTCATGCTGAATCTTTGTAGGACTTTGTCAATGTATGAGTCTTGACACAAGCCTATCAGCCTCTTAGGTCTATCCCGATAGATCCTAATTCCAAGAACGTATGCGGCTTCACCCATGTCTTTCATGGAAAAACAACTTCCAAGCCAGTCTTTTACAGACTTCAGCATTGGAACGTCGTTTCCGAGAAGCAGTATGTCATCGACATACAGAATAAGAAAAACGATTTTGCTCCCACTAGTTTTCTTATACACGCATTGTTCTTCTTCGTTTCTGATGAAGTCAAATTGCTTGATCGCTTCATCAAAACGAAGATTCCAGCTCCTCGATGCTTGCTTCAATCCATAAATGGATTTATGAAGCTTGCATACTTTCCCAGCATTCTTTGGATCTATGTAACCGTCAGGTTGCGTCATATACACATCCTCTTCCAGAATACCATTCAGGAATGCGGTTTTCACGTCCATCTGCCAAATTTCATAATCATGAAAAGCTGCAGTTGCTAGTAGAATCCGAATAGATTTCATCATAGCCACCGGTGAATAGGTTTCATCGTAGTCCACACCGTGAACTTGTCTGAAACCTTTTGCCACCAACCTGGCTTTATAAATCTGGACATTTCCATCCACGTCAATCTTCTTCTTGAAGATCCATTTGCACTCGATGGCTTTTACACCAACGGGTAAATCAACCAACGAAAAGACTTGGTTGACCGACATGGAGTCCATTTCGGAATCAGTGGCCTTGCGCCACTTAGAGGAATCTGGGCCCATCATGGCTTGATTGAAGTTCGATGGTTCATCACCATCAATGATCAAAAGATCATGACAGTCAGTCACGAGGAATCCCTGATATCTCTCGGGTTCGTGACGGATCCTCCCGGATCTTCGAACTTCAGGTACTACAGGTTCAGGCTCTACAATTTCTTGTAGATCCTCCTGCTGCTCTTCCTCATTAGGTTGAGCAGTATCCTGTTCATCTTGAATTTCTTCAAGCAGTACCTTACTCCCACTGTCTTTCTTAGAGAGAAACTCTCTCTCAAGAAAGTTACAATCCCGGGCAACAAAGATCTTGTTCTCGGAACGTAGATAGAAGTAATAAGCCTTGGTTTCCCGTGGATAACCAATGAAGTAGCATTTATCAGATTTTGGTGTAAGCTTATCTGAGATTAATCTCTTAACATAGGCTTCACAACCCCAAATTCTTAGATAAGACAGCACTGGAGCTTGTCCAGTCCATAATTCATATGGTGTCTTTGCTACTGCCTTTGATGGCGCTCTGTTTAGAGTGAACACTGCTGTTAGCAGAGCATATCCCCAAAGGGATATTGGAAGGTCTGTGTGACTCATCATAGATCGAACCATATCCAATAAGGTCCGATTTCTCCTCTCAGACACACCATTCCATTGAGGTGTTCCAGGAGGAGTGAGTTGGGATACGATCCCACACTCTCTCAGATGATCACTGAATTCTTGGCTTAAGTATTCTCCTCCTCGGTCGGACCGAAGAGCCTTAATGCTTTTGCCAAGTTGGTTCTGTACTTCATTTTGGAATTCTCTGAACTTCTCAAAAGATTCAGACTTATGTTTCATCAAATAAACATATCCATACCTACTGAAATCATCAGTAAAGGTAATGAAGTACTGATAGTTTCCTCTTGCATTAGTGGACATTGGGCCACACACATCAGTGTGTATCAGGCCCAATAAGTCACTGGCCCTCTCGTTAGGTTTATTAAAGGGGGCCCGTGTCATTTTGCCCATCATGCAGGATTCGCATTTCTCACATGACTCAAAGTCAAATGAGCCAAGAAGTCCATTCGAATGGAGCCTCTTGATGCGTTTCTCGCTGATGTGCCCTAAACGACAATGCCATAGAAACGTTCGGTTTTCCTCATTAGGTTTAAACCGTTTTGTATTAATGTTATAAATTGGCGCGGATTGATCGAGTATGTAAAGCCCATTCGTAAGAGGGGCAGAACCATAGAACAAATTGTTGCGATTGAAGGAACATAATTTATTCTTAACTGAAAAATCATAACCTTCCAAATCCAACAAAGAAATTGAAATAATATTTCTGCTTATAGCAGGTACAAAATAACAATTATTAAGTTCTAAAATCAATCCCGAAGGTAAAGACAACAAGTAAGTTCCTACAGCTAGTGCTGAAACTTTCGCTCCATTCCCAACTCGTAGCTCTACTTGTCCTTGCTTCAGCCTTCTACTGTTGCTGAGTGCCTGCATATTAGTACAAATATGAGCCCCACAACCAGTATCCATGACCCATGAGGTATTATCAGAAGTAGTTGTATTAACTTCTATAACAAAAATACCTGATGAAGAAGTCTCGAAAGTCTTCTTCTTTAATTCCTTTAGACCTTCCTGGAATTTCTTGCAATCTCTTCTCCAATGCCCCAGTTCTTTGCAGAACCTGCACATGTCAGTAGGCCCAGCCTTGGACTTGGGCTTGGGCTTTGGCGTGTCCTTGTCCGCGACTTGGACACCCTTGGCCTTTCCCTTATCCTTAGCAGAAGACTTCTTAAACCCCTTGCCCTTTTGTACCATAAGTACATTGGGGTCCTTGGCGGTTTTCTTCAAGTTGGGCTCTGCAGTCTTGAGCATTCCGTGAAGCTCAGGCAGTGTCTTACTCAAGCCATGCATGTTAAAGTTCAGAATGAACTGATCATAGCTTGCAGGTAAAGACTGCAGAATGATGTCGCAGGCAAGTTCCTGGCTGATTGGGCAGTCGAGTTTGTGAAGATGATCGAGATAACCCATCATCTTCAACACATGAGGACTCACTGCCGCATTCGCAGCCAACTTACAGTCCAAGAGGTTCTTAACTGTCTGGAACCTCTCGGTCCTAGCCTGCTCCTGAAAAAGCGATTTCAGGCTTGCCATGATCTCGATTGGAGACAATACACTTTCGAACTGCTTTTGCAGCTCTGGAGTCATTGTCACCAACATCAGGCAATAAACATCATTTTCATCTGACGAATGCTTTTCCCAAGCATTGTGCAGAGTCCTGGCAGCATTGGCAAGAGGCCTCTCGGGGAGGGGATCTCGAAGGACATAATCCTTCTTCTCCTGCTTGAGGACCAGCCTCAAGTTCCTTGACCATGTCAGGAAGTTCGTTCCAGTCAGCTTCTCCTTCTCGAGAACAGACCGGATCGAGAATGTGTTTTGTGTGCTTGTAGTAGTCATATCTGAAATATATAAATAAAAAGGTTATTAGTTATTATGTTCAAAATGATTAATCTCGTATTAAAGTATAATATGATTAATCATGCATTATATTCAATAACCTAAGTTACCCTCAATAGAATATAATGATTCCAAGATCCACATATAACTAAGATCAAAGTGGGCCACTGGCCGTCACCCAACCTTAGCTTATATCGGTAAGCCCTATATCGGCTAATTATATCCGTGATATAACTCTTGGTTGTGAATCTGGGCCCGAGGCCCAATCCACTCTGATGTCTCAAGGCCCGGGACTCCCGATGGCCTAGTCAAGAAAACCGGACTATACAGTCATGTAATCATTAATGTCTGGGACTCCCAATGACATTTATGAATCACAAACCGTCTTACCCACGCAAAAGCAGACATCCTCACACTGTAAGGCCATGAATGCAATTGAATGGGCTTTGACAGCTGACATAGCCTGGACAAGACATCCAACGCTTGATATTATTTGAGGTTCGTAGGTTTATTAAAATCATTCCCAAAATAGAAGATTACTATTTCGGGAAACTTTCTATTTATGGAAACCTACTATTTTTGGAAACTTTCTAAAATTGGAAACTTTCTAAAACCGGAAACTTTCTAACTTTAGAAACTTCTTTAAAATCCAAAACCCGCAAATTCAGAAACTTCTATTTTAAGAAACTTTCTAATTATAAAATTTCGGAAACTTTAATTTAAAAACGACTTTATAATTTTATAAAATAGATTTTAAATTAATCTGAAGAAAGACTCAATTAACTGGCCCAATTGTTTTAACTTCTTGGCCCGAGGCCCAAGAATTGGTCCATGTCCAAGACATGACCCAATTGTCCAATTAATTGACATAACCGGTCTGGTTCATTAAAACTGGTCTAACCAAGTTTTAATTACTACGATGACCACAATTGTCAACCGGTTATTTACTAAACCGGAATTTCTCAATTTATTTGGTCCAACCAAATCAAATTAGAAATTCCTGGTTTAGGCACTAAATCCAATATTTCTTTCGACATTGGATTTCTTATTCCGGTTTAACCAGATTTAATAAAATTATTAATCTGTTTATTAAACCAGAACGAAGATTTTAATCAAGTTTTGAACCGAACCAGCTAACCGAAATCGAACCGGCCCATCACACCCAAAACCCTAACCGGCCAGCCGTAAGCCTCACGCAAAAAGCGATAGCCGCAGGCCAGCCGTCGGCTGCATGATCGGGACGTTCGCTCGGCAGCTCGGGACGGGACGAGGCAGCACGGACGGACGCTCCACGATCGCCGAGCGATCGGGACGCGACGCACGCGACAGCCGGGACGCGATCGGGATGTCGCGATCGGACGCGATCGCCGTGCGATCACTCGGTCGATCGATCCAACGGGTCATCCCGACCGTCCGATTCCGACCGTCCGATTCCGACCCAACCGGCCGATCACCAAAACTCGAGTCATATAGCTCGGTTTTGTGATCCAATTGTTTGTTTAGAGTTCAATTCTGATTCTTAACTGTTTTATCTTATCAGTAATTGATTCAAAACAATTCTAAACAGATTAAACAACCTAAACAATGAATCTAAAACAAGAAACCTAAGAACCAATGGCTCTGATACCACTGTTGGAAGTTTCGGTTGATCCTGATTCAATTCTCATATTGATATCAACCTAAACATGCATTAGATCTAGGTGTTCTTATTTAGAAACATTATGATCTCACCTTTTACCTGTTTGTTGCAGCGGAATTGATGAACAGGTCAGAGATCAGGGAGATACACCAAGGGATGAATCCTCCAAAGGCTCACACACGCAATCACCGGAAATTGGCTGCTAGACCACAAGGAGATGGGGCGCAGAACAGAGAGAGAGAGGCGCGGCTGGGATTAGGGTTGGAAGGAAGAGAGTTGGCTTTTAGTCATTAAAAGCCTTCTCTTTCCCTTTTGGGCTTTTGGGCCCAATCTGATTAAATCCCATTTAATCAGACCCATTAATCTTTCTCTCTTAGTACGACAAATGCCTAGCACTTTTGTCGTACTTCTGCTAAGCCGTTCCTACTTTATTTCCTGCTAGCTTAAGCGTGTGACCCATATGGGATCATACAATAAAAGCAATAAGTCCGAGACTTATAGATCATGAGCGGACTCTAGCAAGCCATCATGACCCCCAGTATTGTATGACTTATGTCTGATCACTGACATACTCTTACTTTATAGAGACAACACATGAAACTTGGTCATAAGTCACATACCAATCTAGTCTCACACGGTTGTTGGTGTTCCAATTTCAACAACCTTTGACTAGGGACTGAATGATATAAGCCATCTATCAAATATAGGGTCTCATGATCAAGCTAAATGACTTTGATGACTCAAGATCAAGTCACTTACTTCGATGACCTATAAAATGGTTCATATCACTTTGGAACGATTATTTCATCACAGTTAAAATAATCTTGAAATAATAATTTCATTAAACATAAAAATGTTTTACAAGAACATATCAAATAACTAAATAAAGCCCTCAAACTCCCACTCAAATTTAGATTACATTTCAATGTCTCTAATGCCTACAGCTTCAGTCAGAAACTCGAGCTTAGGCCTTGGGAGTGGCTTTGTCAACGGATCAGCGACGTTATCATCTGTCTGAACTCGGCTGATCTTGACTTCCTTTCTATTAATGATGTCACGTATCAAGTGAAATCTTCTTAGAACATGCTTGGATTTCTGGTGTGATCTTGGTTCCTTTGCCTGAGCAATAGCACCATTGTTATCACAAAATAGTGCCAGAGGCTCAGCCGCATCTGGTATCACACCTAGTTCAATAATGAACTTTCGTATCCAAACAGCTTCCTTCGCAGCTTCTGAAGCGGCGATATATTCAGCTTCTGTAGTGGAATCAGCAACGGTGTCTTGCTTGGAGCTTCTCCAACTGATTGCACCGCCATTCAGACAAAAGATATAACCGGACTGTGACCGGAAATCATCTTGGTCTGTCTGGAAACTTGCGTCCGTGAATCCACTGACTTTAAGCACATCACTTCCACCGTACACTAAGAACTTATCCTTAGTATGTCTTAGATACTTCAAGATATTCTTTACGGCAATCCAATGGTTTTCACCTGGATTTGACTGGTATATACTCGTCATGCTCAATGCATAAGCAACATCCGGACGTGTACAGATCATGGCATACATGACAGATCCTATTGCAGATGCATAAGGAATATTTTTCATGCGCTCAAGCTCAGCAGCCGCCGTAGGGCTCTGCTTCTTGCTTAGCGTTGTGCCATGTACCATTGGCGTGAAGCCCTTCTTGGAATCTTTCATGCTGAATCTTTGTAGGACTTTGTCAATGTATGAATCTTGACACAAGCCTATCAGCCTTCTAGATCTATCCCGGTAGATCCTGATTCCAAGAACGTATGCGGCTTCACCCATGTCTTTCATGGAAAAACAACTTCCAAGCCAGTCCTTTACGGACTTCAGCATTGGAACGTCGTTTCCGAGAAGCAGTATGTCATCGACATACAGAATAAGAAATACTATCTTGCTCCCACTAGTTTTCTTATACACGCATTGTTCTTCTTCGTTTCTGATGAAGTCATATTGTTTGATCGCTTCATCAAAACGAAGATTCCAGCTCCTCGATGCTTGCTTCAATCCATAAATGGATTTATGAAGCTTGCATACTTTCCCAGCATTCTTTGGATCTATGTAACCGTCAGGTTGCGTCATATACACATCCTCTTCCAGAATACCATTCAGGAAGGCGGTTTTCACGTCCATCTGCCAAATTTCATAATCATGAAAAGCTGCAGTTGCTAGTAGAATCCGAATAGATTTCATCATAGCCACTGGTGAATAGGTTTCATCGTAATCCACACCGTGAACTTGTCTGAAACCTTTTGCCACCAACCTGGCTTTATAAATCTGGACATTTCCATCCACGTCAATCTTCTTCTTGAAGATGCATTTGCACTCGATGACTTTTACACCAGCGGGTAAGTCAACCAACGAAAACACTTGGTTGACCGACATGGAGTCCATTTCGGAATCAGTGGCCTTGCGCCACTTCGAGGAATCTGGGCCCATCATGGTTTGATTGAAGTTCGATGGTTCATCACCATCAATGATCAGAAGATCATGACAGTCAGTCACGAGGAATCCTTGATATCTCTCGGGTTCGTGACGGATCCTCCCGGATCTTCGAACTTCAGGTACTACAGGTTCAGGCTCTACAATTTCTTGTAGGTCCTCCTGCTGCTCTTCCTCATTAGGTTGAGCAGTATCCTGTTCATCTTGAATTTCTTCAAGCAGTACCTTACTCCCACTGTCTTTCTTAGAGAGAAACTCTCTCTCAAGAAAGTTACAATCCCGGGCAACAAAGATCTTGTTCTCGGAACGTAAATAGAAGTAATAAGCCTTGGTTTCCTTTGGATAACCAATGAAGTAGCATTTGTCAGACTTTGGTGTAAGCTTGTCTGAGATTAATCTCTTGACATAGGCTTCACAACCCCAAATTCTAAGATAAGACAACACTGGAGCCAATCCAGTCCATAATTCATATGGTGTCTTTGCTACTGCTTTCGATGGCGCTCTATTTAGAGTGAACACTGCTGTTAGCAGAGCATATCCCCAAAGGGATATTTGAAGGTATGTGTGACTCATCATAGATCGAACCATATCCAATAAGGTCCGATTTCTCCTCTCAGACACACCATTCCATTGAGGTGTTCCAGGAGGAGTGAGTTGGGACACGATCCCACACTCTCTTAGATGATCACTGAATTCTTGGCTTAAGTATTCTCCTCCTCGGTCGGACCGAAGAGCCTTAATGCTTTTGCCAAGTTGGTTCTGTACTTCATTTTGGAATTCTCTGAACTTCTCAAAAGATTCAGACTTATGTTTCATCAAATAAACATATCCATACCTACTGAAATCATCAGTAAAGGTAATGAAGTACTGATAGTTTCCTCTTGCATTTGTGGACATTGGGCCACACACGTCAGTGTGTATCAGGCCCAATAAGTCACTGGCCCTCTCGTTAGGTTTATTAAAGGGGGCCCGTGTCATTTTGCCCATCATGCAGGATTCGCATTTCTCACATGACTCAAAGTCAAATGAGCCAAGAAGTCCATTCGAATGGAGCCTCTTGATGCGTTTCTCGCTGATGTGCCCTAAACGACAATGCCATAGAAACGTTCGGTTCTCCTCATTAGGTTTGAACCGTTTGGTATTAATGTTATAAATTGGCGCGGATTGATCGAGTATGTAAAGCCCATTCGTAAGAGGGGCAGAACCATAGAACAAATTGTTGCGATTGAAGGAACATAATTTATTCTTAACTGAAAAATCATAACCTTCCAAATCCAACAAAGAAATTGAAATAATATTTCTGCTTATAGCAGGTACAAAATAACAATTATTGAGTTCTAAAATCAATCCCGAAGGTAAAGACAACAAGTATGTGCCTACAGCTAGTGCTGGAACTTTCGCTCCATTCCCAACTCGTAGCTCCACTTGTCCTTGCTTCAGCCTTCTACTGTTGCTGAGTGCCTGCATATTAGTACAAATATGAGCCCCACAACCAGTATCCATAACCCATGAGATATTATCAGAAGTAGTTGTATTAACTTCTATAACAAAAATACCTGTTGAAGAAGTCTCGAGAGTCTTCTTCTTCAATTCCTTTAGACCTTCTTGGAATTTCTTACATTCTCTCCTCCAATGCCCTGGTTCTTTACAGAACCTGCATATGTCAGTTGGCCCAGCCTTGGACTTGGGCTTGGGCTTTGGCGTGTCCTTGTCCGCGACTTGGACAGCCTTGGCCTTTCCCTTATCCTTAGCAGAGGATTTCTTAAACCCCTTGCCCTTTTGCACCATAAACACATTGGGGTCCTTGGCGGTTTTCCTCAAGTTGGGCTCTGCAGTCTTGAGCATTCCGTGAAGCTCAGGCAATGTCTTACTCAAGCCATGCATGTTAAAGTTCAGAATGAACTGATCATAGCTTGCAGGTAATGACTGCAGAATGATGTCGCAAGCAAGTTCCTGGCTGATAGGGCAGTCGAGTTTCTGAAGATGATCGAGATAACCCATCATCTTCAAGACATGAGGACTCACTGCCGCATTTGCAGCCAACTTACAATCTAAGAGGTTCTTAACAGTCTGAAACCTCTCAGTCCTTGCTTGCTCCTGAAAAAGCGATTTCAGGCTTGCCATTATCTCAATTGGTGACAACACACTCTCAAACTGCATTTGCAGCTCAGCAGTCATTGTCGCCAACATAAGGCAATACACATCATTTTCATCTGACGAATGCTTTTCCCAAGCATTATGCAGAGTCCTGGCGGCATTGTTAGCAGGCCTCTCGGGGAGAGGATCACGAAGGACATAATCCTTCTTCTCCTGCTTGAGGACCAGCCTCAAGTTCCTTGACCACGTCAGGAAGTTCGTTCCAGTCAGCTTCTCCTTCTCGAGAACAGACCGGATTGAGAATGTGTTTTGTGTGCTTGTAGTAGTCATAGCTGAAATATATAAGATAAAAAGGTTATTAGTTAATATGTTCAATATGATTAATCTTATATTAAATTTAATATGATTAATCACGCATTATATTCAATAACCTAAGTTACCCTCAATAGAATATAATGATTCCAAGATCCACATATAACTAAGATCAAAGTGGGCCACTGGCCGTCACCCAACCTTAGCTTATATCGGTAAGCCCTATGTCGGCTAATTATATCCGTGATATAACTCTTGGTTGTGAATCTGGGCCCGAGGCCCAATCCACTCTGATGTCTCAAGGCCCGGGACTCCCGATGGCCTAGTCAAGAAAACCAGACTATACAGTCATGTAATCATTAATGTCTGGGACTCCCAATGACATTTATGAATCACAAACCGTCTTATCCACGCAAAAGTAGACACCCTCACACTGTAAGGCCATGAATACAATTGAATGGGCTTCGACAGCTGACATAGAATGGACAAGACATCCAACGCTTGATATTATTTGAGGTTTGTAGGTTTATTAAAATTCATTCCCAAAATAGAAGATTACTATTTTGGGAAACTTTCCATTTTGGAAACCTACTATTTTTTGGAAACTTTCTAAAATTGGAAACTTTCTAAAAACGGAAACTTTCTAACTTTAGAAATTTCTTAAAATCCAAAACCCGCAAATCTAGAAACTTCTATTTTAAGAAACTTTCTAATTTCAAAATTTCGGAAACTTTAATTTAAAATCGACTTTATAATTTTATAAAATAAATTTTAAATTAATCTGAAGAAAAGACTCATATAATTGGCCCAATTGTTTTAACTTCTTGGCCCGAGGCCCAAGAATTGGTCCATGTCCAAGACATGACCCAATTGTCCAATTAAATGACATAACCGGTCTGGTTCATTAAAATTGGTCTAACCAAATTTTAATTACTGCGATGACCACAATTGTCAACCGGTTATTTACTAAACCGGATTTTCTCAATTTATTTGGTCCAACCAAATCAAATTAGAAAATCCTGGTTTAGGCACAAAATCCAATTTTTCGACTTTGGATTTCTTATCCCGGTTTAACCAGAATTTAATAAAATTATTAAATCTGTTTATTAAACCGTGACGTTTGATTTTAATCAAGTTTTAAACCGAACCTTAAACCGAACCGAAACTGACCTAGCCGTGAGCATTACGCAATCACGACAGCCGCAAGCCAGCCGCGTTTGATCCACGATCGGGACGGCTGCTTGGACGGGACGATCGTTCGGGACGATGCTCGGGACAGTCGGGCCGTGAGATCGGGACGAGACAGCCGGGCCATCTCTCGCGATCGGACGGGACGCGGGACGGGCAAGGCGCGATGCAAGCATCAGTCTTGCGCCTCACGGTCGAGCGATCCAACCGGCACGACGCGATCCATGCGATCCTTGCGGATCCATGCGATGCTCGCTTCACGGTCGATCGATCCGATCGGGCAACGATCGATCCATGCTATCGATCAACGATCGATACATGCGATCGGTCTTGGCCGATCGGTTCAACACTCGGCCGATCGCCTAACCAAGTCATATAGCTTGGTTTGCGATTTCAAATATGTTTGTTCAGGATTCAATTCATGTTTCTTAAGTGTTTTGCTCTTATCAGTAGGTTGATTCAAAAACACACTTTAAACAATCCTAAACTTGAATCTAAACAAGAAAAACACAGAACCAATAGCTCTGATACCACTGAAGGAAGTTTAGGTTGTTAATCCAGATTCAATTCTCAGATTCAACAGTTCCTAAACATGCGGATCTAGGTTCTCTTGAATAGAAACATCATGATCTCACCTTATACCTGTTTGTGCAGCGGAAAGAGAAGGTATATCAGAGATCAGAGAGCCACCAAGTGATAACTCCTCCAGAGGTTCACACACGCACACCAAGCAGGAAGAGAGGCTGCTCAACCTGTTGAGGGAGAGCAGCGGATGGATTTACAGATTTCTGTAGAATCTACACCTGTAGAGCCTGAAGTTCGCAGATATGAATGAATCAGTCACTAATCCGAGAGTGATTTCTCGTCATTAGTTGATCCTGATGATCATTGAAAGTTCGCATGATCTGATGATCATTGAAAGCGACGAATCTGCGAAATTCAAAGAAGCGAAAGTGAGCCCGGACTCCGGAAAAATTACATTTTGTGTAAGTTAGCTTCAACGATCCATTCATGGATGGAAGCAAACATATCGGAGTTGGAATCTTCGTTCTGTTAAAGTAGTCAAGGTTTTGACTTGAACAGGAACGAAGTGGAAATGTGCGTTTACTAAAAGATAAGTGGGAGCAATATTGCATTTCTCATAGTGTATGTCGATGACATACTGATTATCGAAAATAACGTCCCAATGCTGCAGTCGGTAAAGGACTGACTTGGGAGTTGGTTTTATAAATGACATGGGTAAAGCCACATAGTTCTTGGATTTTGGATCTAAAGATAGAGATCCAAAATAGCTGGTAGGACAAAGTCAGGATTCTTAAATTGACAAAATCCTACACGTAATCAGCAATCCAAGAAGGGTTTTATGCCAATGTCACATGGCATTACGTTAAGCAAGATACAGTGTCCCACGATATCTGCTGAGCTTGAATGCATGGATAGGATTCCATATGCGACGGCATAAGGATCTATCATGCATGCCATGACACATACTTGTTTTGATGTTGCTTTAATGTTAAGCAAGACAAGTAAAGACCAGTCAAATCCAGCAAAGAATCACTGGATTGCCGTATAGAATATCCTAAAGTATTTGAGGAATACTAAGGATAAGTTCTTGATTTACGGAGAAAGTGAGGTGCTACAAGTCGATAGAGTCTGAAAGGCAAGTTTCCAATAGACAAAGATAATTCCTGGTCACAGTCTGGCTATATCTTGTGTCTATCTGGCGGTGCAAGGCACTGTTGCTGACTCCATGACTTAAGCTGAACATTTCGCAGCTTGAGAAGCGGCGAAAGAGGTTGTTTGGATAGAAGAGTTCATCACTGAACTTGATGTGATTCACAGCGTAGTTGAGACTAGCTGCACATCAAAGGTCCAAACACCTTGAGGGTAGGTATAACCTATTCCGTGAGATAAATGACAGAGGTGTTAAGTAGATAAGCAAGTTTCATCGAATGAGAACGTTGCTAATCTATTAACGAAGCCACTCCTTATGCCTAAGCACGAGTCGCGGACTGTAGCTGTAGGATGAGTGAAATTAAGATGTAGTCTTAATTTCAGTGGGAGTTTGTAAAGGGCTTTACTTAGTTGTTTTGAAAGGTTCATGTAAACATAATATTTTATGTTTATGAAATCTAATGATTTCTGGATTATTTTAACTGTGATATAAATAATCGTTCCAAAATGATTCATGTCACTATATATGGGCCATCGAAGTACATGAGTAGACTTGATCCTGAAACACCATATTTAACGAAGTGACATAAATCATAGTGTCCATAGTCGAAGGTTGTTGAAATTGGAACAACAACAACCTGTTGAGACTAGATTGTGTTGAGACTTATGACCAGGTTTCGAGGGGTCATAGATGCGCGGCATCAAAGTCGACACATAGGTATATGTAGGGGAGCATATGACCGGACATGGCCCGCTGATGAGAACTCTGCAAGATATTAATATCTGTGTCATAAGAAGTTCTCATATACGACTATAGAGTATAGTCCTTAGACCTGAGTTCGCATGCATGTGGCTGCACATGGAGTAATGCGCTTTGATCATTGTCTAACGCTGTTTCGTAACTGGGAGCTATAAGGACCTTGGTTGGGTGTATTATGAAATGTGTAGTTCATAGTGATGGAACAAGATGGGATTTGTCCTTGCCGTTTAACGGAGGTAATATCTCTAGGCCAATCGGAGATTTGATAGCTGGTAAGAGAATGGCCATTCCCAAACGGACTTGCCCAAGTCGTTTGAATTGTCAGTATCAAATCTGGTCCGATAAACATGGTCTGGCTATATAAGGATGACACGCATCTTGCCTTATGCCAGATCGAGATATTGAGACAAAAGGATTAGGGAATGTAGGATTCCAGTACAATCGGAAGATTGTTGGGAATGTCCTTTGTAGAATTCCAGTACAAGTGGGAGATTGTTGGGAATGTCCTGAAATCTACCGTACTATCTCTAGAAAGTATGATAAGTGTCGAGATCAGTCATAAGTCATAAATACTGGATGATCATGATGGCTTGCTAGAGTCCGCTCATGATCTATAAGTTTAGGACTTATTACCAGTATTGTATGATCCCGAAGGGTCACACACCATAGCTAACGGGAAAGTTAAATGGAAATAATACGGTAAGATGCAATGGCATTTACTGTATTGGATCAGAGTTTTGGGCCAGACAAAATACAGGCTTTTTGTCTGATTTGTGTTTTGGGCCCAAAAGATTAATGAGCCATTAGTCTAATGACTTGGGCCCATTAATGAGATATAAGAGAATCAGAAAGCCCTAAAGGAATGAGCTCCCTGCGATTTTTTTTTTCTTTGGCGTGACTTCTCTCTCTCTAAAACCTCTCTCTGATTCTTCCAACTCTTTGGTCTAGCAGCCGTCCCATGCTTGTAAGAGTGTGGATACTCGAGGAGGAGCCGATTCTCATCAGTTCTAATCTGATCTCGTCATTACCCCAAATTCCGCTGCAAAGGTAATGTCCAGGTTTGTTTTATGATTCGTTTTGCAAAAACCTAGATCTGTTTAAGGATTTGTGTTAGGTTGTAATACGAGAATTAAACCTTGGAAAACACCCATAATCCTACAGGTCACACGCCTAAGCTAACAGGAAAATGTGTAGGAACGGTTTAGCAGAAGTACGGTAAAAGTGCTAGGCATTTACTGTACTTAGAGAGACTAAAGGGTCTGATTAAATCTAAGGGATTTAATCAGACTGAGAATTGGGCCCAAAAGCCCATAAGAACTGGACAAGGGTTTTAATAAATAAAACTTGCCCTAGCTCTTATTTCTAAGCCACTTTTGCGCCTCCCTCTCTCTTTCTCTGCGCCTCCCAACAGCTGGTCTAGCAGCCAATTTCCTGTGCGTGCGTGTGTGAGACTTTGGAGGAACTATCTCTTGGTGGTTCTGCTGATCTCAGACAATACCTCTTCTTCCGCTGCATAAACAAGGTATTAGGTGAGATCCTTTATGATTCTGCAAGAGAACCTAGATCTGGCATGTTTAGTAGGATCAATTAATCTGATAATTGAACCAGGAAATACTAAACGAATCCTTCAGTGGTATCAGAGCCATTGGTTCTGTTAGGATTTCTTGTTTAGAATCATGTTTAGGTTGTTTAGAAGTGTTTGAATCAATCTATTGATAAGAAAATACTTAAGAAACAAAGAATTAAAACCTAAACTAATTGAAATCGCATGATCCGATCTATATGAATCGGTATGCGTCGGAATGATGATCGCCAAAGGATCACCATATCCGGATCGAGTGACGCGCGGTGAACCGATCGCATGGATCGATCGATCGCTTGGATCGGCCCGCTCGCATACCGTCTCGATCACGACCGGAGCTCGTCCCGATCGATCGCGCGGCTTGCCCGATGCGCGATGATCGCGGCTGTCCCGTCCCGTCCCGTTCCCGTCCCACCACCGTCCGTGCATCGCGTGGTCGAGTGACAAGCCGATCTCGGATCGTGTCTCGTCTCGACCGCGAAGCTAGGTCACGACCGTGATCGGTTCGTGACCAATCGGTTCGGTTCGGTTAATGGTTCGGTTTAAAACTTAATCGTCACGGTTTAATAAACAGACTTAATAAATTTATTAAGTTCTGGTTAAACCGGGATAAGAAATCCAAAGTCGTAAAATTGGATTTAGTGCCTAAACCAGTGGTTTTCTAATTTGATTTGGTTGGACCAAATAAATTGAGAAAATCCGGTTTAGTAAATAACCGGTTGACAATTGTGGTCATCGTAGTAATTAATTTTGGTTAGACCAATTTTAATGAACCAGACCGGTTATGTCATTTAATTGGGCAATTGGGTTATGTCTTGGACATGGACCAATTCTTGGGCCTCGGGCCAAGAAGTTAAAACAATTGGGCCAATTATTGGAGTCTTTTCTTCAGATTTAATTTTAAAATTCATTTAATTATTAAAATTTGATTTTAAAATTAATCAGTTTCCAAAATCTGAAATTAGAAAGTTTCTTAAATTAGAAGTTTCTAGATTTGCATGTTTTGGATTTTAGGAAATTTCTATATTTAGAAAGTTTCCAATTTTAGGAAGTTTCCAATTTTAGAAAGTTTCCAAAATTAGTAGGTTTCCCAAAAGGGAAAGTTTCCCAAAATAGTAATCTTCTATTTTGGGATAAAATTTTAATAAACCTACAAACCTCAAACAATATCAAGCGTTGGATGTCTTGTCCAGTCTATGTCAGCTGTCGAAGCCCATTCAATTGTACTCATGGCCTTACAGTGTGAGGGTGTCTACTTTTGCGTGGGTAAGACGGTTTGTGATTCATAAATGTCATTGGGAGTCCCAGACATTAGTGATTACATGACTGTATAGTCTGGTTTTCTTGACTAGGCCATCGGGAGTCCCGGGCCTTGAGACATCAGAGTGGATTGGGCCTCGGGCCCAGATTCACAACCAAGAGTTATATCACGGATATAATTAGCCGAGATAGGGCTTACCGATATAAGCTAAGGTTGGGTGACGGCCAGTGGCCCACTTTGATCTTAGTTATATGTGGATCTTGGAATCATTATATTCTATTGAGGGTAACTGATGTTATTGAATATAATGCGAGATTAATCATATTAAGTATAATGCGAGATTAATCATATTGAACATATTAACTAAAATCCTTTTATCTTAATTTTCAGTTATGACTAGCACAAACAATCAAAACACTTTCTCGATCCGGTCTGTCCTTGAGATGGACAAACTGAACGAATCAAATTTCTTGACTTGGTCACGGAACCTGAGGCTAGTCCTCAGGCAGGAGAGAAAGGATTATGTCCTTGAGAGAGCTCTCCCCGTGTGGATCGGGTCCAATGCCTCTCATGCAGTATATGATGCTTGGAATAAGCATTATAATGATGCGGTAGATGTGCGTGGTCTGATGTTGGCTACCATGGACTCAGATTTGCGGAAGCAATATGAAAACATGGAGTCGCCAATAGAAATGATCAGCAGCCTGAAATTGAAATTTCAGGAGCAGGTAAGAGTGGAGAGATACCAGTTGGTTAAGTCTCTCACTAGCTGCAAGCTACCAAATGATCATCCAGTAAGTCCTCATATCAGTAAAATGATAGGTTATATTGATAACCTGAGGAAACTGGATTATCCAGTTAGCCAAGAATTGGCAACTGAGATCATTCTGCAGTCACTGCCGTCAAGCTATGATAAGTTCAGAAGGAACTATATCAAGAAAGGCTTAACGAAGACGCTGACTGAACTGCATGATATGCTTAAGACAGTTGAGCCAAACGTGAAGAGTACCCAGTATAATCTCATAATGGAGAAGGGTGGGTTTATTAAACCTAGTGCTGACAAGGGTGAAGACAAAGTTGTCCAGATTTTGAATCATGGCAAGCGTGTGTCTTCTGAGCCCAAGTCAGATACCTCTTACGTTGGTAAGTGCTGCTACTGTAAAGAGACAGGGCATTGGAAGAGAGATTGCATTAAATTCATGGAAGATGATGAGGAGTTAAAGTTGATGTATGAGACTACTTCCTCAGGTATTCATGTTATTACTTCAAGTTCTACCTTAAAGGTATTGGATACTGGTTGTGGCACTGATATTTGTAGTAATATGCAGAGCCTAAGCAACAGTAGAATGTTGAAGGAAGGACAAGTGGATCTACATGTCTGGAAGGAGTTATGGACGCTGCCTCAGCCGTAGGGTTTTCACTTGTAGATGCCTTCGAGGCTTGGTTTTGTATTAAGTAATTGCTACAATGTACCTGCTTTAAGCAGAGTTGTTTTTCATTTTCTTGTAAGAATTTGAATGTTTTTCATTTTGATAAAAGACAAGGTTTTGTTCTTTTGATCTTAATGAAATATTAATTGTAGCACCCTATTCAAGGAATGGGTTTTATATCTTAAACCAAAGAGTGCCTAAATGTAACATAAATACCGAATTGGTTTAAATCTGATGAATTAAACCTGATTTTTCTTGGCATAAAAGTCTTGGTCACATAGAGTAAGTCGGATTCAGAAATCCCATAGTTATGGACTGTTGGGCTCATTTGATACGATATCTTATGAGACTTGAATTCTGCTTACTGGACCAAAAGGCAAAGGGCCCATCTTAGCCGAGCTAGAGAAAGGCCCAAAGGCTTATTGGAGATTGAACATACTCATGTATGTGGTCCGATGAGCAGTAATGCCAAAGAAAATTTCTTGTACTTCATTGTCTCTACTGATTACTTCAGTGAGTAAGACTGTGTTCATTTGATAAGACACAAGTCGGAATTCTTTGACATGGTCGAAAGAGTTCCAGAATGAGGTATAGAATCTGAGTGACAGAAGTATTAAGACTCTGGATTAGATCACGAGTGAGAAAGAGTCAGATCTTATCAGAGATGATTAAAGATGAGTCACACGAATCTTCCATGATATTTTTAAGAATAACGCTCTAGAAATATCTAAGTTTACGCTGAAATAGTTCCACCAATATCAGTTGAAAGACACCACGTAAATGTGGATTGGAATCGATCCAAATTCATCTTTACTGAGTATTTATAGTTGTGCTACTTTGCTGGTTGTCTTAGGGAAACCAAGGCTTGTTACTTTTACGTCCATTCTGTTTTCTAAGAAAGGAAGTTACTTTCCAAGAAGAACAGTGGGAGTAAAAGTATAACTCGAAGAAATTCGAGAAATACAGGAGGCTGCTCAACCTGTTGAGGGAGAGCAACGGATGGATTTACAGATTTCTGTAGAATCTACACCTGTAGAGCCTGAAGTTCGCAGATATGAATGAATCAGTCACTAATCCGAGAGTAATTTCTCGTCATTAGTTGAACCTGATGATCATTGAAAGTTCGCATGATCTGATGATCATTGAAAGCGACGAATCTGCGAAATTCAAAGAAACGAAAGTGAGCTCGGACTCCGAAAAATTACATTTTGTGTAAAGTTAGCTTCATCGATCCATTCATGGATGGAAGCAAACATATCGGAGTTGGAATCTTCGTTCTGTTGAAGTAGTCAAGGTTTTGACTTGAACAGGAACGAAATGGAACTGTGCGTTTACTAATAGATAAGTGGGAGCAATGTTGCATTTCTCATATTGTATGTCGATGACATACTGATTCTCGGAAATAACGTCCCAATGCTGCAGTCGGTAAAGGACTGGCTTGGGAGTTGGTTTTAATGATTGACATGGGTAAAGCCACGTATGTTCTTGGATTTTGGATCTAAAGATAGAGATCCAAAAGAGCTGGTAGGACAATGTCAGGATTCTTAAATTGACAAAGTCCTACACGTTTTCAGCAATCCAAGGAGGGTTTTATGCCAATGTCACATGGCATTACGTTAAGCAAGAAACAGTATCCTACGATATCTGCTGAGCTTAAATGCATGGATGAGATTCCATATGCGTCGGCAATTGGGTCTATCATGTATGCCATGAAACGTACTTGTTTGATGTTGTTTTAATGTTAAGCAAGACAAGTAAAGACCAGTCAAATCCAGCAAAGAATCACTGGATTGCCGTAAAGAATATCCTAAAGTATTTGAGGAATACTAAGGATAAATTCTTGATTTACGGAGAAAGTGAGGTGCTACGAGTCGGTGGAGTCTGAAAGGCAAGTTTCCAACGGACAGAGATGATTTCCGGTCACAGTCCGGTTATATCTTGTGTCTGTCTGGCGGTGAAGGCACTGTTGCTGACTCCATGACTTAAGCTGAACATTTCGCAGTTTGAAAGCGGCGAAAGAGGTTGTTTGGAAAGAAGAGTTCGTCACTGAACTTGATGTGATTCCCAGCATAGATGAGACTAGCTGCACATCAGAGGTCCAAACAACTTGAGGGTAGGTATAACCTATTCCGTGAGATAAATGACAGAGATGTTAAGTAGATCAGCAAGTTTCAACGAATGAGAACGTTGCTAATCTATTAACGAAGCCACTCCTTAGGCCTAAGCACGAGTCGCGGACTGTTGCTGTAGGATAAGTGAAATTAAGATGTAGTCTTAGTTTCAGTGGGAGTTTGTAAAGGGCTTTATTTAGTTATTTGATATGTTCTTGTAAAACATTTAAGATGTTTAATGAAATTATTATTTCAAGATTATTTTAACTGTGATGAAATAATCGTTCCAAAATGATATGAACCATTTTATAGGTCGTCGAAGTAAGTGACTTGATCTTGAGTCATCAAAGTCATTTAGCTTGATCATGAGACCCTATATTTGATAGATGGCTTATATCATCCTGTCCCTAGTCGAAGGTTGTTGAAATTGGAACACCAACAACCGCGTGAGACTAGATTGGTATGTGACTTATGACAAAGTCTCAGGATGTCATAGATGCACGGCATCAAAGTCAGTACATAGGTGTATGTTGGGGTACATACGACCGGACAAGACCCGCTTATAAGAACTCTTCAGGATATTTATATTTGTGTCATAAGAGATTCTTACTACGACTATAGAGTATAGTCCTTAGACCTGAGTTCGCATGCATGTGACTGCACATTAACTGATGCGCTTTGATCATTGTCTAACACTGTCGTTAAGCGATAGTTATAAGGACCTTGTTTGGGTGTATTATGAAATGAGTAGTTTACAGTGATGGAACAAGACGGGATTTGTCCCTCCAATATAAATGGAGAGAATATCTCTAGGTCAATCGGAGATTTGAATACTGGAAAATGCATGGCCATGCTCAAACGGACTGTCCCGAGTCGTTTGGATTGTCAGTATCAAATCAGAGTCCGATGAACAAGATTAGGCTTTATAAGGATGACACTCATCTTGCCTTATGACTAATCGAGATATTGAGACAAAAGGATTATGAATACAGAGATTCCAGTTCAAGTGGGAGATTGTTGGAATTATGTCCAGTAATCTCTGTACTGTCTCTAGAAAGTAAGAGTATGTCAATGATCAGACATAAGTCATATAATACTGGGGGTCATGATGGCTTGCTAGAGTCCGCTCATGATCTATAAATCTTGGATTTATTGCCTTTATTATATGATCCCATATGGGTCACACGCCTAAGCTAACAGGAAAATGTGTAGGAACGGTTTAGCAGAAGTACGGTAAAAGTCCTAGGCATTTACTGTACTTAGAGAGACTAAAGGGCCTGATTAAATCTAAGGGATTTAATCAGACTGAGAATTGGGCCCAAAAGCCCATAAGAACTGGACAAGGGTTTTAATAAATAAAACTTGCCCTAGCTCTTATTTCTAAGCCACTTTTGCGCCTCCCTCTCTCTTTCTCTGCGCCTCCCAACAGCTGGTCTAGCAGCCAATTTCCTGTGCGTGCGTGTGTGAGCCTTTGGAGGAACTATCTCTTGGTGGTTCTGCTGATCTCAGACAATACCTCTTCTTCCGCTGCATAAACAAGGTATTAGGTGAGATCCTTTATGATTCTGCAAGAGAACCTAGATCTGGCATGTTTAGTAGGATCAATTAATCTGATAATTGAACCAGGAAATACTAAACGAATCCTTCAATTGTTTCTTCCGGTGTTAAAGTTCCTTCCACGTCCATGATATCATCCATAATTTCGACCACGGCTTCTCCCGCGTCCACGACCTCGCCCAAGATATTTATTGTTGGTGTTTGATGCTACGACATTCGCTTCAGGGAATGGAGCCGATCCAACTGGACGAGACTGGTGATTCATCATCACCAATTGATTATTTTTCTCGGCAACGAGGAGGACTTCCATCAATTACGCGTATCGAGTGTAATTATTAGCCCGATATTGTTGGTGCAGGACTAAATTTTCGGGATGAAATGTTGTGAGAGTTTTCTCTATGAGATCATAATCAATTATGTTTTCTCCACATAACACCATCCTTGAGGTTATCCAGAATAAGGCGGAATTATACTCGCTAACGCTTTTGTAATCCTGGAAGCGGAGGTGTATCCACTCATGTTTGGCTTTTGGTAGGATCACATATCTTTGGTGATCGAACCTTTCTTTCAAGGATTGCCATAGATCCGCGGGATCTTCTTTTATGATGTACTCAGATTTTAAGCCATCGTGGATATGATGAAACAAAAATATCATGGCCTTCGCCTTTTGCTCATATGTTGTTGTTTATGTCTTATCAATGGTTTTGAGAAGACCATTTCTTTTAGATGCATTTTTGCATCTTTTGCCCATGTCAGATAATTCTTTCCCGATATATTAAGGGCAGTAATTTCAAGCTTTACGAGATTCGACATGATAACTGTATCGATAAAATAACAACTTATTAATGTCAAATTAATTAAATTTTAACCCAAAATTTTAATTTAAATTTTATCAACAATTTATCGATGAATTTTAATTGATGAATACAACGATTATTATTTTCAGAATTATATAATTTCAATTTTTGAATTCATAATTAAAATTATTATAAAAACAGTAATAATCGTTAAACTTTTATTTGATGATAATATGTTAAGATAAACCATTAACATAAATGATGAAAGAGATTATAAGAAAAATCGAAGCATAGAAAATTAATGCAACAATTGTAATGAATTCTTCCGGAGTAAATTCTTCAATAAAAATACCATAAATAGAAACAAAAATTGCAACCGTACATAAAATTAACAAAATGGGAATCATCATTTTTTTAAAAAAAATTAGAAGAAAAATATTTGGGAGATTTTTATGAAAGATGAAATATTGAGTGAAAAGAATGAGTGAATGATAAGTGTATTTATAGATTAAAAAATACTGTTCATAGCCGTTAGAAATCTTCGAAAATTAAAATTTTTTTTTTTGAAATTTACTTCATGACCGTTGGTGGTAAAAGTTAAAACAAATATTTTTTATTTATTTATTTTAAATTTCATTCATAAATTTTAGATTCATCAGGTCAAAATTTAATTAACATTAGTTTTATGGTGATAATATTATTAACACAACAAATAAAATGATTGTGATTTAACTCATCCATTTTAGAATAATTTTTCATAAATTTTAATGCACCAAATTTCGAAATATAATTTAAAATTAATTAACAAGGTATCATAATCATAAAATACAAGGAGGGGGCATAACCTTCCACTCTCTGAAATTATTATCAAGGAGGAGGTTTATCCTATCACTCCATAAAATATGATCGGGAGGAGGTTTATCCTATCACTCCATAAAAATATGATCAAGGAGGAGGTTTTATTCCTACCACTCCAAAAAATTCGAGGAGACATAGTCCACCATGACGAATAATTCGGGGAAGGCAACGTCTATCTTTCCGAGATAATCATTAAAAAATATAAACAACGGTAGATTTATTGTTTCGTAAATAAATTAAATAATTAAAACCTCACATTTTCGGTAGTGAACAGTAAAATAAAAAAAATGGTGTGGGATTGGTCGGACGGAAATTCGGTGGACAAAAAACGGTTGGATGGCGAATGAACGGATCAGTAGAGCCTCGTGCTGATAACGTGTTGTAAACAATTAGATAGATATATATATATATATATATATATATATATTTGGTGTATGTTACGTGTGTTTATAATTGTTAATGGAAGAGAAAGAACGTGAGCGAGACAGAGGTAAACAATGAAGACTTAAGTGAGAGAGAGAGAAAGGAATTAGAGTGATTTTATTGCTCTTGATTTCGGTGTGTCGATACAAGAAGATTGTAGTGCTATAAAAATAATAAATAATACACTTGGTGGAGCAATAGGGAGACAATGGTGTTTGTAGTGGGAAATAATGAAGGGATAATTATCTATATTTATATTTAACGGACAATTTTTCGGTTAAAAAGAAAAACAAACAAGTTTGCTTACAGGGGCAGAGGAGATGTTAACGGGCCAATGCCCAATAACTAAAAGGCCCATATTGGTTTAGCTGCCTCTATCCATGATTTGATATAGGACTATAAAATTTAAACGAGGTTTGAGGGGCCCTCCTTCCTTCTTTGTAGGGTTCGTGAAGAGGATAAGGTGGTGCTGTGGGGACTTTTCAACCTTTCTAGGGTTTGCTTTTCCCCTTTTTTCACTGTTCTTTTATTTACAAAAAAAAATCTCTCATAACGCTTTCGTCTGTCAAATTTGAAGATAAATCTTTTAATCAATTATTAAATAATAAGTTGACTTAAATTCCTCTTCTTTACAGAAAAAAAAGAAAAATCAATCTTGTTCTGTGAATCTTTTTGGTTGATTCTTGAATTTATTTTCTTGTTAGTGAGTTTATTTTCGTTTACATTCAGATTTTCTAGGTTTTTCTTTAATAAATGGAATCGAATAATGAAGGCAAAGCTATAGGAGAGATTGACGAAAACTTTGTTCTTGCCAATAGATCGAACGTGACCATGACCCATTTATCCGACACGGATCCGGAAACCAATCCGGGTATGCTCATGAAAGAAGAAGAAGACGACCCAGTAAGTCAACACGCGGTCGGATTTTTGAAGCCGATTACGAATTCGGTCATCCGACAGAGCAAACCGGCTCCAAAAAGACCGTCAAAAGACCGTCACACTAAAGTTGAAGGTCGTGGTCGGAGGATCCGAATTCCCGCCGGTTGCGCCGCTCGGATCTTTCAGTTAACCCGTGAGCTCGGTCACAAATCCGACGGAGAAACCATCCGGTGGTTACTTGAACGGTCTGAACCGGCGATAATCGAAGCAACCGGAACCGGAACAATACCGGCGATTGCTGTCTCCGTCAACGGAACGCTTAAGATTCCGACGGATTCACCGCCGCAGCTTGAGTGTAACGGGGGCTTCGGTGACCTAACGGTGAAGCGGAGGAAGAGAAACTGCTCGAGTGAGTTCGTGGACATTAACGGACAAGACAGCTCCGTTGCTTCTGGTCTAGCTCCGATAACGGCGTCAAATTACGGCGTTAGCTTCTTGAATACCAACACGCAAAATTTCATGCCGTTTTTGCCTACTGCGTTTGTAACTAGTGGGCCGAATCAAATGGGGCATATGTGGGCCATACCTACCGTTGCAGCTGCTGCTCCGTCGTTTCTGAACGTTGGTCCTAGACCTGTCTCTAGCTATGTCTCAAACGCTTCGGACGCTGAACCGCAGATGGAAACAAGCGGTTCAGAAACGCAAACGTTAAGGGATTTTTCGTCGGAGATTTATGATAAGAAAGAGCTTCAGTTTTTGGGTGGCTCAGGGAACGACACATCTCCATCGTCATGTCCGGAGACTTAGAAAATTTTAACTGTTTGTCTTGTTCTTAGTTCAGTTTTATTATTGTGTAAAAGACGTGTAAAAGAATTGGTAGAAGGGAATTAAGACAAAAGTTATTTTTTTTTTTTTTCACAAGAGGTAACAGTTTTATTAGGCATATGAAGCCAAAGGTTAGAGCACGTCCATCTGTGCTTCTTGACACGGGTACCTAAAAGAAAACAATTAAAATATTAGTATTTGTTAAATAAAAAGGAAGAGTCGATCCTTATTTAGGATACTTAAGAACCGATCTTTAAGATGGGTTCACTGACGTGGCATGATTTTATTGACTCTTTTATTTATTTTTTGTTTTGTTTTTATTTTTTTACCATCTATCCAAATAAAAAAAATATATTAAAGGAATGTTAAGAATCCCTAAAGAGTTTTACCGATGTGCATGGTCTTATACAGACAAAGTTGACGAGTTCACAGATCGAACATCCCGGAGACAGAAGCCCACAAAAGAGAGACAAAGATGGAATACTAGGAAAACTGAAAATACAACGAACCGAAGACGAAACAAAGACGAATCAATAGACAAAGGAACATCGGAAGCTATTCAAATAACATGAATATCTTCATGGCATGGCTTTAAACAAGTGCCTCATTATACTGCTTCCCTGAAGCCACGAGGACACATAAAACCAGACCTTTCGGAATCTGCTATAACCCAGAAATAAGATTCTGATTCCGCCTGCTAGACTCCCAATTCCCCAAAGCCAAAGATTCTGAAAACTAACTAAAACAAGAGCTAAGATCATGAAAGCACCTAAGCCGGTTAGCCAAGAAGATCAAAACCGTTGCTAGACATACTAACATAAGCTAAAACCCTCTACGAGATCTAAACAAAGACTAAAACATGATCGACTACCAAAACACGATTGTACAAAGACAAAAACAAGAAGATGGGCTAAACCCATTGAACAGGACACCATAATGGGCTAATAAACGGTCCAAAAAAACAGAAGCCGACAAAGCATGTGACGGAAACGGACGAGTCAGCTCGTCGTGGGACCCAGAAGCCACACGTCATGTTGCCCTGAAAGTCGACATGCAAGACGCCGGCGAGGAAATCCTAAGCACCAACACTTAACGTCTGCCGCTTCTTCTCCGGTAGCCTGCCGAACATAAATCCACCAAAAGCCGAAAGGAGAACGGCGAAGAGATGAAGATCGCTTCCAACCACCCATCCATCACCACTAACATGCGCTTCAGAGTCCGCAGATTCCGATTACTCGGAAAACAACCGCATCGACTGTGCTACACCATCGGACCCGGACAAAACGCTCGGCGAAGAGGAGTGAAGAGAGAAGAGGTAGCGGGACCAGAACGACTAGGCTCCGTGGATTTAGACCGTGAAAGTCCAAGACAAGATTCGATGAAAAAGATAGAGCACAAAGCGAAGCTTGAACTGGAGAGAAGAGCTGGAAGAGCTCCGGGAAACAAAACCCAAAGGCAGATCAGGACAGCCGGATCCGGCAAAAAGACCGGGAGATTATTAACGGGGAAACTACAAATATAGTATAGCCGAGCCATCGGCATAGCAAAGGAAGGTAGCCTACACCGGTGGCCGGAGGGAGGAGTATTCGACAAAAGTTATTTTAGTTAGGGACTTATTTAAATCACTAAATTATTTTTAATGGATGACAGACTCATATATAGTCACGGGAGAGCACGTGTTTCTAGGAACGTGCACGAGCTTGTTCCTTATTCGTCTTGACCTCGTCATGACACGTTATTCAGCTTTAGGTACTCTATTTACCTGAAATAAATCACAATCGTGAAAGCAATTTTATTTCTAGTATTATACCTTTTTTTTGTTACTCGATTTTTCTCCAAAATATTACATTATTTTTTATACCAGAAAAAATTTAACTATAATTTTACTTTATTTTTAAATTGTTAATAATACATTTTACTTATAAAACTTATAAACTCATCCAATAACTTTTATTAAAAACCTTCATAAACTATAATATTAACCAAATTTAACCGCTACTATATAAAAATATGCATTATACCACATTAAATAATAAAGCAAAATAGATGCTATAAAATTTTCTAATTTGTGATGCCAAAAAAATTCAAATTTGTCTATCAAATAAAATATTTTAATTTTTAAATTAAATTATTTAAAATTTTAAAGACTATTTTACAAATAAAAAATGTAATTCTAGGGGTGTATTGAAAATGGGTTATTTCACAAAACTATGGGTTACACAATTTTGGTTTTGAAAATGGTATGGAGTTAGAGGAGATTTTATACCAAAATGGAATTTTTTATAGGATTTGGTGTAGAGTTAGAGATGTTTTTAGGAAAATTATAAGTCATACTATTTTGGGGGTGTATTGCACTCTTTTGTATTTTTATCTTTTCCTTGTATCTTTTGAAAAAATTGTGCAATTTTGTATCTTTTCGTGGATTCTGCCTTTAAAAAGATCAATTTATCCTTCACAAACAGGAAAAAAAAGAGAACATGATCAACTAACTCTATCAAATGATAGGTATCATACGCTATCAAAATTATCAATTTCTTTTTAAAAATTTTAATTCTTTTCTTTTCCCATTTATTATCTTTTTTACTTTACATTTATTTTATCCCTTATTTTTTGGACAGTTGATAATGAAGGAAGTTTAGGTTGTTAATCCAGATTCAATTCTCAGATTCAACAGTTCCTAAACATGCGGATCTAGGTTCTCTAGAATAGAAACATCATGATCTCACCTTATACCTGTTTGTGCAGCGGAAAGAGAAGGTATATCAGAGATCAGAGAGCCACCAAGTGATAACTCCTCCAGAGGTTCACACACGCACACCAAGCAGGAAGAGAGGCTGCTAGACCAAGGGAGAGGAGGCGCATGAAGAGAGAGAGAGTTCGCGGCTGGGGGGCTAGGGTTAGGGAGAAAGAGATTTGGGTTTTAGTTTATAAAACCCTTCTCTTTCCCTTTTGGGCTTTTGGGCCCAAATACCAATCTGATTAAATCCCTTGGATTTAATCAGACCCATTTATCTCTCTCTAAGTACGACAAATGCCTGGCACTTTTACCGTACTTCTGCTAAGCCGTTCCTACACATTTTCCTGTTAGCTTAGGCGTGTGACCCATATGGGATCATATAATAAAGGCAATAAGTCCAAGACTTATAGATCATGAGCGGACTCTAGCAAGCCATCATGACCCCCAGTATTATATGACTTATGTCTGATCATTGACATACTCTTACTTTCTAGAGACAGTACCGAGATTACTGGACACAATTCCAACAATCTCCCACTTGTACTGGAATCTCTGTATTCATAATCCTTTTGTCACAATATCTCGATTAGTCATAAGGCAAGATTAGTGTCATCCTTATAAAGCCTAATCTTGTTCATCGGACTCTGATTCGATACTGACAATCCAAACGACTCGGGACAGTCCGTTTGAGCATGGCCATGCATTTTCCAGTATTCAAATCTCCGATTGGCCTAGAGATATTCACTCCATTTATATTGGAGGGATAAATCCCGTCTTGTTCCATCACTGTAAACTACTCATTTCATAATGTACCCAAACAAGGTCCTTATAACTATCGCAGAACGATAGCGTTAGACAATGATCAAAGTGCATCATGTTGGAAGTTTCGGTTGATCCTGATTCAATTCTCATATTGATATCAACCTAAACATGCATCAGATCTAGGTGTTCTTATTTAGAAACATTATGATCTCACCTTTTACCTGTTTTGTTGCAGCGGAATTGATGAACAGGTCAGAGATCAGGGAGATACACCAAGGGATGAATCCTCCAAAGGCTCACACACGCAATCACCGGAAACTGGCTGCTAGACCACGAGGAGATGGGGCGCAGAACAGAGAGAGAGGCGCGGCTAAGTACTAGGGTTGGAAGGAAGAGAGTTGGCTTTTAGTCATTAAAAGCCTTCTCTTTCCCTTTTGGGCTTTTGGGCCCAATCTGATTAAATCCCATTTAATCAGACCCATTAATCTTTCTCTCTTAGTACGACAAATGCCTAGCACTTTTGTCGTACTTCTGCTAAGCCGTTCCTACTTTATTTCCTGCTAGCTTAAGCGTGTGACCCATATGGGATCATACAATAAAAGCAATAAGTCCGAGACTTATAGATCATGAGCGGACTCTAGCAAGCCATCATGACCCCCAGTATTGTATGACTTATGTCTGATCACTGACATACTCTTACTTTATAGAGACAGTACAGAGATTGCTGGACACAATTCCAACAATCTCCCACTTGAACTGGAATCTCTGTATTCATAATCCCTTTCGTCTCAATATCTCGATTAGTCATAAGGCAAGATTAGTGTCATCCTTATAAAGCCTAATCTTGTTCATCGGACTCTGATTTGATACTGACAATCCAAACGACTCGGGAAAGTCCGTTTGAGCATGGCCATGCGTTTTCCAGTATTCAAATCTCCGATTGGCCTAGAGATATTCACTCCATTTATATTGGAGGGACAAATCCCATCTTGTTCCATCACTGTAAACTACTCATTTCATGATGTACCCAAACAAGGTCCTTATAGCTATCGCAGAACGATAGCGTTAGACAATGATCAAAGTGCATCAGTCCATATGCAGTCACATGCATGCGAACTCAGGTCTAAGGACTATACTCTATAGTCGTAGTAAGAATCTCTTATGACACAGATATAAATATCCTGAAGAGTTCTTATTAGCGGGTCTTGTCCGGTCGTATGTTCCCAACATACACCTATGTACTGACTTTGATGCCGAGCATCTATGACACACTGAGACTTTGTCATAAGTCACGTACCAATCCAGTCTTACACGGTTGTTGGTGTTCCAATTTCAACAACCTTCGACTAGGGACAGGATGATATAAAACATTTATCAAATATAGGATCTCATGATCAAGCTAAATGACTTCGATGACTCAAGATCAAATCATTTACTTCGATGACCTATAAAATGGTTCATATCATTTTGGAACGATTATTTCATCACAGTTAAAATAATCTTGAAATAATAATTTCATTAAAACATAAATAATGTTTTACAAGAACATATCAAATAACTAAAATAAAGCTCACAAAACTCCCACTCAAATTTAGATTACATTTCAATGTTTCTAATGCCTACAGCTTCAGTCAGGAACTCGAGCTTAGGCCTTGGGAGTGGCTTTGTCAACGGATCAGCGACATTATCATCTGTCGGAACTCGGCTGATCTTGACTTCCTTTCTATTAATGATGTCACGTATCAAGTGATATCTTCTTTGAACATGCTTGGATTTCTGGTGTGATCTTGGTTCCTTTGCCTGAGCTATAGCACCATTGTTGTCACAAAACAGTGCCAGAGGTTCAGCCGCATCTGGTATCACACCTAGTTCCATAATGAACTTTCGTATCCAAACAGCTTCCTTCGCTGCTTCTGAGGCGGCGATATATTCAGCTTCCGTAGTGGAATCAGCAACGGTGTCCTGCTTGGAGCTTCTCCAACTTACTGCACCGCCATTCAGACAAAAGACATAACCGGACTGTGACCGGAAATCATCTGTGTCTGTCTGGAAACTTGCGTCCGTGAATCCACTGACTTTAAGCACATCACTTCCACCGTACACCAAGAATTTATCCTTAGTATGTCTTAGATACTTCAAGATATTCTTTACGGCAATCCAATGGTTTTCACTTGGATTTGACTGGTATCTACTCGTCATGCTCAATGCATAAGCAACATCAGGACGAGTACAGATCATGGCATACATGACAGATCCTATTGCAGATGCATAAGGAATATTCTTCATGCGCTCAAGCTCAGCAGCCGACGTAGGGCTCTGCTTCTTGCTTAGCGTTGTGCCATGTACCATTGGCGTGAAGCCCTTCTTGGAATCTTTCATGCTGAATCTTTGTAGGACTTTGTCAATGTATGAGTCTTGACACAAGCCTATCAGCCTCTTAGGTCTATCCCGATAGATCCTAATTCCAAGAACGTATGCGGCTTCACCCATGTCTTTCATGGAAAAACAACTTCCAAGCCAGTCTTTTACAGACTTCAGCATTGGAACGTCGTTTCCGAGAAGCAGTATGTCATCGACATACAGAATAAGAAAAACGATTTTGCTCCCACTAGTTTTCTTATACACGCATTGTTCTTCTTCGTTTCTGATGAAGTCAAATTGCTTGATCGCTTCATCAAAACGAAGATTCCAGCTCCTCGATGCTTGCTTCAATCCATAAATGGATTTATGAAGCTTGCATACTTTCCCAGCATTCTTTGGATCTATGTAACCGTCAGGTTGCGTCATATACACATCCTCTTCCAGAATACCATTCAGGAATGCGGTTTTCACGTCCATCTGCCAAATTTCATAATCATGAAAAGCTGCAGTTGCTAGTAGAATCCGAATAGATTTCATCATAGCCACCGGTGAATAGGTTTCATCGTAGTCCACACCGTGAACTTGTCTGAAACCTTTTGCCACCAACCTGGCTTTATAAATCTGGACATTTCCATCCACGTCAATCTTCTTCTTGAAGATCCATTTGCACTCGATGGCTTTTACACCAACGGGTAAATCAACCAACGAAAAGACTTGGTTGACCGACATGGAGTCCATTTCGGAATCAGTGGCCTTGCGCCACTTAGAGGAATCTGGGCCCATCATGGCTTGATTGAAGTTCGATGGTTCATCACCATCAATGATCAAAAGATCATGACAGTCAGTCACGAGGAATCCCTGATATCTCTCGGGTTCGTGACGGATCCTCCCGGATCTTCGAACTTCAGGTACTACAGGTTCAGGCTCTACAATTTCTTGTAGATCCTCCTGCTGCTCTTCCTCATTAGGTTGAGCAGTATCCTGTTCATCTTGAATTTCTTCAAGCAGTACCTTACTCCCACTGTCTTTCTTAGAGAGAAACTCTCTCTCAAGAAAGTTACAATCCCGGGCAACAAAGATCTTGTTCTCGGAACGTAGATAGAAGTAATAAGCCTTGGTTTCCCGTGGATAACCAATGAAGTAGCATTTATCAGATTTTGGTGTAAGCTTATCTGAGATTAATCTCTTAACATAGGCTTCACAACCCCAAATTCTTAGATAAGACAGCACTGGAGCTTGTCCAGTCCATAATTCATATGGTGTCTTTGCTACTGCCTTTGATGGCGCTCTGTTTAGAGTGAACACTGCTGTTAGCAGAGCATATCCCCAAAGGGATATTGGAAGGTCTGTGTGACTCATCATAGATCGAACCATATCCAATAAGGTCCGATTTCTCCTCTCAGACACACCATTCCATTGAGGTGTTCCAGGAGGAGTGAGTTGGGATACGATCCCACACTCTCTCAGATGATCACTGAATTCTTGGCTTAAGTATTCTCCTCCTCGGTCGGACCGAAGAGCCTTAATGCTTTTGCCAAGTTGGTTCTGTACTTCATTTTGGAATTCTCTGAACTTCTCAAAAGATTCAGACTTATGTTTCATCAAATAAACATATCCATACCTACTGAAATCATCAGTAAAGGTAATGAAGTACTGATAGTTTCCTCTTGCATTAGTGGACATTGGGCCACACACATCAGTGTGTATCAGGCCCAATAAGTCACTGGCCCTCTCGTTAGGTTTATTAAAGGGGGCCCGTGTCATTTTGCCCATCATGCAGGATTCGCATTTCTCACATGACTCAAAGTCAAATGAGCCAAGAAGTCCATTCGAATGGAGCCTCTTGATGCGTTTCTCGCTGATGTGCCCTAAACGACAATGCCATAGAAACGTTCGGTTTTCCTCATTAGGTTTAAACCGTTTTGTATTAATGTTATAAATTGGCGCGGATTGATCGAGTATGTAAAGCCCATTCGTAAGAGGGGCAGAACCATAGAACAAATTGTTGCGATTGAAGGAACATAATTTATTCTTAACTGAAAAATCATAACCTTCCAAATCCAACAAAGAAATTGAAATAATATTTCTGCTTATAGCAGGTACAAAATAACAATTATTAAGTTCTAAAATCAATCCCGAAGGTAAAGACAACAAGTAAGTTCCTACAGCTAGTGCTGAAACTTTCACTCCATTCCCAACTCGTAGCTCTACTTGTCCTTGCTTCAGCCTTCTACTGTTGCTGAGTGCCTGCATATTAGTACAAATATGAGCCCCACAACCAGTATCCATGACCCATGAGGTATTATCAGAAGTAGTTGTATTAACTTCTATAACAAAAATACCTGATGAAGAAGTCTCGAAAGTCTTCTTCTTTAATTCCTTTAGACCTTCCTGGAATTTCTTGCAATCTCTTCTCCAATGCCCCAGTTCTTTGCAGAACCTGCACATGTCAGTAGGCCCAGCCTTGGACTTGGGCTTGGGCTTTGGCGTGTCCTTGTCCGCGACTTGGACACCCTTGGCCTTTCCCTTATCCTTAGCAGAAGACTTCTTAAACCCCTTGCCCTTTTGTACCATAAGTACATTGGGGTCCTTGGCGGTTTTCTTCAAGTTGGGCTCTGCAGTCTTGAGCATTCCGTGAAGCTCAGGCAGTGTCTTACTCAAGCCATGCATGTTAAAGTTCAGAATGAACTGATCATAGCTTGCAGGTAAAGACTGCAGAATGATGTCGCAGGCAAGTTCCTGGCTGATTGGGCAGTCGAGTTTGTGAAGATGATCGAGATAACCCATCATCTTCAACACATGAGGACTCACTGCCGCATTCGCAGCCAACTTACAGTCCAAGAGGTTCTTAACTGTCTGGAACCTCTCGGTCCTAGCCTGCTCCTGAAAAAGCGATTTCAGGCTTGCCATGATCTCGATTGGAGACAATACACTTTCGAACTGCTTTTGCAGCTCTGGAGTCATTGTCACCAACATCAGACAATAAACATCATTTTCATCTGACGAATGCTTTTCCCAAGCATTGTGCAGAGTCCTGGCAGCATTGGCAAGAGGCCTCTCGGGGAGGGGATCTCGAAGGACATAATCCTTCTTCTCCTGCTTGAGGACCAGCCTCAAGTTCCTTGACCATGTCAGGAAGTTCGTTCCAGTCAGCTTCTCCTTCTCGAGAACAGACCGGATCGAGAATGTGTTTTGTGTGCTTGTAGTAGTCATATCTGAAATATATAAATAAAAAGGTTATTAGTTATTATGTTCAAAATGACTAATCTCATATTAAAGTATAATATGATTAATCATGCATTATATTCAATAATATAAGTTACCCTCAATAGAATATAATGATTCCAAGATCCACATATAACTAAGATCAAAGTGGGCCACTGGCCGTCACCCAACCTTAGCTTATATCGGTAAGCCCTATATCGGCTAATTATATCCGTGATATAACTCTTGGTTGTGAATCTGGGCCCGAGGCCCAATCCACTCTGATGTCTCAAGGCCCGGGACTCCCGATGGCCTAGTCAAGAAAACCGGACTATACAGTCATGTAATCATTAATGTCTGGGACTCCCAATGACATTTATGAATCACAAACCGTCTTACCCACGCAAAAACAGACATCCTCACACTGTAAGGCCATGAATGCAATTGAATGGGCTTTGACAGCTGACATAGCCTGGACAAGACATCCAACGCTTGATATTATTTGAGGTTCGTAGGTTTATTAAAATCATTCCCAAAATAGAAGATTACTATTTCGGGAAACTTTCTATTTATGGAAACCTACTATTTTTGGAAACTTTCTAAAATTGGAAACTTTCTAAAACCGGAAACTTTCTAACTTTAGAAACTTCTTTAAAATCCAAAACCCGCAAATTCAGAAACTTCTATTTTAAGAAACTTTCTAATTATAAAATTTCGGAAACTTTAATTTAAAAACGACTTTATAATTTTATAAAATAGATTTTAAATTAATCTGAAGAAAGACTCAATTAACTGGCCCAATTGTTTTAACTTCTTGGCCCGAGGCCCAAGAATTGGTCCATGTCCAAGACATGACCCAATTGTCCAATTAATTGACATAACCGGTCTGGTTCATTAAAACTGGTCTAACCAAGTTTTAATTACTACGATGACCACAATTGTCAACCGGTTATTTACTAAACCGGAATTTCTCAATTTATTTGGTCCAACCAAATCAAATTAGAAATTCATGGTTTAGGCACTAAATCCAATATTTCTTTCGACATTGGATTTCTTATTCCGGTTTAACCAGATTTAATAAAATTATTAATCTGTTTATTAAACCAGAACGAAGATTTTAATCAAGTTTTAAACCGAACCAGCTAACCGAAATCGAACCGGCCCATCACACCCAAAACCCTAACCGGCCAGCCGTAAGCCTCACGCAAAAAGCGATAGCCGCAGGCCAGCCGTCGGCTGCATGATCGGGACGTTCGCTCGGCAGCTCGGGACGGGACGAGGCAGCACGGACGGACGCTCCACGATCGCCGAGCGATCGGGACGCGACGCACGCGACAGCCGGGACGCGATCGGGACGTCGCGATCGGACGCGATCGCCGTGCGATCACTCGGTCGATCGATCCAACGGGTCATCCCGACCGTCCGATTCCGACCGTCCGATTCCGACCCAACCGGCCGATCACCAAAACTCGAGTCATATAGCTCGGTTTTGTGATCCAATTGTTTGTTTAGAGTTCAATTCTGATTCTTAACTGTTTTATCTTATCAGTAATTGATTCAAAACAATTCTAAACAGATCAAACAACCTAAACAATGAATCTAAAACAAGAAACCTAAGAACCAATGGCTCTGATACCACTGTTGGAAGTTTCGGTTGATCCTGATTCAATTCTCATATTGATATCAACCTAAACATGCATCAGATCTAGGTGTTCTTATTTAGAAACATTATGATCTCACCTTTTACCTGTTTTGTTGCAGCGGAATTGATGAACAGGTCAGAGATCAGGGAGATACACCAAGGGATGAATCCTCCAAAGGCTCACACACGCAATCACCGGAAACTGGCTGCTAGACCACGAGGAGATGGGGCGCAGAACAGAGAGAGAGGCGCGGCTAAGTACTAGGGTTGGAAGGAAGAGAGTTGGCTTTTAGTCATTAAAAGCCTTCTCTTTCCCTTTTGGGCTTTTGGGCCCAATCTGATTAAATCCCATTTAATCAGACCCATTAATCTTTCTCTCTTAGTACGACAAATGCCTAGCACTTTTGTCGTACTTCTGCTAAGCCGTTCCTACTTTATTTCCTGCTAGCTTAAGCGTGTGACCCATATGGGATCATACAATAAAAGCAATAAGTCCGAGACTTATAGATCATGAGCGGACTCTAGCAAGCCATCATGACCCCCAGTATTGTATGACTTATGTCTGATCACTGACATACTCTTACTTTATAGAGACAGTACAGAGATTGCTGGACACAATTCCAACACATCAGTCCATGTGCAGTCACATGCATGTGAACTCAGGTCTAAGGACTATACTCTATAGTCGTAGTGAGAATCTCTTATGACACAGATATAAATATCCTGAAGAGTTCTCATAATCGGGTCTTGTCCGGTCGTATGTTCCCAACATACACCTAT
The DNA here is from genome assembly GCA_030180135.1 of Orychophragmus violaceus. Taxonomy (NCBI): domain Eukaryota; kingdom Viridiplantae; phylum Streptophyta; class Magnoliopsida; order Brassicales; family Brassicaceae; genus Orychophragmus; species Orychophragmus violaceus. Next base: position 36,618,452 of record CM058238.1, read on the forward strand.
GTACTGACTTTGATGCCGCGCATCTATGACACATGAAACTTGGTCATAAGTCACATACCAATCTAGTCTCACACGGTTGTTGGTGTTCCAATTTCAACAACCTTTGACTAGGGACTGAATGATATAAGCCATCTATCAAATATAGGGTCTCATGATCAAGCTAAATGACTTTGATGACTCAAGATCAAGTCACTTACTTCGATGACCTATAAAATGGTTCATATCACTTTGGAACGATTATTTCATCACAGTTAAAATAATCTTGAAATAATAATTTCATTAAACATAAAAATGTTTTACAAGAACATATCAAATAACTAAATAAAGCCCTCAAACTCCCACTCAAATTTAGATTACATTTCAATGTCTCTAATACCTACAGCTTCAGTCAGAAACTCGAGCTTAGGCCTTGGGAGTGGCTTTGTCAACGGATCAGCGACGTTATCATCTGTCTGAACTCGGCTGATCTTGACTTCCTTTCTATTAATGATGTCACGTATCAAGTGAAATCTTCTTAGAACATGCTTGGATTTCTGGTGTGATCTTGGTTCCTTTGCCTGAGCAATAGCACCATTGTTATCACAAAATAGTGCCAGAGGCTCAGCCGCATCTGGTATCACACCTAGTTCAATAATGAACTTTCGTATCCAAACAGCTTCCTTCGCAGCTTCTGAAGCGGCGATATATTCAGCTTCTGTAGTGGAATCAGCAACGGTGTCTTGCTTGGAGCTTCTCCAACTGATTGCACCGCCATTCAGACAAAAGATATAACCGGACTGTGACCGGAAATCATCTTGGTCTGTCTGGAAACTTGCGTCCGTGAATCCACTGACTTTAAGCACATCACTTCCACCGTACACTAAGAACTTATCCTTAGTATGTCTTAGATACTTCAAGATATTCTTTACGGCAATCCAATGGTTTTCACCTGGATTTGACTGGTATATACTCGTCATGCTCAATGCATAAGCAACATCCGGACGTGTACAGATCATGGCATACATGACAGATCCTATTGCAGATGCATAAGGAATATTTTTCATGCGCTCAAGCTCAGCAGCCGCCGTAGGGCTCTGCTTCTTGCTTAGCGTTGTGCCATGTACCATTGGCGTGAAGCCCTTCTTGGAATCTTTCATGCTGAATCTTTGTAGGACTTTGTCAATGTATGAATCTTGACACAAGCCTATCAGCCTTCTAGATCTATCCCGGTAGATCCTGATTCCAAGAACGTATGCGGCTTCACCCATGTCTTTCATGGAAAAACAACTTCCAAGCCAGTCCTTTACGGACTTCAGCATTGGAACGTCGTTTCCGAGAAGCAGTATGTCATCGACATACAGAATAAGAAATACTATCTTGCTCCCACTAGTTTTCTTATACACGCATTGTTCTTCTTCGTTTCTGATGAAGTCATATTGTTTGATCGCTTCATCAAAACGAAGATTCCAGCTCCTCGATGCTTGCTTCAATCCATAAATGGATTTATGAAGCTTGCATACTTTCCCAGCATTCTTTGGATCTATGTAACCGTCAGGTTGCGTCATATACACATCCTCTTCCAGAATACCATTCAGGAAGGCGGTTTTCACGTCCATCTGCCAAATTTCATAATCATGAAAAGCTGCAGTTGCTAGTAGAATCCGAATAGATTTCATCATAGCCACTGGTGAATAGGTTTCATCGTAATCCACACCGTGAACTTGTCTGAAACCTTTTGCCACCAACCTGGCTTTATAAATCTGGACATTTCCATCCACGTCAATCTTCTTCTTGAAGATGCATTTGCACTCGATGACTTTTACACCAGCGGGTAAGTCAACCAACGAAAACACTTGGTTGACCGACATGGAGTCCATTTCGGAATCAGTGGCCTTGCGCCACTTCGAGGAATCTGGGCCCATCATGGCTTGATTGAAGTTCGATGGTTCATCACCATCAATGATCAGAAGATCATGACAGTCAGTCACGAGGAATCCTTGATATCTCTCGGGTTCGTGACGGATCCTCCCGGATCTTCGAACTTCAGGTACTACAGGTTCAGGCTCTACAATTTCTTGTAGGTCCTCCTGCTGCTCTTCCTCATTAGGTTGAGCAGTATCCTGTTCATCTTGAATTTCTTCAAGCAGTACCTTACTCCCACTGTCTTTCTTAGAGAGAAACTCTCTCTCAAGAAAGTTACAATCCCGGGCAACAAAGATCTTGTTCTCGGAACGTAAATAGAAGTAATAAGCCTTGGTTTCCTTTGGATAACCAATGAAGTAGCATTTGTCAGACTTTGGTGTAAGCTTTTCTGAGATTAATCTCTTGACATAGGCTTCACAACCCCAAATTCTAAGATAAGACAACACTGGAGCCAATCCAGTCCATAATTCATATGGTGTCTTTGCTACTGCTTTCGATGGCGCTCTATTTAGAGTGAACACTGCTGTTAGCAGAGCATATCCCCAAAGGGATATTTGAAGGTATGTGTGACTCATCATAGATCGAACCATATCCAATAAGGTCCGATTTCTCCTCTCAGACACACCATTCCATTGAGGTGTTCCAGGAGGAGTGAGTTGGGACACGATCCCACACTCTCTTAGATGATCACTGAATTCTTGGCTTAAGTATTCTCCTCCTCGGTCGGACCGAAGAGCCTTAATGCTTTTGCCAAGTTGGTTCTGTACTTCATTTTGGAATTCTCTGAACTTCTCAAAAGATTCAGACTTATGTTTCATCAAATAAACATATCCATACCTACTGAAATCATCAGTAAAGGTAATGAAGTACTGATAGTTTCCTCTTGCATTTGTGGACATTGGGCCACACACGTCAGTGTGTATCAGGCCCAATAAGTCACTGGCCCTCTCGTTAGGTTTATTAAAGGGGGCCCGTGTCATTTTGCCCATCATGCAGGATTCGCATTTCTCACATGACTCAAAGTCAAATGAGCCAAGAAGTCCATTCGAATGGAGCCTCTTGATGCGTTTCTCGCTGATGTGCCCTAAACGACAATGCCATAGAAACGTTCGGTTCTCCTCATTAGGTTTGAACCGTTTGGTATTAATGTTATAAATTGGCGCGGATTGATCGAGTATGTAAAGCCCATTCGTAAGAGGGGCAGAACCATAGAACAAATTGTTGCGATTGAAGGAACATAATTTATTCTTAACTGAAAAATCATAACCTTCCAAATCCAACAAAGAAATTGAAATAATATTTCTGCTTATAGCAGGTACAAAATAACAATTATTGAGTTCTAAAATCAATCCCGAAGGTAAAGACAACAAGTATGTGCCTACAGCTAGTGCTGGAACTTTCGCTCCATTCCCAACTCGTAGCTCCACTTGTCCTTGCTTCAGCCTTCTACTGTTGCTGAGTGCCTGCATATTAGTACAAATATGAGCCCCACAACCAGTATCCATAACCCATGAGATATTATCAGAAGTAGTTGTATTAACTTCTATAACAAAAATACCTGTTGAAGAAGTCTCGAGAGTCTTCTTCTTCAATTCCTTTAGACCTTCTTGGAATTTCTTACATTCTCTCCTCCAATGCCCTGGTTCTTTACAGAACCTGCATATGTCAGTTGGCCCAGCCTTGGACTTGGGCTTGGGCTTTGGCGTGTCCTTGTCCGCGACTTGGACAGCCTTGGCCTTTCCCTTATCCTTAGCAGAGGATTTCTTAAACCCCTTGCCCTTTTGCACCATAAACACATTGGGGTCCTTGGCGGTTTTCCTCAAGTTGGGCTCTGCAGTCTTGAGCATTCCGTGAAGCTCAGGCAATGTCTTACTCAAGCCATGCATGTTAAAGTTCAGAATGAACTGATCATAGCTTGCAGGTAATGACTGCAGAATGATGTCGCAAGCAAGTTCCTGGCTGATAGGGCAGTCGAGTTTCTGAAGATGATCGAGATAACCCATCATCTTCAAGACATGAGGACTCACTGCCGCATTTGCAGCCAACTTACAATCTAAGAGGTTCTTAACAGTCTGAAACCTCTCAGTCCTTGCTTGCTCCTGAAAAAGCGATTTCAGGCTTGCCATTATCTCAATTGGTGACAACACACTCTCAAACTGCATTTGCAGCTCAGCAGTCATTGTCGCCAACATAAGGCAATACACATCATTTTCATCTGACGAATGCTTTTCCCAAGCATTATGCAGAGTCCTGGCGGCATTGTTAGCAGGCCTCTCGGGGAGAGGATCACGAAGGACATAATCCTTCTTCTCCTGCTTGAGGACCAGCCTCAAGTTCCTTGACCACGTCAGGAAGTTCGTTCCAGTCAGCTTCTCCTTCTCGAGAACAGACCGGATTGAGAATGTGTTTTGTGTGCTTGTAGTAGTCATAGCTGAAATATATAAGATAAAAAGGTTATTAGTTAATATGTTCAATATGATTAATCTTATATTAAATTTAATATGATTAATCACGCATTATATTCAATAACCTAAGTTACCCTCAATAGAATATAATGATTCCAAGATCCACATATAACTAAGATCAAAGTGGGCCACTGGCCGTCACCCAACCTTAGCTTATATCGGTAAGCCCTATGTCGGCTAATTATATCCGTGATATAACTCTTGGTTGTGAATCTGGGCCCGAGGCCCAATCCACTCTGATGTCTCAAGGCCCGGGACTCCCGATGGCCTAGTCAAGAAAACCAGACTATACAGTCATGTAATCATTAATGTCTGGGACTCCCAATGACATTTATGAATCACAAACCGTCTTATCCACGCAAAAGTAGACACCCTCACACTGTAAGGCCATGAATACAATTGAATGGGCTTCGACAGCTGACATAGAATGGACAAGACATCCAACGCTTGATATTATTTGAGGTTTGTAGGTTTATTAAAATTCATTCCCAAAATAGAAGATTACTATTTTGGGAAACTTTCCATTTTGGAAACCTACTATTTTTTGGAAACTTTCTAAAATTGGAAACTTTCTAAAAACGGAAACTTTCTAACTTTAGAAATTTCTTAAAATCCAAAACCCGCAAATCTAGAAACTTCTATTTTAAGAAACTTTCTAATTTCAAAATTTCGGAAACTTTAATTTAAAATCGACTTTATAATTTTATAAAATAAATTTTAAATTAATCTGAAGAAAAGACTCATATAATTGGCCCAATTGTTTTAACTTCTTGGCCCGAGGCCCAAGAATTGGTCCATGTCCAAGACATGACCCAATTGTCCAATTAAATGACATAACCGGTCTGGTTCATTAAAATTGGTCTAACCAAATTTTAATTACTGCGATGACCACAATTGTCAACCGGTTATTTACTAAACCGGATTTTCTCAATTTATTTGGTCCAACCAAATCAAATTAGAAAATCCTGGTTTAGGCACAAAATCCAATTTTTCGACTTTGGATTTCTTATCCCGGTTTAACCAGAATTTAATAAAATTATTAAATCTGTTTATTAAACCGTGACGTTTGATTTTAATCAAGTTTTAAACCGAACCTTAAACCGAACCGAAACTGACCTAGCCGTGAGCATTACGCAATCACGACAGCCGCAAGCCAGCCGCGTTTGATCCACGATCGGGACGGCTGCTTGGACGGGACGATCGTTCGGGACGATGCTCGGGACAGTCGGGCCGTGAGATCGGGACGAGACAGCCGGGCCATCTCTCGCGATCGGACGGGACGCGGGACGGGCAAGGCGCGATGCAAGCATCAGTCTTGCGCCTCACGGTCGAGCGATCCAACCGGCACGACGCGATCCATGCGATCCTTGCGGATCCATGCGATGCTCGCTTCACGGTCGATCGATCCGATCGGGCAACGATCGATCCATGCTATCGATCAACGATCGATACATGCGATCGGTCTTGGCCGATCGGTTCAACACTCGGCCGATCGCCTAACCAATTCATATAGCTTGGTTTGCGATTTCAAATATGTTTGTTCAGGATTCAATTCATGTTTCTTAAGTGTTTTGCTCTTATCAGTAGGTTGATTCAAAAACACACTTTAAACAATCCTAAACTTGAATCTAAACAAGAAAAACACAGAACCAATAGCTCTGATACCACTGAAGGAAGTTTAGGTTGTTAATCCAGATTCAATTCTCAGATTCAACAGTTCCTAAACATGCGGATCTAGGTTCTCTTGAATAGAAACATCATGATCTCACCTTATACCTGTTTGTGCAGCGGAAAGAGAAGGTATATCAGAGATCAGAGAGCCACCAAGTGATAACTCCTCCAGAGGTTCACACACGCACACCAAGCAGGAAGAGAGGCTGCTAGACCAAGGGAGAGGAGGCGCAGGAAGAGAGAGAGTTCGCGGCTGGGGGGCTAGGGTTAGGGAGAAAGAGATTTGGGTTTTAGTTTATAAAACCCTTCTCTTTCCCTTTTGGGCTTTTGGGCACAAATACCAATCTGATTAAATCCCTTGGATTTAATCAGACCCATTTATCTCTCTCTAAGTACGACAAATGCCTGGCACTTTTACCGTACTTCTGCTAAGCCGTTCCTACACATTTTCCTGTTAGCTTAGGCGTGTGACCCATATGGGATCATATAATAAAGGCAATAAGTCCAAGACTTATAGATCATGAGCGGACTCTAGCAAGCCATCATGGCCCCCAGTATTATATGACTTATGTCTGATCATTGACATACTCTTACTTTCTAGAGACAGTACCGAGATTACTGGACACAATTCCAACAGATAAGATGTCGGAGATGAGGTTTCTGGCCATATAAACCGCTAGAATAGAGATATAATCGATCGATATACCGTGATTCAAAAAAAAAAATCGGAATTAATACGGAAGTTTCGAGTGGACAGTCTAGACTAAGTATCCACAATATCAGCTATTTGTAGATACTACCAGGATCACATCACATACAAGACATTTACCATGGATAGGAAATAGTCAATCGAAATGTTGTTATTGGATGGATAGTGGTCCACATGTACTTTGTGTCCACAAATTCACAATCATGTGAACTCTTAACCACATTCTGTTCATCAGAAATGTCTAACATGTGATATAACTGTGGTAGTGTCCACGAATGCTCGATACATAGTAGAACTATTGACCACCTTCTGTTCATCGGAAGCATCTATCATGTGATATAATTGTGGTAATGTCCACGAATAGTCGATACATAATAAACCTGTAACACCCGACTCATCATAACCCTAACTTGCAACTCACGTAACTCCAATAAACTCCAATAAATAACCAAACTGAAACATCTAGTCCAATAATGCAATAAACTAAAATAAAGTCGTAAATAATGTCTAACACAAATGTGGAAAACAACGATGAAAACGCCCAAAAGCACCCGTCCCAGCTAAGCATCCATATACTCGGCAGGCTCACCTGAAAAGAGGGGAAGAAAGAGGGATGAGCAACAGGGGAGTCACTCAGCGAGGTATGGGATGCTAAAACGCAAGTCCACGGACTTGGTGCTAGTCTCCAAATATAGTAGCCTAGTCTAAACATGAACAAGCACGAAACCTAAAGTACCCAAGCAACAAACAATGGCCCTAGCTTTTGATGGAAGTTGTGTCCCACCGCACCGCCCCTGGGACGCTTTATCGATCTCAATATGACACGAAACAGTAGATCGACTCAGACCTGTCCGTGCCCCCGCACACAACACGGACCTAGTACACAGCTCACTCTCTGTACCCCGCACAGTCCTCACACCACTCCACATATATATCTCTCTTTGTATATTTATTTATATATATATATATATATATATATATAACAAGCAATTAACAATTAAGCGGCAACGCAAGTAATGGGTTGAATCATCTATATTCCTATTTTCAATTTAACACACAACCTATATCGACGTAGCAAGCAAACAGATCACATTTAGTACTAAACGACTATATTAGAAGATTTATAGACTAAGTACGAAGGTTGCGGAATAGCCCTCACCTTAGCCAAAGGTAAAAATGTACTTTCGGGTCTCCGGGTTCTGAACGGATTCTGTCTGGAATCGGTACGAACAATCGAGTCATAACCAGTCTTTGAAAGGAAAAAAACGGATAAAAGATCAACCTGGTAAATTTATACCAGTCAGCCCAAACCCGACCCAGACCGAATCAAATTGAATTTACCCAATCGAGTCGAATTAAACCGGTTCAAATTGATTTAAACAAACCAAGTTGATTTGAACCAAAGTAAACCGATTTAACCAATTATATAAAAGAAAATAATTAAAAGAAATAAACAAAAGAAAAGAAAAGGGAAGTTACGTGAAGTATGGAGATAAACCGGATCAAATGGTTTTCCGAATGAGGCGGAGGATCGATGTCATCGAACCCGACGACGGCGTTTTCAACATTACTGACGGATCAGCACCACGGCGGAGAAGCACATGCAAAGCCACGGACCATGTTGGAAGAGACGTGCTGGAGAATATGATAGCTTGCATAACAAGCAAGAGTGAAATTGTGCAAGCTAGAGTGAAATTGTGATCGATCTTGCTCGGATCACGACGACGGTGACTTGTGATGACTTTAACGATGATGGCGTGGCTCATCGGTGGCATGAGGATGCTCTGGAATGCGGACCAAGATGACAGGGTGGTGACTCCCTTCTCCGCGCCATTCCGCGACGAACACACGAGGAAGAAGAAAAACAATAAGAAGATGAGAGGAAGAAAGGCAACGATGAAAGAAGGGAGTGAGAAGTAAGAGAAGAAGAGATGAGTTGAGGAGAGTTGTGGAGGTGGTGATTGTTGAGGTCAAAAACCTCCTCGACGAAAACAATAGCTGAAGAGAGGATCAAGCAGTCGGGCATGAATAAGTATTTGAGTTAGACGTTCAAGAACATGTATAAATGACAAAGTTGTACGAAAATGCCAACAAATGACTTATCAGAGAAATGGTTTCGGAAAAACAGACAAACGTCGTAATCGGACGAACGTATCCTCCGACATAAACCATCTCGGAAATCCGAGCTGGTTCAGCTCGGATTTCCGTACCGAGATAAACCATCTCAGAAATCCGAGCTGAACCAGCTCGGAATTCTGAGATAAACCATCTCGGAATTCCGAGATAAACCTTCTCGGAATTCCGAGATAAACCAGCTCGAAATTCCGAGATAAAACATCTCGGAAATCCGTGCTGAACCAGCTCGGAATTCCGAGATAAACCATCTCAGAAATCCGAGCTGAACCAGTACGGAATTCTGAGATAAAACATCTCGGAAATCCGACCTGAACCAGCTCGGAATTCCGAGATAAACCATCTCGAAAATCCGACTTGAACCAGCTCGGAATTCCGAGATAAACTATCTCGGATCTAAATCCATCGCCTCTCGATCTCGATCATGAGTTTCCCCTCCGGAATCCCGAGTTGAACCTTTAAGCCAAACCATCTCGGATTTCCGACATAAACCATTTCTGGTTTTTCGAGCTGAACTTTCCGAACGGATAACCAAACATTTGCCGATACGCATAACTTGTCGCAGCCCATCTTCAGAAACATCAGCCCATACCTTCCTGAGCCGGTGATTTGGGCCGATGGACCAAGATTGAGAGAAATAGGGACTATGGCCCAAGCATACGACAAACTCCAAGCCGAATAAGTGAGTTGATACGTAAACAGACTCGGAACGTCCAAATCTCGGCCCATCCGGCAAAAGAGTCGAAACGCGGAAAAAACGAATAAGTAAAGAAAGATATTGAAGAAAGGAAAATCCGAGATGGAAATGTACATTTTAGCGAGAAAAGGAAAAAGAGAAGAACGGGAAGATTTCCGCAAATCTTACGGAAATATTCTCAAAAGACGACGAACGGAAGCTATAAAAGGAGGGAGAGACCAGACGAGAGAGGCAGAGCGAAAAACCCTAGACTTAGACTTAAGAACTTAGCAGTTTTCTCTTAGCCGATTTCTCGAGTTCTTTTGTACTTTCTTTTCGATTCCTTCACTCTTTTTACGATATTTGTATTCTTTTCAAATTCTAATCAATAAAATATCCTCCGGTTTGCTAATTTCGTGGCTATCCTTGAAAGTTTCTGTTCCCTAAAAGTTTTGCTCTACAAGTTTTGACCGTGTGAGTTTCGACTCTCACAGTTTGGCGCCGTCTGTGGGGACATAAAAGTTTTTTACACTTAAAAACCACCATCTAGCGGATCCGAAGAGATGGCCTCCAATGGAGACAAGACAAATCACCCAGTGGCGATCAACGTTGCAGCAGATGCAACCACAATACATAACACCGTGACGGACAACGCTGCAACAGAGGCAGCCGCAACTGATGCAACGACAGTCGATGTAACACCCTCTTCCCGTTTTCCGCTGACCGACGAGCTGACCGGCCAACAATCAAACAAGAACATGACCTATCGAACCCGAGCAGTCATACAAGAAGAGTTTGTCACAATACGAAAGCAAGAGACCGTCCTGTTTGAGACAATGGCTCGAACCAAACCATCCTTGACTCCGTTTACCTCGTTTCCACGATACAAAGCTTTTCAACTTGTACCATTTCCACGAGTTGTGTTCGGTTCGGACGAAACCGTATATCAGGGAATTATTCCGTTTTTATTACTTTAAAAATATAAATCTTATTCATAATAATATACAATATAATACAAAACATTAGCGAGCGCTCAAGAAATCCGCAACCGAAAATATAGTAAAAATGCTTAACAACCGATACCCAATGCCAACCCGAGACTACTCCGAGTGTCCTACGCGTCCGCCGAGCTACGCCAAACCTGAAAAACACAAAAGAGTCTAATGAGTAATCTAAGATTACCCAGTGAGACGGCTCCCAACTAAAGGCTGCTATCAATCTAATAATCCCGCCCAAAAACCCAAAATAACAATCAAGTATAAATCGCTGGTCACGTGCTACCAAGACGTGACGAGCTCCACAACACACAAGCAATCAAATATCAACACAACAACACGGAAGTAACCAAGGGAATCGAGAACACTGCAGCACATGCTCTCGATTAGACTCGATCTATCTATCGCATCTCTAACGCAATCTCCACACCATCTGGGCCCACTTTACGAACTCGGTGACTTCCATGGGAACACTTAGCTGCCGCCACGGTAGCTAAAACCTCCCATGACTCCTAGGCGATAACACGAAGTCCAACGGCTAGGACACCGTTCTCCGTCCATCGATACACGGTGACTCAGGCTACCCCTAGATAACCCAAGCTTCCATGCAGTCCAGCCCTAGGACGCGACCCCGTATTTTCCGAACCACACACCTACAGACGTCACTCCGTAGGTTAACACCTGCCAGAACCACTACCGAAGGTACATGCACTGACCAGGTTCTCAACTCCCGAGGATCCAATCGGGAAGGAAGTACCGGAACGCCATTGCTAGACTTGCGGATCTAACACACCCTATAGAGTCCTAATAACAGCAATGTAAACAAGCAGACTCATTGGGACTCTATCACGCAATATCAACAAGATCGAATAGAACTACTATCTCAATCCCCCGTATATCCCGCAAGTCCTATTACCAACCACCACATCACCCCAACTTACTCGGTCCCGCACCAGAGTAAGTATCTACCAGTACAGTCTACCCGGCCCAACACCGAAGTAGATAAACAATCAATCAATCAGCGGTCTACTCGGCCCAACGCCGAAGTAGATAAACAAGCAAGCAATCAGTCTACTCGGCCCAACAACGAAGTAGATAAACAAGCAAGCAATCAGTCTACTCGGCCCAACACCGAAGTAGATCACAATCACACAAACAATCAATCAAAATACCACACAAACAATTATTTAGGTTTATTAGTCTTTTAATATTTCCTTAACCTTACTCATTCAATCCTCTACCTTGGGATTAGTGATCCACTAATCCCGTAGGCGGCTCCTCGATCACACCTCTTCTCTTAATTATCCCTTCCTAAGTATCTTTTAATAAGTCCTCGATATGTCGGTTTAGAGTTAGTAAGATTACTAACTCCCTGACATCTCATTATTCATTAACTTTCATTCATTAATCCACCCGTTATTATATTCTAAGTGTGTTATACCATTTAACCGTATTTTAATCAACTCATAATTTTCCGTATATAGATTCATTAATTACGTTCTTACTAACATATATATATATATGCATATAGGTCGTAGCATGCCATTCTATATGTATGCATCACCCAATCAAGCAATCAACGAACTATCAATCAATTAATGCAACACTCAATCAAGCAATCAACGAACTATCAACGATTACGGATATAAGCTAACTAGCATGCATACCTTAACCTAACCATTTAATTAATTACCCGAGTTATTAATCAACCTAGCCGTTCTAATCAATTCAATCAATCGGGTATGCAACTTAAACTACGGTTTATCAATTACGGATCTATATGATCTTAACTACATGCAACACACAATTAGCCGACTCACTGTGTTATTATGACGACGGACAGACGGATTGACGGACTAGCGGAACAACGAGACCCGGCATGAACCCGACGCTATCTCGAACCTTCCCCGAACCTCCGTTGCTTTGACCCGACCTTGACCCGCTCTTAACCGTATCGTTGACCGAATGATTCCGATGGAGCCTCCGGACCATCTTCTCTCTCCTCATTTTCTCTCTCTCTTTCCTCCGTTTCTCTCTCTTTCTCTTCTGGTTATCCTCCCTCCCTCTCTCTCTTCTTCTCTTTCTTCTTCACGCCTCTCTCTCTCTCTCTTCTTCTTCCTCTCCTCCTTCTTCTTCTTCTCCTCTTCTTCTCATCCTTCTCCTCCTCCGGCTTCTGATCCTCCGGCTTCTGATCCTCCGAATTCTTCTCCTCTTCCTTCTCCTCCTCCTCCTCCTCCTCCTCCTCCTCCTCCTCCTCCTCCTCCTCCTCCTCCTCCTCCTCCTCCTCCTCCTCCTCCTCCTCCTCCTCCTCCTCCTCCTCCTCCTCCTTCCTTCTTCTTCTTCTTCTTCTTCTTCTTCTTCTTCTTCTTCTTCTTCTTCTTCTTCTTCTTCTTCTTCTTCTTCTTCTTCTTCTTCTTCTTCTTCTTCTTCTTCTTCTTCTTCTTCTTCTTCTTCTTCTCTCCTCTCCTCTTACGATTCTCTCCTTCTCTTCTCTCTTTTTCTTTTCTTTGTGTTGTGATGTGTAGAATGAGGAGGATTGGGCTCTTATTTATAGAAAGGAAAGATGAGGGTTATGGTGACAAGTGTCTCATGACACATCTCATCTCCTTCTTTGACACATCAACACCCATGCATGTGAAAACCTTGGAGAGCAAGCCTCCTCTTCTCTAAATGACACCACATCTTGTGAGTTGTTGACACAAAATCTTGACAGCTCCTCCTCCTATCTCTTAGCCACGAAACCACTCCATGCAGGAACAGAAACAACTCTTTTTATCATCCATCTCATGTATAGAAAGCCCACTTAGAAGCCCTTTGGATTTGGACCTAAAACCTTCTTGTAGATTCATTGAATCATGACTTCACAAAGCCTCTTCTTCCCTCTTGCATAATTTCGTGGCAAAAGCTTATAAATGGGCTTGCATAAAGTCCATAATGACTCTATATTCCATACATATGCAGCCCTAATCAAGCTCAGGCTTCTTTAATTTTATTTTGAAATTTTAAGCCTTAATTACCCATTAAGGACTCAAAATTCATAACTTGATCTAGACATCACAACTTGCTGAATCCTTTTAACCATAGCTTCTAAATCTTCTAATTGAGATGTGGTCAAAATTTCATAATTTTTGGTGGCCTTTAGAGGGTCTTCTCGCTTGCCCGAACATTGTACATGTTTCTCGGAAAAACCGGTTTTACATTGAATATTTTAAAAACCCTTTAGCTGCTTCTATAAATCCACCAAGTATCATTTTAAGATTCTAGATGCTCTTATATGATTTTAGAAATTTGAATCACCTCAAACGGACACCCGTAGCTCCCGTAATGATTTTTACAAGTTTTATCGGTTTCCTTTCCCGATAGTCCGTAAAACTCGTTTAATCTCCGTTTCTTCCACGTCTGGTCTTCTAAATGTTCTTTATGGACAAAAATAAGAACATTTGGCCCTTCTCCGCTTCCGTCTCGTATTTTGGTAAAATTACCAAAATACCCCTTAACTCCTTAAAATTATAAACTGCCCTCGGTTGACTTTTCTGCTGCCTGTTGACCATTTCTTCGAACATGATATTACTTTCTTCCCCACTTACAGGAATTCGGTCCCCGAATTCTCCGTTACTAAAAACTTCGAATCGGAAACTGAACCCCGTAAGTCGTCACTCTGGAACTGATTCCACTGCTCCAATCAATATGAACTACACTCCTGATGCTTACTGACCTCTGAAAACACCGTCTTGCACAAACCCAAAATACCGACGCCTTGAACTTCCTTGACTCTCGATCACTTCTGTTTCCTCATCTCATTGCTTCAGTGACTCCAATCTTGGTTCTTGAAACCACTGATCCTGACTTAACTACTCCACTCGAGTTTCTGATTCCATCTGCGCCAACTAATGACATTTGGAACCAACACTTCTGACTTCCCCACTTTGCTTCGACCTCCGCGAATGGCACAACACCGACTCTCCCTCCATTCTCGATACTTGTTTCGTCTTTACTGCTTCTCGCTCCCTATCGGTATTATGGTAATATTGATGTTCCTCCTTCCAAACTAAACCGCGATACTTATGCACGCCTCGAACTTCCTCGATCACTGAACTCCACGCTTCATGGATATCCAACCGCCTTTCCTTTGATAACCTCGATCTGATCCAAAACTATCACTGATGCTTCCAAATTCCTTCGCTAACTCATCATACCCATCTATCTTGGTTCCTCCTATCACTGATACCCACTTTGGTGATGAAACTCCACTGAGTCACTTGCAGGCTCAGGTTAAACTGCTTTTTGTAACACCATCTTGTCTCTAGGGTTCGGGTTTGGTCTCGTGTCCTCGTCAAATCGTCCATCACGTCCTACATCAACAACCTCAATAACACTGGAACAGTTAGACCTCTGTTAACTTAATCCCGATATCACTTCCTCATAGAAATATGGTTACTTAGTCATGTACCTTACGGTCACACATGGCTAAATAACAATATCCTATCATTCCGCTCAATCCCGAATAAGCTTTCTAAAAAAAATCGCTTTATCAATTCTGAGCTTACCAAAAACAATTCTACCCAAGCAAACCAAACGATCTCGCTAATTAAAATCAAAAATCACTTTCTAGCAACCTAGCGATTAAACGGAAATGCAGAAATTTAAAATCAACAGCTACCAACCTAGCGAGCAATCACAGCAATTCACAATTCTAACAACCTAGCAAGGCAATCAATCACACACAATCAATCAAGCAAGCAAATCGGCGATTGCAGTTGTCTCTCAGGGTCCTGATGGAAACCGTCTGTTCGGACCATCATCTTATTTTCACATCGTAACTATATTGCATTCACAACCATCATGAGTATGCAATATAACCACTCCGCTACTCAGAACGACAACCAAAATACTCCACATCCACTACGTAAAGAAAACATCTATTCACCGCATAGGGTTTTAGATACGTAGGTCCGTCGGAGTCTACATACTAGCGGTTCCCAATCTGTCCCGAAAGAAACACCGCTACACACGACCGATATACACATCAAAAAGCGAGTTAGAGCCCTTACTTACCTGGGCCTAATCTACTTCCTAATCTCCCACATGAGCGGTACAACTCATGTGGATCCTAACCGACAGGTGCACCAGGAGGATGGAATGAGTGCGGCGGTGGTGGCGGAGCGACGCGGTCTCGATTATGACAGGAAAGGAGTGTAACGTACTTCTCAGCCTCAAAGGAAACAAGGAGCTATGTTGGTGCTGACGACGACTGATACGTCTGTGCAACAACGGCGGAAATAATGGAATAACATCCGGTGATGATGGCTGCTGGTGAGTGACCCTAAACTTCTGAGTCTCCGTTAGCTTGAGGATACGGTCCACCATCATGTCTGCCTAGATTGTCAATACGGATGTCGCTTCTACTGTCGTTGCAACCGCACACACACACACCAATCCTCCTAGGACAACTCTGCTGAGTGACTACAACAAAACACAAAATGATTAGCACAATCCTAGTAAAATACCCATTTCCCCCGGAGACGGACGCGACTCGGATTCCTAATGGTTGCACTGGCGACACATTTTGACTCGATAAAACATTGAAAACTTTGAAAAACCGGAATATTCGAACCCATGACGAACCATGCTCTGATACCACCTTTTGTAACGCCCCCTTCCCGTTTTCCGCTGACCGACGAGCTGACCGGCCAACAATCAAACAAGAACCTGACCTATCGAACCCGAGCAGTCATACAAGAAGAGTTTGTCACAATACGAAAGCAAGAGACAGTCCGGTTTGAGACAATGGCTCGAACCAAACCATCCTTGACTCCATTTACCTCGTTTCCACGATACAAAGTTTTTCAACTTGTACCGTTTCCACGAGTTGTGTTCGATTCGGACGAAACCGTATATCAGGGAATTATTCCGTTTTTATTACTTTAAAAATATAAATCTTATTCATAATAATATACAGTATAATACAAAACATTAGCGAGCGCTCAAGAAATCCGCAACCGAAAATATAGTAAAAAATGCTTCACAACCGATACCCAATGCCAACCCGAGACTACTCCGAGTGTCCTACGCGTCCGCCGAGCTACGCCAAACCTGAAAAACACAAAAGAGGTCAATGAGTAATCTAAGATTACCCAGTGAGACGGCTCCCAACTAAAGGCTGCTATCAATCTAATAATCCCGCCCAAAAACCCAAAATAACAATCAAGTATAAATCGCTGGTCACGTGCTACCAAGACGTGACGAGCTCCACAACACACAAGCAATCAAATATCAACACAACAACACGGAAGTAACCAAGGGAATCGAGAACACTGCGGCAAATGCTCTCGATTAGACTCGATCTATCTATCGCATCTCTAACGCGATCTCCACACCATCTGGGCCCACTTTACGAACTCGGTGACTTCCATGGGAACACTTAGCTGCCGCCACGGTAGCTAAAACCTCCCACGACTCCTAGGCGATAACACGAAGTCCTACGGCGAGGACACCGTTCTCCGTCCATCGATACGCGGTGACTCAGGCTACCCCTAGATAACCCAAGCTTCCATGCAGTCCGGCCCTAGGACGCGACCCCGTATTCTCCGCACCAGAGTAAGTATCTACCAGTACAGTCTACCCGGCCCAACACCGAAGTAGATAAAAAATCAATCAATCAGCGGTCTACTCGGCCCAACGCCGAAGTATATAAACAAGCAAGCAATCAGTCTACTCGGCCCAACACCGAAGTAGATAAACAAGCAAGCAATCAGTCTACTCGGCCCAACACCGAAGTAGATCACAATCACACAAACAATCAATCACAACACCACACAAACAATTATTTAGGTTTATTAGTCTTTTAATATTTCCTTAACCTTACTCATTCAATCCGCTACCTTGGGATTAGTGGATTACTAATCCCGTAGACGGCTCCTCTATCACACCTCTTCTCTTACTTATCCCTTCCTAAGTATCTTTTAATAAGTCCTCGATATGTCGGTTTAGAGTTAGTAAGATTACTAACTCCCCGACATCTCATTATTCATTAACTTTCATTCATTAATCCACCCGTTATTATATTCTAAGTGTGTTATATCATTTAACCGTATTTTAACCCGGCATGAACCTGACACTATCTCGAACCTTCCCCGAACCTCCGTTGCTTTGACCCGACCTTGACCCGCTCTTGACCGTATCGTTGACCGAATGATTCCGATGGAGCCTCCGGACCATCTTCTCTCTCCTCATTTTCTCTCTCTCTTTCCTCCGTTTCTCTCTCTTTCTCTTCCGGTTATCCTCCCTCTCTCTCTTCTTCTTCACGCCTCTCTCTCTCTTCTTCTCTTTCTTCTTCACGCCTCTCTCTCTCTCTTCTTCTTTCTCTCCTCCTTCTCATCCTCCTTCTTCTTCTTCTCCTCTTCTTCTCCTCCTTCTCCTCCTCCGGCTTCTGATCCTCCGACTTCTTCTCCTCTTCCTTCTCCTCCTCCTCCTCCTCCTCCTCCTCCTTCTTCTTCTTCTTCTCCTCTCCTCTTACGATTCTCTCCTTCTCTTCTCTCTTTTTCTTTTCTTTGTGTTGTGATGTGTTGAATGAGGAGGATTGGGCTCTTATTTATAGCAAGGAAAGATGAGGGTTATGGTGACAAGTGTCTCATGACTCATCTTATCTCCTTCTTTGACACATCAACACCCATGCATGTGAAAACTTTGGAGAGCAAGCCTCCTCTTCTCAAAATGACACCACATCTTGTGAGTTGTTGACACAAAATCTTGACAGATCCTCCTCCTATCTCTTATCCACGAAACCACTCCATGCAGAACCAGAAACAACTCTTTTTATCATCCATCTCATGTATAGAAAGCCCACTTAGAAGCCCTTTGGATTTGGACCTATAACCTTCTTGTAGATTCATTGAATCATGACTTCACAAAGCCTCTTCTTCCCTCTTGCATAATTTCGTTGCACAAGATTATAAATGGGCTTGCATAAAGTCCATAATGACTCTATATTCCATACATATGCAGCCCTAATCAAGCCCAAGCTTCTTTAATTTTATTTTGAATTTTTAAGCCTTAATTACCCATTAAGGACTAAAAATTCATAACTTTATCTAGACATCAAAACTTGCTGAATCCTTTTAACCATAGCTTCTACATCTTCTAATGGAGCTGTGGTAAAAATTTCATAATTTTTGGTGGCCTTTAGAGGGTCTTCTCGCTTGCCCGAACATTGTATATGTTTCTTGGAAAAACCGGTTTTAAGTTGAATATTTTAAAAACCCTCTAGCTGCTTCTATAAATCCACCAAGTATCATTTTCAGATTCTAGATGCTCTTAGATGATTTTAGAAATTTGAATCACCTCAAACGGACACCCGTAGCTCCCGTAATGAGTTTTACAAGTTTTATCGGTTCTATCGGTTTCCTTTCCCGATAGTCCGTAAAACTCGTTTAATCTCCGTTTCTTCCACGTCTGGTCTTCTAAATATTCTTGATGGACAAAAAGAAGAACATTTGGCCCTTCTCCGCTTCCATCTCGTATTATGGTAAAATTACCAAAATGCCCCTTAACTCCTTAAAATTATAAACTGCCCTCGGTTGACTTTTCTGCTGCCCGTTGACCATTTCTTCGAACAGGATATTACAGTCGACGTAACGCTGTCCGGGTTTAAGAAAACGACAGCCGTATTGATATAAAAACTCGATACCGGGACAAGGCAGATAGCATGTTTGCCAAGCAAACGAAAAGGCTCGAGACAGAAGACAAAGGAGCACTTGCATGATGTATTTCGGAACGACCGAGCATGGGCAACTCGATTTCTCAACGCCTTACGGCTCTAGGAGAAACCTTATGATACATCATCCGCAACTTGCAAACAAGCAAACCTCTCTTGTGGTCAGATCTAACACAACATATCAATCACCACTAATCCGGCCAAGAAGGATCGCGGTAACTATCGATGTCGACGGAGATGATTGCATGGACGCAACCTCAGACGAAAAAGAGTTGTAACAAGAAGACCAACATCGGATAGTAATACGTCGAAACCAAAAAGAACACTTCGTACTATTAAAGAATTGTCTTTGTCGCAACCAACTTTACGACCTCTCCGAATATCAAGATAAGTGCCTACAATCTAATTTGTCTTCTCGTCATCCATTGCTTTACAAATTATGTCAATCTGTTCAACTTCTTTTTGACTTATCGATTTTAGCGTTGTTGCAAGTTTTCCGTTTCCAATGCTTTACGATTATAGGAAATACTAATATCTCTAACTTACGTAGAAATTAACATGATAAACTCTTGATCGAAATCGTAAATATCTTGTCAAATCGTTCCGTGTGTTCATCGTACAGTCTATTACTCTTTGATTACGTTTTACATGTTGAGCATATTAGTTTGGGACTTTGCGGTTATACATCTTGATCAGATTCTAACCGATTTTCATCATCAAACGATTCTCCGACTTTGCTTCGTATGCAGATCTAGTCCGACTTCAAGCAGCCAAACTATCCTTAACCGATCGTCGTCGATACCCCGCCGTCACGCCAGCTGCTATTCCAAGACATCCTAACGTCAAGCTTCTTAACCATCCACGTACAAAAACCAGGTCTGCATACAACAGTCGATCGTATCAATAATCAAGACGTCCAAGCATCGCAACTTGCCAAACCGTACATTCGTTTACGTCCTTCTCGGACAACACGATTTCATGCTCAGCTTGACACTTTCGTGGTCAGCTCGTTTTCACGACCAGCTCGCGAGCTGATCAGTCCAACATCATCCTTTGTCGGCGAATGGTCAACTGCAACTGCACGCCTCTACAGTTCAACGCCGACTACCAAGCTCCGACAAAAGCCTTGCTCGGACCACAAAAGGTCATGCGGGGAGAACAACCTGCTTGACATGACTCTCACTAGGAAATACAATCAGCACACGAGATGATGCATATTTCCAATCATATCTTACTCGACTTGTCTGCAGCCAAACTGTTCAGCGCCATCTGATCGGAACATCCTGATCGAACGGCCCACGACTAAACAACTGGAACGTACCGCGACATAGCTATCAATAAATTGAGCCTGCTTGGAAAGCTTTCTCGGCAGCTCGCAGCTTGCTCGGCAGCTTGCTCGGCAGCTCGGACAGCTTGCTCGGCAGCTCGGGCAGCTTGCTCGACAACTCTCGCAGCTTTCTCGACAACTCGCGCAGCATGCTCGGAAAATCGCGCAACATGCTCGGCAACTCGCAAGCGTGCTCGGCAACTCGCAAGCGTGCTCGGTAACTCGCAAGCTTGCTCGGCAACTCGCGAAACATGCTTGACAACTCGCAAGCGTGCTCGGCAACTCGCAAAGCATGCTCGACAACTCGTGGAGCATGTTCGGCAACTCGCAAGCATGCTCGGCAACACGCAAAGCGTGCTCGGCAACTCGCAAGCGTGCTCGGCAACTCGCAAGCGTGCTCGGCAACTCGCAAAGCATGTTTGGCAACTCGCAAGCATTCTCGACAACACGCAAAGCGTGCTCAGCAACTCGCAAGCGTGCTCGGCAACTCGCAAAGCATGTTCGGCAACTCCAAAAGCATGCTCGGCAACTCGCAAAGCATTTCCGGCAACTCGCATGCATGCTCGGCAACTCGCATGCATGCTCGGCAACTCGCAAGCAAGCTCGGAAACTCGCGAAACATGCTCGGCAACTCCAAAAGCATGCTCGGCAACTTGATATATCATGATTTTTACCCATTTTAGACCATGATATAGATGTGTTTTTAGTGTCTTTTGTCTTTGTTTAGAGTCTTTTACAGGTTTAATCAGGTTTGGAGCTAATTGGATATATTTGGAGCATTTTGGGACTTTTGGGACGTTTTGGCCGAGAGCTTAACTCACTGTCCGATTTATTGATCATGCATCGACCGACACACCTTGTGCATCGGTCGACACACTAGCGAGATGGGCCGTACGCGTCGGTTTAATGAAAATATGAAGATTTGCAAAGAAGCCCAAGATAGTTCCAGTATTTACACAAAAGCCCCAGCCGAGATTAGGCCTATATATAGAGGATTTTGGTGTTTATTTTACGGACGCTTTCATAATTAAGAGCAGAGGATTTTTAGAGCTTTTGGGGCTGATCTGAACCTATTACTTCATCTGTATTTGGAGAAGATTTCGAAACCCTTTTACTATTATTCTTTTATGCAATTTATTCATTCTATGATTATGTTTTCATTATCTATGTCTGAGTAGATTCCTAGTTAGGTTTAGGGTTTCTCACATAGGATTTCATGACTTGCTAGACTTGTTCAAATTCAGTTAATGATTCAAACTATATCTGTTCTTCAATTTAATTGTGCTTAAAGCTAGTTCTAACCTGATCAATTAGAATCTAGATCTTAGGTTGCTAAATACGTCACGGAAGTGGGGTTTAGGAATCTGAACTAATTAAATTGGGCAATTAAACTATTCGCAAACGGAAGTTTGGTTTAGGATAATTGTGAACATATCAAACTTGGAATTAATGCTAGTTTAATCTGTTAGTTCTCGCAAACGAAAGTTTGGTTTGCTGCACTTAGACTTAGAGAATTATCGCAAAGGAATTTGGTTAATTCTATATCTGTGTTTTGAGTTCTAGAACTGTGCTTAATTAGATCCTTGCTGAATGAACTGTCTGCTTGTCTGATTTCCTGAGAATACCCTAGGCTTGACGCTCTTAATTACTTGCTTCCACAACCGTTAATCTCTGCTACTGATTTACTTTCTCGCACCGCTTTTAATTCAATCACATTGCTTATTTCTAGTATTAGTCTCTACTGTTCTGATCTATTGAGACCAAGTGTCCCTGTGGATTCGATAACCCTATATACTACTTTGACATTGCTGTTCACTTGCAGTTTAGAATAGGGATTAATTCTTGACCTATCAAGTTTTTGGCGCCGTTGCCGGGGACTCTTTGAGTCTTCGATAGCTTAGAACTTAGGGTTTTACTAGGATTTTTCGTTTTCTTTTCGTTTTTATTTTTGTTTTTTAGTTAGTTACTGATTTCCGTCTGTTTTCTCTGATTTCGCATTGCATCGATCGACGCCCTTCTTGCATCGATCGACACACTTCGCTGAATCACCAAGAACACTAAGAGATCATCAGGACGATGTGTCGGAATGATATTTTCAGCTCAGGGATTGACAGTTCACAGATAGCTGGGTTGAAGAACCAAGTTGACTCTCTGCATAGTCTTCTACTTGGAAAGTATGCACAAGAAGCTAACCATTGCGTTGAAGGAACTGGATTCTATAGTCACGGATCTGCTTTTCAGAAACCCTTTACAAGGAGTTGTAGTGTTTCTTCTTACCAAGTACCGCCTGCACCTACAGCTCATGAGAGCAGAATGGAAATCATGATGGAGCAGTACCTTGAGAGACAACAACATATTGATAGGTCCTTCGACTCAAAGATGGATGCTTTGTATGAAGACTTGAATGAGAAGTTTGAATCTTTGAGCACGCATATGGAGGAGCTGGATATCAAAATTGAACGAAGAGATGTAGCAATAGAGAGGCAGAATGAAGCTAAGAGAGCTGAACGGAAGCTGCACATCAATGATGTGAACATAAGGGATGAGATTGAGTTGCTAGGTGAAGAAGAGAGCATAATCTCGGATTTTCTGGATGAATATTGTCTGCCTGATACATGCACCGATCGACACCCCCTCAGTGACGATCGACACGCCATTCTGACGGCAATTTCGAGTTCTTTCGAGAAACAGAATCGCCTTGCATCGATCGACACACATCATGCAACGATCGACACAGAACGCAGACATGACCAGAAAACTGCAACAGTACCAGAACGAGTCTACAAGCCCCCAGTGCCATATCCTAAGGTTCTTAAACCCTCCAAACAAGAGCTAGAAGTGGCTAACTGCATAAAAGTGATGGATAAGAAGGTGAATAAAACACCACCAGTTGAAACTTCACGAGTTCATGCAAAGAAGATGATCTCCACTGATGGTCATCTAAAAGAAGAAGTTCAGATTGGTGGAACTACAGTATCTGATAGTGAAAAGAAGAAGATGGCGGTTCCTCTTGAACCTGCTCTAACATCTTCAGTACCTGCAACTGTTCATAAGCAGAAAGCTCCAGACATCAGATATACATCAAAGGTAAGGTACAAATCACCTAAGCTTAATCCTTCTGATCACATTGTTTTGAATGCAGGAAAACAAAGAATCCCGCCGAAGCTACACTCCCACCCCGACCCTTATCGTTCGTTCCTTGGAAGATCTCATGATCTGAATGCTTATACGCAACCTTGGATGAGGAGACATTCACAGAGACACTCAAAGTCTCTGTTGAAACCTCCATGAGTTCGATCTCTTTCTGATAGGTCAAGCTATTGACCTTAAACAAGCGCTGGGTGGGAGGCAACCCACCATTAGGTACTGGTGTTTTTCTACTTAATTTTTGGTGTTTTTGTTAGGATTTTACGTTTGTTTTTGTTTTTGGTGCAGTTATGTTTGCAGGTCTCGGACAAAATCGCAGTGCAACGATCGACTCACTTCTGTGTCGATCGTCACAACACGAAAGGAATCGCATTGCAGCGATCGTTGCGGTCCTGAGCAACGATCGATCGTACACGAAAATCGCCAAGTAACGGTCGATGCACTTAGTGCAACGATCGATGCCTGAGCGACAGAGGTAACCCGACATACATAATTTCATCTTTTCAATTTTTTATTTTCTTTTTACCGATCCTTCGCTGGACACTACTGGGGACAGTGTGTCTTAAGTGTGGGGGAGGTGCTACTGACTTTTGTTTTCCGTTTTCTTAAGAGTCAGTCCGTTTTTCAAAAAATTTTGTTTTATTGAGTCAAAATTGTTTAAGTAAGAAACTATGATTTTCTGAGAAGATTTACAAGACTTGCAGGAACTTAAGTAACCATTGGGATGAAGTTGCAGGATCTATCTCTGACTATTAGAAAACCCCATCACAGATCAACCTACTGGGAACACCCACATCACTTCAGGTATCAGAGGATCCTTTACTGACTTCAACCTTAATACTGACTTAGATTTCTCACCTAAGGGTTGATATACTTTGTGTCGGATTCCCTTGTTAGTTCTGACACAACCTGTCAACCTATCCTATTTAGTTCCCTTCTCCCCTTCTGTAAAGTAAAAAAAAAAATAATAATAATAAACTGAGGATGAGTTAGTAACTCCGAAGTGGTCATGGGAATGGTAGCAAACACTATTTTCTCTCATGTGATCCATGGAATGTGTCCAAAGTACACCCCATAACGGGAAGAACACTGATAAAAAAAAATAAAATGATACCTAGTGGGGAAAAATCAGTTGTTAAAGAAGGGAAAGAGAAGAAAGGGACTAGAGAAAGATAGTATGGTGGTCTAGAGCTGATAAGGTAAGAATCCATGTGCCTTTTGATCGATACTCCTTAGGTGAGACCGCGCTTAAATACTTGCAGAAGTCAGTAGGGAGAATTTGAATGCTTGAATGTGATTGTGGAGTTTACCTAGGACAATTGCTAAGTGTGGGGGAAGTACATTGTGGTCTTGATATCCTGTGATTGATTCTTTCAGTGGTTTACTAAGGGGAATCTGAGTATTGTAGCTTCTAGGATGAAATGAGTTTCTGAAGAGTTTTCAAACCTCTTCACCATGTTTTAGTTCTATGTTTTGCTTGAGGGCAAGCAAAAGCTAAGTGTGGGGGAGTTGATATATCATGTTTTTTACCCATTTTAGACCATGATATAGATGTGTTTTTAGTGTCTTTTGTCTTTGTTTAGAGTCTTTTACAGGTTTAATCAGGTTTGGAGCTAATTGGAGATATTTGGAGCATTTTGGGACTTTTGGGACGTTTTGGCCGAGAGCTTAACTCACTGTCCGATTTATTGATCATGCATCGACCGACACACCTTGTGCATCGGTCGACACACTAGCGAGATGGGCCGTACGCGTCGGTTTAATGAAGATATGAAGATTTGCAAAGAAGCCCAAGATAGTTCCAGTATTTATACAAAAGCCCCAGCCGAGATTAGGCCTATATATAGAGGATTTTGGTGTTTATTTTACGGACGCTTTCATAATTAAGAGCAGAGGATTTTTAGAGCTTTTGGGGCTGATCTGAACCTATTACTTCATCTGTATTTGGAGAAGATTTCGAAACCCTTTTACTATTATTCTTTTATGCAATTTATTCATTCTATGATTATGTTTTCATTATCTATGTCTGAGTAGATTCCTAGTTAGGTTTAGGGTTTCTCACATAGGATTTCATGACTTGCTAGACTTGTTCAAATTCAGTTAAGGATTCAAACTATATATGTTCTTCAATTTAATTGTGCTTAAAGCTAGTTCTAACCTGATCAATTAGAATCTAGATCTTAGGTTGCTAAATACGTCACGGAAGTGGGGTTTAGGAATCTGAACTAATTAAATTGGGCAATTAAACTATTCGCAAACGGAAGTTTGGTTTAGGATAATTGTGAACATATCAAACTTGGAATTAATGCTAGTTTAATCTGTTAGTTCTCGCAAACGAAAGTTTGGTTTGCTGCACTTAGACTTAGAGAATTATCGCAAAGGAATTTGGTTAATTCTATATCTGTGTTTTGAGTTCTAGAAATGTGCTTAATTAGATCCTTGCTGAATGAATTGTATGCTTGTCTGATTTCCTGAGAATACCCTAGGCTTGACGCTCTTAATTACTTGCTTCCACAACCGTTAATCTCTGCTACTGATTTACTTTCTCGCACCGCTTTTAATTCAATCACATTGCTTATTTCTAGTATTAGTCTCTACTGTTCTGATCTATTGAGACCAAGTGTCCCTGTGGATTCGATAACCCTATATACTACTTTGACATTGCTGTTCACTTGCAGTTTAGAATAGGGATTAATTCTTGACCTATCACAACTCGCAAAGCATGTTCGGCAACTCGTAGGCATGCTCGGCAACTCGCAAGCGTGCTCGGCAACTCGCAAAGCATGCTCGGCAACTCGCGGAGCATGTTCAGCAACTCGCAAGCATGCTCGACCACTCGCAAAGCATGTTCGGCAACTCGCAAGCATGCTCGGCAACTCGCAAAGCATGCTCAGCAACTCGCAAGCGTGCTCAGTAACTCGCATGCGTGCTCGGCAACTCGTATAATTTTCGAAAAATCAGAGCTAAACCAGCTCGGAAATTCTGAGCTAAACCAGTTCAAATCCGAGCTAAACCATCTCGGATTTCCGAGGTAAAAAAAAATCAGCTCGTTTCCGAGCTAAAATGGAAGGAAAAAAAAGGGAAGAAATCATCTCGGATTTCCGAGGTAGAAAAAAAAATAAGCATCTCGGATTTACGAGGTAAACGTGATTTCACGTGAAGGAATATATTTATATATATACATGTGTATATATGCATATATATATGTGTATATATATATTTAAAAAAAAAAAACAAAGGAGAAAACACATCCGAACTTCCCATATACTCGGGAACAAGTCTTCCGACCATCATCTTAACGATCATTACTAGCTCGACAAAGTTACTTTCCGCGACCGTCTCACCTCACTACTCGCACAGAACCTGCTCGTATGCATCATCCCCATGGTCAGTACGTGATTACCTCAGTTTGTGACGATCACATTATCGAACTTGACACACATAAGATATTTTGCTGGGAGGATTGATCATGCGACAAAGTAATCTTCTCGGAACATTTTCTCCGCGGCCGGTGATCAAACTAACTATACGAACAACGCGATCATGCACATCTCCGCATCCAAAACTGCCAACAAGAACAAAACTAGGAGTGAAACAAGAAGGAACATAGATAGTTATTGAAAGTGTTCGAGGACGCGGCTGACCGAAACTAGGAGTGAAACAAGAAGGAACATACATAGTTATCAAAGTAGTTTGCCGTGGAGCATACGGACTTGTCAACATGGGCGAAGACAAGATTCTAAGAAGTTCGAATGCAACAAAGGGACATTCTGAAGAAGTACTATCACTAAGACGATATTTCTGAACATCTCAAGAAACACTCGAACTACGGGAAGGCTTGATCCCCGACAGGTTTGGCTGTCCCTCCTTTTTTTTTAAAAAAGGGGAGTGGGTCCGTATATATCTATACTTCCGCATCAGAATTCGAAATTTTTTAAAACAATTTTCGAACTCAAAAGCTTTTAGGAGAGAGTTTCTCTGAACATTCCTACACACAAAGCCCACCGTATAACACTTCCGAACTTCTGAACAAGTCAGCTAGGAAAGTCCAAATTATCCGAGCAAGTCAGCTAGGAAAGTCCATGCTATCCAAACAAGTCAGCTAGGAACTTCCGAACTTCCGAGCAAGTCAGCTAGGAAAGTCCAATCTATCCAAACAAGCCAGCTAGGAACTTCCGACCATATCAGCTAGAAAAGTCCGAGCTACTCTAACAAATCAGCTAGGAACTTCCGAGCAAGTCAACTAGGAAATTCCGAACTAACCATTCTCCTCGGAAATTCCGAGCTGACCTCTCTTCTCGGAAATTCCGAACTGACCTCTCTTCTTGGAAATTCCGGGATGACCTCTCTTCACGGAAATTCACTGGCCTCTCTTCTCGGAAACTCCGAGCTGAATTCTCTTCTCGTAAATTCCGAGTTGACCTCTCTTCTCAGAAATTCCGAGCTGACCTCTCGGCTCGGAAATTCTGAGCTGACCTCTCTCCTCGGAAATTCCGAGATGACCTCTCTTCTCGGAAATTCAGAGCTGGCCTCTCTGTTTGGATAGTGTCCTGAAATCACACTTGTACTCACTCCTGATGATAGTTGTGTGTCGAGATCAGACATTCGTATAATACTGGGCGGTTGCAATGTTTTGCTAGAAGCCTCTTGCAATCTGTAAGTTGTAGACTTACTGTCAGTATTATATGATCCTATAGGGTCACACACCTAAGCAAACTGGAAGCTAAAATATGGGGATGATCATTATGGTAATGATCGTATTAATGTGTATTGGATACACATCAATATTGAGTTTCGAATAGTGTGTCGATCGACACGGTATGTGTGTCGATCGACACAAGGTCGATTCCGAAACTGAGTTTCGGTTTTATGACTTAAAACGAATCTAATTTATCATGGTTCGGTTTAAGTCATTCCAGGTCATTATATAGTGATATAGTTTCGACCTGGAACCCTAGCCGTCGAGTTTTTCTCTGACAGAAAAGCAGAAACACCAGAAACTCTCAGATCCCATAGATCCGGCACTAGCATCCCGTTTTCCAGCATGTGTGCGTGTGTATCTGGTAGAGGCAAGGCGTCTGCGTTGCTCACTGATCTCGTTCACCAATTCATTCCGCTGCCAGTTCAAGGTAAGAACGAGATTGGTAAATTTCAATATAACGAACCCTAGATCCTAGGAGATCCAACAGTGGTATCAGAGCATGTTAGGGTTTAGACTATTGAATCTAATGCTTATAATTCGAAAACTGAGTTTGTTGAATTGATTAATGCATGCTAAATCGTGTTTTCAAAGAATTAATCTCGGATTTTGTACCTGTTGAAAAACGATGAACTGTTAAAAAAATCGCACTGTGTCGATCGACACTAAGCTTGTTGTTGGAATTGTGTCCAGTAATCTCGGTACTGTCTCTAGAAAGTAAGAGTATGTCGAGATCAGACATAAGTCATATAATACTGGGGATCATGATGGCTTGCTAGAGTCCGCTCATGATCTATAAGTCTTGGACTTATTGCCTTTATTATATGATCCCATATGGGTCACACGCCTAAGCTAACAGGAAAATGTGTTGGAACGGCTTAGCAGAAGTACGACAAAAGTGCTAGGCATTTGTCGTACTAAGAGAGAAAGACTAATGGGTCTGATTAAATGGGATTTAATCAGATTGGGCCCAAAAGCCCAAAAGGGAAAGAGAAGGCTTTTAATGACTAAAAGCCAAGTCTTTTCTTCCCAACCCTAACACCCAGCCGCGGCTACTCCTCTCTCTCTGCGCCTCTGTTCCTTGTGGTCTAGCAGCCATTTCCTTGTGAAGCGTGTGTGAACCTTTGGAGGATTCATCCCTCGGTGCATCTATCTGATCTCTGACCTGTTCTATTCCTTCCGCTGCAACAAACAGGTAAAAGGTGAGATCATGTTATGTTTCTAAATAAGAACACCTAGATCTGATGCATGTTTAGGTTGATATAAGAATGAGAATTGAATCAGGATCAACTGAACTATCCCACAGTGGTATCAGAGCCATTGGTTCTTAGGTTTCTTGTTTTAGATTCATTGTTTAGGTTGTTTAATCTGTTTAGGAGTGTTTTGAATCCATTACTGATAAGAAAAACACTTAAGAATCAGAATTGAACTCTAAACACATTAATTAGATCACAAAACCGAGCTATATGACTCGGGTTTTGGTGATCGGCCACGAGAAGGATGGGTCGGACGGACGGGGTCGATCGCAAGTCGGACGGTCGGGACGGTCGGATTGGATCCGATCGGATCGTTCGATCGATCACGATCGATCGTCGCGTCGCGTCCGATCGCGTCGTCTCGATCGCGTCCTGCTGGCGAGCGTCGCGTCCCGATCACTCGGCGATCGTGGATGCATCGTCCCGGCTGCACCGTCCCGATGGATCGTCCCGACCGCAGCTTGGCATTGTCTCGATCTCGGATCGTTGGCTCGCGGCTGAGCGGCTGGACGATGGTTCCTTGGGCAGGAAGCTAGGTCACGACCAACTCGGTTTGGTTCGTGACCAAATCGGTTCGGTTCAGGGTTCGGTTCAAAAACTTAATTAAAATCATCATTCTGGTTTAATAAACAGATTTTAATAATTTTATTAAATCTGGTTAAACCGGGATAAGAAATCCAATGTCGAAAGAAATATTGGATTTAGTGCCTAAACCAGGAATTTCTAATTTGATTTGGTTGGACCAAATAAATTGAGAAGTTCCGGTTTAGTAAATAACCGGTTGACAATTGTGGTCATCGTAGTAATTAAAACTTGGTTAGACCAGTTTTAATGAACCAGACTGGTTATGTCAATTAATTGGACAATTGGGTCATGTCTTGGACATGGAAAAATTCTTGGGCCTCGGGCCAAGAAGTTAAAACAATTGGGCCAGTTAATTGAGTCTTTCTTCAGATTAATTTAAAATCTATTTTATAAAATTATAAAGTCGTTTTTAAATTAAAGTTTCCGAAATTTTGAAATTAGAAAGTTTCTTAAAATAGAAGTTTCTGAATTTGCGGGTTTTGGATTTTAAAGAAATTTCTAAAGTTAGAAAGTTTCCGGTTTTAGAAAGTTTCCAATTTTAGAAAGTTTCCATAAATAGAAAGTTTCCCGAAATAGTAATCTTCTATTTTGGGAATGATTTTAATAAACCTACGAACCTCAAATAATATCAAGCGTTGGATGTCTTGTCCAGGCTATGTCAGCTGTCAAAGCCCATTCAATTGCATTCATGGCCTTACAGTGTGAGGATGTCTGCTTTTGCGTGGGTAAGACGGTTTGTGATTCATAAATGTCATTGGGAGTCCCAGACATTAATGATTACATGACTGTATAGTCCGGTTTTCTTGACTAGGCCATCGGGAGTCCCGGGCCTTGAGACATCAGAGTGGGTTGGGCCTCGGGCCCAGATTCACAACCAAGAGTTATATCACGGATATAATTAGCCGATATAGGGCTTACCGATATAAGCTAAGGTTGGGTGACGGCCAGTGGCCCACTTTAATTTTAGTTATATGTGGATCTTGGAATCATTATATTCTATTGAGGGTAACTTAGGTTATTGAATATAATGCGTGATTAATCATATTAAATTTTAATATGAGATTAGTCATTTTGAACATAATAACTAATAACCTTTTTATTTATATATTTCAGATATGACTACTACAAGCACACAAAACACATTCTCGATCCGGTCTGTTCTCGAGAAGGAGAAGCTGACTGGAACGAACTTCCTGACATGGTCAAGGAACTTGAGGCTCGTCCTCAAGCAGGAGAAGAAGGATTATGTCCTTCGAGATCCCCTCCCCGAGAGGCCTCTTGCCAATGCTGCCAGGACTCTGCACAATGCTTGGGAAAAGCATTCGTCAGATGAAAATGATGTTTATTGCCTGATGTTGGTGACAATGACTCCTGAGCTGCAAAAACAGTTCGAAAGTGTATTGTCTCCCATCGAGATCATGGCAAGCCTGAAATCGCTTTTTCAGGAGCAGGCTAGGACTGAGAGGTTCCAGACAGTTAAGAACCTCTTGGACTGTAAGTTGGCTGCGAATGCGGCAGTGAGTCCTCATGTCTTGAAGATGATGGGTTATCTCGATCATCTTCAGAAACTCGACTGCCCAATCAGCCAGGAACTTGCCTGCGACATCATTCTGCAGTCTTTACCTGCAAGCTATGATCAGTTCATTCTGAACTTTAACATGCATGGCTTGAGTAAGACACTGCCTGAGCTTCACGGAATGCTCAAGACTGCAGAGCCCAACTTGAAGAAAACCGCCAAGGACCCCAATGTGCTTATGGTACAAAAGGGCAAGGGGTTTAAGAAGTCTTCTGCTAAGGATAAGGGAAAGGCCAAGGGTGTCCAAGTCGCGGACAAGGACACGCCAAAGCCCAAGCCCAAGTCCAAGGCTGGGCCTACTGACATGTGCAGGTTCTGCAAAGAACTGGGGCATTGGAGAAGAGATTGCAAGAAATTCCAGGAAGGTCTAAAGGAATTAAAGAAGAAGACTTTCGAGACTTCTTCATCAGGTATTTTTGTTATAGAAGTTAATACAACTACTTCTGATAATACCTCATGGGTCATGGATACTGGTTGTGGGGCTCATATTTGTACTAATATGCAGGCACTCAGCAACAGTAGAAGGCTGAAGCAAGGACAAGTGGAGCTACGAGTTGGGAATGGAGCGAAAGTTTCAGCACTAGCTGTAGGCACATACTTGTTGTCTTTACCTTCGGGATTGATTTTAGAACTGAATAATTGTTATTTTGTACCTGCTATAAGCAGAAATATTATTTCAATTTCTTTGTTGGATTTGGAAGGTTATGATTTTTCAGTTAAGAATAAATTATGTTCCTTCAATCGCAACAATTTGTTCTATGGTTCTGCCCCTCTTACGAATGGGCTTTACATACTCGATCAATCCGCGCCAATTTATAACATTAATACAAAACGGTTTAAACCTAATGAGGAAAACCGAACGTTTCTATGGCATTGTCGTTTAGGGCACATCAGCGAGAAACGCATCAAGAGGCTCCATTCGAATGGACTTCTTGGCTCATTTGACTTTGAGTCATGTGAGAAATGCGAATCATGCATGATGGGCAAAATGACACGGGCCCCCTTTAATAAACCTAACGAGAGGGCCAGTGACTTATTGGGCCTGATACACACTGATGTGTGTGGCCCAATGTCCACAAATGCAAGAGGAAACTATCAGTACTTCATTACCTTCACTGATGATTTCAGTAGGTATGGATATGTTTATTTGATGAAACATAAGTCTGAATCTTTTGAGAAGTTCAGAGAATTCCAAAATGAAGTACAGAACCAACTTGGCAAAAGCATTAAGGCTCTTCGGTCCGACCGAGGAGGAGAATACTTAAGCCAAGAATTCAGTGATCATCTAAGAGAGTGTGGGATCTGTTGGAAGTTTCGGTTGATCCTGATTCAATTCTCATATTGATATCAACCTAAACATGCATTAGATCTAGGTGTTCTTATTTAGAAACATATGATCTCACCTTTTACCTGTTTGTTTGCAGCGGAATTGATGAACAGGTCAATGATCAGGGAGATACACCGAGAGATGGATCCTCCAAAGGCTCACACACGCAATCACAGGAAACTGGCTGCTAGACCGAGCTGAGGGAGGCGCCAGAGAGAGAGATGTTTCGCGGCTGGGTTAGGGTTGGAAGGAAGAGAGAGTTGGCTTTTAGACATTAAAAGCCTTCTCTTTCCCTTTTGGGCTTTTGGGCCCAATCTGATTAAATCCCATTTAATCAGACCCATTAACCTTTCTCTCTTAGTACGACAAATGCCTAGCACTTTTGTCGTACTTCTGTTAAGCCGTTCCAACATTATTTCCTGCTAGCTTAAGCGTGTGACCCATATGGGATCATACAATAAAGGCAATAAGTCCAAGACTTATAGATCATGAGCGGACTCTAGCAAGCCATCATGACCCCCAGTATTGTATGACTTATGTCTGATCACTGACATACTCTTACGTTATAGAGACAGTACAGAGATTGCTGGACACAATTCCAACAATCTCCCACTTGAACTGGAATCTCTGTATTCATAATCCCTTTCGTCTCAATATCTCGATTAGTCATAAGGCAAGATTAGTGTCATCCTTATAAAGCCTAATCATGTTCATCGGACTCTGATTTGATACTGACAATCCAAACGACTCGGGAAAGTCCGTTTGAGCATGGCCATGCGTTTTCCAGTATTCAAATCTCCGATTGGCCTAGAGATATTCACTCCATTTATATTGGAGGGACAAATCCCATCTTGTTCCATCACTGTAAACTACTCATTTCATGATGTACCCAAACAAGGTCCTTATAGCTATCGCAGAACAATAGCGTTAGACAATGATCAAAGTGCATCAGTCCATATGCAGTCACATGCATGCGAACTCAGGTCTAAGGACTATACTCTATAGTCGTAGTAAGAATCTCTTATGACACAGATATAAATATCCTGAAGAGTTCTTATTAGCGGGTCTTGTCCGGTCGTATGTTCCCAACATACACCTATGTACTGACTTTGATGCCGAGCATCTATGACACACTGAGACTTTGTCATAAGTCACGTACCAATCCAGTCTTACACGGTTGTTGGTGTTCCAATCTCAACAACCTTCGACTAGGGACAGGATGATATAAAACATTTATCAAATATAGGATCTCATGATCAAGCCAAATGACTTCGATGACTCAAGATCAAATCATTTACTTCGATGACCTATAAAATGGTTCATATCATTTTGGAACGATTATTTCATCACAGTTAAAATAATCTTGAAATAATAATTTCATTAAAACATAAATAATGTTTTACAAGAACATATCAAATAACTAAAATAAAGCTCACAAAACTCCCACTCAAATTTAGATTACATTTCAATGTTTCTAATGCCTACAGCTTCAGTCAGGAACTCGAGCTTAGGCCTTGGGAGTGGCTTTGTCAACGGATCAGCGACGTTATCATCTGTCGGAACTCGGCTGATCTTGACTTCCTTTCTATTAATGATGTCACGTATCAAGTGATATCTTCTTTGAACATGCTTGGATTTCTGGTGTGATCTTGGTTCCTTTGCCTGAGCTATAGCACCATTGTTGTCACAAAACAGTGCCAGAGGCTCAGCCGCATCTGGTATCACACCTAGTTCCATAATGAACTTTCGTATCCAAACAGCTTCCTTCGCTGCTTCTGAGGCGGCGATATATTCAGCTTCTGTAGTGGAATCAGCAACGGTGTCCTGCTTGGAGCTTCTCCAACTTACTGCACCGCCATTCAGACAAAAGACATAACCGGACTGTGACCGGAAATCATCTGTGTCTGTCTGGAAACTTGCGTCTGTGAATCCACTGACTTTAAGCACATCACTTCCACCGTACACTAAGAACTTATCCTTAGTATGTCTTAGATACTTCAAGATGTTCTTTACGGCAATCCAATGGTTTTCACCTGGATTTGACTGGTATCTACTCGTCATGCTCAATGCGTAAGCAACATCAGGACGAGTACAGATCATGGCATACATGACAGATCCTATTGCAGATGCATAAGGAATATTCTTCATGCGCTCAAGCTCAGCAGCCGACGTAGGGCTCTGCTTCTTGCTTAGCGTTGTGCCATGTACCATTGGCGTGAAGCCCTTCTTGGAATCTTTCATGCTGAATCTTTGTAGGACTTTGTCAATGTATGAGTCTTGACACAAGCCTATCAGCCTCTTAGGTCTATCCCGATAGATCCTAATTCCAAGAACGTATGCGGCTTCACCCATGTCTTTCATGGAAAAACAACTTCCAAGCCAGTCTTTTACAGACTTCAGCATTGGAATGTCGTTTCCGAGAAGCAGTATGTCATCGACATACAGGATAAGAAATACAATCTTGCTCCCACTAGATTTCTTATACACGCATTGTTCTTCTTCGTTTCTGATGAAGTCAAATTGCTTGATCGCTTCATCAAAACGAAGATTCCAGCTCCTCGATGCTTGCTTCAATCCATAAATGGATTTATGAAGCTTGCATACCTTCCCAGCATTCTTTGGATCTATGTAACCGTCAGGTTGCGTCATATACACATCCTCTTCCAGAATACCATTCAGGAAGGCGGTTTTCACGTCCATCTGCCAAATTTCATAATCATGAAAAGCTGCAGTTGCTAGTAGAATCCGAATAGATTTCATCATTGCCACCGGTGAATAGGTTTCATCGTAATCCACACCGTGAACTTGTCTGAAACCTTTTGCCACCAATCTGGCTTTATAAATCTGGACATTTCCATCCACGTCAATCTTCTTCTTGAAGATCCATTTGCACTCGATGGCTTTTACACCAACGGGTAAGTCAACCAACGAAAAGACTTGGTTGACCGACATGGAGTCCATTTCGGAATCAGTGGCCTTGCGCCACTTAGAGGAATCTGGGCCCATCATGGCTTGATTGAAGTTCGATGGTTCATCACCATCAATGATCAAAAGATCATGACAGTCAGTCACGAGGAATCCCTGATATCTCTCGGGTTCGTGACGGATCCTCCCGGATCTTCGAACTTCAGGTACTACAGGTTCAGGCTCTACAATTTCTTGTAGATCCTCCTGCTGCTCTTCCTCATTAGGTTGAGCAGTATCCTGTTCATCTTGAATTTCTTCAAGCAGTACCTTACTCCCACTGTCTTTCTTAGAGAGAAACTCTCTCTCAAGAAAGTTACAATCCCGGGCAACAAAGATCTTGTTCTCGGAACGTAGATAGAAGTAATAAGCCTTGGTTTCCCGTGGATAACCAATGAAGTAGCATTTATCAGATTTTGGTGTAAGCTTATCTGAGATTAATCTCTTTACATAGGCTTCACAACCCCAAATTCTTAGATAAGACAGCACTGGAGCTTCTCCAGTCCATAATTCATATGGTGTCTTTGCTACTGCTTTTGATGGCGCTCTGTTTAGTGTGAACACTGCTGTTAGCAGAGCATATCCCCAAAGGGATATTGGAAGGTCTGTGTGACTCATCATAGATCGAACCATATCCAATAAGGTCCGATTTCTCCTCTCAGACACACCATTCCATTGAGGTGTTCCAGGAGGAGTGAGTTGGGATACGATCCCACACTCTCTTAGATGATCACTGAATTCCTGACTTAAGTATTCTCCTCCTCGGTCGGACCGAAGAGCCTTAATACTTTTGCCAAGTTGGTTCTGTACTTCATTTTGGAATTCTCTGAACTTCTCAAAAGATTCAGACTTATGTTTCATCAAATAAACATATCCATACCTACTGAAATCATCAGTGAAGGTAATGAAGTACTGATAGTTTCCTCTTGCATTAGTGGACATTGGGCCACACACATCAGTGTGTATCAGGCCCAATAAGTCACTGGCCCTCTCGTTAGGTTTATTAAAGGGGGCCCGTGTCATTTTGCCCATCATGCATGATTCGCATTTCTCACATGACTCAAAGTCAAATGAGCCAAGAAGTCCATTCGAATGGAGCCTCTTGATGCGTTTCTCGCTGATGTGCCCTAAACGACAATGCCATAGAAACGTTCGGTTTTCCTCATTAGGTTTAAACCGTTTTGTATTGATGTTATAAATTGGCGCGGATTGATCGAGTATGTAAAGCCCATTCGTAAGAGGGGCCGAACCATAGAACAAATTGTTGCGATTGAAGGAACATAATTTATTCTTAACTGAAAAATCATAACCTTCCAAATCCAACAAAGAAATTGAAATAATATTTCTGCTTATAGCAGGTACAAAATAACAATTATTAAGTTCTAAAATCAATCCCGAAGGTAAAGACAACAAGTAAGTTCCTACAGCTAGTGCTGAAACTTTCGCTCCATTCCCAACTCGTAGTTCCACTTGTCCTTGCTTCAGCCTTCTACTGTTGCTGAGTGCCTGCATATTAGTACAAATATGAGCCCCACAACCAGTATCCATGACCCATGAGGTATTATCAGAAGTAGTTGTATTAACTTCTATAACAAAAATACCTGATGAAGAAGTCTCGAAAGTCTTCTTCTTTAATTCCTTTAGACCTTCCTGGAATTTCTTGCAATCTCTTCTCCAATGCCCCAGTTCTTTGCAGAACCTGCACATGTCAGTAGGCCCAGCCTTGGACTTGGGCTTGGGCTTTGGCGTGTCCTTGTCCGCGACTTGGACACCCTTGGCCTTTCCCTTATCCTTAGCAGAAGACTTCTTAAACCCCTTGCCCTTTTGTACCATAAGTACATTGGGGTCCTTGGCGGTTTTCTTCAAGTTGGGCTCTGCAGTCTTGAGCATTCCGTGAAGCTCAGGCAGTGTCTTACTCAAGCCATGCATGTTAAAGTTCAGAATGAACTGATCATAGCTTGCAGGTAAAGACTGCAGAATGATGTCGCAGGCAAGTTCCTGGCTGATTGGGCAGTCGAGTTTGTGAAGATGATCGAGATAACCCATCATCTTCAACACATGAGGACTCACTGCCGCATTCGCAGCCAACTTACAGTCCAAGAGGTTCTTAACTGTCTGGAACCTCTCGGTCCTAGCCTGCTCCTGAAAAAGCGATTTCAGGCTTGCCATGATTTCGATTGGAGACAATACACTTTCGAACTGCTTTTGCAGCTCTGGAGTCATTGTCACCAACATCAGGCAATAAACATCATTTTCATCTGACGAATGCTTTTCCCAAGCATTGTGCAGAGTCCTGGCAGCATTGGCAAGAGGCCTCTCGGGGAGGGGATCTCGAAGGACATAATCCTTCTTCTCCTGCTTGAGGACTAGCCTCAAGTTCCTTGACCATGTCAGGAAGTTCGTTCCAGTCAGCTTCTTCTTCTCGAGAACAGACCGGATCGAGAATGTGTTTTGTGTGCTTGTAGTAGTCATATCTGAAATATATAAATAAAAAGGGTTATTAGTTATATGTTCAAAATGATTAATCTCGTATTAAAGTATAATATGATTAATCATGCATTATATTCAATAACATAAGTTACCCTCAATAGAATATAATGATTCCAAGATCCACATATAACTAAGATCAAAGTGGGCCACTGGCCGTCACCCAACCTTAGCTTATATCGGTAAGCCCTATATCGGCTAATTATATCCGTGATATAACTCTTGGTTGTGAATCTGGGCCCTAGGCCCAATCCACCCTGATGTCTCAAGGCCCGGGACTCCCGATGGCCTAGTCAAGAAAACCGGACTATACAGTCATGTAATCATTAATGTCTGGGACTCCCAATGACATTTATGAATCACAAACCGTCTTACCCACGCAAAAGCAGACATCCTCACACTGTAAGGCCATGAATGCAATTGAATGGGCTTTGACAGCTGACATAGCCTGGACAAGACATCCAACGCTTGATATTATTTGAGGTTCGTAGGTTTATTAAAATTATTCCCAAAATAGAAGATTACTATTTCGGGAAACTTTCTATTTATGGAAACCTACTATTTTTAGAAACTTTCTAAAATTGGAAACTTTCTAAAACCGGAAACTTTCTAACTTTAGAAACTTCTTTAAAATCCAAAACCCGCAAATTCAGAAACTTCTAATTTTGGAAACTTTCTAATTTCGAAATTTCGGAACTTTATAAAATTTAAAATCGAATTTCATAATTTTATTTTATAAAATAAGTTTTAAATTTAAATCTGAAGAATGACTCAATT
Source organism: Orychophragmus violaceus (assembly GCA_030180135.1). NCBI lineage: Eukaryota > Viridiplantae > Streptophyta > Magnoliopsida > Brassicales > Brassicaceae > Orychophragmus > Orychophragmus violaceus. The sequence continues at coordinate 36,657,861 of CM058238.1, forward strand.
AATGGCCCAATTGTTTTAACTTCTTGGCCCGAGGCCCAAGAATTGGTCCATGTCCAAGACATGACCCAATTGTCCAATTAATTGACATAACCGGTCTGGTTCATTAAAACTGGTCTAACCAAGTTTCAATTACTACGATGACCACAATTGTCAACCGGTTATTTACTAAACCGGAATCTCTCAATTTATTTGGTCCAACCAAATCAAATTAGAAATTCCCGGTTTAGGCACTAAATCCAATATTTCTTTCGACATTGGATTTCTTATTCCGGTTTAACCAGATTTAATAAAATTATTAAATCTGTTTATTAAACCGAAACGATGATTTTAATCAAGTTTTAAACCGAACCATTAACCGAACCGAACCGATTGAACCGTGAAACCCTAGCTTTCGGATCAAGCAATGATCGTCCAGCCGCAAGCCGTCAACGATCCGAGATCGAGACGATGCGCAGGACAGCCGGGACGGTTCACCGGGACGTTCGGGTGGGACGGTCGGGAAGGCACTCGGCCTCGATCACGCGGGACAGCCGGGACGAGCAAACCGCGATCGTCCAAGCCAAGCTTCACGATCGGGATGCTCGGGTCGATCACTTCCAACGATCGCCAAGCGATCGGGATCGATCCATCCGGCCGGCCAACATCTCGGCCATTCGATCCAACCGGCCAAGCCGATCAGATTTCACTCGGCCGATCACAAACCTGAGTCATATAGCTCAGTTTGCGATCTGTTCTTGTGTGTTTAGAGTTCAATTCTGATTCTTAACTGTTTTATCTTATCAGTAATTGATTCAAAAACAATTCTAAGCAGATTAAACAACCTAAACAATGAATCTAAAACAAGAAACCTAAGAACCAATGGCTCTGATACCACTGTTGGAAGTTTCGGTTGATCCTGATTCAATTCTCATATTGATATCAACCTAAACATGCATTAGATCTAGGTGTTCTTATTTAGAAACATATGATCTCACCTTTTACCTGTTTGTTTGCAGCGGAATTGATGAACAGGTCAATGATCAGGGAGATACACCGAGAGATGGATCCTCCAAAGGCTCACACACGCAATCACAGGAAACTGGCTGCTAGACCGAGCTGAGGGAGGCGCCAGAGAGAGAGATGTTTCGCGGCTGGGTTAGGGTTGGAAGGAAGAGAGAGTTGGCTTTTAGACATTAAAAGCCTTCTCTTTCCCTTTTGGGCTTTTGGGCCCAATCTGATTAAATCCCATTTAATCAGACCCATTAACCTTTCTCTCTTAGTACGACAAATGCCTAGCACTTTTGTCGTACTTCTGTTAAGCCGTTCCAACATTATTTCCTGCTAGCTTAAGCGTGTGACCCATATGGGATCATACAATAAAGGCAATAAGTCCAAGACTTATAGATCATGAGCGGACTCTAGCAAGCCATCATGACCCCCAGTATTGTATGACTTATGTCTGATCACTGACATACTCTTACGTTATAGAGACAGTACAGAGATTGCTGGACACAATTCCAACAGGATCGTGTCCCAACTCACTCCTCCTGGAACACCTCAATGGAATGGTGTGTCTGAGAGGAGAAATCGGACCTTATTGGATATGGTTCGATCTATGATGAGTCACACAGACTTTCCAATATCCCTTTGGGGATATGCTCTGCTAACAGCAGTGTTCACTCTAAATAGAGCGCCATCAAAAGCAGTAGCAAAGACACCATATGAATTATGGACTGGAGAAGCTCCAGTGCTGTCTTATCTAAGAATTTGGGGTTGTGAAGCCTATGTTAAGAGATTAATCTCAGATAAGCTTACACCAAAATCTGATAAATGCTACTTCATTGGTTATCCACGGGAAACCAAGGCTTATTACTTCTATCTACGTTCCGAGAACAAGATCTTTGTTGCCCGGGATTGTAACTTTCTTGAGAGAGAGTTTCTCTCTAAGAAAGACAGTGGGAGTAAGGTACTGCTTGAAGAAATTCAAGATGAACAGGATACTGCTCAACCTAATGAGGAAGAGCAGCAGGAGGATCCACAAGAAATTGTAGAGCCTGAACCTGTAGTACCTGAAGTTCGAAGATCCGGGAGGATCCGTCACGAACCCGAGAGATATCAGGGATTCCTCGTGACTGACTGTCATGATCTTTTTATCATTGATGGTGATGAACCATCGAACTTCAATCAAGCCATGATGGGCCCAGATTCCTCTAAGTGGCGCAAGGCCACTGATTCCGAAATGGACTCCATGTCGGTCAACCAAGTGTTTTCGTTGGTTGACTTACCCGTTGGTGTAAAAGCCATCGAGTGCAAATGGATCTTCAAGAAGAAGATTGACGTGGATGGAAATGTCCAGATTTACAAAGCCAGGTTGGTGGCAAAAGGTTTCAGACAAGTTCATGGTGTGGACTACGATGAAACCTATTCACCAGTGGCTATGATGAAATCTATTCGGATTCTACTAGCAACTGCAGCTTTTCATGATTATGAAATTTGGCAGATGGACGTGAAAACCGCCTTCCTGAATGGTATTCTGGAAGAGGATGTGTATATGACACAACCTGACGGTTACATAGATCCAAAGAATGCTGGGAAAGTATGCAAGCTTCACAAATCTATTTATGGATTGAAGCAAGCATCGAGGAGCTGGAATCTTCGTTTTGATGAAGCGATCAAGCAATTTGACTTCATTAGAAACGAAGAAGAACAATGCGTGTATAAGAAAACTAGTGGGAGCAAGATAGTATTTCTTATTCTGTATGTCGATGACATACTGCTTCTCGGAAACGACGTTCCAATGCTGAAGTCTGTAAAAGACTGGCTTGGAAGTTGTTTTTCCATGAAAGACATGGGTGAAGCCGCATACGTTCTTGGAATTAGGATCTATCGGGATAGACCTAAGAGGCTGATAGGCTTGTGTCAAGACTCATACATTGACAAAGTCCTACAAAGATTCAGCATGAAAGATTCCAAGAAGGGCTTCACGCCAATGGTACATGGCACAACGCTAAGCAAGAAGCAGAGCCCCACGTCGGCTGCTGAGCTTGAGCGCATGAAGAACATTCCTTATGCATCTGCAATAGGATCTGTCATGTATGCCATGATATGTACTCGTCCTGATGTTGCTTATGCATTGAGCATGACGAGTAGATACCAGTCAAATCCAGGTGAAAACCATTGGATTGCCGTAAAGAATATCTTGAAGTATCTAAGACATACTAAGGATAAGTTCTTGGTGTACGGTGGAAGTGATGTGCTTAAAGTCAGTGGATTCACGGACGCAAGTTTCCAGACAGACACAGATGATTTCCGGTCACAGTCCGGTTATGTCTTTTGTCTGAATGGCGGTGCAGTAAGTTGGAGAAGCTCCAAGCAGGACACCGTTGCTGATTCCACTACAGAAGCTGAATATATCGCCGCCTCAGAAGCAGCGAAGGAAGCTGTTTGGATACGAAAGTTCATTATGGAACTAGGTGTGATACCAGATGCGGCTGAGCCTCTGGCACTGTTTTGTGACAACAATGGTGCTATAGCTCAGGCAAAGGAACCAAGATCACACCAGAAATCCAAGCATGTTCAAAGAAGATATCACTTGATACGTGACATCATTAATAGAAAGGAAGTCAAGATCAGCCGAGTTCCGACAGATGATAACGTCGCTGATCCGTTGACAAAGCCACTCCCAAGGCCTAAGCTCGAGTTCCTGACTGAAGCTGTAGGCATTAGAAACATTGAAATGTAATCTAAATTTGAGTGGGAGTTTTGTGAGCTTTATTTTAGTTATTTGATATGTTCTTGTAAAACATTATTTTATGTTTTAATGAAATTATTATTTCAAGATTATTTTAACTGTGATGAAATAATCGTTCCAAAATGATATGAACCATTTTATAGGTCATCGAAGTAAATGATTTGATCTTGAGTCATCGAAGTCATTTAGCTTGATCATGAGATCCTATATTTGATAAATGTTTTATATCATCAAGTCCCTAGTCGAAGGTTGTTGAAACTGGAACACCAACAACCGTGTGAGACTGGATTGGTACGTGACTTATGACAAAGTCTCAGTGTGTCATAGATGCACGGCATCAAAGTCAGTACATAGGTGTATGTTGGGAACATACGACCGGACAAGACCCGACTATAAGAACTCTTCAGGATATTTATATCTGTGTCATAAGAGATTCTTACTACGACTATAGAGTATAGTCCTTAGACCTGAGTTCACATGCATGTGACTGCACATGGACTGATGTACTTTGATCATTGTCTAACGCTATCGTTCTGTGATAGCTATAAGGACCTTGTTTGGGTGCATTATGAAATGAGTAGTTTACAGTGATGGAACAAGACGGAATTTGTCCCTCCAATATAAGTGGAGTGAATATCTCTAGGCCAATCGGAGATTTGAATACTGGAAAACGCATGGCCATGCTCAAACGGACTTTCCCGAGTCGTTTGGATTGTCAGTATCAAATCAGAGTCCGATGAACAAGATTAGGCTTTATAAGGATGACACCAATCTTGCCTTATGACTAATCGAGATATTGAGACAAAAGGATTATGAATACAGAGATTCCAGTACAAGTGGGAGATTGTTGGAATTGTGTCCAGTAATCTCGGTACTGTCTCTAGAAAGTAAGAGTATGTCGAGATCAGACATAAGTCATATAATACTGGGGATCATGATGGCTTGCTAGAGTCCGCTCATGATCTATAAGTCTTGGACTTATTGCCTTTATTATATGATCCCATATGGGTCACACGCCTAAGCTAACAGGAAAATGTGTTGGAACGGCTTAGCAGAAGTACGACAAAAGTGCTAGGCATTTGTCGTACTAAGAGAGAAAGACTAATGGGTCTGATTAAATGGGATTTAATCAGATTGGGCCCAAAAGCCCAAAAGGGAAAGAGAAGGCTTTTAATGACTAAAAGCCAAGTCTTTTCTTCCCAACCCTAACACCCAGCCGCGGCTACTCCTCTCTCTCTGCGCCTCTGTTCCTTGTGGTCTAGCAGCCATTTCCTTGTGAAGCGTGTGTGAACCTTTGGAGGATTCATCCCTCGGTGCATCTATCTGATCTCTGACCTGTTCTATTCCTTCCGCTGCAACAAACAGGTAAAAGGTGAGATCATGTTATGTTTCTAAATAAGAACACCTAGATCTGATGCATGTTTAGGTTGATATAAGAATGAGAATTGAATCAGGATCAACTGAACTATCCCACACTTGTGTCGGTCGACACGCCGCGAAAACGCATAAATTTTTTAGGGTTTGTCACAGAGTGTCGATCGACACAAAGCGTGTGTCGGTCGACACAGAACGAAAACTCGTAAATAATTTTAGGGTTTCGATCTGAGATCGAGTACCCGTATTCCTGCTGTGTCGATCGATACACTGGGTGTGTCGGTCGACACAGGCAAAGCGATTAGATAGATCGGTTCAATTGGATTGAACCGGTTATCTCGCTCGGTTAATTTTAATTAACCAATTTGGTTCTGGTTTGGTAATGTCGATCGACACAGAGTTGTGTGACGATCGACATGGACCGTTAAACCGAACCGGTTCAATTAGATTGAATCGGTGAAGGAAATTCGATCCGGTTTGACCGGTTATCGAAGAACGGTTTAAATTGGGTTGTGTCGACCGATGCCAATGGTTGGCGTCGACCGATGCATCATTCGCAGAATTACTGGTTGGACCATAAATTTGCATATACCATACCAAATTTAATCCTAAAGTTCTAGATGAACCTAAACTTAATAAAACTGAATGTTTTAATTAAATTAATAACTTCTTGAATGTATATTGGATATACATCAAGATTAAATAATTATTTTCCTCAACTAAATATCAAGTGATCTTGATGTCTTGCCCGATCTTGTCTACTGTCAAGACTCGTGTTGTTGTTGGATATCCTTGGAGTCCTTGGTATCCACAACAACATGAGTAATGCAGGTGATCATTAATAGACTTGCAGTGCGACTATTAGCGATCACAAGACAGAAAAGATTGGTTTTTCTTGACTGGGCTATCAGAAGTTCTGGGCCCAGAGACATCAGAGTAGATTAGACATAGTTTGTCTCATTTACGACCAAGAGTTGTACTGGGTACAATTAGCAATGATTTGCTTACCTAGATAACTAAAGTTTGGGTGATGGCGAGTCGCCCACTCAGATTTTGGTGAAGTATAAATCTTGGCTCATTGTATTCATCTGAGGAAACATAGTTTTGAATACAATGTGAGTTATTCTTATTAGATAAGAATTCTCATTTTCTTGAGCATTATAACTGAAACTCTACCTCTTTTAATTACAGCTATGTCTGTCTCAACTCACATCAACACTTTCTCACTAAGATCCGTCCTTGAGAAGGACAAGTTAAATGGATCTAATTTCTTGGAATGGTATCGGAACCTGAGAATAGTTCTCAGGCAGGAGAACAAGGAATATGTCCTTGAAAGAGTTCTCCCCGAGAGGCCACGTTCCAATGCCCCGCAGACAGAAAAGAATGCTTGGGATAAGCATTCAGCTGATGTCAAAGATGTTAATTGTCTAATGCTGGTGACTATGAACTCTGAGCTGCAGAAGCAATATGAGAACGTGATGTCACCCATTGAGATGATTAACAACCTGAAAGCTTTGTTTCAGGAGCAAGCTCGCACAGAGAGATACCAAACGGTTAAATCTCTCATGGATTGCAAGCTGGCTAAGGATAGTCCAGTAAGTCCTCATGTCCTTAAAATGATGGGTTACATTGATAACCTGGGGAAACTGGACTGTGCCATTAGCCAGGAGCTAGCCACTGACATGATTCTGCAGTCTTTGCCGTCGTGTTTTGATCAGTTCATCATGAACTACAACATGCAAAACATGACTAAGACATTGACTGAATTGCACGGCATGCTGAAGACAGCAAAGCCGAATCTCAAGAAGGCAACTCCCAGTGTACTGATGGTACAAGGGGGTAAAAGGTTTAAGAAACCTAAGAAGGATAAGGGAAAGGCCCAAGTTGTCCAGACTGAGAGTCAGGACAATCCCAAGCCGAAGCCCAAATCCGGGCCTTCTCCTGAGGACAAATGCAACTACTGCAAGCAGTTAAGGCATTGGAAGAGAGACTGCAAGAAGTTCATGGAAGATTACAAGAAACTGAAGAAGACGTATGATGCGTCTGACTCAGGTATTTATGTTATCGAACTTAATGTTATATCTTCTAGTTCTACTTCGTGGGTATTGGATACCGGCTGCGGTGCTCATATTTGTACTAATATGCAGGCACTAAGAAACAGTAGAACGCTGAAGAAAGGACAAGTGGTGCTACGGGTCGGGAATGGAGCTAGGGTTGCTGCACGGGCCGTAGGCACTTACGATTTGTCTTTACCTTCGGGCATGGTTTTAACTTTGAATAATTGTTACTTTGTACCTGCGATTAGCAGAAACATAATTTCAGTTTCCGTATTTGATTTGGAAGGTTTTGATTTTGCTGTTAAGAATAAAGTTTGTTCTTTTAATTGTGATGGTACATATTATGGTAGCGCCCCATTAGATAATGGGTTATATGTTTTAAACCAAGAAATGCATGTCTTTAACATAAATACAAAGCGGTTTAAGTCAAATGACGAAAACCCGACTTTCTTATGGCATTGTCGTTTGGGGCATATCAATGAGAAACGCATCCAAAGGCTCCATCGGAATGGGATTCTGGGCTCATTTGATTTTGAATCATGTGAGAAATGCGAATCTTATTTGATGGGCAAAATGGCTAGAGCCCCTTTCAACAAACCGAATGAAAGGGCCAGTGATTTATTGGGCCTTGTTCATACTGATGTATGTGGGCCAATGAGTACTGTTGCCAGAGGAAATTACAAGTACTTCATTACCTTCACTGATGATTTCAGTAGGTATGGCTATGTCTATTTGATGAGACACAAGTCAGAATCCTTTGATAGATTCAAGGAATTAAAGAATGAAGTACAGAACCAACTTGGCAAAAGTATCAAAGTTCTGCGATCGGATCGCGGAGGAGAATACTTGAGTCAAGAGTTCAGCGACTATCTGAGCGAGTGTGGAATTGTTTCACAACTCACTCCTCCTGGAACACCCCAATGGAATGGAGTGTCAGAGAGGAGGAATCGAACCTTATTGGATATGGTTCGGTCTATGATGAGTCATTCAAATCTTCCATTATCCTTTTGGGGATACGCTCTAGAAACGTCTGCGTTTACACTAAATAGGGTGCCATCTAAATCAGTGGAAAAGACACCACATGAATTGTGGACTGGGAACATCCCAAATTTGTCTTTCTTGAAGATTTGGGGTTGTGAGGCTTATGTCAAACGATTAATCTCTTACAAGCTCGCACCCAAATCAGATAAATGCTACTTCGTTGGTTATCCTAGGGAAACCAAGGCATACTACTTTTACAACCAATCTGAGAACAAAGTATTTGTTGCTCGGGACTGTTCTTTTCTTGAGAGGGAGTTTCTCTCTAAGAAAAACAATGGGAGTAAAGTACATCTTGAAGAAATTCGAGATGCACAGGAGACTGCTCAACCTGCTGAGGAAGAGCAGCAGTTGGATCCACAAAGTTCTGTGGAACCGGCGCCTGTGGAGCCTGAAGTTCGCAGATCCGGAAGGATCCGTCACGAACCCGAGAGATACTATGGATTTCTCGTGACCAATTCCAATGATCTGATGATCATTGATAGTGACGAACCAACGACCTTCGCGGAAGCAATGATGGGCTCGGACTCCGAAAAGTGGCTTGGAGCCTCTAAATCCGAAATGGGATCCATGTCAGAAAACCAAGTATGGTCCTTGGTCGATTTACCTAATGGTGCAAAAGCCATTGAGTGTAAATGGATCTTCAAGAAGAAGATCGACATGGATGGCAATATACAGATTTACAAAGCGAGGTTGGTGGCTAAAGGTTTCAAGCAAATTCATTGTATTGACTATGATGAAACCTATTCCCCAGTCGCTATGCTTAAATCCATTCGGATTCTTCTAGCGATTGCCGCTCATTATGACTATGAGATTTGGCAAATGGATGTCAAAACCGCATTCCTGAATGGTATTCTGGAAGAGGATGTGTATATGACACAGCCTGAAGGTTTTGTTGATCCTAAGAACGCTGGGAAGGTATGCAAGCTTCATAAATCCATTTATGGATTGAAGCAAGCATCACGGAGTTGGGATCTTCGTTTTGATGAAGCAGTAAAACAATTTGGTTTCATCAAGAACGAAGAGGAACCATGTGTTTACAAGAAGACTAGTGGGAGTAAAATTGCGTTTCTTGTACTGTATGTCGATGACATACTCCTCCTCGGTAATGACGTTCTGTTGCTTCAGTCTGTTAAGACTTGGCTCGGAAGTTGTTTTTCCATGAAAGACATGGGAGAAGCCGCGTACATTATTGGAATCAGAATCTACATAGATAGAGTGAACAGGCTGATTGGATTGTGCCATGACACTTATATTGATAAGGTGTTGCACAGATTCATGATGCATGATTCCAAGAAGGGTTTCATACCGATGTCTCATGGCATTAGTCTCAGCAAGAAGCAGTGTTCGGTGACACATGCTGAGCAGGAGCGCATGAATAGGATTCCTTATGCTTCTGCAATAGGATCTATTATGTATGCCATGCTCTGCACTCGTCCAGATGTAGCTTACGCGTTAAGCATGACGAGTAGATACCAATCTGATCCAGGTGAAGTTCACTGGATAGCTGTCAAGAATATTCTAAAGTATTTGAGACATACTAAGGATAAATTCCTGGTGTATGGAGGAAGTGAAGAGCTTGTAGTGAATGGATTCACTGATGCGAGTTTTCAGACGGACAGAGACGATTTCCGATCACAGTCTGGATATGTCTACTGTTTGAATGGCGGTGCAGTGAGCTGGAAGAGCTCTAAGCAGAATACCGTAGCTGATTCCACGACGGAAGCTGAATATGTTGCTGCTTCTGAAGCGGCAAAGGAAGCTGTTTGGATCAAGAAGTTCATGACTGAACTTGGTGTGGTTCCTAGTATCTTGGAGCCAGTGGCTTTGTTTTGTGATAACAACGGAGCCATTGCTCAGGCAAAAGAACCCAGGTCACACCAGAAGTCCAAACACGTAGAGAGGAGGTATCACCTGATTCGTGATATCGTCAATAGAGGTGATGTGAAGATCAGCCGAGTTCCGACGGACGAGAATGTCGCTGATCCTCTGACTACGTCACTCCCAAGGCCTAAGCATGAGAGTCATACGACTGCTGTAGGCATTAGAGATCTTAAGATGTAATCTTGACTCTAGTGGGAGTTTTAGTTTTATTTTAGTTATAATAAGATGCTCTTGTAAACATACTTTGGATATGTTTAATGAAATTTGATTTCAGCATGATTTATTGTGATCTAAATAATGGTCCCAAAATAAGTTTGTGTCATATTATAGGTCATCAAGTTGAGGACTTGATCATGAAACCCTATAAGTCATTGATGACATAAATTATGTTATGTCCCTAGTCAAGGTTGTCAAAGTGGGACAATGGCAACCGCGAGAGATATAGATTGTGAGGTGACTGTTGGCTAAGTTCGTGGAGCCAATGATATGATTATCGCAGCCAGTCACATAGATATATGTTGGTGAACATATGATCGGACATGACCCGCTGATGAGAAGTCTACAAGATAGTTATATCTGTGTCATAAGAGGTTCTCATTATGACTATAGAGTATAATCCTCAGACCTGAGTTCATCATGCTTTCTTGCATATGAATTGGTACACCTTGACTTTGTCAAACGTCGACCCGTAACTGGCGACTATAACGGCACTGTTCAGTTATATCATGAAGTGTGCGTTGAAATAGGGATGGAACAAGATGGGATTTGTCCCTCCTGAATAACGGGAGATAAATATCTCAGGGCCTATCGAAGATTAAATACTGAGAAAAATGTGTGGCCGCACTCAAACGAACTGTAGTTCAGTTGTTTGTAATGTTTAGTATAAGATCAGGAGTTCGATAAACACGATATTGGCTTAATAAGGATGACACCAATCTTGCCTTATGCCAAATCGAGATATAGAGACAAAAGTATTATGGGAATTGATGATTCCAGTACAAGTGGGAGATTGTTGGGATAGTGTCCTGAAATCACACTTGTACTCACTCCTGATGATAGTTGTGTGTCGAGATCAGACATTCGTATAATACTGGGCGGTTGCAATGTTTTGCTAGAAGCCTCTTGCAATCTGTAAGTTGTAGACTTACTGTCAGTATTATATGATCCTATAGGGTCACATACCTAAGCAAACTGGAAGCTAAAATATGGGGATGATCATTATGGTAATGATCATATTAATGTGTATTGGATACACATCAATATTGAGTTTCGAATAGTGTGTCGATCGACACAGGGTCGATTCCGAAACTGAGTTTCGGTTTTATGACTTAAAACGAATCTAATTTATCATGGTTCAGTTTAAGTCATTCCAGGTCATTATATAGTGATATAGTTTCGACCTGGAACCCTAGCCGTCGAGTTTTTCTCTGACAGAAAAGCAGAAACACCAGAAACTCTCAGATCCCATAGATCCGGCACTAGAATCCCGTTTTCCAGCTTGTGTGCGTGTGTATCTGGTAGAGGCAAGGCGTCTGCGTTGCTCACTGATCTCGTTCACCAATTCATTCCGCTGCCAGTTCAAGGTAAGAACGAGGTTGGTAAATTTCAATATAACGAACCCTAGATCCTAGGAGATCCAACACTCTCTTATCGGAAATTTCAAGCTGAACACTCTTCTCAGAAATTCCGAGCCGAACCCTCTTCTCGGAGATTTCGAGCTGACCTCTCTTCTTGGAAATTCCGAGCTAGCCTCTCTTCTTGGAAACTCCGAGCATGACGCTCCTCTCAACCAAAGACAAAACTTCTCCAACTAATTTCGAGGCATATTCGAACTACTTTCAAGACACTCAGCTCATACAATCAATTCACTCAAACGACCTCGGATAACAGATCATAACTAGAAGCACAGCGCATCCGTAAAAGTCAATCCCCCCCAACCATAAGTTATCCGGTAACAAAAATAAACTCTTTTTCTCATATTCATTTATTTTTTCTTAGATCGAAATTTGGATAGGGACTTTGTAACTTAGAATCCGCCTACTATTACATCGCATGCATAGACATTAGAAATAGCTTATCTTGTCCGCTGACGGCCGCATCGGACAAACGCATACATCCTTTACGGATATAAGCCAACATGTCCAATATGGATTGAGGCTCAATTACATCCAACAACGGATAAAAGCGCTATATATGTTTATTATCGGCAAAGGGAACATAAGTCGAGAGGTTGACGTAAGATCCTGAATACGGGTTGTTGACAGGTATTCAAATCCGCCGCACCAGTACTGGAGACGATAATAAACCCCCAAAAATACAGTATGACGCTTCTCAGCACACTGGTAAAATGATGTTTTAACCAAGTATATCTTGGTTCGGTATCTTTGAAAGGTGGTCTTGCGGATACCGATTTATTTTCAGTGAACGAAAGATGCGAGGCGAGAGTTTCGCGGAAAATCGGGATCGAAAAATCCAAACCCAGTAAAACACGACACACTGGTCTCAACAACGTCATTATTAAGTACACTACACGACCGACTTGGGAATGTAAGACGGCAGACCCCCACACTAGTACTAAAGTCAACCGTAAAACTCCTCGAAACCCAGCAAGACGCTTCCGAGCACGCTGGTCTGATCATTATAAGTCCACAAGAGAAAAACGTTTTGTTATTTCTCGGACTCGAAACCCAGCAAGACGCTTCCGAGCATGCTGGTCTGATCATTATAATTCCACAAGAGAAAAACATTTTGTTATTTCTCGAACTCGAAACCCAGCGAGACGCTTCCGAGCACGCTAGTCTGATCATTATAAGTCCAAAAGAGAAAAATGTTTTGTTATTTCTCGGACTCGACGCTTCCGAGTACATTGGTCTAATCATTACATGTCCGCGAAAGGAATACATCTTACTATTCCTCGAACTCAATTTCAAAACCAAGTAAGACGCTTCCGACCACACTGGTCTCAGTCATCTCAGGATCGTAAGTAGAGTATATCTCGCTGACCTTCAAACTTAACTCAAAACCCAGTTAGGCGCTTTCAAGCATGCTGGTCTTAGTCATCACAAAGGCGAGTATATCTCTCCAACGTTCGAGCTCAAAACTTGATTCGAAATACGGCGGAACACTTCTACACGCACTAGAGTTAAACGATATCCTATAAACCTCAAGACTCGGACTACGCATCTGAGTGCAATGCTCCTAAAAGCACCAAGGGTCAAATGCTAAGTCACACTTTCCTTCGAGAACTATACGAAGCTGTCCGGGAAAGCCTTCAAGCTATACGGAACTAACTCGTACAGTCAATACTGAGCCGATGAAGGAGATTTCATCCCAATAAATTTTGCTCGAATTTTTGCATTAACCGACCTAACGTCAACACGATAGTCGGGCTCCTCGGACATACAAATCGTCCTAGCAGGCTCGCCAAAATAACCTGAAACCAATCTTACTCACAACTCTGAGTAGACTTACTCGGAAAATCCGAGCAGATTTGCTCAGAAAATCCAAGCATGTTGCGCAGGAAGTCCGAGCAAATATTGTAGAGAAATTTCGAGAAATCGTGCTCGGAAATCCGAGTAGATTTACTTGGAAAATTCCGAACCAAACGCGATTTCTCCCTCGGACTCATCGCATTCGTATACACGAGCTGTTCATAATTCAACGCACCGCCTCCACTGCTTTGAATACGCAAGCGTTGACGAAAGACCAATAATGGATTTCCAAACATCCAACGACATGACAAGAGAACTACGGATGGCTTGATCCCTTTCTTAAGGGTACGTAGGCGGCCTTTCATAAGGTTCAGCTGTAAACAAAAATTCTTCGCTTGAAGTAAAAAAGCATCAAGGTCATACACCAGGAACGACCAATGGTTCCGAAGAAAATTTCAATAACATACATAATTGCTCGGAAGACTCTGCACAAAAAAATCAACTACGGCTGAAAGATCCAAAAGGGTCATCATATACACGCCAATAGATGTGGATCGACTTACTCGAAGGGCCGGAACAAATCCAACTCAAAAATACCATTTCAAAAAAATTGTCGACGAAGGCCCAAATGCGACAAACGATTCGGACAATCCTTCGTCGCAAACGAAAGAGCAACAAAACAGAAAGGACCGAACCAAGTCTTTCGGAAAATTGCTTTCGTCTCGACTACAAAATAACCTCGCCATCATCGCACTCGAGTCTGACGAGATGGGGGGCTAACTGTTGAGGTCAAAAACCTCCTCGACGAAAAAATAGCCGAAGAGAGGATAGCAGTCGGGCATGAACAAGTATTTGAGTTAGACGTTCAAGAACACGTATAAATGACAAAGTTGTACGAAAATGCCAACAAATGACTTATCGGAGAAATGGTTTCGGCAAAATAGACAAACGTATCCTCCGACATAAACCATCTCGGAAATCCGAGCTGAACCAGCTCGGAATTCCGAGATAAACCATCTCGGAAATCCGAACTGAACTAGCTCGGAATTCTGAGATAAACCATCTCGGAAATCCGAGCTGAACCAGCTCGGAATTCCGAGATAAAACATCTTAGAAATCCGACCTGAACCAGCTCGGAATTCCGAGATAAAACATCTCAGAAATCCGACCTGAACCAGCTCGGAATTCCGAGATAAACCATCTAGGAAATCCGAGCTGAACCAGCTCGGAATTCTGAGATAAACTATATCGGATCTAAATCCATCGCCTCTCGATCTCGATCATGAGTTTCCCCTCTGGAAACCCGAGTTGAACCTTTAAGCCAAACCATCTCGGATTTCCGACATAAACCATTTCTGGTTTTCCGAGCTGAACTTTCCGAACGGATAACCAAACATTTGCCGATACGCATAACTTGTCGCAGCCCATCTTCGGAAACATCAGCCCATACCTTCCTGAGCCGGCCGATGGACCGAGATTGAGAGAAATAGGGACTATGGCCCAAGCATACGACAAACTCCAAGCCGAATAAGTGACTTGATACGTAAACAGACTCGGAACGTCCAAATCTCAGCCCATCCGGCAAAAGAGTCGAAACGCGGAAAAACGAATAAGTAAAGAAAGATATTGAAGAAAGGAAAATCCGAGATGGAAATGTACATTTTAGCGAGAAAAGGAAAAAGAGAAGAACGGGAAGATTTTCGCAAATCTTACGGAAATATTCTCAAAAGACGACGAACGGAAGCTATAAAAGGAGGGAGAGACCAGACGAGAGAGGCAGAGCGAAAAACCTTAGACTTAGACTTAAGAACTTAGCAGTTTTCTCTTAGCCGATTTCTCGAGTTCTTTTGTACTTTCTTTTCGATTCCTTCACTCTTTTTACGATCTTTGTATTCTTTTCGACTTCTAATCAATAAAATATCCTCCGGGTTTGCTAATTTCGTGGTTATCCTTGAAAGTTTCTGTTCCCTAAAAGTTTTGCTCTACAAGTTTTGACCGTGTGAGTTTCGACTCTCACAGTGATGATCATGACGGCTAGGGTTAAAAGAATTTGGAGAAGGAGATACATGTGCTAATACATGTATACAATTGTGTTTTGGGTCCATTTTAGTTTACGGTCATTACAATTCTTCCTCACTTAACAGGAATTCGCCCTCGAATTCAAAATTCTGATTCAGCCACTCGCTCACAACTCCAAAAAGCTCTGGTTAATACAACTTCTCCTGATTTTTTTGGGACTCCCATGTTTCCTCGTGGATTTTGTATCTCTCCCAACCCGATATGACCACCGCAGCCACTTTCTCTTTACCTTTTTTTGACGTTATAGAACTGCCACTGGTTGATTAGGTGCTGGCATATTTTTACCGAGATTATTGGGAGACTGCTGCAAAATAAATATAACTCCCTGATAATCTTCTTCAATACTGACACATGAAACATGTCTGGGAAAACCTTTGCTTAATATTCTTAAGCTTTCGAGTCTTATATCCTCCCTGAATGTCCTCATTTTTGGTTATACTTAATCACTCGCCTTAAACTCCAAATCTCTCATGCGTTTATCTGCATAACTCTTGTGACGAACGTTGACTTCTTTTATTTGCCTCTTGAGCATTTCCATTTTCTCTATTGTCTTCTAAGCCATTGATGGTTCCATGATTTGTTGATCTCCCACTTTTGACCAACATAAGGGTGTACGATACAACATACCATAAAGAACCTCGTTTTTTTTTATCTTCTTACGCAAATCCTTGTCCTTTTAATGAACTTGTTGAACTCTTAAACTAAGTTTGCTTGATTTAGGTCTTCAATACCAGTTGTATTTCCCTCTGAAATGACTACACATAATCTAAGAATATCCAATGTCTCGGTCAACTCCTGAACCTCTTTGGTCTTGAAATGTATCTCATGCCTCTACTGAAAGGGTCCGCCACCCGTCGTCCTTATCCGAATGATGAGTGATCACAAAATCACAATCTTCCGAAAAACTCAATCCATTTGCGCTACAACAGTTTACCATCAGCAAAACACAACCAAATCCTCGGTAGAGAAAACTATGTTTGACTCCTAATCGCTTAAAAATAATTTGTCCTCAAATCCGTACGACTGCTTTCCCCCCACTTGGGTCCCAACAAAAGCGGAATATCCTTATCCTTGATACCCTACTAACGACTTTAAAAACGCAGCACAAAGATTACTTGTCACCGCCCCTGTCCATTAGGTCGGTTACTCACTTTGATGGGGCGGTTTAAAATTTTAGCGTCCAATACATGGAAGTCCATCAACATATCCCATTTTTAGCTTGATTCGAATTGAAATACAATACTTGTCCTTGAGAGTGGTTGACAATTACCCTTAGCCATATAACCATAGGGAACGACATGTGTCATATCTGTTAAGTCCAAAGTTTTAGAACTATCACTCACCCCTCGAGTGGCTCTAACTTGAATGTGATGTTCCACTTTCAAAATGAATTCTCTTTAACGGTCTTCTATTATTTTGCCACAATTGGTCCTCCACTTCCAAGTAAATTTTTCTTGAACGGCATTCCATTACCGTGTCATCACAACGATGATTGTCGTACCAGCTGACATCCTTACCTTATATCATGCTAAAAGAAGTTGCTATACATGTCCATTATGACTTTTTAACATGTGGGGAACGACCCACTACATAACCGTTGTGCTCACTTGATTGCCAAACTGAATTTCAACTGAAGATTTCCTATCTTGTCATTTCGTTATAGTATTTTCCAAATACTATCCCTTGGCTTTCAATCACCATTAAGCTTCAAGTTCTCTACATTGTCATTGATGTTGTTCGAACCGCCAAACTTTGAATTTCCATTGCATTAACTTTTCCCTCATCTGCTTGCTCTTGCGGCTTCTTGTCGCCATAATGTTTCTCTAATACTTCACTGGATTTTCATTTCCACTAGCTTGTCTTCTCCACTTTCGCTTGAAACACACACATGTCCAAGATGCTAATAGACAATTCCAAATGCCACAACTCCACTTTTGAAAACCACCTTTACCACTTGAAGAAATATCTTTAGATGCTTTAGAATCATACAAATAACTCTACAATAACTCGAATAACTCCACAATAACTCACTCGCCCAAATACTCCAGACGTACCACGAAGATCTCAAGAAAAGGTGGTCTTCAAAAAGTTATTGTCAAACAACTGATTTTTGGGTACCACACTTAGGAGGAAAATAAAATTGTTAGAATTTTAGCTGAAGTTAAGAGTTGTCGATTAATAGACCAATACCAAGGCGACGGGGTGCTACTTTTTTTTTTGTTGGAAAAATTCTCAATTCCCAGAAAACGTTGAAAACCGCTGAAAACCGAATGCAATGCAAAATGTACTATCTACTACTCACCTCCCGGGTCGAGGCCGGGAGGCAAACCTGGCTCTGATACCAAAATGTAACACCCGACTCATCATAACCCTTACTTGCAACTCACGCAACTCCAATAAACTCCAATACATAACCAAACTGAAACATCTAGTCCAACAATGCAATAAACTAAAATAAAGCCGAAAATAATGTCTAACACAAATGTGGAAAACAACGATGAAAACACCCAAAATCACCCGTCCCAGCTAAGCATCCATCTACTCGGCAGGCTCACCTGAAAAGAGGGGAAGAAAGAGGGATGAGTAACAAGGGAGTCACTCAGCGAGGTATGGGATGCTAAAACGCAAGTCCACGGACTTGGTCCTAGTCTCCAAATATAGTAGCCTAGTCTAAACATGAACAAGCACGGCACCTAAAGTACCCAAGCAACAAACAATGGCCCTAGCTTTTGATGGAAGTTGTGTCCCACCGCACCGCCCCTGGGACTCTTTATCGATCTCAATAGGACACGAAACAGTAGATCGACTCAGACCTGCCCGTGCCGCCGCACACAACGCGGACCTAATACAGAGCTCACTCTCTGTACCCCACACAGTCCTCACACCACTCCTATATATATATATATATATATCTCTTTGTATATTTATATATATAACAAGCAATTAACAATTAAGCGGCAACGCAAGTAATGAGTTGAATCATCTATAATCCTATTTTTAATTTAACACACAACCTAAATCGACGTAGCAAGCAAACAAATCACATTTAATACTAAACGTCTATATTGGAAGATTTATAGACTAAGCACGAAGGTTGCAAAATAGCCCTCACCTTAGCCAAAGGTAAAAATGTACTGTCGGGTCTCTGGGTTCTGAATGGATTCTGTCTGGAATCGGTACGAACAATCGAGTCATAACTAGTCTTTGAAAGGCAAAAACGCATAAAATATCAACCTGGTAAATTTATACCAGTCAGCCCAAACCCGACCCAGACCGAATCAAATTGAATTAACCCAATCGAGTCGAATTAAACCGGTTCAAATTGATTTAAACAAACCAAGTTGATTTGAACCAAAGTAAACCGATTTAACCAATTATATAAAAGAAAAATAATTAAAAGAAATAAACAAAAGAAAAGAAAAGGGAAGTTACGTGAAGTATGGAGATAAACCGGATCAAACGGTTTTCCGAACGAGGCGGAGGATTGATGTCATCGAACCCGACGACGGCGTTTTCAACATTACTGACGGATCAGCACCACGGCGGAGAAGCACATGCAAAGCCACGGACCATGTTGGAAGAGACGTGCTGGAGAAGATGATAGCTTGCAGAACAAGCAAGAGTGAAATTGTGCAAGCTAGAGTGAAATTGTTATCGATCTTGCTCGGATCACGACGGCGGTTACTTGTGATGACTTTAACGACGATGGCGTGGCTCATCGGTGGCCTGAGGATGCTCTGGAATGCGGACCAAGATGACAGGGTGGTGGCTCCCTTCTCTGCGCCATTCCGCGACGAACACACGAGGAAGAAGAAAAACAATAAGAAGATGAGAGGAAGAAAGGCAACGATGAAAAAAGGGAGTGAGAAGTAAGAGAATAAGAGAGGAGTTGAGGAGAGTTGTGGAGGTGGTGATGATCATGACGGCTAGGGTTGAAAGAATTTGGAGAAGGTGATACATGTGCTAATACATGTATACGATTTTTGATACACAAAAAGAATCAGAAAGAAATGGGCCACTCATGGGCTAGGATAAAAAAAGTTTTTGGGTCCAGTTTAGTTTACTGTCGTTACAAAACCCTTTTAAATATTTTTGATTGACCACTTCATACCCATGGTAAGCATCTTGCATGTGATGTGATCATGATAGTATCCACTAATATCATATATTGTAGACATCTAGTCTAAACTGTCCATTCGGAATTTTCGTATTAAGCCGAATTTTTTTTTTTGAATTCTGGTATATCGACTGATTTTATCTCCATTCTGGCGGTCTATATGACTAGAAACTTCAACTCCGCCATCCTATCCACCGTTAAAAAATAAAGAGTGGAAATAAAGGTAAAATATGAATGAGAGTGAATAAAGAAAAGAAAGGAAAAAAATGAATGGATAGATAGGATAGCGTGGAATCCCTATCGTTCCATGGAGATTTCATATCTGTAAAGATAAAATGGACTTTCTAACGCATAAAAAACATAAAAATACAAAAATACACAATATAAAAAAAAAAACAAAATTGCTATTACTTTTTAAAAAAAGATGCATTGAATGCAATATTCCCTACTTTGGGGTCATAAAAGCATAAAATACCCTTCACTTCACCTCTATAATTCCTCTATAACAACTTTAACTTTTGTCAAATCTGATACATCTGAAATTGCTTCAGACTAATAACCCACTATGAGATTTGAATTTTCAAATTTTGAGTATTAAAAATTTGTAAATAATAACCTGCTTTTGATAAATAATAAAGTATTTATTTTTACATAAAGATCGTCTCTCTCTCAACTGTGTAGACAGACACTAATCTCCTCCGTCTTGGAAGTCCTCTCCAATTCCGGCTACTTCCCCATGGGAATCACTCTACAGCCCGCGAACAAAGTTCAGAGCCTAGAAGATTGGCAAGAACTCACCATCTTCGCTCCTTCCGATCAAGCTTTCTCTGAATTCGGATCAACCTTCGCTTCTCGATATCAAGTACGTACCAAATCTCTCTGGCAAGGCTTCCAGGAGAATTGCTTCAACATCTTCGAGTCGGCAAAGAAGATAGAATCTTGCTACAATGGTGAGAACTTCTGGGTTTTATATATCCTAATTTTGAACAAGCTCGAGTAGTAGTGAAGCGCTTCATCGAACCTATCCATAAAGACGATCCCGTTGTGGGTCGCTTCCCGCTCCACCACCGTCACGATGAGTTTCATAGCCTTTATGGTGGCGAGGAGCTTCTAGATAGAGCCAGGTAGAGCTAAAAGCCGGTGGAGCTCAAATACGGAATTGACGACCAAGGTTTCTGATTCGGGTCGGGTCTCAAATATTTCGGGTTGTAAATCCGATAAATTCTTTGCGGTTATGTAAGCAAGTCCACCACTGCCAACAATAACATTGTCTGACCCGGAATAAGGCTGAGCAGAGTGAAGATTCTGAGCACTATTGGTCACATGATGTGTTGCACCAGTATCAGGGTACCAATCATTGCCTTCATATTCAGTGTCTTCTGAGGTTCGGATTGCAGCCATAGCTTGTGGGAAATCTGGTGGTTGATACTCCTGATCAAAACATCTGTAGCATCTGTATGCTGAATGTCCAAATTTGTTGCAGATTTGACAGGTTGGTCTGTTGTTTGTTGACCCACGCCCACTGCTTTGTCGAAACTGTTGGTAAAAACCTCTACCTTCAGTAGAATAAGAGACTCTGCCACGATAACCTACATGAGACTAGCCCCTTCCACGGTTTGAATATCCTCCTCTATCTGCAAAGAAGGCCTGATGTGGAGTTACTTCATTATTTGTGGAGTATCCTTAAACCTTGTCATCAAAAGCAGTGAGCTTAACAATAACATCGTCAAGACATGGCGATGGATAAGTGTCCATGGCGTTCTCGATCACAGCACATATGGATTCATATTCACGACCCAATCCGTTTAGAACCCCAAAGATCTTTTCAGTTTCTGGGATGGGAGCTCCAATAGAGTCGAGCTGGTCACATACCGTCTTCATCTCAGAGAGATACTCAGTCATGGTTTTGCCCACTTTGGTTGTTGTCTGCAAACGTCTCTGGAGAGCAATTTTACGCGTTGCTGAGACTCGGTTGTACTTCTTCGCCAAAGAGAACCAGACCTCCTGCGACGAGTGAAGACCATAGACCGAGCGTAAGGCACTCTCAGTCAAAGTTCCATAGATCCAGGCCATGATGATCTGGTCTTTTTGAACCCATTTCATGAGCTCCAGATTTGCTGCCTCTGCAACGTGATCTCCGTTGCGGACTGTGATTGTCTGAGGTGGTCGTGGTAATGCGCCTGTGACATAACCGAGTAACATTTGACTGGAGAGGAACTGCTCGAACTGAAGCTTCCATATGAGATAATTGTCTTCCTTGAGCTTTAAGGTAATGCATTGAGTAATGGTGAGATTAGATGCAGAGTGTGGATCGGGATTGCCCTCCATGGCTCTGACACTATGTTGACAAACTCAAAATAAGAAAGATTCAAGCTCAAAGGAGCTAGCTTTATTTAGAAAATGAAATAGCTCATGATGAGCTTTATTATGCAAGAGAAAAGAAAGAGATGAACTTGAAATTTGTCAACAAGAACAAAAGGTTTTAGATTAATATTTCATAAAGAAGAAGGTGTGGCTGCAACTATCGGCAGCCAAAGTTACATTTCTCATGGCATTACAAGATATAAATATACTACTCTACTTACTAGCAACCCTAATTACATGGGCTAAGAGACTCCTTATGAGGCTTGAGTTGGGCTTCTTGTGTACACGAGCTTACGGATACGGTGTATATGAAACAGCCATTGGGTTATGAAGATCAACAACACCCTGACTTTGTTTGTCTTCTACATAAGTAAATATATGGACTCAAGCAGTCTCCAAGAGCATGGTTCGATAAGTTCAGTTCGTTCCTCATTGCGTTTGGATTCGTATGCAGCAAGAGTGATCCTTCTCTCTTCATATATAAACAAGGTACTCAGTTGATCTATCTCCTTCTTTATGTCGATGATATGGTCTTAACTGGTAATGATGCAGAGCTCATAAAGAAACTTCTGAGGTCTCTCAATACAGAATTTTGAATGAAGGAAATTGGTACACTCAGTTATTTTCTCGGTATTCAAGCTCAGTTCACAAGCACTGGATTGTTTCTCAATCAATAAAAGTACGCCCTTGATCTTCTTTAGTCAGCTGGCATGTTAGACTCTGCTCCAATGCCTACTCCACTACCGCTCCAGCTAGACAGAGTTCCACATCAAGATGAACTGTTTACGGAGCCAACGTTCTTCAGGAGCCTGGCTGGGAAACTCCAATACCAGACACTAACCAGGCCAGATGTCCAATTTAATGTTAATCTGGTATGTCAGAAGATGCATCAACCCTCAGTATCTGATTTCCTCTTGCTTAAACGTGTATTATGCTATGTGAAAGGAACATTCAAGATGGGTCTTCATTTCTCTTCAGACACTGACTCTGCTCTGAAAGCCTTCTATGACAGCGACTGGGCAGGCTGTCAAGAAACACGACAATCAACCGGAGGGTTCTGCACTTTGCTCGGCAAGAATCTCATCTCATGGTCAGCTCAAAGACAGCCAACCGTGTCTCGGTCATCAACTGAGGCAGAATACCGAGCTCTCTCTGACACTGCAGCAGAACTATCATGGATAACGATCTTACTTGATGAACTTGGTGTGACTCAAAGCAGACCGGCATAAGTGTTTTGTGATAATCTATATGCGGTCCATCTAACGGCTAATCCGGTTCTCCACAAGAAGTCCAAACACTTTGCCACTCACTATCATTACGCAAGGGAACAAGTAGCTCATGGTTCTCTTATTGTACACCATGTCTCTGCAACACAACAACTTGCAGACGTGTTTACCAAGTCTCTTCTCAGACACCTTACTTCATTTTGCGAGACAAACTTGGTGTGATGTTGCCACCCACACCAGGTTTGCGAGGGGGGGGGGGGTGTAAGCAAGTCCACAACACAAGGCTCAACAACGGCCCAAGGACATCACCAACAGCCCACCAATCCCAAAACAGAGATATCATCTCTGCAATATCTTTGATAGTCAAAAGCAGAGGAGCGCAGTCTTATCCACCTCGTACGGAAAAGCTCTTTCGTCCTCATCCAATCCAGCTGGCTAACCGTTATTCTTCTCTCATGATAGCTGGCTAAAGATCGATATGCTTCTATATCGCTTTGTGCTATTTGTATAAAGCACATACCATTGTAAAATGCAAGTTAAGCTTTGAGTATCAATAAACGTATTTATCATCTTTAGCACGAAAATTTCAAATCAGTGTTTTGTCTTGCTTCCTCTGCGTTTAGTTTTGCGATTCAAGCTTCTATCTCAGTCTAGTTAATGGATGCAACAGATCTTTGTGATTTCCAGTCGACATAGATATATGCTCTCAAACCATAGACAACGTCTGGAGAAATGAACCTCAGTCGAAGAAGAGAGAAGAAAGGTTATGGGCTCAAGTTGATAACTATTGGGTCAGAACAAAAATGGAAGAGGCCCAACAACAAGTCTTTGTTAAAAAAAAACTCTCGTCCTTTTCATGTCAAGAGCAGAAGACGTTCAAGCTCATGCCTGCCTCTTCGACATTATCTTCTGGTATGTTCTGAATCATATTAAGCTTAGAATAGAGGATTCGCTTGGTCAGATTTTGGTCTTTGGGTGCTTAATCGAAAACAAAAATGTGTGGTGCACTTTGAACTGATAATTTGTGATGGGAGAAATCAAGGTTTCTGTTATGAGTGGTTTAGATATATAGGCTGGGAATCTGGAAGCTGAATGAAATGCAAGTCTTGGGTTAGCTAAAGATGCATGTAGTCTGCTGATTGATATGGAAGGACAAGGTTTTGGATGAATGCACACCAAGTGCTCGTTGATATGTCAAAAGAGAATGACAGTGTTTTAAGTTCAGATGGTTGGTGGTATTTGGTTATGAAGCAGGAAGGGAGTAGGATTGTTTGTTGAATGTAGTAAGAGAGTTCATCTTCTTCATGTGACAGATTATAAGAATTAAAGGAGTACAAGAAACTCGATTCTTAGTGAGACAAAAAAGCCAAAA
Organism: Orychophragmus violaceus; assembly: GCA_030180135.1. NCBI lineage: Eukaryota > Viridiplantae > Streptophyta > Magnoliopsida > Brassicales > Brassicaceae > Orychophragmus > Orychophragmus violaceus. The sequence continues at coordinate 36,682,533 of CM058238.1, forward strand.
ATACTTTTGAGGGAGATCGACTAAGCTCTCCAAGTATCAAGAGAATACCTCTGAGTGAGCCATGCGATACTCTCCAAGTATAGGCTTGAATATATCTCACACTAATTCTTGTTCTACATGGTGAAAAGAGCCATTTTCCTACAACACAAGCATCTTACTTCATCTACCTATGCTCCTTCCATGTAATTTCATTTGTGGTTTCAAACTCAGCGTATATGTTCCATCCACGCTAAGTTTGCGGGGGAATATTAGAAGATACACAAGAAGCCCAACTCAAGCCTCATAAGGAGTCTCCTAGCCCATGTAATTAGGGTTGCTAGTAGGTAGAGTAGTATATTTATATCTTGTAATGCCATGAGAAATGTAACTTTGGCTGCCGATAGTTGCAGCCACACCTTCTTCTTTATGAAATATTAATCTAAAACCTTTTGTTTTTGGTGACAAATTTCAAGTTCATCTCTTTCTTTTCTCTTGCATAATAAAGCTCATCATGAGCTATTTCATTTTCTAAATAAAGCTAGCTCCTTTGAGCTTGAATCTTTCTTATTTTGAGTTTGTCAACAGGTTAAACCTTTGGGTTCGAATTAGACGCCCATAGCCTGATCGAATTGAGCTAATTTCCAACCTAATCGCTGAAGCGAATCCAAATTCTCCGTCTGCGGAGTTCTGATTCCGGTGAGACGGAATGACAGAGGTCCACCAGGTCTTACTGTTAGGGCTTGCATCAACTCCGCCCATTGCACCCCTTGATTAAGCCCAAGATCAATTACGTGGACTCTAGGCGCCATCGTGTCAGCTTCCAGGATCGCTTGATTCGCCGTGAAATGAGCGAATTTCAGGTAAGGGCATGATTCGTGAAAGTGCATTTGCAAAACCTCATCGAAAGATGGACCCACCGCCGAACCGCCTGAGATGTCCATCTCCGTTGTATGCACGATGATAAATTCGACGAGCCAATGTGGCGAAATATGGCTAAATAAATATTCTACAATGTATTTTATTTATTTTCTTAATTACTTGATTATATTTTTTTACCTTACAACCAACAACGGTATTCTGTCAATCATGCTTTGTGATTATTCCAATGTGTATTTTGTAATTCATGTGGAACTATATTCTATTTTGAACAGTTTATAATTCCTTGTTTCTTTTATTGACTATGTATCATAATCGATTATCATCTATCTTAAATAAAATATATAGTTAACTATTTTTCAAATTGTTATAGAATAATCTAGCTAGTAACCGAATATGGAGCAATTTTATTATAGATTAATAATTAAACAAGTTAAATACACATGTATTTATGAAAGTGTGATCATATATTTTAAACAAACTATATAATTAACTATTTATCAGATTGTTAGAGAATAATCTATCTCGTAACCGAATATGGAGCAATCTTATTATAGGTTCATAACTAAACAAATTAGATAGACCACTATTTATAAAAGTGTTATGTCATATTCGATTATCGTATATTTTAAACAAACTATATAGTTAACTATTTATCAAATTGTTATAGAATAATCTTCCCAATAATCTAACTATGATCTGATATGTGGCAACATTATCTTTTCATAGCATTTATTTACATCCAACAATAACTGTGTGGGTGAGAGATTGAAGACATTATCTCCCTCCTTAAACCTAGTTTGCGCAAGCGTCCCAAACATATCTCAACATCTTTTTTCAAAGTTTCTATTATTTTTTGGTTAGAATAGATATTTGATAATTTATTACAACTTTATTATATGTGTAGTTGTCAATATAGGATCCGATTGGTGAACAAAAGTGGAACAGTTATATTAGCGGTTAGCGGAAGTGGTAAGCAGTTTTATATTACAATACTGTAAGTGAAAGTTGTTAGTGAAAGCTATTAGTGAAAGCTGTAGCAAAAAAAAAATTGAGAGTAACCGTTTTTATTGTAACTTTTGATAACATTTTTCGTGATTGGTAACAAAGAAAGCAGTATGCCTCTAACGTTTTCCTTATAGCATTACCAATCACACCCATCGTGAAGTTATTTTCTATATAGAAAGAAGATAGTATCCAAATAGATAATTAATTATTTATTCAACTATAATATAGTCGTAGTTGACTATATAGTAAAGTTATTGTTTTAAATAGTAGCTATCTACTATTTGTTTGTAGTTTTGGTGGTGTTTCTAGATAGAAAAGAGGAGAAAAAACCCAAAAGATAATGGAAACCTAAACATAATATAGTCATTTATCGAATAAATATTTGATTATTTATTATAATTATAATATGCATATAGTTGACTATATAGTTTTGTGAAATATTCATACGTTAAATAAAGATATAAAAATATAAATTTTATGTAAATTTACATTGTCCTTGATATCTCAACATATACAAAGAGAGAGTGTTTTGTTAAAAAAATTATAAAATTATGGGTGTTATAATTAAAAAGAAGATTGTCTGATCATTTGAATGCAAAATGTTTTGGATGTTACCATCTAATGTAAGAGTGTGATCCCCATCATATACAGAAGAGAGAATGTCGACCAAGAGCATTTTGGAAAATATATATGTGAAATGTTTAGTTGATTATGTCATCTACCTAATTGACCATTTTTCATGGATTATAGTTGTTTGAGCCAGATATAAAATTCACCTAATTTACTCTTTTGTTTATGGTGCTATTCTATTTTTGTTTATTTGAAAATCTATAGTTAAATCTTATATATAATGAGAGAAAGTTCTCTCTATCTAGGTGTCCACGCCACTCCTAAAAGGAAATCGTTATTCTTCGTTTATTATTTAGGCCCCGTTAACAAAATTCAGTATGCTTCTTCTGCCACAAAAACCGTAATGGGACTTGGGTATTATTCACGCCCCGTAACAAATTCCAAAAGAAGCCCTAATCTTTTGTCGATCCCCCTTCTTCCTTCGACCACCACCTCCCTCTTACAGGTCTTCTCCTCCGTCTCTCCAATGGCGAGTAACCGTTACAGAGGACTTATCCTAGGGTCAACTTCTCGTGTAGCCTTATGGCACTAAAAAAAATCTACACTATCCCCAACTAATCTCCCATACCCTTCCCACTTTAATGAAATGTGGTTTGACGCTTTTGCCCTTGGTTTACTATGAAATTGGTTGTTTAGCAATCAGAAATTGGATTGGGGAAATTGGTTATGATTGGATTGGGTTGGAATCGGGTTTAAGATAATTAGATCGGGATTTGGTTTCGGGAAAAAAAAATAGAATCCGAATCCCGAGCTTCCCCTCCACCCCAGCTCCGTCCTTCGTTTATCTGAACTGGTTTTGCTCGTCGGCGCCGTTGTGTCGCATCTCCGATCGCCAATCGCCGCCTCCGTCGTGCTCCGTCAACCCACCAAGGTTTGTGGCTCCCCCTCGATCTGCATTAAGCTCCATTTGAATGGGTTTGGGATCCGTTTGGGATGATTTGGATTGTTTTTTGGTAGATTCAGCTGATGAATTGCTACATTGTTGTTTAGCCATTGATTCTTGGTTGATTTGGACTACGAATTGAGTACATTGTTGTTGTAATTGGATGATCTTGAAATCGATTCAAATTTGTGTTCATGTTGTTGTAGAACTGGGGACAACTAGTATAACCGATGTATGTTTAACTGATAACTAGTATAACTGGTATAACTAGTAAAACTGGTATAACTAGTAAAACTGGTATAACTGAGAACAACTTCTGTAAAACTGATAACAAACTTTGTACAGCTATAAGTACTGAGTTTTTTGCTTTTGTTTTGGCAGGATAGAATGAGTGAGAGTGTGTGCATCCATTATAAATATCAGGGGCGCATGTGTAGCCTAGTGTTTAAAGAGGATATAACTTTGGAGATGGTAATCCATAGGCTTTACAAGAAGCATGTGTTAGATGAGAATAAGGTTAGATTGAAATTGTGTTACATTCCGTTGGTGGTTGGCTGTGAGGAACATATGAGTATTTCTGATGACGAAGATCTTTGTGGTTATCTAATGACCGTTGATAAAGAGAACCGTAGAAGTCTTTTGTGTGTGGAGGTCGTGACTGGACTGGAGCTGCCCACGCAACAGTCGAGAGCGGGGAAAAGCTCTGCTGGTTTAAACTATGACCATGATGAAATCGGAGAAGTTGGACCTAATGCCTTGACATTTTTTGTTGAAAACGGAGAAATAGGAGATAATGTTGTGCCGTTGTTTGTTGAAAACGGTCAAGCAAGTCAAGAAGAACAAGTGAGAGAGGAAGAGCAAGTGAGAGAGGAAGAGCAGGTGAGAGAGGAAGAGCAGGTGAAAGAGGATGAGCAGGTGAAAGAGGATGATACGTCTGGTAGGCGTGATGAATATCGTGAGGTACCACCTGTTGTTGAAAGTAGTCAGTTTGTCGCGCCATGGGAAGACGGTTTAGGGTTGACTGTGCATCAAGAATTCCGAGATAAGAAGGCGGTTATAGAGTTTGTAGAGAGTTTGGCATTTAAAAACTCTTTTGAGTATGTTACGCAACATTCTGATACAATGCGGTGGGTACTTAAATGTTCTATTGAGAGATGTAAATGGGGTCTACGAGCAGCAAGGATCCCGAACTCGGATATGTTCTCTATTAGAACGTACATGAAGATGCACACTTGCAACCGTGTTGATCAAACTGGAAGCGCTGATTGTATGAAAGGCTCATCACAGCTAGTTGCATCGTATTTGAGTGAGGAATATCCTGGGAACTTCGAAACTCCAAAGCCTATAACCATCATTGATCTAGTCAGGCAAAAATATGGCGTAGACATATCTTACTCTACGGCATTAAGAGGGAAAATTCAAGCAGTTTGTGATTTGCGTGGTAGCCCGGAAGATAGCTACAAGATGTTGTATCGTTATCTGTACGTGTTAGAACAGGTTAATCCTGTAACGGTAACTGCTGTGGAAGTGGATGAGGAAAACAAATTCAAGTATCTATTCATAGCTTTGGGAGTTAGCATTGAAGGGTTTGCATGCATGCAATAGCAAACGTGTTTCCACTAGCTCACCATGGGTACTGTTTATGGCATTTATCCCAAAACGTGAGATCACATGCTGGGAATGCAAACAAAAAGTAGTCGATGATAGGTTTCAGGAGATAGGTTGGTCTCACACAGCGGCTGAGTTCTACAGTCGTTACGAGACATTTAAGAGGAGATATCCTTCAGCCGCGAAGTATGTGGAGGAAACTACCGTCAAGGAAAAATGGGTTAGATGTTTTTTTTTCCAGGTAAACGATACAACTTGGACACGAGTAACTCTGCGGAATGTCTGAACAAGACTTTTCTTGATGCGAGGAGGTACTCCTTAATGCCACTGCTTGATACTATCATTCGCAAATTTTCGGATTGGTTTAACAAGCATAGGAAAGAGGCCGTAGCTGGAGATGCTAAAGACAATCTCGTGCCTTTGGTCCAGATCTTCGTACATACAAATTGGCCAATTGCTAAGACATTAGCTGTGAGGGAGGTAAACACTTTCGAGCTCGAGTACGAAGTCGATGATATTGATGGAAAGGTTTATTTGGTGAACTTGGAATCGAAAACTTTCTCCTGTGGTTTCTTCAACATTCAGAAGTATACTTGTCTCCATGCCCTAGCAGCATACAGAACATACAAAAAGAGCGATAGAGCTCGTGCAAGTGCTAACAGAATAAGACTCGGTGATTTGATTTCAAAATAATATTTGACGGAGATGTGGGAATTGGCTTATTATAGGTCCATCTATGTTGTCCCTGATATTTCTGCATGGAACTTCCCGGATTACATCAAAGATATGCAAATCCTACCTCCGGTTTACAGGATAACTAGGGGTCGGAAGAGAGTACATAGATATCCATCAGCTGGAGAAGGAGGGAGACGGCGAAGGACACATAATAAAAGGGGTAGACTATCAAGGCTGTTATTTGGAGATGACTCAAACTCTGATTGTGAGTGATTTTGTGTGTAAGATTTGGTTCTGTAATGTACTTTTGTTTCACTCTGTATAACTTTGTGTTTTCTATTTGGTGAACCCCTGCATTGAGTTTTCTATGTCAATACTCTGTTGAAACCGTGTAATACTGTGTAAAACTGTGAAATACTAAGTGATTATCGTAATTATAATGAATATCATTAGAGAAAATAATTAACATATAGCTATAAGAGATTTTAACTTGTAGGATCACATTTTATCCTAACAGTGGACAATGGGTTATATTACGTCGAATGAAAATCAATCAACATAGTTTTACACAGATTGGAAATCACCAACAATGTTCATATACTCTCAAGAACATTTTTCGACCAATGGACACGTTAGGAGGATATATTTTCATAAGTTGAGGAATGTTACATATTATTACGCAGAAATACTAGATTTGTAGATCAATTGTGTAAAATAATCTGTAAAACTATAAAATCAAATTTAAAGTTCCAGTAAAACTGAATATATTGAAAACAAGCAAAGTAAAACGATTAAGAAACTTTGTACAACTACAAACTCCTGTAAAACTATGTGTAATTTTGTTTAGCGGGAAAATTCAAAGTTAACAAATTTTTCGGCGGCAAAATTTAGAATTGACCAATATTTTTGGCGTCCAAACCCCAAAAATATACTTTTCCTCCTTTCTCTACTCACTTGTTCCCACTTCTCCTTCTCTCTCCTTATCGTCCTCTCTCCTTTCACGAGATTTTCGATAACTCTTTTCCTCTCCATTTCATATCCTTTTCTACTCTCTCAATTCAACTTCTTCCCTATTCTCTTGGACATGGACAAATTCAAAGCCGATCCTTACTACAGTGACATGAAGCAGAAGAAGAGGGAGTACGACAGGATGTGCTTCATCGCAGATGGTGACAATGGCATACCGACAAGATGCCCTTGCGGTGGTCGAATCATTGTGGAGCCTGAACCTGACGTGGGAAAGAGACACTTTGTTTGTAATGCGTCTGGGTAAGCTATGTTGATTTGGTGATTCCTTGGTTCTATTAGGTGTTTAAGGAGATGTTTTTATGTGCAGGATAATGGGCTACACATTCGGAAACTTTGGGTTAGGGGCGTCGTGGAAGAAGCCACTAGCTTAAGGAATATTGTGGACTCCCAGGCCGTGAAGATTGAAAGCCACGAATAGCGAATTGAGCAGTTGGGATTGGCGCTTAAGAAAAGAGGTGAAGAGATTGAAAAGCTTAAGGAATTGCTAGGAGAATGGGCTACAAGTGTTTAATGTTATTAGAATGTTTCCGAATGTTGTCCTGTTGGTTGGGATCCGTCCGGATCCGTTCCCATGTTGGTTTCCTTTCGGTTTTAAGACTTGTTTAAGAGTTTATCCTATTGCTTAAATGCACAATCTACTTCTACCGGTTTTACATTGTTCTACCAGTTTTACATAGTTCTACCGGGTTTAAATCCAAAACAAGTTTCAAAAAACAATTTCATACGAACATAGAACTTAACATCAAGTTCTAATCCTTCCTCGACCTTGTGTTGCGCTTCTGAAGAGCATTGGATGTATCCCCCACCATTCGTTTACCAAGAGCCTTCTCTGCTGCCTTCTTCTCTGCCTTAGCCGTCTGGATCTCTTTTTGGACATGCAATCAGGTGATACAATTATAATACCCAGTTTTTCAGGAATTTCCATTAGTATTAACAACTATTTTTACCGTTTGTGTTTCCCATGCAACAGCTTAAATCCATCTTCCATAGTTGACTCTATCCCTTTCATGATGGCAATAAGTTCGCTATTAGAAGTATTCGAAGTTCCAGGAGCATCAATGGCAGCAGGACTCTTTTCCTCACATTTGTTTAGCTCTTCTGCCTCCTCTACCTGTCGGAAAGCCTTCTCCTCATCGTACATCCCCTGGAAAAAAACCTTATGCCCAGGATTGTCAAGGTCATGGACATCGCTTTCTTCATAAAAACGCTCAAGAAGAGCTTCTTCATGTCCATCTCGTGTTGGCATGTTGTTCTCAATGCCCTGAGGACACTTAGCCAGAGCAAGTTCTTCATTTATCCTTGAAAGAGGAATCCCTCTCATTGAGTTACTCTTGAATTGCGACTTGCACATCCTTGGACAATTATGGTCTGCCCCTACAACCGGCTCGCGGAAACTTCTCCCTAGCTCAGGAATTGCCTCAAAGGCTAACAGCTTCACGACAGCACACATATGCTATATTAGTTAGAGATCAGCACAAGAACAATTAATCAAACCAAAAACTTAAAGTACATACCTCCAAAGGGATACAGAAACCGGGAACCGGCCACAATTTGTTCTCCTTGACAACCCCTTTAAAATGGTCCATTGTGTGAGAGATCTCACCGACCATATGATCGTAACAGAATCTGCCCCAAGGAAAACTACGGCACAAGTCAAGATCATCGACAGCTCTGAGAAAAAACTCTACCACATGAGTAGCATCCTTTCCAGTCTTCGTATGGCCGATGAGGACACTGCAAAGGAAGTAAAGAACGATCATCTGCAGTCTATCTGGACAAGATCCCATTTTCTCAAGCTTATCTTTCACATCTTGAACTCTAACTACGGCGTTCCCAAAATGTTTCCTCACAAACTGAAGGCCTCCCAAACGCTTGAAGTAAACAGGGTAGTTGCGGCAGTCTAACCTGGAGATAAGTGCATGCTCCCTCAGTCCATAACGTATCGGAATGCCGTAGACCATGAACCAGACTTCCATCCTCTTCTCGATGCAAGCGGTTCGCAGGAGTAGCATCCACATGCCCATCAGCTTGTGATTTCCTTGTTTCGGCAGGTGAAAGATATGTTGGAACTGCGGATGCTCTACAAACCACTTCTTCTCCGTAGTCGTTAGCTTAGGCTTCAAAGAATCTAGAGTGGCCAGAAAATCAATATAGAAGCACCGCGTTGATATCTTTATTTTCTTCATGTACTCCGATGGGGGGAAGTACATTCTCAAAGGTTGCATGGCTGTCATTTCATCACCTGATTCCTGCAAAAATAAATAGTTTTACCAAGTTATTCCAGTAATACAATGTTAGTTTTACACAGTTATACTTGGTTGTGCTTAGTTTTACTCAGTTTTACAAGTTTTACTACATTAGTTATACTTAGTTTTACCGGTTTCCTTGGTTATACTTGGTTTCATTAGTTTTACACGTATTTTTACACTTACCGATTGGGAATCGGAGCTGTTCTCGGATTCCTCCTCGTCTTCTGATATACCATTGATTTTAGGGATTTTAACCATGGTATATGTGTTATTTATCGAGTCTTTTACTACGTTTTAGAGTCTTTTCAGGTGTTTATTAGGTACAAGCACATCTGGAGCATATTTGGTGATTTTGGCACTTTCTGGAGCTAATTGGAGTACTTAGCCGAGAGATAGAGTTCACTGTCCGAAACAGAGAAAGGTGTCGATCGTTGCATGCCTAGCATCGATCGATGCACCAGCGAAATGGGCCAAACGGCGGTTTAATGAAGAATGATGACATTGCAATTCTGCCCAGAAGTTCCTGATATTTACAAAGAAGCCCCAATTCGTGTTTTAGGTTATAAATAGAGTTTTTGAGCCATTGTTTAGGCTATGCTTCATAACTAAGTTTTATTCTCTTAGGAGATTTTAGGGGGCTGGTTTTGTTCTCGAAAGAGACTTGATTTTGAACCCCAGTTCTTATTTGATTATATGATATTTGGTTTTCTACTTATGATGTTTTCTGTTTCGATGAACATGTCTGAGTAGTTTACCTGTTAGGTTGAAGGATTCTCATTAAGGATTTCAGAGAATTATAGTTTAATTAATTTGTAGAGATTTATATCTGCTAGTTCTTTATCTAAGTTGTTCTTAATGCTAAATCTGAAGTAGCTAATCAGAGTTATGATGTTAGGTTGATTAATTCAGCGGAAGTTGGTTAATTTAGCTAGAAAGAACTTAGATAAGCAATTAAACTGTTCGCAAACGGAAGTTTGGTTCAGGTTAATTGTGAACATATCAAACTTGGAATTAATGCTAGTTTAATCTGTTAGTTCTCGCAAACGAAAGTTTGGTTTGCTGCACTTAGACTTAGAGAATTATCGCAAAGGAATTTGGTTAATTCTATATCTGTGTTCTGAGTTCTAGAACAGTTATTGATTAGATCTAGATAGATTGATTGCTTGCGTTCCTGATTTCCTGAGAACTCCTGAAACCTAACGCTTCGCCTTCTTGCTTACAAACTCACTTGATATACCTTGCTATTTCGTTTACTGTTTTCACATCTGCTTCGCTTAATTTAATCTGAACTACTAATAATCTATTGTGTGACTGAGAGTCCTCGTGGGATTCGATACCTTATATACTACGATTGCATTAACTGTGCACTTGCAGTAGAATAGGGACAAACTATACACCTATCAAGTTTTTGGCGCCGTTGCCGGGGACTCTTTGAGTTCACCAATAGATTTAGTATTAGGATTTAGACTAAGCATCCTTTTTAATTTTCTTGTTTACTCACGTTTTTGATTTTTGGATTCGCAGGGATTCGCACTGCATCGATCGTTGCCACCTTGCATCGATCGACACAAGGCGAGAACAGCGATGCTGAGATCTGAGACGTTCAATAGGTTCCGCGCCATGGAACCTGTGATTTTGATTCGCGGTGGAAACGGCGTTTTACGAGACCAAGAGGGTCACATATGCAACCCAAAAGGTCAGAAAATAGATGGGGAAGGAAACCCCATCTTACCAGATTACCATGTATTGGTTGGGAAAGTAGCTGAGATGCAGAGTAAGATAGATGACATCCACGACATTTTACTTAGGGAGAGACAGTTCCGAGCAGAGGAAGAAACTGATAAATTTGCAGAGGTACACTATATGGCTGGGGCCGACTCTTATGGACATACATTGGGACATCAGCAGAGACAAGGTTCTAGGCATGCTCAAGGATCAAGAGACCATAACTATACTTCCTATCTGGCACCTTCTACACAAAGGAGCAAACTAGAGATGATGATAGAACAATCAATTGAAAAGCAACAGCAGAACACAGTTTCTTTCAGCTCGAAGCTAGAGAACCTGTACACTAATTTGAATGAGAAATTTGAATCCTTGAGCACTCGTATGAAGCAGCTGGACACACAGATGGATCAAGTTTCAAGTTCTACCTCAAGGAAGGATTCTCAAGAAGCTCATGCCAACAACATTCCCATTCAGGATGACACACAGATGGATCATGGATCAAGTCTAGCAGTTAAGGCTGTGGAATTTGTGGAAGACAGAGGGGGATTTGATGTTGAATTACCTGAGTTTGAAAGCTTCGATGCACCTGACTCAACAGAGATTGACATGGATCTCTTGACTTGGATAGCTCAGATTGAAGTGGGACCAAGCCAAGAAGAGAAATTTGAGTTTGAGATGGCTGGAATGGACCAAGAAGCGGATAAACCAGAGACTGTAGTTGAAACACGAGCTGAGACGACAGCATCGATCGATGCATCACAAGCACCGATCGTTGCACCCCGAAAGGAACCAGTTTCACTCATATCTCAAGGACCTTCTAAGGAAAGAACCTATAAACCTCCATTACCATTCCCGAAAGCTCCCGTTAAGTCTAAAGATGTGGTTCAGTGCACAGTGGTGGTTGGCAAGAAGATGGTGGTTCCACAAGAGCCTATTATAACATCTTCAAGGCCTAAAACTACTCATAAACAAAAGGCTCCGAACATCAAAACTTTGCCAAAGGTAAAGCATAAATCCTCTAAGTTTAAACCTCCTGACTCCACTGTTTTGAATGCAGGAAAGAGCGTTAAAACACCCAAGTGTCAATCTCACCCTACATTCATCCCGACGTTCCTTGGACGACATCATGCTGCTACTGCTTACACACCACCATGGATGATAAGGCATTCACAGAGACACTCAAAGTCTCTGTTGAAACCTCCATGAGTCTGACCTCTTTCCAAAAGTCAAGCTAATGACTTAAAACAAGCGCTGAGTGGGAGGCAACCCACTGTTAGGTTTAATTATTTTTCTTTTTCATTTTTGGTGTTTTTCTTAGGATTTCACGTTTTTATTTGTTTTTGTTAGTTTTTAGATACAGAACACAAGTCTGGAGATGTGTGACGATCGTTGCTCACATGTGCAACGGTCGTTGCAATTGGTTCAAATCGAAAAAATTAAGGTACGTTGAGCTAAACCGGAATTAATCTGGTTCAACCAGCATCGATCGTTGCATACACTGCAACGATCGTTGCACCCACGACCAGGTAAGTTACCTTAAACCCTATTTTCTCTCCTTCTTCTCCATTCCTTTTTGGTCGACACACCGAGAACCCAAACCGAAAATCGCCATTTCTTCATCGATTTCTTTGATTCTAAGCACTATTTCACTTGTTTTTACATACCCAATCTGTTTCCCCAACCCATATCTCAAGAAATCAAGGTAATGTTCTTCAATTTTCGAATTTTCGGATTGGATTTTTAGGGTTTTAGGGTTGTTGATTTTTGGACCAAAAATTGATGATGCATGCGTAATTAGAACGATTTAGGGTGATGGATGATGATTTTGAACTGATTTGAGACAATGTGGCTTGGATTTGACTGATTTTTGATGATTTGTTTGCGGCAAAATCGCCCTGCAACGGTCGTTGCTCTAGAGCAACGGTCGTTGCATTGCAATTTTGGGAAATGTTCGATACAACGAAATCGCCTTGCAACGATCGATGCCTTAGATGCAGCGGTCGATGCTTCGCGATTTCACAGTGAAATTTTGCCGAGACTTATAAATGTTTGAACTTTGTTTTTGCAGATGGCGTCTCAAAGGCAACCCCGTAAGAAGCGAGCCACAGCTTCCACAGCAACAAGACACTACACCCCACCGCCTCAATGGTTCAGCAGAGAGTCAGAGGCACCCGCACCATACAACAGATACGGGCCGCCGGTTGCTTTACCTTGGCCCAGAGAGGATGCCACACCGATGCAGACGACCAGACAGTGGCCGGAGGACCTTATACGCTTCTTCAAGTCTGCTGAGTTCACCGAGAGGCCGTTGCTCAGTCGATGGGACGAGTATGACTCGCTTCTCTACAGTGGTTGGTGTGGGATGATCATCAAGCCGACTAAGTTCGCGGACTACTCCACCTGCAGGATTCTGGGGATCGATGAGCAGGTGCTAGCTGTGTGCAGAGGCATTGGTCTAGGGACAATGCCGATGCGACACTATGACCTCTATCCTGAGCTGGTCAGGCAGCTATTGACAACTTGCAGAGTGGTTTACTCGGATCCCGACCACAGGAGCGCTACAGTGGGTGCTTTCACCTTCATGAGTTGGGGAGTCAGGTATCGGATTCCTCTACGTGATCTCTGCAGGATCTACGGGTTCAGTACTGAGCCGAGGCGCATAGCCATGCCACTCGAGTGGGATCCGGTGGAGGCTCGCACATTCTGGGAGAGTATTGGCAGCGGTCGATACAACTCCAGGACCACACCAGTAGTGCAGATGAGACATCCGGTGCTGCGATATGTCTCGCGTATCTTGTGCTGGAGCTTGCTTTGCAAGTTTGAGGCCAACAAGATGCGCAAACTTGAGATGGAGTTGCTGTTTATGGGGCTGAGAGATCAGTTTAGAGGTTCTGGCGTGAGAGATCCGACTGCGGGTCTCAACTTGGGAGCTATTTTTGCACAGCATTTAGTTGATCTGCAGCTGAAGCCGTTTGATGGAGCTGGTACTGAGACGGTAGGGAGTTTACTTACTCCCATTTTTGAGTATTGTGGGATTCCTCTTCATGGCACAGAGCGTGATACAGCTCGGGAGTTCCTGGATCTCAGCCATTTGCAGAGCGCTACCTGGCTCAAGGAGGGGCGCATTTGGGTTTACACTGATCCGACCACTGGAAGGACTGGTATTGAGCTTCCTGCTGCCAGATGGACACAGATTGACACATTAGAGGCACTGAGATTTCAGCCTCCTGAGTCTGCACAGCGTGGGATTCCGACTATGGCTCATCCGCTGGGAGAGCCTTCCTCACGAGCTTCGACTTCTTCTGCCCCTACTCCTGCGCCAGCGCCTGCCCCAGTCGACATTGTGGGTCCCTTTCCAGAGCCTGCGATGGCTTACGGTGCATACTCTGAGGCAGAGTGGAGAGAGAGATCAGATGGTATGTTTCGAGTTCTTTGGAACTTCGTGCGTACTTGCAGCTGCAGGAGGCCACCACAGATCCATCAGCCCGTACCTGACCGTCGTCGACAGCGATCTCCGACTGATACTGATCCCGCACCCGAGGCAGCCGATGATGATGCACTGTATGGTGGGATAGATGATGTTAGCGAGTGAGAGTAGTCTCCATGTTCAGTCTTTCGGTTCTGTATTCTAACTTTTTCTTTTCTTTTGCACTTTTCTTCTTTGATTTTTAGGATTCTACTATGTTTGGATGATTTGCACTTTATTTGGTACATCTTTTGCTTCGGTTTTACTCTGTTTCTAGTGTTCTCAGCTTGCAGGGATCAAAATTGACAAAAACAGACGGACTAACCTGCTAACTTGCTGACTGTTCGTGAAAACGCAGTGCGTCGATCGACACACCATTGTGTCGATCGTCACAATACGAAAGAATCGCACAGCAACGGTCGGTGCACTTAGTGCAACGATCGGTGCATGTGCGACAGAGGTAAAACCCGACAGAACTAAAACATCCATTAACCATTTTTCTTTCTTTTTACCGATCCTTCGCTGGACACTACTGGGGACAGTGTGTCTTAAGTGTGGGGGAGGTGCTACTGACTTTTGTTTTCTGTTTTCTTAAGAGTCAGTCCATTTTTCAGGAAATTTTTTGTTTTATTGAGTCAAAATTGTTTAAGTAAGAAACTATGATTTTCTGAGAAGATTTACAAGACTTGCAGGAACTTAAGTAACCATTGGGATGAAGTTGCAGGATCTATCTCTGACTATTAGAAAACCCCATCACAGATCAACCTACTGGGAACACCCACATTACTTCAGGTATCAGAGGATCCTTTTACTGACTTCAACCTTAATACTGACTTAGATTTCTCACCTAAGGGCTTGGTATACTTTGTGTCGGATTCCCTTGTTAGTTCTGACACAGCATGTCAACCTATCCTATTTAGTTCCCTTCTCCCCTTCTATAAAGTAAAAAAAAAATATATATATATATAATAAACTGAGGATGAGTTAGTAACTCCGAAGTGGTCATGGGAATAGTAGCAAACACTATTATCTCTCATGTGATCCATGGAATGTGTCCAAAGTACACCCCATAACGGGAAGAACACTGATAAAAAAAATAAAATGATACCCAGTGGGGAAAAATCAGTTGTTAAAGAAGGGAAAGAGAAGAAAGGGACTAGAGAAAGATAGTATGGTGGTCTAGAGCTGATAAGGTAAGAATCCATGTGCCCTTTGATCGATACTCCTTAGATGAGACCGCACTTAAATACTTGCAGAAGTCAGTAGGGAGAATTTGAATGCTTGAATGTGATTGTGGAGTTTACCTAGGACAGTTGCTAAGTGTGGGGGAAGTACATGTTGGTCTTGATATTCTGTGATTGATTCTTTCAGTGGTTTACTAAGGGGAATCTGAGTATTGTTGCTTCTAGGACGAAAAGAGTTTCTGAAGAGTTTTCAAACCTCTTATCTACATTTAATTCTTTGTCTTGCTTGAGGACAAGCAAGAGCTAAGTGTGGGGGAGTTGATATACCATGGATTTTAGGGATTTTAACCATGGTATATGTGTTATTTATCGAGTCTTTTACTACATTTTAGAGTCTTTTCAGGTGTTTATTAGGTACAAGCACATTTGGAGCATATTTGGTGATTTTGGCACTTTCTGGAGCTAATTGGAGTATTTAGCCGAGAGATAGAGTTCACTGTCCGAAACAGAGAAAGGTGTCGATCGTTGCATGCCTAGCATCGATCGATGCACGAGCGAAATGGGCCAAACGGCGGTTTAATGAAGAATGATGACATTGCAATTCTGCCCAGAAGTTCCTGATATTTACAAAGAAGCCCCAATTCGTGTTTTAGGTTATAAATAGAGTTTTTGAGCCATTGTTTAGGCTATGCCTCATAACTAAGTTTTATTCTCTTAGGAGATTTTAGGGGGCTGGTTTTGTTCTCTAAAGAGACTTAATTTTGAACCCCAGTTCTTATTTGATTATATGATATTTGGTTTTCTACTTATGATGTTTTCTGTTTCGATGAACATGTCTGAGTAGTTTACCTGTTAGGTTGAAGGATTCTCATTAAGGATTTCAGAGAATTATAGTTTAATTAATTTGTAGAGATTTATATCTGCTAGTTCTTTATCTAAGTTGTTCTTAATGCTAAATCTGAAGTAGCTAATCAGAGTTATGATGTTAGGTTGATTAATTCAGCGGAAGTTGGTTAATTTAGCTAGAAAGAACTTAGATAAGCAATTAAACTGTTCGCAAACGGAAGTTTGGTTCAGGTTAATTGTGAACATATCAAACTTGGAATTAATGCTAGTTTAATCTGTTAGTTCTCGCAAACGAAAGTTTGGTTTGCTGCACTTAGACTTAGAGAATTATCGCAAAGGAATTTGGTTAATTCTATATATGTGTTCTGAGTTCTAGAACAGTTATTGATTAGATCTAGATAGATTGATTGCTTGCGTTCCTGATTTCCTGAGAACTCCTGAAACCTAACGCTTCGCCTTCTTGCTTACAAACTCACTTGATTTACCTTGCTATTTCGTTTACTGTTTTCACATCTGCTTCGCTTAATTTAATCTGAACTACTAATAATCTATTGTGTGACTGAGAGTCCTCGTGGGATTCGATACCTTATATACTACGATTGCATTAACTGTGCACTTGCAATAGAATAGGGAAAAACTATACACCTATCATCTTCTTCCATAGATTCAGAAGGGATTATTGTCTCCTCAACTCTCGGCTGGGTTGGTTGTTGTTTCGGTTGCTGTGAATCAACCTCGTCTCCGTCTTCTGAACTCTCTGTATCCCTCTCTGTCTTCTCGTCATCATCTTCTTCATCCTCTTCTACTTCACTCTCATCTCCTTCGCTCTGTTTCTCGAGATCAACTTCTCGTTCTTCGTAAGGGACCATAGAAAGATCATTAACGGCAGGAGGAGGGTTCCCCGGAACATTACCGACCGGATTCGTGGTCGTGGTACCAACAACATCGCTCACCGGAGGAGGAGGAGGAGCATTCGTGGTAGTTGTAAGCCTTGCTACACCACTCGCCGTCGCCGGAGGAGGAGGAGCATTCGTAGGCTTCTTAGGGCTTGCTACAACACTCTCCGTCGCCGGATGAGAAGGAGGATTTGTAGGAATTTCTAGCAGTTCTAATCAGGATTAGCAACCCTAGTCTGAATTCCGAGCCTAGGATCTACAGGTTCATGTAATTGAATCTATCAGATCTGGAGATTACCTTGTGATTAGCAGCGGAAGTCTTAGCAAGTAATCGAGATCTAGAGCGCCTCAAGTGCTGCGCCTCTACTGGTATCCACACGCACACAAGCTGAACAGAAGGGATGCTAGTGCCTATAGAGATCAGATCTCTCAAGAGGTTTCTCTCTAGTTTCTGGTGGCTGTGAATTAGGTTAGAAACGAGTTTAGGTCGACCATATATCTTATATATGTTGACTTAAACCGTCCCGGGATTAACTAATGATTAAACCAATTTAATCCGTCAATCCGCGAGTCGTGTCGACCGACACACTCTATGTGTCGATCGACACGGCCAATCTATGTCGACCGACACTCCTAGTGTGTCGATCGACATCGCCCAGAAATGTCGATATTGAATGCATATCAAATATGCATTCATCCGATCATTACATTAATGATCATCCTCTCATGCAATGTCCAGTTTGCTTAGGTGTGTGACCCTGTAGGATCATATAACACTAGCAATGAGTTCTCAACTCATTGATCATAAGTGGCTTCTAGCAAAGCGTTATGACTACCTAGTGTCATATGATTGTCTCATCTCGACAACACGACTTTCTCTCAGAGTAAGTACAAATAGATTTCAGGACATTCCCAACAATCTCCCACTTGTACTGGAATCGTCTATTCCCTTTTAATCCCTTTGTATCCATATCTCAATCTAGCATAAGGCAAGAACTGTGTCATCCTTATTAAGCTAGATCACGTTTATCGAATCCCGATTTGTACTGATGGAAAACAAACAACTGACAATCAGTTCGTTTGAGCGCGGCCACGCATTTCCAGTATCAAATCTTCGATAGGCCCAGAGATATTTAACTCCTGTTATATAGGAGGTACAAATTTCATCTTGTTCCATCCATGTCTCTTTTATACTTCATGATACGCCTAATCAGTGTCTTTATGATCACCAGTTACGGCTGACGTTTGAAAAAGTCAAGACGAACCAATCCATATAAGAGAGGACATGATGAACTCAGGTCTAAGGACTATACTCTTTAGTCGTAACGAGAAACTCTTATGACACTCATATAACATCTTGTAGAGTTCTCATTAACGGGTCAAGTCCGATCATGTGTTCTCTAACACATATCTATGTGAATGACTTTAATACACTTATTAATGACTCCATGAAACATGGTCATCAGTCACCTCACATACTAGTCTCACGTGGTTGTTAATGTCCCACGTTAACAACCTCGACCAGGGACCATTATAATTTATGTCATTTATTGCTTATAGGGTTTCATGAACAAGTCACATACTTGATGACCTATAAAATGTCATAAATTACTTTGGGACAATATATATATATTTAATTAACACAATTAAATAATACTGAAACAATTTCATTTAAATAACATAACTATTATGTCTTTGTGAACATCATGTCATAACTAAAACAAATACAACTCCCACTGAAATAAAGATCATATCTTAAGAAATCTAATGCCTACAACAGTTGTATGAAACTCATGCTTAGGCCTTGGGAGGGGCTTGGTCAGCGGATCAGCAACATTCTCATCCGTAGGGACTCTGCTGATCTTCACATCTCCTCTATTCACAATATCACGGATAAGGTGATATCGCCTTTCTATGTGTTTGGATTTCTGGTGTGATCTAGGTTCCTTTGCTTGCGCAATGGCTCCATTGTTGTCACAATACAAAGCCACTGGCTCAGAAATACTAGGAATCACACCAAGTTCAGTGATGAACTTCTTGATCCAAACAGCCTCCTTTGCCGCTTCAGAAGCAGCGAGGTACTCAGCTTCAGTTGTGGAGTCTGCTACAGTGTCCTGCTTGGAACTCTTCCAGCTTACTGCACCGCCATTCAGGCAGAAGATGTAACCAGATTGCGATCGGAAATCATCTTGGTCTGTCTGAAAACTTGCGTCTGTGTAACCACTTACTACCAGCTCATTACTTCCTCCATACACCAAGAATTTATCTTTAGTATTTCTCAAATACTTCAGAATATTCTTGACTGCTGTCCAGTGACTTTCACCTGGATCCGATTGGTATCTACTCGTCATGCTTAAAGCACAAGCAACATCTGGACGAGTACAGAGCATGGCATACATGATGGATCCCAACGCCGAGGCATAGGGAATCCGACTCATGCGATCTCGCTCAGCAGGTGTCTCAGGACACTGCTTCTTGCTGAGACTTATGCCATAAGACATTGGTATGAAGCCCTTCTTGGAATCTTGCATTCTGAATCTGTGTAAGACCTTATCGATATAAGTGTCTTGACACAGTCCAATCAACTTGTTTGATCTATCTCTATAGATTCTTATTCCAAGAATATACGCGGCTTCTCCCATGTCTTTCATTGAAAAACAACTTCCGAGCCAAGTCTTAACAGACTGTAACAACGGAACGTCATTTCCGAGAAGAAGTATGTCATCTACATACAACACGAGAAATGCAACTGCGCTCCCACTAGTCTTCTTGTAAACACATGGTTCTTCTTCGCTTCTGATGAAATCAAACTCTTTGACTGCTTCATCAAAACGAAGATTCCAACTCCGAGATGCTTGCTTCAATCCATAAATGGATCGATGAAGCTTGCATACTTTCCTAGCTGCATTAGGATCGATGAAACCTTCGGGCTGTGTCATGTACACATCCTCTTCCAGAATTCCATTAAGGAAAGCTGTTTTCACGTCCATTTGCCAGATCTCATAATCATAATGAGCAGCTGTTGCTAGGAGAATCCGAATGGATTTAAGCATGGCGACAGGTGAATAGGTTTCTTCATAGTCAATACCATGAATTTGTTTGAAACCTTTTGCCACTAGCCTTGCTTTATATATCTGAATATTTCCATCCACATCAATTTTCTTCTTGAAAATCCATTTACACTCAATGGGTCTTGCACCATCGGGTAAATCAACCAAAATCTATACTTGGTTCTGTGACATGGATCCCATTTCGGATTCAGCGGCTTTCAGCCACTTTTCGGAGTCAGGGCTCATCATCGCTTCTTCGTAGTTCGCGGGCTCGTCACTGTCAATGATCAATAAATCATGACAATTGGTTACGAGAAATCCATATCTCTCGGGTTCGTGACGGATCCTTTCGGATCGGCGAATTTCAGGCTCCACAGGCGTTGGGTCTACAACTCTTTGTAGATCCAATTGTTGCTCTTCCTCTACGGGTTGAACATTTTCCTGCGGTTCTCGAACTTCTTCGAGTTGTACTTTACTCCCACTGTTTCTCTTGGAAAGAAACTCTCTCTCAAGAAAAACACAGTTCCGAGCAACAAACACTTTGTTCTCGGATTGGTTGTAAAAGTAGTATGCCTTGGTTTCCTTAGGATAACCAACGAAGTAGCATTTATCAGATTTGAGTTCAAGCTTATCTGTAATTAATCGCTTAACATAAGCTTCACAACCCCAAATCTTTAGGAAAGACACACTTGGAACATTTCCAGTCTACATCTCATGTGGTGTCTTTGCAACTGATTTTGACGGAACCCTATTAAGTGTAAACGCAGACGTTTCTAGAGCGTATCCCCAAAAGGATAATGGAAGAGTTGAGAGACTCATCATTGATCGAACCATATCTAATAAAGTCTGATTTCTCCTTTCAGACACGCCATTCCATTGTGGTGTTCCAGGAGGAGTGAGTTGTGAAACAATTCCACAATCTCTCAAATGATCACTGAATTCTTGGCTTAAGTATTCTCCTCCACGATCTGATCGAAGAGCCTTAATACTTTTGCCAAGTTGATTTTGTACTTCATTTTGGAACTCTTTGAACTTTTCAAAGGATTCCGACTTGTGTCTCATTAAATAGACATAGCCATACCTGCTGAAATCATCAGTGAAGGTAATGAAGTATCGAAAATTTCCTCTGGCACTTGTGCTCATTGGGCCGCATACATCTGTATGTATAAGGCCCAACAGGTCACTGGCCCTTTCGTTTGATTTGTTGAAAGGGGCCTTAGTCATTTTGCCTAGTAAACAAGATTCACATTTCTCACATGATTCATAATCAAATGAGCCCAAAAGCCCATCACTATGGAGCTTTTGAATCCGTTTCTCGTTTATGTGGCCCAAACGACAATGCCATAGAAAAGTCTGATTCGTGTCATTTGATTTGAATCTCTTGGTGTTAATGTTATAGATTGGTTTAGTTTGATTTAAAACATAAAGCCTATTCTCTAATGGGCTGCTACCATAAAATATATCATTGTAATCAAAAGAACAACATTTATTCTTAATTGAAAACTGATATCCTTCCACATCCAAAATAGGAATGGAAATAATATTTCTGCTTATAGCAGGTACATAGTAGCAATTATTAAGCTTTAAAACCAAACCAGAAGGTAAAGACAAGTTATATGTTCCTACGGCTAATGCAGCAACTCTTGCTCCATTCCCCACGCGCAGGTCCACTTGTCCCTTTTCCAACTTCCTACTGTTGCTTAGGTCCTGCATATTTGTACAAATATGAGCACCACAGCCGGTATCCAATACCCAAGAAGTAGAAACAGAAGTAGTAACATTTACTTCTATAACATAAATACCTGAAGATGAAGTCTCGAAAGTCTTCTTCTTCTTCTTCTTCTCTTCCAAGAATTTATTGCAATTTCTCTTCCAATGCCCAGGCTCTTTACAGTAATGGCACTTATCAGTCTCAGATGGGCCCGGCTTGGGCTTAGGGGTTGGCGCCGGCGTGTCCTGGTTCTCAACCGGGACTGCCTTGCCCTTTCCCTTACCTTTGCCAAGTTTATTAAACTTCTTACCCCCTTGTACCATAAGTACATTAGGAGTGCCCTTCTTGATATCTGGCTCAGCTGTCTTGAGCATGCCATGCAGCTCAGTCAATGTCTTTGTCAAGTTATTCATGTTATAGTTCATAACAAACTGATCATAACTTGACGGCAGTGACTGCAGAATGATGTCAGTAGCCAACTCTTGGCTAATGGGAAAATCCAGCTTCCCCAGGTTATCAATACAACCCATCATCTTAATGACATGAGGACTGACTGGACTGTCCTTTGGTAGCTTGCATTCAATGAGAGATTTAACCGTCTGGTATCTCTCAGTTCGTGCTTGCTCCTGAAACATACTTTTCAGGCTAGTGATCATCTCCACGGGCGACTCCACGTTCTCGTATTGCTTCTGCAAATCCGAGTTCATGGTAGCCAACATGAGACAATTCACATCGACCACATCATTAGAATGCTTGTCCCAAGCATTCCTTTCTGCATGTGGAGCATTGGCTCTCGGTTTTTCAGGGAGAACATTTTCAAGGACATAGTCCCGCTTCTCCTGCTTGAGAACAATTCTCAAGTTCCGATACCATTCGAGAAAATTCGATCCATTTAACTTGTCCTTCTCAAGGACGGATCGCAGGGAGAAAGAATTATTATGAGTAGTAGTCATAGCTGAGAAATGAGAAATCTTAACTTTTAAGAAAACTCGCATTATATTCAAACAATGCTTCCTCAGATGAATATAATGATCCAAGATCCATATTTTACTAAATTCAAGTGAGCCACTGGCTATCACTCAACTTTAGCTATTTAGGTAAGCAACAACCTTGCTAATTATATCCAATATAACTCTTGGTTGTGGATCGACATCTTATGTCCAATCCACCTGATGTCTCTGGGCCCAAAACGATTTTGATGGCCCAGTCAAGTAAACCAATCTCTTCAGTCACGTAATTGTCGATGTCTTGCACTGCAAGTCCATCAACACGATTACCTCTGCCTTACTCATGAAATTGTGGACATCTTGCACTGCAAGTCTATCACACAACTAAATGGGTCTTGACAGTTGACAAGATTGGAAAGACATCAAGTATCACTTGATATTTGGTTGAGGAACGGAACCATTTAAAACGTTCAGTTTTACTATTTTTAATTCTTATAATTAATTGATTTATCATGCTTTGGTTCTGTGATTGCAGGTTCCAAAACCCAATCATCGAATCTGATGTCGACCGACACTACTATAGTGTCGATCGATACAGAATAACCAAAAGCAATCCGCGATAACCGATCAATCCAATTGATCCGGTTTCGAATACCAGTCGGTGTCGATCGATGCTACACTAGCATCGGTCGATACCAACCTAATCAAACCAATCGCAATTCAAACCATTTAACCAAGCTCGATAACCGGTCCAATCCAATTGAACCGGTTCATCAATCTCGCGAGGTTTGTGTCGACCGATACAACTCTTGTGTCGATCGACACTAGGCGAAAAGTTTTATTTGGGTTATCCTTCTGTGTCGACCGATACCCGCTTGGTGTCGATCGACACAGGGTGATAATCCCTAAACGTTTTTCAAGTTAAAACCCTAAAACTAGATTTTAATCAAAAACGAATTTCAGCATGCTTGTATCAACTATACAGAGATCCAGATTCAACTAATCTAATCAACATGCCACAGATTCAATGGAACCCTAAAGCTCTGATACCACTGTAGGAATTTCTAGCAGTTCTAATCAGGATTAGCAACCCTAGTCTGAATTCTGAGCCTAGGATCTACAGGTTCATGTAATTGAATCTATCAGATCTGGAGATTACCTGGTGATTAGCAGCGGAAGTCTTAGCAAGTAATCGAGATCTAGAGCGCCTCAAGTGCTGCGCCTCTACTGGTATCCACACGCACACAAGCTGAACAGAAGGGATGCTAGTGCCTATAGAGATCAGATCTCTCAAGAGGTTTCTCTCTAGTTTCTGGTGGCTGTGAATTAGGTTAGAAACGAGTTTAGGTCGACCATATATCTTATATATGTTGACTTAAACCGTCCCGGGATTAACTAATGATTAAACCAATTTAATCGGTCAATCCGCGAGTCGTGTCGACCGACACACTCTATGTGTCGATCGACACGGCCAATCTATGTCGACCGACACCCTTAGTGTGTCGATCGACATCGCCCAGAAATGTCGATATTGAATGCATATCAAATATGCATTCATCCGATCATTACATTAATGATCATCCTCTCATGCAATGTCCAGTTTGCTTAGGTGTGTGACCCTGTAGGATCATATAACACTAGCAATGAGTTCTCAACTCATTGATCATAAGTGGCTTCTAGCAAAGCGTTATGACTACCTAGTGTCATATGATTGTCTCATCTCGACAACACGACTTTCTCTCAGAGTAAGTACAAATAGATTTCAGGACATTACCAACAGGATTGTCGGGATTATCCTCGATTTTCTTGGTGGTTAGACAAGTTTTGGGCACCATGTTTTACGGAAGGGTTCGCGTGATTGAATTCGATTCCAAGAACAAGGAAGAATAGGGAAGTTAAGATTGAGAGAGATGAGAGGGAGTGGGGAAGAATCGAAAGAGGGAGTGAATCGAAAGAGGGATTTAAGAGATGAATTGGGGGTTTTGGGGGGATTTTGGGGATTTTTTATTTTTTTTGATAGGTCCCGTTTTTTTAATTAATCGGATCTAACCCGACTCTCTGGGTTACCCGACTCGGATAAATCGGGTAAACCACCATTTTTTATGGTTCATTTGGTTCATGTAAAGTCTGAATTCTGATTTCGGTTTGTTCAGGTAGACCGTCTGGTTTACCATGTAATTAAACGAAAATCATAAGGTCTTTTGGTAATTTCGTTTGTTTTCGATTAAAAGAAAATGTTAATAAAAATTCTAATAAATAGAGGGGCATATGAGATTTGTTTCCAGTACGGAGGGGCTCTGGAGACAATAATCCTCTCCCCAAGCCGCTTAAATCACCATCAATACTCCTTATTAACCACATTCTACTCCATCGAGCATCAACTGCCATCGTTTCGTATCTACCCTCCCAAATTGCTATAAAACATACCTCACACCACCCGCAAATCTCCACGCATATTTCTTAATTTAGAACAAAAAACCACAGAAATCCGCAGCACTAAACAAAGTCCAAGCAGCATCCCTAGTTTTAATCCAGCACTTCGTCGCCATACGGCCGCCTCACCGTATATCCCGTTCGATGACTTCCATCGCTTTTGATTTTTGAGTATTGCTTATTTGTGTTGTATGGTTACATTCTTGGGGGACAAGATGAGTTCTTCACCTCTTATGATGAGGTTCACGACAGCTTTGATTCCATGGGTCTTCAAAAGAATCTGCTCAGGGGTATTTATGCTTATGGTACGTATAGAAGAACCCGAGAAAGCTTTCTGTCTTTTTTTTGTTTCTCTCTCTCCTCTCTCTCTCTCTCTTAAACCTCATCTCATGTGTGCTTCGGTGTCTATCTTTTATATGTTTTGAGAAACCTTCTACTTTTCAGCCAAGAGAAATCGTCCCTTTCCGCAAAGGTCTGGATGTGATCCAGGTCTGGATGTGATCCAAGGCTCAGTCCGGTACTGGGAAAATGCAACTTTCTGCTCTGCCGTCTTGCAGCAGCTACACTACGATATTTTCCAGTGCCAGGCTTTGGTTCAGGCTCCAACCGGTGAGCTCGCCCAGCAGATTGAGAAGGTCATGAGGGCCCTGGGTGATTACTAAGGTGTCAAGGTTCATGAATGTGTTGGTGGAACCAGTGCCCATGTAAGTGTTGTTGCTCCAGGGTGTGTCTTTGACATTTTAAAGAGGCAATCTCTCCCCGCTGACAACATCAAGATGTTTGTTCTTGATGAAGCTGATGAAATGCTCTACCGTGGTTTCCAGGACCAGGTTTGTTGGTTGATATTTCCATGTTTTCAAATCTATTATCATTACGTCCTAAACTCGGGTCAAACTGATTTTCTTTTTCTATGTTATATCTGGGATTTTAAGTTCTATCACATATTCCAGCTTCTCCCACCAAAGATTCAAGTGGGTGTTTTCTCAGCAACATTGCCACCGGAAGCTCTTGAGATCACAATGAAATTCATGAGCAAGCCAGTGGGAATCTTGGTAAAACCTGATAGACTCAGACATGTTTTTTTGGTTAGTTTCTTTCCCTCTGCAGTTCTCGAAGAACCTTTGCCAGCTTGAGCTAGAAGAAACTGATCAGCAAAACGATTTTGTCATTCTTTTAGCACTTCGTTTTTAGTACTCTTGAAGTTGACTTGCATCATTTGTAAAGAACAGATTATTTGTGGAATCCCATCGTGTTCGTCGACAGTCCACATAACTAACCACTCTTTGATTCAATGATATTACGCTTGAAAAGATTCGGGTTTCAATAATGAAAAAAAATCCACTGTTTGAATCTGAAACTGACATTCATTAGTTTGTTTGGGAGTGTTTGGCTTCAATATCCTTGAGTCTGAGAGTGGCTGCTCTCTTGTGTGCATAGTCGCCACATATGGACCAAGGTTTCTAAGACCTTCCTCTGTCGACGATTGTACAATCATGAACTTTAGGAAAGAGTCTAGGGAGACGCCATTGTACATTCTTGCATACCCATATGTTGGAAGAACGTTGTTTGTCCCGCTCGCGTAATCCGCAACACTCTCTGGAGTCCACGGCCCTATGAAACAGAACATGTGTTCTCAATCAGTCCCTCCCGTTTCTCAGCGTCTTTGACATTGATGATCAGATGTTCAGGTGCATACAGGTTTGAGAATTGTTATTCCCTAGAGGATTAAGAAGAAAAAAACGGTGATCTTACTTACACATGCTGTTTTGAGATAGTAACAATAAGTGTAATCGTAAAGAGAGTGTACCTCAATCACCTCTCGAGCAAAAACTGTGAAACTGTGACTTAGAGCTTTTGAAGCAAACTCTCCTCTAGGAAGGCTTTTGCACTGTTTGGAAATTTCTTCTTCGATGGCTTTGAGATTTACTCAGGAGTCGGGACCAAAAATCTTCTCAACCTGCAATAATAACCAAAGAAAATTTCATGGGACAAGATTTAAGCTACTAAGGCATAGTATAAAATCTATGTATATCTTAGGACAAGAATCTGTCCCCCAGGCCATGACAGCTATAGCTTGCAAAGGCAAAATGAATAATAAGGAATACAACACAAGATGCTAGCAAGTGTAATTATTCATTATATTTAAATTACCTTATATATTGTTTTTTTTAACAAGGACGACAAAAAACAGATCAAGAATTTATTTGGGACGAAACAATTTCAGAGTTAACCGCATGAATTCAGAAAAAAACCAAAAATTATAGTCTCCGTTCATAACGCTGTCCTCAACTGAACTGTTACATATATCTTGGAGAGGTACAAGTAAAATAAGAGAGTCTTGCAATCTAATTCTATAATTGAGAAGCGAAAACGCACCAGATTCATTCTCAAAAGAGTCCCACATCGGTAGTTGGAAGAATAATTGCCTAATATATATATAGGGTAAGATGAGAAGAGAATTAATATGGAAGAAGAACAAGAGAGAGAGACCGAGAGAGAGAAAGAGAGAGAGAGACCGAGAGAGAGAGCGAGAGAGAGCGAGAAAATGAACCAGATTCATTCTCACGAGGTTAATTACCAGTTAATCCTTAATAAAATTTTAATGAATTGTTTCCGTTTAATTATGTTAATTTCCCTTAAAAATCGAGCCTTTTAGGTTATGTTAATTTTCTTAAAAGCATAAATCGCTCTAAAAAGTCAATCAACGAATCTAAATCTCATGAATTTAAAATATTTCATAATGAAAATAAACTTCCAAGTCACAAAGTTTATTTTCATATTTTATTTACTCTAACAAAATATTCTATCCGCACAAGGTGCGGACACCCCACCTAATTTATTTTAAAATAATGCAAAATAACTCACTCAAATTTTCAAAAATCATTTAATACAATAAAAACTGACATAAGTAACCAACTAGTTACACAAATAACCAAAAAAAAAAAGAAAACCTAAGTCCAGAGGCTACGATCTTTTAACTCTAAAGAGACCCAATCACAAAATTATCTATATTTATTAAGCCCATAGGCTACAATTCATTATAAAACAACAAACCATTAATACCGAAAACCCGACATATGCTCAAACTTATCGACTACTCGCCATTATGTTAAAATTTATTATTGAGCTTTTATTATAATCTGTTTTTTTTTTCATTTATAATCGTGTAATCTCTACAGAAGAAAATATTCAACTTTTCAATCAAATATTTTTTTTTCTTGTGAGATTGATTATTATTTAGTGTCTTGTGAACTTTTTATTATTCTGTATCTAATGTTAATACTGATCAATTGACTTTTTCGGCAAATTGCTGCATTTATTTAAAATTTTATGTTATTTTATTTTTAAGGTCAAACTTTACAAATTTCAAATGGAGTTTTACAGCCCAAACAAATTACAATGAGATCCAAATCCTATAAACCCAAGTTTAAACTAAAAAAAAACCTCTAATGAGAAACCCAAACTAACAAATCCTAGACAAAATCTAATCATCGACAGGAGAGAGATACGCCGTATTGACCGTCGGAAAAACATGACCAACCAAAACAACAAAAAACGATGGAGCCGCCATCGAGGTGCAGACACGAATCCTTGAAGCCATCGCCATCGCCATCGCCAAAGGAGGAGGAAACGGTGCAAACCTCCACTTACCTGACCAGATTTGGCAGAGAGCTATCAAAAAACTAAGCCAACCGATTGAAGAAAGAATGGAAGAGATAACAACGAGGAAGCAAAAACACCGATATAGGGAAAAAGGGAAATCGCCGTGAGAACACCACCACAAAAACTAACCACCGAGAAGATCCGCTGTCCCCAAGCAGCAACAAATTTTAAGGAAGATGTAATGGCCTTGGCCCAGCCCATTTAAAAATTTTTAAGAAAAGAAGAAAGAAAGCCCAAATAGAGCAATCCCAAGTCCAAAAGCCCATTAGACCATTTAAAAAACCTTAGGGTTTCCTCCCTTTTATTATAAATAGAGGAGCCACCCAAGGAGAAGAGGAGAAAGAGATCAGACAGCGAAGCCCGGCCGAAGCCGGAGCCCAGCCGCCGTCAGCCACCAGCCGCGAACCACCGTCGTCTTCCTCCGTCGTGCACCACCTCCGATCTCGTTCTCCTCTTACTTCATCTCTTTGAATCTTCTCCCAGGTTAAGTGGATCCAAAACCTCTATCGAACCTCTTTTCAATCTCTTCTTGTCTTGTTCTGAACCTCTGTGGTGTTAGATCTGAGATCTGATCTCATTTCTCAGATCTAACACTTTCCCAAACACAGATCTGAGATTGATGCAGTTCTGGCCGTCAGATTGATTCGCGTTTTTCCGTCGAACCGTAAGGAATCACAGAACGCACAATATGTCGTTGGAAATCCCTCGATCTCATCTTTCCATAAAAGTACGAATTGTTCAATTTCGACTTACCGTTTGGAAGTTATGATCTGTTTTCTAAAATGTGTCTGTTCTTGACGAATCAGATCTTGGTTTGGTCCAATTCAATTTCCAAAACCCGGTTTAACCAGGATCGATCCGGTTAAATTGGATCTGGTCCGGTTTACTCCGGTTTGGTTCAAACCGATTTTAATCTCCGGTTATCCAATTCCAATCTCAATTTCTGTTTTAACCGGTTTTCAATTTCAATCTTGGTGTGGTTCGGTTTTCTAAAACCAATTCGATTTTTAATTTCATTTTTCGGTTTGGTTCAACTTCAATTCAATTTCGGTTTACTTCGGTTTTCTCAATTCGATTTCAATTTCCGGTTTACCCAATTCGAATCCGGTTTAGCTGGTTCGATTCAATTTTAATTCTAATTTCGGTTTAGTTCGGTTTAGGTCGGTTAGCTGGTTTGGGCTGGTTATTTTCAAGTGATCATAACTAGCTCATCCCGAGCCCGATTTGAGCGAAACGAAAGCCTAATCCACTTCTTTTTTTGTCCTCTTTCCAGATCTGTTGTCCGTTCGGGCTAATAGAGCTTACTAATTCCGATTTTGCCCTTCCTTGATCAAGGTGAGGATCGGTCTTGACCCTTGCTTACTCTATCCAGTTCCGGACGATAGTCCTTTGTTAATACTGTCTTTCCTTGGTAATCTAGGATAGATATTCGCGTGATTGATTGTGAAACGTAGAATGCAAGGTTATCGCTTAAACTGAAAACGTTGAATTTGCGTGATGGACTTGTATTTCTTAGAACTATGGTAGGCCCCCTGAAAGGGTGTTGTGTGGCGGCTCGCGTACGCAGGGTTTGGTTGAGTGGTACGTTGACCGTTGAATCGTCGGAAGGGGGCGAGCCCCCCAGTGAGTTGTGATTGGCTCCGGGACCGATGTGGGTCACCGGGGTCGTGTTTGTTTGCGCTTCAGGCAGTAGGAGTCCAACGTACGGGGCGGTGGACGCTTTTGGTACGGTCTGGACGTAGATTGCGTGGTGAAAGCCTTCAGGTGATGATTGCAAGGTGTTATTAGCTTAGGACCATTGTTTCATAGTTGTGTGGCGTAAGAAGGGATCGCGGGTTCCTTAAATCCGCCATCACTGGGTAATTGTGTTTGAAACAATTGCTCAGTCCTCCTTTCCTTTCCATGTCCCCGTTTTCTCGCAGGTCCGGATGCGGGATTGATTCGATCATGTGACGTCATTGGTGAATTTGAATACGAAGAAAGCGCCGGATCCTGGGACAAGTTGCGAAGGTATCCCGGTTGGACCAAAATGGGTTCAACGGGTGCCCTAATGCCGCGTCTCTGGTTTAATTGGGAGGCGGGTGTTACAGAAGACATCCGGATGGAGCGACGGTAACGACCCACTCGCTAAAATCCTACCACCAAACGGAGAGATCCGCCGAACCATTAACATACCGAGAGGCATGAAACACCGAACAGCCGCATGTAGGCACCACCGAGAGAAAAAAGTCTGCCGAACTATATCTCGTCATCTAAGATCTAGGAGCACCGCTAGACTCCAGCACCGTCGCAACACCACCTCACATCGCCACTGGAATAAGATAGGACACCACATATAAATTAAGAGAGGAGTTTCAGACTGCGGATTAAACGCTGTCCATGCAAAGGAGAACGGTACCTCTCACACCGCCAAAGAGGATATTCAGCGGAGAGACGACAAAGGTAAAAAAGAGAAACGAGAGTCTAAAAATTAGAGAGAAGTCAGAAAATGATTATCTCTCCTTCACGTAGTAATATTCCTTACCAAAAAAAAATTCCTTATTCCTTACCAAATGTTTTCTATCGCCGTTTACGACGCATTCACCGTTTATAACGCCTTTTGGTCCGTAATTCTATTATGAAAGTATTGCATCTTTGGTTTAATATATGTAAGGTTTATACTTTATACTATGCAAGTTGTCAAAAAAAAAAAAACACACTTTATACTATGCAAGTTCGTCGAGTTTAAACATACATCGTCTTATTTCATAGTTCCATTGTAAGAATAATTGATCTTAGTTTTAATAATCAAACTAGTGTCTTACCCGCGTTTAACGCGGGTTTATTTTCTTTTTATTTAAATTTTTACATTTAGTGAGACAATAATGTTAGATATTTATCATTTTTTATTCTATTATAATTTATGTTGGCTGGGTTTAATTTTATTTTTTATTGTCATGTTATGTTATGAATGAGTTTTTGTTTTGGTTTTTATGTTAACATTTTATATCGTTTTATCAGTTTTTAGTGTTATATTTTAATTATTGAATTTATATTTTTTATTATATTCTGATTTTTTAGTTTTTTATTATCCTTCATTGGATAATTTTTCGGCTATTTAATTGCATTTATTTTTTGAACTTAAATATTTTTGTAGCTATTTTTTACAAATTTTATATTTATGTTATGTCTTGATATTGATATGTACTTGTGTGTTTATCATAATTATATGGAAAACAATAATATTACAGTAAATTTGATATTATCTTCTCAAAAATTAAAATCATAATAAACTAAATATACTTTTCATTGTAAAATTGATTTGTATGATAGTTTATATTTTTTCTGTACAATCGTATTTATTTTACATGGTTACATTTATTGTAATAGAAAAAATAAAATATAATAAATTATGTTAAATATATCGATTATCAATAATATTTTTTAGTTTAAACTATTATTTCAATATTATATACTACTTTTTTATTTTAATAATAATTTATTAATTTTAATGATTATATAATTTATAAAATAATTATGTATTAAATTATATAACTATATGTACTAATTGATTTAGTAACTTAATTATGCTTGATTTTATTTTTTTAAGTTAGATTTTAGTTAAAAATAATTTATAATATTTATTTTAATATTAATTTCGAAATTAGTTATTATTTTATTAAATTTTTGAAAAAGATTTTTGTTAGATATGATTAGGATAGAAAAAAGAAAACAAAAAATATTATAAAATATTATGAATAAATCAAATATAAATTGTTTTACAGTTTTACCCTTAATGAATGATACAATTCCTAATAAAATTAAGGGCAAATTTCGGAAACAACATTTATGTACCATGGTTAATATCCTGTTTTAATAGGTAAGATATTATCCTTTTCATCATCCTATAACTATCTACTTTAATCATTTCTGCATCACATTGTGATGACCACCACTTCCGTTTACACACAGAAAATATAGTAATCTAATCCTATACGATTACAATATAAGTTTTTACACAGTTCATGCCATGTCAATCACTACTGACAACTTATGCTACAACATAATTTTTTATTATCAACCATCTACAAAATGGAATAAATATTGTATATCCCATAAGGACAGTCCACATATCATACATGATTTTTTTGCATGAATGACCTCTTCTTTGGAGTTAAAACTAGATCTTAGACTCAATGAATATTAGACAAGAAAATAGTAAGATACTTTGGGACTTAAGTCCTATTCTCCGGTAACATGGACATGCTACTGAATATGTGATGAATTAGAGACTGAGTGGTCAAAAGGAGAGATGCCACAATTAAAGTCTTGAACTCATGCTAGTAATATGGAGTAGGCATGACTAGAAAGAAATGGTCTGCACATTTTAAATGCAGTGGGATGAGCTAACAATCGGGCAACCGTCCAGTTAAACAACCATGATAGCCCGATTCCACGTATCAAGGGAATTAAACCAAGTATGATTCTCGTTTAGGCGGGTGTTGGAGGTAGATTTAGCGCTTTTTTATGGTCCGTCCCAATAGCTGAACGGTCTGTAGGAAATTCAGCCCAAGTAAGAAGAAGTCAACCCATTGCGGAGTAGTTCGGCGATGACGAAGTAACTCGGCGACAATGTCCCGGCTGACCTACATCAAAAAAAGATAAATATGTTAAAATAATATATTTACAAAATGGAAGAAGATAAATGAAAATATTCTTAAAGAAAAGAAAATATATGTTAGTTCGAATTTTGTAAATAACATCAGTGAGAATCTAGGGAAAAACCATAGAATCTTTGGTATAAATATTATTCCCATGCGCAGGAAAAAACTAAGTTCACATGACACATTGTACTCAAAACCCTAGAGCTAGCGACCCCGTCAATTTCGGCTCTCATTCGAATAAATACTAGATTTTCTGGTCCTTCTTGGTTATTTCCTTTCGATCCCTTGATTCTTATTATCCAACTCCCTCGTTTTTAGATCAATTTATTGAATTGATCATTATGATTCTCTGAATCAACAGTTGGTGCAGTCTGTGGGGACTTTGGTTATATTTGATCAACCAAAGAAAAGATCGGCGATGACAAAAACACCACCTTCGTCGTAGGAGACAGGAAGAATGAGCAACGACGGCGACATCACGAACGCCAACATCGCAACGGGAGGAAAACGGACCCAGTCCAACTTGTCCCAACGAGCCGCATCAGCAACGACACAGAAGAAGGCGACCCCACCTGAAAGAGTTCGACCGAGACAACCCTCGACTGGAGCTGATCGAAGAGGTCAAGATCAATGACCAGTACACCAAACGAAGTGTAGGAATCTTAGCCGATCTCAATCCCAACATCAGCAACGACATAGACTTTCTCAAGCAAAAACGTGTCAACGTTCGCATGGTCAGTCAAAGACATGATATGTCACAAACTCAACGTCGACACCTTCAAACCCAACAAACAAAAAAGAAGGAACCTCAGAACAGAAAGAGCGAAGGCAGTAAACAATTGAGGTGGACAAGCTAATAGGAGAGGGGTCCATCATGGAGGTAAAGTACCCTGAGTGGCTTGCCAATCCAATGGTGGTCAAGAATAAATACGACAAGTGGAGAGTCTGCGTGGACTTCACGGATCTAAATAAAGCGTTCCCCAAAGATCGTTTTCACTACCGCATATCAACGACTAGTCGAAGAAACCGCCGAAAACGAACTCTTATCATTCATGGATGCTTTCTTCGGGTACAACCAAATCCGGATGCACCCGTACGATAGAAAAAGATATCATTCATAACAGACCAAGGAACCTTCTGCTATAAGGTAATGCCGTTCGGGCTAAAAAACGCGGGGGGCGACATACCAACGCCTTGTCAATAAGATGTTTTCCAAACACCTCGACTGCACTATGGAAGTCTATATCGATGATATGCTTGTAAAATCATTGGTGGCAAAGATCACGTCACGCATCTGAAAACATGTTTTGATATCCTGAACGACTGCGACATGAAGCTAAACCCAGGGAAGTGCACCTTTGGCGTCACCTCAGGAGAATTCCTGGGATACATTGTTACCGAACGAGGAATCGAAGCCAACCCAAAGCAAATTACAGCAACCTGCCGTCCCCAACGAAAACTCAAGAGGTGCAAAGGCTAACTGACAGGATCGCCGCGCTCAATCTCTTCGTTTCCAGGTCGACCGACAATTGCCTGCCGTTCTATCAACTCTTAAGAGGAAACAAGAAATTCGAGTGGGACGAATAATGCAAAGAAGCTTGCCAACAGCTAAATGAGTACCTCACAACATCGCCGATATTGGAAAGCCAGTATACGGGAAATGCTATATCTTTATATAGTAGTGTATAGCGCGGCCGTGAGAGGGGTCCTGGTTAAGGAAGATCGCGGTGACCAAAGACCTGTTTTTATGTCAACAAAACTTTGGATAGGGCAGAAACCTAACTATCAAAAAGTTGGTTTAGCTATCGTGACGTCGGCAAAAAGTCTCAGAACTTACTTCCAATCACACCCGGTCACCGTCCTAACGACCATTTTCTTGCGATCGAACTTGCACAGCCCGGCCAAATCCGGTAGATTGGCCAAGTGGACAGTCGAGTTGAGCGAATACAACATCGAATTCTGAGGCCGGACCAGCATAAAAGCTCATGTCCCGGCAGATTTCATCGTCGAACTCCCATCAAAGTTAACACAAGATGACCAAACAAAAGAAAAAAGTTGAAGCTTCACGTAGACGGGTCATCGTCAAAATATGGCTCATGAATCAGAATTCAGCTCGAATAACCAATGGGCGAAGTACTCGAGCAGTCGTTCAAGCTAGGATTTTGAGCTTCCAACAATGAAGCCGAGTACGAAGCCTTGATCGCCATATTACGACTGCCAAAGCCATCGGCGCAAAGCGTATCCAAGCTTATTGTGATTCGTAACTGGTCGTGAACCAATTCTACAGAGAGTACGAAACTAAAAATGAAAGAATGGATGCCTACCTTGGTATAGCCAAGCAATTGACAGATGAACTCAGTCTATATAATCTGACAAGAATCCCAAGAAAGGAAAACAACTTTGGTGGATGCCCTCGCGGTCTTGGCCTCAAGTTCGGACGCGCACCTCAGACGAACGATCCCGGTGGAACTTATAGACAAACAAAGCATAAGTCCTCCGATGTTGCAACATTATCGACGGAGATATAAATGACGAAGACATTACGGAAGACCAAGTTCATGTCAACGAAGTACAAAGAGACGACTGGACATTGAAAATAAAAGTGTACATATCGGATGGAGAGTTACCCAAGGATAGATGGGAAGCCAGTAGACTCAAAGCAAAGGCAGCTCGGTACGTCATGATGGAAGATGTTCTCTTCCTTTATAACACTGCCAAAGCAGTGCTACGATGTGTAATAGGAAAGGAGATCGAAGAAGTACTCAAGAAAACCCACAAAGGAGCATGGGAAAATTGATAGGTCAAGAATTAATCCCTATTTTAACTGCATGTGCACAAATATGCAATCGTAGTACAAAGGGTATCAAATCTACATAGACTCAGTTTCACGCGATAGATTGTATGCAATCGAATTAAGCTAAGCAAGAAGGTTGTAAAGCAGTAAAGAAAGCAAGTAAGCAAACGGTGTGTGATCAATAAACGAAGGCGCTAGACTTAGGGAAGTTCTCACGAAATCAGGAACATAGATCAATCAATCAATAGGATTCAGATATCGATGTTCTAGAACTACAATCACAGTCATATAATAAACCAACACTCGCTGCGAATGCTAACTATGTCTAACAACCTAGAAGACGAAATCTCTTTGCGAATTCTAGAGTTCTAAACATGCATTTAATTAGGTTCTTTCATTCACAAATTCCCTAAGCCAAATCTCTTTGCGAATAGGTAATTTTCTCAACTAGGTTCTTTTCTAATCAATTAACCAACTTTCGTTGCGCTAATAAATCTGATGTCAATAATCCAAATAGCTAATTCAGATTATCCATTAAGAACAACCTAGATGAAGAACTAGATGCTTGAATCCCAATTAATCAATCAATCTATAATTCCATGAAATCCCTAATGAGAATCGCTAAATCTAACAAGAAAACTACTCAGACATGACAATCATGACAGTAGACATAATAAAAGTAGAAATCATATAAATCAATAGAATAAGAAAAAGGGTTCGAAATCTCTTCTCTCTCGAGTACAAGACCAGCCCCAAAATCTCTTAATCTCTGATAGAATAAACCTTAGCCTCAACAATGGCTCAAAAACCTAATTAATAGTATCAACACGATTTGGGTCTTCTTGTTAATATGGGAAACTTCTGGGTAAATCTTGCAAATCTCTAAAATCTGTGTTTTTGACGCGCAGGAATTTCGTCCTTTAATGGCGTCGACCGACACTAATTATAGACACACCCAATGAACTCTGTGAAATCCATGTATGCTGCAAAATCACTCCAAAAGCTCCCATAATCTCCAGATAAGCTCTAAACGTACCTAAACCTGCAAAGGACTCAAAAGACTCAAAATAAAATGTTAAAGACTCAATAAATACACTTATATCATAGTTGAAAACGTAAAAACCATGATATATCAACTCCCCCACACTTAGCTCTTGCTTGCCCTCAAGCAAACAAAGATTCAAAGTATGAAAAAGAGGTTTGAAAACATAGAAACTCATTTCGTATTAGGAACATCGCATTCACATTCACTTAGTAAACCACCTGAAAACATCCCTGCGGAGATAAAGACCACAATGTACTTCCCCCACACTTAGCAACTGTCTCAAGTAAACTCCACAATCAAGACATAGCATCCAAATTCACCACACTAACCTCTATCTATAATTAAGTGTGGTCTCACAAAGGGAGTATCGATCAGAGGACACATGGACTCAACCCAGTTAGTACTTGACCACCAAACTATCGGTTTCTGGTTCCTTTCTTCTCCCTATCTCCTTTAGCAACTGATTTTTACCCACTGAGTATCATTTTTTTTTCTATTAGTGCTCTTCCCTTTTTATTCGGGGTGTTACTTTGGACATGTTTCCATGGATACACAGGAGGTAATAGGGGTCTCTACCACTCCCATGACCACTTCAAAGCTACTAGCTTATCCACAATTTATCTCTTTTTATTTTCAAAGGAGGGGAAAAGGGAACCATACTCAGACAGGTTTACAAGCTGTGTCAGGCACATCAGAGGAATCCGATCCAGAGATACGAAGCCCATAGGTAAGAAAATTAAGTCAAGATTAGAGGTGAAGTTAGTAGTGGATCCTCTGAATACCTGAGGGGACATGGGTGTTGATAGGTCAAGAAATATCCCTATTCTACTGCAAGTGTGATAGAGTTTTATCCCTATTCTACTGCAAGTGCACATTTATGCTATTGTAGTATTTCAGGGTATCGAATCCACAAGGACTCACGGTCACACGATAGATTATATGTTGTCAAGTTAAGCTAAATCAAATCTCAAGAAAGCAATAAACGAAAGCAAGTAAACATGAAGGTGTTTTCGATAGGAGAAAGGCGTCAGACTTAAGAAGTTCTCGGGAATTATGCAATGTAAGAAACTTAACTAACCGGATTCAGATTAAACACAGGTTCAAGAACTAGAAACACAATGCTAAATAATCCAACTCTCGCTGAGATTATTTCTATATCTAGCAACCTAGCAATCTAAATATCTTTGTGATCCTAGAGTTTAAAACAAGCATTAAGAACATGTTCTATCGGTTCACAATTATCCTAAACCAAATCTCTTTGTATCTAGTCAAATTGCTCACACTAAGTTATTTCAGATTATAACTCACACTCTTGTGCTATTGTTAATTATCTCAGATCTAAACCCTAGGTGATCAGTCCAGAATTCAGTATTAAGCACAACTTAGGTGATGAACAAACAGATAGTGAATCCTAATTAACCAGTTATCAAACAAGCATAAAACCTTTGTGAGAATTCCTAAATCTAACTAGGTTACTACTCAGACATATTATCACAATAACAACACATTATGAATAGAGAATCAGAAACTGAATAGATAAAATAAAAGGGGTTCGAAATTCTTCTCTCAAGGGTTACAAGTAGCAAGAATCAGCACCAACTCAAAATATCTCAATCTCCAAAGCAAGAACAAAAGTAAGAACAAGATAAAAAGTAGAATGAGTCTGAAAACTTAATTAAACTCTCTAAACACATTTTGGGGTCAGTTTAGAATTATGGAAAACTTATGGGTATTTCTTCAATTCTTCAAAACTTTTCTTCAACTCTCGGGTATTGTTCTGTTGCGCCCAATGTCGACCGACATCAAAGTCAGTGTCGGTCGACACTCAATCGTGGCCGAGACACCAACTTCAGCTCGTTGCACAAATCACCAGAAACGTCCTATAATCCTGCTCTTTGCTCCAAATGCAAGTCTACCTGTAGAAGACTAAATATACTCTAAAAACCAGGTTAAAGACTCAATATATACAACTATATCATGGTTGAAAACCTAGAAAAACCATGATATA
The DNA here is from genome assembly GCA_030180135.1 of Orychophragmus violaceus. Lineage (NCBI taxonomy): Eukaryota > Viridiplantae > Streptophyta > Magnoliopsida > Brassicales > Brassicaceae > Orychophragmus > Orychophragmus violaceus. Next base: position 36,721,884 of record CM058238.1, read on the forward strand.
TCAACTCCCCCACACTTAGCTCTTGCTTGCCCTCAAGCAAGTAAATAACCAAAGCATAAGAAAAGAGGTTTGAAAACACAGAAACTCATTTCGTCTTAGGAACTTTCGCATTCTCATTCACTTAGTAAACCACTAAAAACTTTCATGCAGAGCTCAAAACCACAATGTACTTCCCCCACACTTAGCAACTGTCCCAAGTAAACTCCACAATCAGATTAGGATATTCAAGTTCACCACACTAGCCTCTGTATATAATTAAGTGCGGTCTCACAGAGGAGTATCGAATCAAAGGACACATGGACTCAACCTATTCAGTATCTGACCACCAAACTGTCGGTTTCTGGTTTCTTTCTTTTCCCTTTCTCCCTTAGCACTGATTTTTCCCCATTGGGTATCATTTTATTTTTTCTATCAGTGCTATTCCTTTTTTATTGGGGTTTAACTTTGGATCTTTCCATGGATACACAGGAGGTAATAGAGGTCTATACCACTCTCGTGACCACTTCAAAGCTACTAGCTTATCCTCGGTTTTTATCTCTTTTTTTTTTTTACTTTCAAGGGAGGGGAAAATCAGAAACCATACTTTAGACAGGATCATAGGCTGTGTCAAACACATCAAAGGAATCCGACCCAAGATTACCAAGCCCCTAAGTGAGAAATTAAAGTCAAGATTAAGTGTGAGACTAGTGATGGATCCTATGAATACCTGGTTAGATATGGGTGTCCTTGGTAAGTTGATCTGTTGGAGTTTTCTAATAGTCATAGAGCTTCTGCAATCATAGTTTCATACAAATTTTGATTCAATAAAACAAGTTCTAAAAACAAGTGAAAGCATGGGACTGACTTTAAGAAAAAAAAACACAATGTCAGTAGCCACTCCCCCACACTTAAACTGCACTGTCCCTAGTGCAATTGTAGCATGAGATTGGTATAAATCAAATTGGAACAGAACCGACACTCGGAGCAGAAACCTTACTTGTGGTCGCAGTCGATGTCGACCAACACCCGGCTTGTGTCGAGTGACATCAAGCTTTGGTCGACATCAACTTACTCCTAATCAAGCGTGATCGATTTTTGTCTGTGTTTCGAGTTTCGATGTCGACCGACACTAGGGAGTGTCGACCGACACTGCTGTCTGCAGACCTGTTCTTCACGGCTCTGACACACAAAAACCAGAAAAATCAAAAGACACAAGAACAAAAACCTAAAAGAAAAGAAAACTAACCTACAGTGGGTTGCCTCCCACTCAGCGCTCTTTTAACGTCAATAGTTTGATTGTATTGCGATCAGGCATTGGGTGGATTATCCAGATGGACAATGTTGCCTTCTGGAATTTCAGCTCTAGCCCAGTAATGTTTCACCCTTTGCCCATTGACTGTGAACTCCTCGCCTTTGGAATTCATCAAGATGACAGCTTCGTGTGGTCTAGCTTCCTTGACAGTGAATGAACCTGAACAACGAGAACACAACTTACCGGGAAACAACGTCAGACGAGAGTTGTATAGAAGTACCTGATCATTGGGTTCAAAGTTGCGTGAGATGATCTTCTTATCATGATATGCCTTTTTGCGCTCCTTGTACAACCTTGAGTTCTCATAGGCATGGTGGCGAATTTCATCTAACTCATTTAGCTGTATCAAGCGCCTCTCAAATGCAGGTTTGAGATCATAGTTCATTTGTTTGACAGCCCATCTAGCCTTGTGCTCTATCTCAACTGGAAGGTGACAAGCTTTCCCATAGAGTAGATGGAATGGTGTAGTCCCCAGTGGCGTCTTAAACGCAGTCCTGTAAGCCCACAACGCATCATCCAACTTTGCAGACCAATCCTTCCTAGTCTTCCCAACTGTCTTCTCCAGAATCTCCTTGATTTGTCTGTTAGAGACTTCCACTTGTCCACTAGTCTGAGGGTGATATGGAGTAGCCACACGATGATTAACACCATGATTTTTAAGCAGCTTCTCGAAGACTTTGTTGATAAAGTGAGTTCCACCATCACTCATCTCAATTCTAGGAACTCCAAATCTGGGGAAGATGATAGTCTTAAACAGCTTAAGAACTACTGAAGAGTCATTGGTCGGACTTTCAATCGCTTCAACCCACTTGGATACATAGTCCAAAACAACCAATATATACTTGTTCCCATAGGAAGATGGAAACGGACCCATGAAATTGATGCCCCAGCAATCAAAGACTTCAACCTCAAGGATGAAGTTTTGTGGCATCTCATGTCTCTTGCTTATCTTCCCCCCTCGTCTTACACACATCACACAGAGAGACAAATAACTGGGCATCCTTGAACATTGTAGGCCACCAGAAGACTGCTTGAAGAACTTTAGACACTGTCTTGAATGTACCAAAGTGTCCATCATACTCAGAACCATGGCAGTGGTACAACACATTATCTACTTCAGACTCCACAATGCAACATCTGTAGATACCATCAGAACAGTGCTTGTACAAGTAGGGTTCATCCCATTAATAGCGCCTGGCTTCTCTAAGGAACTTCTTCTTAGCATAGCTTTTAAAAATTTCAGGCTCATCCTCTACAACAAGGTAATTGGTTATATCGGCATACCAAGGTCTAGTAGGGAGAGGACCGTGGGCCATTGCAGCTATGAACATGTCAACTTCATTATCCAGAATTGTTGCCTCTGTCTGCAGCGGATGTCGACCGACACCAGTGTTGATCTCGACCGACATCATCCCTAATCGGCCAAGCGATGTCGAGTGTGATCGATTATCGTCCGCTTTTTCGAGTCGGGTGTCGACCGACATGAAATGAGTGTCGATCGACACTGACCCTGCAACCCGTGTAGAAAGCAGTGAAGTCGCAGAAACATCCTGAAAACCTGTCTCAATCTTGTAGATGTTCTCTTCTGGTAGAGAATCATCTATTGGAACATCCTCATCGATCCTAATCCGAGACAAGTGATCAGCAACACCATTCTCTACTCCTTTCTTGTCTTGCACCTCTATGTCAAATTCATGGAGAAATAGAATACACCTCATCAGCCTTGGCTTAACATCTTTCTTTTGCATCAGATACTTAAGCGCAGAATGATCAGTATGTACAATGATAAGCAATAAATCAGTTCCTCTTCACTTACTTCAGTTGCAAGTTTACAGCCTAGTCATTGTAGTTTTGAGGTGTCAATCCATTTGGGGTAATCAAACACACTAAGAATGCAAGCGTTTTCTTAATCTAAGTGCAACCAATTTGATTGTGGGTTTTGTATCTAATAACTAACAAGATAACCAAATTCTAAATGTGATAAAAATACAATTCACAAGTACATGAAACAGAGTAAAAACAGAGCAAGATAGTTGTTAAAACAAATAATTAAAAGCTAAGCTCGTTGGGTTGAGTTTCGGTTCGGGTGATCATTATTCAGTTCAGAAGTATTCAGCAAACAATGGGTGATTTCTTAGGCTAAGAACAACGATTTCCAGTTAATCCACTCTCGTGATAATAACCCTATACCTATCAAGCATTAACATCAACTCTCGTTGGCAATTTCAAGATAGCTATGCAATAAGATCAAGTTCTTACTACCACTAAACACCTTAAACATCAATTCTCATTGGTTAAGAATGTAAAGCACTTGATAGAGATTCAAACATAAACTATACCTCTCGGTGCTAGCGACATTTAGGATCAAGGAGTTGATTGGCCATTTCAATCCTAGCATTAAGAACTTCTAGCAAGTAAGAAACCAATATTCCCAAGTTATTAAACAACCTAAACCATTTCTAGATCACCCTTACCTCAGCTCAAACCCAGAAACTTAAAGGAACTACTCACTAGCCATAGCAATAACCAAACAAGACATGATTTAACAAGATAAATAAGAAGAACTCAAAGAAGAACTCAAGAACACAACTCAAATTGCATAAAAGATCAAGAAAACCAAATTGTTTGAAGTAATTGTTTACAAGAAGTTATATGGCTCTTCATACACACTAAGAGCCCTTAAATAGATCTAAAAAACGTGCAATGGTCGACCACAAACACATGGGGTGGTCTACAAGCCGAAAGCAAAAAGAAAAAGTGGCATGTGTGAAAAGTAGGTTCACAGCGGCCTGGGTAACCCGCTATGGCACCCCGCTGTGAGGTCACAGCGGCCCGGGTTAGTCGCTGCACAGGCCGCTGGAGAAATGGGTCTTCCTCAGATCCTTCATAGCGGCCTGGGAGGCCGCTATGGCTCCCCGCTGTGAGGTCACAACGGCCTAGGTAGGCCGCTGCGCAGGCCGCTAGAGAAATGGCGCTTCTGCTAGTCCTTCATAGCGGCCTGGGTAGGCCGCTGTGACACCTCGCTGTGAGTTCCTTCCTCGACCCTTAGCTGTTTTTCAACCTTTTTTGGGTGCTATTTTGGTCCCTACCTCCTCCATTGTCCTTTGGTGCTTTTTTGGGTCATCCACCACCTACAAAAAGAAGAAACAAAGCAAACCAAACCTAATGATGCCTAAATGCACTAACCTAAATCTAAGACACAATAATGTTGTCTAAATGCTTTTCCTAAAGCTAAATCACACTCTAAATCATGCCTAAAAACACTCAAAAACACAACACATCAACTCCCCCAAACTTGTTTCCTTGCTTGTCCTCAAGCAAACAACAATAAGAACAAAGGGGAGAGGTTTGAAGTTGGAGACTCATAACCAAAGAAATCTAGCAAGCCTTCAATATGATGTCCTTAGAAAATAATAACATGTTGCATAAACAAACTCTCTAATCCACTCTAATTTCTCTAGGCTTATCAACACACCAAATTTTATTCTCTTAAGCTCATTGTCAAGATTCAACCACTCAACATTCCACCAACTCTTACATTCATTCATCTTATCAAAGTGAAGTCTCACAAATGGGAATTACATCTCAATCAATTGGCTTGGTGTAAAAAGGCTTTAAATGGTGTTTAGAGGAAGGCTTTTAACTCTCATTTTGGTGGCTAAATCTCAAGAAAAGGAATGCTAGACATTATGCAAAATGTGGCAAGACAAGAACAATTTATGCATACAATTTTCAGCTCTCAAAGTCTTACCCAAAGTGTTTCCCAATCCTAGTCAATCTTCCTTCATTCCCAAACTTAACCATTAGACTTTTTTCATTTTTGGGTCTTGAGAAGTAAATCTTTTAATTTTCAAAACTCTTTTCTTTTTGATTTCATTTTCATTTTACACTTAGAGTTTTCCCATATCATTTTCTTTTCCCAAGTGTTTCCCATTTCTTTTACAAGCCTTTGGTCTTTTATTCTTTTACTCCCCATTTCACTCTTTCTTTTCTCATTCCCAATCCCATTCCAAGTGCTTATACCCCAAATTCTAAACCAATATGTGAATTCCTAGACTAGCCTATGAGAGCTAATCATTGTCGTTCTCATACTTTTAACCTTTTGCACATGTTAGCATTATCAAAAAGAGGCCTCACTCAATCAATTTAATGTAGGTTTGAAAGAAAAGGGTAGGGTAATAAGGTGTGGAAACCATTCTAAGAGTGTGAATGGCCACTTGGATTAACAAAGAGTGGTAAAATGAGGTAAAGATAATCCAAGTGTGTATGTAGTGACCATGATCAAGCATCTAAAACCCATAAGTGAGAAGATTAAATTCATTTAAGTCCAATAAGTGAGTTGGTTTCAAAGTTGAGGGTATCCTACTTGACTAACGGATTGGAGTGGTGTGATCAAAGCTCGAAATTTACAAGTGTTTTAAGAGATGTTTAAGCAACATGGTATGATTAACAAGGGCATCATATTGAGTTCTAAAATCTAGATTTCTTGCAAGGCATTTATATCATTGTCTCCTATGCAAATTCTTCCTAGAATGCTACTAGACTCGATCCTAAGAAAACGACAAATATGAAACTAAATGCTCTTTTTTTCTTTTTTTCTTTTTTTTTCAAATTTTTCAAATTTTTTTTTTTTTGGTTTTTTTCAAAAGCATAACTATTCACAATGCATCACACAAAAGTAAAAGACTCAATCACGAAGATAAAACAAAAGGAAAATGATTAGATGTCACCCCCCCAAACTTACTTCACACCGTCTCGGTGTGAAAGCAAATCTAGGAGAGCTAAAGATGGTAAAAGAAAAAGAAAAAGAAAACTATGTACAAAGTGGTGGTGGTTACCTCAGTAGTTAGGAGGTGCGGTGTCGTCCTCGTCCTCTCCTAAGGATAAGGACTCGGTGCTGGAGCCGGGTGATGGCGGTGGGATGTGGCGTCTGGCTCTGCGGCGTCGCTCATCAAGGGGAGCGCGACCAGGTGCTCTGCTAGATGAGCTGGTACCTTCTCCTTGGTACTGCTGCCTCGGGAAATCCTCCGAGCTTGCCTCTTCCTCGCTTGATGAGTATCCTTCGGGCTTTTGCACCTTCCCCTTCTTCCCTGTCAGCATGTAAGCCATGTACTTAACCTGACGCTTCAGTGCCTTCGTCTTCTCCTTGTATACCTTCTTTGTCTTGCGTCCAAGCTCCACCAGCTTCCCAATGGTCCTATCCTGAAGCTTGTTCCAGCGTTCCAACTTCCGGATGTGGCTATGAGCCCTCCTCAACTGTGCTCCCTGAATTACTTCGTCGGAAGCATGGAGACGATAGCGGGTAGTCCCGTAGACCGGACTCGGTGGCCTAATCTGCTCAGCATCCTCTGCCGGCTCAGTAGCTTGACCTGCTCCGCTGCTTGCACCTGCTTCCATACCCTGTGAAGAGGTCTCAGCTGCTTTCCTTTTCTTCCTTTTGTTCAGTGACTCAAGCGGTTCTACAACCGTGCTGTGGAAGTAGCATGGGTCAGGTGAGAACATGATGTTGTTCTTGTCCTGTAGAGAAGTAATGGCCATGTTTGGGAGAAGCACATTTGCGGTTTGCTGCGGACCGGCCCTGAAGGTGTAAGCGATTATGTCCTGTATCTTCCCAGCAAGGAAATAAGTCCTGTTAAGATGGCTCTCGTCCAACCTTGATGATGCTTTCCCATTGACCAGCGGGATTCCTAACCTGAAGATCGGTGTCAATAGTCCTCCAAATCTGAACACCGGTGTCCTGTCATGTGACCTCAATGCCTTCTTTCTCATAGCCGATAATTGTTTCATGAAATATCATACCATACCCAGCTCATGGTAGTTCCCGTAGTTGATCTCCGGGACATCAAACTCTGTCATTACCGGCTGTAGACCCACTGCCAAAAACCTCAGCCCTTCTTCTAACACCTTGTTGTTCTCCCTCCTTGCAAACAAGGTGTAAGCCAGCAGCTTCTCTACATATCGGATGGCTGGGTGTGCAATATCCGAATTCTTCATGTTTCAGGTCTCGTAGGGAGTCCGGGAGATCGTGCTCCACATCACGGTGGGGAGAAGTCCAATCTCTGGCAGCTGGTTGTTCCACATGTCTCGGAATCCAAGAAGTTGGGATATCTGCTTGAAACTTATCTGGTGCCTTCGCCCATTGCAGATGAAGGTTACGTGTCCAAATCCATTCTCCTCGGAAGGTCCATCCATGTATTCCACTACCTTAAAGGTACACATAAACTGATAGCATGGTGTTCTATACGCCGGATAGACTTCTCCCAGCATCAAGCTCTCCAAGCTCATGGCTCGCAGCATAGTCATCACGTCGTCATAGATTCCCAGCTTCTTACAGATTTCTGGATCCCCGAACTTTGTCTCAGTCCACGTGTATGGTTCCAGCTTGGTCCGTATCTGCCCAAAAGTGTAGCTCTTAGGGACCTTTTTCTTCTTCCTTGCTGGTTTCTTGGCTGGTTTCTGTGCGGGTTTCTTTGCCACTTTCTTCCTTTTCTGTTTCCCTATCTCTTCGTCACTGCTGGTTGAGACTTCAAGCATTTCCTCTTCCTCCTCATGCTCGACAACGGGTGCCTTGCCCGAGCGATGAGTTTGTGTGCTTTCCTCTTCCTGGCCAGCTCGCCTTGTGGTATTTGTCATCTGCATAGATGCAAATTCAAAGTGATCAATCCACATAAAAAACTACACAAAAGTAATGCCTAAAGTCTGAGCATTTAAATTTTCAACCAATAATTCCTCAAACATTCCACATATAGGCAATTATGAACTCCAAACATCATCTAGAAATCATTTTCACTCAAATTCCAGCAACATTTCAAGTTTTTCATCATGTTCTTCATTAGGTTCTTTCTTTTTCCACAAAAATTTCAATGCTTTATGAATTTGGCATGGTTCCTTTTGCAAACTATGATCAAGACATCCTAACAAAGCCTTAGGAACAATCAAATCACGTTTTCCCCAAATTTCAACTTTTTTCACCAAGAGCCCTAGAATCTGAAAAATTCAAATTCAAAGCAATTTAACCGATAGTTTTTCGAATTGACAGCATGGGTGTGTCTAGAATCATTCAGTGAGCAAGTTCAGAGCATCAAACACCATAAAAATCGAAATCAAAATTTTGCCATGAAGAACAATGGATCTGAAATTTCATACCTTGGTTCGATTTGATGATAGATTATGATAATAGACAGGAAGGTGATGAGAAATCGTGAGTTAAAGCACAAGAAATCACTGAAATTGGTCTAGAATCGAGAGAGAAATCGAGTTTTTGAAGCTTTTAGACGAAAAATGGAGTTTTGAGAAGAAGAGTGAGAGAGAGGTGCTGGGTCGCGATGGTTATGGGCGAGAAATAACCTCGCAGCGGCCCGGGTACCTCGCTGCCGGATGCCGCTGTGAGGGTTCTTTTACCTGTAGCGGCTTGGCTCCCTCGCTGCATGGGCCGCTGCGGAAAAGCCCGTTCCGCATATTTTCTCCATAGCGGCCTGCGAACCTCGCTGCGCCTGGCCGCTATGTATTTTTCTTACCTGTAGCGGCTGGATGACCTCACTGCCAATGCCGCTGCGAAAATCCGTCTTTCGCAGAATTTTCTCACAGCGGCCTGGGTACCCCGCTGCGCCTGGCCGCTGTGAGTGTTTTTTGCCCGTAGTGGCTGGCTGTCCTCGCTGTACATGCCGCTGTGAAAATTGTTGTTCCGCATGTACCTCACAGCGGTCTGGGTACCCCGCTGTGGATGGCCGCTGTGGGTTCCTTTCCTTGATCCGTCTTTTCTTTAAGGTCATCCTTGCCTCCGTTCATTTCCACATGCCTGAAAACTTACACACAAAACTAAAACACACATAAAAATCATACAAGAACACACCAATCAAATCAAATCAAAGAAAATTCACATAGTATATACAAAGGATAACATGGGAATGCCTCCCAAGCGCGCTTGTTTTAAGTCTCGAGCTTGACTGTCTTACTTTCTCAGGTTGGGGTTGGTTCCGTGAGAAGAATCGTTACCTCCACTTCCACGGGGTTTGATGCTGAGTAGATTTTGAGCCTTTGTCCGTTTACAGTGAACTCACTTCCATTCTTGTTGAGAAGAACAATGGCTCCGTAGGGTCTTACCTCCTTGATAGAGAATGGACCTGACCATCTTGATTAGAGTTTCCCGGGGAACAGTCTCAACCGGGAGTTGTACAATAGTACGCGATCTCCTGCTCTGAATCCCTTCTTGACAATCTTCTTGTCATGAAATGCCTTGGTTCTTTCTTTATAGATCCTTTAGTTCTCATAGGCATCCAGTCGGATTTCATCAAGTTCATGGAGTTGGATAAGTCTCTTCTCAGCTGCTGTCTTGAGGTCAAAGTTCAGTAACTTCACCGCCCACATTGCCTTGTACTCCATTTCGACTGGTAAGTGGCATGATTTTCCATATAAGAGGTTGAATGGGGTAGTGCTGAGAGGCGTCTTGAATGCTGTTCTGTATGCCCTGAGTGCATCATCTAGCTTTTTAGCCCAGTCCTTCCTAGAGCTTCCGACTGTCTTCTCCAAGATGGCCTTTATCTGCCGGTTAGACACCTCAACTTGTCCACTGGTCTGAGGGTGATAAGGCGTAGCAACCTTTTGTTTCACCCCATACTTCTGTAGTAGATTCTCAAACACCTTATTGATGAAGTGAGTTCCTCCATCACTGATCACAACTCTTGGGATGCCAAACCTGGGAAATATGATTGATTTGAACAGCTTGATAACTACCTTGGCATCATTTGTAGGGCTTGCAATGACTTCCACCCATTTGGACACATAGTCCACTGCTACCAGAATATATTGGTTCCCATATGAGGATGAGAAAGGTCCCATGAAGTCAATCCCCCACACATCAAATACTTCAACCTCCAAGATAGGGTTTTATGGCATTTCGTTCCTCCTCCCAATGTTGCCTTTTCTTTGGCAAGCGTCACACTTCGAAGCATAGTTGTGAGCATCCTTGAACAGGCTGGGCCACCAAAAACCTGAGTGTAAGACCTTTGTAGCAGTTTTGAAGGATGCAAAGTGTCCTCCATACTCTGAACCGTGGCAGTGATACAAGATTCCTTCCACTTCTTCTTCTGGTACACATTTCCTGTAGAGACCATCTGAGCATCTCTTATATAGGTATGGCTCATCCCAATAGTAGTGAGTAACATCCCTGTAGAACTTCTTCTTTTGATAGCTGCTGAGATTTGGGGGTTTCTTACTACATGCTAGGTAATTGACGAAATCTGCATACCAAGGCAACTGCTCTTCTTTTAAGCCTTTCACTTCCTCCATCTTCAAGGTCATGTCATATCCCTCTTTCAAACTCTGAATCATGAGAAGTTATTCTTCCGGTAGAGAGTCATCTATTGTTATTTGCTCATCAATCTTCAGCCTTGACAAGTGATCAGCTACTCCATTCTCAATACCCTTCTTGTCATGAATCTCAAGATCAAATTCCTGCAGTAGAAGTATCCATCTTAACAGTCGCGGTTTAGCATCCTTCTTGGCTAGCAAGTGCCTCAAAGCTGCATGATCTGTGTATACAACAAGTTTTGATCCCACCAGGTATGATCTGAATTTGTCGAATGCAAACACTACCGCCAAGATCTCCTTCTCTGTTGTTGCATATCTGACTTGAGCGTCATCCAAAGTTCTGCTTGCATAATAGATCACATGGAGCTTCTTGTCTTTCCTCTGTCCCAAGACTGCCCCAACTGCATAGTCACTTGCGTCACACATAATCTCAAAGGGGAGGTCCCAGTCTGGAGCCTGTACTATCAGTGCACTCACAAGTGCATTCTTGATCTTGTTGAAAGCTTCTAGGCACTCTTTATCGAAAATGAACTCTGTTTCCTTGCACAGCAGCCTTGTCAAAGGCCTTGCGATCTTTAAAAAGTTCTTGATAAACCGTCGGTAGAAACCAGCGTGGCCCAAGAAGCTTCTGATCCCCTTGACTGAGTTTGGTGGTTGTAACCCCATCATGACATCTATCTTGGCCTTGTCCACTTCGATTTGTCTGAGATTTTGTGCCCAAGAACTATTCCTTCCTTCACCATAAAGTGACACTTCTCCCAGTTTAGTACTAAGTTTGTCTCCTCACAACGCTGAAGTACCCTGCACAAGTTAGACAAACAAGCAGCAAACGAAGGACCATACACAGAAAAATCGTCCATAAATACTTCAACCATTTCTTCAATCAGATCGGAATAAATTGACATCATGCATCTTTGAAATGTTGCTGGAGCATTACACAACCCAAATGGCATCCTTCGATATGCAAAGGTGCCATAGGGACATGTAAATGTCGTTTTTTTCTTGGTCATTTGGGTGGATGGGTATTTGAAAGAATCCACTATACCCATCAAGGAAGCAATAATATGGATGGTTTGCTAAGCGTTCAAGCATTTGGTCAATGAATGGGAGAGGGAAGTGGTCTTTTCTAGTGGCTGAGTTCAATTTCATATAATCAATACACATTCTATGACCGGTTATAGTTCTTGTAGGGATTAGTTCATTTTTCTCGTTTTTAACCACAGTTATACCTCCCTTCTTAGGAACTACATGAATAGGTGAGACCCATGTGCTATCTGAAATAGGATAGATTATGCCAGCATTCAAGAGTTTCAGAATTTCCTTTTTAACCACTTCTTTCAGGTTTGGGTTTAGTCATCTTTGGTGCTCAATTGATGTCATAGTTTCATTTTCTAAATGGATTCGATGGGTGCAAAGTGTAGGTGACAATCCTTTTATATCATCAAGTGAATAACCTATGGCTCTCCTATATTTTCTCAATTCACTTAGGAGTAATTTCAGTTCATTTTCACCAAGGTTCTCACTTACTATAACAGGGTATGACGAGTTTGGTCCTAAGAAAGCGTACCTTAGCCCTTCGGGAAGTTGTTTGAGTTCTACCTTAGGTGCCTTCAGCTCACACCAGTCACTGTCCAAGCTAGAATCACCATTGCTAGCTGGTTCGGTTGCTTCTTCTCCTTCCATGGACTTGATACTGTGGACTTCTTGAGGGAGTTCCAAGAATTGATCATTCCCCTCCAATACCTTGCGAGAGTTTAGGAGTTTTGCATACTCATGTCCTTCCTTGTTTATCATCTCACTCACGTATTTCTTTGTGGTCATGACTATCTCCAGGGCGTCTTCCATAGCTAGCTCTTCCAGGTATTCATCAGCCAAAGCATCCAATGTTTCGATCCAAAAGGCCTGCCCTTGAATTGTCGGTTTCTTCATCACTTCATTGATGTCAAACTTGAGGATATGGTTCTTTCCTAAGTGCAAGTAAATCTTTACCTTCTTAACATCAATTATGTCACCAGTAGTGGCTAGGAAAGGTCTTCCAAAGATCAGGGGGTTCTTTGGTTCTTCATCCATCTCTAGAACCACAAAATCTGTCGGTATTTCGAAATTACCAACCATGACTGGAATATCTTCAAGCATACCAACCGGAAGTCTCACTGACCTATCAGCCAACACAAGTGAGATTCTACACTCTTTGTAGCGTGTGAAACCAAGGCTCTTTGCTACTGAGAGTGGCATCAAGCTCACACTTGCTCCAAGATCACACAAACATCTCTCAAAGGAGAGTGGTCCCAAAGCGCATGGTAGAGTGAAGCTTCCTGGATCTTCTAGCTTCCTTGGACTTGTTTTTCTCTGGATGATGGCACTACACTCTTGGGTTAGGACAACCATTCCTTCCATCTCTTTTGTTCTTTCCTTGACTGCATCTTTGAGGAATTTGCTATATTGAGGCACAAGCATGAATGCATCCATCAATGGCATGGTGAGCTGAATCTTCTCCATTTGCTTGTCAAAGAGTGCTCTATACTTCTCTAAGAGCTGTTTCTTAAAACTTCCAGGAAAGGGAAGTTTGGGTTCATAGGCTGGTGGCACAAAGACTTTCTCCTTGGATGTAGAGGCTGAACCAGAATTTGCTTTCTCCTTTCTATCTTCAAACATTTTGCCTTTCCCTTTGATATCTTTCACTTCTTCTGTAACATGCCTCTCTTTCCCAATGGTTTCCTTATCTCCTTCAAGTTCAAAATCCATCCCCCCAGCTTGATTCTCATTGTCCTCAATGACCTCTTTTGATGGTAATTCTCTTCCACTTCTTAGTGTGATGGCATTGATGTACTCCTTTGGATTTGTCTCAGGTTTTCCAGGGAGGAAACCGGGTGGTCTGTTGGATGAGGTTCTGGCTTTGTTGGATTGCTGCTTGATGGTTCCAACTTCTGATGCTAGGCTATCAACTTGTGCTTTGATGTCCATGATAGCTTTGTTGGTAGTCTCTATAAACTGCCTCAATAATTGTGTTTGATCATCTGCCTTTTGGTAGTTGTTTGAACTTCCTTGTCCCTGAAATTGTTGGTTGCCTTGATAGTCGTTGTACTGTTGGCGTGGTTGGAAGTTGCCTTGGTTGTTGTAAGGTTGCCTTTGCTGGAAGTTTCCATTGTTGTTGAAAGCCGGTTTTGTTTGGAAGTTTCCTTGAAGTGTGGTTTGGCTTTGTTGCTTGAATGGAGGGTAAGACTGATCCTGTGGGTTCTCCACATTGTTACTTCGGTATGAGAAGTTGGGGTGGTTCCTATAGTTCTGGTTGAATCCTTTGTTGTAGCCTTGTCCTCCAATATAATTCATCTCAGCATGATCAAAACACATCTCAGCATCATCTTCCATGTACCCTTGGTGTTGATCAAGGTCTCCCACAAAGCTAACATTTCTTTGGTTTGCTTTAAGCAACTTGTCCAGTTTCTCATTGAGGGCTTTGATCTCTCTCCTTGGATCATCTCTGTCTCCTCCTTCTCTGTATGTCCTGTCATAGTCCTCCCCATAGTTGGTGTCACTGATTGCCAAGTTTTCCACCAGTTGCATGGCTTCTCTTTCATCTTTTTACAGGAAGTTGCAGTTGCTAGCAGTGTCTAGCATCATCCTGTACTTTGGCAGTATGCCGCGGTATAATGTGCTGAGAAGACTTTCCTTTGTGAAGCCGTGGTGAGGGCATTGGTTGGTGTAGCTCTTGAATCGTTCCCAAGCTTCTCCAAAGTTTTCTGTTGTTTTTTGTTTGAAGCTTGAAATGTCATTCCTCAACTTTGCGGTTCTTGATTTGGAGAAGAATTTGGATAGAAAGATTCTCTTGCATTCATCCCAAGAAGTGATTGAGTTTGGTGGAAGGTTCTTCTCCCACAGATGTGCTTTATCACCAAGTGAGAAAGGAAACAGTATGAGCTTCATTGCATCTTCAGAAATCCCGTTGAAGCGGACAGTTCTACAAGCTCTGTCGAAGTTATGAAGGTGGTCTAGTGGATCCTCCATATGTAGGCCATGGAATTTGTTTCTTTCCACCATGTTGATGATGCTTGCCTTTATTTCATAGTTGTTGTTTTCCACTGCCGGTGGGATGATTCCAGAATTACAGTCGTTGATGCTAGGTTCGTCATAGGCTCCAATGGCTCTAGTCACTCTTGGTGGATGTTGTGGTCTTCGTCCTTCGTTGTTTGTTTCACCTCCATGTTGTTGGTGTCCTTGGTCAGCCATATTGATTCGTTCTCCTGTTAACCTTTGTTCTTCTCTTCTTTTTCTTGAAATCTCTCTTTCCAATTCTTTGATATCTTCAACTCGTGGTACAAGGTTTGTTGGTCCCTGCTCCTCAAGTTCATTCACCTGCAAAACAAAGGGAAAGAAGGCAGAGAAGATTAGTATCTTTGTAACCAAAAGACTTAGTCTCAAGCAAACACCAAATCCTAATGGCTTAATTAACACCCAAGATGGCAACGGCGCCAAACTTGATAAGCAATAAATCAGTTCCTCTTCACTTACTTCAGTTGCAAGTTTACAACCTAGTCATTGTAGTTTTGAGGTGTTAATCCACTTGGGGTAATCAAACACACTAAGAATGCAAGCGTTTTCTTAATCTAAGTGCAACCAATTTGATTGTGGGTTTTGTATCTAATAACTAAAAAGATAACCAAATTCCAAATGTGATAAAAATACAATTCACAAGTACATGAAACAGAGTAAAAACAGAGCAAGATAGTTGTTAAAACAAATAATTAAAAGCTAAGTTCCTTGGGTTGATTTTCGGTTCGGTGATCATTATTCAGTTCAGAAGTATTCAGCAAACAATGGGTGATTTCTTAGGCTAAGAACAACGATTTCCAGTTAATCCACTCTCGTGATAATAACCCTATACCTATCAAGCATTAACATCAACTCTCGTTGGCAATTTCAAGATAGCTATGCAATAAGATCAAGTTCTTACTACCACTAAACACCTTAAACATAAATTCTCATTGGTTAAGAATGTAAAGCACTTGATAGAGATTCAAACATAAACTACACCTCTCGGTGCTAGCGACATTTAGGATCAAGGAGTTGATTGGCCATTTCAATCATAGCATTAAGAACTTCTAGCAAGTAAGAAACCAATATTCCCAAGTTATTAAACAACCTAAACAATTTCTAGATCACCCTTACTTCAGCTCAAACCCAGAAACTTAAAGGAACTACTCACTAGCCATAGTAATAACCAAACAAGACATGATTTAACAAGATAAATAAGAAGAACTCAAAGAAGAACTCAAGAACACAACTCAAATTACATAAAAGACCAAGAAAACTATATTGTTTGAAGTAATTGTTTACAAGAAGTTATATGGCTCTTCATACACACTAAGAGCCCTTAAATAGATCTAAAAAACGTGCAATGGTCGACCACAAACACATGGGGTGGTCTACAAGCCGAAAGCAAAAAGAAAAAGTGGCATGTGTGAAAAGTAGGTTCACAGCGGCCTGGGTAACCCGCTATGGCACCCCGCTGTGAGGTCACAGCGGCCCGGGTTAGTCGCTGCACAAGCCGCTGGAGAAATGGGTCTTCCGCAGATCCTTCATAGCGGCCTGGGGAGGCCGCTATGGCACCCCGCTGTGAGGTCTCAGCGGCCTGGCAGCTGCGCAGGCCGCTGGAGAAATGGCGCTTCCGCTAGTCCTTGATAGCGGCCTGGGTAGGCCGCTGTGACACCTCGCTGTGAGTTCCTTCCTCGACCCTTAGCTGTTTTTCCACCTTTTTTGGGTGCTCTTTTGGTCCCTACCTCCTCCATTGTCCTTTGGTGCTTCTTTGGGTCATCCTGTTGGATCCTACTGGATCTAGGGTTTGATATATTGAATGAAAACCAACCTCGTTTTTTCCTTTCTGGCAGCGGAATTGAGATGGTGAACGAGATCAGTGGAGCAACGCAAACGCCTTGCCTCTACCAGATACACACGCACGCTCGCTGGAAACAGGATGCTAGTGCCGGATCAACGGGAATCGATTCTCTCTGGTGTTTCTACTGTTTCTGTCAAGAAAAGTAGACCGCCAAGTGTTTAGGTCGAAACTTACTTGTTATATTCGACCTAAAACACAATTAACCGGGCCAGACTTAATCAAGTCTTAATTCGAAAAGCCTTTCGAAAAAACCCGAACTGTGTCGACCGACACACAAGCTGTGTCGATCGACACAACACCATTTTATCGATTATAATGTGTATCCAATACACATTAATATGATCATTACCATAATGATCATTCCCATGTCGTAGCTTCCAGTTTGCTTAGGTGTGTGACCCTATAGGATCATATAGTACTGGTAGTAAGTCCATAACTTACAGATTGCAAGAGGCTTCTAGCAAAACATTGCAACCGCCCAGTACTATACGAATGTCTGATCTCGACACACAACTATCATCAGGAGTGAGTACAAGTGTGATTTCAGGACACTATCCCAACAATCTCCCACTTGTACTGGAATCATCAATTCCTATAATCCTTTTGTCTCTATATCTCGATTTGGCATAAGGCAAGATTGGTGTCATCCTTATTAAGACAACATCGTGTTTATCGAACTCCTGATCTCATACTGAACATTACAAACAACTGAACTACAGTTCGTTTGAGTGCGGCCACACATTTTCTCAGTATTAAATCTTCGATAGGCCCTGAGATATTTATCTCCCGTTATACAGGAGGGACAAATCCCATCTTGTTCCATCCCTGTTTCAACGCACACTTCATGATATACTTGAACAGTGCCGTTATAGTCGCCAGTTACGGGTCGACGTTTGACAAAGTCAAAGTGTACCAATTCATATGCAAGAAAGCATGATGAACTCAGGTCTAAGGACTATACTCTATAGTGGTAATGAGAACCTCTTATGACACAGATATAACTATCTTGTAGACTTCTCATTTGCGGGTCATGTCCGATCATATGTTCACTAACATATATCTATGTGACTGACTGCGATAATCATATCATTGGCTCCATGAAACTTAGCCAACAGTCACCTCACAATCTAGTCTCTAACGGTTGTCAGTGTCCCAATTCTACAACCTCGACTAGGGACAAAATAATTTATTAACTTATAGGGTTTCATGATCAAGTCCTCAACTTGATGACCTATAATATGTTATAAACTTATTTTAGGACCATTATTTAGATCACAATAAATAATGCTGAAATCAAATTTCATTTAAACATTTCCAAAAGAATGTTTACAAGAGCGTCTTATTATAACTAAAACAAAACTAAAACTCCCACTAGAATCAAGATTACATCTTAAGATCTCTAATGCCTACAGCAGTCGTATGACTCTCATGCTTAGGCCTTGGGAGTGACTTAGTCAGAGGATCAGCGACATTCTCGTCTGTCGGAACTCGGCTGATCTTCACATCACCTCTATTGATGATATCACGAATCATGTGATATCTCCTCTCCACGTGTTTGGACTTCTGGTGTGACCTGGGTTCTTTCGCCTGAGCAATGGCTCCATTGTTGTCACAAAATAAAGCCACTGGCTCCAAGATACTAGGGACCACACCAAGCTCAGTCATGAACTTCTTAATCCAAACAGCTTCCTTTGCCGCTTCTGAAGCAGCAACATATTCAGCTTCCGTTGTGGAATCAGCTACGGTATTCTGCTTAGAGCTCTTCCAGCTCACTGCACCGCCATTTAGACAGAAGACATATCCAGATTGTGATCGGAAATCGTCTCTGTCCGTCTGAAAACTCGCATCGGTGAATCCATTCACCACAAGTTCTTCACTTTCTCCATACACCAGGAATTTATCCTTAGTATGTCTCAAATACTTGAGAATATTCTTGACCGCTGTCCAGTGAACTTCACCTGGATCAGATTGGTATCTACTCGTCATGCTTAGCGCGTAAGCTACATCTGGACGAGTGCAGAGCATGGCATACACAATAGATCCTATTGCAGAAGCATAAGGAATCCTATTCATGCGCTCTCGCTCAGCATGTGTCGCCGGACACTGCTTCTTGCTGAGACTCATGCCATGAGACATTGGTATGAAGCCCTTCTTAGAATCTTGCATCTTGAATCTGTGCAACACCTTATCAATATAAGTGTCCTGGCACAATCCAATCAGCCTGTTCATTCTATCTCTGTAGATTCTGATTCCAAGGATGTAAACGGCTTCTCCCATGTCTTTCATGGAAAAACAACTTCCAAGCCAAGTCTTGACAGACTGAAGCAACGGAACGTCATTACCGAGGAGGAGTATGTCATCGATATACAATACAAGAAACGCAATCTTGCTCCCACTAGTCTTCTTGTAAACACATGGTTCCTCTTCGTTCTTGATGAAACCAAATTGTTTTACTGCTTCATCAAAACGAATATTCCAACTCCGTGATGCTTGCTTCAATCCATAAATGGATTTATGAAGCTTGCATACCTTCCTAGCATTCTTAGGATCGACAAAACCTTCAGGTTGTGTCATATACACATCCTCTTCCAGAATACCATTCAGGAATGCGGTTTTGACATCCATTTGCCAAATCTCATAATCATAATGAGCGGCAATCGCTAGAAGAATCCGAATGGACTTAAGCATAGCGACATGGGAATAGGTTTCATCATAGTCAATACCATGAATTTGCTTGAAACCTTTAGCCACCAATCTCGCTTTGTAAATCTGTACATTGCCATCCACGTCAATCTTCTTCTTGAAGATCCATTTACACTCAATGGCTTTTGCACCATTAGGTAAATCGACCAAGGACCATACTTGGTTTTCTGACATGGATCCCATTTCGGATTTAGAGGCTCCAAGCCACTTTTCGGAGTCCGGGTCCATCATTGCTTCCGCGAAGGTCGCTGGTTCGTCACTTTCAATGATCATCAGATCATTGGAATCGGTTACGAGAAATCCATAGTATATCTCGGGTTCGTGACGGATCCTTCCGGATCTGCGAACTTCAGGCTCCACAGGCGCCGGTTCCACAGAACTTTGTGGATCCAACTACTGCTCTTCCTCAGCAGGGTGAGCAGTATCCTGTGCATCTCGAATTTCTTCAAGATGTACTTTACTCCCACTGTTTTTCTTAGAGAGAAACTCCCTCTCAAGAAAAGAACAGTCCCGAGCAACAAATACTTTGTTCTCAGATTGGTTGTTAAAGTAGTATGCCTTGGTTTCCCTAGGATAACCAACGAAGTAGCATTTATCTGATTTGGGTGCAAGCTTGTCAGAGATTAAACGTTTGACATAAGCTTCACAACCCCAAATCTTCAGGAAAGACAGGTTTGGAACATTCCCATTCCACAATTCATGTGGTGTCTTTTCCACTGATTTAGATGGCACTCGATTTAGTGTAAACGCAGACGTTTCTAGAGCGTATCCCCAAAAGGATAATGGAAGATTTGAATGACTCATCATAGACCGAACCATATCCAATAAGGTTCGATTCCTCCTCTCTGACACTCCATTCCATTGAGGTGTTCCAGGAGGAGTGAGTTGTGAAACAATTCCACACTCGCTCAGATAGTCGCTGAACTCTTGACTCAAGTATTCTTCTCCGCGATCCGATCGCAGAACTTTGATACTTTTGCCAAGTTGGTTATGTACTTCATTCTTGAATTCCTTGAATTTATCAAAGGATTCTGACTTATGTCTCATCAAATAGACATAGCCATACCTACTGAAATCATCAGTGAAGGTGATGAAGTACTTGTAATTTCCTCTGGCAACAGTACTCATCGGCCCACATACATCAGTATGAACAAGGCCCAATAAGTCACTGGCCCTTTCATTTGGTTTGTTGAAAGGGGCTCTAGCCATCTTGCCTATCAAACAAGATTCGCATTTCTCACATGATTCAAAATCAAATGAGCCCAGAAGCCCATTTCGATGGAGCCTTTGGATGCGTTTCTCATTGATATGGCCCAAACGACAATGCCATAAGAAAGTTGGGTTTTCGTCGTTGGACTTAAACCGCTTTGTATTTATGTTAAAGACAGGCATTTCTTGGTTTAAAACATATAACCCATTATCTAATGGGGCGCTACCATAATAAGTACCATCACGATTAAAAGAACAAACTTTATTCTTAACAGCAAAATCAAAACCTTCCAAATCCAAAACGGAAACTGAAATTATGTTTCTGCTTATCGCAGGTACAAAGTAGCAATTATTTAAAATTAAAACCATGCCCGATGGTAAGGACAACTCGTAGGTGCCTACGGCCAGTGCAGCAACCTTAGCTCCATTCCCGGCCCGTAGCTCCAATTGTCCTTTCTTCAGCGTCCTACTTTTACTTAGTGCCTGCATATTTGTACAAATATGAGCACTGCAGCCGGTATCCAATACCCACGAAGTAGAACTAGAAGACATAACATTAAGTTCGATAACATAAATACCTGAGTCAGACGCATCATACGTCTTCTTCAGCTTCTTGTAATCTTCCATGAACTTCTTGTAGTCTCTCTTCCAATGCCCCAACTGCTTGCAGTAGTTGCACTTATCCTCAGGAGAAGGCCCGGATTTGGGCTTGGGCTTGGGCTTGTCTTGACTCTCAGTCTCGACAACCTGGGCCTTTCCCTTGTCCTTCTTTGGTTTCTTAAACCTTTTACCCCCTTGTACCATCAGTACACTGGGAGTTGCCTTCTTGAGATTCGGCTCTGCTGTCTTCAGCATGCCGTGCAACTCAGTCAATGTCTTAGTCATGTTTTGCATGTTGTAGTTCATGATGAACTGATCAAAACACGACGGCAAAGACTGCAGAATCATGTCAGTGGCTAGCTCCTGGCTAATGGCACAGTCCAGTTTCCCCAGGTTATCAATGTAACCCATCATTTTAAGGACATGAGGACTTACTGGACTGTCCTTAGTCAGCTTGCAATCCATGAGAGATTTAACCGTCTGGTATCTCTCTGTGCGAGCTTGCTCCTGAAACAAAGCTTTCAGGCTGTTAATCATCTCAATGGGTGATATCACGTTCTCATATTGCTTCTGCAGCTCAGAGTTCATAGTCACCAGCATTAGACAATTAACATCTTTGACATCAGCTGAATGCTTATCCCAAGCATTCTTTTATGTCTTCGGGGCATTGGAACGTGGCCTCTCGGTGAGAACTCTTTCAAGGACATATTCCTTGTTCTCCTGCTGATAACTATTCTCAGGTTCCGATACCATTCCAAGAAATTAGATCCATTTAACTTGTCCTTCTCAAGGACGGATCTTAGCGAGAAAGTGTTGATGTGAGTTGAAACAGACATAGCTGTAATTAAAAGAGGCAGATTTTTAGTTATAATGCTCAAGAAATGAGAATTCTTATCTAATAAGAAAAAATCGCATTGTATTCAAAACTATGTTTCCTCAGATGAATACAATGAACCAAGATCCTCAGATCACCAAAACTTGAGTGGACGACTCGCCATCACCCAAACTTCAGTTATCTAGGTAAGCAAATCATTGCTAATTGTACCCAGTACAATTCTTGGTCGCAGATGAGACAATCCATGTCTTATCCACTCTGATGTCTCTGGGCCCAGAACTTCTGATGGCCCAGTCAAGTAAACCAATCTCTTCAGTCTCGTGATCATTAACAGTCGCACTGCAAGCCTATCAATGATCACCTGCCTTACTCGTGTAGCTGTGGACACCAAGGACTCCAAGGCTATCCAACAACGAAACGAGTCTTGACAGTAGACAAGATCGGGCAAGACACCAAGATCACTTGATATTTAGTTGAGGAAAAGAACCGTTTTATCTTGATGCATATCCAATATACGTTCAAGAATTTATTAATTTATTCAAAACATTCAGTTTTATTAAGTTTATATTCATCTACAACTTTTAGGATTAAATTGTTCTGGTACATGCAAATTTGTGGTCTAACCAGCATATCTGCGAATGTCATGTCGATCGATGCTACCCTTGGCATCGGTCGACGCAACCAGAATTAAACCGTTCTTCGATAACCGGTCAAACCAGATCAAATTTACATAACCGATTCAATCCAATTGAACCGGTTAGGTTTAAAAGTCCATGTCGATCGTCACACACTGTGTGTCGATCGACATTACTAAACCAGAACCAATTTGGTTAATTAAAATTAACCATGCGAGATAACCAGTTCAATCCAATTGAACCGGTCTATCTAATCGCTCCCAGTGTATCGACCGACACAACAGGAATATGGGTACTCGATCTCGGATCGAAACCCTAAAATTATTTGCGGATTTTCGCCTTGTGTCGACCGACACACGCTTTGTGTCGATCGATACTTTGCGACAAACCCTAAAATTTTATTGCGAGTTTTCGCTCTGTGTCGACCGACACACGCTTTGTGTCGATCGACACCCTGCGACAAACCCTAAAATTTTACGTTTTTGTTTGGCGGCGTGTCGACCGACACACGCTTTGTGTCGATCGACACAGTGCGATTTCAACAGTATCATCGTTTTCAACATGAAAAAAATCCGAGATTAACATTCAATAAAACGATTTTAACAGGCAAAATTCGATCCAACAACATCAAGTTTCGAATTAATTTCACCAGATTCAATAGCTAAACCCTAACATGCTCTGATACCACTATTGGATCCTACTGGATCTAGGGTTTGATATATTTAATGAAAACCAACCTCATTCTTACCTTTCTGGCAGCGGAATTGAGATGGTGAACGAGATCAGTGGAGCAACGCAAACGCCTTGCCTCTACCAGATACACACGCACGCTCGCTGGAAACGGGATGCTAGTGCCGGATCAACGGGAATCGATTCTCTCTGGTGTTTCTACTGTTTCTGTCAAGAAAAGTGGACCGCCAAGTGTTTAGGTCGAAACTTACTTGTTATATTCGACCTAAAACACAATTAACCGGGCCAGACTTAATCAAGTCTTAATTCGAAAAGCCTTTCGAAAAAACTCGAACTGTGTCGACCGACACACAAGCTGTGTCGATCGACACAACACCATTTTATCGATTATAATGTGTATCCAATACACATTAATATGATCATTACCATAATGATCATTCCCATGTCGTAGATTCCAGTTTGCTTAGGTGTGTGACCCTATAGGATCATATAGTACTGGTAGTAAGTCCATAACTTACAGATTGCAAGAGGCTTCTAGCAAAACATTGCAACCGCCCAGTACTATACGAATGTCTGATCTCGACACACAACTATCATCAGGAGTGAGTACAAGTGTGATTTCAGGACACTATCCCAACACATCCACCACCTACAAAAAGAAGAAATAAAGCAAACCAAACCTAATGATGCCTAAATGCACTAACCTAAAGCTAAGACACAATAATGTTGTCTAAATGCTTTTCCTAAAGCTAGATCACACTCTAAATCATGCCTAAAAACACTCAAAAACAAAACACATCATACAACCACCTTGGATCCAATCAGTGAAGGAATTTCTAGCAGTTCCTAATCCAATTAGGCAGCCCTAGTCTGAATTCTAAGCCTAGGATCTAGGGTTCATATAATCGAATCAATATGATCTCTAGATTACCTGGTGATTGGCAGCGGAAGGTTTGCAAGTAATCGAGATCTAGAGCGCTACAATTGCTGCGCCTCTACTGGTATCCACACGCACACAAACTGAACATAAGGGATGCTAGTGCCTTTTTAGAGATCAGATCTCTCGGGAGGTTTCTCTTACCTTTCTGGTGGCTGTGAATTAGGTTAGAAGTGTGTTAAGGTCGACCATATATCTTATATATGTCGACTTATACCACGACCGAATTAACCAACGATTAAACCGAATTTAATCTGGTCATTCGCGATCTGTGTCGACCGACACACTTACTGTGTCGACCGACACACTTACTGTGTCGATCGACACTGCCCCAGAAACTCGGTATTGAATGCATATCAAATATGCATTCACCAGATCATTACATTAATGATCAACCTCATCTTCTATGTACAGTTTTCTTAGGTGTGTGACCCTGTAGGATCATATAACACTGGCAATGAGTTCCAAACTCATTGATCACAAGTGGCTTCTAGCAAAGCATTTTGACTGCCCAGTGTCATATGATTGTCTCATCTCGACAATACAACTATCACTTTGAGTAAGTACAATAGATTTCAAGACATTCCCAACAATCTCCCACTTGTACTGGAATCATCTATTCTTTTAATCCCTTAGTCTCTATATCTCGATCTGGCATAAGGCAAGATCCGTGTCATCCTTATTAAGCCAAAATCATGTTCATCGAACTCCGATTTATACTGACAAGACAAACGACTGACAATCACCTCGTTTGAGTGTGGCCACACATTTCTCAGTATCAAATCTTCGATGGGCCCTGAGATATTTATCTCCTGTTATATAGGAGGGACAAATCCCATCTTGTTCCATCCCTGTTTCTTCACACACTTCATGATACGCCCAATCAATGCCTTTATAGTCACCAGTTACAGCTGACGTTTGACAAGGTTAAAGCGGACCAATTCATATGTAAGAAAATATGATGAACTCAGGTCTAAGGACTATACTCTATAGTCGTAATGAAAATTCTCATGCCACTTATATAACTATCCCGTAGATTTCTCATCAGTGGGTCATGTCCGATCATGTGTTCTCTAACACATATCTATGTGATTGACTTTAATACTCTTATTAATGACTCCATGAAACTTAGTCATCAGTCACCTCACATACTAGTCTCACGCGGTTGTTAATGTCCCACTTTAACAACCTTGACCAGGGACCAACTTAATTTATGTCATTTATCACTTGTTTCATGATCAAGTCACATACTTGATGACCTATAAAATGTTATAAATTACTTTGGGACTATTATTTAATAACCATTATTAAATAATACAGATGTCAGATTTCAATAACATAATCAAATTATGTTTATACGAACGTCATATCATAACTAACATTAACAACAACAACTCCCACTAAAATTAAGATCACATCTAAAGACATCTAATGCCTTTAGCAGTAGTCTGACCCTCATTCGCTCTTGCTCAGCGTGTGTCCAAAGACACTGCGTCTTGCTAAGAGTAATACCAAGAGTCATTTGCACGAAGCCTTTCTTGGAATCCTGCATACTGGACCTGTGCAAGACCTTATCACCATAAGTATCTTGACACAATCCAATTAGCTTGTTCAATCTATCTCTATAAATTCTTATTCCAAGAATGTATACGGTTTCTCCCATATTTTTCATCGAAAAACAACTTTCGAGTCAAGTCTTAACAGACTGAAACAATGGAACTTCATTTCCGAGAAGTAGTATGTTATCAACATACAATACTAGAAATGCAACTACGCTCCCACTAGTCTTCTTGTAAACACACGGTTCCTCTTCGTTCCTGATGAATTCAAACATTTTTGACTGTTTCATCAAAACGAAGATTCCAACTCCGAGATGCTTGCTTCAATCCATAAATGGATCGATGAAGCTTGCATATCTTCCTAGCTTCATTACGATCAATGAAAACTTCAGGTTGTGTCATGTACACATCTTTTTCCAGAATTCCATTAAGGAAAACTGTTTTCACATCCATCTGCCAGATTTCATAACCATTATGAGTGGCGGTTGCTAGGAGAATCCGAATGGACTTAAGCATGTTGACTGGGGAATAGGTTTCTTCATAGTCAATACCATGAATTTCCTTGAAACCTTTTGCCACCAACCTAGCTTTGTATATCTGAATATAACCATCCATGTCAACTTTTCCTTTTGAAAATCCATTTACTCACAATGGTTTCTACACCATCGGGTAAATTAACCCAAGTCATACTTGGTTCTGTGACATGGATCCTATTTCGGATTCAGCGGCTTTCAGCCATTTTCGGAGTCAGGGCCCATTATTGCTTCTTCAAAATTCGCAGGCCCGTCACATTCAATGATCAATAGATCACGGCAATTGGTTACGAGAAATCCACATTTCTCGGGTTCGTGACGGATCCTTTCGGATCTGCGAGCTTCAGTTTTGTGTAAAAATCGCGCACATATCTCATATGCAGACTTTTACCACGACCTAATCAACCAAGATTTAAGCCGTAGTTGATTAAGTCATAAACCAAAATCAATATTTTGGTTCGTGATCTGCGTCGATCGATACACCTTTGTGTCGATCGACACTTCCTTAGAAACTCGCCGTTTGAATATATATCGAATATACATTCACCAGATCCTTGCAAACTTTAGGCATCACAGGTGCAGGTTCTACAACTCTTTGTAGATCCAACTGCTGCTCTTCCTCATCAGGTTGAGCAGTCTCCTGTGATTCTCGAATTTCTTCGAGTTGTACTTTACTCCCACTGTTCTTCTTGGAAAGAAAGTCTTTCTCAAGAAAAAATAGTTCTGAGCAACAAACAATTTGTTCTCGGACTGGTTGTAAAAGTAACATGCCTTGGTTTCGTTAGGACAACCAATGAAGTAGCACTTATCGGATTTGGGTGTGAGATTATCAGAGATTAAACGTTTTATATAATCCTCACAACCCCAAATCTTCATGAAGGATAAATCAGGAACATTTCCATTCCACATCTCATGTGGTATCTCTGTAACTGATTTTGATAAAACCCTATTTAATGTAAATGCAGACGTTTCTAGAGCGTATTCTTAGAAGGATAATGGAAGATCTAAGTGACTCATCATTGATCGAACCATATCTAATAAAGTCCGATTCAGGATGAGTGAATTGTGAAACACTTTCACAATCTATCAGATGATCACTAAATTCTTGACTCAAGTATTCACCTCCATGATCTCATAGTAGAGCTTTAATACTTTTGCCAAATTGATTCTGTACTTCATTCTGGAACTCTTTGAACTTTTCAAAGATTCTGACTTATGTCTCATTAATAAGACATAACCTTACCTACTGAAATCATCAGTAAAGGTATTGAAGTACTTAAAGTTTTCTCTAGCACTTGTGCTCATCGGGCCATACACATCCGTATGTACAAAGCCCAATAAGTTTCTGGCCCTTTTATTTTGTTCGTTTGCGACCTGTGTCGACCGACGCACTGTTTGTGTCGATCGACACTACCTTTTGTTGAAAGGGGCCTTTTGTCGTTTTACCTAAATAAACAAGGTTCACATTTCTCAGATGATTCAAAATCAAATGAGCCCAAAAGTCCATCACTATGGAGCTTCTGAATCCGCTCTCATTTATGTGGTCCAAACGACAATGCCAGAGAAAAGTTTGATTCGTATCATTTGACTCGAATCTCTTGGTACTAATGTTATAGTTAGGCACGTTTTGGTTTAGAACATAAAGTCCATTCTCTAATGGATTGCTACTTATAAATATATCATTGTAATCAAATGAATAACACTTATTCTTAATTTGAAAACTGATATCCTTCCATATCCAAACAAGGAATAGAAATAATATTTCTGCTCATAGCAGATACATAGTAGCAGTTCTTAAGTTCTAAAACCATGCCATAAAGAAAACAAATGAAATACTCCTACGGCTAATGCGGCAACTCTTGCTCCATTTCCCACGCGTAGATCCACTTGTCCTTTTTCCATAGTCCTACTTTTGCTCAGGCCCTGCACATTTTCACAAAATATGAGTACCACAGCTGGTATCTAATACCCAATAAGTAGGACCATAAGAAGTAACATTTACTTCTATAACATAATACCTGAAGAAGAAGTCTCGTACGTCTTCTTCAGCTTCTAATAATCTTCCAAGAATTTATTTGCAGTTTCTTTTCAAATGCCCATAACCATTACAATAAAGGCACTTAACATCTTCAGAAGGACTGGTTTTAACCTTAGGAACATGGTTGGACTCGCTTGGATTCACAATCGAGCTCGTCTTGCCATTACCTTTGTTCTTACCAAGTTTCTTAAACTTTTTACCCTTTTGTACCATAAGGACATTTGGGGTGTCCTTCTTGATGTTAGGTTCAGCAGTCTTGAGCATCCCATGCAACTCAGTCAAAGTCTTTGTCAAGTTGTTCATGTTATAGTTCATAACAAACTGATCATAGCTTGACGGCAATGACTGTAAAATGATGTCAGTAGCCAACTCTTGGCTAATGGGACAATCCAGTTTCCCCAGGTTATCAATATAACCCATCATCTTAATGACATGAGGACTCACTGGTTCGTCCTTTGGTAGCTTGCACTCAATCAGAGACTTAACCGTCTGGTATCTCTGAATTCGCGCCTGTTCCTGAAACATACTTTTCAGGCCATTGATCATCTCTATTGGCGACTCCACTTACTCATATTGCTTCTGCAATTCCGAGTTCAAGTTAGCCAACATGAGACAACTCACATCGACCACATCATTAGAATGCTTATCCCAAGCATCCTTATCTGACTGCCAGGCATTGGCTCGGTACTTCTTGGGGAGAACTTTCTCAAGGACATAGTCCTTTTTCTCCTGTTTGAGAACAATTCTCAAGTTCCGATACCATTCAAGAAAATTGGATCCATTTAACTTGTCCTTCTCAATGACGGATCGCAGGGAGAAATTGTTATGATGGTTTGTGCTAGACATAGCTGAAAAACAAGGGAGGTTTAGTTATGATGTTCAAGAAATGAGAAGTCTTAACTATTAAGAAAACTCGTATTATATTCAAACAATGTTTCCTCAAATGAATATAATGATCCAAGACCCATACTTCACTAAACTTGAGCGAGCCACTGGCTATCACCCAAATTTTAGATATCTAGGTAAGCAACAACTTTGCTAGTTATATCCAATATAACTCTTGGTTGTGGATTGACATCTAATGTCCAATCCACCTGATGTCTCTAAGCCCAAAACGATTTTGATGGCCCAGTCAAGTAAACCAATCTCTTAAGTCATGTAATTGTCGATGTCTTGCACTGCAAGTCCATCAACACGATTACCTCTTATCTTACTCATGTAATTGTGGACACCTTGCACTGCAAATCTATCGCACAATGAAACGAGTCTTGACAGTTGACAAGATCGGGAAGACATCAAGGATTACTTGATATTTGGTTGAGGAACATAACCATTTAAAACGTTCAGTTTTATTAAGTTTTAATTCTTCTAATTAAAGTGGTTCGTTTTGGTTTGGTTCTGTGATTTCAGGTTCAATAACCTAAACCATCGGACCTTGTGTCGACCGACACTACTTTAGTGTCGATCGATGCAGGTTAACCAAAGCCAATTTGCGATAACCGATCAATCCAATTGATCCGGTTTTATGATAACCGGTCAGTGTCGATCGACACTACATCAGTGTCGGTCGATGCTAACCTTATCATATTAATCGCTTTAAACTGTTTAGCATTATAACCAATTTAAACCAAGCTCGATGATCGGTCCAATCTAATTGAACCGACTATCCTGATTGCGAGGTCTGTGTCGACCGACACAACTCTTGTGTCGATCGTCACAGTTAGGTTAAACTTGTATCTTATTCGGGTTATCCTTATGTGTCGAACGACACCGGATTGGTGTCGATCGACACAGTGCGATAAACCCTAATCGTTTTCAAGCAAAAACCTAAAACTAGATTACTTTGATGAAAATGAGTTTTAGCATGCTTGTATCAACTATACAGAGATTCATATTCAACTAATCTAATCAACATGCTACTGATTCAATAGAACCCTAAGGCTTTGATACCACTGAAGGAATTTCTAGCAGTTCTAATCAGATTAGCACCCTAGGTATAATTCCAAGCCTAGGATCCAGGGTCTAGGTATATTGAATCTACATCAGATCTCAAATTACCTAGAGTTTAGCAGCGAAATATGATTAGGTATCCGAGATTCTCAAGCGCCTCAATTGCTGCGCCTCTACTGGTATCCACACGCACACAAACTGAACAGAAGGGATGCTAGTGGCTTTTTAGAGATCAGATCTCTCGAGAGGTTTCTCTTACCTTTCTAGTGGCTGTGAATTAGGTTAGAAGTGTGTTAAGGTCGACCATATATCTTATATATGTCGACTTATACCACGATCGAATTAACCAACGATTAAACCGAATTTAATATGGTCATTCGCGATCTGTGTCGACCGACACACTTACTGTGTCGATCGACACTGCCCCAGAAACTCGGTATTGAATGCATATAAAATATGCATTCACCAGATCATTACATTAATGATCAACCTCATCTTCTATGTCCAGTTTGCTTAGGTGTGTGACCCTATAGGATCATATAACACTGGCAATGAGTTCCAAACTCATTGATCATAAGTGGCTTCTAGCAAAGCATTATGACTGCCCAGTGTCATATGATTGTCTCATCTCGACAATACAACTATCACTTTGAGTAAGTACAATAGATTTCAGGACATTCCCTACAATCAGGTAGGAGCGAAACTTCTTAAATGCAAACACAACTGCCAACAGTTCCTTCTCAGTGGTTGCATAGTTCCTTTGAGAATCATCAAGAGTCCTACTGGCATAATAGATAGCATGAAGCTTCTTGTCCTTCTTCTGCCCAAGGACAGCTCCTACTGCATAATCACTAGCATCACACATCACCTCAAAAGGAAGACTCCAGTCCGGAGGTTTCACAATTGGAGCAGAGATCAAAGCTTGTTTCAGCTCCTTGAATGCAGCATGACACTCATCTGTGAACTCAAATTTCACATCCTTGCAAAGAAGCGTGTTTATCCTGAAGTATTTGAGGAATACTCGTCATAGCCATGTACTTAGCCTTGAACCGTTCAAACTTAGATCGCTTTGGGTTCCTCGGAAAAGGTACTTTGGGTTTGTACACCTTCCCAGCAGCTACAGGAGTTTTCGTTGGAGTTTCTCTCTCTGTACGGCTCTGGTGTTGACCGATTTCAGTTTGGTGTCGGTCGACATCTGTTGGTTTCATCCTGTCATCGACCTCAAAATCGACGTCGGTCGATTTCCGTCCGTCAAGAGAACTCGAAGAAACGGGTGTCCAGCTTGCCCTAATGAGCACTAGTAGCAGCAGGTGTCTGATAGGAAGATGATCCATAAGTCCTCTGATAGGAATTACCTTGCTGAAATGGTTTCAGATAACCAGCGGTCGGTCCATATCCCGAAGAGTTTTGGTTGCTTGTAAAAGCACTCTTCTGACCACTACCAGCGTAGTACTTGTTGCCTTGCTGATTACCAAACATGTTTCCTTGGAATCCAGACCCACTAATGTAATTCACATCTTCTTCTTGGCAGTCTTCTTCAGCCTCAAACACTTCAACTTCCTGAGCAAAGTGAACAACTTTCTTTCCAGTCAATAAGCTGTGAACAGTGTCCAACTTATTCTTCATCTCAGAAATTTGGGAATCTCAAAATTTTCCACCAGACTCTTTCCTTCTTCTATCAGCAGTCTTGGTGCTATTGCTACTCACCAAGTTATCAATCAGCACTCTAGCCTGTTCAGGAGTCTTCGTGTTGAAATTTCCATTGATGGCAGCATCCAATGCAGACTGGTAATAGAGATCAATTCCTATGAAGAATATGCCCAGCAACGTCACTTCAGAGAATCCATGATGAGGACAGTCACATTGGTACATCTTGAACCTCATCCAAGCAGTATTAATAAGAGGCACTGTAGGACCTTGAGTGAATGTCAGAAGATCCCGTCTGAGCTGATTTGAGCGAGCATCATCATAGAAGTAACGCAGGAACTCTCTCTTCACAACATCCCAAGTAGTTAACTTCCCAGGTGGAAGTTGCTTCAGCCAAGCATCAGCCTCTCCAGCGAGAGAGTATGGGAAAAGCTTCAGATACAAGAAGTCATAGTCCACCCCATTGTACTTCATTACAGTAATGAAGGCTTCAAAATCCTCAATGTGGTCCATGGGTTGCTCATGTGGGAGACAATGGAAGGGGTGCTGCCTCAGCATAGCGTAGTAGACAGTCTTGATCTCAAAGTCATTCCTCTCAAAATAAGGAGGAACAATTGCTGACCGGTTAGCATTAAACTCATCGGGACGGTTGTAGTCAGCAAGAGTCCTCTCAGCATTGTCCATCTGCATCTGACCTCGAGGCTGTTCAGGTTCAAGTTCAGGGATCGCTCGTCCCTCAGCATCAATCCTTTGCCCCTGATCATTATAGGTGTTGTTCTGTTGGTCTCTCAAAACTCCTTCATCATCTGGTCTCAAAATCAAACAATTATTCATCATTCTTGCTCGTTAACCCTTTATGTTCGTTCTCTCAAGTTTAGCAAGCTCCTCAAGCCTGAGGTTCAGAAGTTCTTCGCTTTGGTTGCTTCGGGTGTGTCGATTAGGCATATACTAAACTCAAAACACTGTCTCGAGCTCGATGTCGGGCGACACAAGAGTGGTGTCGGTCGACACTAAATGCTGGTATCGATTCCAGTAGCAACAAAACAAGCCAAACCGAGAAAAATCAGTAACAAAGAAATAAAAACGACTTAGACTAAACTCTAAAAAAAAATCTATCGGCGAACTCAGTTGAGTCCCCGGCAACGGCGCCAAAAACTTGATAGGTCTAGTTTTATCCCTATTCTACTGCAAGTGCACAGTCATGCTATTGTAGTATTTCAGGGTATCGAATCCACAAGGACTCACGGTCACACGATAGATTATATGTTGTCAAGGTAAGCTAAATCAAATCTCAAGAAAGCAGTAAACGAAAGCAAGTAATTAGGAAGGTGTTTTCGATAGGAGAAAGGCGTCAGACTTAGGAAGTTCTCGTGAATTATGCAATGTAAGAAACTTAACTAACCGAATTCAGATTAAACACAGGTTCAAGAACTAGAAACACAATGCTAAATAATCCAACTCTCGCTGAGATTATTTCTATATCTAGCAACCTAGCGATCCAAATCTCTTTGTGATCCTAGAGTTCTAAACAAGCATTAAGAACAGGTTCTATTGGTTCACAATTCTCCTAAACCAAATCTCTTTGTATCTAGTCAAATTGCTCACACTAAGTTATTTCAGATGATAACTCACATTCTTGTGCTATTGTTAATTATCTCAGATCTAAACCCTAGGTGATCAGTCCATAATTCAGTATTAAGCACAACTTAGGTGATGAACAAACAGATAGCGAATCCTAATCAATCAGTTATCAAACTAGCATAAAACCTTTGTGAGAATTCCTAAATCTAACTAGGTTTCTACTCAGACATATTATCACAATAACAACACGTCATGAATAGAGAATCAGAAACTGAATAGATAAAAGAAAAGGGGTTCAAAATTCTTCTCTCAAGGGTTACAAGTAGCAAGAATCAGCCCCAACTCAAAATCTCTCAATCTCCATAACTTGTCTTCAACTCTCGGGTATTGTTCTATCGCGCTCAATGTCGACCGACATCAAAGTCAATGTCGGTCGACACTCAATCGTGGTCGAGACATCAACTTCAGCTCGTTGCACAAATCACCAAAAGCGTCCTATAATCTTGCTCTTTGCTCCAAATGCAAGTCTACCTGTAGAAGACTCAATAGACTCTTAAACCAAGTTAAAGACTCAATATATACAACTATATCCTGGTTGAAAACATAGAAAAACCATGATATATCAAAGTGTACAGTTATGCTATTGTAGTACTCAGGGTATCGTATCCACAAGGACTCACGACTCACACGATAGATTGTATGTTCTCAAGTTAAGCTAAATCAATCAGAAAAAAGCAGTAACAAAAGAAAGTAAACAAGGAAATGTTTTCAATAGGAGAAAGGCGTCAGACTTAGGAAGTTCTCGGGAATTATGCGATGCTAGACACTTAACTAACCGGATTCAGATTAAACACAGGTTCAAGAACTAGAAACACAATGCTAAACAATCCAACTCTTGCTGAGATTGTCTCTATATCTAGCAACCTAGCGATCCAAATCTCTTTGCCATCCCAGAGTTCTAAACCAGCATTAAAAACAAGTTCTATCGGTTCACAATTCTTCTAAACCAAATCTGTTTTTATCTAGTCAAATTGCTCACACTAAGTTTATTCAGATTATAACTCACACTCTCGTGCTAAGTTAATTGCCTTAGATCTAAACCCTAGGTGACCAATCCAGAATTTAGTATTAAGCGCAACTTAGGTGATGAACGAACCTATTGTGAATCCTAATAAATTAGTTATCTAAACATGCATAAAACCCTTACGAGAATTCCTAAATCTAACTAGGTTACTACTCAGACATATTATCAGTTAAAAAACACATCATGAATAAGAAATCAAAAACTGAATAGATAGATATAAAGGAGTTCGAAATCAATCTCTCAAAGGTTACAAGTAGCAAGAATCAGACCCTTAGCAAAATCTCTCAATCTCCAAAAGCCAAAACCAAAGTAAGAACAAGATAGAAGATAATGAGTCTGGAAACCTAATTAAAACTGCTAAACACATTTTGGGGCTAGATAAGAATTAGGGAAACTTCTGGATCTTTTTGAAATTCTTCGAAAATTGTCTTCAACTCGCACATATGACTCTATCGCGCTCAGTGTCGACCGACACCAAGGTCAGTGTCGGTCAACATCCAGTCGTGGTCGAGACACCAACTTCAGCTCTTTGCATAAATCGCCAGAAACGTCCTATAATCCCACTCTTTGCTCCAAACGCAAGCCTACCGATAGAAGACTCAATAGACTCGAAAACCCAGGTTAAAGACTCAATATACACAACTATATCATGGTTGAAAACCTATAAAACCATGATATATCAACTCCCCCACACTTAGCTCTTGCTTAACCTCAAGCAAGTGAAAGAACTAAAGCATAAGAAAGAGGTTTGAAAACTCAGAAACTTATTTCGTCTTAGGAAATTTCCCATTCACATTCACTTAGTAAACCACTGAAAACTTTCCTGCAGAGCTCAAGACCACAATATACTTCCCCCACACTTAGCAACTGTCCCAAGTAAACTCGACAGTCAAGTTAAGAAATTCAAGTTCACCACACTAACCTCTGTATACAATTAGGTGCTGTCTCACAGA
The DNA here is from genome assembly GCA_030180135.1 of Orychophragmus violaceus. NCBI lineage: Eukaryota > Viridiplantae > Streptophyta > Magnoliopsida > Brassicales > Brassicaceae > Orychophragmus > Orychophragmus violaceus. Next base: position 36,757,331 of record CM058238.1, read on the forward strand.
GGGCGTATCGATCAGAGGCACATGGACTCAACTCATTCAGTTCCTGACCACCAAACTGTCGTTTTCTAGTTCCTTTCTTTTCCCTTTCATCCTTAGCACTGATTTTTCTCCACTGGGTATCATTTTATTTTTTCTATCAGTGCTCTTCCCTTTTTTACTTGGGGTTTAACTTTGGATCTTTCCATGGATACATAGGAGGTAATAGGGGTCTCTACCACTCCCGTGAACACTTCGAAGCTACTAGATTATCCTCAGTTCTTATCTCTTTCATTTATGCTTTCAAGGGAGGGAAAAATCAGAAACCATACTTTAGACAGGATCACAGGCTGTGTCAAGTACATCAGAGGAATCCGATTCAGAGATACCAAGCCCCTAAGTGAGAAAATTAGAGTACGGATTAAAGATGAGTCTAGTGATGGATCCTCTGAATACCTGGTTATATATGGGTGTCCTTGGTAAGTTGATTTGTGTGTGGTTTTCTAATAATCATAGAGCTCCTGCAAGTCTGTCCAATGGTCACTTAGTTCCTATTTCAGCGAAAAATTTCCTCGAAAAATCATAGTTTCATACACATTTTGACTCAATAAAACCATTTTGAAAACAACTGAAACAAGGGACTGGCTCTAAGAAAACAAAACACAATGTCAGTAGCTACCTCCCCCACACTTAGACTGCACTATCCCCAGTGAAATCGTAGCATGAGATCGGAACAACAAGGTATAAATAACCGAGAACTTGGAAAACAGAAACCTTACCCGTGGCCGCGGTCGATGTCGACCGACACCCAACTAATGTCGGGCGACATAAGGCTTTGGTCGACATCGTTGTGATCCTAATCGAGCATGATCGATTTCCATCCGTGTTTTCGAGTTTTGGTGTCGACCGACACTAAGGAGTGTCGACCGACACTACTGTCTGCGAATATGTTCTGTACGACTCTGACACACAAAAACCAGAAAAATCAAAAGACACAAGGACGAAGACCAAAAAGATAACTAACCTACAGTGGGTTGCCTCCCTCTCAACACTTGTTTAACGTCAATAGCTTGACTATATTGGGATCATGCATTGGGTGGATTATCCAGATTGACAATGTTGCCTTCTGGTATCTCAGCTTTCGCCCAGTAATGTTTAACCCTTTGCCCATTGACTGTGAACTCCTCGCCTATGGAATACATCAAGATGACAGCTCTGTGTGGTCTAGCTTCCTTAACGGTGAATGGACCTGACCAACGAGAACGCAACTTACCAGGAAACAGTGTTAGACGATAGTTGTAGAGAAGTACCTGATTATTGGGTTCAAAGTTGCGTGAGATGATCTTCTTATCATGATATGCCTTTGTACGCTCCTTGTACAGCCTTGAGTTCTCATAAGCATGGTGGCGAATTTCATCTAACTCATTCAGTTGTATCAAGCGCCTCTCAATTGCAGGTTTGAGGTCATAGTTCATCTGTTTGACAGCCCATCTAGCCTTGTGCTCGAGCTCAACAGGAAGGTGACAAGCTTTCCCATAGAGTAGATGGAATGGTGTAGTCCCCAGTGGCGTTTTGAACGCAGTCCTTTAAGCCCAAGCCCACAACACATCATATAGCTTAGCAGACCAATCCTTCCTAGTCTTTCCCACTGTCTTCTCCAGAATCTCCTTGATCTGTCTGTTAGAGACCTCCATCTGTCCACTAGTCTGAGGGTGATATGGAGTAGCCACACAATGATTAACACCATGCTTCTTAAGCAACTTCTCGAATACCTTGTTGATAAAGTGAGTACCACAATCACTTATCACAATCCTAGGCACTCCAAATCTTTGGAAGATGATAGTCTTAAACAGCTTAAGAACTACCGAAAAGTCATTGGTCGGACTTGCAATCGTTTCAACCCACTTGGATACATAGTCCACAACAACCAATATATACTTGTTCCCATAGGAAGATGGAAACAGACCCATAAAATCGATGCCCCAGCAGTCAAAGACTTCAACCTCGAGGATGAAGTTTTGTGGCATCTCATGTCTCTTGCTTATCTTTCCCCTTCTCTGACACACATCACACTGCGAGACAAAACAATTGAGCATCCTTGAACATCGTAGGCCACCAGAAGCCTGCTTGAATAACCTTGGACATTGTCTTGAAAGTAGCAAAGTGTCCATCATACTCAGAACCATGGCAGTGTTACAGCACATTATCTACTTCAGACTCCGTAATGCAACGTCTGTAGATACTATCAGAACAGTGCTTGTACAAGTAGGGCTCATCCCAATAATAGCGCCTGATTTCCCTAAGGAATTTCTTCTTAGCATAGCCCTTAAACACTTCAGGCTCATCCTCTGCAGCAAGGTAATTGGCTATATCGGTGTACCAAGGTCTAGTAGAGAGAGAACCTTGGGGTTACTGCAGCTATAAACATGTCAGCTTCATCATCCGAAATAGTTGCCTGAGTCCGTAGCAGGTCTCGACCGACACCAGTATTGATGTCGACTGGCATCATCCTTAATCGGCCAAGCGATGTTGAGTGTGATCGAGTATCGTTCGATTTTTCGAGTCGGGTGTCGACCGACATGAAATGAGTGTCGACCGACACCTGCCCTGCAGCCCGTGTAGAAGGCAGTGAACTCGCAGAAACTGCCTGAAATCCTTTCTCAACCTTGTAGATGTTCTCCTAGTAGAAAATCATCTATAGGAACGTCCTCATCGATCCTAATCCGTGACAAGTGATCAGCAACACCGTTCTCTACTCCTTTCTTGTCCCTCACCTCTATGTCAAATTCTTGGAGCAACAAAATCCATCTTAGTAGCCTCGGATTAGCATCTTTCTTCTGCATCAGATACTTAAGCACGGAATGGTCAGTATGCACAACCACCTTGGATCCAATCAGATAAGCACATAACTTCTCGAATGCAAAAACAACTGCCAAAAACTCCTTCTCAGTGGTTGCATAGTTTCTTTGAGCTTCATCAAGAGTTCTACTTGCATAATAGATAGCTTGGAGCTTCTTGTCCTTCTTATGCCCAAGCACAGCTCCTACAACACAGTCACTAGCATCACACATTACCTCAAAAGGAAGACTCCAGTCCAGAGGTTGCACAATTGGAGCAGAAATCAGGGCTTGTTTCACCTCCTTGAATGCAGCATGACACTCATCGGTGATCTCAAACTTCACATCCTTGCAAAGAAGTGCAGTGAGTGGTCTAGCTATCTTGCTGAAGTCCTTAATAAATCTCCTGTAAAAACCAGCATGCCCAAGAAAACTCCTGATTCCTTTCACTGAATCCGGCGCCTGCAGTCCTACCATCACCTCAATCTTAGCTCTGTCCACCTCAATTCCAGCTTTAAAAACTCTATGCCCAAGTACAATGCCATTTTTGACCATAAAATGACCCTTTTCCCATTTCAAAACCAGGTTCTTTTCCTCACAGTGAGCTAGCACCTTGCATAGATTATCCAGACAAGGATGGTAAGATGGTTCGTAGACAGAAAAATCATCCATGAAGACCTCCATGAAATCCTCTATAATGTTTGTGTAGATGGACATCATACACCTCTGAAACATCGCAGGAGCATTACACAGTCCGAATGGCATTCTGTGGTATGCAAAGGTGCCATAGGGACATGTGAATGTGGTCTTCTCCTGGTCCTCTGGGTGGATAAGGATCTGAAAGAAACCAAAATAGCCATCTAAAAAGCAGTAGTATGGATGATTCGCCAACCTTTCCAACATCTGATCAATGAAAGGGAGTGGAAAGTGGTCCTTTATGGTGGCTGCATTCAACTTCCTGTAGTCTATGCATATCCGGTGACCAGTGATTGTCCTCGTAGGAATCAGCTCATTCTTCTCATTCTTCACCACTGTGACTCCTCCTTTCTTAGGAACCAGATGAACCGGACTGACCCAATCACTGTCTGATATAGGATAGATGATCCCAGCTTGCAGCAGCTTCATGGTCTCCTTCTTCACAACCTCTTTCAGTTTAGGATTCAAACGCCTCTGATTCTCAATTGACGACAAGCTCTCATCCTCAAGGTATATCCTATGCATGCACAAGTCTAGAGAGATACCTGAAATATCGTCAAGAGAATAGCCAAGAGCTTTGCGATGCTTGCGCAGCTTGCTTAGCAGTAAAGTGAGTTCTGCGTTATTCAAATCAGCATTGACAATAACATGATAGGTGGAGTTGTTACCTTGGAACGTGTATTTGAGGCCTGCAGGAAGCTGCTTTAGCTCAATCTTCGGAGCTTTCTGCTCACTCCAGTCTCTCGCAGCTGGTGTCGACCGATTAGCAAGTTGTGTCGGTCGACACTGGATGTCATCGACCACTTCCAAGTTCATCACTTGCTCGGTAGCGTCCATCAGCCTCAAATACCCCGAGCAGCATCATCCTCCATCTCCAACTCATGCTCAGGACTCAATAGAGCTCTTTCTAAAGGGTCAGCAGGATGCATTTGATTGAAGAATTCTGCAGGCATATTCTCAATCGTATCAACATAGAAGGTCTGCCCATCAATGGTAGGGTGTCTCATCAGCTTATCCATGTCAAAATTCATCACCAAATCACCCACATTGAGACCAATCTTCCCTCTTTTCACATCAATGATGGCACCAGCTGTAGCCAAGAACGGTCTTCCTAGAATAAGAGGATCCTTAGGCTCATCATTGTACTGCAAGCCTACGAAGTCAGTTGGGATAACACATTCACCAATCTTTACCGGTACATCCTCCAAGAGGCCCTCAGGAATCCTTATGGAGCGATCTGCTAGAATCAAAGATATCCTAGTAGGTGTGAAATCAGTCATTCCCATCTGCTTAGCAACCGAATATGGCATCAGATTGACACTTGAACCCAAATCACACAATGACCTCTCAAATCTGTCTCTGAAGATGGTACAGTCCAATACAAAGCTCCCTGGATCCTTATGCTTCTCAGGGATTCTGTTTAAGATCACAACACTACATACTTCAGTGATCATCATCACACACTCTTCATCTCCCATATCAGAAGTCAACATCTGCTTCAAACACCTCTTCAACACTGGATTGTTGCTAACAACATCCATCAATGACATTGGAAGAGTTAGCTTTCTCAGCATAGCCATGTACTTAGCCTTGAACCGTTCAAACTTGGACTGCTTCGGGTTTCTCGAAAAAGGTACCTTGGGTTTATACACCTTCCCAGCAGCTACAGGAGTTGTCTCTGCAGCATTATGCTCTGTACGATGTTGGTGTCGAGCGACACTGGGTTGGTGTCGGTCGACACTGGCTGATCTCGTTCTGTCATCGACCTCACAATCGACCTCGGTCGATTTCTGTTCGTCACGAGAACTCGAAGAAATTGGTGTCGCCCGACGTGCAGTGGCAGTGTCGGTCAACCCTCGTTTCGCAGCTTCGTACTCCTCTTCAAATTCTTCTATCTCTTCGATCTCCTTATCACTAATCTGACTAATAGGGATGGTGTGCAACTCCTTCCCACTCCTCAGTGATATTACATTGCAGTGATGCTTGAGGTTGGTGTATGTGCTTCCAGGAAGGAATCTGGCTTGCCTCTTAACAACTCCAACAGTTTGAGCAACTTGAGAGTCCAATTGCTTCACGTGTGCTCAAGGATTCAAACTTCTCATTCAGCTCAGTGTAGACAACATCCAACTTCTTGTCGAAATCTACAGCAGTCTTTGTCTGACCTTCCAGCAGTTGATATACCATGGATTTTATGGCTTTTAAGCATGGTATATGTGTTATTTATCGAGTCTTTTACTATGTTTTAGAGTCTTTTCAGGTGTTTATTAGGTACAAACACATTTGGAGCATATTTGGTGATTTAGACATTTTCTAGAGCTAATTGGAGTATTTGGCCGAGAAATAGAGTTCACTGTCCGAAACAGAGAAAGGTGTCGATCGTTGCATTCCTAGCATCGATCGATGCACCAGCGAGATGGGCCAAAAGACGGTTTAATAAAGAATGATGAAACTGCAATTCTGCCCAGAAGTTCCTGATAATTACAAAGACGCCCCAAAACGTGTTTTAGGTTATAAATAGAGTTTTTAAGCCAATGTTTAGGCTAGGCTTTGACAAGCTTTCTTACGTTAAGTTTTACTCAGAGAGAGTTGAGGGGCTGATCCTGATCTCGAAAGAGACTTGATTTTGAACCCCAGTTCTTATTTGATTATATGATATTTGGTTTTCTACTTGAGATGTTTTCTGTTTCGATGAACATGTCTGAGTAGATCACCTGTTAGGTTGAAGGATTCTCATCAAGGATTTCAGAGAATTATAGTTTAATTAATCTGTAGAGACCCATATCTGCTAGTTTTTTATCTAAATTGTTCTTAATGCTTAATCTGGAGTAGCTAATCAGAATTATGATGTTAGGTTGATTAATTCAGCGGAAGTTGATTAATTTAACTAGAAAGAATTTAGATAAGCAATTAAACTGTTCGCAAACGGAAGTTTGGTTCAGGTTAATTGTGAACATATCAAACTTGGAATTAATGCTAGTTTAATCTGTTAGTTCTCGCAAACGGAAGTTTGGTTTGCTGCACTTAGACTTAGAGAATTATCACAAAGGAATTTGGTTAATTCTATATCCGTGTTTTGAGTTCTAGAATGGTAATTGATTGGATCTAGATAGATTGATTGCTTGCGTTCCTGATTTCCTGAGAACTCCTGAAACCTAACGCATTGCTCTCTTGCTTACAAACTCACTTGATTTACTTTGCTATTTCGTTTACTGTTTTCACATCTGCTTCGCTTAATTTAATCTTAATTACTAATAATCTATTGTGTGACTGAGAGTCCTTGTGGGATTCGATACCTTATATACTACGATTGCATCAACTGTGCACTTGCAGTAGAATAGGGAAAACTATACAACCTATCAAGCAGTCGTTCCATAATAGCTTCCAGCTGAGTCTCATGAGCACTAGTAGTTGGAGGTGCCTGATAGGAAGATGATCCATAGGTTCTCTGATAAGGGTTGTTATGCTGAAAAGGATTTTGGTAACCAGCATTCTGACCATATCCAGAAGAGTTTTGATTGCTTGTGAAAGCACTCTTCTGTCTACCATTGAAGAACTTGTTGTTCTGCTGATTCCCAAATCTGTTTCCTTGAAATCCAGAACCACTAATGTAGTTCACATCTTCCTCAGTGAAACCTTCTTCAGGTTCAAACTCTTCAACATCTTGAGCAAAATGGGCATGCTTCTTACTAGTCAACAAGCTGTGAACAGTATCCAGCTTGTTCTTCATCTCAACTATCTGCAAATGATCAACTTTTTCATCAGACTCTTTCCTCCTCTGATCTGCAGTCTTAGTACTGTTGCTGCTCACCAAGTTCTCAATTAATACTCTAGCTTGTTCAGGAGTCTTTGTGTTGAAGTTACCATTGCTGGCAGCATCTAACGCAGACTGGTACTAAAGATCCACACCTCTGAAGAAAATGCCCAACAGCTGAACTTCAAAGAATCCATGATCGGAACAATCTCGTTGATACATCTTGAATCTTACCCAAGCAGACTTAAGTGGCTCTGTAGGTCCCTGAGTGAATGTCAGAAGATCTTGTCTGAGCTGGTCGGAGCGAGCATAATCATAGAAATGTCGTAGGAACTCTCTCTTCACTGCATCCCAAGTAGTTAACTTCCCAGGTGGAAGTTGCTTAAGCCAAGCTGCAGCCTCTCCAGCAAGAGAGTATGGAAAAAGCTTGAGGAAAAGGAAGTCATAGCCACTCCATTGTGCTTTATCCTAGTGACGAAGGCTTCAAAATTCTCAATGTGATCCATTGGCTGCTCATGTGGAAGACCATGGAAAGAATGCTGTCTCAGAAGTGTGTAGTAAACAGTCTTGAGCTCAAACTCATTCCTCTCAAAAGGAGGAGGTACAATTGCTGACCGGTTAGCATAAAACTCATCGGGTCGGTTGTAGTCAGCAAGAGTCCTCTCAACAGCAGGATGATTAGGTGGCTGTCCATTACCTCCAGCATTGACCATCCGCCCCTCACCTTGAGGCTGGTCAGGTTCAGGGATCACATGTCCCTCAGCATCAATCCTTTGCCCAAGATCATTGTAGGGGTTGTTCTGTTGGTCTCTCAGAACTCCTTCAGCATCTGGTCTCAAAATCAAACAATTATTCATCATTCTTGCTCGTTAACCCTTTATGTTCGTTCTCTCAAGTTTAGCAAGCTCCTCAAGCCTGAGGTTCAGAAGTTCTTCGCTTTGGTTGCTTCGGGTGTGTCGATTAGGCATATACTAAACTCAAAACACTGTCTCGAGCTCGATGTCGGGCGACACAAGAGTGGTGTCGGTCGACACTAAATGCTGGTATCGATTCCTGTAGCAACAAAACAAGCCAAACCGAGAAAAATCAGTAACAAAGAAATAAAAACGACTTAGACTAAACTCTAAAACAAAATCTATCGGCGAACTCAGTTGAGTCCCCGGCAACGGCGCCAAAAACTTTATAGGTAAAAAATATCCCTATTCTACTGCAAGTGCACAGTTATGCTATTGTAGTACTCATGGTATCATATCCACAAGGACTCACGACTCACACGATAGATTTTATGTTCTCAAGTTAAGCTGAATCAATCAGAAGAAAGCAGTAACGAAAGCAAGTAAACAAGGAAGTGTTTTTAATAAGAGAAAGGCGTCAGACTTAGGAAGTTCTCTGGAATTATGCGATGCTAGACACTTAACTAACCGGATTCAGATTAAACACAGGTTCAAGAAATAGAAACACAATGCTAAACAATACAACTCTCGCTGAGATTGTTTCTATATCTAGCTGTTGGGAATGTCCTGAAATCTACCGTACTATCTCTAGAAAGTATGATAAGTGTCGAGATCAGACATAAGTCATAAATACTGGGTGATCATGATGGCTTGCTAGAGTCCGCTCATGATCTATAAGTTTAGGACTTATTACCAGTATTGTATGATCCCAAAGGGTCACACACCATAGCTAACGGGAAAGTTAAATGGAATTAATACGGTAAGATGCAATGGCATTTACTGTATTAGATCAGAGAATTGGGCCAGACAAAATACAGGCTTTTGTCTTATTTGTGTTTTGGGCCCAAAAGATTAATGAGCCATTAGTCTAATGACTTGGGCCCATTAATGAGATATAAGAGAATCAGAAAGCCCTAAAGGAAATAACGCTCCCTGCGATTTTTCTTCTTGGCGTGACCTCTCTCTCTCTCTCTCTTCATCTCTCTCTCTGATTCTTCCAACTCTTTGGTCTAGCAGCCGTCCCGTGCTTGTAAGAGTGTGGATACTCGAGGAGGAATAGGTGTAGCCATCTGTTCTAGCTGATCTCATCACTGCCATCCATAATCCGCTGCAATCTTAAAGGTAGTGATCAGGTTTGGTTTATGATTCATTTGACAAGAACCTAGATCTGTTTAAGGATTTGTGTTAGGTTGTAACGAGAATTAAACCTTGGAAACACCCATAATCCATCAGTGGTATCAGAGCCTAGGTTTTAGGTTTCTTGTGAAATTGGATCATATGAAAATTGATTAATTGATTAATTAATTTTGATTGTTGATAATCGGCTCGGCTATAATCGAATTATCGAATGTTAATAATTGAATCGAATTCGTTACTGAATTGATGCAATCGACTGTGTCCCATTCAATTATTAAACCGGTTCATGTGCTTGAATGAAACCCTAACCGAAAGTGTATTGGCGTATTGATGCTCGGTGCGATCACATGACAAATGATTGGGCGTGTGTGTGCGTGTGCCGACCATGTGCTATTCGATCATTCAATTATTAAATGAATGATGCAATATAAAACCTCAATTATAAACATTGCTAATATGTTGCTTCATGATGCGGCTCCATTCTATTATTGAACCGGTTCAATGCGTACCCTAACCGGTTCATAAGGCCGTTGTTAATTCGTTGCAATTACCGTGTGATATTGCTTGAGCCGTAAGGCTGAGTAACATGGATCGCGTCATAAGCCGAGACCGATCTTACGATCGTGAGGCAAGGTGAGCGATGCGTGGGCCGTGTAACCGAGCCGAGCGTGATCATGCGTTGCGATGATCGATCGTTTTCGATCGTGAGCAACTGTTGTGTCGAAATGGATCATGGGCCTCAGATCGTTATGGGCCCACAATTGCGTTAATGGGCCGAGTTGGATCTTGGATCCGATTGTTTGGCCCAAAATTTTACGTCCCGCGAATTGTCTATCGGTTAAACCGAGCTTCGCGGTTCGTTGTCCAAAACCACTCCAATTAAACCGGTCCAATTTATTGGCGGTTGATTGAGTGTTTAAAGCCTTAAACCGCAAGTTAAATCAAATTGGCTAAAACACTAGGTGTTTCTTCCCGGTTTTGGATTTAACTGAACCGATCCAATTTATTGGTGGTTCAAGCGGTTAACCCAAATCGCGGTTTGCTAGAAATAATTTAATACATGGTATTATTTAATTTCTGGTTAAACCGGATTTAAATTCATAAAATTGAATTTTAACCTAAACCGAAGGCTGGTCTAAGTTTGATTTGGTTGGACCAAATAATTTAGAGCTGGTCTGGTTTAGTAAATAACCGATGGTTTTGATAGTTAATTTGGTCTTGGACCAGAATTAATAAACCGGATCGGTTATGTCAAATTATTGGGCCAGCTAGAATTCTATGGTCTTGGGCCAAGAATTGGGCCTATAATTTGTGACCCAACCCAAAATATTTAATGAAATATTTAAATTAGAAATTTCTATTTTTAGTAAGTTACTAAATTTAGAAAGTTTCTAAAATAAAAAAGTTTCCCAAAATAGTAATTTTCTATTTTTGGAAATAAAACTTAAAAATCCTCAAAAGCAATATCAAGCTTGGATGTCTTTCCAATCTTGTCAGCTACTTAACACTTATTTGATTACAGATATGGCTTACAGTGTGAGGTATCTGTTTTCGCGTAAGTAAAGTAGTATATAGTCACTAATTTCATTGGGAGTCCCAGACTTTAGTGATTATTTGGCTGTAAGAGATTGGTTTCCTTGACTGGGCCATCGGGAGTCCCGGGCCTTGAGACATCTGGTGTATTGGGCCTTGGGCCCAATTCACAACCGAGAGTTATTGGTTATAACTAGCTGTGTGTATGCTTACCAAGTAAAGCTAATTCCGGGTGACGGCCAGTGGCCCACTTTGGTTTTGGTTGAACATGGGTCTCGGAATCATTGCATTCTTATGAGGTTAAACAAAGAAATTTTGAATGCAATGCGAGTTTTCTTATAAGTTATTAAGATTACTCTTTTATGAACTTAATAACTAAAACTCTATTTATCTCTGAATTTCAGCTATGACAAGCACAAACAATCAAAACACTTTCTCGATCCGGTATGTCCTTGAGATGGACAAACTGAACGGATCAAATTTCTTGACTTGGTCGCGGAACCTGAGACTAGTTCTCAGGCATGAGAGAAAGGACTATGTCCTTGAGAAAGCTCTCCCCGAGAGGATCGGATCCAAAGCCAGTCATGCAGTATATAATGCTTGGAATAAGCATTATAATGATGCGGTAGATGTGCGTGGTCTGATATTGGCTACCATGGACTCAGATTTGCGGAAGCAATATGAGAACATGGAGTCGCCAATAGAGATGATCAGCAGCCTGAAATTGAAATTTCAGGAGCAGGTAAGAGTGGAGAGATACCAGTTGGTTAAATCTCTCACTAGCTGCAAGCTACCGATGGATCATCCAGTAAGTCCTCATATCAGTAAAATGATGGGTTACATTGATAACCTGAGGAAACTGGATTATCCAGTTAGCTAAGAATTGGCAACCGATATTATTCTGCAGTCACTGCCGTCAAGCTATGATGAGTTCGTAAGGGACTATATCAAGAAAGGCTTAACGAAGACGTTGACTGAACTGCATGACATGCTCAAAACAGTTGAGTCAAACGTGAAGAGCACCCTGTACAATCTCATGAAGGAGAAGGGTAGGTTTACCAAACCTAAAGCTGACAAGGGTGAAGACAAAGTTGTCCAGATTTTGAATCATGGCAAGCGTGTGTCTTCTGAGCCCGAGTCAGATACCTCTTACGTTGGTAAGTGCTGCTACTGTAAAGAGACTGGGCATTGGAAGAGAGATTGCATTAAATTCATGGAAGATTATGAGGAGTTGAAGTTGATGTATGAAACTACTTCCTCAGGTATTCATGTTATTACTTCAAGTTATACCTTATAGGTATTGGATACTGGTTGTGGCACTGATATTTGTTATAATATGCAGAGCCTGAGCAACAGTAGAACGTTGAAGGAAGGGCAAGTGGAACTGCGTGTCTGGAAGGAGCTTGGGATGCTGCCTCAGCCATAGGGTTTTCACTTGTAGATGCCTTTGAGGCTTGGTTTTATTAAGTAATTGCTACAATGTACCTGCTTTAAGCAGAGTTGTCTTTCATTTTCTTGTAAGAATTTGAATGTTTTTCATTTTGATAAAAGACTAGTTTGTTCTTTTGATCTTAATGAAATATTAATTGTAGCACCCTATTCAAGGAATGGGTTTTATGTCTTAAACCAAAGAGTGCCTAAATGTAACATAAATACCGCAATTGGTTTAAATCTGATGAGTTAAACCTGATTTTTCTTGGCATAAACGTTTTGGTCACATAGAGTAAGTCAGATTCAGAAACCCCATAGTTATGGACTTTTGGGCTCATTTGAATGGATATCTTATGAGACTTGAATTCTGCTTACTAGACCAAAAAGACAAAGGGCCCATCTTAGCCGAGCTAGAGAAAGGCCCAAAGGCTTATTGGAGATTGAACATACTCATGTATGTATGTGGTCCGATGAGCAGTAATGCCAGAGAAAATTTCCTGTACTTCATTGTCTCTACTGATTACTTCAGTGAGTGTGACTGTGTTCATTTGATGAGACACAAGTCGGAATTCTTTGACATGGTCGAAAGAGTTCCAGAATGAAGTATAGAATCTGAATGACAGAAGTATTAAGACTCTGGATTAGATCACGAGTGAGAATACTTAAGTCATTGATTGTGTGATCATCTGAATGAGTGTGAAGTCGTTTCACAGCTCATTTCTCCTGAAAACCTAGAGGTGTTTCTGTGAGAATGAATCAGATCTTATAAGAAATGATTAAAGATGAGTCACACGAATCTTCCATGATATTCTTTAAGAATAACGCTCTAAAATATCTAAGTTTACGCTGAAATAGTTCCACCAATATCAGTTGAAAGACAACACGTAAATGTGGATTGGAATCGATCCAAATTCGTCTTTACTGAGTATTTGTAGTTGTGCTACTTTGCTGGTTGTCCTAGGGAAACCAAGGCTTGTTACTTTTACGTCCATTCTGTTTTCTAAGAAGGGAAGTTACTTTCCAAGAAGAACAGTGGGAGTAAAAGTATAACTCGAAGAAATTCGCAAAATACAGGAGGCTACTCAACTTGTTGAGGGAGAGCAACGGATGGATTTACAGATTTCTGTAGAATCTACACCTGTAGAGCCTGAAGTTCGCAGATATGAATGAATCAGTCACTAATTCGAGAGTAATTTCTCGTCATTAGTTGAACCTGATGATCATTAAAAGTTTGCATGATCTGATGATCGTTGAAAGCGACGAATCTGCGAAATTCAAAGAAGCGAAAGTGAGCCCGGACTCCGAAAAGTTATATTGTACGTAAGTTAGCTTCATCGATCCATTCATGGATGGAAGCAAACATATCGGAGTTGGAATCTTCGTTCTGTTAAAGTAGTCAAGGTTTTGACTTGAACAGGAACGAAGTGGAACTGTGCGTTTACTAAAAGATAAGTGGGAGCAATATTGCATTTCTCATAGTGTATGTCGATGACATACTGATTCTCGGAAATAACGTTCCAATGCTGCAGTCGGTAAAGGACTGGCTTGGGAGTTATTGTATGATTGACATGGGTAAAGCCACGTAGTTTTTGGATTTTGGATCTAAAGATAGAGATCCAAAAGAGCTGGTAGGACAAAGTCAGGATTCTTAAATTGACAAAGTCCTACACGTAATCAACAATCCAAGAAGGGCTTTATGCCAATGTCACATGGCAATTCATTAAGCAAGATACAGTGTCCTGCGATATCTGCTGAGCTTGAATGCATGGATAGGATTCCATATGCGACGGCAATTGGATCTATCATGTATGCCATGACACATACTTGTTTTGATGTTGCTTTAATGCTAAGCAAGACAAGTAAAGACCAGTCAAATCCAGCAAAGAATCACTGGATTGCCGTAAAGAATATTCTGAAGTATTTGAGGAATACTTAGGATAAGTTCTTGATTTACGGAGAAAGTGAGGTGCTACAAGTCGATAGAGTCTGAAAGGCAAGTTTCCAATAGACAAAGATAATTCCTGGTCACAGTCCGGCTATATCTTGTGTCTAACTGGCGGTGCAAGGCACTGTTGCTGACTCCATGACTTAAGCTGAACATTTCGCAGCTTGAGAAGCGGCGAAAGAGGTTGTTTGGATAGAAGAGTTCATCACTGAACTTGATGTGATTCACAGCATAGATGAGGCTAGCTGCACATCAGAGGTCCAAACACCTTGAGGATAGGTATAACCTATTTCGTGAGATAAATGACAGAGGTGTTAAGTAGATAAGCAAGTTTCATCGAATGAGAACGTTGCTAATCTATTAACGAAGCCACTCCTTATGCCTAAGCACTGTAGGATGAGTGAAATTAAGATGTAGTCTTAATTTCAGTGGGAGTTTGTAAAGGGCTTTACTTAGTTGTTTTGAAAGGTTCATGTAAACATAATATTTTATGTTTATGAAATCTAATGATTTCTGGATTATTTTAACTGTGATATAAATAATCGTTCCAAAATGATTCATGTCATTATATATGGGCCATCGAAGTACATGAGTAGACTTGATCCTGAAACCCCATATTTAACGAAGTGACATAAATCATAGTGTCCATAGTCGAAGGTTGTTGAAATTGGAACAACAACAACCTGTTGAGACTAGATTGTGTTGAGACTTATGACCAAGTTTCGAGGGGTCATAGATGCGCGGCATCAAAGTCGACACATAGGTATATGTAGGGGAGCATATGACCGGACATGGCCCGCAAGATGAGAACTCTGCAAGATATTAATATCTGTGTCATAAGAAGTTCTCATATACGACTATAGAGTATAGTCCTTAGACCTGAGTTCGCATGCATGTGGCCACACATGGAGTAATGCGCTTTGACCATTGTCTAATGCTGTTTCGTAACTGGGAGCTATAAGGACCTTGGTTGGGTGTATTATGAAGTGTGTAGTTCATAGTGATGGAACAAGATGGGATTTGTCCCTGCCGTTTAACGGAGGTAATATCTCTAGGCCAATCGGAGATTTGATAGCTGGTAAGAGAATGGCCATTCCCAAACGGACTTGCCCAAGTCGTTTGCATTGTCAGTATCAAATCTGGTCCGATAAACATGGTCTGGCTATATAAGGATGACACGCATCTTGCCTTATGCCAGATCGAGATATTGAGACAAAAGGATTAAGGAATGTAGGATTCCAGTACAATCGGAAGATTGTTGGGAATGTCCTGTGTAGGATTCCAGTACAAGTGGGAGATTGTTGGGAATGTCCTGAAATCTACCGTACTATCTCTAGAAAGTATGATAAGTGTCGAGATCAGACATAAGTCATAAATACTGGGTGATCATGATGGCTTGCTAGAGTCCGCTCATGATCTATAAGTTTAGGACTTATTACCAGTATTGTATGATCCCAAAGGGTCACACACCATAGCTAACGGGAAAGTTAAATGGAATTAATACGGTAAGATGCAATGGCATTTACTGTATTAGATCAGAGAATTGGGCCAGACAAAATACAGGCTTTTGTCTTATTTGTGTTTTGGGCCCAAAAGATTAATGAGCCATTAGTCTAATGACTTGGGCCCATTAATGAGATATAAGAGAATCAGAAAGCCCTAAAGGAAATAACGCTCCCTGCGATTTTTATTCTTGGCGTGACCTCTCTCTCTCTCTTCATCTCTCTCTCTGATTCTTCCAACTCTTTGGTCTAGCAGCCGTCCCGTGCTTGTAAGAGTGTGGATACTCGAGGAGGAATAGGTGTAGCCATCTGTTCTAGCTGATCTCATCACTGCCATCCATAATCCGCTGCAATCTGAAAGGTAGTGATCAGGTTTGGTTTATGATTCATTTGACAAGAACCTAGATCTGTTTAAGGATTTGTGTTAGGTTGTAACGAGAATTAAACCTTGGAAACACCCATAATCCATCACTAGCAACCTAGAAATCCAAATCTCTTTGTGATCCTAGAGTTCTAAACAAGCATTAAGAACAGGTTCTATCGGTTCACAATTCTTCTAAACCAAATCTCTTTGTATCTAGTCAAATTGCTCACACTAATTTTATTCAGGTTATAACTCACACTCTCGTGCTAAGTTAATTGTCTCAGATCTAAACCCTAGGTGATCAGTCAAGAATTTAGTATTAAGCGCATCTTAGGTGATGAACGAATAGATTGTGAATCCTAATAAATCAGTTATCTAAACATGAATAAAACCCTTATGAGAATTCCTAAATATAACTAGGTTACTACTCAAACATATTATCAATTAAACAACACATCATGAATAGGAAATCAAAGACTGAATAGATAGATATAAAGGGGTTCGAAATCCTTCTCTCAAAGGTTACAAGTAACAAGAATCAGCCCCTTAGCAAAATCTCTCAATCTCCAAAAGCCAAAACCAAAGTAAGAACAAGATAGAAGATAATGAGTCTGGAAACCTAATTAAAACAGCTAAACACGTGTTAGGGCTAGATTAGAATTAGGGAAACTTCTGGGTCTTTTTGCAATTCTTTGAAAGTTGTCTTCAACTCACACATATGACTCTGTCGCGTTCAGTGTCGACCGACACCAAGGTCAGTGTCGGTCGACATCCAGTCGGGGTCGAGACACCAACTTCAGCTCTCTGCATAAATCGCCAGAAACGTCCTATAATCCCACTCTTTGCTCCAAACGCAAGCCTACCTGTAGAAGACTCAATAGACTCAAAAAACCAGGTTAAAGACTCAATATACACAACTATATCATGGTTGAAAACCTAGAAAAACCATGATATATCAGGTGTCTTTTGTAAAAAGGAACCCTGTGTGGTTTTCTAAAAGTCATAGAGCTACAGCAGGTCTGTCCAATGGTCACTTAGTTCCTGTTCCAGCGAAACGTTTCTCGGAAAATCATAGTTTCATACCAATTTTGACTCAATAAAACAATTTTGAAAATAAAGGACTGACTCTAAGAAAAGAAAACAAACGGTGGTCAGTAACTACCTCCCCCACACTTAAACAACACTATCCACAGTGTTATCGCAGCTTGGGTTCGGGAGAACAAGCTATAACCAGCGAAAATTTGGAAAATCAGAAACCTTATCTGCTAGTGTGGTCGATGTCGACCAACACACAGCCTGTGTCGAACGACACAAGGCTTTGGTCGACACATATCTGATCCGAATCGAGCGTCCTCGATTATGTTCCGTGTTTTCGAGTTTGGTGTCGACCGACACTAAAGGGTGTCGATCGACACTTCTGTCTGCAACATGTTTGTCACGTTCTGAAACACCAAAAACCAGAAAAATCAAAGAATCAAAACTAAAAACCAAAAAGAAAAGAAAAACTGACCCAATAGTTGGTTGCCTTCCACTCAGCGCTTGTTTTTAGTCATTAGCCTGACTATGGGTAGGAGATCAGGCTCCCGGGGGGTTCGACAATGGATGTGAGTGCCTCTGCGAAATTCTCCTCATCCATGGAGGTGTGTAAGAAGTATCAGCATGAGATAGTCCAAGGAAAGAAGGAATAGATCCAGGACGGGAGTGAAGCTTGGGTGGGATAGATCATTTCCCTGCATTCACATCAATGAAGTTAGGAGGTTTAGGTTTAGAAGATGCATACCTTTGCTTTGGTGGATGTTTGATATTTGGGGCTTTCTGCTTATGAGTAGTTACAGGCTCTGAAGATGTTAGAGTAGATTCCTGACGAACCCCCATCTTCTCTTCTCCAATATCAGACATTGTAGCCTCACTAATATGAACTTCTTGCTCCACTTCAACACTAAAGGCTTGACCATCAATGGTGGATCTTCGTAGATTATCCATCTTGAAGTGTATAGGCTTATCTCCCATGTGGAGATCAATCAGACCATGCCTCACATCAATTATTGCTCCAGCTGTAGCTAAGAAGGATCTGCCAAGTAGTAGAGGATCATCCAGTTCCACATCATATTTTAGTACCACAAAGTCTGTTGGAATCAAATAGTTTCAAACTCTGTTACGGATGTCCTCAAGAACTCTTTCTGGAATTCTCTTCGACCGATCAGGTAGGATTAGAGAGATCCTAGTTTGTTTGAGGTCCAACAACCTCAACCTCACAGCCACAGAGTATGGCATAAGATTCACAAAAGATCACAAATCACACAGAGAGTGTGGGAAACTATCCTTTATGATAAATCAATATAGCATAAAGACTCCTGGATCTGGAAGTTTATTTGGAACCTTTTCCAATAGCACATCTTCATCATTGGAGAGCATCTTCTTCTTGAGAGGTCTAGGGAATGGAATCTTGGGCTTATAAACTCTTTCTGCAATCTATTTCTGCTCAATTCTAGGTTCTGGGATGTTTATGAACAAAATTGGATCTGTTTTTGTGGACCCTGGCAATTCAATAGGCAAAACTGGTGTGGTCCCAGATTGATGTCGACTGACACTAAAGTAGTGTCGACCGACACTAAATCTACCCAGATTTTTTTCTTCGAATTTGGTGTCGATCAAGGTCGATTTCGGTCCTTCATGACTCGAAATTTCGTGATTTTCCATTAGTGTCGACCGACACTCAGAATTAGTGTCGACCGACATTAAATCTGCAGCTCCAAATTTTATTCATGTTTTGCACAACCTTTAGCTCAAGTTCTTTCTCCTGATCCAGCTCATCTTCAACCTGAACTGAGATAGCATTGATATGAGCGTTCTGAGCATTCTTCCCCTTTATTGAGCCTAGAATCTGAGCTACTTGTGTATCCAGCTGCCTCACATGAGTGTTCAAAGACTCAAACTTCCCATTCAGATCTTAATATACAGCATCAAGCTTCTTGTGAAGGAACTGTTCTGCTGCTGGAAAGGCTTCTGGAATGCAGACTTCTGAGTGAATGTAGCAGGATTTTGAGTACCCTACTTCTCACATCCAGACCCTCCAATGTAATTCACAGCCTCTTGTGCACACTATCCAGTCTCAGATGCCTCATGTGACTATTTCTTCCCAAGTAGAATGTTGTGGACTGAGTCAATCTTGTTTTTCATCTCAGCCATCTTTGAGCTATCAGCTTTCCCACTAGATTTTTGCCTCTCCAAATCAGCATTCTTAGCGCTATTGCTGCTCCCCAAGTTCTCAATAATCCCATTAGATTCTTCTGGAGATTTAGTGTAGAAGTTCCCATTACTTGCAGCATCTAAGGCCAACTGATACCACAAAGCAACTCCTCTGAAGAAGATACCCAACAGCTGCACCTCAGAGAAACCATGATGTGGGGAGTCTCTCTGGTACATCTTGAATCTCACCCAGGCTACCTTAAAAGGCTCTGTAGATCCCTGCTTGAAGGTCAAAAGGTCCTGTCTAAGCTGATCAAATCTAGCATCATCATAGAAGTGTCGCAGAAAATTCTTCTTCACTGCATTCCAAGTAGTCAGAGTCCCATGTAGAATATGCTTCAGCCAATTAGCAGCTTGTCCTCCAAGAGAGTGAGAAAAGAGCTTGCAGTGTAGGTAGTCAGATCTCACTCCATTGTGCTTCATCCCAGTGACTAGAGACTCAAAGTCCTTTATGTGGTCCATATGATGCTCATGTGGGAGTCCATTAAAAAAGTCTTGTCCCACAAGCGTGTAGTAGGAAGTCTTCAACTCAAACTCATTCCTCTCGAAAGCAGGAGGTACAATCGCAGACCTGTTGGCGTAGAACTCATCAGGCCTGTTGTAGTCAGCTAGTGTCCTCCTAACAGGAGGATTAACAATCCGTTGCTTAGGTTCAGGGATCACATTTCTTTGAGCATCAATTCTGTGTCCCTGAGCATTGTAGGGATTGATCTGCGAGTCTCTCAAAACACCTTCTGCATCCCGAGTCAACACAATAACATTCGGATTCATCATCTTTTCAGACTTCTGAGCCTTCCAATTTGTTTCCTCAAGTCTGAGGTTCTAAAGCTCTTCGTCTGGGTTGTTTCGGGTGTGACGATTGAGCATTCACAGAAAATCAGATTGCTTCCGCGAAGGGTGTTGATCGATGCTGAAGTGATGTCGATTGACACTAAGTTCTCTTGTTCGTTCTTCTCTGCAGGAACAAAGACAAACGAAAAAGAGTCAGTAAACATGAAAATAAAACACTTAGACTAAATTCTAGTACAAAATCTATCGCCAAACTCAAAGAATCCCCGGCAACGGCCAAAAACTTGATAGGTCAAGAATTAATCCCTATTCTAACTGCAAGCGTACATATATGCAATCGTAATACAAAGGGTATTGAGTCCACAGAGACTCAGTTTCACGCGATAGATTGTATGCAATCGAATTAATCTAAGCAAGACGGTTGTAAAGCAGTAAAGAAAGCAAGTAAGCAAACTGTGTGTGATCAATAAACAAAGGATCTAGACTTAGGGAAGTTCTCAGGAAATCAGGAACACAGATCAATCAATCTATAATTCCATGAAATCCCTAATGAGAATCCCTAAATCTAACAAGAAAACTACTCAGACATGACAATCATGACAATAGACATAATAAAAGTAGAAATCATATAAATCAATAGAATAAGAAAAGGGGTTCAAATCTCTTCTCTCTCTCGAGTACAAGACCAGCCCAAAATCTTTTAATCTCTGACAGAATAAAACTTAGCCTCAAAAATGGCTCAAAAACCTAATTAGTAGTCTCAACAGGATTTGGGTCTTCTTGTAAATATGGGAAACTTCTGGGTAAATCTTGCAAATTTCCAAAATCTGTATTTTTGACGAGCAAGAATTTCGTCCTTTAGTGGCGTCGACTGACACTAAATTAGTGTCCGTCGACACTAAGTGCAGACGCACCCAGTGAACTCTGTGAAA
Organism: Orychophragmus violaceus; assembly: GCA_030180135.1. NCBI lineage: Eukaryota > Viridiplantae > Streptophyta > Magnoliopsida > Brassicales > Brassicaceae > Orychophragmus > Orychophragmus violaceus. The sequence continues at coordinate 36,778,426 of CM058238.1, forward strand.
TCCATGTATGCTGCAAAATCACTCCAAAAGCTCCCAGAATCTCCAGATAAGCTCCAAACGTACCTAAACCTGCAAAGGACTCAAAAGACTCCAAATACAAGGTGAAAGACTCAATAAATACACTTATATCATGGTTGAAAACCTGTAAAAACCATGATGTATCAGAAATCATGTCGGAGGACGATGGCTAGTGCTAAATATTAAGAAACTCCGTTTCTTCTGGCCAACTATGATAAAAGATTGCGTGAGGTACGCCTAGAAATGCGAGCCATGCTAAAAACACACCCCGGCCATACATGCGCCCACAAAAGAGTTGCAACCCGCTACAACATCATATCCATTCATGTGATTGGCTATGGACATAGTCGGACCAATGCACAAATCTTAGTAAAATGAACACGTCCTGATTTTGATCGACGACTTCACCAAATGGGTGGAAGCCAAAGAGTATTCTACGGTAACAGCCCGAGATGTCACCAACTTTCTGTGAAAATACAGCATATGCAGACACGGGCTCCCATATCAGATAGTCACCGGCAACAGAATGCAGTTTACGTCGTTCTTATTAAGTCAGTTCTGCAAAAAGTGGAACATCAGACTGAGCAAATCAACATGGTACAAGGAAACAGTCAGGCATAAGCCACAAACAAGATGATCATCACCGGGCTCAAAAATTGGCTCGACAAGCAAAAAGGGAACTGAGCCCATGATCTAGATGGAGTCTTGTGGTCACATAAAACCACCCCGAGATGACCATCAAATCAAACACCATTCTCCTTAGCTCATGGAGTAGAAGCAATGTCGCAAGCTGAAATAAGCTTACCAACCGTTCCGCGATCCCTGCTGATCCGGAATCCCGAACTCATTGACAAAATTCTTTTCGATAAGCTTGATTCACTTGAAGAACAAAGGGATGAGGCCCTCCTTCGGATTCAGAACTATCAGCACCTCACTACTCGGTAATACAACGAAAAGATCAGGGGTCGTCATCTAAAGTAAGGAGAACTTGTCCTACACGAGGTTCATACATGAACAAGAGCAAAGAACGCTGGTAAGCTCGGCATACATTGGGAAGGACCTTACCAAATCTCAATGGTCGTCAAGCCCAGGGTTTACGAGCTCTCCGAGTTAGACGGAAAACCCGTCAGCTTCTCATGGAACTCAATGCACCTGAAGTGCTTCGTGTACTAGATTTTCCGGTCAAAAAAAAAAGTTGTACGCTCACCGAGCTACCATTTATGTAAAATGAACTACGAATGGCTTGATCCCCTTTAACAGGGTACGTAGGCTGTCCTCATGGATTCAGCTACACCTTTAATAAAATTACATCTTGCAAAAAGATATGACTCTATGTCGGCATCCTGGCCAGATGCCCGACTTAAACGCGCTCCACGAGTGCCGTAGTGAAATAATCCACGCCTTCATAATGTGCTCAAATGTTCTAACTCTAAGCTACATTGTTGAAGGATTAAGTTGGGATCGCCCCCGCTCACTTAAGTTTAGGTCGCGACAAATTAGCCGACATGTCTCGCATAACCGATCTTAGATTAAGTGATAACTGTGATAAGAAGTCGGTGTTTACAACCATTCATATCACAAAAAGGTGCTGAGGCACACTTCGGTATCCCCCCTCTTTCACAACAAAACAAAACCAATTCCGCACGCGTTATCCAAAAAAGGATTACAATCCCGCCGATGTATAACCTGGCCTAAAATAATTCATCAAATGAAGGAAACCAAAAAATAAAAATCTTTGATTATGTCGGCACGGACAAAATTATATCGGCAAAATAAAAATCCAAAATTTATGAACAAGCTAAGAAAATCTCATTACTTTCCTTTACATAATTTAAGAAAATATACACGTCAAAATAAATAAGTATGTCACATTAGTTATGGTGGATTTATTTAGAATTAGTTTTTTTTTTTTAATTATATATATTATATATATTAAACCGACTGAAATCGGTAAGTAAACCGAAAATACAACGCAATCGAACCAGGAGTAAAAGAAAACAAACCAACAGACAATTAAGAATTCCGGAACCAGGATTGAACCCAGTTAGGGTTGCGAATGCTTTTGGATCCTTTCCCGGTCTCTTCCATAGCCGCCGGCGGATGTGAAACGATTGGACTTGCGGCGCACATCCGAACTCGTCCTCAGATCGCCGGAGATCCGACCCCGACGCCCGATTCAGAGCCCGGCTGAACCTGATCCCCTCCTCTCGTTTCCAGACGACTCCGGCGCCCAACCTGCGGAAACCCACGGACTTAACCGGCAAACCTTCGACAAAGCAAAGATCCGTAACCGCCACCCTTTCCCGAACCCGCACCCTGCTCGGAACTTCTCTCCTAACCATCCGCCTTCAACTCACCTTAGATCTGATCACGGAGGAGCTCGAGAATCACCATCAGTTGACGAGCTCACCAAGCCTCGCCTCCGTCAAAGCACCACCAAGCTCTGCGACGACCTCACCAAGCGCCGTCGTGGATCCTCCTCGACAAGCGACGCTTCCACGCCTGACCGCCTCGCCGACTTCCGCTGCAAACGCTGGCTCAGAGATCGGACCGCCTCTAACCTCCGCGCCATCTTTGGAAAGCCGCAGTCCTCGCACAGCCCCCCTTCCGACGTCTTACTGAGAGCTTCGATTAGACCCGACCCACTGCCGTTTGCTTCGCCGAGGAGATCATCCCCACCACACGCCTCCAGATCCAAAGAGAATCAAGGCATCTCCTTGAAGAATCACGCCTTACCGGTAGCGATTAAGCCCAGGAATGAACGGAAGACCTCTCACGGACGCCGACGGAGACCGTCGGACGCCGGAGAGGCCTTCAAAGCACAGAAAAAGCGGAGGCGGCTTATAGGGTATTCGAGAGAGAAACGAGACGATCGCGTATAACACACGCGTGCGCCTCGCGTTTTATTTAGAATTAGTTGATTTATATACAGACTTGAAGACTTATTTTTCAGTGGGTAGATGTATTAGATGAGTTATCCTATATATAATTGCAGGTGGATCTTTCCATATAGAGTGCCACTTCAGCATTTTTGCTCAAAAACCATTTGGGCGTTCGAATTATTACTAATGGATCGTTCAACTAATTACTGTTGACCTGCTTAAAACAGTCTTATAACACATACTAAGAGCAGGTCCAGTGGTTTTAAAGGGTTTTTGGGTGCAGTTTCTTTGGCAAATTGAAATAAAATAATAATATCCGTGGGACTTACTTAAGAGACAAGCTCTTAAGTTGCCTATTTAAGAACCCGGTTCTTACACGTGGCGCCTTCTGATTGGTCGATTTGTTTTTTTTTAAATTTTTTTTTTTTAATCTGTCTGAAAAAAAAAAAATTATTAAAATATAATTTAAGAAACTCACTGGAAATAACGCTGCTGGAGATGCTCTAACATGCTTATTTTTCCAGGCCCAAAGGAGCCTCTCTACCCCCAAGCCTCTGAACTCTGACGCGCCGAAACCCTGCTGATTGTTCTTCACGCCCAAATGTAACAGCCGCGAATTAATCACAGCTTCTTCACTTCGGCTTCCAATCCTGCGTTAAACATTCCCTCTCACCCTCATTCATTTTCCCGACCTCTTCACTTCCAAACACTTCCACCTTCTCCGATTCCCGGCCGTCAGTATATATGTCCCTCTCACACCACGACTCACCCGCGCTAACCCTCCCATACCTGAATCTACAGGTAATTTTTATATTAGTAGATAAACTCAAAAGCTATAATTATCTCTCTTTTTTATAAACGTTATTACATTTTCTTGAAATAAGCGTTGAAAGAAGTGAGATCAACGGGTTTGCAATGTGTCTGCCAAAGACCGGTGATCGGCGGTCGCCGTATATGTTTGCGTGGCGAAGTGTTTCGCCGTCTCCGAGATACCGGATACGATTGCGTCATCTGCAAATCCAAGTGGAGAAGCAATCATGAGATCCCTGCAGGTTTAAGAAATTAACCCCATTTTACTCAAATTTAAAATTATCAATACAATAGTTTCCTAATCAAAGAAGATCTGTGATTCGATATATTTTGAAACTTTAAGCCCTCTTAGTCACCGTTATCTATTGAACAAACACGTCAACGGAGTTGTCAAGATAATCTAAAAATATATACGTGTTGATCGTATTTGCTTATTTTTATGCATGAAGTAAGTTATCATTATTATAATAGTTGGCTAATCTCTGGCCGTGTTTAACAAATTGAACCAGAGCAAAAACTAACCTACACTGACCATGTTTTTCATGTAGCTTGGCTCTTGACAAAAGCAGGCCTTTCTCACGTGTGGACACCATCGAGTCCATAGCCAAGATGGGAGCAGTGACGATTACAGAACTGACCGCTTACATCTCAAAGCCATCAGAACAGTTACTACTGTGTATCAAAATCAACATTATCTCACGGCATCAATACATTCCCAAAATTTCCATTGCCAACCATCATAACACGAACAAATACAAGAGGCTGACTTTACTGTCAAAGCAAAGATTGCATGTGTGCTTCGCCTGAAAGGGTGGTCTTATATTTCCTGCGCAAGCTGCAGCCGAAAGCTAGAGAAATGTGGAAGCTCACTTCACTGCAACAGCTGCGTCTCTCCTGCCGTGACCGGTTGACCAAGGTAAGCATCAGTGTAACATATAACTATAATGGTTGAACAGGTACAGAGTGGAGCTTAATGTCTCTGATGGAGATGCTACGTCTGCTTTTGTGGTGTTTGACACGGAGATGACCAAGATTATTACCAAAACCGCTTCCAGCCTCATTCCAGAGGTAAGCTGCACTAATAATTTAGCTTATAACCCATTTAAAAAAGAAAAGTCATAAAATAGCACAAAAAACATATCTTATCATAAATATAGCACCAAAAAAAATAATTTACATTTTTAGCATTATTTTAATTATAAAAACTTTTATAGCCTTATATAATTTAGGGTTTAGGGTTAATTATTTAGAGTTTGGGGTTTATTATTTAGGTTTTAGGGTTTAGTATTTAGGGTTTAGATTTTATTATTCAAGGTTAGGGTTTAGTATTTAGGGTTTAGGGTTTAGTATTTAAGATTTAGGGTTAGGGCTAATTTAGTGACAAAACATGTTTTGTGCTATTTTTATGATTTTTCTTCCTTGGTGCTATATTTTTGACAAGTCATGTTTTTTGTGCTATTAATGCGATTTGCCCCATTTGAAATCAGTAGCTAATTACCGTTTCAACCGATTCAAATTTCTCGCAGGCACCGGACAGCGTTGACGGCGATCTACCTCAGGGTCTAAAAAACTTGGCAGGCAAACATTACAATTTCCAGCTACGTGTACCACCGTACAATTTCATACCAAGTCATCGAACCTTCACCGTAACCAAAATGACAGAGATGTAAGTGTCCCACAAGTATATTCTCTCCCATTAGAAACACTAAAATAATGGACCTAAACGTTTACTGCACGTTTGGTAAATAACCAAAACACCTCCTGTACGGAAACAAAAGCAAAGCATGACACTACAAGAAAACAGGGCTATTACCGACGGAATTACCGACGGAAGTAATTCCGTCAGAAATTACCGACGATAAAACGACGACTTTCATACGGGAAGTTTTCCGACGGAAAACCGTCGAAAATTTCCGACCGTTTTCTCATTCCGTCGGAAACACCCGACGGTAAACCGACGGTTTAATTTTCCGTCGGTATTCCGTTGTATTTCGGTCGGTTTAGCGTCGGTTTACTATAGCCGTTAAACTGACCGTCAATGGAACCGTTGGGTCGACTAGAAACCGACCGATTTCCGACGGAATTCCGTCAAAAATTATGCTACATATACCTCATCCCTCCTCTCTTCCCCTCCACACCTATCCCTCCATAACTCTCTCTCTCTCTCTAATACTTCTAGTAACCAAGAAAAATGTCTTCTTCTAACTATTATAGATCGTGGATGGACGGAGTTAGGATTGATGAGGCGACGAAGCTAGTGGACCGGGAATATGCACTTGGTATTGCAGAGTTCATGTCGCTAGCTTGCAATCAACCACATACGCTGAAAAATGGTAAGTTAAAATGTCCATGTGCGAATTGCCGGAATTTTAGAAATCTTACGATTGGCGAAGTATGGTTTCACTTGTATTCAGTTGGGTTTATGTCGGGTTATAAGATTTGGTATCTTCATGGGGAAACTTCGGATTATGCAAGTAGTAGTAGAGAACCTTACGGTGGTACTAGTACTAGGGAACCTAATGTTAGTTCTAGCGAACCTTATACTGCCGATGTAGATTTTGGTGTAGGCACCATTCAGATGGTTAATGATGCACATAGAGAAATTATTCCAGAGGTAGGTGAACATCAAATTCCTAGGGTAGGTGAGGAACCAAATGTAGAAACTAGGAGATTTTTTGACATGTTAGATGCAGCGAAGCGGCCGCTTTACGATGGTTGCAGAGAGGGTCATTCGCCATTATCATCTGCTACAAGATTAATGGGCATTAAGACGGACTACAATCTGCCGGAAGAATGTGTGGATGCGATTTGCGAGTTTTTGAAAGATATTCTTCCAGAAGATAACCTTGCGCCGGGTTCATACAATGAGGTCGAGAAACTGGTTAAAGGGCTGGGATTACCGTATGAGATGATAGATGTGTGCATCGACAACTGTATGATATACTGGCGAGAAGAACAATTCCGTCTGGAATGCAAATTCTGTAAGAAGCCGCGCTATGAGGATACAAGGGGAAGAGCTAAGGTTCCGTTCAAGCGAATGTGGTATATGCCATTAACCGATAGGCTGAGGCGGTTATACCAGTCGGAGCGAACTGCGGGGGAAATGAGATGGCATTCTGAGCATAGAAGAGAGGCAGAGATTGCACATCCGTCGGATGCTGAAGCGTGGAAACATTTTCAGAGATTATATCCAGATTTTGCTTACGATCCACGTAACGTGTACCTCGGATTATGCACAGATGGTTTTAACCCGTTTGGAAGGCATGGGAGACAATATTCGTTGTGGCCTGTGATTCTGACTCCTTATAATCTACCGCCGACTATGTGCATGCGTCGAGAGTTTCTTTTCCTCTCCGTACTCGTTCCCGGTCCAGAGCACCCGAAAAGATCACTTGATGTATTCTTGCAGCCGTTGATACATGAGTTGCAAATGTTATGGCAGCCCGGTGTTGTAGCATACGATGTTTCATGCAAGGAAAATTTTTTGATGAGGGCTGCATTGATGTGGACCATTAGCGATTTTCCGGCTTATGGTATGTTATCAGGATGGACTACACATGGGAGGTTAGCATGTCCGTATTGTCAGGAAAATACCGATGCATTCCAATTGAAGAATGGACGTAAATCATGTTGGTTTGATTGTCATAGAAGATTTCTACCGCATGATCATCCCTACCGGAAAAACACTAAACATTTTACGAAGAAGAAGAAAGTGTTTGATGATCCTATTCTTCCAGAAGCTGGGTCGACTACCTTGGGCCTCTTAGAAGGATTTGGTGCATTAAGAAGTAGTGAGTGTGGTGGGAACGGGCATGAGAATATATACGGAGCTGGTATAGTCCACAACTGGCACAAGCAAAGCATTTTCTGGGATTTACCGTATTGGAAGGACCATTTACTAAGGCATAATCTTGATGTCATGCACATTGAGAAAAAATTCTTCGATAACATTATGAACACTGTGCTCAACGTGCAAGGGAAGACGAAAGATAATGTGAAGTCTAGGCTTGATTTACCTGAAATTTGTGATCGGCCTGAACTTCATCTTCAGACGAACGGAAAACCGCCAATTCCAGCATATTGGGTAGACTCGAAGTCAAAAGAAGAGTTGTTTAAGTGGATTATGCTACAAGTTAAATTCCCTGACGGGTATGCATCAAACTTGCGTAATTGTGTTGACACTGACGGAGGAAAGTTTATCGGAATGAAGAGTCATGATTGTCATGTGATGATGCAGCGACTCCTGCCGTTTGCATTTGCTCATCTCCTTCCTCGAGATGTCCACAAAGCAATTGCAGCTGTTGGATCTTTTTTCAGGGATATATCCACCAGGACACTCACTGTTGATGGGATCAGGAGTCTGGAGCAAAATATTCCAAAAATATTATGCAATCTGGAAAAAATATTTCCACCGTCTTTCTTCGACGTCATGGAACATTTGCCTATCCATCTACCGGGTGAAGCTAGACTTGGTGGACCGGTACAATATCGGTGGATGTATCCGTTCGAGCGCTATATGTTCCACCTTAAAAAGAAGGTGAAGAATCCCGCTAAAGTGGAGGGTTCTATTGCCTCTCAATATAACAACGAAGAGACTGCGACCTTTGCTGGCTACTACTTCCCTTCGCAAGTACGCACAAGGAGCAGGCGCCCAGCTAGGAACGATGACAGGGGAGAAAGGCAAATTTATCGGTCAAGCGTTCCTAACATTTTTCAACAGGTTGGGCGGTTAAGTGGGAAAGTAGGCAAGCGGCAACTAACACCTCAAGAGCATACACATCTCCACAAGTACATTCTAACCAACTGCGATGAAGTATTCCAATATGAGAGGTATATACATGTTAGCTAGATTTATAATTTTGTATTACACTTGCTTTACTTATTGATATTCTTTTTACCTTTTGTAGGATATATATGGAAGCTCTCCAATTTCATCATCCGGAATTGGACGAGGGCGAACGTGAGGCTCGGAAACAAAAATACTTCAGCCGTTGGTTAAACTTTTATGTAAGAATTAGTTTCTTAAATCATATTAAACACTTACGAACTGGAGCAATATCTTTTAACTTTGATGTGATCATATTGTTAGGTCCGGGGGGAACTCAATGCTGGACGCATCCCCGATGATTGGTTAGTTGACATTGTGGAGGGCCTCCACTACACAGCAAAGTCTTATCCAAGATATTGCACTAGGGGGTATGCATTTAAGGTGCATGTAGAAGGGTCAACAAGAATTACTGCCGATCACGGAGTATCATCTGCATCCGGAGAAGTTGTTTACTATGGTATTCTTAAAGAAATACTAGAAGTAAAATACATAGGAAAGCTTGGAATGCGCTGTGTGGTTTTTCTATGTGACTGGTATAACCCGATCGTAGGGCAAGGTGTTGTGATCGACGAGTTCGGTGTGACGTCGATTAATTCGAGCAAAAAACTAAGAAACTACGATCCTTTCATTATTGCATCACAAGCAGATCAGGTAAGTAATTGTAAATAATTATTTTGGATTTCAAACTCTAATTATAAAAAATTAATAATATAATATTTACGCAGGTGTGTTACATTCCATACCCTCGACTAACTTATAAAAATGATCCATGGATCACCGTTACAAAGATAAACCCTCGAGGGAAGGTGTACGGAGTTGAAGAGCGCGAAGTAGAGCCCTTACAAACAAGTGGTTCTGGTGTGATCGCCCCGGTAGAAGAAACCCTTGAAGTTAATTTAGTTGTCGACTTTAGTCAATTCGGGGACATTGTTCTTCATTCAGAATCAGAAGAAGAAAGAGGCGAATTTGATGATAGTGACTCAATTTCGTCCGACTACAATACAGAAAGTGATGAAGAATAAAAATGTATTATGAATTTTATATTTATGATTGTTCTTAAATATATATATATATATATATATATATATATATATATATATATATAATGTGTTATATATATATGTCTGAGAACAACAATAACATTATTTGAGAGTACGTACAAAATAAAAGTAATTTTAGACTGTTATAGATATATAGAATTAGTATGTAATTTTAAACAAATAATACTAAATCGATCAACTGGTTAAGGGTATAAAATACATGGGTTCAGGTCCGGGTTCGAACCGGCCCTTCCTCGGTTACATGTTTTTTTATTTCCGACGGAATATCGTCGGTTTTTCGTCGGTTGGTCGTCGGTTTGCCGTCGAATTGTCGTCGGAATTCCGTCGGTTTATTGTCTAAAAACCGTCGGCTGACAGCAGTAAATCTCTCGAGTAAATGTTATTTAGTCGGTAAATGTCATGTCCAAATTAACTCGATTTCCGACGGATTTCCGTCTGTTTTACCGTTGAAAAGTTTTCTATATATACACGGCCAATTCATGAGATTTTCATTCAAATCATATAAAATAAACAACTAACCAAATGGATTTCGTTTATTTTTCTCCGGAAGCCCGTGAAACGGCAATACGCCAACTTGGAATGCCGGGTCGGAGTCATCTTCCTAATCTCGACCCAACCAGGCAAACTCATCGGGGGATTTGGTTCGGGTACAACACGGTTATTATATCCGTGACCAGTGAGATCATCCAGACACGTTGGTCCGGCGGCTATCTGACGTACTACCAACTCCCGACGTCCTTCAAAGAAGCGTGGTTCATGGACTTTCTCGTAAGTAATTTCATATTTTTATAGATTGTTATATCCATGTAATTATAATTAACGTATATATTTATAAAATTATTTACAGGAATACTTCACCTGTTCTATGGACAATTTGTTCCGCGTCTGGCGGGAATTCCACAGAACTGCTAGGCGGGTTTTCCAAACAAAAATGCGGCGGTTGAAGCTACTCTGGCAAAGAGGAGAAGAAAGACCTGCGTGGATTCCTAGGAGGTCGAAAACCAATTAATATTCTCACGATCTAACTTCTTCTTCTCCATTTTCTCTGCAACTTCTCTCTCTCTCTAATCGCAAAATCGGACCTCTCTCTACGATTCCGCCGGATTATCGCCGTTTTTCCTCATTTCCGACCGCCACCAACACCACAAACATGTAAGTAACCCTTTTAACCGATTGAATTTGGATAATTTTGCTTAGATTTGTAGAAATAGTTGCATGTGTTGGATAAAACGGTGGTTAGGTGTTGACTAATAGATAGAACGATAGTCAATCGGATATATGCTTGTTTGAGTTAGATTGATTGTGAATTTCATGTTGAAGTTTTTTCAAAATCATTTAAATTGTTTTTTGGTGTAAATTTGGAATTTGTTTTGGTTTTTTAGATGTTTTAAAACGTTTTCTCATTTCTATAAAATTTTGAAATCGTTTTTGTAAATTATTATGGGTTTTTTAAATGTTTTAAAACCTTTTGTTAATTTTTATAAAAATTTAAATTCATTTTTGTAAATTATTATGAATTTTAAAGGTTTTAAAAACTTTTACTGCTCATTTTAAAATTTTTTAAATTTTTTTTTGAGTTCTAAAATGTTTTCTATTTTTTATATAAATTTAAAATCGTTTTTATAATTTATTTTTATTTTTTATATTTTGTAGAAAATTTTAGTGTTGATTTTAAAATGTTTATAAAATTTTTTTTGAGTTCTTAAACGTTTTTTTATTTTTTAACTCTTAAAAACTTTTTTTTGCAATGTATTGTGAATTTTAAAACGTTTTAAAATTTTTTCTTGTTGATATACATGTTTTTAATGAATTCTTAATTTTTGATTGGTATGTAGGGATGATTTTCTGGCGTTTGAGATGCACCTTATGAACGACAGTCCAATAGATGAGGTGCCTCAGGAACCGGTCCATCGACAACAACCGAGAGCCCAACGGTCTCGGTCGACTCAGGTGCTACCCATACCGGATCCGACACAGCCGGGAACGTCTGAGACTATGCCGGAAGCTAGTGGGAGTCATTCCGTGTCTCAGGCGCCCCACTATGTTTTACCGTCGATTGCCGATGAGATATCGGCATTAGTCGATCAGCCGGGACGAGAGATGCTCAAACGGCTCGACCCTTTCTACGAGACCAACCCGGGCACTTTCTGGTATGAAATTTATAACTTTAGATTCTCATTAACAATTTTTTGCATATTCTATGTTTTAGTAACCCTTTGTTTTTTCTTGTCTTATATATTAGGTTTACGTTGACCGAGTCGAAGGTCACGAAGAGCATCTTGGGAATGATGTACAGCATGCTCAACTGCGGGTACCCGACGTACAGGGAGATGCCTTTATCCGATAGGCATAACTGGTTCCGCCAATTCGCGGTAATACCTCCTCGTTAACTTTGTTGTATATATATATATTATTATTATTTTTAATAATCTATGTTAAAGTTTTTAATTTTAACAAATATTTATTTTTTGTTTTGAATAGCAAGAGTATACTTGGGATAGGAAGTATACGGTTATGGTGGAAGACGAGTTCCACCAGAAGGCGGCGACGCATTACTCAAACGTCCTCAACACTTGGAAACAGAAGTGGTGCCGTAATGAAGTTCCCAAGGGTATTAACAAAGAGAGCGATACTTGGAAGGGCTTCATCCGTCATTGGAGTAAGCCTGCAACCGCATCAACCGCTTCTACGAACTCCCAGAACCGTAGAAGTGAGAGGGATGGTGCCGGTCAATCAACTCATAATGCGGGAGCAAGAAGCACCGCGTCAAGGAAGTTAATCCTGGTAAGCAGTTTTTTTTTACAATTTTCGTTATGTTAAGTTATATTTAAATTTTAAGTTCAAAATCGTTTTTGCAGAAACAAAAGAAAGGAGGGCGAGATCCGACTCATATTGAGCTCATCGAGGATGGCCACAAGAACAAGGAAACGGGCCAAATCCAAGATCCAATTGCTCGGAGGATTGTGGAGTCGACGAAGAGGCGTTTGGATGAGGTGGTAACCCAATCCGAAGGAATCGGTTCAACAGAAGAGATACCGGACGAGCAGATCAACCAACTCTTCTTCGCGGTAAGTTTTAAAATTTAAAAAATTTGAAATATGTTTAACCATAAACTCTAACTTAAAATTCATAACGTATTATTTACTTTACAGGAAACTGAGAAGAGAAGAGGACGAGTTTTTGGTTTGGGAAACTTGGCGGACAAAGTGTCGACACCGCATTCCCGTTTTCGTCCGGAAGAGGACTATGCCCAGATCTTAAGGGAAAAGGATGCGGAGATCGAAGCATTGAAGGCTAGTCAATTGCAAATGGAAGCCCGGATGGAAGCCCGGATGGTAGAACAAGCTGAAGCAAACGCAAAGAAGTTCGAAGAGATGAACCAACGGTTTGAGACATTCATGCAACAACAAGCCAATGTTTCAAATGTCGGACCGTCGACCAAGACCGGAGGGAGGGGGACGACAAAGAAGTTGAGGAAGAGGGCGACGTGAGCGTGATTCGCTCTCGTTGAATGTAATTTTTTAATGGTTTTATGTAGTTTTTAAAACATGTTTTGAATATTTAAATACTTTTTTTTTTATTTTAATTAATAAATTTGCGAATATATATATTTTTTTTTTAAAATTATTAAATATCCGTCGGTAAACCGTCGATAAAACGCCCTCGGTAAACCGTCGATAAAACGCCCTCGGAATGCCGTCGGTAATCTTCCCTCGGAATACCGTCGGTAATCTTCCCTCGGAATACCGTCGGTAATCTTCCCTCGGAATACCGTCGGTAATCTTCCGTCGGAATACCGTCGGTAATCTTCCGTCGGAATACCGTCGGTAATCTTCCGTCGGAATACCGTCGGTAATCTTCCGTCGTAATACCGTCGGTATCTACGTCGGAATACCGTCGGTATGCACGGTCGGTTTATAGTCGGTAAACCGTCTGAATAAACCCTCGGTTTACGGTCACAAAACCGTGGGTAAATGTGCGTCGATAAACCGTCGGTAATCAGTCGGTATTATATCCGTCGGTATTCCGTCGGTTTCTATAGACGAAAAACCGACGGAAATTTTTTACCGACGAAATAGAAATGACGGACAGATTTCGTCGGAAATCCGTCGGAATACGTCTTTTCCGACGGAAACCCGTCGATTTAATCCCTCGGTAATGGCCTGTTTTCTTGTAGTGTGAACAAAAGAAGATATGCCTGCTTCTACACAAGCTTCAAATGAACTTGGGCTCCTCCAAGCATCAATCACAAAAAACATAGAGAAAAAAAAAGCTCCAAGGGTGCAGTCAATGGGAAAAAACGCAAACGTGCCCAGGAGTGAATAGGCTCCCGTTCATACACTGCCACCCTGAAGCTTTTTCCATGCATTTACAGCACCACTATCGGATAGTTTGTGTTTAATATTAGTATTATCTTTGCTTTGCTTTTAAACATTTGTGGGACTCTAAATGTACCACCAACTCTTTTAAAAAATATTCGAATGGGAATAACAAGCGTGTTTAAATTACCATAGATATATTAGTATTACTTTATATGTTAATTACGGACTGTTAGTTACTGACTCGAAAGCTGAAAGTGAAATCATTTCGTCCAGAAATTGTAAACGGAACACTAAAAACATAGAACTCAAAATTTATATTTCTATTAACAACATGACCCCCGCGCCTGCGCGGAGGTAAAAAGTCCACTAGTATATTTCATATTAGAACGATAGACTTGTTTTTATATAGTTATTTTCGATGTGGTAAAAATGTTAAGAATGATAAATTTACCGTCCAAAGTGGTAGATTTGTTTTCGGGTGATAGACTTATTGGTCGAATCATAAGTGTAACAAATCGAGCTACAAAAAAACGAAGCAAAAACTAATTTCTTCATTTTATTCATCTTCAAAGGATGGTGTTACAAATCGAGCTACAAAAAAACGAAGCAAAAATTAATTTCTTAAAAAACGATTTCCGTCCAAGGATCGGTCTCTCCCGAAAGAAACAGAACAGCTCTCTTGACAAGATGATTTCGTCGTCTTTTCCCAGCAAGGCCGCCGATGAGAAAGAAACTTTTATGAAATCGACAATTGGCACCAATGTTATCCTGAAGATAAATGAGCTCAAAGGAACCAATCTCAAACAACCATCTCGCCTCCGAGGACCTTTCTTGAAAGACGATTTCGTCGCCTGTCGTCCACAAGACTCATCCCTGATCGTCAGCTTCTCAGATGGAATCCATGATGAAATTAAAGCCGGACGGTGGGTCTTCATGTGGTAAAAATACTTCTGAGCGCCGACTTAACCGTTCTAAAACGCCCACCTCGCCGCCGATCTGGATCTGCTGAATAGCTTGCTCAAAAGAGCAATCTGCCCACGTGCTCCGGGATGGGCCGTTCTGATGTACAATCAATTGCTCTGTAGAAAATGAAGGTTTCAGAAATCCGAGCCATAAAACATCTAAAGCAAAAAGAGAGGAGAAGCTTACGCGGAAGGCAACTCATCCCAGAAGGAGCAGACAAGATCACATTACTGAAATCAACGACGCATCAGATCGATCCAAGCGATGGATCTGAGCGTCGCCCTTAAGTTTGGAAGGGCGATGAACGGAGGCAACCATCAGCATAAATCCATCTACCAACAAGCTACTCTATAGCAAAAAGAGCATAAGCTCATCGACGAGCCCGATCGGACATAGCTCAGGAGGACGGCACAAATCCGAATACTGGAAAAATAAAAACCTATCATCATCTTTTAAGAAGATAAGAAGTCCAAAGAGGGAGATCGGAAGGAAGAAACAATATCTAACGGAACCATAAAAAAAAAAGGGGAAAGGAGAAAACGAAGATAATGTAAAATGATATAAGGGAGGGGCTATATTTATAGCAGGAGAAGCAGGAATTACCAAAGCGACACGACGGTTACCGAGGCATATTTAAAGCGACACGACATTCCATGCACCCGGTGTATATTCATTTGCGGAAGAAGAGGCGCCTAAATGACTCTGAGATACGCAAAATCTTTCGGTCAAAGGCAATTAATGAAAATAACACGGCGAGTTAAAAATGTATTGATCTAGCTACAAGGAAAAACCACGATTAAATTCGCCGACCTAAGCTCCACTCAGCGCGGCGAACTGGGGGGGGGGGGGGGCTTTTATTGTTGGAGGTTGGTTTAGTGATATGCTCAGAGTTTAATTCCCTAAGTTACACTGCAAGTGCACAAGCAAATGTAGTATATAGGGGTCAAACCACAGAGACTCAATAATCTTACGATAGACTATAAAGTATCGAGTAGAGCTAAGCGATAGCAGTCAAAAGCAAAGCAATAAAAAGCAGTAAACATATCAGAAAACGGTGTGTTTATCAAATACTAAAGGCGCTAGGTCAAAGGTGTTCTCAGGAAATCAGGTTATGCAGATTAACAATCAGTCAATATCGAATTAAGAACCGTTCTAGAACTCAAACACATATGTAAAACTAACCAACTTTCGTTGCAAGAGTTTACTAAGTCTATACCCTATAAATCCTAATTTCATTGCAATTCCTAACAGCTTAAACTAGCCTTTAGTGCATGTTCGATTTGTTCACACATTTGTTAAACCAAATTCTTTGCAGATAACTAATTTGCTCAACCTAAGTAGATCATATTCCAAATTACACTTTGGTGTCAATTTAAAATCTATATCTAGATTCCAGTTGATCAGGTTATAAATTAACTTTAAGGACAATTAAAGATGAAGAACTAACATGTTATGAATCCTTAAATGATTAAATCAATCTAACATGCCATGAAAACCCTATGAGAAATCCTAAACCTAACAATGAATCTACTCTAACATATTGAATGAAACATACAACATAGATTGAATAGATTGCATTAAAGAAGAGTAGATAATAGAAAAGGGGTTCAAAATCTTCTCCAAAAGCAGTACAAGGTTCTGATCAGCCCCAAAGCTCTAAAACTCTCTCTAGCCAAAAGTATGAATGTGTAACAAGAATAAAACACCAAAACCCTAATATAAAGTATATAACACGCCTCACGTATTTTCTGTAAATATTTAAACTTCTGAGTCAAATCTTCAATTCTTCAAAACTTCATTAATGCGCTGGCAGATTCAGGATTTGGGGGCTGCGTTGATCGTTGCATGTGTGCATCGGTCGATGCTCAGGTCGAACAGACACCCTGATTCTCTCATCACGGCTTCAGCTCCAATCTTTCCCCAAAAAACTCCAAAATCTTCCAAAGTCCTCTAAACATGTGCAAACCTATAAAACACCTGAAAAGACTCGAAAGACACTACAAAAGACTCGAATATATAGTTATATCATGGCTTAAAACACCTAAAAACCATGATTTATCAACTCCCCCACACTTAGTCTTTGCTTGCCCTCAAGCAAAACAGAAAACCAAGATGTGGAGAAGAGGTTTGAAAACTTCAGAAACTCATTTCATCGTTGAAGTACTACACTCAGATTCCTCTTAGTAATCCTCATGAAAAATGAACCTGCAGACATCAAGACCAACATGTACTTCCCCCACACTTTGAAACTGTCCTAAGTAAACTCCACAATCAGATTCAGGGCATTCAAATTTAACATACTAACTTCTATAATCTAATAAGTGCGATCTCACCTAGGGAGTATCAATAAAAGAACACATTGGTTCTTACTCTATTAGCATCTAACCACCATACTATCATTTTTTGGTTCCTTTCTTCTCCTTTTCCTTCCGTAGCATCTGATTTTTCTCCATTGGGTATCATTTTTTATCAATCCTCTTCCCTTTTTATTCGGGGTATACTTTGGACACATTCTATGAATGCACATGACGTAATAGGGGTCTCTACCACTCCCGTGTTCACTTTAAAGCTACTAGCTTATCCGCAGTTTATCTCTTTTTTTTTTTACTTTAAGGAAGGGAACCATACTTAGACATGTTTACGAGCTGTATCAGAACTAACCGAGGAATCCGACTCAAATTATACCAAGCCCATATGTGAGAAAAGTTAAGTCAATTTAAGGGCGAAGTCAGTAATGGATTTTCCGAATACCCGAAGTGATATGGGTGTCCTCAGTAGGCAGATCTACATTGGGTTTTCTAATAGTCAGAGATCATCTGCAACTCATCCAATGGTCACTTAAGTTTCTGCAAGTGCAGTGATCTCCTCAAAAAGTCATAGTTTCTTACTAAACTGTTTTGACTCAATAAAAAAGACTCAGCTGACTCTAAGAAAAGAAAATGAATATGTCAGTACCACCTCTCCCACACTTGAAACACACTGTCCCCAGTGGAATCAAAGCTTAGGTTCAGTAAAGATGAAAAAGGGACTGAATGTACTATTGTTCGACGATTTTTTACCTATCTCGCAACTGCGTCGACCAACTCACATGTGCAATGGTCGACACATGTTTTGGAAAGGGTGCATCGATTGGTGTACAGGACCGCGTCGATCGATGCACATGTTCCGTGAATTTTTGTATATAAAATCTGTTCCATGAATAATCACAAAAACTCAACCTGAAAGCTACATAAACCAAAGACAACACAAAATAAAAGCATAGTCATATAGATCAAAGTACATCAGTTCCAAAGTAGAAGGACTGACAAAGACTCAAGAAAACATTAAAATGACTCAAGGAAAAGTAAAAATAAAGGAAGAAAAGTACAGAACCAAAGTCAAAGAAATAGGAACCATAATCAAATCTCATCAGACTCAGTCTCATCATCAAGACCGGCATAAGGATCAGAACCACTAGTCTGAGGAGTAGAAGAGCGTCTGCGTTGATCCACCGATGTATAACCTGGCCCAAAATCTCATTGATGAATAAGGATATGGTACAATAACAAATTAACCTGCAACATCTGTAAGGGCAGGGTAAGAAGGAGGAGTAGCAGAGGTAGAAGCCCTAGAAGTAAAAGCTCCGAGAGGGTTAGCAACTGTAGGTACTCTGCGCAGAAGGTTCCTCTGAGGCTCAAAGCTCAAATCCAGAAGTGTCTCAACCTTTGTGAGCTCCTTTAAGGGAAGCAGCACGCACCACTCACGTAACTGCTGTACGATCAGAGTTTTAATCCCTAGATCTACACTGCAAGTGCACAGACGTGAACTAGTAGTATATAGGGTATCGAAATCCACAGAGACTCTAGACCTTACGATAGATGGTAGAATGTCAAGTTAAGCTAGGTGAAACAGAGAATAAGCAGTAAATCAGAACAAATTAGAAAGTAAATCAATAGCAGAAGTGGTTTTGTAAGCAAGTACTAAAAGCGTCAAGTCTAGGGAGTTCTCAGGAAATCAGACAAGTAAATTAACTATCAGTCATGATCAAACTAAGTTCGGTTCTAGAACTCAAACACAGATATAGAATTAACCAACTTTCGTTGCGAGAATTCTCTAAGTCTAATAGCAGAAACCCAAATTTCTTTGCAATTCATAACAGATTAAACTAGCCTTAAGTGCAAGTTCGATTTGTTCACAATTCAACTAAACCAAATTTCTTTGCGGATAATTCAATTGCTCAACCTAAATAGTTCAGATTCTAAATTACACTTTCGTGTCAATTTAATAACCTAAAGTCTAGATTCTAAGTGATCAGGTTAGAAACTAGTATTAAGCACAATTAAGGTTGAAGAACAATTAAGTTATGAATCCTAAACTGATAAATTAATCTAACAAGTCATGAAAACCTTTAAGAGAATCCCTAAACCTAACTATGAATATACTCAGACATGATCAATGAAACACAAATCATTGAATGAATAAATTGCATAAATAGAGAGTAAAGAATAAAAGGGGTTCGAAATCTTCTCCAAAAGCAGGAAGCAGTACATGTTCATATCAGCCCCAAAAGCTCTAAAATCTCTATGCTCAAAGTATAAAAGCGTAAGTAAGCGTTTCTAAAGCGTAGCCTAAACAATGGCTCAAAAACCTTAATATAATGATCTAATCACGGATGTGGCTTCTTTGTAATTATGAGAAACTTCTGGGCCAAAGTGCAATTTCTAAATCTTTCATTAAACCGCCGAGAATAAGTCTGATTCGCGTGTGCGTCGATCGATGCACGAGATGTGTCGATCGATGCAAATCTCTGTTTTGGTTAGTGAACTCTTCCTCTCGGCCAAATGCTTCAAATAGCTCCAGAATGCGCCATAATCTCCAAATCCGCTTGATACGATCATAGTTTTAATCCCTAGATCTACTCTGCAAGTGCACAGACGTGACCGTAGTATATAGGGTATCGAATCCACAGAGACTCTAGACTCTTGCGATAGATTATAGAACGTCGAATTAAGCTAGGTGAAACAGATGTGAAAGCAGTAAATCAAACAGAAAAGCAAGTAAACGGTTTGTAAATCAGAAGGCGAATGCGTCAGGTCAAGGGAGTTCTCAGGAAATCAGGAACACATACAATAAATCAATCGGGATCTAATTAAGAACTGTTCTAGAACTGGAATCACGGAAGTATAAGAAGCCAACTTTCGTTGCGAGTCCTATCTATGTATAACAACCTAGCAAGCCAACTTTCGTTGCGAATTCTAGAGTTCTAAACAAGCATTAATCTCAAGTTCTTTCGTTCACAATTCCTCTAAACCAAATTTCTTTGCTAGTAGATCAAATTGCTCATCTAGATTCTTTCTAGCTAATTAACCAACTGTCGTTGTGGAAATCAACCTAACATCATAAATCTGGGTAGCTACTTCAGATTAAGCATTAAGAACAACCCTAGATGAAGAACTAACAAATGTGAATCCCTACAGATTGATCAACTTATAATTTCATGAAATTCCTTGTGAGAATCCCTAAACCTAACAGGTAAACTACTCAGACATGATCATCGAAACAGAAGACATCATGAATAGAAAACTAAATAGCATATAATAAAATAAGAACTGGGGTTCGAAATCCGCTCTCTTTCAAGAACAAGATCAGCCCCTAACTCTCTCTGAATGTAAATAAAGCGTAGCCTAAACAATGGCTTAAAACCCTAATATATAAGTCTAAACACGTTTTTGGGCCTTTTTGCAAGTCTGAGAAGTTTCTGGGCAAAAACTATAATTTCTCCAAAATGCAGATTTTTGGGAGCAGAACCCTGGAATCACCTTGCGTCGACCACTGCACATACTGCATCGATCGTTGCAAGGTGATTTCGCAGCCAATGAACTCTGTGAAACCTCTAAACAGTGCAGAAATGCCCCCAATGCTCCCAGAACGTCCAATTGAGCTCCAAATGTACCTAAACCTGTAAAACACCAGAAAAGACTCCAAAACACATAGAAAGACTCGATAACAAGACATATACCATGGTTAAAAGTCCTAAAATACATGGTATATCAACTCCCCCACACTTAGCTTTTGCTTGCCCTCAAGCAAACAAAAGACCAAGATCAGGAGAAGAAGTTTGAAAACTTCAGAAACTCGTTTCATCGTAGGAGCACCACACTCAGATTCGCCTTAGTACGCCACATAAAAATGAACCTGCAAACATCAAGACAAACATATACTTCCCCCACACTTAGAAACTATCCTGAGTAAACTCCACAATCACATTCAAAGCATCCAAATTCACCATACTGACTTCTATAAGCTATTAAGTGCGGTCTCACCTATGGGATATCGATCAAAGAACACATGGACTCTTACTCTGTCAGCTCTGACCACTCAACTGTTGCTTCTGGTCCCTTTCTTCTCTTTTCCCTTCCTTAGCACTGATTTTTCCCCACTGGGTATCATTTTATTTTTTCTATCAGTGCTTTTCCCTTATTGGGGCATACTTTGGACATGTTTCCATGGATGCACAAGAGGTAATAGGGGTCTCTACCACTCCCGCGAACACTCCGAAGCTACTAGATTATCCTCAGTTTATCACTTTTTTTTTTTACTTTCAAGGTAGGGGAGAAGGGAACCATAATCAGACAGGTTTACAAGCTGTGCCAAAATCAACAGAGGAATCCGACTCAAAGTATACCAAGCCCATAGGTAAGAAAATTAAGTCAAGTTAAAGTTGAAGTCAAGGAATGGATTCTCTGAATACCTGAAGTGATATGGGTGTCCTCAGTAGGCTGGTCTGTGTTGGGTTTTCTAATAGTCATAGATCATCTGCAAATCATCCAATGGTCACTTAAGTTCCTGCAAGTGTGATAATCTCCTCAAAAAGTCATTGTTTCCTACTCAGTTTGACTCAATAAAACAGATTTTTGACTGACTCTAAGAAAACAAAAAGCGTGCGTCAGTAGCTACCTCCCCCATACTTGAAACACACTGTCCCCAGTAGTGTCAAGCTCAGGATTGGTGAGAAAAAGCAGAATTAAGAGAACCCGAAAAGAGTCAGAACACTTACATGTCGTCGGCCTGCGTCGATCGATGCCACAAGTGGTGTCGATCGATGCAAGGCGATTATGCCCACGGTTATGTCAATAACCGGTGTCTGAACCGCAATTGAATCGGCAAACCTTAAATCGCAACTATGTCGACCGATGCACTATGTGTGTCGATCGATGCAGTGCGATTCTGCCTGTTTCTCACGCCTTTGAACACACCAAAAAGATAAATCAAAAACACCAAAACAAAACGAAAAATGAAAAGAAAAACAAACCTACTAGTGGGTTGCCTCCCACTCAGCGCTTGTTTAAAGTCAGTAGCTTGACTATTGGACAGAGATCAGACTCATGGGGGATTCAACAGAGACTTGGAGTGTCTCTGTGAATGTCTCTTCATCCAAGGTGGCGTATAAGCATTGTGATCATGAGATCTCCCAAGGAAAGAGTGAAAAACACCAGGGCGGGAGCGAAGCGAGGGTGGGATACTGCGTTTTCATGCATTCACAGTTGATGGATTAGGAGGTTTGAGTTTAGAAGAGTCATACCTGTGCTTTGGTGGATGGAAGAGATCTGGAGCTTTCTGTTTAAAAGCAGTTGCAGGCGCAGAAGATGTTAGAGCAAGTTCAGAATGAACTGCCATCTTCTCTTCTCCAATCTCAGTCTCTGGTTCTATCTCAACACTGAAGCTCAGTCCATCAATGGTGGATCTCTGCAACCTATCCATCATAAACTCCAAAGGCTGATCTCTTAGGTGGAGAGCAATCGAACTCCGTCTCACATCAATTACTGCTCCAGCAGTGGCTAAGAATGATCTTCCAAGCAGAATAGGATCATCTGGCTCAATCTCATACTTCAGCACCACAAATTCTGTTGGAATAAAGTAATTTCCAACTCTGAGAGGGATGTTATCAAGAACTCCTTCTGGATATCTCTTTGATCGATCGGCTAGGACAAGAGCGATCCTAGTGGGCTGGAGATCCATCAGTCCCAATCTCGCAGCCACAGATTTTTGTGTTGTGTCGATCGCTGCAGATCTGTGTCGATCGATGCAAGATATTTATCTCGAGAATGTCTCGGATTTTTCAGCTTCAAAGCCTTAGTAACTTGATTCTGCTCAGCTCCAACTTCTGCCAAAGCTGCCTTAACATGTTCTGTCTGTATACTGGCTTCCACTTGCGTTATCCTAGCATCCATATTATCAACTCTGCTTGCCAAGTCTCCAATTTTCCACTAAGATCTTGATACATGAAGTCCATCTTTCCGTTCAGATCTTGTGTCATCTTATTCTGTCCAAGAAGTAGCTGCTCAAGCATAGACTCAATCTTTGTCTGCTCATTAGTGGGAGGAACTTGGTGAGATAAATAGCCATAATCATTCCATCTCGGAGCTTGTCTCTGTTGACTTCTATATGTATGTCCATGATAATCAGCTCCATCTATGTAATTCACCTCTACAAATTCTTCAGCTACAGCATCGGATCGGATTTACCTCTTCCTGACTACCATGTTGTGGACAGAATCCACCATATCCCTTAAATCAGCTATCTGCAAGCTATGATCTCTACCACTAGATCTCTGCCTCTCCTTGTCAGCATTCTTGACACTATTGCTAGTTTTCAAGTTCTCAATAAGCTCTTTAGCTTCCTCTGGAGTCTTGGTATAGAAGTTTCCATTACTTGATGCGTCCATAGCTTTCTGATACCAAAAGTCCAAGCCTCTGAAAAAGGCACATAAAAGCAGCATCTCAGAGAAACCATGGTGTGGACAATCTCTTTGATACCTTTTGAATCTAATCCAAGCTGCCTTAAAAGACTCTATAGGTTCTTGCTTGAATGTCAAGAGGTCATGTCTAAGTTGTTTGGACCCTGCAAGTGCACAGACGTGACAGTAGTATATAGGGTATCGAATCCACAAAGACTCTAGACTCTTGCGATAGATTATAGAACGTCGAATTAAGCTAGGTGAAACATATGTGAAAACAGTAAATCAAACAGAAAAGCAAGTAAACGGTCTGTAAATCAGAAGGCGAAGGCATCAGGTCAAGGGAGTTCTCAGGAAATCAGGAACACAGGCAATCAATCAATCGGGATCTAATTAAGAACTGTTCTAGAACTAGAATCACAGAAGTATAAGAAGCCAACTTTCGTTGCGAGTCCTATCTATGTCTAACAACCTAGCAAGCCAACTTTCGTTGTGAATTTTAGAGTTCTAAACAAGCATTAATCTCAAGTTCTTTCGTTCACAATTCCTCTAAACCAAATTTCTTTGCGAGTAGATCAAATCGCTC
Organism: Orychophragmus violaceus; assembly: GCA_030180135.1. Classification (NCBI taxonomy): domain Eukaryota; kingdom Viridiplantae; phylum Streptophyta; class Magnoliopsida; order Brassicales; family Brassicaceae; genus Orychophragmus; species Orychophragmus violaceus. The sequence continues at coordinate 36,802,612 of CM058238.1, forward strand.
ATCTAGATTCTTTCTAGCTAATTAACCAGCTGTCGTTGTGGAAATCAACCTAACATCATAAATATGGGTAGCTACTTCAGATTAAGCATTAAGAACAACCCTAGATGAAGAACTACAAATGTGAATCCCTACCGATTGATTAACTTATAATTCCATGAAATCCCTTGTGAGAATCCCTAAACCTAACTGGTAAACTACTCAGACATGATCATCGAAACACAAGACATCATGAATAGAAAACCAAATAGCATATAATAAAATAAAGAACTGAGATTCGAAATCCTCTCTCTTTCAAGAACAAGATCAGCCCCTAACTCTCTCTGAATGTAAAGTAAAGCGTAGCCTAAACAATAGCTTAAAACCCTAATATATAAGTCTAAACACATTTTTGGGCCTTTTTGCAAGTCTGGGAAGTTTCTGGGCAAAAACTGTAATTTCTCAAAAATGCAGATTTTTGGGCGCAGAACCCTGGAATCACCTTGCGTCGACCACTGCACATACTGCATCGATCTTGCAGGGTGATTTTGCAGCCAGTGAACTCTGTGAAACCTCTAAACAGTGCATAAATGCCCCCAATGCTCCCAGAACGTCCAGTTGAGCTCCAAATGTGCCTAAACCTGTAAAACCCCTGAAAAGACTCCAAAACACATAGAAAGACTCGATAACAAAGACATATACCATGGTTAAAAGTCCTGAAATCCATGGTATATCACCGCTCCAAACGTACCTAGACCTATAAACATACCTAAAAGACTCCAAAACATAATAAAAGACTATATAAATAAGACATATACCATGGTTAAAAACCCTAAAATCCATGGTATATCAACTCCCCCACACTTAGCCTTTGCTTGCCTTCAAGCAAAACAGAGAACTAGAATGTGGTGAAAAAGTTTGAAAAACTTTCAGAAACTCTTTTCATCTTTGAAGCACAACACTCAGATTCCCCTTAGTAAGCCACATGAAAGATTCACCTGCAAGACATCAAGACCAACATATACTTCCCCACACTTAGCAACTGTCCTGAGTAAACTCCACAATCAATCCAAAGCATTCAAATTCACCCAACTGACTTCTATAAGCTATTAAGTGCGGTCTCACCTAAGGATTATCGCTCAAATGGCACATGGATTCTTACTCTGTTAGCTCTAGACCACCATACTATCTTTTTCTGGTTCCTTTCTTCTCTTTTACCTTCCTTAGCAACTGATTTCTCCCCATTGGGTATCATTTTTTTTAATCAGTGCTCTTCCCGTTATGGGGTGTACTTTGGACACATTCCATGGATGCACAGGAGGTAATAGGGGTCTCTACCACTCCCGCGACCACTTCGGAGCTACTAGCTCATCCTCAGTTTATTATTCTCTTCTTTTTTTTTTTACTTTAAGGAAGGGCAGAAGGAAACCTTACTTGGACAGATTTACAAGCTGTGTCACAACTAACAGAGGAATCCGACTCAAGGTATACCAAGCCCTTAGGTGAGAAAATTAAGTCAAAATTAGGGGTGAAGTCAGTAAAGGATTCTCTGAATACCTGAATTGATATGGGTGTCCTCAGTAGGCTGATCTGCATTAGGTTTTCTAATAGTCATAGATTGATCCTGCAAGCTCATCCCAATTGTTACTTAAGTTCCTGCAAGTATTGTTGGCTTCTCAAAAATTCATTGTCTCCTACTTAAACTGTTTTGACTCGATAAAATAAATTTAGACTGACTCTAAGAAAACAAAAGCGTGCGTCAGTAGCTACTTCCTCCACACTTGAAACACACTGTCCCCAGTGGTGTCAAGCCCATGCTCGGTGGGAAAAGAAATCAGAATGAAAACAAACCGAAAAAGGGTCAGAACATTTACCTGTCGTCGGCCTGTGTCGATCGATGCCACTAGGGTGTCAATCGATGCAAGGCGATTATGCCCGTGGTTACGTAGATAACCGTTGTCTGAACCGCAATTGAATCGGCAAACCGTAAATTGCAACTGTGTCGACCGATTCACTATGTGTGTCGATCGATGCAGTGCGATTCTGCCTGTTTTCTCACGCTTTTGAATACACCAAAACAGAAAATCAAAAACACCAAATCAAAACGAAAAATGAAAACAAAAACGAACCTAACAGTGGGTTGCCTCCCACTCAGCGCTTGTTTAAGGTCATTACCTTGACCGGACGAACTAGATCAGGCTCCTAGAGATTTCGACAGAGACTGTGAGTGTCTCTGCGAAAGTCTCCTCATCCAAGGTAGAGAGTAAGCATTGTCAGTGTGAGCTCGTTCAAGGAACGAAGGGATGCTATGTTCTCCTGCATTCACAGCAGTAAAATTAGTAGAACTGAGCTTGGAAGACGCGTACCTTTGCTTTGGTGAGGTTCTGATGTCAGGAGCTTTCTGCTTAGAAACAGTTGCAAGCTCTGAAGATGTTAGAGTGGAAACTGCAGAAACCACTATCTTCTCCTCTCCAGGATCAGAAACTAAAGTCTCACTCTTCTGCGCTTCCTGTCCATCCTCAATGCCAAAGGTTTGACCATCAATCTTTGGCTTGCGCAGCATATCCATCTCAAAGTGTAGAGGCTCATCTCCCAGATGGAGATCAATCAGACCATGCCTTACATCAATCTTCGCACCTGCTGTGGTTAAGAAAGGTCTTCCCAGTATCAGAGCATCATCCGAGTCACTATCGTACTTAAGCACCACAAAATCTGTCGGAACTAGAGAGTTTCCAACTCTAACTGGGACATCCTCAAGAACTCCTTCCGGAATCCTTATTGACTCATCAGCTAGAACAAGAGAGGTCCTAGTGGGTGAAAAATCTGTCATTCCCAGCTTCTCTGCCCCAGAGTATGGCATGAGATTTCCAGCAGCTCCTAAGTGACACAACGAACGCCTGAAGCTATCCTCAAAGATGGAACAACTCAGCACAAATATACCAGGATCAGGTAGCTTCTTAGGGATCTGAGTTAACAACACATCACTGATCTGTTTAGGGATCACTATCACCCAATCTTTAAACACTTCATCCATAGGCAACATCCTCTCCAAGTACCTCTGCACACAAGGGTGATATGGTGGATCAACAGGTTGTGGATCTTCTTCCAACTTCTCATCCATCACTTTCAGCTGTCTGGATTCATCAAGTTCTTGTTGAGATACCTCAAACACCTCAGGAGAAGGTGTAGTAGGCTTGTGAGCCTTCTCGTCCGCAATGCCACAAGAAACAAGTAAGTCTGCCTCACGACATGCAACGATCGACGCAGGTGGTGAAATGATCGATGCATTCAATTCATCACAGATTCCAGCCAACAGTTTTGCTTCAGTTTCGGATTTTTCAGCTTCTTCCACGAGTTCAGCTGTGTTTAACTCAAAATTTTCCCCTTGGTTTGACCCATCATCAATATAAACTGACCAAGCCTTGATATGGGTGTCCATGACATTCTTTCCCTTAACTGAGCTTGAAATTTAGTTCACCTGTGTGTCCAATTGCTTCACTTGTGTACTTAAGGATTCAAATTTCCCATTAAGATCCTCATACACAACATCTAACTTCTTGTTGAAGTCCACAACAGTCTTAGTCTGCCTTTCCATCAGCTGTTCCATCATGGCTTCCATCTTGCTCTCATGAGCACTAGCAGCAGGAGGTGCTTGATATGAGGATGATCCATAAGTTCTCTGATAAGAATTACCTTGCTGAAAAGGCTTCTGATAACCAACAGTCTGTCTCAGAAGAGTTTTGATTGCTTGTAAAAGCACTCTTTTGTCCACCATTGAAGAACTTGTTACCTTGCTGATTTCCAAACCTATTCCCTTGAAATCCAGAGCCACTAATGTAGTTCACATCCTCTTCTTGGTGATCTTCTTCAGCCTGAAACACTTCAACTTCCTGAGCAAAGTGGACAGCTTTCTTTCTAGTCAACAAACTATGAACAGTGTCCAGCTTGTTCCTAATATCAGCAATCTCCAGATTGTCAATCTTTACACCAGACTCCTTCCTTCTCCTATCAGCAGTCTTGGTGCTATTACTGCTCACCAAGTTATCAATCAATGTCTTAGCCTGCTCAGGAGTCCTCGTATTGAAATTTCCATTGGTAGCATTGTCCAATGCAGACTGATAGTGGAGATCACTACCTCTGAAGAATAAGCCCAGCAGCGTCACTTCAGAGAATCCATGGTGAGGACAGTCACGTTGGTACTTCTTAAACCTCATCCAAGCAGACTTAAGAGGCTCTGTAGGACCTTGGGTAAAGGTGAGAATATCCTGTCTCGACTTATCAGAGCGAGCATCATCATAAAAGTTCCTCAAAAACTCTCTCTTTACAGCATCCAAAGTAGTAAACTTCCCAGATGGAAGTTGTTTCAGCCAAGCTACAGCATCTCCACCGAGAGAATAAGGGAAAAGATTGAGAAATAAGTAGTCATAGTTTACCCCATTGTACTTCATTCCAGTGATGAAGTCCTCAAACTCGTCAATATGGTCCATGGGTTGCTCATGTGGGAGACCATGGAACGGATTCTGCCTAAGAAGAGAGTAATAGACAGTCTTGATCTCGAAATCATTCCTCTCAAAGCCCGGAGGTACAATCGCTGACCGGTTAGCATGGAACTCATCCGGACGGTTGTAGTCAGCTAGAGTCCTCTCATTAGCAGGAGGATTTATCAATTGCCTCTGACCTTCAGGTTCAGGTTCAGGTTCAGTTTCAGTCATCACACGTCCCTCAACATCAATCCTATGCCCAACATCATTGTACGGGTTGTTCTGGTCGTCCCTCAGAATACCCTGAGCATCAGGTCTCAGAATCAAGCGATTTTGCACCATCCTTGCTCGTTGACCTTTTCTGTTTGTTCTCTCTAGTCTAGCAAGCTCCTCAAGTCTGAGATTCACAAGATTCACGTTCGGATCACTTTGGGTCTCACGCTTATGCATAAACCGTCGGTAATTTCACTGCAACGATCGATGCAAAGTATGCAACGATCGATTCAACTCGAGTCGCCTTGTGTCGATCGATTCAAAAGATGCGTCGATCGATGGAAAGCGATATAAGACCTGAAACACACGCAGACAGAGAAAAACAGAGAAAATTAGTAACAAAAACAAAAAAAAAACAAAAAACCTAGTCTAAACTTTAAATTCAAATCTATCGAAGACTCAAAAGAGTCCCCGACAACGGCGCCAAAAACTTGATACGATCAGAGTTTTAATCCCTAGATCTACACTGCAAGTGAACAAACGTGAACTAGTAGTATATAGGGTATCGAAATCCACAGAGAATCTAGACCTTACGATAGATTGTAGAATGTCAAGTTAAGCTAGGTGAAACAGAGAATAAGCAGTAAATCAGAACAGAACAGAAAGTAAATCAATAGCAGAAGTGGTTTTGTAAGCAAGTACTAAAAGCGTCAAGTCTAGGGAGTTCTCAGGAAATCAGACAAGTAAATTAACTATCGGTCAGGATCAAATTAAGTTCGGTTCTAGAACTCAAACACAGATATAGAATTAACCACCTTTCGTTGCGAGAATTCTCTAAGTCTAATAGCAGAAACCCAAATTTCTTTGCAATTCCTAACAGATTAAACTAGCCTTAAGTGCAAGTTCGATTTGTTCACAATTCAACTAAACCAAATTTCTTTGCGGATAATTCAATTGCGCAACCTAAATAGTCCAGATTCTAAATTACACTTTCGTGTCAATTTAATAACCTAATGTCTAGATTCTAAGTGATCAGGTTAGAAACTAGTATTAAGCACAATTCAGGTTGAAGAACAATTAAGTTATGAATCCCAAACTGATAAGTTAATCTAACAAGTCATGAAAACCTTTAAGAGAATCCCTAAACCTAACTATGAATCTACTCAGACATGATCAATGAAACACAAATCAATGAATGAATAAATTGCATAAATAGAGAGTAAAGAATAAAAGGGGTTCGAAATCTTCTTCAAAAGCAGGAAGCAGTACAGGTTCAGATCAGCCCCAAAACCTCTAAAATCTCTATGCTCAAAGTATGAAAGCGTAAGTAAGCGTTTCTAAAGCGTAGCCTAAACAATGGCTCAAAAACCCTAATATAATGATCTAATCACAGATGGGTCTTCTTTGTAATTATGAGAAACTTCTGGGCCAAAGTGCAATTTCCAAATCTTTCATTAAACCGCCGAGAATAAGTCTGATTCGCGTGTGCGTCGATCGATGCACGAGATGTGTCGATCGATGCAAATCTCTATTTTGGTCAGTGAACTCTTCCTCTCGGCCAAATGCTCCAAATATCTCTAAATCCGCTCCAAACGTACCTAGACCTGTAAACATACCTAAAAGACTACAAAACATAATAAAAATCGATAAATAAGACATATACCATGGTTAAAAACCCTAAAATCCATGGTATATCAACTGCGCATCATGGAAAACCCAAAGGTTCTCATCCTTCATCCAAGTAGCGCTCCTCAAATGAGTATCCTCCATCCTCAAATTCTTAGTCACAGACTCTCTCCCATCCATAGGAATTATGAAGTGCTGAAAGATATGAGTAAGCAGGCTGTCCATAGACTCAGTCTTCTTGCCCTTAAAAGCCTTAGTCTTCAAATCACACAGGTGATCCGCGAAAATTGCTCCCATGTTCAATCAAGGCGGAGGGTCAGATAAAGCAGTGCCCTCGATAAGTGGCTAATCCCAGTGTATTGTAACATCAACTCTTTCTTCCTCATCTTGTTCGCTTCAAACTTGCACAAAAGTGTGTACCCCAAAATGCTTACAACATACTTAACGACCGGATGTCGTATATATGTCTGCTTGGAGACTCGCGAGTGATAGCGCTCATTTCCAAAATGAGACATGAATAACTGAGTGTCTGAATAGTCCAACTCAGAGTGAGAACGCAGCGAATAGGCTCCAAACTAACCCATGGATGCGGCAGAGATCTAGAATCGAAATGCGGTACCTGACGCCCATACACGTGAAGGTAAAGGTCCCTTAAGCTGCTCTCTTGCGCCTCTCATCTGTGTAGTACACTCTGCAGGTAGACAACAGCTGTCTGACCAAGTCTGGATATAGCTCATAACTCCTCATAGGCATTGTTCCCAAGCCTATTTTCTGTATCAGCCTCTGCACATCCTATGTGATACCCATCATTTGATAATTCCTGTAGTGGAAAAACCGTGTAGGCTTTATCTCCATGTTAATCCATGCATTGTAAAACATTGTATAATAGTCATCCAATTCCTCAGATATATCTCGATCAGAGCAATCAGCGCCCTCCGTTTCAGTCTTAGGATCATTCGCCCACTGTATCAGCATAATGATCAAATCCTTCTCTCCCTCAGGCCAACGAGGCTGTATCGCTCCAGGAACAAGCTGAATAGGCGTAGGAGGTGATGAAGCGCATGAGAGCCAGTCAACATGTAACGCTCCTTTCCCGTTCTCCGCTGACCGTCGAGCTGGCCGGTCAACAATCAAACAAGAACATGACCAAGTCGAACCCGAGCAAGTCAAACATGAAAATTTATCCACAAGACGAAGCCAGAGACAGATCGGTTTGAGACAAAGGCTCACACTGACCCGTCTTTGACCCTGCTATCCTCACTTTCGTAGTACAAAGCTTCACAACTTGTACCACTTCCGTGGGTTGTGTCGGTTCGGACTAAACACAATATCAGGGAAGCATATACATTTCTGAGTCAATCAAACGTTTACATAACGTTTAACACATTTACAAAACCATTTCGCCATAAACTACAACATCCAAATCACGATAATCAAAATGGCGCCAAAGTCAAACCGATAAATCACAAAACTTCGAATCAAAACCCCGCCACAAGTGATCCGAAACTACACCGAGGACCTCCCGCGTCCGTCACTGTTAAACCTGAAAAACACAAAAAGAGTCTAATGAGCGATCTAATATTACCCAGCGAGACGTCTCCCCACTACGGATTCTATTCTATCTAGCATCTACAAATACCCGCCCTGAAACCCCAAAATAACAAACAACAAAGTGAACGGTCGATCACGCACTACCACATCGTGTCGAACCCACAACACACAAGCACCTGCCAAAAAGAAAGAGAAGCAATTAAGGAAATCGGGAACACTGCGGCACATTCATTTACTCCGATCCATTAACAACCAATCAGTCAATTCAGTTACGTGTATACAAATACTTAATTCTACGGTTTCTCATTTCCAGATCTATATGCAATACTACTCTACGGTGTTTGAGCCGACTCACAGTGAATTGGTCGGAATGAACGGAAATGATGCGGATATGACTTCCCGAGACCCGAACTAAAACCCAAACCTCCCGAAACACATGAACGCGAATCCCGAAGCTTCCCGAACAACCTAAAAATCGCCTGAATCAGAACCGGCCGGAGTCAACGTGTTGACCGGCGTTGACCACGGCATTGACCAATGTTGATTGGTTGACCATTGACTTTGACCGTTGACCAGTTGACCAAACTTGAACTGGTTGACCCAATCTGAACCAGCTGAACCACTTCAACCAAACCAAACCAACTAAACCGGCTTCCAATTAAACCGGTTAGGTTAAACTGGTATAGGTTAAGCCGTTGACCGGTTTACACCAACTTTTACCGTGGCTTAACCAAGCCTAAACTGACCCAAAATCTTGAACCAACCCACCCATACACACTATTGAAGGACCGGCTTGAAGATGGCGGCGGTTGAGCTTCTCCGGCGGGCTTCTCCGGCATTGACCGGCGGCGGCAAAGAGTTGACCACGGCGGAGGAGGCTTTTTCTGGTGGCTGAGGAGATGATCTACGCAACAAACTGATCACCAAAAACAGATCTAGCCTCTAGTAGAATCAAAAGGGTAAGAACTGGTGAAGGGAGAGAGATGGAAGAAGAACTTAGCCGCGGTGGTTCTCCGGCCAGATTCCAGCAAGCTCCGGCGACGGCGACGGTGGGGGATGGCCGGCAGTTGTAGCTGAGATCAAGAGGAGTTCACTGGTATTGGTAGTATGTGATTTGGGTTTGTGGTTTGAAAGTTACAAGCTTTCTTGTGTTGCAAGTATTGAAGAACACTATGGTGTTCTTGAGTTTCTCTTTGAATCTTCAAAGGGTTTCTGGGTTTTTTGGATGAATGAGATGAATCTAGATGAATAGAGAGAGAGTGGGTTGTGGGTGTGGATAGAGAGAGGTTTTTGTGAGCAAAATGAGTTGATTTGATAGCTTATTCCATGCAAAAATGAAGGTTCATGACTCCAAAAGATTCTTGCATGAGAAGGGATGTTGTGGCACCTCCCTGTTGTTGACACTTGTCCATTCAGAGCTCATTTTGAGCAAAAATCCCTTCCCCAAACCGAGCTAAACCATCCTTAACCCGTCTTATCCCGTTATCTCGGTTTCTTTGATTATGCATTTTACTTTGTAGAAAATCCTTCCTTGTTCCCATAAATAACCGAACATCCAAAAATTGATTCTTCTTGATTTTAGATGAATTTCGAAAGTTGAATTACGTTATTTGGAGTTCTGTAGCTCCGGTTATGAATTTTCGAAGTTTTCTCGGGTTAATCGGTTTTCATTCCCGACAAACCGAAAATCCGTTTCTGCTCCGTTCCTTCCAATTCTGGTCTTGTAAATGTTCTTAATGTTGTAAAACTAGAAAATTTGGCCCGTCTCGTCTTCCGTCTCAAATTTTGTCAAAAGTACCAATTTTCCCTTGAACTTTGGCAATATTACAATTTTGCCCCTCTTGACTTTTCTTCTGCCTGTTGACCATATTTTTGAAAACAGGGTATTACATTCTTCCTCACTTACAGGAATTCCGTCTATGAATTTTCTGTCACTAACAGACTTTGAATTGGCACCAAACCTCGCAAGTCGCTTCGTTACCCACTTTACTACTTCTTCCTCGCACACAATGTCTCTTTACTTGAACACCGATACTTAGAACCCACTTTCAATAATCTCTGGCGCTTTGCTATCTCATCCCAAAGTTTTTACTGGCCTTCGTACTACTCACTCGGCTGCTATTCCATTACTCGATCCCTGATCTTGACTGCACTCCTTACCTTGCTCTTTATCCTTCTCACTCAACTATTGCTTCGCTTCTCGATTTGTGGTCTCGCTTTACTTCACCACTTTTCTCTTTACCTGATTCATCTTGAATCTTAAACGTTTACAATTGGCTACCTTGCTCTGACTCTCACTTCTGACTTCCCCACTTTGCTTTGAATTCCATATCCTTCTGATATTGACTCTTCTTTCTGGGACACTCTTCAAGAATCTGATTTTCGAATCTGACCTTGCTAAGACTTCATTCAATTCACACCAATCGCTTCACTCTGGTTTCCACACTGTAGCTGACGTTTTCTCCAAATCTTTTCGCTAACTCATCATAACAACGGCTTTGTTCTCCCGGTTGCTTTGCACTGATACATTTTCCACTGACGATTTATACCAACTTCTTCACGGTCCAGGTCAACTGTCTCGCGGCTTCCTCATACTCCATCTTTCTTTTGGGTTCGGGTTCAGTCTCGTATTCATATCCTATCGTCCATTCCGTCCTGCACTTAACCCAACAATTTCACTGGAACGGTTAAATTCAATCCAATATATTCCCCAATGTCACTTCCTCAAAGAAATTTAGTTAGTTAATAATGTATCCAACGGTTACTCATGATTAAGTAACGATACACTATAATTCCGCTTTCTCGTGAATTGATGGCCAAATACAACCATTCTCGAGTTAGCTCAACCTTTCAAAAACAAAAAGGTTCTAACACTTTCTATCACGAGATTTTAACGATTTTACTAAAACACAAACGGCGATTACTATGAGCTACTCAAGCCGACAAAACGCAACTAACACTCTGACGGCTTTACCAACACAATTACCGTCTAACAATTACCATGCACGCCAACAAAACAAATCTAGCAACCTAACAGTGCTACACCAATTAACGAAACACGACCTCAGTTATCTAATGCACCAATCAAGCACTAAATAAAGCATGAAAGCAATAAACAAAAACAAGTAATTACCATCCACACAATCAAGCAACCACAAGATCGATCCGGATATGTCGTCAGTTTGGATTTTTGTCATGATGATCGGTCGTCAGTTCCGCTCATCATCAGACTTCACATGGTAATTCATTTGCATTCAAAACCCATCACAAGCATGCAAACAATTACTAGGCTAGTCACAATGATAAGCCGAACGTTCTGCATCCAACATATATATAAAACAACATACCGTACATACAAAGGTTTTAATACATAAGTTCGATTAGAAGTACAACATGATGGCCGCTACCATAACCATAAACTCCAAAACCGGACTGTAATATCCAAAATATATCAAAGATGACACACAAAGGTTGCCGATCTATACACAAGGAAAAAAACATGGTTAGTGCCCGAACTTACCTGGCCTAACTAACCCTAGTCCTAACCCCAGCAAGACAAGAATGCCCAACACAGGCGGCATCGCGGCTCACAGAGGTAACCGCTGGTAGGTGCGCCGGGAGGTTGTGGCGAGTGTGCATCCCGAGTCGGTGCACCAACGTGTTGTGGCTCAGCCATCGGACAAAATGCGAGCGGTGTGACCTTCACCATCACATAGCTGACAAACAACGGTAGACACTAGGCGAGGCCTATGGGAACAAACTGAAGCTCGGTGAACCTCATCTCCACACATCTGACAGATCATCATCAGTCATGGCGGCTGGACGAGTGGAGGCTGAATTACTGGCGGCATAACAACTGACTGAGCTCGGGATCTCGACGACTGGGTCCGGCTCGGCAACCCTCTGGTAACGGTGCGTGGTATAGCTCAGCATCTGACATGTGCGGTCTTGGTCCTGCGATCGGGGAAATCGGAGCTCTATGTCCGGCGTGACCACAAAGCTGACAGTAGTCAGGACCTGGTACTGGCTGATACGGCTCCCGGTAACGTGAGACTACTGGACGAGGACACCAATACAAATGGAATCCTTGCACTCCACAAGCACTGCATGCCCGGTACTCTGGCATCGCTGGCGGCGACTCCGACATCTCTGCTGGTGGTGTAACTGGCTCGAACTGCGTCTCTGACTGAGATAATGGCTCGGTCTTAGATCTTGGCTCGGTAGATCCTCGTGACGGTGATGTGGACATATCCAATGGTGTACAGGTGATCCGGGTCGTGAATCCGGCTGGTGTTGAGGTCCGACCTGCTGCTCCAAAACATCCCCAAGCATAGCTACCTACTCATCCACATGTTGCTCCCAGTGCTGGTGCTGATACGGGTCTATGGGCTCCATATCCAGATCGAACGCTGTAGGTAACGGACTCAAGAAATAGTCACCCCCACTGAGCGCAACAAATTCAGAGGTGTGTAAAATGGATAGTAAAGGCACTTCGCGTTCCTCAAGAATCAGCTCCATCGGTGGTACTGGTGGCTCTGGTAATTGTGGCGGTAACGGTAGTAATCCACTATCGGCGTACCCCAAGTAACCCATTATCCCTGAAAACAAGTCCGGGGGTACCCGCATCGTCACGCAAAGCCGCTGGTAGTGGGTTGGGCAACGGTCTCCAGTCTACTGCTGTTGTTCTGGCACCCTGAGGTGCTCGAAGAGGAACTGGGGGTCGCTCTGACGTACGTGAACCTCGTGAATGACCAACCTGCGCTCCCAAACTATCCTGATACTTCTCCAAATGGGTCCAGCAGCATCCGTGTCGACTCATGATGCTTACTAGAATCACTCTGCGCACCCACGCTGTAATGCTCCTTTCCCATTCTCCGCTGACTGTCGAGCTGACCGGTCAACAATCAAACAAGAACATGACCGATCGAACCCGAGCAAGTCGAACGGGAAAAGTTCACCACAGGACGAAGCCAGAGACAGATCGGTTTGAGACAAAGGCTCGCACCAATCCATCTTTGACTCCGCTATCCTCATGTCCATAGTACAAAGCGGTACCACTCGTACTACTTCTATGAGTTGTGTCGGTTCGGACAAAACCCACTATCAGGGAAACAATTTCATTTTTGAGTAATCAAACGTTAAGTACAATGCTTAACGGGTTTTACAAACAATCATCGCTATAAACACACAATCAATCAGAAACATGAAATGGAGCAGATGCCGAAACGAAATAAAACATCCAAAACCCCGAATCAAATCTCGTCACAAGCCATCCCGAAACTACACCGAGGACCTCCCTCGTCCGTCGCTGCTAAACCTGAAAAACACAAAAGAGTATAATGAGCGATCTAAGATCACCCCGTGAATCGGCTCCCCACTAATGGCTTCTAATCTATCTAGAGTCTACAAATTCCCGCCCCAAAACCCAAAATAACAATCAATAGGAATAAATGGTCGATCACGCACTACCACATCGTGATAAACCCACAACACGCAATCAATGCCAAAGATAAGGAGAATTATGGAAATCGAAGGCACTGCGGTACATGTCCTCGATTGGACTCGATCTATCTACCGCGCAATAAAAGAAATAAAAAAAACAACACTGGGCCCTACGATCTCGGTAACTTCCACGGGTTTACATCGTCACCTATATGGTAACTAACCCACGACTCCTAGACGTGTACACAAGGACACTGTTCTCCGTCCATCGATACACGGTGACTCGGACTACCCCTAGATAGCCAGAGTTTCCATGTGATTCGGCCCTAGGACATGACCCCGTATTCTCCGAATCACACACCTACCGGCGTCACCCAGTAGGTTAACACCATAAACGGAATCACCATGATCCGATTAGGTAAAACCCGAGGATCCAATCGGGTCGGAAGTACCGGAACGTAAACAAACCTAGTGTTGCGGAATCTAACGCACCCTAGAGTCCTAGTGCAGAAATGTAAACACGCAGACTCGTTGGGACTCTAGCACATATCACGCAATCATCAACAATAACAATAAATCCCCAACCATTCCGCAAGCCACTACACTACCACACCACCGCTCTGACTAGGTAAGATACCTAGTCAGCACCAACTAACTTACCCGGTCCCGTGACCGGAGTAAGTGTCTACAACAACTGCTCGGCCCAACACCGAGCAGTCTAACAAGCCTGCACACAAAGCTCACAACAACAACACAATAATCACGCAATCACAATCAATCACAACAACACAATAACCACAACAATCAAAACACAAGCAGGCCTATTAGGGTTTCTAAGTCTTTTAACCCATTCTTATCCGCTACCTTGGGTTAGCGGATTGCTAACCCGTAGACGGCTTACAAACTCACCACTTCCTTTATATCTCATTCTAGATATCTTTTAACAACTCCTCGATCCGTCGGTTTAGAGTTAGTAAACTTACTAACTCCCCGACGTCTCATTATTAATTAACTGCATTCATTACCCTTCCCCAGTATTAAACCTAAACACCGATCCCGTTATAATATTCTATACATTCGTTTAGGTTTAACTCGTATTTTAGTGTCTTCTTAATTCCCGTATATAGATTCATTAATTATCGTTTTTATACAGATATAATGCATATATGGTTTATCATTAATGCCCATTTAATTATCAATTAACTAATCAGGTTATCAACATGTATGCAATTCTACTTCTACGGTTTCTCGGTTCCCGATCTATATGTATCTAAAGGTTTGTGAACCGACTCACAGTGAGATAGGTGCGGAAATGGAGGCTCTGACACGGTATGAATCCCGAGACCACCGAACTGGAACCCGAACTTCCCGAATGGCCGAAATCAAACTCTGAAGATTCCCGAACACCCTGACAAGAACCGCAAGCCTTCAATAGCCGGAGTCAACGCGTTGACCGGCGTTGACCGTTAACCGGCAGCGTTGACCATTGACTTGACTTGGACCGGTTGACTTCCCAAACCAAACCGGTTGAACCATTAAACCAGCTGAACCAACTGAACCGGTCTAATTTAAACCGGTTAGGTTAAACCTGTTTTGGTCAAATGTTGACCGGTTTGACCTAACCGTTGACCAAGGCTAAACCAAGCCCAAACCAAACCCAATATTGAACCAAACCATGCTGAACCAACCACTGAAGAACCGGCTTGAAGATACGGCGGCGGTGGAGCTTCTCCGGCGACTTCTCTGGCGTTGACCGGCCGGTTCACCCCTTTTTCCGGTGACTCATAAGACGATCCACCTATCAAACTGACCGCAAAGAAAAGATCTAGCCATCAATGGCTTCAAAACGTTCAGATATGGTGAAGGAAGAGAGAGATCCATCAAACCCTAATCCGCGGATGCTTTCCGGCCAGATTCCGGCGAGCGCCGGCAACAGCGACGACGGTGGATGGCTGGAGATTGTAGAGGAGGGAGAGAGAAAGCTATAGGACTTTGCAGAAGTGGATTTGGGTTTATAATGAAGAAGTTATGGGATTTTTGGTGTTGGAAGGCATGAAGAACACTATGAAGGTGTTCTTGGTTTTTCTTTTAATCTTCAAAGGCTTCTGGGTTTTTTTATGGGTAAATTGGATGAATCTGTAGAGAGAGGAGAGAGTTAAGGTCGTGGGTGTGTTTAGAGAGAGGTTTTTGTGAGTGAAATGAATCTTAACTTGGGTGAATGCAAAACAAAACCAAGTTCATGCACTTGAAATCATGCAATGTATCATGAACCAAGAGGTGGCGCCAAACACCCTTCCCTTAAACCGCGTAAACCAAGTTCATGCAGATGAGACACCTGTCTCTAGAAGTGTTTTATGACCAAACACCATTCCCTTAAACCGCCTAAACCAAGTCTTAAACCCGCACTTTCCTGATGCTTCGGTTTCCTCGATTACGTGAATATTGTTTTAGAAAATACCAACTGATTCCCATAAATAACAAAACCTCCATAAACTGATTCTCCATGAAATTAGATGAATTTATCATTTCGAATCACTCCGTTCGGACTTACATAGCTCCGGTTATGAATTTTTGAAGTTTCTTCGGGTTTGTCGGTTTCCATTCCCGACAAGCCGCAAAACGCGTTTCTGCTCCGTTTTTCCAATCTTGGTATTCTAAATGTTCTTTATGTTGTTAAACATGAACATTTGGCCCGTCATAGCTTCCGTCTCGAACTTTGGCATAATTACCATTTTATCCTTGACTTTGGTAAAATGACAATTTTATTTTCTGGTTGACTTTCTGCTGCCCGTTGACCGTATTTTGGATACGGGGTATCACACACACACCCACACACCATCCGTCCGAGGACACTCTGCTGATGACTGCAAACAAAACACGGATAAATGTTAGTACAAATAATACAAAATCATATTCCCATCCAAACCTCGAATTTACAGATGCGGATCGGTTTCCTAATGGATGCTTGGGTAAAACACAATTTTGACTCGATAAGACACAAAAAACACTCAGAAATGATCAGTTTCGAAACCCATGACGAACCATGCTCTGATACCACCTTTTTGTAACGCCCCTTTCCCGTTCTCCGCTGACCGTAGAGCTGACCGGTCAACAATCAAACAAGAACATGATAAAGTCGAACCCCAGCAGGTCAAACAGGAAAAGTTCGCCACAAGACGAAGCCAGAGACAGATCAGTTTGAGACAAAGGCTCACACTGACCCGTCCTTGACCCCGCTAGCCTCACTTCCGTAGTACAAAGCTTCACAACTTGTACCACTTCAGTGAGTTGTGTCGGTTCAGACTAAACACAATATCAGGGAAGCATATTCATTTCTGAGTCAATCAAACGTTTACATAACGTTTAGCACATTTACAAAACCATTTCTCCATCAACTACAACATCCAAATCACGATAATAAAAATGGCGCCAAAGCAGAACCGATAAATCACAAAACATCGAATCAAAACCCCGCCACAAGCGATCCCGAAACTACACCGAGGACCTCCCGAGTCCGTCTCTGTTAAACCTGAAAAACAAAAAAAAGAGTCTAATGAGCGATCTAATATCACCCAGCGAGACGTCTCCCCACTACGGATTCTATTCTATCTAGCATCTACAAATCCCCGCCCCGAAACCCAAAAATAACAAACAACAAAGTGAACGGTCGATCACGCACTACCACGTCGTGTTAAACCCACAACACACAAGCACTTGCCAAAAAGAAAGAGAAGCAATTAAGGAAATAGGGAGCACTGCGTCACATGCTCTCGATTTAGACTCGATATATCTATCACGCAACACCAACAACACAAACACGTCACTAGGCCCTTATGATCTCGGTAACTTCCACGGTTTTACATTGTCACTGACATGGTAACTAACCCTCGACTCCTAGGCGTAAACACGAAGTCTCACGACCTAGGAATTTGTTCTCATTCCATCGACATGCAGTGACTCGAGATACCCCACGGTAACCTAATTTTTCAAGCGATTCGGCCCTAGGATATAACCCCATATTCATCAAACCACACACCTACCGGTGTCACTCATGAGGTTAACGCCATAACCGGAATCACCACCCGAAGTTCCACGATCCGATTAGGCAGCCACCCGAGGAGCCAATCGGGTCGAAAGTACCGGAACGTATCCAAACACCTAGACTTGCCGGATCTAACGCACCCTAGAGTCCTAGTGCAGAAATGTAAACACGCAGACTCGCTCGGACTCTGGCAATTATACTCAATCAATAAGCAACAACAATCTCAACACAATGTCCAGAAAGTCTACACACACACACCAACACCTCCACCCTAACTCAGCGCCGTACCAAGTAAGCGGCTACAAACTTGACTGGCCCCGTGACCGATTTAAGTGTCCACAAGGACCGCTTGGCCCAACACCGAGACGATCTAATAGGCATGCACAACAAAGCTCAACAACAACAACCACGCAACAACACAATAACACAATCACCATGCAGGCAAGTCTATTAGGGTTTCTGATGTCGTTTAACTTATTCACGTCCGCTACACTTGGTTAGCGGCTTGCTAACCCGTAGACGGCTCAACATACGTTTATGTCCGCTACCTTGGATTAGCAGATTGCTAACCCGTAGACGGCTCACCTCACCCTACACAACTTCGCATTTACTCATTCCCTATGTGTCGTTTATAAACTCCTCGATCCATCGGTTTAAAGCTAGTAGCTTACTAAACTCCCCGATGTTTCATAATTCTCTTATTTAATTCAATGCTTACTCTTTAACTTCTATTAAACCTAATCCATATATCCGTCTCATACTCTATATGTTTGTTAGGTTTAATTATGTATTTTAACACCATCTTAATTCACATACATAGATTCATTCGATATCGCTCTAATAACACATATATATGCATATACAGCCCTATTGATAGGGTCAGGTTTTATCCCTATACTAACTGCAAGTGCACAGTGATGTAGTTGTAGTACTTAGGGTATCGAATCCACAGGGACTCCGGTCAACGATAGATTATAAAACAGAAGAGATTAAACTAGGTGAAAGCAATGAGAAACTAAAGCAAGCAGAAAAGTAAATCAGTAGCAGGCGAGTTTGTAAGCAAGGAGGCGAAGCGTTAGGTTTCAGGAGTTCTCAGGAAATCAGGAACACAAGCAATCAATCAGTCTGGATCTAATCAGAAACTGTTCTAGAACTCAAACACGGATATAGAATTCACCAACTCTCGTTGCGAGAATTCTCTAAGTCTAAGTGCAGCAATCCAAATCTCTTTGCAGTTACTAACAGATTAAACTAGCATTAATGATCAGGCTTGATATGTTCACAATTCCCCTAAACCAAATCTCTTTGTGAGTAGATCAAATTGCTCATCTAGGTTCTTTCTAGCTAATTAACCAACTCTCGTTGTATCAATCAACCTAACATCATAATTCTGATTAGCTACTTCAGATTGAGCATTAAGAACAACCTAAACAAAGAACTAGCAGATATGAATCCCTACAGATTGATTTAAACTATAGTTCCATGAAATCCCTAAAGAGAATCCTTCAACCTAACAGGTAAACTACTCAGACATGTTCATCGAGACAGAAAACATCTTGAATAGAAAACCAAATATCATAAAATAAAACAAAGAGTTGGGGTTCCAAATCCTCTCTCTCGAGAGAGAGCAGGATCAGCCCCTAACTCTCTCTGAAATAAAATAAGACTTAAGAAAAGCGTAGCCTAAACAATGGCTTAAAAACCCTTATATAATAGCTAAAACACGTTTTGGGCTTCTGTGTAAATATATGGGCTTTCTGGGCTTTAGTGCATTAATCCTCATTCTTCATTAAAGCTCGCGAGAATGCTTGGTCATGCTATGCAACGATCGATGCTAATGGTGTGCCGATCGTTGCAAGCGTCAAATATGGGCAGTGAACTCTGTCTCTCGGGTAAAATCTTCAAAATGCTCCAGAATGCTCCAATAACTCCAATTATGCTCCAAACGTGTCTAAACCTGTAAACATACTAAAAAGACTCCAAAACATAACATAAGACTCGATAAATAAGGCATATACCATGGTTAAAACCGGTAAAATCCATGGTATATCAACTCCCCCACACTTAGCTCTTGCTTGTCCTCAAGCAAGTAAAGAACCAAAGTATAAGAGAAGAAATTTGAAAACACAGAAACTCATTTCGTCCTAGGAACTTTCACAATCACATTCACTTAGTAAGCTACTGAAAACTTTCCTGCAGAACTCAAGACCAACATGTACTTCCCCCACACTTAGCAACTGTCCTAAGTAAACTCCACAATCACATTCAAGCATTCAAATTCTCCCTACTGACTTCTGCAAGTATTTAAGTGCGGTCTCACCTAAGGAGTATCGATCAAAGGGCACATGGATTCTTACCTTATCAGCTCTAGACCACCATACTATCTTTCTCTAGTCCCTTTCTTCTCTTTCCCTTCCTTAACAACTGATTTTTCCCACATTGGGTATCATTTTATTTTTTTTATCAGTGTTCTTCCCGTTATGGGGTGTACTTTGGACACATTCCATGGATCGCACAGGAGATAATAGGGGTCTCTACCACTCCTGTGACCACTTCGGAGTTACTAACTCATCCTCAGTTTTTTATCTTCTTTTTTTTTTATAGAAGGGGAGAAGGGAACTAAATATGATAGGTTTACAGGCTGTGTCAGAACTAACAAGGGAATCCGACACAAAGTATACCAAGCCCTTAGGTAAGAAATCTAAGTCAGTATTAAGGTGAATTCAGTAAAAGGATCCTCTGATACCTGAAGTGATGTGGGTGTCCTCAGTAGGTTGATCCGTGTCTGAGTTTTCTAACATTCATAGAGGCTCTGCAAGTCTGTCCAATGGTCACTTAGTTCCTGTTCAAGCGAAAAGTTTCCTCGAAAAATCATAGTTTCATACAAATTTTGACTCAATAAAACAAATTTTGAAAAACTAAGAAAACAAAAGCGTACGTCAGTAGCTTCCTCCCCCACACTTAAACTACACTGTCCCCAGTGTAATCAAAGCATGAGCTTGGTGAAAGAATAATCAAATTGAAGAACAAACCGAAAAGTTGCAGATTACTTACCTGTCGTCGCCCTGTGTCGATCGATGCCACAATGGTGTCGATCGATGCAAGGCGAATATGCTCGCGGTTATTGAGATAACCGGTGTCTGAACCGCAATCGTATCGGTAAACCGTAAATTGCGACTGCATCGACCGATGCACTAGGTGTGTCGATGCAATGCGATTTTGCCTGTTTCTCTCGGCTTTGAACACACTTAAATAGAAAAATTAAAAATACTAAATCAAAATGAAAAAAAAAAAACAAAAAAAAAAACGAACCTAACAGTGGGTTGCCTCCCACTCAGCGCTTGTTTTTAGTCATTAGCTTGACTATTGGAAGAGATTTGACTCAAGGCGGTTTCAACAGAGACTTTGAATGTCTCTGTGAATATCTCTTCATCCAAGGAGGTGTATAGGCTTACAGATCATGAGGCTTCCCAAGGAAAGAGAAATCAGAATCAGGGCGGGAGCGAAGCTTGGGCGGTCTACTGCGTTTTCCTGCATTCAAAACAATGTGATCAGAAGGTTTAAGCTTAGGTGATTTGTACCTTACCTTTGATGCAGATCTGATGTTTGGGGCTTTTTGCTTATGAGCAGTTGCAGGTACTGAAGATGTTAGAGCAGGTTCAAGAGGAACCGCCATCTTCTTCTTTCCACTATCAGATAATGTAGTTCCACCAATCTGAACTTCTTCTTTCAGATGACCATCAGTGGAGATCATCTTCTTTGCATGAACTCGCGAAGTTTCAACTGGTGGTGTTTCATTCATCTTCTTATCCATCACTTTCATGCAGTTAACCACTTCTATCTCTTGTTTAGAGGGTTTGGGAACCTTAGGATATGGCACAGGGGGCTTATAGACTCGTTCTGGTACTGTTGCAGGTTTCTGGTCATGTCTGCGTTCTGTGTCGATCGTTGCATGATGTGTGTCGATCGATGCAAGGCGATTCTGTTTCTCCAAAGAACTCGAAATTGCCGTCAGAACGGCGTGTCGACCGACACATAGGGGGTGTCGATCGATGCATGTATCAGGCAGACAATATTCATCCAGAAAATCCGAGATTATGCTCTCTTCTTCACCTAGCAAATCAATCTCATCTCCTAAAGTCACAGCTTTGATGTGCAGCTTCCGTTCAGCTCTCTTAGCTTCATTATGCCTTTGTATTTCTTGAGATGTCTATTGGATTTGAACATTCAGCTTTTTCACATGTGTGCTTAGAGATTTAAACTTCTCATTCAGATTTTTATGCATAGCATCCAACTTCCTGTCGAAGTCTACAGCATTCTTGGTCTGATCCTCTAGTAACTGCTCTATCATAGATTCCATCTTGCTCTTATAAGCATTAGCAGCAGGAGGTGTCTGATAAGAAGTTGATCCATAAATCCCTTGATAGGAATTACCTTGCTGATTAGCAAACCTCTTTCCTTGGAATCCAGAGTTATTGATGTAGTTCAAATCCTCTTCATGTCTTTCCAATAACTGCTCCAGCATAGTTTCCAATCTGCTTTCATATGTAGGTGCAGGTGGTTCTTGCCCATACTTTTCAAGTATAAGACTGTGCAGATAGTCGACTTTACTCTTCAACTCAGCTATCTGTGAACTGTCAATCCCTGGACTGAAGAAATCATACATCTTCCTTACGATATGTGTCGATCGATGCAGGAGAAGCGTCGATCTATGCAAGCGCGATGATGTGACGATCAACACACAGGACCGTGTCGATCGTTGCAGGGCGATTACAGGCGTACCTGAAACGCAAAAACAGAAAAAGAAAAAAATTAGTAGCAAAAATTAAAAACGAAAATCCTAGTCTAAACCCTAAGTTCAAATCTATCGAGGACTCAAAAGAGTCCCCGGCAACGGCGCCAAAAACTTGATAGGGTCAGGTTTTATCCCTATACTAACTGCAAGTGCACAGTGATGTAGTTGTAGTACTTAGGGTATCGAATCCACAGGGACTCCGGTCAACGATAGATTATAAAACAGAAGAGATTAAACTAGGTGAAAGCAATGAGAAACTAAAGCAAGCAGAAAAGTAAATCAGTAGAAGGCGAGTTTGTAAGCAAGGAGGCGAAGCGTTAGGTTTCAGGAGTTCTCAGGAAATCAGGAACACAAGCAATCAATCAGTCTGGATCTAATCAGAAACTGTTCTAGAACTCAAACACGGATATAGAATTCACCAACTCTCGTTGCGAGAATTCTCTACGTCTAAGTGCAGCAATCCAAATCTCTTTGCAATTACTAACAGATTAAACTAGCATTAATGATCAGGTTTGATATGTTCACAATTCCCCTAAACCAAATCTCTTTGCGAGTAGATCAAATTGCTCATCTAGGTTCTTTCTAGCTAATTAACCAACTCTCGTTGTATCAATCAACCTAACATCATAATTCTGATTAGCTACTTCAGATTAAGCATTAAGAACAACCTAAACAAAGAACTAGTAGATATGAATCCCTACAGATTGATTTAAACTATAGTTCCATGAAATCCCTAATGAGAATCCTTCAACCTAACAGGTAAACTACTCAGACATGTTCATCGAGACAGAAAACATCTTGAATAGAAAACCAAATATCATAAAATAAAACAAAGAGCTGGGGTTCAAAATCCTCTCTCTCTCGAGAGCAGGATCAGCCCCTAACTCTCTCTGAAATAAAATAAGACTTAAGAAAAGCGTAGCCTAAACAATGTCTTAAAAACCCTTATATAATAGCTAAAACACGTTTTGGGCTTCTGTGTAAATACATGGGCTTTCTGCGCTTTAGTGCATTAATCCTCATTCTTCATTAACACTCGCGAGAATGCTTGATCACGCTATGCAACGATCGATGCTAATGGTGTGCCGATCGTTGCAAGCGTCAAATATGGGCAGTGAACTCTGTCTCTCGGGTAAAATCTCCAAAATGCTCCAGAATGCTCCAATAACTCCAATTATGCTCCAAACGTGTCTAAACCTGTAAACATACTAAAAAGACTCTAAAACATAACATAAGACTCGATAAATAAGGCATATACCATGGTTAAAACCGGTAAAATCCATGGTATATCAACTCCCCCACACTTAGCTCTTGCTTGTCCTCAAGCAAGTAAAGAACCAAAGTATAAGAGAAGAAGTTTGAAAACACAGAAACTCATTTCGTCCTAGGAACTTTCACAATCACATTCACTTAGTAAGCCACTGAAAACTTTCCTGGAGAACTCAAGACCAACATGTACTTCCCCCACACTTAGCAACTGTCCTAAGTAAACTCCACAATCACATTCAAGCATTCAAATTCTCCCTACTGACTTCTGCAAGTATTTAAGTGCGGTCTCACCTAAGGAGTATCGATCAAAGGGCACATGGATTCTTACCTTATCAGCTCTAGACCACCATACTATCTTTCTCTAGTCCCTTTCTTCTCTTTCCCTTCCTTAACAACTGATTTTTCCCACATTGGGTATCATTTTATTTTTTTTATCAGTGTGCTTCCCGTTATGGGGTGTACTTTGGACACATTCCATGGATCGCACAGGAGATAATAGGGGTCTCTACCACTCCTGTGACCACTTCGGAGTTACTAACTCATCCTCAGTTTATTATCTTTTTTTTTATATAGAAGGGGAGAAGGGAACTAAATATGATAGGTTTACAGCCTGTGTCAGAACTAACAAGGGAATCCGACACAAAGTATACCAAGCCCTTAGGTAAGAAATCTAAGTCAGTATTAAGGTGAAGTCAGTAAAAGGATCCTCTGATACCTGAAGTGATGTGGGTGTCCTCAGTAGGTTGATCCGTGTCTGAGTTTTCTAATAGTCATAGAGGCTCTGCAAGTCTGTCCAATGGTCACTTAGTTCCTGTTCAAGCGAAAAGTTTCCTCGAAAAATCATAGTTTCATACAAATTTTGACTCAATAAAACAAATTTTGAAAAACTAAGAAAACAAAAGCGTGCGTTAGTAGCTTCCTCCCCCACACTTAAACTACACTGTCCCCAGTGTAATCAAAGCATGAGCTCGGTGAAAGAATAATCAAATTGAAGAACAAACCGAAAAGTTGCAGATTACTTACCTGTCGTCGCCCTGTGTCGATCGATGCCACAATGGTGTCGATCGATGCAAGGCGAATATGCTCGCGGTTATTGAGATAACCGGTGTCTGAACCGCAATCGTATCGGTAAACCGTAAATTGCGACTGCATCGACCGATGCACTAGGTGTGTCGATGCAATGCGATTTTTCCTGTTTCTCTCGGCTTTGAACACACTTAAATAGAAAAATTAAAAATACTAAATCAAAATGAAAAAAAAAAACAAAAACAAAAACGAACCTAACAGTGGGTTGCCTCCCACTCAGCGCTTGTTTTTAGTCATTAGCTTGACTATTGGAAGAGATTTGACTCAAGGCGGTTTCAACAGAGACTTTGAATGTCTCTGTGAATATCTCTTCATCCAAGGAGGTGTATAGGCTTTCAGATCATGAGGCTTCCCAAGGAAAGAGAAATCAGAATCAGGGCGGGAGCGAAGCTTGGGCGGTCTACTGCGTTTTCCTGCATTCAAAACAATGTGATCAGAAGGTTTAAGCTTAGGTGATTTGTACCTTACCTTTGATGCAGATCTGATGTTTGGGGCTTTTTGCTTATGAGCAATTGCAGGTACTGAAGATGTTAGAGCAGGTTCAAGAGGAACCGCCATCTTCTTCTTTCCACTATCAGATACTGTAGTTCCACCAATCTGAACTTCTTCTTTCAGATGACCATCAGTGGAGATCATCTTCTTTGCATGAACTCGCGAAGTTTCAACTGGTGGTGTTTCATTCATCTTCTTATCCATCACTTTCATGCAGTTAACCACTTCTATCTCTTGTTTAGAGGGTTTGGAAACCTTAGGATATGGCACAGGGGGCTTATAGACTCGTTCTGGTACTGTTGTCGGGTTTCTGGTCATGTCTGCGTTCTGGTCATGTCTGCGTTCTGTGTCGATCGTTGCATGATGTGTGTCGATCGATGCAAGGCGATTCTGTTTCTCCAAAGAACTCGAAATTGCTGTCAGAACGGCGTGTCGACCGACACATAGGGGGTGTCGATCGATGCATGTATCAGGCAGACAATATTCATCCAGAAAATCCGAGATTATGCTCTCTTCTTCACCTAGCAAATCAATCTCATCTCCTAAGGTCACAGCTTTGATGTGCAGCTTCCGTTCAGCTCTCTTAGCTTCATTATGCCTTTGTATTTCTTGAGATGTCTATTGGATTTGAACATTCAGCTTTTTCACATGTGTGCTTAGAGATTTAAACTTCTCATTCAGATTTTTATGCATAGCATCCAACTTCCTGTCGAAGTCTACAGCATTCTTGGTCTGATCCTCTAGTAACTGCTCTATCATAGATTCCATCTTGCTCTTATAAGCATTAGCAGCAGGAGGTGTCTGATAAGAAGTTGATCCATAAATCCCTTGATAGGAATTACCTTGCTGATTAGCAAACCTCTTTCCTTGGAATCCAGAGTTATTGATGTAGTTCAAATCCTCTTCCTGACTTTCCAATAACTGCTCCAGCATAGTTTCCAATCTGCTTTCATATGTAGGTGCAGGTGGTTCTTGCCCATACTTTTCAAGTATAAGACTGTGCAGATAGTCGACTTTACTCTTCAACTCAGCTATCTGTGAACTGTCAATCCCTGGACTGAAGAAATCATACATCTTCCTTACGATATGTGTCGATCGATGCAGGAGAAGCGTCGATCTATGCAAGCGCGATGATGTGACGATCAACACACAGGACCGTGTCGATCGTTGCAGGGCGATTACAGGCGTACCTGAAACGCAAAAACAGAAAAAGAAAAAAATTAGTAGCAAAAATTAAAACCGAAAATCCTAGTCTAAACCCTAAGTTCAAATCTATCGAGGACTCAAAGAGTCCCCGGCAACGGCGCCAAAAACTTGATAGGGTCAGGTTTTATCCCTATACTAACTGCAAGTGCACAGTGATGTAGTTGTAGTACTTAGGGTATCGAATCCACAGGGACTCCGGTCAACGATAGATTATAAAACAGAAGAGATTAAACTAGGTGAAAGCAATGAGAAACTAAAGCAAGCAGAAAAGTAAATCAGTAGCAGGCGAGTTTGTAAGCAAGGAGGCGAAGCGTTATGTTTCAGGAGTTCTCAGGAAATCAGGAACACAAGCAATCAATCAGTCTGGATCTAATCAGAAACTGTTCTAGAACTCAAACACGGATATAGAATTCACCAACTCTCGTTGCAAAAATTCTCTAAGTCTAAGTGCAGCAATCCAAATCTCTTTGCAATTACTAACAGATTAAACTAGCATTAATGATCAGGTTTGATATGTTCACAATTCCCCTAAACCAAATCTCTTTGCGAGTAGATCAAATTGCTCATCTAGGTTCTTTCTAGCTAATTAACCAACTCTCGTTGTATCAATCAACCTAACATCATAATTCTGATTAGCTACTTCAGATTAAGCATTAAGAACAACCTAAACAAAGAACTAGCAGATATGAATCCCTACAGATTGATTTAAACTATAGTTCCATGAAATCCCTAATGAGAATCCTTCAACCTAACAGGTAAACTACTCAGACATGTTCATCGAGACAGAAAACATCTTGAATAGAAAACCAAATATCATAAAATAAAACAAAGAGCTGGGGTTCAAAATCCTCTCTCTCTCGAGAGCAGGATCAGCCCCTAACTCTCTCTGAAATAAAATAAGACTTAAGAAAAGCGTAGCCTAAACAATATCTTAAAAACGACTATATGTATGCATCAATCAATAACTCTAACAACCTAGTGGCACACAGCAGATTAATCCGTTTAACCCTACGGTCCTAGCATGCATCTCAAAACCCTAATCCGGTTCACAATCATTTACTCCGATCCATTAACAACCAATCAGTCAATTCAGTTACTGGTATGCAAATACTTAATTCTACGGTTTCTCATTTCCAAATCTATATGCAATACTACTCTACGGTGTTTGAGCCGAATCACAGTGAATTGGTCGGAATGAACGGCACAGATGCGGATATGACTTCCTGAAACCCGAACCTCCCGAACACATGAACGCAAAACCCGAAGCTTCCTGAACAACCCTAGAATCGCCTCAATCAGAACCGGCCAGTGTCAACGTTGACCGGCGTTGACCACGGTATTGACCGGCGTTGACTGGTTGACCGTTGACCAGTTGACTAAATTTGAATCGGTTGACCCAATCTAAACCAACTGAACCACTTCAATCGAACCAAACCAACTAAACCTGCTTCCAATTGACCCAGTTAGGTTAAACTGGTTTAGGTCTAACCGTTGACTGGTTTAACCCAACTCTTACCGTGGCTTAACCAAGCCTAAACCGACCCCAAATATTGAACCAACCCATCCATACACACTATTGAAGGACCGGCTTGAAGATGGCAGCGGTGGAGCTTCTCTGGCGGGCTTCTCCGTCGTTGACCAGCGGTGGCAAAGAGTTGACCACGGTGGAGGAGGCTTTTTCCGGTGGCTGAGGAGATGCCCACCAAACTGATCACCAAGAACAGATCTAGCCTCTAGTAGCATCAAAAGGGTAAGAACCGGTGAAAGGGAGAGAGAGATGGAAGAAGAACATAGCCGTGGCGGTTCTCCGTCCAGATTCCGGCGAGCTTAGGCGATGGCGACGGTAGGGGATGCCCGGTGGTTGTATCTGAGATCAATAGAAGTTGACTGGTCTTGGTAGTATGTGATTTGGGTTTGTGGTTTGAAAGTTACAAGCTTTCTTGTGTTGCAAGTATTGAAGAACACTATGGTGTTCTTGAGTTTCTCTTTGAATCTTCAAAGGGTTTCTGGATTTTCTGGATGAATGAGATGAATCTAGATGAATATAGAGAGAGAGATGGTCGTGGGTGTGGATAGAGAGATGTTTTTGTGAGCAAAATGAGTTGATTTGATAGCTTATTCCATGCAAAATTGAAGGTTCATGAACTCCAAAAGATTCTTGCATGAGAAGGGATGTGGTGGCACCTCCCTGTTGTTGACACTTGTCCATGCAGAGCTCATTCTGAGAAAAAATACCTTCCCCAAACCGAGATAAACCATCCTTAACCTGTCTTATCCCGTTATCTTGGTTTCTTCGATTTCGCGTTTTACTTTGTATAAAAATACTTCTTTGTTCCCATAAATCCCCAAACTTCTGAAAACTGATTCTTCTTGATTTTAGATGAATTTAGAAAGTTGAGTCACCTCATTTGGAGTTCTGTAGCTCCGGTTATGAATTTTCGAAGTTTTCTCGGTTTAATCGACTTCCATTCCCGACAAGCTAAAAAACCAGTTTCTGCTCCGTTCCTTCCAATTCTGGTCTTATAAATGTACTTTATGTTGTAAAACTAGAACATTTGGCCCATCTCGGCTTCCGTCTCAAACTTTGGCAAAAATTTTATTTTGCTCCTGAACTTTGGCAAAATTTCAATTTTGCCCCGTTAACTTTTCTTCTGCCCGTTGACCATATTTTTGAAAAGGGGTATTACACTGCAGGCACATCTATCTCATTTGTTACATTCCTGCGCTTACGTGGGTGGGGACATCTGCAATGAAAGACAAAAGAAAGACAATCTTGCAAATTATGCCAAGACAAGAATCACAAGCAATCATCAACAACATCAAAACCAGTTTTAATTCGTCTATATCCGTCTTAATTACATCCTAAATCACATAATCACAAGTGTTCGTCGTGAAATCCGAGATTTAAAAAAAACTTGCGAAATTTGTCCATGCAATCACAAGGGTAACTCGAATTAATCACTACAAGCCTCAAACAAGTATCAATATACCATGAAACGACAAAAATCATGATGAATTTCGTATATTTCACCTTAGGGCAGAAATAAAAAACCAGTAGATTCGAAAAACATACTTCACAGATCGATAAAATCGATGATGGAAATGGAAATAAGGGTAAATTTCGAGTGGGTTCGGGCTTTGAATCACCAAAAACGATGAAGAGATGAAGATTTGGGGGGTGAGAGGCGATTTTTGTTCGGGTTCGCGAGAGAGAAGAAGTGAGGAAGAAGTAAATTTTAAAGGATTACCTCGTGTGTGTTTGCGTTGACCAACGCAGGGGTGCGTCGATCGTCGCACATCATGATCGAATAAACCGGGCTGATTTGATTAAATTTCTGGTTTAGCACTTACCTTTTTGATTGGATCGGTTAGAAGGGTGCAACGATCGTCTCACAGGTCCGCAACGATCGACGCACTTCTTATGCTTGCTTCCTCGCAATTTGACTCGAACCGCATCTTGTACGGCATAAAATCATTATAAACTTGTGGTTACTATGCATCTGTTGGCCCAACCGCATCAGATAGGGAAACTTCCAGAGACAGACTTGGATTTGTACGACAAAATCACCAAAAACGAAAAACTTCAAGTAAAATCGAAACAAAAACATCAAATTGGGTATTTACAGACTTAACAGTGGGTTACCTCCCACCAAGAGATTATTTAACGTCATTAGCTTGAATGAAAGGAGATCAGGCAGAATCTGACCTATTTGAATCTCGACCTTAGCCCAATAATGCTTCACCCTCTGTACATTGACAGTGATTTCTTTTCCTTTTGAGCTAATCGGAAAACAGCACCATACAAACGCACTTCTTTGATTGTGAAAAGACCTGACCATCTAGAGGTCAGCTTACACGGAAATAATTGCAAACGAGAGTTATACAAAAATGCCTGATCATTTGGCTCAAACTGTCTGGAGACAATCTTCTTGTCATGATATGCCTTAGTCCTCTCTTTGTACAACTTTGAATTCTCATAGGCATGATGCCTAATTTCATCAACTCATTCAGCTGCACCAAACTCCTCTCTACCCCAGACTTTAGATCAAAATTCATTTGCTTCACAACCCATGATGCCTTATGCTCTCAAATGGAAGGTGACATGATTTCCCATAGAGAAGATGAAACAGTGTAGTCCAAGTGGCGTCTTAAACGCAGTCCTATAGGCCCATAACGCATCATCAAGATTTGTAGACTAATCCTTCCTTGTCTTCCCAACTATCTTCTCCAGGATGTCCTTAATTTGTCTGTTAGAGACCTATACTTGCCCACTAGTCTGAGTATGATAAGGGGTAGCCACACGATGATGAACATCATGCTTCTATAGCAGCTTCTCAAAGACCTTCTTGATAAAGTGATATCCTCCATCACTTATCATAATCCGATGCACTCCAAATCTAGCGATATTGATGGTCTTAAATAACTTAAGCACCACCAAAGATTCATTATTTGAACTAGTTATTTCTTCCACCCACTTAGACACATAATCCACAACAACGAATATGAACTTATTCCCATGAGATGAGGGAAAAGGACCCATAAAATCAATGCCCCATCAATTGAAAACCTCAACTTCAAGAATGAAATTATGTGGCATCTCATGCTTCTTACTGATTTTCCCTCTTCTCTGACAGGCATCGCACTGAGAGACAAACAAATGAGCATCTCTGAACATAGTAGGCCACCAGAATTCTGCATGCAAAACCTTAGACACTGTCTTGAAAGTAGCAAAATGTCCCGCATAATCTGATCCATGGCAATGAAATTGAACGTTAGAACCTTTGCTTCTACAATACATCTCCTGTAAATGCCATTCGAACATTGCTTATACGGATAAGGCTCATCCCAATAGAACCTTCGTATTTCTCTGAAGAAATTCTTCTTTGCATACCTCTTGAGATCATCTGGTTCAGTCTATTCAGTCAGGTAATTCGAACTATCAGCAAACCATGGTCGATCGGGCGTTGAAACAACGTAAAGATCCATGTTGTAGTGACCAATTTGAATCTTCAGAGGTTCCATATTCGTAATCGCCTTGCGTCGACCGACGCATGGGTGTTCTTCGATCGGCTTAGTATCGAGACGTGCATCGATCGTTGCTAGGGTGGCAACGATAGACACATTCTCTGCAATCCAAAAATCTGCATATTTCTGTTCAAATCCGTTCTAAACACTGTTTCAATAAAATTGACATTCTGCTCAGGTGGAAAATCATCAATAGGAACGTATTCTTCAACCCTGATCCTTGAAAGATGATCAGCAACTCCATTTTCAACTCTTTTTTTGTCCTTGACCTCAATGTCAAACTCTTGAAAAAGGAGAATCCATCTAAAAAGCCTTGGCTTTGCATCCTTCTTCTGCATCAAGTACTCCAGAGCTGAATGGTCTGTATGTACTATCATCTTCAATCCAACCAGATAGGGGCGAAATTTCTCAAAGGCAAAGACAACTTTTAACAATTCTTTTTGTGGCATAGTTTATATGTGCATCATCTAATGTTCTGCTGGCATAATAGATAGCATGAAGTTTATTGTCTTTCTTCTGCTCCAGAACAAGTCATACAGCGAAATCACTTGCATCGCACATAACCTCAAAAGATAACTCCCAATTTGGTGGTTGTACTATAGGAGCACTCACTAATGCTTGCTTAATCTGTTCAAATGTAGTCTGGTAATCTGCAGTGAACTCAAATTTCACATTCTTACACAGAAAAGCAGTTAGTGGTCTAGTAATCTTACAGAAATCCTTGATGAACCTCCAGTAGAACCCAACATGTCCAAGAAACCTCCTCACAGACTTCACAGAATCTGGCACCTGTAGGATGGGCAACACCTCAATCTTGGCACGATCTACTTCCATTCCAGCCTCTGATACTCTGTGCCCAAGAACAATACCATCTCTGACCATGAAATGGCACTTATCCCAATTAAGAACCAAGTACTTTTCCTCACATCTAGCTAGCACTTTTCATAGATTATCCAAACACTCATGATATGAAGAACCATAGACTAAAAAATCATCCACAAATACCTCCACGAAATCCTCAATCATATATGTAAAAATTGACATCAAGCATCTCTAGAAGGTGGCTGGTGCATTACAGAGTCGAAAAGGCATTCTGCGGTATGAAAAAGTACCATAAGGACAAGTAAAAGTGGTTTTCCCCTGAAGGATTTGAGACATACGAAGGATAAATTCCTGGTGTATGGAGGAAGTGAAGAACTTGTGGTGAATGGATTCACCGATGCGAGTTTTCAGACGGACAGAGACGATTTCCGATCACAATCTGGATATGTCTTCTGTCTAAATGGCGTTGCAATGAGCTGGAAGAGCTCTAAGCAGAATACCGTAGCTGATTCCACGGCGGAAGCTGAATATGTTGCTGCTTCAGAAGCGGCAAAGGAAGCTGTTTGGATCAAGAAGTTCATGACTGAACTTGGTGTGGTTTCAAGTATCTTGGAGCCAGTGGCTTTTTTTGTGACAACAACGGAGCCATTGCTCAGGCGAAAGAACCAAGGTCACACCAGAAGTCCAAACACGTAGAGAGGAGATATCACCTGATTCGTGATATCGTCAATAGAGGTGATGTGAAGATCAGCCGAGTTCCGACGGACGAGAATGTCGTTGATCCTCTGACTAAGTCACTCCCAAGGCCTAAGCATGAGTTTCATACGACTGCTGTAGGCATTAGAGATCTTAAGATGTAATCTTGATTCTAGTGGGAGTTTTAGCTTTGTTTTAGTTATAATAAGACGCTCTTGTAAACATTCTTTTGGAAATGTTTAATGAAATTTGATTTCAGCATTATTTATTGTGGTCCAAATAATGGTCCCAAAATAAGTTTATGTCATATTATAGGTCATCAAGTTGAGGACTTGATCATGAAACCATATAAGTCATAGATGACATAAATTATGTTTTGTCCCTAGTCAAGGTTGTCAAAGTGGGACAATGGCAACCGCGAGAGACTAGATTGTGAGGTGACTGTTGGCTAAGTTTCATGGAGCCAATGATATGATTATCGCAGTCAATCACATAGATATATGTTGGTGAACATATGATCGGACATGACCCGCTAATGAGAAGTCTACAAGATAGTTATATTTGTGTCATAAGAGGTTCTCATTACGACTATAGAGTATAGTCCTTAGACCTGAGTTCATCATGCTTTCTTGCATATGAATTGGTACACTTTGACCTTGTCAAACGTCGACCCGTAACTGGCGACTATAACGGCACTGTTCAAGTATATCATGAAGTGTGCGTTGAAATAGGGATGGAACAAGATGGGATTTGTCCCTCCTGAATAACGGGAGATAAATATCTCAAGGCCTATCGAAGATTTAATACTGATAAAAATGTGTGGCCGCACTCAAACGAATTGTAGTTCAGTTGTTTGTAATGTTCAGTATGAGATCAGGAGTTCGATAAACACGATGTTGGCTTAATAAGGATGACACTAATCTTGCCTTATACCAAATCGAGATATAGAGACAAAAGGATTATAGGAATTGATGATTCCAGTACAAGTGGGAGATTGTTGGAATAGTGTCCTGAAATCACACTTGTACTCACTCCTGATGATAGTTGTGTGTCGAGATCAGACATTCGTATAATACTGGGCGGTTGCAATGTTTTGCTAGAAGCCTCTTGCAATCTGTAAGTTGTGGACTTACTGCCAGTATTATATGATCCTATAGGGTCACACACCTAAGCAAACTGGAAGCTACGACATGGGAATGATCATTATGGTAATGATCATATTAATGTGTATTGGATACACATTATTATCGATAAAATGGTGTTGTGTCGATCGACACAGCTTGTGTGTCGGTCGACACAGTTCGGGTTTTCGGAAAGGCTTTTCAAAATATGACTTAATTAAGTCTGGCCCGTTAATTGTGTTTTAGGTCGAATAAAACACTTGAAAGTGTCGACCAAAACTAAGAGCCGTCGAGTTTTTCTTTGTAAGAAAAGCAGAAACACCAGAATCAGGTGATTCCCATTAATCCGGCACTAGCATCCCGTTTCCAGCTTGTGTGTGTGTGTATCTGGTAGAGGTAAGGCACCTGCGTTGCTCCACTGATCTCGTTCACCATTTTCCTTCCGCTGCCATTTCAAAGGTAAGAACGAGGTTGGTTGAATTTCAATATATCAAACCCTAGATCCTAGGAGATCCAACATGTCAGTAGCCACCTCCCCCACACTTAGACTGCATTGTCCCCAGTGCAATCGCAGCATGAGATTGGAAGAACAAGGTGTAAGTAACCGAGAACTTAGAAAATAGAAACCTTACCTGTAGTCGCAGTCGATGTCGACCGACACCCACAAATTGTCGGGCGACATAAGGCCTTGGTCGACATTTCTTTGCTCTTAATCGAGCCTGATCGATTTCCATCCGTGTTTTTCGATTTTGGTGTCGACCAACATTAAGTAATGTCGACCAACACCGTTGTCTGCAACTCTTTTCTGTACGGTTCTGACACACAAAAACCAGAAAAATAAAAAGACACAAGGACAAAGACTCAAAAGAAACGAAAACTAACCTACATTGGGTTGCCTCCCACTCAGCGCTCGTTTAACATCAATAGCTTGACTGTATTGCGATCAGGCATTGGGTGGATTATCCAGATGGACAATGTTGCTTCTGGAATCTCAGCTTTCGCCCTGTAATGTTTCACCATTTGCCCATTGACTGTGAACTCCTCGCCTTTGGAATTCATCAAGATGACAGCTCCGTGTGGTCTAGTTTCCTTAACGGTGAATGGACCTGACCAACGAGAACGCAGCTTACCAGGAAACAATGTTAGACGGTAGTTGTAGAGAAGTACCTGATCATTGGGTTCAAAGTGCGTGAGATGATCTTCTTATCATGATATGCCTTTGTACGCTCCTTGTACAGCTTTGAGTTCTCATAGGCGTGGTGACTAATTTCATCTAACTCATTCAGCGGAATCAAACGCCTCTCAGCTGCAGGTTTGAGGTCATAGTTCATCTGTTTGATAGCCCATCTAGCCTTGTGCTCGAGCTCAACTGGAAGGTGACAAGCTTTCCCATATAGTAGATGCAATGGTGTAGTCCCTAGTGGCGTCTTGAACGCAGTCCTGTAAGCCCACAACGCATCATCTAGCTTAGCAGACCAATCCTTCCTAGTCTTTCCCATTGTCTTCTCCAGAATCTCCTTGATATGTCTGTTAGAAACATCTACATGTCCGCTAGTCTGAGGGGGATATGGAGTAGCCACACGATGATTAACACCATGCTTCTTAAGCAACTTTTCGAAGACCTTGTTGATAAAGTGAGTACCACCATCACTTATCACAATCCTAGGCACTCTAAATCTGGGGAAGATGATAGTCTTAAACCCACTTGGATACATAGTCCACAGCAACCAATATATACTTGTTCCCATAGGAAGATGGAAACGGACCCATGAAATCGATGCCCCAGCAATCAAAGACTTCAACCTCGGGGATGAAGTTTTGTGGAATCTCGTGTGTCTTGCTTATCTTCCCCCTCCTCTGACACACATCACACTGAGAGACAAATAGCTGAGCATCATTGGACATTGTAGGCCACCAGAAGCCTGCTTTAAGAACCTTAGGAAATGTCTTGAATGTAGCAAAGTGTCCAGCATACTCAGAACCATGGCAGTGGTACAACACATTATCTACCTCATACTCCGCAATGCAACGTCTGTAGATACTATCAGAATAGTGCTTGTACTAGTAGGGCTCATCCCAATAATAGTGCCTGACTTCCCTAAGGAACTTCTTCTTAGCATAACCTTTAAACACTTCAGACTCATCATCTGCAGCAAGATAATTGGCTATATCGGCGTACCAAGGTCTAGTAGAGAGATAGCTTTGGGAAACTGCAGCTATGAACACGTCAGCTTCATCATTCAAAACAGCTTCCTGTATCCTCAACCGGTGTCGACCGACACTAGTATTGGTGTAGACCGACATCGATCCCAGTCGACCAACTGATATCGGGTTTAATCGATTATCGTCCGTTTCTTCGAGTCGAGTGTCCACCGACATAAAACCAGTGTCGACCAACACTTGCCCTGCAGCCCGTGTAGAAATCAGTGAACTTGCAGAAACAACCTGAAATCCTGTCTCAACCTTATAGATGTTCTCCTC
Source organism: Orychophragmus violaceus (assembly GCA_030180135.1). Classification (NCBI taxonomy): domain Eukaryota; kingdom Viridiplantae; phylum Streptophyta; class Magnoliopsida; order Brassicales; family Brassicaceae; genus Orychophragmus; species Orychophragmus violaceus. The sequence continues at coordinate 36,838,936 of CM058238.1, forward strand.
TGGTAGAAAATCATCTATAGGAACGTCCTCATTGATCTTAATCAGTGACAAGTGATCAGCAACACCGTTCTCTACTCCTTTCTTGTCTCTCACTTCTATGTCAAACTTTTGGAGAAATAAAATCCATCTTAGTAGCCTTGGCTTAGCATCTTTTTCTGCATTAGATACTTAAACGCGGAATGGTCAGTATGCATAACTACCTTGGATCCAATCAGATAGGGGCGGAACTTCTCAAATTCAAACACAACTGCCAACAATTCCTTCTCAGTGGTTCCATAATTTCTTTGAGTTTCATCGAGAGTTCGACTGGCGTAATAGATAGCGTGGAGCTTCTTGTCCTTCTTCTTCTCAAGCACAGCTCCTACAGCATAGTCACTAGCATCACACATTACCTCAAAAGGAAGACTCCCGTCCGGAGGTTACACAATTGAAGCGGAAATCAAGGCTTGTTTCAGCTCCTTGAATGCAGTCTGACACTCTTCTATGAACTCAAACTTCACATCCTTGCAAAGAAGTGCAGTGAGTGGTCTAGCTATCTTGCTGAAGTCTTTAACGAATCTCCTGTAAAAACCAGCATGCCCAAGAAAACTCATGATTCCTTTCACTGAATCCGGTGCCTGCAGTCCTGTCATCACCTCAATTTTAGCTCTGTCAACCTCAATTCCTGCCTCAGAAACTCTATGCCCAAGTACAATGCCATTCTTGACCATAAAATGACATTTCTCTCAGTTCAAAACCAGGTTCTTTTCCTCACAGCGAGCTATCACCTTGCATAGATTATCCAAACAAGCATGGTAAGATGATCCGTAGACAGAAAAATCATCTATGAAGACCTCCATAAAATCCTCTATCATGTCTGTGAAGATGGACATCATGCACCTCTGAAACGTCGCATGAGCATTACACAGCCCGAATGGCATTCTACGGTATGCAAAGGTGCCATAGGGACATGTAAATGTGGTCTTCTCCTGGTGCTCTGGGTGAATAGGGATCTTAAAGAAACCATAATAGCCATCCAAAAAGAAGTAGTATGGATGATTCACCAACCTTTCCAACATCTGATCAATGAAAGGGAGTGGAAAGTGGTCCTTTCTGGTGGCTGCATTCAACTTCCTCTCGTCTATGCACATCCGGTGACCAGTGATTGTCCTCGTAGGAATCAGCTCATTCTTGTCATTTTTCACCACTGTGACTCCTCCTTTCTTAGGAACCACATGAACTGGGCTGACCCAATCACTTTCTGATATAGGATAAATGATCCCAGCTTGCAGCAGCTTAATGATCTCCTTCTTCACAACCTCTTTCAGGTTAGGATTCAAACGCCTCTGATTCTCAATTGACGACATGCTCTCATCCTAAAGGTATATCCTATGCATGCACAAGTCTGGAGAGATACCTGAAATATCATCAAGAGAAGAACCAAGAGCTTTGCGATGCTTGCGCAGCTTGCTTAGCAGTAAAGTGAGTTCTACGTTATTCAAATAAGCATTGGCAATAACAAGATAGGTGGGGGAGGTGGAGTTGTTACCTAGGAACGCATATTTGAGGCCTGCAGGCAGCTGCTTCAGCTCAATCTTTGGAGCTTTCTCCTCACTCCAATCTCTCGCAGCTGGTGTCGACCGATTAGCTTGTGGTGTCGGTCGACACTTGATGTCATCGGCTGCTTCCAAGTTCATCACTTGCTCTGTAGCGTCCATCAGCCTAAAATACCCTGTAGCAGCATCATCCTCCAGCTCCAACTCATGCTCGAAACTCATTAAAGCTCTCTCTAAAGGGTCAGAAGGGTGCATCTGATTGAAGAATTCCGAAGCCAGATTGTCAATCATATCAACATAGAAAGTATGTCCATCAATTGTGGGGTGTCTCATCATCTTATCCATGTCAAAATTCATCACCAGATCACCCACATTGAGACAAATTTTCCCTCTTTTCACATCAAAGATGGCACCAGCTGTAGCCAAGAATGGTCTGCCCAAGATAAGAGGGTCCTTAGGCTCATCATTGTACTGCAAGACTATGAAGTCAGTTGGGATGACACATTCACCAATATTCACCGGTACATCCTCCAAGAGGCCCTCAGGAATCCTTATGGAGCGATCAGCTAGAATCAAGGAGATCCTAGTAGGTGTGAAATCTGTCATTCCCATCTGCTTAGCAACTGAATATGGCATCAGATTGACACTTGAACCCAAATCACATAATGACCTCTCAAATCTGTCTCTGAAGATGGTATAGTCCAAGACAAAGCTCCCTCGATCTTTTTGTTTCTCTGGAACTCTGTTTAAAATGAAAGCACTATAGACCTTAGTGATAATCATCACACACTCTTCATATCCCATGTCAGAAGTCAACATCTGCTTCAAACATCTCTTCAACATTGGATTGTTGTTGATAATATCCATTAATAACATTGGAAGAGTGAGCTTACTAAGCATAGCCATGTACTTAGCCTTAAACCGTTCAAACTTGGACTGCTTCAGGTTTCTCGGGAAAGGTACCTTGGGTTTATACACCTTCCCAGCAGCTACAGGTGGTTTCTTAGCAGAATCAGGCTTTGTACAAAATTGGTGTCGACCAACATTAGCTTGGTGTCAGTCGACATCATCTGACTTTGTTCTGTCATCGATCTCACAATCGACCTCAGTCGATTTCCGTCCATCATGAGGACTCGAAGAAATGGGTGTCGCCCGACGTGCAGTAGCAGTGTCGGTCGACGCTCGCTTCGCAGCTTCATATTCTTCCTCAAATTCTTCTATCTCTTCGATCTCCTTATCACTGTATTTGTGCTTCCAGGAAGGAATCCAGCTTGCCTCTTAACAGCTCCAGCAGTTTGAGCAACTTGAGAGTCCAACTGCTTCATATGTGTGCTCAAAGACTCAAACTTCCCATTCAATTCAGTGTAGACAGCATCTAATTTCTTGTTGAAATCTACAGCAGTCCTCGTCTGACCCTCTAGCAACTGTTCGATCATAGATTCCAGCTTACTCTCATGGGCATTAGTAGCGGGAGGTGTCTGATTGGAAGACGATCCATAGGTCCTCTGGTAAGAGTTGTTCTGCTGTAAAGGCTTCTGGTAACCAGCATTATGACCATATCTAGAAGAGTTTTGATTGCTTGTGAAAGCACTATTCTGTCCACCATTGAAGAACTTGTTGTTCTGCTGATTCCCAAACTTGTTTCCTTGGAATCCAGAACCACTAATGTAATTCAAATCTTCTTCTGTGCAGCCTTCTTCAGATCCAAACTCTTCAACATCTTGAGCAAAATGGAGATGCTTCTGCTAGTCAACAAGCTGTGAACAGTATCCAACTTGTTCTTCATCTCAGCAATCTGCAGATGATCAACTTTTCCACCAAACTCTTTCCTTCTCTGATCTCCAGTCTTGGTACTGTAGCTGCTCACCAAGTTCTCAATCAAAACTCTATCTCCTGTTCAGGAGTCTTTGTGTTGAAGTTGCCATTGCTGGCAGCATCTAACGCAGACTGGTACTACAGATCCACACCTCCGAAGAAAATGCCCAGCAGCTGAATTTCAGAGAATCCATGATGAGGAAAATCTCGTTGGTACATCTTGAATCTTACCCAAGCAGACTTAAGTGGCTCTTTAGGTCCCTGAGTGAATGTCAGAAGATCATGTCTGAGCTGATCGGAGCAAGCATCATCATAGAAATGTCGCAGGAACTCTCTCTTCACTGCATCCCAAGTAGTTAACTTCCCAGGTGGAAGTTGCTTAAGCCAAGCTACAGTCTCTCCAGCAACAGAGTATGGAAAAAGCTTGAGGAAAAGGAAATCATATCCCACTCTGTTGTGCTTCATCCCAGTGATGAAGGCTTCAAAATCCTCAATGTGGTCCATGGGCTTCTCATGTGGAAGACCATGGAAAGGATGCTGCCTCAGAAGTTTATAGTAGACAGTCTTGAGCTCAAACTCATTCCTCTCAAAAGGAGGAGGCACAATTGCTGACCGGTTAGCATAGAACTCATCGAGTCGGTTGTAGTCAGCAAGAGTCCTCTCAGCAGCAAGAGGATTAGGTGGCTTTCCATTACCTCCAGGATTGACCATCTGCCTCTCACCTTGAGGCTGGTCAGGTTCAGGGATTACATGTCCCTCAATAATCAATCCTTTGCCCCTGATCATTGTAGGGGTTGTTCTGTTGGTCTCTCAGAACTCCTTCAGCATCTGGTCTCAAGATCAAACGATTGTTTATCATCCTTGAAGATCTTTGAGCCTTTCTGTTCGTTTTCTCAAGTTTAGCAAGCTCCTCAAGTCTGAGGTTCAAAAGCTCTTCGTTCTGGTTGCTTCGGGTGTGTCGACTTGGCATACAGTGATCTCAAGTCTGAAACTGTGAGTGGTGTCGGGCGACACTAAAGAGGTGTCTATCGACACTGATTGCTTCTATCGATTCCTGCAGCAACAAAACAAGCCAAACCGAGAAAAATCAGTAACAAATAAATAAAAACGGCTTAGACTAAACTTTAAAACAAAATCTATCGGCGAACTCAGTTGAGTCTCCGGCAACGGCGCCAAAAACTTGATAGGTCAATAAATATCCTTATTCTACTGCAAGTGCACAGTTATGCTATTGTAGTACTCAAGGTATCGTATCTACAAGGACTCACGTCTCACACGATAGATTGTATGTTCTCAAGTTCAGCTAAATCAATCAGAAGAAAGCAATAAACGAAAGCAAATAAACAAGGAAGTGTTTTCAATAGGAGAAAGGCGTCAGACTTAAGAAATTCTCGGAATTATGCAATGCTAGATACTTAACTAACCGGATTCAGATTAAACACAGGTTCAAGAACTAGAAACACATTGCTAAACAATCCAACTCTCGCTGAGATTGTTTCTATATCTAGCAACCTAGCGATCCAAATCTCTTTGTGATCCTAGAGTTCTAAACAAGCATTAAGAACAGGTTCTTCGGTTCACAATTCTCCTAAACCAAATATCTTTGTATCAAGTTGAATTGCTCACACTAAGTTTATTCAGATTATAACTCAAACTCTCGTGCTAAGTTAATTATCTTTGATCTAAACCATAGGTGATCAATCCAGAATTCAGTATTAAGCGCAACTTAGATGATGAACGAATAGATTTAGAATCCTAGTGAATCAGTTATTTAAACAAGCATCACACCCTTATGAGAATTCCTAAATCTAACTAGGTTACTACTCAGACATATTATCAGTTAAACAACACATCATTGAATAGAAAACCAAAAGACTGAATAGATAAGATAAAGGGGTTCGAAATCCTTCTCTTAAAGGTTACAAGTAGCAAGAACAGCCCCTTGGCACAAATCTCTCAATCTCCAAGTAAGAACAAAAGTAAGAACTTAAGATAGATGATAATGAGTCTGAAAACCTAATTAAAATTCCTAAACACATTCTGGGTAAAGATTATAATTAAGGAAACTTCTGGGTCTTTTTGCAATTCTCCAAAACTTGTCTTCAACTCGCATATGAGACTCTGTCGCGCTCAGTGTAGACCGACACCAAGGTCAGTGTCGGTCGACATCCAGTCGTGGTCGAGACACCAACTTCGACTCGTTGCACAAATCACCAGAAACGTCCTATAATCCCACTCTTTGCTCCAAACGCAAGCCTACCTGTAGAAGACTCAATAGACTCGAAAAACCAGGTTAAAGACTCAATATACACAACTATATCATGGTTGAAAACCTAGAAAAACCATGATATATCAGTAACACTTCCTTTCTTAGAGACAACATGTACTAGACTGACCCAATCACTGTTAGAAATAGGATAGATGATTCCAGCTTCCAGCAATTTTAGAATTTCCTTCTTCACCACTTCCTTCAAATTCGGATTTAGCCTCCTTTGATGCTCCACTGATGACTTTATCTCATCCTCAAGATGTATCCTATAAATGCAAAGCTCCGGAGAGATACCTAAAATGTCATCAAGAGAATAACCATATCTTTGCGATACTTGCGCAGCGTGCTTAGCAGTAAGGAAGTCTCTGCGTTATTTAAGGTAACATTGATAATCACTGGATATGTCAAATTTGGTCCAAAAATGCGTACCTTAGCTAGGATGGAAGTTGTTTCAGTTTAATTTCTGGAGTTTTTTCCTCTGCCCAATCGGCCGCGATATGCGTCGATCGATGCTCCATTTCGTCGACCAATGCATCTTTTCATTCTGCACTTCAATTTGCATGACTTCCTTTGTCGAATCCATCAATCTAGCATAACAGATAGAAAGCCCGTGCTCCAGATGCTCCAATTCCTTTACTGATCTTAGCAGAGCTCTTTCCAACGGATCCTCAGCTTGTGTCCTCTGAAAGAATTCCTCTGCCAAATCACTGAAACTTTCCACATAAATGGTTTGTCCATCGATGGTTGGTCTCTTCACCAGCTTATCCAGATCAACACTCATCTTCAAATCACCCACATTCAAAATGATTGTTCCCTTCTTACAGTTAATCATCGCAACAGCAGTAGCCAAGAAGGGTCTACCCAAGACAAGTGGATCTTTTGGTTTCTCTTCATATTGTAGAACCACAAAGTCTGTAGGGATCACTCAATTACCAATCCTGATTGGCATATCCTCCAACTCCATCAGGGATCCAGACAGTTCTGTCAGCTAGAACCAGTGAAATCCTAATAGGCATGAAATCTGTCATCCCAGGCTTCTTAGATATAGAGAAGTGCATAAGGTTCACACTTGAACCAAGATCACACAATGACTTCTCAAATCTATCTTTGTAGATAGAACAATCCAACACAAAACTCCATGGATCCTTCAGTTCCTCAGAAATCTTGCCTTGAATCAAAGCACCTCATACTTCTGAGATCATTAGTACACCTTCCTCATCAATCATTTTACCAGAAAGCATGTCCTTTAGACATCTCTTCATTACAAGAGTAGTCTTAAGAGCATCAATCAAAGAAACTTCAATCAACACCTTACTCATCATCTCCTTGAATTTAGCCAATTGTAGATCGTTCTTAAACTTCCTAAGGTTCTTAGGAAAGGGAACCCTAGGCTTATAGATTCTTTCATCAGCAATCTTAAGCTTCTCTGCATTCACAGTCTGTGCACAGCCATTGCGTCAATCAACTTTGGTGGTGTGTCGGTTGATGCTTGGCTCAGATGCTTGAGATTCTTGGTTCACGTCCTGCGTTGATCGATGCTGAGATGCATCGGTCGGCGCACTCTGCAATTTGCGAATGCCATCTTCCATCTCCTCTATTTCAACGAATTCATCCAAGCTCAGACCCTTTTTTGGTGCAGGAACGACCTCCTTACCACTCCTCAACGTAATTTCATTACATTGATACTTTGAATTAGCATCAGTTCGTCCAGGGAGAGTTCCATCTTTTTTCTTTGCAGACCCAACAGTCTTTGCAACTTGAAAATCCAGATTCTTGTCATGAGTGCTCAATGCATCAATATTTCCATTGGTATTCAAGTACAAAGAATCTATCTTCCGATTAAAGTCCATTGTACTCTTCTAATATTATTGTTGATTCAGAAAATCAAACAATACTCAATTTAATAATCGTATAGAAATTGAAGGGACTTAGATATGAGATTGAACTAGAATTAGAAAGCAAGAATGGTTAGACCGAAAAATCTAGTCGTATTATGAAATCGAGCCGGAATCGATCGGTGATCGCTAGCGCTTAGGGTTTTTTTAGTGCAAAGTGTATTTTGTTTCGACTCAGTCTTTTTCCGCGCAAGGGAAAGATATTTATATCAGATGATCTAGGGTTTTTTCCCTAGATTCTCTCTGATATTCTTTACAAAATAATACTGAGAATATTTACCTAAAATATTCTCCCTTTTCTCTTTCAAGATAAATGTTAATTTCACATTTATCTCTTCTTTTCCTTGCAGGTCGCCGAGCTTAGGCTTGATCCGAGTCTATTTCCGTTGTCGGGCTTTTACTTCTTTGTGGCCGAAACCTAGCTAGACATTTCTGTTATTGGGTCGGGCTTTAGAGAGGTGCTAATCCCACCTTTAACAGTAAGTCCCCCCCCCCAGTTCGTCGTACCGGGTGGTATATAGGTCGGCGGATTTACTGAGGGCTCTGCCTCAATAACCGAAATGTTTCGAGCCGGGATTCGGGCCGAATTATTTTCTTCCAAGTGTCCCTCATTAACTTGTATGTTCGGGACGCTTCTTCTTCGCCCAATCGTGAAGAGACACATGTTCTGAGAAGTTCTAGGGTCGCATCCGTCGAGAGGCAAGGTTGTTTCCCATGGACGACTCCCACTTCCTTATTCCTATAAATTTCGTCTCTCCTTCTCGCTTCTCGTCATTTCGATCTCCAGAAGTAAATTTCAGGTACCTCCTCTCCTAAACCTTCCTGATTTTTTCTTTTTATCATTTCTTTCTTTGTCGAGTTTTCCTTTGATAAGCATATCCAGGACGAGTCCAGCGAAAATTCCGCTAGCATCGCGAGTGCGGGTGCCTTTGATGAGGAAAGCATCCCTTTTACTTCTCCACGTAGCTCGGGTTCCGTCAATCTGAGCCAAGAGCTATCTCGGAGGCATTCTGTGTCTCTCAGTGACAACGCAACTGATCATGCCAATTAGCATATTCCTCTTTCGTTGAGAATGAGCTCGGGCCATGGTAAGGAAAAGATCACGTCCATGAAACAGGCGCAATGGGCATCTTCCTCTCGCTCCGTGGATGATTTCGGTATTTTGCCGACTTCTTCTACCGAGGAATCTCTAGCTTGGTTGAAGGCTCTTCCCGGATGTGGAAGCATCGAGGTTCTTTTGCCTTCTGCTTCTCAGCGTCCCTGTAATGCTCATCCAAGCTTTGCTTACCTCTATGAGTCTTTCTTTCACATCGGGAACCTCCGATTCCCGCTGCCGAAGGTGCTAGTCGATTTTTGCGCGAAGTTTAAGATTGCCTTCACCCAACTCAACCGCGCCGGCTTAATTAATTTAACCGACCTTCTTGAACTGAGCGTGCCTCTAGGAATCCCGCTCACGTCCGAGCTATTCAAATGCTTCGGCCAATTAAATGTCCAGTCGAAGAGGCCGGAGTGGGTTCAGGTTAATCTTCGCCCACAATATAAGTTACGAACTGGCGTTAAATCCAATAAGATTCACGATTGGCAGATGAGTTATTTCTTTGTCAAGATAGACGAGCATTCGTTCCCTGCTATTACGGCCTTGGTTTTAATGAGTGGAATCTCTCCGTTGGTAGTTGACCGATCGGCTAGACGATTTAATGTTGTTTTTTTTTTGGTGCTCACTACGATAGATTTTTTTATTCTCTGCAGCTCGCCTTAACCCAAAATTTCTCAAGAAAGAGTATATGGACGATGTCGGCAGGAAGTTTTCTGAGCTCTGCTGGCAGACTTGGCCCGAGGCTGAAGGTTCCAAGAAAACTAGTGAGTTCACTGATGCTTCACGTTTTAACTCATCTCGTTGTTATTATCTTATGCGTCAATTCTGCAGCGTCTCAAGCAGCAAAGAAGATGGGGAAGGCGAGGAAAGATATCCCGAATATGGTGATTTATTCGAAGAAGACTTCGAGATCTTCCGATGTTAGTCGTCCGGATGGTTCCAGCCACCCTTTGGTTGCTAAGCCGATCTCTCCTAGATCGCAGTCCAGAAGAGGAGAGAAGCGGATCTCCGATGCACCGATAAGAAAAGGGCTGCGGAGTCCAAAAAGCATTCATCCGAGCCGAGTTCGAAGAAGTCGACCGACTGTGATGATGCCTCAAAGAAGGACAACATTCATCGTGCTGAGAATGAGGTGGAAGAAGCGTCGACTCTGCTGATCCGGAAGAAGTCGAAGTCGAGCACTGCTGCCGAGGTGCCTCCCTCGTCTGATAGAGGGGGACTTCCCTCTTCTCCTGCTATACCGGTTTCGGCCTCTGATCCCTCCGGAACATCGGCGTTGCCTGTTGTGGCAAAGAAAAGGACTTCCAAGGCGTTCGGTTGTTCCGATGGTTCGTACCCGAGTAAGCGTCCGCGGGTCGGGAGTTCTTCAGAGAGTTGGAAGAACAAGTCCTTTCCTCTTCAAGTAGAGAAACTGAAGAATCCGAACGAGTACTACTGCGGGGAGATACTTCGGAATATCTCCTTTGAAGTTATCCCGCCTTGTCCGGTGGATGAGATGTATAATTCTCATGTGTACCGCGGCATCTCAAAATTTTTTGTTGATGTGAGTATTCGCGTCTTTCTTTACATCCGTTTCTTTGGCTTTTGTCTTAACTTTATTGCCATTTCAGGGAGCCTCGCTGATGAATTCATATATCTTTGATATGAATCGTGAGTTGCATTCGCGATCTGCCGAACTCGGAAGAGAGATCGCCTTGAAGATGAAAGAGCTGGAGAAGCATAAACTCGATGTCGAACTTCTCCGAATAAGCGAGGGTATTTTGAAGAGCAAAGTGGCTACTTCTTATGAGCACGTCAAGCTGCTCTAGGCTCGAAACCAGGAGCTCGCAGCGTACAAAAAGAGTTTCTTTGACGAGCTGGCGCAAGAAAAGCTTCGTCGCATCGAGGAGATGTCCAAAGAGTGTAATATCTCGTCAGTGGAGGTTGGCGAGCTTATAAACGGTCGCAAGGTTCTGATCGAGAAGTACGAGTTCCGTCTTCAGGAATTGAAAGATGCGTTCGCTCTGAAAGAAGAAGAAAGCGACGCGTATATGAATCTCAGCCAGTATTACGGGACTCTGGATTATCTCACGTTGCTCCGGGACGAGAGGGGAGTGGTCGTTCCTGAAAAGGTTTTCTAAGAGCTCGCGAGGGAGAAAGAGAGGTGGAGTAAGAAGATCGATGAGATCGGCCCTCCTGACATTATCGAGGAGTTCTTTGCCATTTCTCCGAATCCGATGAGGGTTCGCGATTGCAATCCTCCTTCTCCTAGTCCCTTTCAACCTCCGTCTGATGCTCGAAAAATAGACGATTTTTCCCTTCTCAACGAGTTCGAAACAAACACGAATGTGATGTCGGCGGAGGTGGTTGCGACTTTGAAGAGTCCTCAGGGCGCGCAGCTTGTATCGATGGAAATTCCCTCGTCGATACATGCAGTTGCCTCCCTCATCGTCGGATGCTCCTCTGGTCGAGCTAGGCCAAGATCTTCCTCCAGCTACTTAGGCCGTGTTCCTTTTTTGTTTCCGGGGTGATTTAGTCCCCCTTTTTTGTAAGACTGTTGTGGGGTGGTAATGTCCTCCTTTTTGTAAGACTTTGAGGCGGAGATTTTCTTTCCTTTACTCAATTCGGTTGCTTATGAATTCTTGTTTGTTTTTCGTCGATGTGGTCTGAGTGGACTCTGTTATCGACCGGGGCATCGAATTATTATCTCCGGATTTCTTTCGGGAGGTTTTTGATGTTGTAGGTTTAAGTTTGACTTCTTTTGAATGTTTATTTTTGAAAATATATTTTGTACCTTAGCGAGTAAGGGTTTGTTCAGTGAAGACTCGATTTGGATTCTTCGGGCGGGGCTCGGTACTTTGCTCTTTGAATAAGGTTTTCATCGAGCGAATACCCGGTTTTAATTCGCCGAGCAGGCTCGGAGTTTTCATACTTTGGATTAGGATTTTATTTTCATCGAGTAGAACCTTGGCTTAGGTCATCGAACGGGGCTCGGAGTTTTTATACTTTGGATCAGGATTTTATTTTCATCGAATAGAATCTCGGCTTAGGTCATCGAGCGGGGCTCGGAGTTTTTATACCTTGAATAAGGATTTTGCTTTCATCGAGTGAAGACTCGGATTAAATTCATCGAGCGGGGCTCAGAGTTTTTTTTTAACCTTGAGTAAGGGCTTTGCATTCATCGAGTAAAGACTCGGCTTAAATTCATCGAGCGGGGCTCAGAGTTTTTTTTTTGTACCTTAAATAAGGGTTTTGCTTTCATCGAGTGAAGACTACCTTAAATTGATCGAGCGGGGATCAGAGGTTTTTTGTACCTTGAATAAGGGTTTTGCTTTCATCGAGTGAAGACTCGGTTTGAATTCATCGAGCGGGGCTCGGAGTTTTTTTTGTATCTTGAATAAGGTTTTTGCTTTCATCGAGTGAAGACTCGACTTAAATTTATCGAGCGGGGCTCGGAGTTTTTCCTAACTCGGGATTGGCTATGCAAGACAGGTCGGCTAATTAGTCCGTCCGAGTTAGGTTGTGGGAGCGATTCCCAGCTTTTCCTTGTGCCAACTCGACTTTAAGATCGTAGTCTTCGTCGTTTGGGAAAAGCTATAGTTCTTGCACGTTCATTGTGTGGGTAAGATTAAACCGATTGTCCTGTTAGGATATCGTTGAGATAAGATTTTGTTTGAAAAAAGTCTTTCTTTTATTGATTTACGACTGCGTTCTGGGTAGAGTTGCCTACGTACCTCGAAGATGAGGATCAAGTCACCCGTAGTTCATATTACATAGGGTAATATCTTTTTTGGCGCAAAGAACGATAAGAGAAAAATCGTAGCGTGGTGCGGCTACGTGGTTCTAGGATCGATCCTGCCAAGGCGTGTCTCCTTCAGGTATTTTTCCTCCGTTAGGTGGTCCTGGAATGATTCTTCTCTTTCCTTTTGGTTCAGAGGGGTGGCGGAGCTTTCGATCGCTTATGAAGCATAACCTTGACGTATTCTGGTCTCCCCTTAGCGTGTGTATTCCGTTCGGATTCGGGAACTTGACGCACTGGTAGTATGTTGAGACGACTGCTTTTATAGCGTGTAACCAGGGTGTTCCTAGGATGGCGTTGTCGATGGCTGGTTTGTCAACTATGACGAATTTCGTCATTATCGATGTTCCGCCGACGTAGATAGGGAGTTTTACGGTGCTTATGGTCATGTTTTAGTTTCCGTCGAACCCGGTTAGTGGTTGCACCTTTGGTTTGACGCGAAGGTTTTTGAATTCTTCTTTTTCCAGAGCTTCTTTGAAGATTACATCAACCAAGCTTCCTGTATCGATGAGTACGCGGGAGATCTCGCAATCTCCGATCAGGATTTTGACTACCAGAGGGTCGTTATGCGGCGTGTCTACTTTGATTGAGTCGGCTTTGGTGAACGATAGTGGTATGCCCTCCTCGACTGGGAGTGGATTACGCTTAGTTGTTGTAGCCTTTCGACCGTACTCCTTTATAGATCTTATTGAGTCCGAGCAAAGCTTTAGTCCGCCCATTATCATATTGATTATTCGACGAGGTTGTGGGGCGACTCGCCCTTTATCGTCCTGGCCCCGAGGGCGCCTATTGGGATCTTTTTCTTGGGCTCGCTCTTCCGATTCTTCCCTGGGAGCTTCCTCTTTGTTCTCTTGTCTGTTGTTGCCGGCCTTGGGTTGTCGGTCACCTTGCTCGGGATTGACTATCCTTCCATTCCGATACTGATCCAGCAAGTACTCGGCCAAGTTTCGGCATTCTGCGGTATTATGAGAGTGTTTCTTGTGGTACTTGCAGTATGGTCGGTCGTCATTAGCTTCTTCCAAGCGTGGTTGATTCTGAACGAGCTTATTCAAACCTTGGGTGGTGTTTGTAATGGCGAAAGTTTTTCTGCCGATGTCTTGGGAGTCGGTTTTTGGTTTCTCTTTTGTCGTAGGAACTTTTTCAGCTGACGACCCTGACTGCTTCTTAGAGAATATCGCGTCCTCCTCTTCCAGTTCTATGAATGTTACTGCTATGTGTAACGCATCTTCCAAGGACGTGGGCTTGTTGAGTTTTAGGTCCGTCCTGAAAGCCGAACGATGGAGTAATCCTTTCCGAAGCGCTCCCCTGGCTGCGCTGTCATCCATGTTTATTTTGGATACGACTTCCTTAAATCGATCGATAAAGTCTTTCAGGGACTCGTCCTGTCTTTGTTCCAGGTCCCATAGATCGGCATCCGATGATTCAGGTGTTATGAAGAGCGATTAATGCTTCAGAAACAGTTCTGAGAGCTCTTGGAGGCTGTCTATCGACTCTACTTTGAGTCGTGAGAACCAAGTGAGAGCTATTCGTCTGAGGTTTTCCACGAAGTGCTGGCAATACCCGGGGTCTCTTTCTTCTTCAGTGAATCAGTTGCGACTCATTGCTATCATAAAGGCGGTCATGAACTGGTTGGGATCGGTTGTCCCTTCATAACGAGGAAACTTAACTTTCTCGATAAGCGGGATTCTTGCATTCATGATCCGAGCTGTGAAAGGCGTTTGTTGTGCTTGTTCCAGAACGCGGTCAAGCTCTGGGGCCCAAGCTTGCTGCGCGGTGAACTTTGGAACTTAACTTCTGAATTTGGGCTAGTATAGCTGCAAGCTGGTCACCAGGCATCTGCGTTGAGGTGTTTGGGGTTGACGCGCTCCCAGTTGGGTTGATTGCTGATTCCACGGTCCTCCGAGGTGCTTCTGTAAAAAGACGTCGGTTAATAGGTGGTGCCCCACCTGGAGTTTTCTCTGCCGTAGGGGTGCCTTGGCGTTTTTGCAAACTTTCACGGAGCAAGTTCGGCTGGTCGGCGATCGCTGAGATGCGCTCGTTTGTAGTCTTGTCAGGTTCTCGACTCGGTTTAGTAGTGTTCGAAGCAAATCCATTCTGGTTGAGTTTGCGATCCTGCTGGTGGGTATCGTAGTGTTCATGCGCACCAATCTCGGTGGTGGCTTTATGTCCCCCGCGTTTTTCGGTCTTATCGTGGGTGCGATCAGGGCATTCAAACCTCCCGGCGGCGACGCGCTGTCTTGCGCTCCCGATTTTGATGCGTTGCGCGTTCCATCTTCCTGTTGGGGTGGAATAGGTAGGTTTCCTTCTCCTCTTGTAGTGGCGTTGGTGATGTCTCATGCGCCGCCAGCTCCTCCTGTCTCCTGGGACGAAGGTGGTGATTCATTCATTGCTAGTCTCTTCTTAGGTTAATCAAAATACCCAAAGTCCCCACAGACAGCGCCAATTGTTGAGATTGAATAAATTGAATATAAATTTAAGGGACTTGGATATGAGATTGAACTAGAATTAGAAAGCAAGAATTGTTTGACCGGAAAATCTAGTCTTATTATGAAATTGAGCCAGAATCGATCGGTGATCGCTAACTCTTAGGGTCTTTTAAGTTCAAAGTGTATTTTGTTACGACTCAGTCTTTTCCCGCGCAAAGGAAGGATATCTATATCAGAGGATTTAGGGTTTTTTCCCTAGATTCTCTCTGATATTCTTTACAAAATAATAATTAGAATATTTCCCTAAAATATTCTCTCTTATCTCTTTCAAGATAAATGTTAATTTCATATTTATCTCTTCTTTTCCTTGCAGGTCGTCAAGGCGTCGCCGAGCTACGTTTGGGCTTGAGCCGAGTTCATCGCCGTTGTCGGGCTTTTACTTCTTTGTGGCCGAAACCTAGCTGGACATTTCTGTTATTGTGTCGGGCCTTGGAGGGGTGCTAATCCCACCTCTTACAGTTCTTCCAGAAGCTGCTCCAACATACCCATCATCTTATCAGACTGCTCGTTTTGAGGAGGAGCAGGTTGATAAGGTGAAGATCAATAGTTCCTAGTGAAGCTACTAGTGTTGTTCCCAAGGCTGTTGTTACTCTGAAAAGACTTTTGGTACTGAGGCTTAGGAGGGAAATCAGTAGAGTTTTGATTATTTGTGAAGGTACTCCTCTGACCCATTCCATTCTAGCCACCTCTGCTTTGTTGATTCCCAAATTTTTTACCCTGAAAACAAGTTCCCCCAATGTAGTTCACATCCTCTTCATCACAGTCTTCCCCAGCATCAAATACTTCAACATCCTAAGAAAAATTGACATTCTTCTTTCCAAGTATAAGACTGTGGAAAAAAAATCGATTTTATTCTTCATCTCTGCCATCTGCGAGCGATCAACCTTTCCACCAGATTTTTTCCTCTCCAAATCAGCATTCTTAGTGTTTTTGCTATACACCAAGTTCTCAATCACCTCCTTAGATTTCTCTAGAGATTTGGTATTGAAGTTCCCATTTCTATCAACATAGAAAGCCATATGATACCACAAATCAACACCTTTGAAGAAAATACCCAGCTGAACTTCAGAGAAACCATGATGGGGGCAATCTCTCTTGTACATTTTAAATCTCACCCACACGGCTTTTAAAGGCTCTTTAGGTCCCTGTTTGAACTGTATAAGATCCTCTCTCAGCTGATCAAATATAGCATCATCATAAAAGTGTCTAAGGAACTTCCTTTTAACTGCATCCCAAGTAGTCAGAGTTCCAAGTGGAATCTGCTTCAGCAAATTTTCAGCTTCTCTTCCAAGAGAGTGTTTGAAAAGCTTGCAGTGCAGGAAGTCATAGCTCACTCCACTATGCTTCATTCCTGCGACTAATGACTCAAAATTCTCTATATGATGCATAGGGTGCTCATGTGGGAGTCCGTGAAAGAGATGATGTTCCATAAGAGTGTAATAGGAAATCTTCAAATCAAAATCATTCCTCTGGATGGGGAGGAGGTACAATCGCAGACCTATTAGTATAGAACTCATCAGGCCTGTTGTAAACAGCAAGAGTCCTCCCATTAGACGGGTTAGGCGCATCAATAAGTGGATTTGGTGGTGGATTGGCTTGTCCACGAGCTCCTTCTGCTCCTCCACCTTTTCCATTACCTCCAGCTACCATATGCTGTTGCACTGGTTATACAATGACATTACCATCTGCATAAAGTTTATGTCCCTGATCAGTGTAGACATTGTTCTCTGTATCCCTCATAACACCTTGTTCATCCTGAATCAAAATCACAGCGTTGAAATTCAACATCTTTACTGGTTTCTGAGCTTTCTTTTTTTTTTTTCTAGCCTTGGAAGCTACTCAAATCTGAGATTCACAAACCCTTTGTCCGGATTTCTTCCGAGTGCACGATTAGACATGCACTAACTGGTTCTCAGCAGAAGCGTCGATCGATGCACAGAACTGCGTCGATCGATTCAGTTCGTGGGTGCATTGATCGATGCTCAATAGTAACGGTCGATGCACTTCGTCTTCTCGCAAACCTGAACACGCAAAGACATAACAAAAAGAAAAAATTAGTAACTAAAAACCAAAAGCCTAGTTTAACTCTAAACTCAAATCTATCGAAGACTCAAAAGAGTCCCCGAAAACAGCGCCAAAAACTTGATATGCTCAGAGTTTAATTTCCTAAGTTACACTGCAAGTGCACATGCAAATGTAGTATATAGGGGTCGAGCCACATAGACTCAAGAATCTTACGATAGACTATAAAGTATCGAGTAGAGCTAAGCGACAACAATCAATAGTAGTAAACAGATCAGCAGACGGTGTGTTTATCAAATACTAAAGGCGCTATGTCAAAGTTGTTCTCATGAAATCAATCAGTCGGGATTGAATTAAGAACCGTTCTAGAACTCAAACACAAATGTAAAACTAACCAACTTTCGTTGCGAAAATTTACTAACTCTAAACCCTAGAAATCCAAATTTGTTTGCAATTCCTAACATGTTAAACTAGCCTTAAGTGCATGTTTGATTTGTTCACAAATTAGTTAAACCAAATTTCTTTGCAGATAACTAATTTGCTCAACCTAAATAAATCAGATTTCAAATTACACTTTCGTGTCAATTTAAAAGCTCTTGATTTATATTCCAATTGATCAAGTTAGAAACTAGCTTTAAAAAAAATCAGGTTGAAGAACTAACATTTTATGAATCCTAAACTGATTAAATAAATCTAACATGTCATGAAAACCCTGTGAGACCCTAAACCTAACAATGAATCTACTCAGACTTATTGAATGAAACAAACAACATATATTGAATACATTGCATGAAGGAAGAGTAGAGAATAGAAAAAGGTTTGAAATCTTCTCCAAAAGCAGTACAAGGTTCTGATTAACCCCAAAGCTATAAAACTCTCTCTAGCCAAAAGTGTTGGGTCTTCTACGTAAATATTTAAGCTTTTGGGTCAAATATGCAATTCTTCAAAACTTCATCAATCCGCTGGCAGATTCACGATTTGGAGGCTGTGTCGATCGATGCACACATGCACCGGTCGATGCTCAGGTCGAACAGACACTCTAATTCTCTCATCACGGCTTCAGCTCCAATATTTGCCCAAAAAGCTCCAAAATCTTCCAAAGTCCTCCAAATATGTATAAACCTATAAAACTGAAAAGACTCGAAAGACACTACAAAAGGCCAGGATATATACTTATATCATGGCTTAAAACACCTAAAAACCATGATATATCATTTAGCAATCCTTTATGGCTCAGTCCAATAGCTGAACGGCCCGTAAGAGATCCATCCCAATTAAGAAGAAGTCAACCCATTACAGAGTAGCTCGGCGACGACGAAGTAACTCGGCGATGATGTCCCGACCGATCTGCATCAAAGAAGATAAATATGTTAAAATAACATATTTAATATATCGAAGAAGATAAATGCAAATCTTCTTAAATGAAAGAAAATCTATGATAGTTCGGATTTTGTAAATAATATCAGAGAGAATCTAAAGAGAAACCCTATATTCTATGGTATAAATATATTTCCCCTGCGCAGGAAAAGATTAAGTTCACATGGCACACATTATACTCAAATTCCTAGAGCTAGCGACCTTGTCGATTTCGGCTCTCATTCGAATAAATATTAGATTTTCCTGTCTTTCTTGGTTATTGTCTTTTGATCCCTTCATTCTTATTATCCAAGTCCCTTATTTCTAGAACAATTTATTGAGTTGATCGTTCTGATTCTATGAATCAACAGCAGGATAAACCTTTATCTCTCGTGATTTTCCCACCAGTCGACAATGAAAACTTATTCAAGCTTATAACCATACTCCATACAATTAACTGGTTAAGCATTGAATTCTTTATGTCTACATCTGACTGATAATAGTGACTACTCGAGGAACCAAAGAAGGAAAAAGATCTGAAAGATGCCCATGTTGCACATAATTCTTCTGGTTCCAGTCCGTACATTGAAGGCAATCAGCTAGAAAACTTTGTCAAGCAGTTGGTAAATATATCTAAAGAAAGGGAAATCAGCCAAGTACACTGGTCAAGACTCTTCAGCAGACCCATTCTCATACTGATATCTACAAAATCATCATGACATCTGCAAAATATTTTCCTCCCTTTACAAGATTTCTACTTTTATTTCCGACTTTCGGAGTCAGACCTCAAATACTCGAGGTCCTATTTGGAAAAATCTGCAGTTTTATTTTTATACTAATAAAAATTATATCTAAAATTTTATATAAAATAAAGATAATAATTTGAAAAAAAAAAATAGAAATACAAAAATAAAGAAAAATCTTAAAAGTGTATTTCAAACACTTGCAACTTACATAATTTTATTTTTTATATTTTCTATAATATTTTCTATTTTCTATAACAAACATATATATATATAAATTAGTATATAAAAGTCCATTTTTTATAAGTTTTGGGGACCTTCATACAGATGGAGTCATATTCAAATATTTTATAGGACTGTGCTCATGTTTGGTTCTACCCACCTTTCTCTTGTCATTTTACTTGTTGTTCCTTAACCAGCATTGACTACTAAACTTTTCCATAGAATTTATTTCACCGAGTGTATCATTTTTCGAAAAGTAATAGTAATATTGTATCTTTTAAAACCTTTTGCATTTTTGTATCTTTGTTTTTGTAGGTCGGCGTCAAAAATACAACTGTACCTTCACAGACAAAAATAGTTAGTGAATAGATAGAGATAGGTGCTATCCCTCATATCCATTCTTTTTTTTTCTTTTTTTTTCTTTCTCCTTCGTTCTCTTTCCTACTTTATATTTATTTTCACCCTTTATTTCTTTGACAGTGGATATGATGGTGGAGTTGAGGTTTCCGGCCATATAGACCGCCAGAATGCAGATAAAATCGGGCAATGTACCGGTATTCAAAAAACAAATTCGGTTTACAATATCGGCTATTCGTAGATACTACCACGATCATATCACATGCAAGACGCTTACCATGAATATGAAGTAGCAATCGAAAATATTTAAAAATGTGTTTACTATGTATCGACTATTCGTGGACACTACCACATTTATATCACATGCTAGACGCATCTGATGAACCGAAGGTGGTCAAGAATTCTATTATGTATCGATTACTCGTGGACAATACCACGAGTATATCAAATGCTAGATGCTTTTGATGAACCAAAGATGGTCAAGAGTTCTACCATGTATCGACTATTCGTGGACACTACCACGATTATATCACATGCTAGACGCTTCTGATGAACAAAGTGGTGGTCACGAGTTCACATGATTGTGAATCTATGGACACAAAGTACGATCGAAAATATTAAAAATTGTGTGTACTATTATCAACTATTCATGGGCACTACCACGATTATATCACATGCTATACGCTTCTGATGAACAGAAGGTGGTCAAGAGTTCTACCATGTATCGACTATTCGTGGACACTACCACGATTATATCACATGCTAGACAATTCTGATGAACAGAAGGTGGTCAAGAGTTCACATGTTGTGAATCTGTGGACACAAAGTACGATCGGAAATATTAAAAAATGTGTGTACTATGTATCGACTATTCGTGGACACTACCACGATTAAATCACATGCTTGACGCTTTTGATGAATAGAAGGTGGTTAAGAGTTCTACTATGAATCGACTATTCATGGACACTACCACGGTTATCTCACATGTTAGACGCTTCTGATGAACAAAAGGTGGTCAAGAGTTCACGTGATTGTGAATCTGTAGACACAAAGTACGTGTGGACCACTATCCATCCAAAAGCAACCTTTCGCTTCGCCACCTCCTATCCATGAGAAGCGTCTATGTGATATGATCGTGGTAATATCCACGAATAGACGATATTCTGAACACCTAGTTTAAATTGTCCATTCAAAACTTCTGTAATAAGTCCGAATTTGTTTTTAAATTCCGGTATATCGACCGATTTTATCTCCATTCTAGCGGTGTATATGACTGGGAACCTCACCTCCGGCATCCTATCAACCTTCAAAAAAATAGGGTTGAAATAAATGTAAAGTAAGAAAGATAATTAATGGGAGAAAAAAAGAAAAATTAATAATAAAAAATGGATAGTTAGGATAGCCTAGATAATCGTGTGACTCATATCCACCGATAGAGTTATTTAATCTTTTTATCTGTCTGTGAAGAGTAAATTTGTTTTTTTTAACGCTCAGACTCACAAAAAAAAATATAAAATTGCAACAAGTTTTCAAAAAATACAA
Source organism: Orychophragmus violaceus (assembly GCA_030180135.1). NCBI lineage: Eukaryota > Viridiplantae > Streptophyta > Magnoliopsida > Brassicales > Brassicaceae > Orychophragmus > Orychophragmus violaceus. The sequence continues at coordinate 36,860,052 of CM058238.1, forward strand.
AAATGCAAAAAATAAAAAATAAAAAAAAACACATCTATTGCAATACCCGTATTTAATATCTCTTTTTTCTTTCACCATAAATTATATTTGTCAAAATTATTAATACAAATACAATTTCTTTTCGATCTAGTTGCGATCCAAACACTTTTTGTTTGGAGAATCCCATTGAAAACCATGAATGTAGCATTCGCTTTCACTTTAAACCTCGAGACTATTACATGACTAAATTAAACGATCAATGTGACAAAACTGACAAATTAAATCTTCAATATGACTTTCTTCTTCAGTGCTTTAAAACCCTAAAGGAACTGTCACAGTGATGTGAACAGTAAAAAACAATTTTTCAAAAGAAGTATTCAAAAGATTTATAAAAATTATCCAAAAAATTACAAAAAAAATCTAGAAACAAATCCACCAAATTCTAAATAAAAATACAAAAACTCAAACAAATTTTGAATTCGAAAAAACTCTTAAAATATTTCAAATAATTCAAAACTTCTTAAAAAAATTTAAAATATTCAAAAATCAAAAAATTCATTAGTTATTTTTAAATAAAAAATCCGAATTATATAAAATAAAATAATAAGATGGATATATTTCTACATATTTTTTAAAAAAAAAATAAAAATATCCATAGATTATATAAAATTAAAACTCAAAATATTATAAAATGAAAAACAAATTTTGACTATTTAAATATAAATTACAAGAAAAATAGTTATGACGAGATACATATAAAGTTTTTTTTGTAATTTATCTTATATATGTATCTTTTCATAACCACTTTTTCGTGTAATTTATCTTTAAATCATAAAAATTGAATTTTTAAATTTTAGTTTTAAGTTTATATAATCTAATCTTTTTGATTTTTTTTGCATTTAAAAAAAATATATTTTGAGAAATATATCAATTTTTATTATTATATATATTTTCGGATTATTTTATTTTTTAAAAATAACTAAAGAATATTTCGGAATTTTTGTAACTTTCTAATGATTTTTTAGTTATTTTAAATATTTAAAGAGTTTGGAATTTTTAAATTTGTTTCAAATTTTTGGATCTTATTTCAGTTGTTTTGGATTTTTAAAAAAATTTGGAATTTTCTAATTATAGAATTTTTAAATATTTTTTTTAGTTTTTTTAACGCAATTATTGTTCACCATGAACAGTTCCGTTAGGATTTTAAATCAATTAAGAAAAAAGCTACATTGAAAGTTTAATTTGTCAGTTTTGTCACATTAAATATTTAATTTGATCATGTAATAGTTTTGAGGTTTAAATTGAAAGTGAGCATCACATTGATAGTTTTACATGGGATTCTCCACTTTTTTTTTCTTTGTTTCCCAACTTTTAGCGCACTGATGCACCTCCGTCGTATTTTCTTTAGTTATTTTTTTAACGTGGGTGTTTTTTTTTTTTGTCAACAGAGGATTGCATTCAGAAATATGGTCTGCTAAGACCAAATTGTACAGACGGCCCACACAGGCCCAAAGAGAGAAACGACAAAATAGAGCAAAAAACGCGTGGCCCGCGATCCGGATCAAAGAAGACACGCGTCAAGAGCTGAGAAGAACCGGCATGCAAATCCGACAGAACGCCGAGGATTCATTGCCGGCAGCACGCAACCGAAGCCGCAACCTCATCACCAGGAAGCCATCTGCCGATCTTCAAACGCCGTAGAAATACCGTAGCCTCAATCCCATCGGGAACCACAACCGCCTTGGAAGCTTTCCACCGGACAGAACAAAAGTCTGACCATACCCACCGAAGTTGCTCGTCCTCGACGAGCCGGTAGAAACGGAGAGAAATTACTCCACAAACAATTGAGTCACGATTGAGACTTGTACAAGAGAACTGCAACCAAGGAGAACACCGGACGGGAGAAGATCGTCACCTGCGGAAACACTGGGAAAGAAAAGGGACAATATGTCCTGAAGCTGTTAGCATCCATCGTTTCTGAAATACAATCCAGTGAAAACTGGAAAAGAGAAATCCGGGACACAAAGCCGGAACTTTATTCAGATATCAACAAATCGATCGGAGAACGGAGATAACAACCCAGAGAAGAACAAAGCCCGATCGGGAACAAAATCTATAGGGGAAAAAGATTTCCTTCTCTGAAAGATACGGAGGAGTGAAGAGAAAGAGATCAGAAAAAAATCCCTTATCTGAAAGCTAAACCGCCGGCAGAAAGATCGAAGGTGATAACGACGGCGGATGCTTCCAGAGAGAAGTTTCTCTTTCAAGTCGAAGAGAGAGAATACATATTTTCTTTTTTAACGTGGGGGTTACCCATCGAAAATACCACATCAAGGTATTTTTCCGGCTTTGGTGTGTCATTATTCGTTTTGCAGAAGACTTGCCCTCTAATAAACAAAAAAATCTCCTAAACATTGCCGCACTTGTACTTTCGTAATATAATTGCTACACCCAATCTATGTTTATTATTTTCTCCCTTTTTGGTTTTAAAATATATTTTAGTTTTGTTTAATAAATATCCGTTTTACCATTAAGAAGAAAGTAGGTCGACCTCTAGTTTATCGGTGTCTACAAAAGACCGTAACAATGTATGTACAATGCATGAGACCACATATCAAAAAGGGCTAATGAGTAATGTGGTGAGTTAGGATATCCGCTAATGTGTTTTGTTGACAAGGCTCTCAAGCGATTGGACAGTCTCCTTTGAATCGGTTTTGAAGATAACCGCCTGCCTTCTCGTTGCCCATGTATATTCCTCGTGCATAGAGCTTCCAAGAACTGAATTGTAATTTAAAATAAAAAGAATTTTCTCATTTTAATTTCTCATATATTATTTATAATAATGTCCTAAAGTGCACTGCTTGCTGTGCAGTACACGTGAGAGGCAAAACAAGGCAAAACAAAGGATGCAGTAAGAAAAAATAGTACAAATCCTTCACCAACCGTACCCCTAAGCCAAGGCATTGAAACCAAACACTGATAGGCATAACCAGTGGCGGAGCCAGAAACTTTTTTTACCGGAGACATAAAATAAAATAAAATATATTTATTATAATAATATTTTTGTATTAAAATGTATTATATTTAAAAATATATATATATATATATATTTATATTTGTTTACATAAATTTATGAATTGTTGGTATTTTAAAACACAAAATTATATTATTTTTTAATTTATCACATAACTTTAGTATTTTTTGTCACAAATACATATAGGTTTTTTCTAAGACCAACTAAAATAAACTTAAGTGCTTAACATATAAATACATTACCGTGGAGATATGAAAAGAAAATACTGAAAAAGAGTTATTGAGCCAAATTTTTAAGTAAAACAATATGGAAAGGAAAAATCTAATAAATATTGCATGTGTAAGGGTATCGTGGAGATAAGGGAACTGAATCCACTACTGGTTTTAATTAATGGAAAAAAGATTTAATGAAAAAAAAATAGTAAGAAGCCTGAATCGAACAAGTGAATGGCGGGGCAAACAGAAAAATTTATGGGGGGCATCTACCAACGGGTCCAGCTAATATTTAGTTATTTGGTTAACAAATTTGTAAATATTTTAATTTACCCGGGGCAGCTGCCCATCCTCCTACCAACATACATCCGCCATTGGGCATAACTCAACAGTAGCTACCCTTTTTGACCATCTTCTCTTTTAATTCACTTTTTTATTCATTTTTAATCATACTATGTCCCCACAAGACCACAAACACACACACACCATTATTTATTGAGACAATTAGCCAGAAAAACAAAAAGAGGCGCAAAACTAGAAGACCACACATGACATGACGTAAAGGAAAGTGTACAGTGGTTTGTCGGTATGCTAATTACCATTTACCCCTTGTTTTTTCCGGATTCTTCAATTTTTTCTCTTTCTTCCTATTTAGTTTCTCAGAATTATGTTGAATTAAAAAAAGAGAACGTATCTACAAAATTTCAAAATTTTTATTTTCAGAACGTGAAATCAAACAATCTGATGCAATTTTTTGGCAAAATCCATGTTTACACTTTTTTACATCAATTAACAGACAAACTATAACATGCTTATACTATTATGAAAGTGCTAACATAGTGTGTAACATGCTAAATTATTTATTATACAAATAAATATATATATTTGTTTCTAAATTTTGTTTTTGCATATTAACTCATGAATTTTTATGTTGTATGACATGTATATACTTAATAGATTGATCATTATTAATGTTATTTCTACAAAAAAACTTATGATATTTGGTTTGTATACACAAACACATTTTACATCAACCATCAAAATATATAAAAACAAATTTACTATAAGCAACTATAAATATTAGTTGTCTAACATTTTAGTTAGCTATAATTATTATATTTGTTGGATGCTATACACTTTGATATTTTTACAATATGCAATATTACAATAGTTAACATTGTTATTAGATATGTTATTAAATATGTTAAATGGTTAACATTTAGCTGACAATACCACCACGAAGAACGCCATCTTCCGGCGACTACAACCTCAGAATACGAGCACCGCTCTCGAGAAAGACAGAAACTCACCAAATCGACAACAAACAAACGTTATTCTAAACCTTGAGAACTCCGCCGCGAGATCTATTGTGGCTGCTGCTCCACCGTCCTCTGGTGTAGACCATCCACCGATGAGTAGACACTGACATCGACTCAATAAGGCCACAGAGCCTCCGCAAGTGATTGCCACGCCGGAACCACACCGTTGTACCTCAGAGAAGAAGAGGTCGAGTTCGATTTCACCTCTGAGAACCGTCCTCCTCCATGAAGCTCTGAATACTTATCTAAATCATGAAAGAGATCCTCTCAAGGGTTAAAGACAAAGGTCGAAAAGAGAAAAAAAATTAATAGATCAGAAGTTAATAAAAAGAGAGAGAAGAAAAGTAAAGAAAAAGGTAGAAGAGATAAAAAAAAAAAGTGAATGTTCATCACGTGGAATGAAGGGCATAATAGGTAATTGAAATTATAATAGTAACCAAAACAGTAAATGTCTACTTTGCTAATTATGACTTTTTTCTTGTATATGCAATGCAATACTTAAGTTAATTCAGAATCCTGAGTATTTCCTTAGTAAAAATTTACGATGGCCTTTTAGGTTCAAGTTACAAAAAGAAAATGACTAATTACATGTTTTTATCCAGGCTACCTTAGCTTCCCGTTAGTCCATGTCAATATACAAAAATATTTAATTCATCTCAGTATTTTCATATAGTGAAAGACGTAATAATGAACTAAAGAACACAATATGAAAACGTTTCTTTCGTCGACAAAAACGTTATTAGAGACACACGCGTGAGTCTACGCGCTCGTTTCTAAAAAGCTCTCTAGAAAAAGTAGGCAATCGAAAGGCGATTAGAGTTAGAGATCTCTCCGGTCTCCGGCGATGCTCGTCGGTGCGGTGAGAGATCTCTGGTAAGTTCGTAAAGGGGGATAAAGCAACCGTGAAGGATGAAGAAACCCGGAAGATTCCTCGGCTGTTCGAGTTCTAGAACCGCGCGGTGTGGTTTTCCCCTCAGAGATGCAGATAGTGGTTGAGTCGCCTTCGATCGATAGCTTCTAGTAAGACGCAGAATCTGGTGATGCTCGAGGACAACAGTGTTCATGAGAAAGCGTGGAGGCTAGAGTGACGGTGCATTTTTGTGGTCACAGCTCGTGGCGGAAGTCGAAGAGGGGTAAGAGGGTGGCGGTGCATGTTGAGGTGGAGCTCGCGGCGGAGCTAGGTGAGGTCACTTCGACTCTGGTGGTGTCGTCGGTGGTGGCACGTGAGGTGGCCTTGTTGCTTCGCGGATCTACCAGAGGCCTATTTCGACCGGATTAAGGTCAGTTTGAGAGGAGATATGTGAGATAGGCTCTAATTTCGATCGGATTTGGTGTTGAGAACACTACAAGAAAACAACATTTTTGCGACTGGACCTTGCGACTATACTTGTAGTCGTAACATTTGGCCACTAGTAGGGGACAATATTGCTACTATTTTGCGTCAACGGATATATATATATATATGTGGACATGTATTAGTCGCTTATATACGACCAAAAATGATTGTCGCCAATTTAGTCGTCGATTTACGACTGATTAACGACCATTGTCGAGAACGAAAACAATAGTCGCAGGCTAGTTGGTGATATGGCGACTATTTTTCCGTCTGATTTGAAGAGTCGTAGAAAAATCGTGAATTCATCAGTACATGGACGACTAACTCGCTACTTTGTATATAGTAGTAACCAAGTCATTTATTTGTCGCTATTATTACGACTAACATTCAAATCATTATTCGTGTCGCACAATAGTCAGGTATGGATCGTATCATATAGTATTTTGTAGATTTAGTAATAAGAATATAAAATAGTTTGGCTATATTTTACCTGTTTGTGGTAGGTGTACGGGTTTCAAAGCTAATCTATACTTGCAATATGTAAAATGTATAATCGTTTTTTCCAACTTTTTAATAACATGTATAAGTTGCAATATTATATATTAACTAAATTTTAAATCGAAGTTAATTAACCCCTAAAATAGAAATCAAACACTTAATAACCGTTACACTGGTTTTAAGGAATCAAAAATTAAAAATTCATAAGTTCTTAATAGTTATAGAATAAGAGTAAAGGAGAGCTAGAAGCGATCGAGAGTCTAGTGCTCGTTTGAGTACCATGTCGGAAGGGGATTAGGATAACTACATGAAATCAAAGAGAAAAGTATGTTAGATGTTGTTAATAATTTTTATGATCATAAGATGTTCAATATGACACTTTCAAAAAATTCATACCGTTCCATCAAACTGTTCAACTCATCCAAAGTTACACGATGATAGTCAATTGAAGAAGGCCCTTCTATTCCTCTAAGTTAAGTAACCCCTAGGTAAAAAAATAATGCATAATTTTGTTCTATATCAATGTCTTACTCATATTTTCTAAAAAACATGTCAACATACCGCAAAATCTTACTATCTAGGAAAATCGGAGAAAAAAAAATAAATGCTTGTCTGGAACTTGTTCAAAACACCTCGACAATTCCTCAGCCAGTGGTCCATATGAAACACATTCTATGGCCCTCTTCCTTCAATTTCAACATCATTATTTAATAAGGTTTAATTAGAAGGTGATTATAAAACTCCGAAACTTAAACTTACTCGGCATCTCTTAGCGTGAATTGGACTTTAGCGCGTGTACGTGAATACGAATTGACCTTTGAAGAGTGATCTACCCATTCAAGCTCTCCAACCCATGTTATAGCACCAATAACGTCTATAGGAAAAACTCTTTTAAATAAAAGTTAATCCCCTAAAAACAACAACCACAATTCTTCCAAATCCAATGTTAGATTTTTTCACTATCTAATAATAATGTATTGTAAACAACACTTACCAATTGCATATTTATCTGAAACCGTCCCATCATTAATTCCTTGGATTGGTTTGATGCTCAAGAGGTCATCCAATGTTGGAGTATCGAAGTTCTCAGTGATATTTGTCTCGTCAGTTATATAAATAGCCTTATACGTTGGACATACTCTGTCATACTTTGGCACTAACAAAATCCCAAAATCAGAAAAATTAATCCAGCAACCTTCTTTCTGTAAAAGAAAGAGGAACTTTCAGGCGTTTTTCAAAAATCTAAGGCTTGAATCCGACTTCTTTGTTGATTATAACCAAATGTTACAAAAGAAAGTACACAAATAAGAATGTATGTATTTATGGGTGCCATGTATACCCAATAAAATGAAAGGGGTAAAATTAATTCCAAGGGATAAAAAAGTAGAAGAAGAATACCGTTTCATCGGATAAAATTAATTTCAAGGGAGCATCATAGTGAGTAAAACACCACGCTCTCAAAATCTTCACTCTAACATTCCAGCGATTATCCCTCAAAGTAATATCATGAATTTTTTGAAATTGTGAGTTTTCAGAATCGCATGTTATAAGCGGATTGATTTTGTGGATATCTCTTTGAATATAAGAGAATGATAGTGAGGAGGTGAAAGAAGAAAGTGACGAGTTTTTAGTTTTATTGAAATGAATATCCGATAACTATTTTACCTCGAAACCCAACAGTTGCAACTTTCCATTAAAGTTCACTTACTCGTTTTTGGGCTTTTCTCTAATGATTACATGAGAATGACTCATGTATACTTTCCTTTCATAATCTCTAATTTTTATGCATTAAATTTACCATAAGAAATTGATTGTTCGTAATCCTCTCTGTTTAATGAAATACATTGGTTTATTCTTCAAAAGGGAACATGTTCAGATGAGAAACGGAAAAAAAAAAAAAGAGAAGCAAAAAGCGTATAGGGATGTTGGGTAGGGTATCTCGATCGGTTAATAAATTTAGGTACTAAATTTTAATCAATGTTTAATTCTCATTGATTATTTTTCAATTTTGGATATTATGGAATACGGGTAATATACTAAGTTACTAAAGAAAATCAAGTTGACAAAAAAAAATACTAGAGAAAACCATAAACAAAGTGCGGGTTATAAATACAAATTTAATTTAATTTCATAAACCATAAGTATGTTCTTTACTTCGCAAATCCAATAAAACACATCCAACATTCTTAACATAGAGGAGTCTTAGGGCACCTGAACAAAAAAAAAATTATATTTAAACAATAACACATAACATCGCAAAAAAAAAACATAAACATTTATACTATATGATTATGAGTTGTGAGATAAATACCTCTCGACAAAATCCATGAACTCTTCAACTTCATACGCATCAAAGCGTATCTTATAAACTCGTTGAATTGCCTCCAACCTCACCAACCTTAATCAACAAATAAATTTTAATTATTTGTCATTTTACACTAACTGGAACGAATTTACAAAAAAACTTTGATATTTCATCATACCACCATTGTTATTGGCGATATTAAGCACTGGAATAAGCAGAACAATATCCCATTCGGACTTTTGTCCCTTGCCCTAACCAGTTTAACAACAAGATCACCATTGGCCACATAATCCAATGACTCGTTTATGCCAATATTTACTACAAATGAGCTTTCAAACATTTTAAGAATATTGTACATGAAATAAATTGATGTTATACTTACTCCAAATCTCTGATTCTGAATTTTACTTGAAGTCGCCTCCATTTCTGGATCATTTGCAGTAACCACTGGATCTCTTACGAAGCCATCAATTTTAAGCACAACACCAATCAAATCTATATCTCAAACCAATAAACATAACAAACAAATCCATAACAAAATCATAATAAAACAATAAAGTCCTATAAAACTTGTAACATTAAATCAAAAAAAACTATACCGATTGAATATATGCTAGTTATAGTGCCATTTGAAACGCCATGTATAGGCTTCAAGTCAAAGTAGTGTTGGCCATTAGGGTATGTAATTTTCCACATTAGACTCGAACGGATTCGACATAGAGAGAATAAACTATATGTCAAGCGGTCAAACATTGTCCTATCAAGAGTATGAATGTTATCCCATTGTACCCATTGGCCCTCAGATTCCACCAGCCACTGGAAGATTTCAACGAAATCACACCAAATTTCTCCTTATATCCTTTGGCCCTATCGATAGAAAGCGCAAGACTTAAAACTTTAAACATCGTAAGAACAAAATTTTATACAACGTAAGATCAAAACTTTATACAGCGCATGGACTCTGATAGAGAGATAACATGTTCATCCACCAAAAGTTGTTTGATGGTTTTTCCAGAGAAGACTTGTTGATACATCCAACACCGAAGGACCTTCAATCTCAAACTCCATTTCGTCGTCGACTTGTTGATCTCCGAGAGGAATTGATATTGCCTTTGTGCCATTGGTATTTTGCAATAGATTTTTCGTTGAGAAAATAAATGTAATACGAAAGGAATTTGAGAGATGAAGTGAATTTGAGAGAGCTTATAATGGTTAAGGTAATTTAGGCGCCATAAATATATTGGGGTTGGCAGGCCTTAATTAGATATATTCGTACGATAACTTTGGTTTCGATCAATGTAAATATCTTATCGATTCTCGTTGCACATTATGGTTAATTTTTATCATTTAATGGCTAGTCATGAACTAATGCGTTACACATGACATATTAAAAAAATTATTGTTTGCTTGCCCTCACATTTGTAACTATTGAATTAGATATTTAAAGATCTTTGGGTTTGTGTAGCTAGTTATGTTGAGTTCCTATATAAATCATCCATTTGATATTTTATTATGTTTTAGTAGCATATTGTAGGATTCACTTTTTAAATTAATGGTAAGTTACAAATTGTGAAAAAAAATTACATCGTACTAATTATATTGCCAATGTTGGTTCAGAATTAGTATATTTGAACCATAATATTTTAATGTTTAGTGTTATATCAATGTATAGTGTTCTACTGTCAATACTGTTACACCAAAATTGCATTACCAATGTTGATAGCTAACAAATCTTGTATGACATAATGATTATGTTAGCAAGATTTGACATAAAGTACTCTAATAATTATGACTACTTAACATATAGGGTCTACATTCGGCTTCCTGCACACACGCAACCAAAATTAGTGGATAGGTGATTATCTAGGGAAATGTGCGTCAAATACACAATGATCTAGGTTATTAAAGTTACGTAGATTTTTCGTTTCATTATTTTATCAAATATTCTTTTGTGGGAAAGTGAATAGTCATGTCTATATGCACAGTTATAATGTAGAAGAAAATCAGTCAGTCAAATTAGGGATTAATAAACACCCATTCTTAATATCTTGAAACCACCGATTCAAAACCAGTAAAAGTCAACCTTTTCGTTAACAACATGCATATGGCTTATGTGTACTGGCCATGGCGTCGATACGATCAGCCTTACTACGAAACCCGCTCAGTAACAAGAAAATTTAGAGCAATCATCTGATTCGACCTTCTAGTGTTTCCTGATGATGTAATAACGAAGATACTCGCTCGTGTTTGCTAACGGGACATGCAAGATCTCCGTCATTTGAAGATAGCTTGCAAAGCCTTGAAGGAGAAGAAGGAAACACAGGATTTCTTCAACTAGGTTAATCTAATAGAGATGGCATACCATGTTTGGCTCCGGGATTTGACTGGGAAAATTTTAAAGAAAGCTGATACGACACATGCAAAACATCAGCCATCCTTCTCAAAAGAATCTCAGATTTATTCTTCGATAACAAGAGATATGAAGTGTTGGAATTGTGTCCAGTAATCTCGGTACTGTCTCTAGAAAGTAAGAGTATGTCAATGATCAGACATAAGTCATATAATACTGGGGGTCATGATGGCTTGCTAGAGTCCGCTCATGATCTATAAGTCTTGGACTTATTGCCTTTATTATATGATCCCATATGGGTCACACGCCTAAGCTAACAGGAAAATGTGTAGGAACGGCTTAGCAGAAGTACGGTAAAAGTGCCAGGCATTTGTCGTACTTAGAGAGAGATTAATGGGTCTGATTAAATCCAAGGGATTTAATCAGATTGGTATTTGGGCCCAAAAGCCCAAAAGGGAAAGAGAAGGGTTTTATAAACTAAAACCCAAATCTCTTTCTCCCCTAACCCTAACCTAGCCGCGCCTCTCTCTCTCTTCCTGCGCCTCCCACAGCTTGGTCTAGCAGCCTCTCTTCCTGCTTGGTGTGCGTGTGTGAACCTCTGGAGGAGTTATCACTTGGTGGCTCTCTGATCTCTGACCTGTTCTCTCTTTCCGCTGCATAAACAGGTAAAAGGTGAGATCCATAAAGTTTCTATTCAAGAGAACCTAGATCCACATGTTTAGGACTGTTTAATCTGAAGAACTGAATCAGGATTAACACCAAAACATCCTTCAGTGGTATCAGAGCTATTGGTTCTGGTTTTTCTTGTTTAGATTCATGTTTAGGATTGTTTTTCTTGTTTAAAAGTGTTTTTGAATCAATCTACTGATAAGATAAATCACTTAAGCAACAAGGAATTGAAACCTAAACAAACTAAAGAAAATCGCATGACCAAACTATATGATTTGGTATGCGTCGGTTTGATGATGCACGGACCGATCGCCAAAGGATCGAGTCGCGTGATCATCGGCACGATCGTGAGCATGGCTGGACGGCGGGTCGATCGATCGGACGGATCAAGGATCGCGTCGAGTGATCGATCGGATCAGCCGAGGATCGCACGATCGATTGCGATCGGATCGTCGCGGCCATCGTCCCGATCGTCCAGCGTCGTCCCGCGTCTCGATCGCTCGGCGATCGCATGACGCACGACCGGCCATCCCGCATCCCGTCCCGATCGTCCCGTCCCGATCACACGCGATCGTCCCGTCCCGATTGTCCCACGCCGTCCGTGATTGCATCGCGTGATGTTTCGGCTGCGACAGTCTCGACCGGTTAGGTTTTGGCGTGTGATGGTTCGTTTCGGTTTAAGGTTCGGTTTAAAATTTGATTAAAATTAAACGTCTCGGTTTAATAAACAGATTTAATAATTTTATTAAATTCTGGTTAAACCGGGATAAGAAATCCAAAGTCGAAATATTGGATTTTGTGCCTAAACCAGGATTTTCTAATTTGATTTGGTTGGACCAAATAAATTGAGAAAATCCGGTTTAGTAAATAACCGGTTGACAATTGTGGTCATCGTAGTAATTAAAATTTGGTTAGACCAATTTTAATGAACCAGACCGGTTATGTCATTTAATTGGGCAATTGGGTCATGTCTTGGACATGGACCAATTCTTGGGCCTCGGGCCAAGAAGTTAAAACAATTGGGCCAATTATTTGAGTCTTTTCTTCAGATTAATTTAAAATTTATTTTTATAAAGTTATGGAAATCGATTTTAAATTAAAGTTTCCGAAATTTTGAAATTAGAAAGTTTCTTATAATAGAAGTTTCTAGATTTGCATGTTTTGGATTTTAAGAAATTTCTAAAGTTAGAAAGTTTCCGGTTTTAGAAAGTTTCCAATTTTAGAAAGTTTCCAAAAATAGTAGGTTTCCAAAATGGAAAGTTTCCCAAAATAGTAATCTTCTATTTTGGGATGAAATTTTAATAAACCTACGAACCTCAAATAATATCAATCGTTGGATGTCTTGTCCAGGCTATGTCAGCTGTCGAAGCCCATTCAGTTGTATTCATGGCCTTACAGTGTGAGGGTGTCTGCTTTTGCGTGGATAAGACGGTTTGTGATTCATAAATGTCATTGGGAGTCCCAGACATTAATGATTACATGACTGTATAGTCTGGTTTTCTTGACTAGGCCATCGGGAGTCCCGGGCCTTGAGACATCAGAGTGGATTGGGCCTCGGGCCCAGATTCACAACCGAGAGTTATATCACGGATATAATTAGCCGACATAGGGCTTACCGATATAAGCTAAGGTTGGGTGACGGCCAGTGGCCCACTTTGATCTTAGTTATATGTGGATCTTGGAATCATTATATTCTATTGAGGGTAACTTAGGTTATTGAATATAATGCATGATTGATCGTATTAAGTATAATATAAGATTAATCATATTGAACATATTAACTAATAACCTTTTATCTTATATATTTCAGCTATGACTACTACAAGCACACAAAACACATTCTCAATCCGGTATGTTCTCGAGAAGGAGAAGCTGACTGGAACGAACTTCCTGACGTGGTCTAGGAACTTGAGGCTGGTCCTCAAGCAGGAGAAGAAGGATTATGTCCTTCGTGATCCTCTCCCCGAGAGGCCTGCTAACAATGCCGCCAGGACTCTGCATAATGCTTGGGAAAAGCATTCGTCAGATGAAAATGATGTGTATTGCCTTATGTTGGCGACAATGACTGCTGAGCTGCAAATGCAGTTCGAGAGTGTGTTGTCACCAATTGAGATAATGGCAAGCCTGAAATCGCTTTTTCAGGAGCAAGCAAGGACTGAGAGGTTTCAAACAGTTAAGAACCTCTTAGACTGTAAGTTGGCTGCAAATGCGGCAGTGAGTCCTCATGTCTTGAAGATGATGGGTTATCTCGATCATCTTCAGAAACTCGACTGCCCTATCAGCCAGGAACTTGCCTGCGACATCATTCTGCAGTCATTACCTGCAAGCTATGATCAGTTCATTCTGAACTTTAACATGCATGGCTTGAGTAAGACATTGCCTGAGCTTCACGGAATGCTCAAGACTGCAGAGCCCAACTTGAGGAAAACCGCCAAGGACCCCAATGTGCTTATGGTGCAAAAGGGCAAGGGGTTTAAGAAATCCTCTGCTAAGGATAAGGGAAAGGCCAAGGCTGTCCAAGTCGCGGACAAGGACACGCCAAAGCCCAAGCCCAAGTCCAAGGCTGGGCCAACTGACATATGCAGGTTCTGTAAAGAACCAGGGCATTGGAGGAGAGAATGTAAGAAATTCCAAGAAGGTCTAAAGGAATTGAAGAAGAAGACTCTCGAGACTTCTTCGACAGGTATTTTTGTTATAGAAGTTAATACAACTACTTCTGATAATACCTCATGGGTTATGGATACTGGTTGTGGGGCTCATATTTGTACTAATATGCAGGCACTCAGCAACAGTAGAAGGCTGAAGCAAGGACAAGTGGAGCTACGAGTTGGGAATGGAGCGAAAGTTCCAGCACTAGCTGTAGGCACATACTTGTTGTCTTTACCTTCGGGATTGGTTTTAGAACTCAATAATTGTTATTTTGTACCTGCTATAAGCAGGAATATTATTTCAATTTCTTTGTTGGATTTGGAAGGTTATGATTTTTCAGTTAAGAATAAATTATGTTCCTTCAATCGCAACAATTTGTTCTATGGTTGTGCCCCTCTTACGAATGGGCTTTACATACTCGATCAATCCGCGCCAATTTATAACATTAATACCAAACGGTTCAAACCTAATGAGGAGAACCGAACGTTTCTATGGCATTGTCGTTTAGGGCACATCAGCGAGAAACGCATCAAGAGGCTCCATTCGAATGGACTTCTTCGCTCATTTGACTTTGAGTCATGTGAGAAATGCGAATCCTGCATGATGGGCAAAATGACACGGGCCCCCTTTAATAAACCTAACGAGAGGGCCAGTGACTTATTGGGCCTGATACACACTGATGTGTGTGGCCCAATGTCCACAAATGCAAGAGGAAACTATCAGTACTTCATTACCTTTACTGATGATTTCAGTAGGTATGGATATGTTTATTTGATGAAACATAAGTCTGAATCTTTTGAGAAGTTCAGAGAATTCCAAAATGAAGTACAGAACCAACTTGGCAAAAGCATTAAGGCTCTTCGTTCCGACCGAGGAGGAGAATACTTAAGCCAAGAATTCAGTGATCATCTAAGAGAGTGTGGGATCGTATCCCAACTCACTCCTCCCGGAACACCTCAATGGAATGGTGTGTCTGAGAGGAGAAATCGGACCTTATTGGATATGGTTCGATCTATGATGAGTCACACAGACCTTCCAATATCCCTTTGGGGATATGCTCTGCTAACAGCAGTGTTCACTCTAAATAGAGCGCCATCGAAAGCAGTAGCAAAGACACCATATGAATTATGGACTGGAGTGGCTCCAGTGCTGTCTTATCTTAGAATTTGGGGTTGTGAAGCCTATGTCAAGAGATTGATCTCAGACAAGCTTACACCAAAGTCTGATAAATGCTACTTCATTGGTTATCCGAAGGAAACCAAGGCTTATTACTTCTATCTACGTTCCGAGAACAAGATCTTTGTTGCCCGGGATTGTAACTTTCTTGAGAGAGAGTTTCTCTCTAAGAAAGACAGTGGGAGTAAGGTACTGCTTGAAGAAATTCAAGATGAACAGGATACTGCTCAACCTAATGAGGAAGAGCAGCAGGAGGACCTACAAGAAATTGTAGAGCCTGAACCTGTAGTACCTGAAGTTCGAAGATCCGGGAGGATCCGTCACGAGGAATACTTGAGATATCAAGGATTCCTCGTGACTAACTGTCATGATCTTTTGATCATTGATGGTGATGAACCATCGAACTTCAATCAAGCCATGATGGGCCCAGATTCCTCTAAGTGGCGCAAGGCCACTGATTCCGAAATGGACTCCATGTCAGTCAACCAAGTATTTTCGTTGGTTGACTTACCCGCTGGCCTAAAAGCCATCGAGTGCAAATGGATCTTCAAGAAGAAGATTGACGTGGATGGTAATGTCCAGATTTATAAAGCCAGGTTGGTGGCAAAAGGTTTCAGACAAGTTCACGGTGTGGATTACGATGAAACCTATTCACCAGTGGCTATGATGAAATCAATTCGGATTTTACTAGCAACTGCAGCTTTTCATGATTATGAAATTTGGCAGATGGACGTAAAAACCGCCTTCCTGAATGGTATTCTGGAAGAGGATGTGTATATGACGCAACCTGACGGTTACATAGATCCAAAGAATGCTGGGAAAGTATGCAAGCTTCATAAATCCATTTATGGATTGAAGCAAGCATCGAGGAGCTGGAATCTTCGTTTTGATGAAGCAATCAAACAATTTGACTTCATCAGAAACGAAGAAGAACAATGCGTGTATAAGAAAACTAGTGGGAGCAAAATAGTATTTCTTATTCTGTATGTCGATGACATACTGCTTCTCGGAAACGACGTTCCAATGCTGAAGTCGGTAAAGGACTGGCTTGGAAGTTGTTTTTCCATGAAAGACATGGGTGAAGCCGCATACATTCTTGGAATCAGGATCTACCGGGATAGATCTAGAAGGCTGATAGGGTTATGTCAAGATTCATACATTGACAAAGTCCTACAAAGATTCAGCATGAAAGATTCCAAGAAGGGCTTCACGCCAATGGTACATGGCACAACGCTAAGCAAGAAGCAGAGCCCTACGACGGCTGTTGAGCTTGAGCGCATGAAGAATATTCCTTATGCATCTGCAATAGGATCTGTCATGTATGCCATGATCTGTACTCGTCCTGACGTTGCTTATGCATTGAGCATGACGAGTAGATACCAGTCAAATCCAGGTGAAAACCATTGGATTGCCGTAAAGAATATCTTGAAGTATCTAAGACATACTAAGGATAAGTTCTTGGTGTACGGTGGAAGTGATGTGCTTAAAGTCAGTGGATTCACGGACGCAAGTTTCCAAACAGACCAAGATGATTTCCGGTCACAGTCCGGTTATATCTTTTGTCTGAATGGCGGTGCAATCAGTTGGAGAAGCTCCAAGCAAGACACCGTTGCTGATTCCACTACAGAAGCTGAATATATCGCCGCCTCAGAAGCTGCGAAGGAAGCTGTTTGGATACGAAAGTTCATTATTGAACTAGGTGTGATACCAGATGCGGCTGAGCCTCTAGCACTGTTTTGTGATAACAATGGTGCTATTGCTCAGGCAAAGGAACCAAGATCACACCAGAAATCCAAGCATGTTCTAAGAAGATTTCACTTGATACGTGACATCATAAATAGAAAGGAAGTCAAGATCAGCCGAGTTCAGACAGATGATAACGTCGCTGATCCGTTGACAAAGCCACTCCAAAGGCCTAAGCTCGAGTTTCTGACTGAAGCTGTAGGCATTAGAGACATTGAAATGTAATCTAAATTTGAGTGGGAGTTTGAGGGCTTTATTTAGTTATTTGATATGTTCTTGTAAGACATTCTTATGTTTAATGAAATTATTATTTCAAGATTATTTTAACTGTGATGAAATAATCGTTCCAAAGTGATATAAACCATTTTATAGGTCATCGAAGTAAGTGACTTGATCTTGAGTCATCAAAGTCATTTAGCTTGATCATGAGACCCTATATTTGATAGATGGCTTATATCATTCAGTCCCTAGTCGAAGGTTGTTGAAATTGGAACACCAACAACCGTGTGAGACTAGATTGGTATGTGACTTATGACAAAGTCTCAGTGTGTCATAGATGCGCGGCATCAAAGTCAATACATAGGTGTATGTGGGGAACATACGACCGGACTAGACCCGCTTATGAGAACTCTTCAGGATATTTATATCTGTGTCATAAGAGATTCTCACTACGACTATAGAGTATAGTCCTTAGACCTGAGTTCGCATGCATGTGACTGCACATGGACTGATGCACTTTGATCATTGTCTAACGCTGTCGTTCTGCGATAGTTATAAGGACCTTGTTTGGGTACATCATGAAATGAGTAGTTTACAGTGATGGAACAAGATGGGATTTGTCCCTCCAATATAAATGGAGTGAATATCTCTAGGCCAATCGGAGATTTGAATACTGGAAAATGCATGGCCATGCTCAAACGGACTGTCCCGAGTCGTTTGGATTGTCAGTATCAAATCAGAGTCCGATGAACAAGATTAGGCTTTATAAGGATGACACTAATCTTGCCTTATGACTAATCGAGATATTGAGACAAAAGGATTATGAATACAGAGATTCCAGTACAAGTGGGAGATTGTTGGAATTGTGTCCAGTAATCTCGGTACTGTCTCTAGAAAGTAAGAGTATGTCAATGATCAGACATAAGTCATATAATACTGGGGGTCATGATGGCTTGCTAGAGTCCGCTCATGATCTATAAGTCTTGGACTTATTGCCTTTATTATATGATCCCATATGGGTCACACGCCTAAGCTAACAGGAAAATGTGTAGGAACGGCTTAGCAGAAGTATGGTAAAAGTGCCAGGCATTTGTCATACTTAGAGAGAGATTAATGGGTCTGATTAAATCCAAGGGATTTAATCAGATTGGTATTTGGGCCCAAAAGCCCAAAAGGGAAAGAGAAGGGTTTTATAAACTAAAACCCAAATCTCTTTCTCCCCTAACCCTAACCTAGCCGCGCCTCTCTCTCTCTTCCTGCGCCTCCCACAGCTTGGTCTAGCAGCCTCTCTTCCTGCTTGGTGTGCGTGTGTGAACCTCTGGAGGAGTTATCACTTGGTGGCTCTCTGATCTCTGACCTGTTCTCTCTTTCCGCTGCATAAACAGGTAAAAGGTGAGATCCATAAAGTTTCTATTCAAGAGAACCTAGATCCACATGTTTAGGACTGTTTAATCTGAAGAACTGAATCAGGATTAACACCAAAACATCCTTCATGAAGGTCCCGCACGCATACAAGCAGCTGCAAAAGATGGATGCATCTTAAGCAAGCATGTGTATGGATGCATACTCAAAGTCTTTGTGCAAGACAAAGATGATGAACTCTTCGGTAAATATGAATTTACTCGGGAAGACGCAACGCAACTACGTTAAAACTACCTCGTCTGGAACGTAGTTCCAGGGGAAGATCGCTTTCTGTTTACCCATACCAATATCTAGTATTTTGTATCTACCACAACTTCTACATATTTCTAGTATTCTGTTTGATGTTTCATGGTTATTGCAACCCAAAAAAATCACTTGAGACAATTAATTACACAAATAAACTAAACACTTTCATAATAACAAGATCATCGAAAACTTGGTTATAAATTATACCCTAAACTCTAATTGCTAGATCCTATATATATATATATATATATATATATCCTAAACTCTAAACCCAAACGTTAAACCATAAACCGTATATATACCCTAAACTCTAAACATAGACATTAAACCATAAACCCTAAATACTAAAGCCCAGACCCTAAGCCCAAATACCAAGTTCAGATATATATATATATGGGAGCATTATGAAAAAAATGCTTAAGTCAATTTGTATTATATATGTAATGTTGTAAGATATGTGTTTAAGGGTGTTTTATTATTATATGTAATTAATATAGTCTTTTATGTAATATTATAATTATTAATATTTTTTTCAATATCTAAACACTTAATTATTAACAAGAAACAATATAACTTATTAATTTTACTATTAACATATACCGGATAATTTGACCAACATAAAAAGAGTATTCCTAAACCCTAAGCACGAAAAACTAAACCTCGAATTATTATGTAATATTATGATAGTACTAAATGCAAATGACCTTATACCCTAAACTGTAAACCAAAACACTAAACCTTAAACCCTAAATACAAAACCTTAAATACTAAAACCTAAATACTAAATACTAAAGCTCAAACCATAATCCCAAATATCAAGTTCAGATATATATGGGAGCATCATGAAAAAAATGCTTAAGTCAATTTGTATTTTATATATAATGTTGTAAGATATGTGTTTAAGGGTGTTTTATTATTATATATGTAATTTATATAGTCTTTTATGTAATATTATAATTATTAATATTTTTTCAATATCTATACACTTAATTATTAACAAGAAACAACATAACTTTGCTATTAATTTTACTATTTAACACATATCGGACAATTTGACAAACATAAAAGGAGTATCCCTAAACCCTAAATACTAAACCCTAAGCACGAAAAACTAAAATTCGAATTATTATGTAATATTGTGATAGTACTAAATGCAAATGACCTTATACCCTAAATTATAAACAAAAACATTAAACCATAAACCCTAAATATAAAACTTAAATACTAAATACTAAATACTAAATACTAAATCACGAAACTTCTTTTTAGTTCTTATTTGGTCCTAAATGAGTGTTTTGGACAGATTCTAAATTTGTTAGTAATATCTTTATCACTTCGGAATGAGTTGATTGAACATGTGGATATATATGAGAGCATCATGTAAATAATGCTTAAGTAAATTGGTATTTTATATGTAAAGTTTTCACACTTTTGTGTTTATGTGTGTCTTATTATTATATATGCACTCTATACAAAATATTTCACACCAACCACTTTATCCTGCTATACATGTTTGATTAAGATCACTCGATGTAAAAGAAAAGATGAAACCTCAAATTTTAGGTTTTAGAATCTCCAAAAGAAACCTCAAACCTCATTTTTGAGGTTTTAGCATCTCAATATAATGTTAAAATGAAATATTTAACGAATTAGTATCGCTTTATAATATTATAAATATATTATGACTGGGTTAAACCTACAAGTGGGAAAAAAAATAAAATATTTTTCAAATTAATCCGGAAAACCTAAACCCAATTTTGTAGCCCATAACATTTTAATTACCCGCCTATATACCCAAGAATTTTTGACTAAGTACCGAAAAATAATCAAATATGTCAAACCCTGATTTACTTTTGTTCTTCCCCTTTTCAGAAATCTCTTTCGAATCCTCTCTCTAATCTCTCCGCGAATACTCTTCTACGCCCACCCATCTCAAACTGATATCTCTTCTTCGAATCTTTTATTCGAATCTTTTCATTTCATAGCTAACTTTGGCCGAAACCCTATCGACTCTCTCAAATTCTTCTTTGAATATCTCAATCACGAAACCCTCTGTGATTCGATGCATACGGGTACATGTAGCTATATCGTTAGTTTGCTTCTGCTTTGCTTCTGAAACGGGACAGGCTCTGAATTAGATTATTTGCTTACAATGAATTTTGGTTCTACAGGTTCTAAACGACTCATATATTCCTTTATGATGTTCAATATATATGGTCTCCTCAGTTTGGGTAAGTTGGTTGTTTTTTTAATGAGTGTTTGAGGAGTTAGAGTCTGATGGTTAGGATGTTAATCTTATAGTTAGCACACAGTTGAAGACACCAATCTATGCGTAACTCGTTAATGTGTTCTGCTAAGTTCGAGTGTTTGAGCGCTTACAAGATAATTTTTGTATCATTTGAGACATAGCCAAACCATTCATAACTTTATTCTAAAACATTTGTTGAGGAGATCTATCAACGACGTATGAAAGACATAGTTAGCATCACAAAGGACTGCAGAATCACTGCAAAGAACTATGACCTCGTGAGATATCAACAGTTGAATATAACAACATCTTTCTTCACGTAAAGAAACTGACTTTTCACAATCCATGTTTATAAAATCATCTCACGTTCTTTATCTAATTGTTTTTCTCTTATTGTATGTAATTGTCACAGACCACTGAGAAGGATAGACGAGTAAACCCTTATCGAGTCGAAAGCCTGACATCTAATCTTTTAATGCGCAAGTACATGCAGCCCATACACTTTTCAGCATTGTCGCCCACCAAGAGCAACTGACGGAAGCTCAAAGTAAAACAACAACACCATCTGATTCGTAGGTTACTTATCACTGTCTCTTGCACTTGTTAATTTTTTGTATATAATTTGTCAAATCATAAATGCTGGAATTTGCGTATGTAGGTCGTATAATGTCTACATGTTACCAATGTTATTTTTGATGCATGTGTTTGTTAAGTTTTATGTACCATTCAAATTACGGTATAACGATTACCAAATCGAAAATAAAATTAATTCAAATTCTTAATTTTACGAAAATAAGCCACTATACGGTCGTCAATTATTCGCACTACACACATAAACAAGTTGCTAAATATTTAAAAAACTGTGAATCTGGATTTTCCTAATAGTCGCTTAATAATCATTATTTAGTCATTACACCGTCGCCAAGTAGTCACCATTTCTTACGACTATGTTGTGACTATATTAGACAGTCAGATAGTAGTCGGCCAGACAATACCATAATCGAATCTGCATGTTTCGTTTAGACGTTGCATAGTCGTTTAACAGTCGACAATTAATAGAAATATTTTACCATTATCATATTTGGATACTCCGTGTAGTCGTCTTATAATCGGTAAATTAGTCAATAAACAGTCGCCACACGTCACCATAGTCTTCTACTAAATTGTGATTATACTAGTGAATCACATAACAGCCGCCACATAGTGGCGAGATCATTACCAAATCGTATATGGATGTTCAGATTAGTCGCGGGATAGTAGTTAAAATGGTCGTTACCCAGTCGCTCCATAGTGGCTACTATCTACGACTATTTTATGACTACACAATACAATCACATATTAATCGCCCAGTAGTCACCTAGTTTAATGACTATTTGATGAAAAAAATTTTCCGACATCATTTGGACTCCCTGTATAGTCGCACAATTATCGCTATCGTAGTCGCAGATTAGTCCCTATATCTTCCGACAACGCTATATCTATTTTACGATTACCTATGTTAGTCGTATAAATAGTCATAACTCGCCGACTAATAATACGACTATATGATTTAGCGACTATGGATTTACGACTATCATATTTAGTCGTATGTTTGTCGTAAAACCTCTATTAACGATTATTCTGTGATTAAAACTGCAGAAGTGAAAACGTTGTTTTCTTGTAGTGGAAACAACACGGAGCTTGCTAAGTCAGACTTCTCCGGGTGAGTCTGTGGGAGTTCACGGACAGGAGGCTGAAGGCGCCGGAAGGCGAGAATAGGGGATCATGCCATGCAGTTCTAGAACGGAGCTGGAGTCGGCTCTTCACGTTTCCGGGAAGACCACCATCATTGTGCTGCAAATTGACTCGCACTTACAGCTGCCGGTGGTCGAAGGTGGAGTGTCCGGCGAAGGAACCTATAGGCGCTGGGTTTAACCTAAATCCGGTCTGGTTTATGGAGTTCTCCAGATCTGTCGGTTTGGTTTGGTTTTTTTACTTCTGGGTTGAGTCATTTCTAATCTCGGTTTGATTTCCGGTTTTTGACTGGTTTAATATAAATATAATTATAACTAAAAACGTTTCTCTTTCAACAAATCTTTATATTAATTTAGAAGTGCTTTTGGCTGTATATTCACTCTCAAAATGACTAATTACTAATCCTTATAATAATTGAGAAGTGTCTTTGGCTTTATATTCACTCTCAGAACGGTTGATTACTAATTTGCCATTAATGAAATTAGGTTTCTTACGTTGTTAACCTTAGTTGTTTTAGTTTTAAAAATTATTTTATTTTAGAGATAAGTACAAACTCAAATAAATAAAAAATAAAAAACCAAGATGATAAATACAAAAATATTTTTGAAATAAAAGATTTAAATATTGATAAATATGATTATTGTAGATAATAAGATTTTATATAGTAAATTTATATTATTTATATCAATTTTGAATTTAGATAAATAAAAATGATAATTAATATGTATCTTGATGTTTATATATAATTATAATTTATTATAATTTATTATAATTAATATGAAAATATATTTACAAAGTAGATTTAGGTTTTTATATATATTATTTTCAATAGTAATTTTTGTTTTATTATTTAAGAATACAATTTTAATAGTATGTTAAATATAATTGTAATTAATATGATATAAATATTCTTTTAAATAATATTACTAATGTTAAATTAAATTAATGATTTTTAAAAAATAACTTATTTATTAATGGTTGTGCTCGCACATGGTGCGAGCAAATCATACTAGTTTTTATATTAATTGAGAAGTGTTTTTTGCTTTATATTCATTCTCAAAAATGGCTGATTACTAATTTGACATTAATAAAATTAGACTAATTACTGTATTAACCTTAATTTATATTGGTAATTTATTATATTTTTAAAAAAAGTTATTATGGAGATATACATAACCTTGGACAAAAAATGAAATGATAAAAATCAAATATTTATCCCAATGGCTAATTACTAATTTTCCATTAATAAAATTAGACTAATTACTGTATTAACTTTAACTTAAATCGACAATTTTATTATTTTTTTTTTTTTGATTAACCAGGAGATTTTGGGCCTTAGACACAATGTGAGGCTCCCCTCTTAACGGGAATCGAACCAGGGACATGAGATACCAACCTCCATACCAGAAGCCACTGACCCAATACAATATTTTAAAATTTTACTATAGAAATATACATAACATTGGATAAAAAAATAAGATGATATATATAAAATATTTATGAATATTTTTAAAATTTAGATTGGAGATATACATAAACTTGAATAAAGAATAAAATAATAAAAAAAATATGAAAATATTTATGAATATTTTCAATTTAATTTTAGAGTTATACGTAATATTCAGTAAAAATTAAAAATAAGATGATAAATATGAAAATGTTTATGAATTTGTAATATTAATAAATATTTTTTTGAATTTTATATAGTAAATTTATATTGTTTATATAAAATTTAAATTTATATAAATAAATAATATTGTGTTTTTTAAAAATATTTATGTATTTATTTTTATACATCAAATATATATAGTTACAATTTATTTTACTATTATTAAATTTATTTACAATAATCTATTAAATATCTTATTAAATATAATAATTTATGTATTTTTATTTATAAATAGTTTCATATAAATTTTTATAATATTATTATTGTTGTTAAATTAATTTGATAATATTTTATTTTTAGAAAATGTATATTTAATAATATTTGTGTTCGCACATGGTGCGAGCGAATCATATTAATATGTAATTATATATATAGATTAAGAAGTATTAGATTAAATATATGAATATATGTTGACAAAAAAATTAAGAAGCATTAATGTTTTTTGGTTTTGTATATAAAATTAACATTAACTATTTTTCACAATACCTCATTTTTAGAGAGATACCACGCAATAATAAATTCTTATTTGTAGGTTATATCTCTCTTAAAATATAGTGAATGGAGTGTTATGGCATTATAATTTTGTTTATTAACATATTCAGTGTGACCATTACTATAATATAGAACGATAGTAAAAGCTTGATATTTCAAAAAAAAAAAAGATAGTAAAAGCTTTAAGGAGAGTTTACTTTTCGACATATATTTAATTATTTACATATTTATATATCTTATTTGGTGACAAATACCGTACTGAATACTTCAGTTTAACAAATAATTAAAATATCTAACTTTGTTTACAAAATTTAATATGTAACTTAATATTTATCATGAGAACACATGTTGAATACCAAGAACATTAATTTATTTTTATGGAAAGGTGCCTTGGAATATTGCTTTATTATTTAAATAATTTTAGAATAATTTCATGGGACGGTTTTACTCTTTTTCAGCGTGTATATAAAAAACGTATTTACGAAATTTCCATTAATGAAATGTTAAGTTTTCTGGAATCCGTGAATACGTCTACAAGATTTTTATATAAGTCTACTAAATTAAGTCTACCGATTTTTAACGGTATACTTGTTTTTGGTATGTACATTTGTTCTTGAGGTTCTAGATTTGTTTTTGGATTGTAGATTTGTTTTGGAGGTTGTAGACTTATTTTACGGATTGTAGATTTTTTTAAGATTGTAGACTTATAGTCGGGATTGTAGATTTTTCTTTAGAGATTTGTAGATTTATTTAGAGTTTGGTAAATTTATTTTGTTCTGTTGTTGTAGACTTTTATAACTGATGTAGTAGACTTTTAAGTTTTCGTAAACTTGTTTTACATCTTGTAGAGTTATTGTCTATGACAGCAAATTTGTTTCCGATTTGTAGATTTGTTTTGTAGAATTGGTAGATTTGGTTTGTAGATTTGTTTGTCGTTTGATAGATTTAAATTATACAACAGTAGATTTAATTTTCCGTTGCAGACTTATTCTTGGAGTTCGTTGACTTTCATCAAGTAGTCGTAGATTTTTTAAGGAACTGAATACAACGACGTGGTTCCAGAAATATCAAGTGTAACCGTAGATTTATATTTCCTTTGTAGACTTATTTTGACCTTATAGAATTATTTTTCTCCTTGTAGACTTTCTTGATATTATAGCAGATTTTATATGGAAGATGACAACGTCGTTGGCATAATAGTTTTTTTAAAGCGTTATTGCAGACTTTATGTCTTTTTGTAGAGTTTATGTCGTTTAGTAGGCTTGTTTTGGTAGACTTGTATAATGTAAAGTAGACTTAAGTTACTAATGAGGTGTAGTTCGTAGACTTAATGAGTGGCTACCTATGTTAATTCTAGTAATTGCACGAAACATTAATATTGTCTTGTTAAACTAATGTAATCGTCACTATATAAAGGGGTGCCTTTAAAATGTTGGTGTATGTTCGTCAATGCATGGCGAGACCCCTATAAGTAATCAAAAAACAATAATTTTGTTCGGTAGACATTGATATCAAACATGTGGAGGCTACACGACAAAGTCTTACAAACAATTCTCAAAAACGCGCTTCGGTGTGGATTCGGTGAATTCATTCGTGCAAAAGCAACATGCACGATGTTGCGAGATTTGGCTGAAACTGAAGAATTCTATAGAAATATTGTATTCATCTACCATCAAATACCTTTATTTCCATTGGAGGCAGCAAACACATTTGTTGACAATTGCATTACGCACAATAATCGTACAACCCTACTTCTAAAAGGTATGTCTAGTTGTGTGTACAACAATCAACAGACTGGAGGAGAATCTATGATAAAACGATCATCAGAAGGAAGTTGGGAAACATGGAAATACATGTACTACATGTTTGTGCGGCTAATCTACGGGCACGAAGAATTGAAAAAAGTGGGCTTATGCTATCTCGATAATTACCAAGGAGGGTGAAAATGAAAATATCCGCTCGAGATGTACATCCCTGGCCAGAGAATCCATATAACCTATTGTTGGATAAAGAAGAGAAGTAGATGTAAACAACATCATAAACTGCAATTGTGTTATAATAAATCGTTGGTTACGCTATTGGGATGAAGGGTAGAAGCAACCAACAATATGCAATGGATGCTTCTGACATTAGAATGCCTTTTATTTTGCAGATTAGCTCGAAGTAAATTTGGCCCGTGGCCAAGAGTTTAATAAAAGAAAGTGATTGGAGGACTTCTTTTTTATAAATGGTTTGTGTTAGCATTTGTTTTGTAATGCTAACTATACGAAACATTATTGCAGATTTATATTTAGTTGGTACACTTAATATTGTCAACGTTATTCGTTGATAAGAACATAGATAAGTCTTACAAAATATAGATAACTCTTACAAAACAAAGACACCAATACTCCAAAGACGAGTCTTACAAATCAAAGATAATTAAACACCAATTCGACCAACAACACATGCCACTAACTCCTTCAGCTTTGCAATCTCTTCAACATTGTTTTTCATCTCCATACGAATTTGTTGTATCTAAAATTCATGGTGTGATGAGCTTTTAATCCTCTCGGACTGCTCTTTAACCTCCCTCCTTAACTTAGATATCTCTTCTTCGACAGCGTGAATCCATTTTTCAGAATGTGGTACTTATCATTCTGCACATAAATATATATATATATATATATATATATATAAACATATATCCGATAGTGCCATTAAATTTCTAAATGTGGTCTCCACTTCTCACCTCAAACACATTGCACGTAAAATATCTCATTCCTAGCTCAGTTTCAGTTTTGGTTTGAGAGGTCTCCTCGATGATTCGTCCACCACATGGACATTTTTTCGGAATGCCAAAATCACCATCGGCTATGGCATAAAGCCTGTCGATTAGCATCTTGTTCCTATTTGCATCACTATAGCTCGGGTCCATAATGAAGATCTAGAAGTATATAGAAAGAAGAAATCAATTGAGCAATCTCCTTCCCAAAAAAGTCTACAATCATTCAAACGAATACTAAATTAATTCTACGATAAATAACTCGACACACAAACAAGTCTACAACCACTCAAATGAAACCTCTAAACAAGTCTACAATCACTAAACTGAAAATTGAAACAACTCTACGATTAAATTCATAAACATGAAACAAAGTCTACAATAATATAACATAAGTCTACTATCGAATATGATTGTTATTTCAAGTAAAAACGAAATTCAACCATCATTTCAATACATAAATCTACCATTAAAAATATCCACCGTTAAATTAAAAAAATACAGATATCACCGGAAATATATGTTTTTCGTGGGAGTCACCTATCACCACCACAATTTACACTAAAAATCGTTAAAATCTCCTCCGTTCTGTTTTTCAGAGTCACTGCCACATTCGATGAAGAAAAATTTAGAGTAAGATGGATTAAATGAAGAATATTACTGTTAAGAAAGGGAAGGGAAGAAGACTTACCAACGCGCTGGAAAAGTCGCCAAAAGTCGCGGATTTGCGAAGTTACCGTCGCATGCGAAGTTACCGTCGCATGCGAAGAGAAGAAGTAAAATCGACGCGACTAAAAAAACAGAAATGGAGAAAGGTAAGCAGATTACAATGGCAAGGAACTAGGAAACTTACCGGAACTTGCCAAGATCTCGCCGGAATTGTCCACGAAAATACGAACTTTTTCGCCTTCTCCGTCGTCAATCGCCAAAGCTTTCACATTTTTCTTGTTTTCTGTAAAAATAAAAATGAAACCGCAATTAATGAATGTTATCTTTATTTTTTTCTTTTTTATTTAATTTATTTTAAAGATATTAAGTCTATCACAAAGTAACCTAATAACATAATAAGTCTACGGTATTGAGCTATAAAAATCTACGGTGAAATAAAAGATAGAAGAGTACATGCAAATAACATAATCGTATAGCAAAATAAATCTACTTAAAGAGATAAACAAATCTATCAAATAGATAAATGCAAAAAATCTACCATATAAGCAAAAAAATAAGAAAGCAAAAATCTACCCTGGAAGCAAAGACAATACAAAATGAATTTAATATAAATCAACTTAATAACAAGTCTACCATAAAATGAAAACAAATTTACTAAAAAAATATTTATGCATAGGTGTAAAAAATAAATCTACCACTACATTGTAGGAATTCTCGTTGGAATCTTCACTTCGTCGTCGGAATCGCTTGTTCATCGCTATCGCTTTCGCTTGAATAACAAAATTTAATAATATTTTTAATAGATTTTTTTTTGTTTATTTAAATGTATAAATATGTATTGTTAAATTAGTTTTTTTTTTGATGCACAACCGTAAATAAAAGTTGAAAACATGGTTTACATGTCATTTAGTCAAAATTTTGAGAAACAAATCTATGCCAAAGTTGTTGTAGTAATAAGATAATTTCTCAAGGTTGTTTCAGCAGATTTCTCTTTATTTTGTAGAAAATCTACTGTTTTATAATAAGGTATCAAATAAATACATATATTTTTGGTTACCAAGAACAGTATATATTCTGTCCAACTCGGCTTCACATATTATAACCAAAGTACATATTGCTTAGACTCAAAGTACATTTTTTAAGAAAAAATTTGAACACCGGAATATAGGGAGACGTTCTTAGATCCACTCCTAGGGTGGATCTCTATATCCACCACTCTCCCCTGCACCAATTATAATTCCACGTCACAAGAATGTTAAAATTAAAAAAAAAAAGTAAAAAAGTGTTAGAAAAAAGAAAACGGCAACACAATAAATGCTGTCTAACAATTAATTGTTTCTATTTTTTTTAGAGATTAGGGTTTATGGTATAAGGTTTAAGCTCTTTGGGTTTAGAGTTTAGGGATTAGGGTTTAAGCTCTTTGGATTAGGGTTTAGGGTTTAGGGATTAGGGTTTAGTTTTTTATTTTTTTAAATTTACATGTTAGGTTTAGGGATTAGGATTTATGGTATAGGGTTTAAGCTTTTTGGGTTTAGGGTTTATGGATTAGGATTTAAGCTCTTTGGATTAGGGTTTAGGGTTTAGGGATTAGGGATTAAGCTCCCTAAACCCAACATGTAAATTTAAAAAAATTAAAAACTAAACCCTAATCCCTAAACCCTAAACCCTAATCCAAAGAGCTTAAACCCTAATCCATAAACCCTAAACCCAAAAAGCTTAAACCCTATACCATAAACCCTAATCCCTAAACCTAACATGTAAATTTAAAAAAATAAAAAACTAAACCCTAATCCCTAAACCCTAAACCCTAATCAAAGAGCTTAAACCCTAATCCCTAAACCCTAAACCCAAAGAGCTTAAACCTTATACCATAAACCCTAATCTCTAAAAAAAATAGAAACAGTTAATTGTTAAACAGCATTTATTGTGTTGCCGTTTTCTTTTTTTTCTAACACTTTTTTACTTTTTTTTTTAATTTTAACATTCTTGTGACGTGGAATTATGATTGGTGCAGGGGAGAGTGGTGGATATAGAGATCCACCCTAGGAGTGGATCTAAGAACATCTCGAATATAGGCATGTTTGTTCCAAATAATTAGAGTAACTTTAAAGCATATTTATACACATACACATTATCTAGAAAGTTAGCCTCCCAACTTATGTCTAACCTTATATAAGCCAAATAGTCTCGCATCTTCTTTTCATCAAATCCTCAAACAGCTCTAAGAAGAAATAGAACACACAAAACTTAAAATGGCGTTCTCGAAGATACTCGTTTTCGCGGTGATCTTTACAGTTTTTGCGATAGTTAAGCCCTCGGAAGCTGCTCTTGATGCTCATTACTATGATCGATCGTGCCCTGTTGCCGAGAAAATCGTACTTGAAACCGTTAAGAACGCTACTTTGCATGATCCCAAAGTGCCTGCTCGTCTCCTCAGAATGTTCTTTCATGATTGCTTCATCAGGGTATGCGTCTTCTTTCTTTCATCGTTGAAAATATGATCCAACTAGACATGTAAATTTTTTGGTTGGTTTGTTGTAGGGATGTGATGCGTCGATTCTACTAGATTCAACTAAGTCAAACCAGGCTGAAAAGGAGGGCCCTCCAAACATTTCGGTACGATCATTTTACGTGATCGATGATGCTAAGACAAAGCTCGAAAAGGTGTGTCCTCGTACTGTGTCTTGCGCTGACGTAATCGCCATCGCAGCTAGAGATGTGGTCACCCTGGTGAGTCTTTTTAATAGAGTCCTTATTGGAACTTCTATCTCTCAAAATATTTTTTTTTTTTCAATTCTTAGTCCGGTGGTCCTTTTTGGAACGTACTAAAAGGGCGAAAGGACGGAACAATTTCGCAAGCTAAGGAGACAATCAATCTCCCAGCACCAACGTTCAATGTGTCTCAACTGATCCAAAGCTTTGCAGCAAGAGGCTTGTCGGTGAAAGACATGGTTACACTCTCCGGCGGCCACACGATAGGATTTTCACATTGTTCTTCTTTCGAGCGACGTCTTCAAAACATCAGCAAAGTCCATGACGTTGATCCTTCGATGAATTTTGCATTTGCGCAAAGCCTGAAAAAGAAATGTCCGAGAGATAATCACCGAGACAAGAACGCAGGGACTGTCTTGGACTCTACGACATCGGTCTTTGATAATGATTACTACAAGCAGATTTTGTCCGGGAAAGGAGTGTTTGGGTCTGATCAGGCGCTTCTAGGAGATTACCGGACCAAGTGGATTGTTGAGACGTTTGCTCGAGACCAAAAGGCTTTCTTCAAAGAGTTTGCAACTTCCATGGTGAAACTTGGAAACTTTGGAGTCAAGGAGACCGGACAAGTTAGAGTTAACCCTCGCTTTGTCAATTAAAGCAAAGGATGCTGTTGAGAGTTTTCTTACCATTCAAATTTGTTTTCTTTTAAAAATTTGATTTAATAATAATGCAGCGTTTGCTTTACATGTAAATTGGTTCTGCTTCAGTGAACTTACCTTTATATTCATCAAATGTGAGTAATTTAACATCAAACAGACATGAAAAAATGAATCATGGTTTGTGATAAACGTTGAACCAGCGGAAAGATGAACTTGTACACAACACAAGCTTATTTAATGTCGTCATGCAAAAACAACATCAGAACGGAACACATACTTGACTCCCTTGGAGACATTTCTTCCTTCGTGCAACATACACTTGTCTCCATGGATGTGAAAGAGAGCCATACCTTCTACTGGAGCTACCTGCGATAACAAAAACAAAAAAAGTTTTATTTAAATACAAATAGAAACAAAAACAGGAAACCTATTCAGGAGTTACCTCAGCTACGATACTGTTCCTTGAACCATAAAAGACGGTTTCTCCACCTACTAAAGGCTCAGCTGAAGCAGAATCATTTGTCTTCTTGGATTTTGATTTCACACTGTTCCCGCTTAGATATATCAATAGTGTGTAATAGGTCCGCTTCCCATCTTCAAGATCAACACTTTCATCGATGTGACGACCAAAATGCTGACCAGCACTATACCTGAAAATCAATAAAGAATGCCGTAGCTTCAAACATTGTGACAAGAAGAAGAGGAGCATATTCTTTGAACATCTTTCCATAACCTTAACCATCACCAGTAAAAGTCAGAAATGTGCAAACCTGTAAAATCTAATGTTTGGATTCAACCCAACAGCAACTTTCCTCCTAATCTTGATATCGGTAAACAAATTAGAAAGGCCGGATTGCCATAATGTATCAGCAAGGACAGGATCATTCACTGAGATTCGATGGTTATCTCTAAAAGCTTCACCATAAGCAGGGCCACGACTTCCTTGGTGAGTGAAACCTAGAGACTCTGCGATTTTAACAAAGCCCTTTGATTCATCACAAGTGAGACAGTTTTCCACCTGAAATCATTATTAACCCAAATGTTAAAAACCTCTCGACAAACTAATCTACCGTTTCAAATGTTCAAGTATCAACAAATGTGTTACATAATTATATTTTGCACAAACCAAGCTATAAACATAACCACTTAAACATCAAACCAAAGATTCGGATAAAGCTATTATTTTTTACATCAAGTAAAGATCTTTGTTAGTTGATTCTCAACATTAACAGCTACAAGTTTCGGCTTACTAGTAACTCAACAACAACAAAAAAAAGAATAAACTGAATCAAAATCGTTCTGCAATACATACCACATGGGTTTAGATTCGAACAAAGCTAATGCGAATTGTACATATGAGACAGAACAAACTTGATCAATTTTCGATTTCTAAAAGAAAAATTAGTGTCACAACAACAATCCGCTCAGGGAAATCGATTAAAAATTGCGGAATTTTACTAGGTTACTTTACCAAACTAGATTGGGGAAGATAATGAAATCAGATTGTAAGGAACATTACCGTGAAGAGATCAAGATTCTTCAGATAAGAGACACTGAGATTTGGTTTGAGTTTGATCTTCGGCCACTTGATTGTTGAAAACAATTCTCCTTGGTCTCCCATCTTCGCGATTTGACCTTTCTGGGGAGGATGTAAGATCACAGAATTTAAATTCATTTTATTATTTGCCTCAGTTGATTAAATTTTCAATCAAGATGATCAAAATATAGATATTTACATCTACAGGCGCTTTTTCAACCCATAATTACACAAAAAGACACTCAAGTGTTTTAAGACATTTTTAAAGTGAAATAACAAATTTACCCTCAATTTTCCATCTATCGTTCTATACATCTCTCCCTCTCTTTTTTTTTTTTTTTTTTTTTGTTTTCCTATATTTTCATTTTTTTCTTCTTTTCTTTCTCTTCCAATCTCTTATTTTTCTCTCATTTATTTTTATTTTTTTAAATAATAAATATTTTTATACAACAAACTATATTTTATTTTTCTCTACACTATCACACCCATTTTGATATATTTTTGTAACTTCTCAATTAGATTTTGTGAGCGTAAAATAATTATGGCATAAATTATATATGTAATTTAAATTTGGTGGAAAAGTATAAAGTGAATGTTTATTTTCTTTATTCATCTTTACCACACGCATTCATGTTAGACATGTTATAATAAACAATTGTCCACCATTATACGAATCCATAAAAGATATTCAAGATATTAATCTCATATTTACTAAGTTAGTATTTATGTTGGATATTATATTATAGAATGAACATTTACGAGAACGTGGAAAAAACAATATTAAGAATTATTGCTGAATAGTGTCCACATCGATTTATAATAGTGTTCATGTCGATTGTGAGATGGTGTCAATGGCTGAATTGTCCATAATCACACAACCCATATTCACTCTATATCTATTTTTTTCTTGTCCATGTCGACACGTTTTTGTGTACACTTATATGTAAACACTATTTTAATGTACATTTATATGTTTTCTCATGTATTATCTTATTCAAAGATATGATGGATATTTATATTTTCCTGATGTATTGTCCACCATATGTGGACACTCTTTTAGTGTACATTTATGTCTTTACATGTACTATTTTCATAAATATGATTGGTACATATGTTTTTCTGATGTATTTTCCAGCATATATGAGATATTTTTTAATTCTTAAGCAATGTTAAGAGTTAATGCTAAATGGTATCCACATCGATTTATAAAATGATGTTCACATTGATTGTAAAATGGTGTCCATGTCAGCATAGTCCATGTTCACACAATCTACATTCACTCTATATATGTTTTTTACCCAGTTTATGTCGACATGTTTCTATGTACAGTTGTATGTGAACATTTTTTAGTGTCCATCTATATGTTTTCTCATATACTATTCTTTTCACAGATATAAATGACACATGTTTTTCTAATGTATTGCCCACCATATATGAGATATTTGTTATATATTTAAGTGTGGTTGTAAATATTAATGAAGAGTTGCAATTTATTAAATGAAACATTGCAATTTATTATTTAATAATATTTAAATTTATTAAATGAAACATTGCAACTCTTGGATGTAAACCATTGCCACATTTGGTTTTGAACCATTGCAACCATTGGTTTTGAACCATTGCAACCTTTGGTTTTGAACCATTGCAACTTTTGGCTTTGAACTATTGCAACTTTTGGTTTTGAACCATTGCAACTTTTGGTAATGAACCATTACAACTTTTAGTGAATAGTTACAATGGTTGGTGATTAATAATTGCACCCTTTTGATTTCTATATAAGGAGTTGTTGCCATTTGCAAATTAACAAGAACAAAAAATTTCACAAGCAAAAGCAAACAACAAAAACTAATACAAAAGAAAGAGAGATAAAAGAGAGAGATTCATTGCTTCAAAAGATTATCAAAGATCTTTGAAGAAACACATATAAACACAAAAACTTCTATTTGTATCTCTTGTATCTTAGCCTAGAACAAGAGTGAGACTTTGGTTGTCTTATCCTACAAAGGGATTTCGTGTAACCCAAGGCTTGGGATAGGGTCGAAATACTCTTTAAGGAAAGTGCTCTCGTGCGCGATTCAATCATTATCCAAGTTCATAGTTCACACCACAAGGCTATATCACCAACAATCTTAAAGAGTATTTTCTTGTGAACTATGGCTGGTGTATCGGTGCGAGAGATGACATCGAAGTTTGGAAAGTTAGAAAAATTTGAGGGAATAGATTTTCGAAGATGGCAAAAGAAAATGCATTTTCTCCTTACAACACTTAATGTAGTGTATGTTCTAAGCATGCCTATGCCCACTATACCAGAAGATGTAGAGAACGAGTCCTTGGAGGAGACAAGGAAGCAACTTAAATGGGAAAATGACGATTACATATGCCGAGGCCACATTCTTAACGGTATGTCAGATCCACTCTTTGATGTTTATCAGAATGTTGAATCCGCAAAAGAGTTGTGGGATGCACTAGAATCAAAGTACATGGCTGAGGATGCTTCTAGTAAGAAGTTCCTTGTGAGTAATTTTAATAATTACAAGATGTCTGATTCTAGGCCGGTTATGGAGCAATACAATGAATCCCCGGCAACGGCGCCAAAAACTTGATAGGTTCTAAGTTTTACCCTATTCTAAACTGCAAGTGCACAGTATCGTCAAAGTAGTATATAGGGTTATCGAATCCACAGGGACACTTGGTCTCAATAGAATCAGAAACGTAGAGATTAATACTAGAAATAAGCAGATGGTGAAGTAAATAAATTGCGAAGCAAGAAAGTAAACAGTAGCAAGTTGGTTGTGAAAGCAATAAACTAAAAGCGTCAAGCCTAGGGTATTCTCAGGAAATCAGACAAGCAGACAAGTTAATCAGTCAGGATCAAATTAAACTCAGTTCTAGAACTCAAATCACGGAAATAGAATTAACCAAATCTCTTTGCGAAAACTCTCTAAGTCTAAGTGCAGTAACCCAAATCTCTTTGCAATTACTAACAGATTAAACTAGCATTAAGTTCAAGTTCTATATGTTCACAATTAAACTAAACCAAATCTCTTTGCGAATAATTCAATTGCTCAACCTAAATAGTTCAGATTCTAAAACACACTCTCGTGTCGAATTTAGCAACCTAAGATCTAGATTCTAATTGATCAGGTTAGAACTAGCATTAAGTACAATTTAGTTTGAAGAACATTCTAATCATATGAATCCTTAACTGAATTAAACAAGCCTAGCAAGTCATCATACCCTAATGAGAAACCCTAAACTTAACTATGGATCTACTCAGACATGATTGATGAAAACATAATCATAGAAATAATAGATTGCATATAAGAGAATAAAATATCAAAGGGGTTCGAAATCTTCTCCAAAATAAGTGAATACAGGAAATAGATCAGCCCCAAAAGCTCTAAAAATCTCTTAGCTCTAAGTATGAAAGCGTAAGTAAATTAAACACCAAAATCCTCTATATATAGGCCTAATCTCGGCTGGGGCTTCTGTGTAAATACTGGAACTATTCTGGGCCTCTTTGCAAATCTTCATAACTTGTTAAACCGACGCGTACGGCCCATCTCGCTAGTGTGTCGACCGATGCAAAAGGTGTGTCGGTCGATGTTTGATCAATAAATCGGACAGTGAGTTAAGCTCTCGGCCAAAACGTCCCAAAAGTCCCAAAATGCTCCAAATATCTCCAATTAGCTCCAAACCTGATTAAACCTGTAAAAGACTCTAAACGAACACAAAAGACACTAAAAACACATATATATCATGGTATAAAATGGGTAAAAACCATGATATATCACTTACCGGTTGTATCGTGGGAGAAGATTGTTTGGAAATCTGGAGGAATCCCAAAGCAAAGTTTTCGGGTGTGGTTGTTTACGCTGAATAGGTGCCCAACAAGGGATAGGATCTCGAGCTGGGGACTTAGTACTGACCTTAATTGCTTGCTCTGCAATTCGGGAGCAGAGAGCAGGGACCACTTGCTATTTGACTGCAACTATAGCTGGGAAATTTGGTCTGAAATTGCAAGGCGTTGCTCACTACAACCACTGCGTCAATGGTCAAGCTCAGTGACTCAACTGGAAAGCTTAACGGGAAATAGACAGAGGAAAAGATTGATCTACCTGGGATGGCAAGCCTCGATTTATTGGATTTGGATGGAGAGAAACAGTCGGCTGCATAACAATCGGTTTACCACTTCAGATAATATCATCCGATCTGTGAAACAACAATTGAAAAACAGGATCTCTAGCTTCAGGGATCTAAATCCAACACTTTCCTCAAAACTAATGGAACTATGGCTATCAACGGACAATTGAGGTTAGGAAGACTTATTCTGCTGGTGGTTTTACTTGAGATGATGGAGTGATTCCGTATCAACATAATCGATTTCTGCATCTCATAACTCGGAATCAGAGAGACGACACATTCGATGGATTGTCTGGGGAAGAAGAAGAGATTCTCTCATTCTGGAAATTGGGAAAATTTTCACGAAGGCAAAAGTTTGGGCTGGACCCTTACAAATTTGGTTCAATTAATATCTTTTCTAAGGCTGTTTTTGCTGATGTTATTGGGCTTGGCTCTAAAACTATAGCCCTTAGGGTTTGTAACTTCTTTTTTTCTCCTGCATTATATAAGAAAGCTTTGTTCAAAAAAAATAACCGCTATTTTATTTATTCGTCACTTTACGTGAAACGCATGCATGAACGGTTACTCATGTCAACAAACTTTCCAGAATCTAACGAAAGTAATTTTTCATGCCGTACGTTCATGTTCATGATTAAAAACCAATTCTTTCAAGGGTGTATTAAACAAAAAACTAGATGGTTTGATACCAAATATAAGTTTATATATATATATATATTTATATGTATAAGAGAAGAATATATAGTATAATTAGTTAAAGAATGAGGGTTATCAATAAACCCGAATTCTAATTTTCTAATCGAAACTGATCCATCACTGTATCATATTATATATTAAAATTCTTTAACATTAATATGAACTTGATCATTTACATTAAACCAAGAGATATATAAGTCACATATAAGAATATTCTTACATATATCTCCAACTGGCGGCGGCAGAGCGGAAGAGATCGACGTTGGTGTAGTAAAGTAAATTTCGAGTGGAAGAGAACTGTTTCTTAACTTGTGGGTCTTGCTCGTGAAACCCATGAATCCCCTCCAAGCATCCTCTCCTGCAACTAGAGCAGGATCCCGTGATTGGTCACTTGGAAGAAACCCCATTTCATAGCCGCTTCTCCGATCTGCTCTACCACGTTCCGACGCGTCATCAAATCTTGATTCTTGTAGTGTGCGCTTCCTCCCTTCAGATCGACGGTGGGGATCTTCACCTTCTGCGAAGCTTGTGCTGCTTTCAGGCTTGCTAAAATAGTCGGAGGTGCACGGAACATCGCCAGAATCTCTGTGATTCCCGAATCCGTCAGGCCTTTCACGCCCATTTTCATCTCGTCGAAAGCTTTTCTTTCATTATAACGATCCACCGACTCCATTAATGTTGCTCTTCTTTTTTTTTTTGAAATTTTCCAAATGCTATGCCGAGATCTGCACTCGCATCTCAATACACATGTCTTTCGTCTTATAATACAAAGAAGCCATGACCAAAAATAAAATATTTTTTCTTTTTCTTTTAAAGGACAAGTTTTGAAACCTAGAGAAAATTTTCTATTAAAACTAATATAGAAAAACAGTGGGTATCTCTCTAATATATCCTTCTATTTACCCCCTAAAAATATTACTTCGTTTTATTTATAAAAGTTGCAAATTTACCATTTTTAGTTTATTGATTACAAGCAAGAGTTTGAAAGAAATATTACACTATTTAAATCAAAGACTGATTTCAAAACTAAATATTAAATTGAAATAAAATGCATAATTAATTAGATTGCTCATTTCCAATATGTTTCATTACGAAATGATTTGACGGTGACTTCACGATAAAGTCTCATGACTGAGTTTCAAAGAAAATAACCAAAAAAATATCACGTAGTCACGAAAATTTCATCATCTTCAATATTTCTCAACCACCATTACCAATCAAAATCAATTTCTATACTTCAAACAACCAAATTTAGATTATAATGCTCCATATTTGAGCTAAAAGCTTCATTTCCGTCGATTTCCTCTCTAATTTCATCAATTAAATTCTAAAAATATCTTTTTCAAAATTCACATTATTAGATCTTGCGATTTACATTGATTCTTGCATAAATACAACTGGGTTTCTTGGGTATTGATGGCGTAAGAATTTTAGGCCATCGACGAAGCTAAAAACAAGTTAAAAACGGATTTTGGTAATTTTTACTTGTTTTTCTCCGATTTTCAGATCTGAGTCGTGAGAGGAGACTTCATGATGAAGTGTGGTGGTCAACGGGGAGGGGGTGGATGTTAGGTTCGGAATTGAATTTTTGCTTTTGATACTTCACGATGATGTCTCAAACTATTCTTTGAAAATAAAAACAGAGTTAAGACTTCAAAATGAAGTCTAGGTATTAGCGTCTAGTTTTTCATTTGACTGTATGTTCTTCAGTCCTATTCCGAAAGAAATCGAGAGAGATGAAGAAGAACCAAAAATCAACTACAATTTTTTTGTAGTAAACCTCACAGATTTTGCGACTAGTGATCAAACAAGAATCACTGAGATCAATTACAAAGATCGAAACTTCAAGAATGTCGTACACCTCATTTGACTGTAGGTTCTTCAGTCCTATTCAGAATGAAATCGAGAGAGATGAAGAACCAAAATCAACTACAAAAGGTTTTGTAGTACACCTCACAGACTTTGTGAGTAGCGCTTCTAGACTCACTCTCCTATTCCGCCCATAAATAAGAACCAAAAATACGATCAAGCAAGAATCACTGAGATCAATTACAAAGATTGAAACTTCAAGATGCATCAGCTAAGAAAATCTGTAACCAAATCTTCGGTCTTTGGATGCTCAAATCCAATTTTAAATGTTTGGAACGAAAAAGACATAATAAAAGAGTAACATGTGAAGGAGACCTTCCCCACGAGGATGGATGAACAAGAGAAAGTGGATCAAGGCGAAGGACCTAAGCGGAGGCGACGTGCAATACTTCGATGACAATAGGGAAGTCTCGGGTCACAGAATTGGGGGAGTTGAGAACTAGAACCAGATAAACCGTCTACAGAGCCTAAAAATGGAGCGAGCAAACAGAGATAAGGTGTCGCCATAGTAAGGAAAAACGGGGGCGAACAGAGGATGAGGCGGCTACACAGAGAAGAGGAGATGAAAAACTTGACACCACCATGATCTGGAGAAATACACCGGAAGGAGACGCTGGATCTTGACGTCCTTCCACATAGGTGAAGAGAAAGATATCTTCAAAGCTTGGTTTATTCATACGACATTTAGGTCCTTTATATACATGTTTAGAATGGAATCAATAAAACCCTAACTTCCTTTTTCTAACACCATTAGGAGTTATCTAAAGACGTTTGAGTATATCCTAAATAACACTTTATGGATCCAATATTCGAGTATATCTTGTATGGCCCAATACTCAATCTCAAGTTGGAGAGGGAAGATCTTGAACTCCCAACTTAGACACTAAATCTTGGAAACGAACGCGTCCAAGGGCCTTGGTTAAAAGATCCGCAATTTGTGCCTTCGTATGAATATGTTGGGTTTGAATAAGACCCTCTTGAACCGCATCCCACTCTGCATGACAATCTCTCTCCATATGTTTTTTGCGTTTGTGGAAGACCGGATTGGCAGCTATGTATATGGCGGTTTTGCTATCGTAAAATAACTTTGTGGGTACTAGCTACTCGGCGCCAAGCTCCTTAGCCAATCGTCGAATCCACTTGATTTCCTTCAAAGCCACTGCCATTGATCGATACTCGGCTTCCGCCGAAGAATGAGAAATAGTATATCCACCGAGCATGACAACAAAAGTGCTAAGAGATCATCTTGTTAATG
Source organism: Orychophragmus violaceus (assembly GCA_030180135.1). Classification (NCBI taxonomy): domain Eukaryota; kingdom Viridiplantae; phylum Streptophyta; class Magnoliopsida; order Brassicales; family Brassicaceae; genus Orychophragmus; species Orychophragmus violaceus. Next base: position 36,901,653 of record CM058238.1, read on the forward strand.
GACATGAACCCCAATCGGCATCACAGTATATTGTTAGAATGAGGTCGGGATCGGACTTAAGTAAAATTCCTTGCCCCGGAGATCCCTTTAAATACCGGACTACACGAAGTGCAGCCAACCAATGTGCCTCTTTCGGAGATTGCATAATCTGGGACAAAATGTGAATAGCATAGCACAGATCCGGTCGAGTGTTCATTAGATAAATAAGGCGTCCAATAAGGCGCCTGTAGCGCAATGGATAAGCATATGCAAGTCCTTCATCATTCGCAAGTTGATGGTTTTGTTCGAGCGGAGTTTGAGCAGGCTTCGAGCCGAGGTTTCATGTTTCTGCTATAATATCCAAAGAGTACTTGCGTTGCAATAAGAAGATGCCTTCTTTACCGCGACTCACTTCAATGCCTAAAAAATATTTAAGACGTCCCAAGTCTTTCATGTCAAAGCAACGATTGAGGTATTGTTCGAACTTGGAAAGCATGTATTCATCATTGCCACAAATAAGCAAATCGTCCACATAAACTAACACTCATAGCTCAATGTTCTTCTTGGAGTAGGAAAACAAGGAATAGTCTTCATAGGATTGCTCAAAGCCAAACCGTCGTAAGGAGTCCGAGAGCTTTTTAAACCAACATCGAGGAGCTTGTTTCAGCCCGTAAAGTGATTTCTTCAAACGACATACCTTTTCAGGATGTGCATGTCGGAATTCCGGAGGAAGTTTCATGTATACTTCCTCGTTTAGATCACCATGTAAGAATGCATTGTGGACGTACATTTGAGTCGTTTCCTGCAACAATACGAAGGAGAGAACGTACCGTGGTTATCTTAACAACTGGAGCAAACGTTTCATCATAGTCTTCACCTTCGATTTGATGATTTCCTTGTATCACCAACCGAGCTTTATGACGCTCAATACTGCCATCCGCATTGTATTTAATTTTAAAGACCCATTGACTGCCTATAGCTTCTTTTCCAGGAGGGAGCGTGACGATTTCCCAAGTTTTTAAGTCTTCTAATGCCACAACTTCCTTTGTCATGGCTTTGTTCCAAACATCAACTTGAACTGCTTCTTTGAAGTTTTTAGGTTCGTTGGAGGCAGTGATAGCAGCGAGATATGCACGGTGTCCAAAAGAAAACTTATCATGAGAGATATAGTCAGTTGAAGGGTACAAACACGTACCTGTAGCGGTTGTGGAGGACGATGATACAGAGTGCGATAGAGCATGTTGGGGGGGGGGGGTCGTTGCTGCATTATATGTAACATAATTCTTGAGCATAGTGGACTGTTTCTTCTCACGGTGCCCTCTTCCTAAGGGCTCAGCATTGGCTTGAGAAGAATCTAAGACCGTGCCCTCTTGTACATCCGGTTCAACGAGGGGTGCGTTTAACAAACTCGGCACTGTGGTAACCGTGTGCTCGATCTCGGTTTGGGATATTTGCGGTGTTTTGGCCTGATTTTGTTTAGGCAAACTCCCCCTTACTACTGGCGTGATCGCCCAATCCTCATCACAATCTACTGTTGCATCTTGAAGTGGAGAAGATACTGATGTGTTTGGCTTAGTAGTGTCAGACAATGGGAATATGTTTTCTTGGAACACAACGTCTCGTGAAACTAGAAACTCATTGGCTTCTATGCCGTACAACCGCCAAGCTTTCTTACCCATCGGATAACCAACGAAAATGCATAAGCGGCTTCGTGAACTGGATTTATCTTTCACCCGTGGGGGTGTGATGTGCATAACAAGCCGAGCCAAACACTCGTAGGTGATTATAATCTGGTTTAGAGCCATTAAGTACTTCGTATGGTGAACGTCCTTTAAGAATGGCACCTGGTGTGCGATTGATAATATAGGCCGAGGTCAAAACAGCTTCTCCCCAGAACTTAACCGGAAGGTTTTCTTGAAAGAGAAGTACCCTGGAAACATTGAGAATATGTATTCGTTTCCGTTCCACTCTTACGTTCTGTTGAGGAGTCCCTGCACAAGAAGTTTTGTGGACGATTCCATGGTCTCGAAAGTACAAAGAAAGAACCATGAATTCTGTCCCATTGTCACTCCGAACAGTTTTAACTGACTTGTTAAACTGTTTTTCCGTATAAGCAAAGAATTGCAGCAAGACTTGTTTCACTTGAGACTTTTCAAGCAGGAGGTGTGTCCACACTGCACTGGAGAAGTCATCTACTATTGTTAAGAAATACATTGCTCCACAAGAAGAAGGTACTTTGTATGGTCCCCAAACATCAATATGTATCAATGAAAAACATTCCTCCGTTTTATTCAAACTATCATGGAAAACTTCTCGAGTTTCCTTAGCTCTAAAACAAGTGTCACAAGAACTAGAGTTGGACAACTTTTAAGAAGGAGAAAGCGAAAACAAATCTGAAATTACTGAAAAAGACGGATGTCCCAAACGAAGATGCCACAAAGTCTGATCCGGAAGCCCAAAAGCTTGATGACTCTTAGCTGAAACTATATCCGTTAAATAATAGACCCTCTCACGCTCTTTACCGGCTCCAATCAGCGTCCTCATAAAACGGTCATGTAAAACACATATGGTGTCAGTAAACATGGCGAAACTATTCACTTGTTTCAGCAATTTTGATACTGAAACCAAGGTACAATTCAGGTCACGAACAAGCAGAAAGTGAGGCAAAGTAATCTTTGCGGAAAGCTTAAAATTGCCCATGCTTATAGCAAAGGTTTTGCTTCCGTCTACGAAGGCAATAGAACAAGGTGAAATATTTCTAATGTCGGTTAAGAGAGATTTGTTTCCTGTCATATGGTGTGAAGCACCAGAATCCAGAATCACATCGCCCAAACCAATCTTACCGGACAATTTATCGGAGGTGTTACCGGAACCTGACTTTTCTTGAATGATTTGTGTCAGGATCCGCCATTGATCATTAGTGAAGTCTGGGAAGAAGGATGAGTTAGAGCTCGTTGCGAGAGCTATTGCTATTGAACCTCGTCCCCTCCGCCATTATTAGCACCTCGTCTCCCTCTTCCTCATCCATTGCTTTGTCCGCGGCCATTACCCCGATCACTAACCCACTCTTGGAAACCAATTAGTTTCCAGCATTCTTGTTTATCATGCCCTGTTTTCCCACGGTGAGAGCACAACAGACGACCCTTTAAAACATAATTCTCTGGTTTACCCATGAGCTTCTGCGTTTTCTAAAGGATTATCTCAGTGAGTTGTGAATCCTACTTCTTCGGATTGCGTTTCAAGACTTCGTGTTGAAGCTGATCGTTGTTCTTCTCGTATTATTTTGTTGTAAATTTATCCCAAAGGAGGGAGATGATCAGTCCCGATTATGGTTGTGCAAATACTTCTGAACCGCACATCATCGAGTCCCATAACAAATTGGTGTATCTTTTCTTTTTCTTTGTCTTTTGGGATTTCTTTAGCTGCTCCACTAGTGCAGACGTGAATGGGTCGATAAACTTGAATTTCTTCCCATAAAGAAGAGAGACGGCCAAAGTATTCGAGGACTGTTTTTCCTTCTTTCTTGCAAGACGCGAGTTGTTCTTGATCTGATGGATTCTTACTTCGTTTCCGACTGAGAATCGTTGCTTCAAATCTTCCCATAACAGTTGTGCTTCTGAGATGTAAGACACGGTGCCCCTTACGTTTGGTTCGATGGATGTTCTTATCCATCCCACAATCATTGAATTTACGGTCAACCAATTCTCGAGTTCATTATTGTCGTCGGTCGGTTTATTTAACGTACCATCGATGAACCCAGTTTTCCGTTTTGTTCGTAGAGCATTGAACATCTCTGACTCCCATTGATTGTAATTATCACCATGATTAATGCTCCTGGATTGTCCGAGGCATAAAGAGTATACGGCGAGGTCACTGTGACTTCTTCCGTTTTCGTTCCGCTTTCTCCAGCCTTTAGGGAAGCGTTTTTAGTGTTTTAGGTCTAAAAGAATCTTAGAGCTTTGATTCCATGAAGAGAAAGATATCGTCAAAGCTTGGTTTATTCATACGACCTTTAGGTCCTTTATATACATGTTTAGATTGGAATCAATAAAACCATAATTTCCTTTTTCTAACACCATTGTTTGAATATATCCTAAATAACACTTTATGGATTCAATATTCGAGTATATCTTTTATGGCCCAATAATAGGGAAGATAAGTCAGATCGGAAGAGAAAAATCCATAAACTTCTTGTTAGGAGACCGGAACAAGAACCGCTGCGGAGGAGACCACAAGCCGTTACGGAGTGGAAAAGCAGGCTGCAAATCGTCAGGATGATGAGAAGGCTCTTTGGGAGAAGCGGCGAGGACACCTTCTTTAGATCTATGACACGACATAGGGGACACAACGCCTCAGAAGAAGCTCCAAACGGTAAAAGACATGAAAGGAGCCGTGAACTTTGTGCTTTAAGACATCAGAGGCGCGACACCGGTGATGAAACAGCCGAAGGAGGGAAGGAAAGACCGAAGAGCTCTGCCAAAAAACCGGAGAAGAAAATGCCAGAAACAACTCCTTGATTTATGTGCTTAAGAGCGAAACATTAGGGCAAACTCTATATTTTTTCAGTTTCTTGGACGAAGAACTAGGAAATGTTTTAGATAATTGATTTGTTCTGTATGACACTATTTTAACATAATTTTATATTTTGGATTTTCAGAAGGCGCTAATGTTGTGAACTCAATTGTTTAAAAAAAAAGATATTTGGTTGTTTTATGTCATTATAGTTCCTGCCTAGTAATTTGAGGGATAACATTGACATTTACTGAATTTTTTGAAAACTTTTGACATTTCTGATTTTACGATGAAGTCTTTATGAACAAATACTCATATAATACTTCAACTTGAAACCTGAAACGGTTTTGTGAATGGAGACTTCACAAAACCGTTAATTGTGAATGAAACGGTTTTGTGAGCATTTTATAGCAAAAATATCAACCTAAGCCTAACCCTAAAGATATTTACATGAATTGTAGCAAATTAATTTTATGCATTTTATGAAATATTAATTTATATACCTCATCTTTGATCAAACTTAATTTCTGATTCAAATTATTAGTAAAATATTTTTATTTATTTTTAAAATTTAAATACAAGTCTTCACTATGAAGTCCCTCATATATTTTCCAATTTTTGTTAATAATCCTTAATTAATACCCTTGTTCAAAAACTTGTCACTGAGGTCCGTATACTCGCCGGAATTTGTTAAACTCGGTGGTGAAAGTCGGATTTAAAAATTCTCTTAGATCCGAGTTCAAAATCAAATATTAAATTATAAATATATCAAATTTAGTTAAAAAAACACAAGGAAAACAAGTTAGAAAGAAATAAATCACAGGAAAAAATCAGTTGCATGGACAACACATAATCTTATGCATGATGGCTCTTTTTGGGATACAAAAGCAGGGACTAATGGCTCTTGTATATTGAGGAAATTACTTAAGCTACGACCCCTAGCTTATGATTTCTTTCGTTTTGATGTTGGAGATGGGAAGAGGACTTGTTCTCGTTTGATGACTGGTTGGGGATTGGAAAATTGATGGACATTTTTGGTGAGAGAGGTCCTCATCTTCTGGGCATAAACAGGCAGGCTAAGGTAGCAGATGATGTCATAGACGGATTTTGTACAGTACGAGTAAACCGGGCACACTCCCAACTTCCTACGCTGGAGAGAATACATGCTCAACCCATCAAGCGGGCGTGGATACCATGCTCTGGAGACATACGCCTGATACATACAAACCTTGTTTCTCTGCATCCGGAACTTGGGAGAAAGTAAGGCATTGAAGGGACAAAGTAGATTGGCATCAAATTGTCTGGTTTTCACAAGGTACACCTCGACATTCTTTTATTGGGTGGCTCATAATTTGGAATAGGCTGTCTACGGGAGATAGAGTGAGGAGCTGGGGCATTACTCAGCATTGCCTTTTCTGCGGAGAAATAGATGAAACGAGAGATCATGTGTTTTTTGCTTGCCCTTATACTTTCACAGTTTGGTTAAAGGTTGCTAGTGGTTTGATGGGATCGTCTATAACCTCGGACTAGGCAGATACGTTAACCTTTCTCAAACCAAGGGGATGTAATAGGCTGGATTACAATATGATTTGCCTAGTCTTCCAATCAGCCATTTACCATATTTGGCATGAACGGAACTCTAGAAAGCACCAGAAGGAATGGATCTCACCGGAGCAGCTTGCCCAGAATGTTGAGAGGGATGTCTGTAACATGATATCATCACTTGGATACAAGACGCCTCACAGATTAGAGGGTTTTATGCGCAGATGGTTTGCAATGTCTTAGTGTAGAGACATCTTTTTTCCTTTTGAACCACATTTCTAGAGTGTCCATTCTTTGATTATTTATTCACGTAAAGGCAACTTTTTCTAGCTATGATCAATAAATTTGATATTTCATCAAAAAAAAAACAGACGGCGAAAATTAGGGCATACTGTTGATGGGAGAAGAGATTGAAGATAAGGGTAAATACGTAATTGTCGCTTCATTTAGTAAAAAGCTAAAACAATTTTTGACAAAACACGTTTGTCACAGGTCAAACTCGTGTCCGTAGGTGCAATGAGGGAGAGCAAGCCACTAGACCACGCTGAATTTCTTGATATTACTACGATTATATTGTTTATATAAGTATATATCGACATAAAATCTTAAAAATTCCGCCCTTTGTAGTCCCCGCTTAATCCTCGATTTTCTTACTAGGCGTTAGGCCCAGCCCGACCGTCCGACTAGCACCTAACACGTTTTCAAACATAGATAAATACTTACATTTGACATCAAATTAATTTAATATATTCTAAATCTAACAACTATATCATTTTATTGCAAAAACATATCAACCCGAAGTCTATTCAAACTCATTATCACAAACCATAAACTTATTATGTATTTCAAAAGATGATTTATATCATATGGTTTAATTGTACGAAATTTTGTGGAGTTTTATTTTTAAATCTTCAGGTTCTATTAAAATTAATTTATGTATAAAAAAGTTTGATCAAATAATTTTTTATTTGAATTTAATATTTTTCCTAAAGTAGACTTCATCAGCCTTTTAATGCACGCTTTTATGTTTATGTTTTCGTTCGAGTTTGGACCTTTCAGTTTAGCAAAATATCGAGGTTCGCTTATGCGTTGTCAGTTTGCAAGTTGAACCTTCGAGTCGTGAAGTAGAACTCTTGATTTTTGTTATTTAGTCTGGCCACACGTTCCTCGCGGACCAGGACTGCACTAACGGCGGCAGGCGAAGTCGCGATGTAGAGATACAACGGCTCGCCTTCCATAGGTTTGGCTAGTATCGGAGGTTCGCTAAGGTACTTTTTGAGCTCGTTCAAGGCGTTTTCACAGCCCTCGTCCCATTGGAACTTTCGGTTTCCTTTGAGGAGGTTGTAGAATGGTAGGCATTTGTCTGTAGACTTAGAGATGAAACGGTTCAGAGCTGCTATCCGTCCTGTTAGCCTTTGTACTTCCCTCGTGTTTTTCGGGGAGGGCATCTCCAGGAAGGTCGCTATCTGTTTTGGGTTTGCTTTGATCCCTTGTTCTGTTACTAAATACCCGAGGAATTCTCCCGAAGGTACTCCGAAGGAGCACTTGGCGGGGTTGAGTTTCATCCCGTATTGGTTTGGGATTTTGAAACACTCCCGGAGGTGTGCTATACGGTCGCTCTCTTTAGAGGACTTCACTAGCATATCATCAATGTAGACTTCCATTGACTTTCCGAGCTGATTGGCGAACATTTTGTTCACCAATCTCTAGTAAATAGCTCCGGCATTCTTTAGCCCAAAAGGCATCACCTTATAGCAATAGGTTCCGCGATCGGTTATGAAGGCTGTCTTTTCCTAGTCCTCGGGGTTCATGAGGATTTGGTTGTACCCGGAGAACGCGTCCATGAAGGACAGCAGTTCGTGTCCGGCGGTGGCTTCCACCAGACGGTCTATATGCGGTAGTGGAAAGCTATCTTTCGGGCATGCCTTATTCAGGTCAGTGAAGTCTATGCAGACTCTCCACTTTTTGTTTTTCTTTTTGACGACGACTGGGTTGGCTAACCAGTCGGGGTATTTCACCTCCCTGATTGACCCGACCATCAGCAGTCTATCGACTTCGTCGTTAACGGCTTTAGCTTGGTCTGGGCCGAGCTTGCGGCGTTTCTGTTTCACGGGTTTGAAAGTTGGATATACGTTCAACTCGTGCAAGGTGACGTCGATATCGATCCCTTTCATGTCTTTTGTGGACCATGCGAATGTGTCCACATTCTCTTTGGGGAAGTTAACGAGTTCTTCCCTGGTGGCGTTCAGGAGTTCCGATACGATGTTTACACATCTTTCCGGATTCTCTTTGTCAATGCAGACTGGGACGATTAAATCTTTTCGTGGGCCTCGGACTGTTGGATCGTTGTTACGTTTCGCGGCCCGGGAAGCGAGCTCTTCCTCTTTCTGTAATTGCTATATGTTCAAGGTCTCTAACTGTTTGAAGAAAGTTAGGTAGCACGATCTTGCGGCTTTTTGGTCCCCGTAAATTGTCTTTATCCCCGTAGGGGTCGGAAACTTCACACATTGGTGGTAGGTGGAAGGAATTGCCTTCATGGTATAGATCCATGGCCTACCTAGTATCGCGTTGTACGGGGCCGGTTTTTTACTACTACAAACTCCAGGATTTCCTGTTGCCCCCCGGCGATGGACGGGAGCTTTATAGTTCCCATCGAGTAGGTGGTTTCACCGTCGAATCCGGTTAGGGGGATTTTCCCTCCGTTCAACATTGAGTCTTTGAAGCCCATTTTTCTGTGAGGCGATAGTTTTCCACCCATGGCATTGGCCTACCGAGCTTCATGTATCAATCATGACCCTCGATAGTTCGAATCCGGCTACGTCGATTCAGATCACTAGGGCGTCATCATGCGGTTTGTCGAGTTTGAAGGTTTCGCTTTCTGAGAATGTTATGTGATTGTCTGGTCCTTCGATCGGGACCATTTCTCTGACTTCATTCGCAACTCGCCTCTGGTGAGCTTTGATCGAGTTAACCGAATTTCGGCAAAACCTCGAACCTCCCGATATAAAGTTTATCGTTTTGGGGAGGTTCGAATTACACAGTCCGAGCTTAGGCAAGCACTGGCTGGCTGGTTTCTTAGGAGCTGGGGGTGGTGTGATGACCGATTTCATCGATCCCCCACATCGAGCTAAGCTAAAAATCGCGTCTATGCGTTTGCGAGAGGGGACCGGGGAGTCTGATCCCTCCTTCTCTGGGGTTCTCTCGCGCTTAGATTGCGAATTCTTTTTGCTTCTCGACTTGCTCTTTCCTTTGTCTTTCTTTTTTGGCTCTTTCTCCTCCGGTTCCGGAGTTTCGTTGCTGTCGTTTTTGGCTGCCAGCAGGCCGTCTTTGGACCTGCACTCCTCGGAGGAATGTTCATTTTTGTCGTGGTATTTACAATACTTGTTTGCATCGTAAGGCTTGCGCCATTGAGGCTTGCCATCTACTGCCAGGCAGTGCTGTCCCTTGCTAGAGGATTCCTTTTTGCTAGTTTTCTTCTGGCTTGACTCTTCTTTTGCTGCTGCTACGGTTTCTTCGTACTTTGCGTAGTAAGTAGCTTTGTGCAGCGCATCGTCCAAAGACGTGAATGGTCGGACCGCGAGCTCCTTTCTGAACTCCGATGTGTACAGGAGTCCGTTTTCCATAGCTGCGATCGCTATGGTTTCGTTTGGGTCGGCTATACGCGACTTGACTTCTCTGAACCTAGCGATGTAGGCTCTGAGAGTTTCGTTTGATCCTTGCTTCAGAGCCCAGAGGTCGGCTTCCAAAGTTTTCTCTTCGATGAAGATCAAGTATTGCTTTAGAAAAATCGATACGAGCTATGTGAAGTTATCAATCGAGTTTCCTTCTAGACTGGCGAACCATTCTAGTGCGGTACCGGTGAGATTTTCGGCGAAAAGTCTGCAGTACCCTGCTTCCTTTTCTTCATCGGTGAGGTGTTCTCGGGAGACCGCGAGCCTGAAGGCTCTAACGTGGGCCTTCGGGTCCGTAGTTCCCGCGTATTCTGGGATTTTGATCTTCCCAGTATTCTGGATCCTCGCGCTAGCGATTCTGTCTGTGAATGGGGTTCGACGGGTCTCCTCGATAACTTGATCGATGTCTGGAGCCGCGCTTGTTGCCAAGTGGACTGCAGCTTGCAGACGCTGGAGTCAGGCATATATGCCTTCGTCGTTTATATCGGTTCGTTGGTCGAACATAGGGAGCTGCGTGCTCCGCGGACGCGTGTTGTTCGGTCCCCTAGTTCCGGCTTGTTGGGCTATCTCGCTCGGGGGAGGCCGAGCAGTGTTAGTCCCTGATTCCGTTACTGGAGGACGCGTGCTGGAGGCGAAGGCTGATGCTCCCAACACCCGATGCCTGTTTATTTCGTAGCTTGAAGGCATGGGTGGGGGCGTCGGCAGCCGTGCTCCTTCAGGAGCTGTAATGCCCGTCGAGGTAGAGGCCACGGTATTCGCGCCGGGATGTGTGGGTCCCGAAGCTGGGCTGAATATCGGATAGCTACCGTTCCCGGGCATGGATGTCTGTCTCGGATCTTCGGGAGTTACATATTCCTCCTCGAAGTGCAGACGCATGCGAGGTAATGGGCTTCTCGTGGAGGTGTCCGCCGTGGTCCCCGTGGCGGGCCGTGGCCTGTTTCCGAGGTTCAGCAGACTCCTGTCGTGCATATCTAGTCGGGCTAATATATTCCGTTGTGTGACTTCTTGATCGTGTGATCTGTCAATCAGGACTGTTAGCATTTTACGGAGCTCCGCCATACCATCGGTTACAGATCTGGTTAGGCACGGCGAGTCAGGTCGTGTTTGCGGATTGATCCGAGGTGTTTGTACGTCCCCTTGGGGGCGGTCCTCGGACCGGATCCAGGTTCGAGAGTTTGTTCTCTCGGTTGCTTGCGAAGTTGAGCCCGACGGCGCAACTCCCAAAGGCTGGGAAACAGGGACACAGTCCACTGCTCCAGATCTTGCTTGAGTTACAATCGACTCTGATCTGGTATTCCCGACTTGAACGCTTGCGTTCGTTTGGTCGAGGTCTTGCGACCTTGGTGATCCAATCGGAGCTGTTGCGTTGGGATCCATTTCCACGCTAGTGAGTTGTTGACCAGGTTCGTGTGTAAAGAATGACTATGAATCTTCCCCACAGACGGCACCAAAATGTGGATCCTAAAACCCACACTCTGATTTTAGAGTGTTTAGATGAGCTGATTTATAAAGTAGGTGGGCTAGATTCTTGATTGAACGTGATCAAGGAGTTTAACAATAGTGAAAAAGTGGATTTATATTGATTCGGATGTAAGAACAATAAGAACTCGAGCTACAGAGCGATTACAAAGTCTTAATGCTATGTTAGAATGTGAATGAAGAATCAGATCCTTTTGCAAGTCGTCTGAGCTCTCTATTTATAGCCTTTCTCTGTCTTCAACCGCTTTCCCTCCATCTCGGAATCCACTCCAACGCCTCGCGCTTTTCTCGGGATCTTCTCGTTGCGCGACTCCTTCTTCTCCGGCTCCATGACCTCAAGCTTGACTGCGTCGCCATCTTATCGGGTCGCCTCTCGGAGTTGGGTCTTGTAACTGAGCCTTCACGTGTTGATCAGGCCTTTACTTTGAGAGATGGGCCTTGCTTAGCTGAATTCATTCGGGGTGAATTCTGGCCCAAACAAACTTAATACAATGTCCTGCTTTTTAAATTTCCAGGAGATCAAAGAATCACCCAAAAAGATGCAGTAACCTGTGACAGAATAGCGAATATCCAAACATGAACACCAATCAGCATCTACAAAAGCTTTCAACTCAATGTCTGGAGAAGATGAGTAGACTAGCCCATGCCCTGCAGCTCCTTTGATGTAGTGCATTAATTTCAGAAGAGCCTGATAATGTGGAACTCATGGAGATGAAGTGTACTGAGCCAACTTCTGAACCGTGAAGCATGTATTTGGTCTTGTAATAGTCAAGTAGATCAATTTACCAATCAAACTTTTGTATGTCTCTGAATTATCAATAAGATCTCCTTCATCTTTACGCATTGGTACATTTGGTTCCATAATAGATGATGGCTTGCATCCTAGTAAATCAATTTCATCTAGGATTTCCAAACCATATTTTCTTTGGCGTAATGAAATACCGTTAAGTTATTTGGGCTATTAACAGAATGTAAACCTATATACAAGTCTAATAATTTCACCTTTGAATTAAAGCATTGGCCTTCAAGACTTGTTGATCCTCTTTTCTCTTTTCTTTGGATATAAATATAAGTTCTTCTTTCTTTTAGATTTATTCTTTAGGTAGTAGATGTAGGGGCTCGTTCGCTTAGAGTGAAGTTTTAATCTAACCTAGCTCCATGATCAGATTTGGTTTTTGGTTAATTCATTTTATTTTCGACCAAAAAAAGTTAATTCATTTACAAACTAGAAATTTTATAAAACGGTGAAGTTTAGTTAGTTTTTTTTTCTTACATTTTAATAAAACGACATCGTTATACATTCTTTTGAAACTTTTGAATGGGGCCCCGACTTATATAGGGTCCCGAAATTTATAGAAAGCTTATGAAAAAATATATGCTTCATATATTTATTATAGAAAATTTATGAAAATAAAAAATATATGAATTATTACTTTATTACATTATATTTTTAAATTTTCTTTGTTTTTATCTCTGTTTTTATATTTTGTTTATACTGTTTTTGTTTATTTTGTGTAATTTTTTTATAAAAATTTGTTAGTATAAAAAAATTTATAAAAAAAAAATTTGAATAGGGCCCCGGATATCTCAGCTCCGGCCGCCTCTGCATCCATGTCAACAAAAATTAATGGACCATTAACACTGATAAATGTATAACTTTACCCATAAATTAAACAAAATGTACGATAGTTGAATTTAAAAAAAAAATTAATGCATTTATTTGCACGGTAGTATAGTTTATGTATAAATTGAACTTATGATCATATGGCTAGGTTTTGGCCGCTTTCTCTATAACGATGTAGTTATACATTTTTGGTTGAAATGTGCTTAATTAAGCTTATTTTAAAGAGTAGAAGATAATATTTTTGTTGAATGAACTACGTCTTGACTCATGATTGTTAAAAGAGATTGATTAGTGGTCACTTATTTAACCAACTGAAAATGTTCCAGTCATCACGTAGATTAAGGAATTAGGGTTTGACTTAAATCATTTGTGTTCACTATAAACCCGTTAAGTATCAAACATCTCTTTCAAGTATGGCCTCAGAAAATAAAACACTTGTAATTAGTGCTTATAATATTAATGGCCTATGGGAATTACAAAATTAATAGAAATGGCCTAATAGAGAAACTGTCTTAAGGATTAATGACTCGTAATCATCTCAGCCCAATTATAAGAAAGTGATAATCCATAAATTAATGAGTCAGTTATCTCTTCCGACGTCGTTTCGTTTCGTCTCCTCTGAAGATTCAAATCAGACGCCGTTTCTCGCACGAGCGCTTCTATGATATCCCGCTCAATCTCTACAATGATATCTTCTCCTTCTTCTTCGAGCTTCTTCGGATCAAATTCCGCTGAAGCTATCTCTCCGAGGTTACTTCTATAACTTGCGACAATGGAACAGAGCTCGCCGATTAGCTCCGAACCATGGTAGTTACGGTGTGGTTTCAAGGTTTCAGTCCGAATCTCGTTCACTAGATCGAACAACAGCCTCCGATTGCATCGAAGAGACAGTTGATTTTCTCCTCCTGAATTTTCTAGTTGGCTGAATATCGAAGGATCGAGCATTGTTGCAGAGGAAACGGGTGAGTCAATCGCTAGTTTCATCATTCGTGTGATGTAGTCTTGCTCAGAATCGATTCTAGAAGAGGAGGAAATAACGGTGGCTGCATCGTCCCTCGCTCCATCCTTGGTTTTGATATCGTTTTCATTCGATTTTAGTCCTTCATTTTCGTTTGTCTGTGGAAGAGAATCATGACCAGGGGATCAGTGTATGTTATGTTGGAGAAAGAGATGAACCATATTTACCTGTTTTGTGACAGAGAAGTTGTTGTCAACATCACTTGACTTTGTGATTTTCTTGAACTTCTTCCTGTGTAATGGATTGCTAGCTTTAGCGTCTGACAAGAAAGCCTCTCGTTGCTTATTTCGAATATCTGGTGTTTGACTGAACCTTGTTTCACTCTTTGCCTTCTTGCACTCTTTTACTCTTTTCTGGTTCTGTTTCTCTCCAGAAACAAGGATTGCCGTCGTTGGCTTCTGCTTCGGATTCCGCTTCTGTTTGATTTGTTCTGCTCTGAGAGAAGTTGGTTTGTTTTCTTTATTTGAAAACCTGGTTCTTGGTGAGCAAGAAATTGTTGTGTCTCTTCTAAGCTCTTGTAGTGGTCTTGCTTCTCTGTTCTTCACCGAGTTTGTTATATCCATACCGACGACTCTTCTGGTGGCGACTCTCTCTTTGATTTGTTTCACAATCTGCCTCGCGTAATCCCTGGGACTCTGACTCTCCTCTTGTTCATGCTTGTTCAGCTGAAGAGAGAGGCGATGAATGTCCAAATCAGATTTCCGAGCAGAGGAGACTCTAGGGCTCTCCGGTAAAGATCGTGTGCCTTTCTTGGAAAGTCTATGACTTGTGAGATGTCTTGATGACATTGAATGATTCTCAGGAAGAAGATCAAGACCCATTAGTCTAGCCACCAAGCTTGGTGTTTTGCTGCCTGGTGAGTTGCAGATTTCAGATGAAGAACTCCTTGTCCTTGTCCCTGTCTCTGTTCTCACGCGCATGCTTACCTGCAATTTTATCAAGAAAAATTAGTAAAGTAAATCCATTGTTTTTTTAAATGTTTTGACTTACAGGAATGTTCAAACTTTGTTTGTCCTTGTAGGTTGTTGATGGTGGAGACTCTTGTATTAACTTCAAGCCTGCAAATTTCACAGTAATAATAACAACAACTCCTTTCCTTTAGTATCATCTCTCAAGCTTGACCATTTATCCTTAAAACCTAACAAATACTTCAACTTATGTTGTGAGAGAGAAGGAACAACTACCTTTTGACTTTGAAGGAGAATCAATGGTGAGATGATTATGATGAGAAGGGAAGTATAGATGTTGGAAATCAAATAAGTGATAAAAAGCAGCCATGCATCCATTTGCTTTTCTCTTTGACTTTGTGGAAAATATTGCTCCGCCGTCACCACCGTTTCGACCCATTTGAAGTAAAGAAAAAAGCTTACACCTTTTATTATTTGAAAGCTTAACCTTTTTTCACCTCTTTAACACAGTGAAAAGTGACTGATAGAAAATTGTTTACAAACGAATCAAGAACTCTGCCGGAGCACATGGATATGGTTTTTATCATCTTATGTATTTTTGTTTGGTTCATGAGTTCTTACCAGACAAGAGATGTTGGAAGCAGCTCTCTTTCTCTCATCTCTGCAATTCTCTCTCTCTCTCTCTCTCTCTCTTACATTGGGAATCGAATAGAAGAAGGTGGTGAAGAATATTTAATGTGACAGAAATGTAAGAATTCAAATACTAGTTACTACTGATAATGAAATGGTAGGATAGTTAGTAGTGTAGTGTATTTATTAGATAACGATGGCCACGCATCTCTCTAGGAACAGACAGCTTGAGTGTTTACATTTGCAATTATCATTATCCACCACACTTCATGTCTCTGTGTTCTAATTTTTGAACTTTAAAAACTTTTTTTGGAAAAAAAATAAAAAATAAATCCAAGGTTGTTTCCTGTTGTGTTTTTCTTTTCTTTGGGATTTTCAAACTCGTGAACCCTTTTTCTTTCTTAAACATACAATTTTATTTTACTTATTGGCTTACGTAACAGAATATTCTCACTATATGTAAGCAGTTTGTTTCATGGTACCGAGTATGGTTAGTTAGGTTAATGTACAATACATCACTATTGTTTAACTATTGTAGAGCTTCGATGTTTTTATATTTTCTAGAATTTGTATCCTCTCATTATCCATCTTTTGAGCCTTTTGGGTTTATCCTTTTGTTTTCTTTGGGGGCACAAGTTCTCTTACACGTAATGTGCTTTAGACTCTTTTTACTACATGAAAATCAAAATGATATGTCAATTCGTTCCATTGTATTGAAACTATTAATGACGGAGTTGAGAGCGTTTATAATAATTAAAGCTGTGTCTAAGTCGCTTTTAACCTTTGAGTCTTGTTTCCACGCTTTTAGAAATTTTTTAAAATTTGGTTCAAGTCATAATCTTTTTTTTTTAAATATATTATATTATATTAATAATAAACCGATCTATAACCGGAGATCAACTGAGATACAACCGAACCAAACTAAAGTAAAACAAAAACCTAATTAACCGAAGGGAACCATTCAAAACCGGGACGAAATTACAAACTTGCCACTGGCACTCTTTAAGGTTGCTCCCGAGTTCCGCCGCGTTGCCGACGGATATAAGCTGGAAAAGCTCGCCGCTCCTGTAACACCCGTCTCCCGGTGAACCGGAGACGCGGCATTAGGACACCCGTTGAACCGGACTCGGTCCAACCGGGACGCCAACTCAACTTGTCCCAGGTCCCAGGCGCCTTCTTCGTATTCAAAATCACCAATGACGTCACTCGACTGTATCGATCCCGCATCCGGACCTGCAAGAAAACGGGGACAGGAAAGGGGAAAGAGGCATGAGTAATTGTTTCAAACACAATTACCCAGTGAGGGCGGACTTAAGGAGCCCGCGATCCCGGTTACTTCACCCAACTATGAATCACAAGTCCTAAGTTAATATCACCTTGCAAATAGGCCCGAAGGCTTTCACCACGCAAACTACATCCACTCATGCTTTCACACTCGTGAACCCCTCTCTAGCCCGAAGGCTCACGCAACCGGCTTACCCGGTATCCCTGGGCCCACAGCCATTTCACCTGGGGAGGCTCGCCAACACCTCCCATCCGACGAATTAAAGGGCACGTACCAAACTCGTTATACGCGCCCTGTCACGAAAACACTTTCGGGGGCCCTACCACAACTACCAAGCATATCCATCATGCACAAGCAACGTTTTCGATTTAAACGATAACCTAACACTTCTACGTTCTCAAGCAATCACATCGAGACCCAACTAGCCCTACGCTACCTAGGAAAGACGACATTAACAAGGGACTATCGCCCGGAATTGAATGAGGTAAGGGAGATCACATTCGGTCCTCACCTTAGCCAAAGAAGAGGGCAAAACGGTAATTTAGCAGCCCCATTGACCCGAACAGACATTGAATCTGGAAAGAGGACAAAAAATTGAGTGAGATAGGCTTTCGTTTCGTTCGAATCGGGTTTAGTACGGTCAAGTTATGGCCCAACAAAGTTTGGTTGACTAAAAGTCAACGGTCAAGTCCAAGTCAACCGGTTGACCCGGTCAACCTAGACCCAGACCCAAGCCCAGACTGATCCAGGCCCATTTGCCATAACCGGCCCAATTTCCTAAACCAGACCCTAACCAATCTAAACCAAGGGAATTGAATTGAACCAAGAATTAGGATTGAATCGATCAAAACCAGCTCGAACCGGACCGGTCGACCCACCCGGTCAACGGCGGTCCACGGAGGTCAACGGCGGCGGCTCCGGCGGCGGCGACGGCGGCTCCGGCAGCGGCGACGGCAGATCCGACGGCGGCTCCGGCGGCGACACGGCGGTGGGCGGCGGCGGCGGCGCGTGGCGGTCCTGGCGGCGGCGCGTGGCAGTCCGGCGAGGCGCGTGGGGCTCCGGCGCGTGGCTCTTCCGGCGCGTGGATCTCACGCGCCCGGCTCTTCTCTCGGTGTGTGGAGGCGTGTGCGGCGGTGCGTGCTCCTCCGGTCGGTGCCTCCGGCTTCGTCTCGTCGAGGTGGTCTCGGTGGTGGGTTCGGTTTAACGGGGTTTGGGATATTTTGAAAGTTATGAGAAAAAACGTTTTTTTTTGTTTGAAACTTAGATCTGGGATCTCGGGGATTACCTGACGATATGGGATGACGAGATCTCGGGAATAGGGCTTATGTTCACCTCGAATGGCTCACGAACTCGACAGGGCTTCACCAGGAAAAAGAGAGATGCGTTTTAGGGGGGTGGGAGAGCTGTATTTATAGGAGAGGAAGGGGAAGCCCTAGGGTTTTAGAAGGAAAAGGGCCTGGGCTTTGGGCTTTCCTCCCTTCCTTTTAAAAAAATTTAAAAGGGCTGGGCCAGGGCCCTTACAATTACCCCCTCCCCCTTAAAAAGACTTAGTCCCGAATTCCGAGGTGCATGTTTCCCGTTCACCTCTAAACTCAAGGTACTGTCATGTTCTGGGTTTAGGGATTGACACATCGGGAAGTCCGCTCGGGAAGGCACGATATAATGAAGGAACGAATATAATAAGAATGGGGCTACATAGTTTGTAAAGGACAGAAGCAAAACATAACACGGAATCCTCGAAACTCTACTAAATAAAACCCAACACCTAAAAAAAAATCACTACGCCCTACCCCACACAAATCCCCAAGGCCCCCCAACTCTAGTCACTCGATGATTCTGGGGTCCGTAGCTCGAGGTCCATGTCTCCTCGGTACAACTGGCCTTCCTCGCTATCCCGCTCCTCAAGGTCCGACTCTGGCTCTGAATCTGAGATGATGATCCCCGGAGGTGCTGCTGCCTGCTCCTGTGCTGGTGCAGCCTGATGCTGCTGCCTCTGAGCCTGATCCCATGCGGCCTGCTGCTCATCCAACCTCTCCTGTACCCGCTCTCGGGCAGTCCTCTGCACATCCAACCAAGCGTAATCCCTGGCCTCCTGCTCCCGTCTAATCCTCTGCTCCTCAACCCAAGCCTTCTGCTGCTCTGCTCTCACCTGCTGCCTGATAAGCTCATCCCTCTGGCTCCTCTCCCTAACCCTCTTCCTGAAAACTGGATCTCTCTGGTTTCTCTCTACGGCTTCTGCATAGTGGGCGGCCATCATCACCAAGCCGTACTCTCCATACTCCTTGCCATCTGTCATCCCCTGTCGTATCTCCGGCAACAGTCCGTCTATGAACAGGTCCATCATATGAATCGGCGATCGCGGGTAAATGCATCCAGCTCTCCATACGAACAGCTCCACGTAGTCCTCCACACTCATCCCAGCCACCTGGAATGGCCAGGGCACTTCCCAGGGAAGCTCCTGCGCCTGCGGCCTCGCAGCCGACGCTCCTGGGGTGTCATCAGTCTGCGGAATCGACTCAAGTCCGAACGGCGGAAAGCCCGAGTCACGCTGATCTGCTGGTCTCACCGTCATGAAACACACATGGGCTGGCGGCTCGGGCCGGATCTCCCCAACCACATGCTCCTTCCCTGCCCTCTTCGTACCGGGTGCATCCACTGGGTTTGCAGTCGGCGGTGGAACAACTGCGGGTGTCTTCCTCGGTCGTCCTCTGCCCCTCACTGGTCTCAACCCTGGCTCAACTGACGGAGGCACGGGCCTAGTAACTGAGCTCAAAGCAGGTGGGACGGCGCCCGTGGTCACATCTGGTGCCCCGATCACAAGTCGTCTCCTCTGTCGTGGCGGTAAACTCCTCCTGGTCACAACACGGTTGCGCAAAACACTGCCTGAACTAGGGACATAATCGGACCCGGAATCGGTGCTAGAATTAGTGGACATCCTGCATAAAATATTCTAAGTGAGGTCACAACAGGAGATAATCAGTGTTACATCGGTGTTTGAAAAGATTTCGCAAAGTAACCATTTTATAAACTTTCGCAAACGTTTTGAAAAGATTGAAAACTGGGTTTTGGGGGTAATCACGAAAGCTAATCTCCCAGGGCAGAACTGGGAGACCTTAACCTAGGCTCTGATACAAAATTGTAACACCCGTCTCCCGGCGAACCGGAGACGCGGCATTAGGACGCCCGTTGAACCGGACTCGGTCCAACCGGGACGCCAACTCAACTTGTCCCAGGTCCCAGGCGCCTTTTTCGTATTCAAAATCACCAATGACGTCACTCGACTGTATCGATCCCACATCCGGACCTGCAAGAAAACGGGGACAGGAAAGGGGAAAGAGGCCTGAGTAATTATTTCAAACACAATTACCCAGTGAGGGCGAACTTAAGGAGCCCGCGATCCCGGTTACTCCACACAACTACGAATCACAAGTCCTAAGCTAATATCTCCTTGCAAACAGGCCCGAAGGCTTTCACCACGCAAACTACATCCACTCGTGCTTTCACACTCGTGAACCCCTCTCTAGCCCGAAGGTTCACGCAACCGGCTCACCCGGTATCCCTGGGCCCACGGCCATTTCACCTGGGGAGGCTCGCCAACACCTCCCATCCGACGAATTAAAGGGCACGTACCAAACTCGTTATACGCGCCCTGTCACGAAACACCCTTTCGGGGGCTCTACCACAACTACCAAGCATATCCATCACGCACAAGCAACGTTTTCGGTTTAAACGATAACCTAACACTTCTACGTTCTCAAGCAATCACATCGGGACCCAACTAGCCCTACGCTACCTAGGAAAGATGACATTAATAAGGGACTATCGCCCGAAATTGAATGAGGTAAGGAAGATCACATTCGGTCCTCACCTTAGCCAAAGAAGAGGGAAAAACGGTAATTTAGTAGCCCCATTGACCCGAACGGACATTGAATCTGGAAAGAGGACAAAAAATTGAGTGAGATAGGCTTTCATTTCGTTCGAATCGGGTTTAGGACGGTCAAGTTATGGCCCAACAAAGTTTGGTTGACTAAAAGTCAACGGTCAAGTCCAAGTCAACCGGTTGACCCGGTCAACCCAGACTCAAACCCAAGCCCAGACTGAACCAGGCCCATTTGCCATAGCCGGCCCAATTTACTAAACCAGACCATAACCAATCTAAACCAAGAAAATTGAATTGAACCAAGAATTAGGATTGAATCGATCAAAACCAGCTCGAACCGGACCGGTCGACCCACCCGGTCAACGGCGGCGGCTCCGGCGGCGGTTACGGCGGCGACACGGCGGTGGGCGGCGGCGGCGGCGGCGCGTGGTGGTCCTGGAGGCGGCGCGTGGCAGTCCGGCGAGGCGCGTGGGGCTCCGGCGCGTGGCTCCTCCGGCGCGCGTGGATCTCACGCGCCATGCTCTTCTCCCGGTGCGTGGGGGCGCGTGCGGCGGTGCGTGCTCCTCCGTTCGGTGCCTCCGGCTTCGTCTCGTCGAGGTGGCCTCGGTGGTGGGTTCGGTTTAACGGGGTTTGGGATATTTTGAAAGTTATGAGAAGAAAACGTTTTTTGTTTGTTTGAAACTCAGATCTGGGATCTCGGGGATTACCTGACGATATGGGATGACGAGATCTCGGGAATAGAGCTTCTGTTCACCTCGAATGGCTCACGAACTCGACAGGGCTTCACCAGGAAAAGGAGAGATGTGTTTTAGGGGGGTGGGAGAGCTGTATTTATAGGAGGGGAAGGGGAAGCCCTAGGGTTTTAGAAGGAAAAGGGCCTGGGCTTTGGGCTTTCCTCCCTTCCTTTTAAAAAATTTTGGGCCCGGGCCCTTACAGCTCCAGACGGTGTCATTTCTGCAAAGCGTGGAGATCCGACCCCTGTATGCGCTCCGACACCGCCGAATAAGATCCTCTCTCCTTCTCCCGACGAACGGGCTTTCTTTCGGAGTCATCCGGCCTCGTCCGGTGGAACCGCTCCCAGCAAAGCTCCGCTGCCGAAGTCGCCTCCGCCTTCTTTTCCTGGTTCGAACAAGTTTATCCGCCACAGTTGTCTAGAATCGCATCCCTCCTCTTACCGAGATGGTTTCTCTGGCTAGATTCGCATGCAACGAGGCACGGTCCAACAAATCTTCACCGCAGTCGCTTCGGTGTGGCCACTACCTCCACGATACCTTCTCGGAGGGTAAACGCCGCCCACCTACTCCTCACCGACAAGAACGAATCCCAGATCTCCTCCCTTCTCCCTTCCCGCGTTCAGCCCAGCCTCGGCACATTCTCCAGCAGAATCAAGCCACACGACTTACAAATCCGTTGAATTTGGTGCTTTTAAAATTTTGACTTGATAATCTTGTTTTCACGTTTTTTTTAAAATTTGGTTTAAGTCATAAACTTACTGTCTCTTACTATTAGAAGTTTTATTTTTGGAAGTTGAACTTTTTCTTATACACAGAAAAGTTTTCTGTTTTAAAATAGTCATTTAGCAAAAGTCTCATGTTGTTTAGATCATTTATTTATTTATTTAGTTTGATCGAACAAGGGTGCAACACGAGAACATTTGTTTCTTCCACAGCTAATAGTAGTGTATTATCCAAAGGTAATTTATACAAATACAAGTAGATGGAAGGCCTACACTACATTGGCTCTAATTTAAGAGAGCCAGCGAATGCTTTAATAATAAAATGTAGTAAAAGAAGAAGATACAAAAAAAGTCGAACAAAGGAAGTTCAACTGTTTATAAGTTTTTAGATGAAGTATCAAATTAATTGAAAGAATAAAAGAACATAGGCTTTTACAACTAGAGCAGTAAACACAACTTAGCTCAATGAAAGAATTAGTAGCCTGATATTTCAAACCACCTACGCAACAAACTTTCAAATTTGTGTGTGGTTTTGAAGTTAAGAGAAAAGGATTCGATTGCGCAGAACTTTATCAATGTTCCAACAAAGTCGATCAGTTGTAATCCCACTTGTTTGATGTTTCTTGAGTTTCCTCCACTAAAAGAATGTATAATCCAGGCAAATTTTTATAATTTAGAAATGTTCAAAATTTTGAAATGTCATGATAAAAACTTCCGAACCAATGTTTTAATTATATATAAAACTTTAATAGTTTTTATTAAATAATGTATAAAATGTTTGTGACGGTCCAAGTATTATCGATGGCAATAATTACAAGTGAAGGACAAAACGTTTTTTGGGGATTAATTTGTGGAAAGGACAATATAACTTCAAATGTCAGATTCAGTTTGTAGAATGGGTATGTATGTTGGAAGGTTTCACATGATGGCCCTTCTTTTAAATATATATATATAGATAGTACAAAAAAATATTCTAATAGAATCCATAATATATATCATATAGATAGACCAAACAGTTAAGCTCTTAATTACTCAAATTTGAGTTCTGTATAAGGGGTCTCTGAGATTTTTTTTAATCTTTTTAAAGTGATCAAGAATGAGTTGAGGATGATCCTATTTATACGGAATTAATTGCACCCATGGGTATCTTTCTCAAAAAGTAATAGCAAAATTGTATGTTTCAAAAAGATTTTGCAATTGTGTATCTTTTTTGTCTTTTAGTGGTTGTTAATGACCATTTAGCCTTAGTTTTTGTATTCTAGTTATAGATAGTTAATTAGATAGCCTATTCACATTTCACCCTTCTATCCATCCGATTTTTTTATTTTTATTGATTATTTTCTTTTCTCTTACTTTCTCTTTCTTACTTTTTGAGTTATTTTTTACCCATCATGTTTTTGACGGTGGATAGGCTAAGGTAGATGATGATTCCAACAATATAAACCGCCGGAATGAAGATAAAATAGGCCGATCTACCGGAATTCAAAAAAAAAAAAAAAATTCGGACATAATACGGAATTTGCGAATGGATAGTTTAGAGTAGATGTCCATAACATGTATCCACATGGATATTTATGATGAACAAGATGCTTAACAAGATGATTTAATATGAATGATGATGGACAAGATGCTTAACAAGATGGTATAACATATGATTATTCGTGGATGCTTAACAAGATTGTATAACATATGATTATTCGTGGACACGAAAGTATGTTGGACGATCACATCTCATGCTTAACAAGTGATTTAACATACGATGGACAAGATGCTTAACAAGATGGTTACCATTGGTACACGTAGATGATGGATAATAGTTAACAAGATACTTACCATGGGGTACAAAAGTATTTGTGATCCGTGGATACAAAAGTATGTTGGATCGATTACTCGTGGACACTACCACGGTTATATTAAATGTTAAACGCTTATGATGGACAATAGGATGGTCAAGAGATCACATTATTGTGATCCGTGGACACAAAGTATTTGGGTTAGATTATTTGTGGACACTAAAATGACTTATATCACATGTTAAACACTTATGATGGGCAATAGGGTTATGTGGTAGTATCCACGTGGATAGATATTGTGGATATCTATTCATAACTATCCACTCGTAAATTTTTTTTATGTCCAATTTTTTTTTTTTTGGAATTTCGGTAGATCGATCGATTCTCTCTCCATTCCGGTGATCTAAATGGCCGAAAATCTTATATATTGAATCCTATCCACCATTCAAAAAACAAAGGGTGAAAAAATGTAAAAGTAAGAGAGAGTATGGAAAGGAAAAGAAAAGAAAAAAAGAAAAACAAAAAAAGAGTGATTAATTTTCGGTGGGGATAAAATTATCTTTTTACCTGTGGGTCCTACAAAAAAAGATACATAAATGCAAAGAGATTTGGAAAGATACAAAATTGAAGTAAAAAAATTAAAAAGATACAGTGAGTGCAATTCACCCATTTATACGGGAAAAAAAAGTTTCGATGTTTTGGGGGTTGTGATCGCATGAACCTTTGAAAATAGGCTCGTTTTGTTAGACCATGTCCATTGGGGATCCTTAACAGTTTTTAGGCTCAGTTTCTTAGGAGCTTTTGTTTTAAAATAAATGAAAAATAGATATATTGTTAAGGATCGATCCTTAATTAAGGATTTTAAGGACCTGTATCTTAGCAACGTGGCACTTTTTCATTTGTCCTTTTTTTTTTTTTGCCGGTAGAAACCAGATTTTTGTTTTGTTCTTCCGGATTTCGAATGATGGAGAAAAGAGTGGAAGCAGGAGAGTATCATTCCAAGGATTTCGAATGGGAATTTTTGAAGAATTCGGTAGAGAATGATTCTTCTCTCTCCCACCATCTCCAACCCCATGAAGAACATCGAGATTCCTCCTCCTCTGCTTCACCAGATTCGAAGCCACACTCCCATCACTCCTCGGGAAAGTTCTTCAAGGTACACACAACATAAAAAAAATTCACATATCACTCTCATATGTTCCGATTCCAAATCCCTTTTAAAACTAAGAATTTGATGCTATTGAGATTCCGTAATTTTCTAGGTTTTTGTTTTTCTCGGTTTGAAATCAGCAATATCAATTACAGTTGATAAAAGCTTGAGTTGGTGTAGCAATGGAAACTTGCGGTAATTTTTATAGAGAGATTGACTGTTAATCAGCAGATTTGAATGTATAATTTTATATGAATGTCTAATGTGTAGAAAATCGATGCTGGTTTTGTGAAAAACTGAGAGACTTTGAAAGGATCATGGTATTAACAAACGAGGGAGAGTTCTGTTTATACTCTAGTTGATGTTTACATGAAATTAGTGTTTATTCCTAGATGGTGTGTTGCTTTCTTTATTTGAGTGAAACTAATTTGGACTTCTATAACTTGTGAATCTGCAGGGTTGGCAAAACCTCTTTGATGAATCAGTATCCTACTTATTTTTTGAATGGAGTAACAAGTAATACTGTAGTAGTTTTCTAGATATGGAAAAACAGATTCTTTGGTCCTGACTCCTCATTATATGATTTGGCGAG
The DNA here is from genome assembly GCA_030180135.1 of Orychophragmus violaceus. NCBI lineage: Eukaryota > Viridiplantae > Streptophyta > Magnoliopsida > Brassicales > Brassicaceae > Orychophragmus > Orychophragmus violaceus. The sequence continues at coordinate 36,927,172 of CM058238.1, forward strand.
TTCGTGCTTTTGTTTTGGTTTAACATGATAACTTCAGATATGTGAATAAAAAGTTCAGCAACCAATACAAAGCAACCATTGGAGCTGACTTCTTGACCAAAGAAGTACAGTTTGAAGATTGACTTTTCACTTTACAGGTTTTTACTAGTGCCTTATCAGTGTATTAAGTTTTTTTCTTCAGTAAGCTGCATGTGCTTAGCACAATGGTGATGTAGTGGTAGTGTCAGGCTATTATTTGCGTTCTCTGGGTGACTTAGTTAGATTTGAATGAGACAAGTCAGTAGGATATATTCATGAGGTTCTTAAGAGCTTTGTGAGTGGCAAGCTGAACTCTAGATTTTTTGATATCTTCGTGAGTGGCAAGCTGAACTCTAGATTTTTTGATCTTTAATACCATGTGCAGGGTGGAATTAGCCAATTTTCTGAGGAGATAGCTCGTCTGTTGAAATTCTCAAGTGGGTTTGAGGTGAGCTAGCTATTGTTTTAGCCTTGTTGCAACTTTCGTTTGGGTACTACTAGTTTCTGGGTCAGATTTGATATTGATTATGATTCTCTGTTATAAGAATTTGTCTTCTACAATCTTATTTATAACACCATTGATTTGATCCTTGTTCATTCTTGTCTTAGTTTGAATTTTTAATTTTAGAAACCCCCCAAATAAGGTAACACCAATGGAGGAGTCAAATGCTCTAAGGTTCTTAACTATTCTTAACTTACAAAAATATTAATAAAGTAATTATAAGAAACCCATTTTGGGTAACACCAATGTGGGTGCTCTTATGTTGGTGCCTAGTTGAACTACATTTGGTGGACGATAGATCTCTATTTAGTTGAAAACACATATCGACCAAAATTCTCAATCCGTAACTTTGGCCACAACGACATAAGCTTTTCGTATAGATTTTTCTTTTTTTCTTTTTGTCAAAGGATTTTCATTAATAAAAGAAAATATATACATATTTTTTACAAGATATTAAATAAACAAATCCCATTAAACCTAAAAAGCCCGAAATAAACTAAATTGGGCGAAAAGTCCTTACAAAATCGGTCCATAAACGAAACGTAACTCTAGCACAAGGACTGCCGCCGCCGCTAACGCTAGAGACTGCCGGCACCACCACCTCCTTGCCCGGATGAAGCCCGCCGATGAAACCGCAACCTTGAGTCGTCGAAACCATCCTTAACCACCAAAAGGATTAAAGAGCGTCTGAGAGTTGGACTATGCCCAGATAACAGGCTGTCAAAGTCGTCTTTGCCGGAGTTCGGCGGTGAAAGGCCGCAGACCGGTTCCTAGAAACCGTCGCCGTAATCAGCCGCGAGGGTATCCCGTTCACTCTGTGCGCCGCCCTCATGGCTATAGGCTAGTGAGGATACCTAAGTTCAGGCATGCCCCACCACGCTACCCCGCCGGCGCAAACTCCTCCTCCGAACCCCCGGCCAACACCAAACGCACCTAATCGAAGCCGGCAGAGAGAAAGATCGGAGCCTCCGCACGACAGATCTGGGGGATACATCACCGGATCCCATCCCCAAGGGTCCGGATCTGCACAGATCCGCCGCCAGCAGACCACCGACAAACCAACACAAAGCTCGAAACCACCGAAGGCCCGCCACAACTTCTGGAAAACATTGTCGCCACTTCGCTGATGAGAGAGCAAGGGCTAAAAAAGAAGAAGGAAAGAGCCCTCTCATAGCCTTGATGGAAACCATCGGTAGCCGGAGAAGCAACCGGAGAAGATAAAATATGCCTTCACATAGAGAGAAAATGGGGTTAGAGAGAGGTTCACTTTTCTTATGGATGTTAAATGCATGCGTCATTTTTATCCTTGAAATTGTCCGTGGTGGCCATGATCACATAGGTTTTGCATCGTTGCTTAGACTGTTGCCTGAATATTTTCTTCCATCGAATGCAAGAAAAACATGACAAACTGCTAAGGAAGTATATTATACGTAAGGTTCAAAAAAATTTATTATACTGTACATACATCATTCATTTAATAAAAAAAATAATATGTTACATTTTTTTAGAACTAATATGTTACATTTTAGATTAAAAAAAATGTTACACTAATGTGCTGGCAGAGACAGAAAATAACTAGTTTCATGCCATTGATCATATATTGGCTACGAAAAGGTTGGAAAAGGCTACGAAAAGTGCCATGCCGTAAGTATGAGGGGTTGTTGACCCCAAAAAAAGTATGAGGGTCTCATCAGGTAAAACAAAACAGTTCATTTTATTTTAAATAATAATAAGAGAATAACTCTTAACAGGTAGCGGTGGAGTATTTTGGTGAGCTATTTACTACCAAAAATCCATCTGAGTTTGAGGAATTCTTGCAAGAAATACCGTTGTCTATTACAGTGCAGATGAATGAAAGACTTATGGCCCCTGCCACGGAAGAAGAAGTTAGGCAAGCACTGTTTATGATGCATCCAGAGAAAGCTCCTGGACCGGATGGTATGACGAAACTTTTTTACCAACAATCTTGGCCAATTGTGAAAAAGGATGTTACGAATTTGGTTAATCAATTTATAAGGGATGGGGATTTCGATCCAAGATTGAACACGACTAACATATGTCTGATTCCCAAGACATAAAGACCAACTCGGATGTTGGAATTACGGCCTATTAGCCTTTGCAATGTGGGTTATAAAGTGATATCCAAGGTTTTATGCCAAAGATTAAAAAAGCTCTTGCCACAACTTGTTTCGGAAACACAATCAGCTTTTGTTGCAGGAAGATTGATCTCAGATAATATTCTTATTGCCCATGAAATGTTTCATGGACTGAGAACAAATCCATCGTGTAAAGAGAAATTTATGGCAATAAAGACAGATATGAGCAAGGCTTACGACAGTGTGGAATGGGTTTTCATTGAGCATCTTCTTATTAAAATGGGTTTTACTAGACAATGGGTGGACCGCGTAATGAGATGTGTCACTTCAGTAACTATAGAGTTCTTATAAATGGGCAACCGCGGGGACATATAATCCCACAGAGGGGACTTCGCCAAGGAGATCCACTGTCTCCATACTTATTTATCCTTTGTACGGAAGCTTTAATAGTAAACATCAAGAAGGCGGAAAAGGAAAAGCAACTTACGGGTTTAAAAGTGGCAAGAAAATGCCCTCCGATATCACATCTACTGTTTGCTGATGACAGTCTTTTCTTCTGCAAAGCAAATAAAGAGGAATGTCAAACAATTTTAAGGATTCTTAAGGAATATGAAGGGGTTTCGGGACAGGAAATTAATTTCTCCAAATCATCACTGCAATTCGGACATAAGGTAAAAGAGGAAATAAAAGAGGAAATGAAATCGATATTGGGGATTACAACTATAGGTGGGATGGGATCTTATTTAGGAATAGCGGAAAGTCTTAGCGGATCAAAGACACATATTTTTAACTTTCTATAAGATAGGCTCCATGGGAGAGTGAATGGTTGGACTACAAAGCTTCTTTCGAGAGGGGGTAAAGAAGTCATGATTAAATCAGTAGCAACCGCGTTACCAAATCATGTAATGTCATGCTACCGCCTACCAAAGACGGTAACCACGAAATTGACGAGTATAGTATCCCGTTTTTGGTGTAGTTCAGGTGGGTCAGGTTCAGGCATGCATTGGATGGCATGAGATAAATTATGCAAAGGCAAAAACGATGGTGGAATTGGATTTCGCGCTTTTATGGATGTTAATACGGCCTTTCTTGCAAAACAATTGTGGAGGTTGATTGATAAACCAGACATATTGTTTTCAAAGGTTTTCAAGGGAAGGTACTTTCGGAATACGGATCCTCTGGATCCGATAAAATAATATTCACCATCGTATGGATGGATGAGTATTTCCTCGGCTAGATCTCTGGTTAGAAAAAGACTTATTAAGAGGGTGGGAACAGGAGAGTCTATTTCAATATTGAATGATCCATGGATACCATCCTATCGCCCGAGACCAGCAAAACAAGAAATGAATATCATACAAGAACTAACTACGGTGGATCAACTGATTGATCATCAAAGTAAGCAATGGAATATGCAGCTAATTGAGATGATCATTGATCCGGAGGATGTCCCCATAATTATGAGCATTCCATTTAGCCGTCGGAATCGACCATATTCAAATGGATGGCATTTTACAAAATCAGGGAAATATACATTTAGATCAGGGTACCATACAGAGAGAGATTTCTCTGAGAGGAGAGAGCCTATAATCATTACGGAACCAAGTATAAAAAGTCTGCAAGCTCACTCATGGAAGATTAAATGTCCACCCAAGATTCGGCATTTCATTTGGCAATCACTATCAGGGTGCCTTCCGGTTACAAAAAACTTAAAGGGAAGAGGGATAAGATGTGATACCCGCTGTATTCGGTGTGGAGTAGATGAGGAATCAATAAATCATGTTTTATTTGAATGTCCACCAGCAATTCAAACATAAGCATTATCTCAAATACCAACAAACCCGGAGATCTTTCCCACAACATCTATCTACACGAATATGGATTATCTATTTTGAAGATTACCGCCAGATAGTAAGATAGATATCTATCCGTGGTTAATATGGTATATTTGGAAAAGTAGGAATGATATGGTTTATAGTAATATCGATCGGAGTCCTCAGAAAACATTAACACTAGCAGAAATGGAATTTGTTACATGGGGAGATGCACAGTTAGATGTGGTACAAGATTCCATGACAGGAAAAGGGAAAGGAAGTTTTTCCGGAAATGAGTTGATTATCAACGGTCAATGGTGTTTTGTAGACGGATCTTGGAAGGATGGTGATCAATTTATAGGACAAAGATGGTATAGTTGTTTCGAGAGAGATGATAATGTTTTGATGGGGGCAATGAATATCAGAGCCAGCTTATCCCCACTTCATGCAGAATTCGAAGCCCTTGTTTGGGCTATGGAGTGTATGAAGTTTCATCAACATAAAAACATTACATTTGCCACGGACTGTTCAGAATTGGTGAAGATAGTGTCGGAACTAGAAGAATGACCAGCGTTCTCGATTCATTTAGAGGAGTTCCAAGGAAGAAAGGACTACTTCACAACATTTAATCTCATCCATATACCACGCACAAGTAATTTGATGGCAGACAGAATAGCACGGAGTGCCCGCCTCAGACCATCATATACAATCCACGTTGGATCGGAACCGCCAATTTGGATTAGTGAAAGTTAGGTTGCTTTACTTTATTCTGATGTTAATATAACCTTTTAATTTGCTATATAAAAGTGGATTATCTATTGGATTAGTGAAAGTTAGATATACATCAGAATAAAGTATTGATATATAAAGAAAATATAACTTTTTAATTTGCTATATAAAAGTGGATTATCTATAACTATCATATTTATTAAAACTGACACTTCAAAACTATTTTCGTATTTATCATCTTAATATTTTTATTTATATATAATTATATATATATATATATCTAAAATAAAATAATTTTAAAAATTAATATAATAAGTAATAAAATTATCAATATAATTATAAGTTAAGATTAACAGAGTAAAAACATAATTTCATCAAAAACAATCAAATAATCAACCATTTTAAGAGTGAATAAAAGCTTAAGATACTTTTCAATTAATATAAATAGTATTATTTTATGTGATTATATATACATGTGGAACCTGTAGTATCTTATGCTTTTAACAAAAAAAAAATATATATATGTGGAACCCTAAAATTTACTAATATGAGTGAAGACTAAGGTGTTTTTTTAGCCTAAGTTTAATGTCTCAAATTTTATAAAATAAGCACGGCTTTGGCTACAAATATTATACATTTATAATGTCATTGATTTTTGTCAATTGGTTTAAATTACAAACCATTTACTTTATTATGGCATTATTTTTTTTATTTAAACGTTGTTCATTTTCAATCATATATATTCGTCGTGCATGATGGGTTTGCATACATTTGTATTGATTCGAAAAATTACTAATTATCTTTCCAATAATGTAACTGAACCACTGTAATACTTAACAATAAATACATAATGTGTCTTTCTTACAATCGGACAATTCAATTACTATTGTTATCAAATAATTTTTTTTGAATTAAGCCAAACTTTCTCTAACACATTCCTCCATGCACAACAAATGGTCCTCGGAATGGAGACTTTCCGCCTTAACTCTGCAGCTTTCCGTCTTGATTCTACATCCTTCCACCTTTAGTGAAAGCTTGTTTCGACCACCAAATTTTCCTCCAGGTCCTCCAAATTCTTCATCTAGAGTTGGCTCATTTTTCTCCTCTGTTGCAAAGTCTCTCGATTTCGTCTCCGGCTACATGTTCTATGCAGTCTCTACCTACTAGAATGGATGTTGATAAAGACTCATATGTATGGTCTAGCATCTCTCAAACTACTGACAAGTCTTTGGCGGAAGTAGATTTTTATTTGATCTCCAAATCTTCTAAAAACACTGCTGCAGCTTATGGATCTAGATCTGCAATTATAATAAAAATTTTTTAATGTTGTCACTTTAAAAAGCTCTTCTCCTTTAATAACAAATACTGCAGCGGAAAAAATTGGGGATGCTTCTACTTATGTTAGTACTATCATACTTCAATTTGGTAATGTGGTCATTATGGATGGATCTGTGGTTCAGAGTGGTGGCCCTACCAATCGATCTATTGGTGCGATTCTGAATCCAAATAGTTTTGATTCCAATGTGAAGATGGGTCCCCTGAAAAATGCTAATGTGAAGAATGGGAAATCCTCTATTGAGCTTCCTGGTATTCCTGCCACTGAGAATATCATAAATCTTAACACTGCCACTGCGAATTCTTCTGCTGAGCTTCCTGGTATCTCTCACTTGAAGCAGACTCATTCGCTTGTGAAGAAAATAAGGGAAATGTGGATCGAAGTCTTAAAAGGCAAGGTCTGGTTCTTATGTCTGCTAATGGGTGTTCTAAGGTTATTATTTCTTAGAGGTTTATCAACGAGGTGCAGAGCTTCATAAGGAATTTCTCAACTGCTACTTATGTGGTCGAGCTCCTCCTTATAAAAATATTCAAAGTGTCATCAACTATATGTGGGGTAAAGGAAAACACATAGAGATTCATACTAACCTGCCTGCAAACTCGATGATTGTTAGAGTTCCCAATGAATTCATCAGAACTAAGATCTTGAAGAAAATAATTTGGTACATTGGTGATTCAATGTTTCATGTTCATCAGTGGGGATCTTTTCACTTTGCTTCTTCCCCTCATCTTCAATTCATCTCTACATGGGCCCATCTGCGTAATATCCCTTTGGACCTTCGATCTCTGGAAGGATTAGGTTGGGTGGCAGGAGCTTTAGGTGAACCTAAATAAACCGATGACTTTACTATTAATATGGTCAGCCTTGTTATCTATCATGTCAATGTAGAAGTTGATATGACTAAGTCTTTGCCAAGGCTTATAGAGCTTCCGAGGGGTGAAGGTTTTATGATCACGGTTGAGGTTGATTATCCTTGGTTGTCTCCATCTTGTACTAACTACAAGTACTAACTGCAAGGGATTAGGGAATATATCTAGAAAGTGTCTTCTTCCTCCTAAATATCCATCTACTATCATTGCTAACTCTACTATTTTCCCTCATGTTAACAACTCCAGTATTTTTGCTGAAGCTACCGCTGCTGGTACGACCAAGCAAGAACTTTGATTTTGACACTACTAACTCCTCTCTCTCGCCTTTGGTGGAGGGGATAGCTATTGCGGATTTGATCTTAATGCAGGATGCTCCACAAGAATCTATGCGGAGATTTTCTTCACCTGCTTGATCATCTTCTCCCACTCATCAAATATATCCCTTCAGACCCCAAATGGGGAAGGATTGCTCCTTTGATGATAAATCTGGAAAGAACCGAAGTCTTAACTCTAAGGATTCAGGTATTTCAGACCTGAAAAATCTTATTGTGGATGTTAAGAACTTATCTTTCAATCGAATGTTTGAAGAGGCTCAATCTCCCCCTTCTTCAACTGGTTATGATAAGTCTTTGGCAGTCACAGTTGGTAATGATCTGTCTTTGAAGTGTGAAATTGTTTACTCCATCAACCCTCAGGATGTTCCTTATGTTATAGTCCTTCCTGCTTCGATTACTGCTTCAGGAGTTCCTTATCTACACAGTCCGATCTCTGACGTTGATCCTCTGGCCAAGCCGAAAAAGTATAAATTTCATTTTCCACCTCCGGCAAAGCCTCCATTACTGCAATTGGCTTTCCCCAGTGTTGTTGATAATTTATCCATGGGATTATGTCCTGCTGATAAGTCCCCTTCCCTGGTTAATAAGCTTGAGACTGCACATACTGACTTGGTTGCTTCCATTAAAAACGCTGATGAAGGTCCTGGCAGTACAATTATCTATGATGAAATGCCAACTTTTCATTTGGATCCTTCTTTTGATGGTCGCATCTCCACCATAGGGGAGTGTAACCATAACCTATGAGTCAGGTCTATTTTTTGAATGTTAGAGGTCTAAATGACTCTAGAAAGCATCAACCTTTTGCTAACTGGTTGTTTACCCATCAACTATGTTTTGGTGCAATTATGGAAACACATATTAAGGAAAATAATCTGAACCTAATAATGTCTAAAGTTTGTTGAGGCTGGAATTTTACCTCGAACCACGCCTCTGATGAATATGGAATGGTCATCCTCATATGGAAAGATCCAGCTAAATGTCGCGTTCTCCACCAGACATGTCAGTCCCTTACTTTTGAGATCTCTATCAGTAAGTTTTGTCTTTACGGCTGTTTACACCTTCAATCTAGCCGATGATCGTACTGATATTTGGGTTGATCTCCTAAATACTTGGAAAGCTCTCAAGCTGGATGGTAAACCATGGATGGTCGGTGGTGATTTAAACCAAATCCTACATCCGGCCGAGCACTCTTCCATTGATGTCAACACTATGGACAATACTATGTGTGAGTTAAGAGATATACTCCATAAAGCGGACCTCTTTGATCTGCGATCCCAGGGTCTTGCTTTCTCTTGGTCCAACAAGCAGCTTCTCACTCCCCTGGCAAAGAAGTTGGACATAATGTTAGTTAATAGTTGTTGGATAGATGTTTATCCGAATAGTATAGCTACTTATCTAGCGCCTGAGATCTCAGACCATAGTCCCTGCCTACTGACTTCTCTTTTCAACTACCTTAAGCAGACTCCAAGCCTTATAAGTTCTATAACTACTTGAAAAAGCATCCAAAGTTTATGAAAGTAGTCTGTTACGAGACCCAACCAAAGATCTTTCCCAACTTTTTTGGAAGTTAAAGTTAATAAAATAGACCTCAGAAGGCTAAAGAAGGAAAACTACTCTAAAATACAAGCGAGAGTATATGAGGTTTACATGGACCATAAAACGGTGCATCGCTCAATGACCCTTCTCAACAGTTGTTTGTTGATGAAAAATCTCTCTATGATAAGTGGATTTTCCTAAAAACAATGAGGAGAGTTACTTTAAACAGAAATATATAATAAATTTTCTTAAAGAGGGAGATTTTAATACATCTTACTTTTAGAGGATTGCTCAGGTTCGTGCAGCTTACAATACGATCAAGTTTTTTATTGGATTTTGGGGATCTTCTTCTGGATCCTGAGAAGCCAATTCTCCTCTATATTGGCTCATGCTTCTGTCTCTTGTTCTATGGCTTCAGTAGATTTGTTCCAAACCATTTTGCATTATAGATGCCTCGATCCTAAGCGTGCTGCTTGTTCTTCCAACTCCTGTAGAAATAAAAGTTGTGTTATTCAAACTTAATTCAAACAAGATTCATGGGCCTGATGGTCTTTCTTATGGGGTTTTCAAAACAGATTGGGGAATCTTAGGGAGTGAAGTTATTGAAGTTGTTTCTAAATTTTTTAATAGAAGCTTCCTTCCTGCCACTGCTAATGCGATTATCCTAACTCGTGTTCCTAAACACCCTAAGGCTAGTGCGATCAATGAGTATAGACCCATATTTTGTCTTAACACCATGCAGAAGATTATCTCAAAGTTCTTGGTGAACCGTTTAAAGCCTATCTTGACTGATCTTATCCTACCTAACCAGACGACTTTTATAAAAGAGAGGTCTCTTTTGGAAAATATTATTCTAGCTGGTGAAATTGTGAATGACTATCACAAAGATAAGGGTCGTAAGAGGATTACTATCAAGGTGGATATCGGTAAAGATTTTTGACACAAGAAATTGGTTTCCTGCTTACATGTTTGCGTAGTATTGATATCCCGGCTCAGTATATTCAATGGATTGAAGCTTGTATCTTCACTCCATCCTTCAGTTTTGGCTACAATGGGCTGATCCATGGCCACTTCAAAGGCAAGAGGGGGTTAATGTAGGATTATGTTGGTTCATTGGTTCAATTATCAGATTACAACCTATCACATAATCAACTAGGATCTAGGTGATTTGCAGTTGAATCATAAACAGATCAGAATCATTACCTTGTTATTAGCGCAGCGGATTGGTAATGAAGAGATCAATGAGAGCTGATGATTACCGGCTCCTCCTAGGTATCCACACGCTTACAAGCTACTGGATCAGGCTGCTAGACCAAGCTGGAACAACAGAGAGAGAGAGGACGGCCAGACCTAGAAAAATCGCAGAAGCCTTGGCTCACTGGCGCCACCCTCTTCCCTTATATGGGCCCAAGTAATTAAACTAATGGCCTATTAGGCTTTTGGGCCCAAGACCCAAATCAGACGAAAGACTGTATTTTGCCTGGCCCAATTCTCTGTACAAATACAGTAAATGCCTTGCATCTTACTGTATTAATTCCTTTTAACTTTCCCGTTAGGTATGGTGTGTGACCCTTTGGGATCATACAATACTGTTAATAAGTCCTAAACTTATAGATCAAGAGCGGGCTCTAGCAAGTCATCATGATCACCCAGTATTTATGACTTATGTCTGATCTCGACACTTATCATACTTTCTAGAGATAGTACAGTAGATTTCAGGACATTCCCAACAATCTCCCACTTGTACTGGAATCCTACATTCCCTAATCCTTTTGTCTCAATATCTCGATCTGGCATAAGGCAAGATGTGTGTCATCCTTATATAGCCAAGATCATGTTCATCGGACCAGATTTGATACTGACAATGCAAACGACTTGGGCAAGTCCGTTTGGGTGTGGCCACACTCTTACCAGCTATCAAGTCTCCGATTGGCCTAGAGATATTATCTCCATAAACGGGAGGGACAAATCCCATCTTGTTCCATCACTATGAACTACACACTTTGTAATACACCCAACCAAGGTCCTTATAGCTCCCAGTTACGAAACAGCGTTAGACAATGATCAAAGTGCATCAATCCATGTGCAGCCACATGCATGCGAACTCAGGTCTAAGGACTATACTCTATAGTCGTAGATGAGAACCTCTTATGACACAAATATTAATATCTTGTAGAGTTCTCATCAGCGGGTCATGTCCGGTCATATGCTCCCCTACATATACCTATGTGTCGACTTTGATGCCGCGCATCTATGACCCATGAAACTTGGTCATAAGTCTCAACACACTCTAGTCTCAAGTGGTTGTTGGTGTTCCAATTTCAATAACCTTCGACTATGGACACTCTGATTTATGTCATTTTGTTAAATATAGGGTTTCATGATCAAGTCTTTCTCATGTACTTCGATGGCCTATATATAATGACATGAATCATTTTGGAACGATTATTTATATCACAGTTAAAATAATCCAGAAATCATAAATTTCATAAACATAAAATATTATGTTTACATGAACCTTTCAAAACAACTAAATAAAGCCCTTTACAAACTCCCACTGAAATTAAGACTACATCTTAATTTCACTTATCCTACAGCTACAGTCCGCGACTCGTGCTTAGGTCTAAGGAGTGGCTTTGTTAATAGATTAGCAACGTTCTCATTCGTTGAAACTTGCTGATCTACTTAACACCTCTATCATTTATCTCACGGAATAGGTTATACCTACCCTCAAGGTGTTTGGACCTCTGATGTGCAGCTAGCCTCATCTATGCTAGGAATCACATCAAGTTCAGTGATGAACTCTTCTTTCCAAACAACCTCTTTCGCCGCTACCCAAGCTGCGAAATGTTCAGCTTAAGTCATGGAGTCAGCAACAGTGCCTTGCACCGCCAGACAGACACAAGATATAACCGGACTGTGACCGAAAATCATCTTTGTCTGTTGGAAACTTGCCTTTCAGACTCTACCGACTTGTAGCACCTCACTTTCTCCGTAAATCAAGAACTTATCCTAAGCATTTTCCAAATACTTGAGGATATTCATTACGTCTATCCAGTGATTCTTTGCTGGATTTGACTGGTCTTTACTTGTTTTGCTTAACATTAAAGCAACATCAAAACAAGTACGTGTCATGGCATACATGATAGATCCAATTGCCGACGCATATGGAATCTCATCCATGCATTCAAGCTCAGCAGATATCGTAGGACACTGTTTCTTGCTTAACGTAATGCCATGTGACATTGGCATAAAACCCTTCTTGGAATGCTGAAAACGTGTAGGACTTTGTCAATATAAGAATCCTGACTTTGTCCTATCAGCTCTTTTGGATCTTTATCTTTAGATCCAAAATCCAAGAACATATGTGGCTTTACCCATGTCAATTATAAAAACAACTCCCAAGCCAGTCCTTTACCGACTGCAGCATTGGAACGTTATTTCCGAGAATCAGTATGTCATCGACATACACTATGAGAAATGAAACATCGCTCCCACTTATCTATTAGTAAACGCACAGTTCCACTTCGTTCCTGTTCAAGTCAAAACCTTGACTACTTCAACATAACGAAGATACCAACTCCGATATGCTTGCTTCTATCCATGAATGGATCGATGAAGCTAACTTACATATAGTATAATTTTCGGAGTCCGGGCTCACTTTCGCTTCTGTGAATTTCGCAGGTTCGCCACTTTCAATGATCATCAGATCATGGCAATTAATCACGAGAAATCACTCTCGGATTAGTGACGGATTCATTCAGATCTGCGAACTTCAGGCTCTACAGGTGTAGATTCTACAGAAATCTGTAAATCCATCCGCTGCTCTCCCTCAACAGGTTGAGCAGCCTCCTGTATTTCTCGAATTTCTTCGAGTTATACTTTTACTCCCACTGTTCTTCTTGGAAAGAAACTTTCCTTTTTAGAAAACAAAATTCCGAACAACCTAACTTCGTTTTCGGAATGGACGTAAAAAGTAACAAGCCTTGGTTTCCCTAGGACAACCAGCGAAGTAGCACAACTACAAATACTCAGTAAAGACGAATTTGGATCATTTCCAGTCCACATTTATGTGGTGTCTTTCAACTGATATTGGTGGAACTATTTCAGCGTAAACTTAGATATTTCTAGAGCGTTATTCTTAAAGAATATCATGGAAGATTCGTGTGACTCATCTTTAATCATTTCTAATAAGATCTGATTCTTTCTCACAGAAACACCTCCAGGTTTTCAGGAGAAATGAGCTGTGAAATGACTTCACACTCATTCAGATGATCACACCATCAATGACTTAAGTATTCTCACTCGTGATCTAATCCAGAGTCTCAATACTTCTGTCACTCAGATTCTATACCTCCTTCTGGAACTCTTTCGACCATTTCAAAGAATTCCGACTCGTGTCTCATCAAATGAACACAGTCATACTCACTGAAGTAATCAGTAAAGAAAATGAAGTACAGAAAATTTTCTCTGGCATTACTGCTCATCGGGCCACATACATGAGTATGTTTAAGGTCCAATAAGCCTTTGGGCCTTTCTCTAGCTCGGCTAAGATGGGCCCTTTGTCTTTTGGTCCAGTAAGCAGAATTCAAGTCTCATAAGATATCCGATCAAATGAGCCCAAAAGTCCATAACTATGGGATTTCTGAATCCGACTCACTCTATGTGACCAAAAAAAAAAAAAAATTTACGCCAAGAAAAATCAGGTTTAATTCATCAGATTTAAACCAATTCGATATTTATGTTACATTTAGGCACTCTTTGGTTTAAGATATAAAACCCATTCCTTGAATAGGGTGCTACAATTAATATTTCATTAAGATCAAAAGAACAAAACTTGTCTTTTATCAAAATAAAAACATTCAAATTCTTACAAGAAAATGAAAGACAACTCTGCTTAAAGCAGGTACATTGTAGCAATTACTTAATAAAACCAAGCCTCAAAGGCATCTACAAGTGAAAACCCTACGGCTGAGGCAGCATCCATAGCTCCTTCCAGACACGCAGTTCCACTTGCCCTTTCTTCAACGTTCTACTGCTGCTTAGGCTCTGCATATTATAACAAATATCAGTGCCACAACCAGTATTCAATACCTATAAGGTAGAACTTGAAGTAACAACATGAATACCTGAGGAAATAGTCTCATACATCACTTTCAACTCCTCATAATCTTCCATGAATTTAATGCAATCTCTCTTCCAATGCCCAGCCTCTTTACAGTAGCAGCACTTACCAACGTAAGATGTATCTGACTCGGGCTCAGAAGACACAGGCTTGCCATGATTCAAAATCTGGACAATTTTGTCTTCACCCTTGTCAGCACTAGGTTTAGTAAACCTACCCTTCTCCATTATGAGATTATACAGGGTACTCTTCACGTTTGGCTCAACTGTCTTGAGCATTTCATGCAGTTCAGTCAGCGTCTTCGTTAAGCCTTTCTTGATATAGTTCCTTTTGAACTTATCATAGCTTGACGGCAGTGACTGCAGAATGATCTCAGTTGCCAATTCTTGGCTAACTGGATAATCCAGTTTCCTCAGGTTATCAATGTAACCCATCATTTTACTGACATGAGGACTTACTGGATGATCATTTGGTAGCTTGCAGCTAGTGAGAGACTTAACCAACTGGTATCTCTCCACTCTTACCTGCTCCTGAAATTTCAATTTCAGGCTGCTGATCATCTCTATTGGCGACTCCATGTTCTCATATTGCTTCAGCAAATCTGAGTCCATGGTAGCCAATAGCAGACCACGCACATCTACCGCATCATTATAATTCTTATTCCAAGCATCATATACTGCATGAGAGGCATTGGACCCGATCCTCTCGGGGAGAGCTCTCTCAAGGACATAGTCCTTTCTCTCCTGCCTGAGGACTAGCCTCAGGTTCCGCGACCAAGTCAAGAAATTTGATCCGTTCAGTTTGTCCATCTCAAGGACAGACCGGATCGAGAAAGTGTTTTGATTGTTTGTGCTAGTCATAACTGAAATTTAGAGATAAATAGAGTTTTAGTTATTTAGTTCATAAAAGAGTAATCTTAACAACTTATAAGAAAACTCGCATTGTATTCAAAATTTCTTTGTTTATCCTCATAAGAATACAATGATTCCGAGATCCATGTTAAACTAAAACCAAAGTGGGCCACTGGCCGTCACCCAGAATTAGCTAACTAGGTAAGCATACACACAGCTAGTTACATCTCATATAACTCTCGGTTGTGAATTGGACCCGAGGCCCAAATTCACCAGATGTCTCAAGGCCCGGGACTCCCGATGGCCCAGTCAAGGAAACCAATCTCTTACAGCCAAATAATCATTAAAGTCTGGGACTCCCAATGACAGTAATGACTATGTACTACTTTACTTACGCAAAAACAGACACCTCACACTGTAAGCCATATCTGTAATTGAATAAGCGTTAAGTAGCTGACAAGATTGGGCAAGACATCCAAGCTTGATATTTGTTTTGAGGAATTTAGGTTTTCCTTCCAAAATAGAAGATTACTATTTTGGGAAACTTTCCATTTCAGGAAACTTACTAAATTTGGAAACTTTCTATTTTGGAAAACCTACTTATTTTAGAAACTTTCTAAATCCGGAAACATACTATATTTAGAAATTTCCTAACATGCCAAAATTAGAAACTTCTAATCAAAGAAACTTTCTAATTTAAAGTTTTATTAAAGTTTTCGGTTGTGTCACAAATTATAGGCCCAATTCTTGGCCCAAGACCATAGAATTCCAATTGGCCCAATAATTTGACATAACCGAGTCGGTTCATTAATTCTGGTCCAAGACCAAATTAACTACTAAATCCAACTGGTTATTTACTAAACCAGACCAGCTCTAAATTATTTGGTCCAACCAAATCAAACTTAGACCAGCCTTCGGTTTAGGTTAAAATTCAATTTTTGAATTTAAATCCGGTTTAACCAGAAATTAAATAATACCAATTGCATTAAATAATTTCCAGCAAACCGCGATTTGGTTAACCGCTTGAACCACCAATTAAATTGGATCGGTTCGGTTAAGTCCAAAATCAGGAAGAAATAGATTGGTCTAACCAATCAATTTTAGCTGATTTTGACCTAACTTGCGGGTTAAGCTTAAGCTAACAATGAAACACAATCGGATTGATCGGTTCATTGTCGCGGGTTAAGGAAGGACGAACCGCGAAGCTCGGCTGAACCGATTGGCTACTCGCGGAACGTATGCCTCGCCAGCATATCGATCGATATGACACATACATGTCGATCGATACACGCGTGCATCAGCTCGTTGCGATCGGGTCATCGGGACAGCGATAAGCAATCGATCCGATTGATATCGATCGATATCCCGCTCCCTCGTCGATCGATACGGGCGTCCACATCGCATACCGATGGGTTTCAATCGGATCATGCGATTTTCAAATTAGGTTTTTCAAGTTTTCTAATCAAATTTTACTCATTAAAATCGATTCAAAACATTTAAAACAACCTAGATATGATCCAAACAGCAAAAACCTAACGACCTAGGCTCTGATACCACTGTAGGATTATGTTGGTTCATTGGTTCAATTATCAGATTACAACCTATCACATAATCAACTAGGATCTAGGTGATTTGCAGTTGAATCATAAACAGATCAGAATCATTACCTTGTTATTAGCGCAGCGGATTGGTAATGAAGAGATCAATGAGAGCTGATGATTACCGGCTCCTCCTAGGTATCCACACGCTTACAAGCTACTGGATCAGGCTGCTAGACCAAGCTGGAACAACAGAGAGAGAGAGGACGGCCAGACCTAGAAAAATCGCAGAAGCCTTGGCTCACTGGCGCCACCCTCTTCCCTTATATGGGCCCAAGTAATTAAAATAATGGCCTATTAGGCTTTTGGGCCCAAGACCCAAATCAGACAAAAGACTGTATTTTGTCTGGCCCAATTCTCTGTACAAATACAGTAAATGCCTTGCATCTTACTGTATTAATTCCTTTTAACTTTCCCGTTAGCTATGGTGTGTGACCCTTTGGGATCATACAATACTGGTAATAAGTCCTAAACTTATAGATCAAGAGCGGGCTCTAGCAAGTCATCATGATCACCCAGTATTTATGACTTATGTCTGATCTCGACACTTATCATACTTTCTAGAGATAGTACAGTAGATTTCAGGACATTCCCAACAGTTAAGTCAAGGGGACCCTTTGCCCCCTTATATGTTTGTCATCGTTATGAACTGCTTGTTATCCCTGCTAAATAAAGCAATATACATTGGTTTATCTGGATATCACGGTAAGTGTGTGAACTCGAAACTGACTCACTTAAGTTTTAAAGATGACTTACTTATCTTGATAGATGGAAGAGTCAAATCTGTCAAGGGGATTCTTTAGGTTTTGCGCCAATTTGAAACTCTATTAGGATTAGCTTTAAGCATCAACAAGATTAATTTCTTCTCCTCAGGTCTGTCTGCTGCTCAAATTAGTGCAATATCAGCCTCAACCGGTCTCTTACATGCCTCCTTATCTATTCTCTACTTGGGAGTTCCTCTATGTACTAAAAAGTTAACCACTGCTAATTGTGATCCGCTTCTACACCAAATCAATTCGAAAATATCTACATGGAGTGCTAGATCCCTGTCTTTTTAGGTCGGCTATTGTTAATTATTACATTTAGAACATGTATTTCTAACTTATGGTGTTCTACTTTCATTCTTCCTAAAGAGTGAATAGACAAGATCAGTTTCCTATGTGGAGCCTATCTGTGGAAGGGATCGATTGATGGTCACTATTCGGCAAGAGTTGCTTGGGAAGCTACCACTAAACCAAAAAAAGAGAGGGAGACATAGGAATTAAAAATCTTACATGTTGGAACAATGCATGTGTGATGAGACTTGTTTGGCTCCTATTTTTCGGGTCTGGCTCCATTTGGGTTGCGTGGTTCGCGAGAGAAGTATTTCAAAACTCTATTTCTAATTTCTAGATCACGGAAAGAAGGAATGAGTTCTCTTGGTTAGCAAATAAGCTCATGAAATCCAAAACATAGGCTTTCAAAAGGATAAAAGTGAGAATATGGAATAGTAATACCTGCTTATTCTAGAGACATAATTGGACACCCTTAGGAAACTTAAAACAGTTCCTCTCCACTGGAAATCGAAATCTACTAGGGATTCCAATTGGCGCTACAAATAGTGATGTGTTCAATGAGGGTCACTGGCTTATTAGACCTGCAAGGTCAAACGCGGAGGTTATGCTTCAGTTATACTTGACTACCATTTCACTTTCTAATGAAGAAGATTAGTTCGAATGTGTTATTGATGGCAATCCTAGCTCTAAGTTGTCTACTGGTTCAGTCTATAATGATATGAGAATTAAGAGAGAAGTTGTACCTTGGTCAGAGGTTGTTTCGAGATCCCATGGGACTCCAAGGCATAGCTTCCTTACTTGGATGTTTGTGTTAAACCGGTGCCAGAATAGAGATTGCTTAATTCGATGTGGTCTATCTACTGTCGCTTTTTGACTTCTTTGCAATTCGAATTCAAAGTAATGTTGCTCGGCGTTGCAACTTCATTCCATCTCGATGTTGGTTGCTAACTCTAACCAACATGTTCTCGAGCACAAGGCCTAGAAACACAAAAGGCTGCAATTACTAGCTTGGAAATCTACTATATACTATGTTTGGAATGAGAGAAACAATAGACTACACAAACAAGAGTTCAAGACAATGGATTCTATACTTCTAATTGTTGATTCTACTTTGCGAAATCAAATCTCAGGTATAGATCACACTAATTTGTCTCTAGCTTATTTGATGATTTAAGAATGGTTCTCTACTTCCCCTTGACTGATTTCAGAGTTGGTCAGGCTCTAGTTGCTCTTTCACCTTCAACTGATGATCCTATGGATTTGGTTTTTATAGCTTTCAGGCTTGCCTTGTCTGCTTCTGCTTGGTATTATCCATGATCTCTAATATCTTGCATGTACCTTGTTCCGTTGATGTCGCCTTTATTCTTTGTATCCTTGGATCTTGTCATATAACTCTCTTCTCTCCAGTTTGCTCCAGCCATATTACCTGATACTCTCTCAATTTACTGCTTGCATGTTCTACTGCTCGTTTGGGTTTCGATTCAACCAGGTTAGTCCGCTTGGATATCCTCACTCCATTGATTGTTTGGTTTTCTAGATTTCCTTGGATCTGGTCTACATCTCTGTGGTCTACAGCTTGCTCCATCTAAGATTTCTCCAGGTTTGTTGCGGTTCCTCTGGTTCAACGATCTGAATTTTGCTTGTTTGCATGACTATCTTTTTGTCATCCTTGACCTGGATGTATGTTTGACGGTTCTCTGTCAGGTTTTTCGCTTACTGGCTCTTCTGACGGTTGACATAGAAAATATATTCACTCGATGGGATTTGATAGATCTCCTTTATGCGCCTCGCCGGATTGATTCACTCAAGGGGAAGGGAGGGGGGGGGAATTGATCAATTGGCTTTCTTCTACTTTATGTGCTTTGGATTTTCTACCGTTCCATCTTCTTTATGCAATGACTATGGGTTCATGTATTTTTCTTAGTGAATATTTGGGATTGGGTCTAGCTTAGCTGAGCTTTTATTTTTATTGCTATGGACTGTAATATTTTGATCTTTTTATTTATAATAGCAAAAATGGTTTAAAAAATTACAATTGTTATCTAAAAGTTTTTTAATTGCTGACAAAAATAAGTATTTTTATCAAGTAGATTATTGTTGTTATTTTCGAAGGCCATAATTGGAAAACAAATGATGAGTCTAAGACGTTGTTTTTACGCACTTACTGGTTACTGCGCCTCATCATTTCTTTTCTGCAAAATTTATTGTCATCTGATTAACTGTCAAATGCTGTTCATATATATCTAGAAGACTAGAACAAGATAAGTTTTGAGGGAATGTGTTAATATCTGCATAATTAACAAAATCACAACTCATTAACGTACGATTTCTTATCCATATTATTGATTAAATATTTTGATGAAATTAATTAATATTGTGAAAATTTTGTAAAATTTGATATAGAAATGATTTACATCCAATTATATATATATATATATATATATATATATATATATAAAAAATATACTCCAAAACGCTCGAAGAATAATTTGAGTGAATGATCATACCGTTGAATCTATTTGACAAAATATTTGTCTCCATATCCACCATCACCAGCATGTCACTAACATTAGTCACCATCGACACGACAGCTAATCTATTGCCGATAAGAACGAAAAATGTTACATTTTCAAAAGTAATGATCCAAAATATATATTGCAAAATGCCAAAATGTAACGCTATTTGTATCATATGTCCGAGCTGTATCATATGTCCGAGCTGTTATAATAACGAATTTGCTACACCACTAAGTTGTTACAAGCCATCAATATTTTACCATAATCTACGGCATGCAGTAAGTAATATATAGAATACGTGTTATGTTAATAATTAGGGTTTTGAGGATAAATCAAAAGTATCGACTTCAGACAAGATCGAACTTCAAGAAAGGTTTGAAAACGATAGTAATAGAAGCTGCCCAATTGTTAAATTTCAAAAAAACTTAAAATATCCCACTTGGAGGAGAAAGATATATGTATCAGAGTCCTTCTGGGGTCAGATCCCATAAGTGAAGCCCGATGAGTCATTACACAACTACAGTCGAATCGAATTAAAGGGACCACTCTTACTTAAATAATTCAGTGATTAATTGTATAATATATAGTTTTGGAGGTCGTGTCGTGGGGCAAAACATGATTTGTCTTCTTGTTCAAATAGTGTCCCAATAGTACAAGGGTTGTTTTGTAGGAAAGTCAGTGTTTAGAGTATTGTCGAGGGCAAATCAAGATAAAAGTTTCGTCACTGTACTGCAGGTTTCGTGATGGTCCTATATATCAATCCCGCCATATTCGCGTTTCAATAACTTTTGAATAGATCATATTCCTCGTGTTTATGTTACAACAAACAAAACAAAAATATTTAAAGAATGGAGGACATCATCATTATCATTTATTTTGTTTCCTCCCAAGTATTAATTGATGTATATTCGCTATTTGGAACCATACACTTCATTTCTCGTCAGAACAAAGAAGAAAATATAAATAAGGGCAACCAGTCATGTATAGCCATGGGCAAAATATCGAAGAACCGAACCAAAACAGATTCGAATTAGGAGCCGTGTCGTGAAAGATCAAATGCTCAATATATTGGATTCTGAAAACTTGTATTTATTCATCAATAGCTAACATGACACAACCCGTCCCAAATGAACCGGGATCGGCGTTGTGCGGCACCAGTCGGACCGAACAATTGAACCGGACTGCCTTTCAATCGCTCCCAGGAACCCGTACGCTCCTTTCGATTCAAATCCACCAATAGCATCAGACGATCGGTCAATCCTACATTCGGATCTGCGAGAGGAAAATAATGGGAAAGGAAAGAGGACTGAGTAATCGTTTCAAACAAAATTACCCAGTGAGGGCGAATTTAAGTAATCCGCGATCCCGGCTTATGTAGGGTGCTGAAATTCGGAAGCAAAAACTGTTTGATAAAACCAATGTAAAACGATTGAGGAAAACGATTTAGCGGAGGCGAGATGATCTCTTTCCTTAATTCAAAATATCTCCCGCAGTGTAACGGTTTGATGAGATAATGAATCCCAGGATACAACCGCTATGAGACTAAGATCGTGACACTCGATCAAAGAATCTGCGAACTGTAATTCTACGAATACTCTCAGACTTACTTTTGATAGAAGAAAGAAGACAAAGAGATTGCTGGTTTTTCGAGTTGTGAAAAGTTTTAGACTGTAAAAGATTATTTTTGTGAGTAGTGAGGAGTTTCAAATACATAGAAGAGAATAAGGAGAGTCAAACTTGCGCAGAAAGAATCTCGCAAAACGTTACGGAAATCGTGTAACTAAATGCGGAGATCTTACGAAGTTAATGGTCGTAAGTTACAAATATTCGAAATTAATTTTTGAATTAATTTGTTTAATGGGTCAAAAATTCTTACGAACTCTGTCCAAAAAATATACGTGCGGGAGCCTCTTTAGAGGCTCATTCCACGAACCACGAACCACGAACCTCGAGCCGGCCTGACGGCGGCATCGCGCGTGTGTGTTCCCTTCTCTCTCTCCATAGCCATGTAACCAATTGTATGACCATGTCTATATATATACTACTCCAAAACTTCTCTTGCTTCCAATGTGGGACAAATTAAGTTCCACTTAAGTTTGGAGAGTATAAGCGAAAAATCACTGTGTTTGAGATAGTAGCATGTTTCAGCTTTGAACCACTCATTGTTAATATATGTCGGGTCTACTCGGCCAGGTGGTGAACATGATGTCTTGAACCACCCAGATTTTTATGTAAACCGAGACAACATGTATAACCCAGTTTCATTTTCTCGTAGAATTAAGTTCTCTATTGTGTCATTTTGGCCTTGAACATGCCTGGTTAGTCATGAGTGAACTTGGAGAATTTAGCCTGTTGTTCATTCTCCAAGAAACGGCCCCATTTCACACTCACTAGGTGATTTGCCAGTAGTCTTTGTTTTAAGAAGTATTTTTAATACTCCACTGATATATCAAAGCTATAGACTTATCATTAAAAGCTATGCTTATCCTTTTTACACACATAAACCTTATGTATGTTAGCACTGTTATCATCTTGGAAACAGAGTATAGACTTGAAGTCTTTCAGTGCTTGATAAGATTATGTTCAATTTAGTTTTCCCTTTGAACCTGACATCTTGGGATCTCCAGTCACGTAGGTGGGGTTTCCATCAAACATCCTCTTGAGTTATAGGCTTTAAACCCATTCCCTTCGATGATTTTACAACTTGATCTCGTGACAAACCTTTAGTAAATGGATCCGCTAGGTTGTCAGCTGATTTGATATAATCTATTGTGATTACACCACTTGAGATCAGATGTCTAATGGTTTTATGTCATCTTCTTATGTGACGTGATTTACCATTATAGAGATTATTCAGTGCCCGGGCTATAGCCGATTGGCTATCGCAGTGTACACATAATGCCGAAACTGGTTTCTCCCACAATGGAATATCTTCGAGGAAATTCTGAAGCCATTCAGTCTCTTTAGCAGCTTTGTCTAGTGCTATGAATCCAGACTCCATGGTTGATCTAGCCAGTAGAGTTTGTTTGGAAGATTTCCATGATACTGCTCCACCTCCTAGGGCAAAGACATATCCACTTGTAGATTTTGAATTTTTAGAATCAGATATCCAGTTTGCGTCACTGTATCCCTCCAAAATTGCGGGTTCTCTACCATAGTGGAGACCATAACTTTTCTTATGTCTTAAGTAATTTAATATTCTTGTTATAGCTTTCCAGTGTTTGTGACCTAGATTACTTGTGTTGCGACTTAGTACGTTTACTGCATGTGCCAAATCTGATCTAGTACAGTTGGTTAAGTACATAAGACTCCCAATAACGTGTGCATACTCTACTTGTGACACAGCTTCACCTGAATTTTTGGTCAAGTGAAGTTGAGAATCAACTGGAGTTTTTGCCGTGCCGTTTGAGTAGTTTTTGAATCGCTCAAGTATCTTTTCAGCATAGTGATCTTGAGACAAAATGATTCCGTCTGAAGTTCTTGTGATTTTTATTCCTAGAATGACGTCTGCTAGACCCATGTCTTTCATGTCAAACTTTCCACTAAGCATGTTCTTAGTTTGTTGGATCATGTCTTTATTGCTGCCAATAATCAACATGTCATCTACATATAAGCATAATAAAATATACCCGCTTGGAGTATTCTTTTTGTAGATGCATTTATCACATTCATTTATGCTGAATCCATTTGACATCTTTGTGTTATCAAATTTTTCGTGCCATTGTTTCGGAGCTTGCATAAGTCCATACAATGATTTCATAAGTTTACAAATTTTGTGTTCTTTTCCCGGGACAACAAATCCTTCGGGTTGTTTCATATATATTTCCTCTTCTAAATCACCATTTAGAAAAGCAGTTTTAACATCCATTTGATGTATTTCCAGATTTCTTAAGGCTGCGATTCCAATCAGCCTTCTGATTGAAGTTATTCTCGTTACAGGAGAATATGTGTCAAAGAAGTCCAGACCTTCTTTCTGTCGGAATCCTTGTATCACAAGTCTAGCCTTGTACTTATCAATTGCGCCATCTATTTTCAATTTTGTTTTGAATATCCGTTTACACCCTAGTGCTTTAAACCCTTCAGGTAGATCGGTTATTTCCCATGTCTTGTTTTGCATAATGGAGTCGATCTCACTATTGATAGCTTCCTTCCAAGAAGGTGCGTCTGGTGTAGACATGGCTTCAGTGTACGTTCTTGGTTCTTTCTCTAGGAGAAAGACCATCATGAAGTCAGGACCGAAAGATTTGTCCTTACGAGCTCTTTTGCTTCGTCTAGGTTCTTCTTCTTCGTTCACTTCATTTAATGGACCGCCAGAAGTACTAGCCTCGTTTGTAGATGAGATAGGATCTTTCTCTTCACGATTTCGTTTTTTATCTTTACATGGAAAGATATGTTCAAAGAAAGACACATTCCTTGATTCCATTATTGTATTTACATGAATATGTGGTATGTCTGATTTGTGAACCAGAAACCGATAAGCACTACTATTGTGTGCATATCCAATGAAGATACAATCAACTGTCTTAGGTCCAACTGTGACCTTTTTCGGAGGTGGTATTACGACTTTTGCTAGGCACCCCCACAATTTCAGGTATTTGTACGAAGGTACTTTACCTTTCCAAAGTTCATATGGCGTTTTACCAGTTACTTTGTGCGGTATTTTGTTGAGGATATAATTTGTGGTAAGGAGCGCTTCCCCCCACAGGTTTTGGGGTAGCCCAGATTCCTGCAACATTGCATTCATCATTTCTTTTAGAGTTCGGTTCTTTCGTTCCACAATTCCGTTAGATTCCGGTGAGTAGAGACCAGTAGTTTGATGTATAATGCCTTTTTCTTGACAAAACACATTAAATGGTCCATCATATTCACCTCCTCTATCACTTTTAACTATTTTTATAGTTTTCCCGAGTTGATTTTCAACTTCGAGTTTATATTCTTTGAATTTCTCCAAGACTTCATCTTTACTACACAACAAGTATACGTAGCAGTATTTTGTGCAATCATCTATGAATGTGACGAAATACTTTTTTACCTCCTCTAGTTTGTACCAACTTTAAGTCGCACAAATCTGTGTGTATTAAGCCTAGAGGTTCGGTTGTTCTTTCAACACGAGGGGATGATGTTTTTGTGAGTTTTGCTTGTCTCGCATTTTTCTTTGTTTATTTTGTATTTTGGGATTAGATTTGAATTCATCAATCTTTGGACAGATTTATAATTCACATGTCCTAATCTTTCATGCCAAATATTAAAAGACTCAACCAAGTAAGAAACTGTATTCTTATTAATTGCATTGGAAGTGGTTACATCATTTTTGAGGATTGTCATCACACACATTTTGACAAGCCCATCCTTAACAAACCCCTTCCCAATAAACACCCCATTCTTCCTTATTATCAGCTGGTCAGACTCAAAGTTGATGGCAAATCCATGCTTGTTGAGCAGAGTTCCAGAGATCAAGTTCTTCCTCATGTCTGGCACATGCTTCACGTTGTTGAGAGTAACTTCCTTTCCTGAAGTCATCTTCAAAACCACTTTGCCAGTGCCTTCAATCTTGGAGTGTGACACATTTCCCATTAGAAGGTGAGCTTCAGTCTTGCTCTTCTGGTAGGTGGAAAGCATGCCCCCTGTCAATGCAGATGTGTGTAGTGGCACCGGTGTCATACCACCACGTTTTGGGATTCTCTGCATTTTCTTCAGCCACGTTTGCTTCAGTGACCACCGCACACAAGTCTTCTTCAGTCAAGTTGACTTGAGCTTTGAGATCCTTAGCTTTGCGGCAACATTCTGCAGCTTTGTGTCCCTTTTTGTGGCAGTAGGTGCATTTCCCAACAAACTTGCCCGAGGGACCTTCCTTCTTAAAAGAAGTGGATGATTGAGGAGCCATCTTGTTAGGTGCACCTTTGGTCGGAATGATTTTCCTTTTGCCTTTTCCTTTGTACTCAGCCATGTTGGCGTTGTGGGAAGTAGACATTTCAGCCTTGGCAGACATTTCTTTCTTGCCCTTCCGTTTCAATGACTCATTTTGCAGCCTGGAAATGAGATTTGCCAAAGTCAGCGATTTCTGCTTGTGATCAAGATAGTTTTTGAAGTCTTTCCAAATGGGTGGAAGCTTCTCGACGAAACAGTTCACTGTGAATGTTTCACAGATCTTCATTCCTTCATCTGCTATTTCTTGGCAAAGCATCTGAAGTTCATGCACTTGCTCCATGATGGGTTTTTCATCCACCATGCTGAATCGGAGAAATCTTGCAGTAGCAAATTTTCCGGAGCATACGTTGTACGATTTGTACTTCTTTTCCAATGTTTCCCAGATATCCTTCGAAGTTTTGATCTCGTGGTAAACCTTGTACAAATCGTTCACCAGGCGGCTTGTGATGTAGCCTTTGCAAAGAAAATCACCATGGATCCATGCCTCAACGCTTAGTAGGGCACGCTTATCAGTGTTATCAGCCGGCAACACTGGTTTGGTCTCTGTGAGATACCTATCCATATTCATGGTGCTAAGGAAGAAATGCATCCTTGATTGCCACTGTTTTGAAGTCGAAACCATCAAACTTGTCTGAAGCGATCAGTGCGGTAGGCACTGTTGGCGTTGGGACAACGAGTGGTAGACCATTCCCATGTGTGTTGGGTGTCGACTCACTGGACGCATCATTCTCTTGGTTACCAGGTGGGACCACGTTGTTGTCACCGGTAAAAGACATCTGTTCACAAAAAAACAGAAGAATAAAGTCAGTTTTTGGAACAGACTTGTAATAGCGATTGATCGTTTAGATCGTATGATATAACGTTTCGCAAACTCGCCAAAAGGCTTTCGCGGAAATTGTTTATCGAATCTGTGGAAAATCGTTTTTATTGAACAAACGATCAGCGGAATTGCGTATAGAATTCGCCGAACATTATTTGAAAACGTTTTGTAGAATCGTATGAAAAAGGTTTTTCTACAGTTTATGAATCCGATTCAAGCGATAAGAATGAAGCGGATTTATTTTGAATTAAGACTGTAGGGTGCTGAAATTCGGAAGCAAAAACTGTTTGATAAAACCAATGTAAAACGATTGAGGAAAACGATTTAGCGGAGGCGAGATGATCTCTTTCCTTAATTCAAAATATCTCCCGCAGTGTAACGGTTTGATGAGATAATGAATCCCAGAATACAACCGCTATGAGACTAAGATAGTGAAACTCGATCAAAGAATCTGCGAACTGTAATTCTACGAATACTCTCAGACTTACTTTTGATAGAAGAAAGAAGACATAGAGATTGCTGGTTTTTCGAGTTGTGAAATGTTTTAGACTGTAAAAGATTATTTTTGTGAGTAGTGAGGAGATTTGGATATATAGAAGAGAATGAGGAGAGTCAAACTTGCGCAGAAAGAATCTCGCAAAACGTTACGGAAATCGTGTAACTAAATGCGGAGATCTTGCGAAGTTAATGGTCGTAAGTTACAAATACTCGAAATTAATTTTCGAATTAATTTGTTTAATGGTTCAAAAATTCTTACGAATTTTGTCCAAAAACTCTAAAGAGGCTCATTCCACGAACCACGAACCACGAGCCGGCCGGACGGCGGCATCGCGTGTGTGTGTTCCCTTCTCTCTCTCCATAGCCATGTAACCAATTGTATGACCATGTCTATATATATACTACTCCAAAACTTCTCTTGCTTCCAATGTGGGACAAATTAAGTTCCACTTAAGTTTGGAGAGCAAAAGGCTTGACCAATTTTATTGGCCCATACCCATTTTTTTTCATCTTATAATATTTTATAAACCAAAGTGTTCATTAAAATACTAGGCCCAACAATCCCCCACATTAATAGAAATGACTCTAAACATATGACGACTAGACTGACTGGACAGACTCGACTAGACTATACATGACTCGACAATACTAGACAGACTTTCAAGAGTATAAGCGAAAAATCACTGTGTTTGAGATAGTAGCATGTTTCAGCTTTGAACCACTCATTGTTAATATATGTCGGGTCTACTCGGCCAGGTGGTGAACATGATGTCTTGAACCACCCAGATTTTTATGTAAACCGAGACAACATGTATAACCCAGTTTCATTTTCTCGTAGAATTAAGTTCTCTATTGTGTTCATTTTGGCCTTGAACATGCCTGGTTAGTCATGAGTGAACTTGGAAAATTTAGCCTGTTGTTCATTCTCCAAGAAACGACCCCATTTCACACTCACTAGGTGATTTGCCAGTAGTCTTTGTTTTAAGAAGTATCTTTAATACTCCACTGATATATCAAAGCTATGGACTTATCATTATAAGCTATGCTTATCCTTTTTACACACATAAACCTTATGTATGTTAGCACTGTTATCATCTTGGAAACTGAGTATAGACTTGAAGTCTTTTAGTGCTTGATAAGATTATGTTCAATTTAGTTTTCCCTTTGAACCTGACATCTTGGGATCTCCAGTCACGTAGGTGGGGTTTCCATCAAACATCCTCTTGAGTTATAGGCTTTAAACCCATTCCCTTCGATGATTTTACAACTTGATCTCGTGACAAACCTTTAGTAAATGGATCCGCTAGGTTGTCAGCTGATTTGATATAATCTATTGTGATTACACCACTTGAGATCAGATGTCTAATGGTTTTATGTCGTCTTCTTATGTGACGTGATTTACCATTATAGAGATTATTCAGTGCCCGGGCTATAGCCGATTGGCTATCGCAGTGTACACATAATGCCGGAACTGGTTTCTCCCACAATGGAATATCTTCCAGGAAATTCCGAAGCCATTCAGCCTCTTCAGCAGCTTTGTCTAGTGCTATGAATTCAGACTCCATGTTTGATCTAGCCAGTAGAGTTTGTTTGGAAGATTTCCATGATACTGCTCCACCTCCTAGGGTAAAGACATATCCACTTGTAGATTTTGAATTTTTAGAATCAGATATCCAGTTTGCGTCACTGTATCCCTCCAAAATTGCGGGTTCTCTACCATAGTGGAGACCATAACTTTTCGTATGTCTTAAGTAATTTAATACTCCTGTTATAGCTTTCCAGTGTTTGTGACCTGGATTACTTGTGTAGCGACTTAGTACGTTTACTGCAAGTGCCAAATCTGGTCTACTACAGTTGGTTAAGTACATAAGACTCCCAATAACGCGTGCATACTCTACTTGTGACACAGCTTCACATGAATTTTTGGTCAAGTGAAGTTGAGAATCAACTGGAGTTTTTGCCATGCCGTTTGAGTAGTTTTTGAATCGCTCAAGTATCTTTTCAGCATAGTGATCTTGAGACAGAATGATTCCGTCTGAAGTTCTTGTGATTTTTATTCCTAGAATGACGTCTGCTAGACCCATGTCTTTCATGTCAAACTTTCCACTAAGCATGTTCTTAGTTTGTTGGATCATGTCTTTATTGCTGCCAATAATCAACATGTCATCTACATATAAGCACAATAAAATATACCCGCTTGGAGTATTCTTTATGCAGATGCATTTATCACATTCATTTATGCTGAATCCATTTGACATCATTGTGTTGTCAAATTTTATACCATTGTTTCGGAGCTTGCTTAAGTCCATAAAATGATTTCACAAGTTTACAAACTTTGTGTTCTTTTCCCGGGACAACAATTCCTTCGGGTTGTTTCATATATATTTCCTCTTCTAAATCACCATTTAGAAAAGCAGTTTTAACATCATTTGATGTATTTCCAGATTTCTTAAGGCTGCAATTCCAATGAGCATTCTGATTGAAGTTATTCTCGTTACAGGGGAATAGATGTCAAAGAAGTCCAGACCTTCTTTCTGTCGGAATCCTTGAACCACAAGTCTAGCCTTGTACTTATCAATTGAGCCATCTGTTTTCAATTTTGTTTTGAATATCCATTTACACCCTAGTGCTTTAAACCCTTCAGGTAGATCGGTTATTTCCCATGTATGGGATGGTATTATGGAGTCGATCTCACTATTGACAGCTTCCTTCCAAGAAGGTGCGTCTGGTGTAGACATGGCTTCAGTGTACGTTCTTGGTTCATTCTCTAGGAGAAAGACCATCATGAAGTCAGGACCGAAAGATTTCTCCTTACGAGCTCTTTTGCTATGTCTAGGTTCTTCTTCTTCGTTCACTTCATTTAATGGACCGCCAGAAGTACTAACCTCGTTTGTAGATGAGCTAGGATCTTTCTCTTCACGATTTCGTTTTTTATCTTTACATGGAAAGATATGTTCAAAGAAAGACACATTCCTTGATTCCATTATTGTATTTACATGAATATCTGGTATGTCTGATTTGTGAACCAGAAACCGATAAGCACTACTATTGTGTGCATATCCAATGAAGATACAATCAACTGTCTTAGGTCCAACTGTGACCTTTTTCGGAGGTGATATTGTGACTTTTGCTAGGAACCCCCACACTTTCAGGTATTTGTACAAAGGTACTTTACCTTTCCAAAGTTCATATGGCGTTTTACCAGTTAATTTGTGCGGTATTTTGTTGAGGATATAATTTGTGGTAAGGAGCGCTTCCCCCCCCCCCCACAGGTTCTGGGGTAGCCCAGATTCCTGCAACATTGCATTCATCATTTATTTTAGAGTTCGGTTCTTTCGTTCCGCAACTCCGTTAGATTCCGGTGAGTAGGGAGCAGTAGTTTGATGTATAATGCCTTTTTCTTTACAAAACGCATTAAATGGTCCATCATATTCACCTCCTCTATCACTTTTAAATATTTTTATAGTTTTCCCGAGTTGATTTTCAACTTCGAGTTTATATTCTTAGAATTTCTCCAAGACTTCATCTTTACTACGCAACAAGTATACGTAGCAGTATTTTGTACAGTCATCTATGAATGTGACGAAATACTTTTTACCTCCTCAAGTTTGTACCAATTTTAATTCGCACAAATCTGTGTGTATTAAGCCTAGAGGTTTGGCTGTTCTTTCAACACGAGGGGATGGTGTTTTTGTGACTTTTGCTTGTACACATGTCTCACATTTTTCTTTGTTTATTTTGAATTTTGGGATTAGATTCGAATTCATCAATATTTGGACAGATTTATAATTCACATGTCCTAATCTTTCATGCCAAATATTAAAAGACTCAACCAAGTAAGAAACTGGATTCTTATTAATTGCATTGGAAGTGGTTACATCATTTTTGAGGATTGTCATCACACACATTTTGACAAGCCCATCCTTAACAAACCCCTTCCTTATTATCAGCTGGTCAGACTCAAAGTTGATGGCAAATCCATGCTTGTTGAGCAGAGTTCCAGAGATCAAGTTCTTCCTCATATCTGGCACATGCTTCACGTTGTTGAGAGTAACTTCCTTTCCTGAAGTCATCTTCAAAACCACTTTGCCAGTGCCTTCAATCTTGGAGTGTGACACATTTCCCATTAGAAGGTGAGCTTCAATCTTGCTCTTCTGGTAGGTGGAAAACATGCCCCTGTCAATTCAGATGTGTGTAGTGGCACCGGTGTCATACCACCACGTTTTGGGATTCTCTGCATTTTCTTCAGCCACGTTTGCTTCAGTGACCACCGCACACAAGTCTTCTTCAGTCAAGTTGACTTGAGCTTTGAGATCCTTAGCTTTGCGGCGACATTCTGCAGCTTTGTGTCCTTTTTTGTGGCAGTAGGTGCATTTCCCAACAAACTTGCCTGAGGGACCTTCCTTCTTAAAAGAAGTGGATGCCTGAGGAGCCATCTTGTTAGGTGCACCTTTAGTCGAAATGATTTTCCCTTTGCCTTTTCCTTTGTAATTAGCCATGTTTGCGTTGTGGGAAGAAGACATTTCAGCCTTGGCAGACATTTCTTTCTTGCCCTTGCGTTTCAATGACTCATTTTGCAGCCTGGAAATGAGATTTGCCAAAGTCAGCGATTTCTGCTTGTGATCAAGATAGTTTTTGAAGTCTTTCCAACTGGGTGGAAGCTTCTCGACGAAAACAATTCACTGTGAATGTTTCACAGATCTTCATTCCTTCATCTGCAATCTCTTGGCAAAGCATCTGAAGTTCATGCACTTTCTCCATAATGGGTTTTTCATCCACCATGCTGAATCGGAGAAATCTTACAGTAGCAAATTTTCTGGAGCATACGTTGTACGATTTGTACTTCTTTTCCAATGTTTCCCAGAGATCCTTCGAAGTTTTGATCTCTTGGTAAACCTTGTACAAATCGTTTACTAGGCGGCTTGTGATGTAGCCTTTGCACTGAAAATCACCATGGATCCATGCCTCAACGCTTAGGAGGGCACGCTTATCAGTGTTATCAGCCGGCAACACTGGTTTGGTCTCTATCGGATACCTATCCAGATTCATGGAGCTAAGGAAGAAATGCATCCTTGATTGCCATTGTTTGAAGTCGAAACCATCAAACTTGTCTGGAGCGATCAGTGCGGTAGGCACCGTTGGCGTTGGGACAGCGAGTGGTAGACCATTCCCATGTGTGTTGGGTGTCGACTCACTGGACGCATCATTCTCTTGGTTACCAGGTGGGACCACGTTGTTGTCACCCATACCCATTTCTTTTCAACTCTTATAATATTTTATAAACCAAATTGTTCATTAAAATATTAGGCCCAACAGCTTACGCCATACAACTACGAAACCAGGTTCTAAGCTAATATCACCTTGCACACAATGCCCGATGAACATCACACAACCTATGAACTAGCTACTTGTCCGTAGACGCGGCCTCAGGTCGAAACCCCCACACGCCGCCCACGGACTGGCGAGTACGCCCCATCCAGCATCAAACAACAATAGCCCGTAGACTTCCAGCACCACAACAACAGCTGGAGGGCTCGTCAGGACCCTCCTAGGATGATCAAGGACACTTACAGAACTCACTCGCACCGTGCCCTACACCCAATGTCTACCACAGCCTAATCCATACAAGCCATCAAGCACATTCAACGTTTTCGATTTAAGTGATAACCTAGCCATACTACGTTCTTTCAATCACAAGGTGCACACTACTGAACCTATGCTACCTAGGAAAGACGACATTAACAAAGGACTCGTGTCCCAGAATTGAAATGGAATAAGCAAGGGTTACGTTGGGTCTTCACCTTGGCCAAAGAACGGAAAAACGTAATTTAGAAATTCCAATGGCCCGAACGGACTTATATCGGGAAAGAGGATGGAAAAATAAGCGAGTTAGGCTTTTATCTTGCTCGAATCGGCCTAAGGACGGAGTAGTTATGGCTACTTGAAGTTGGTTGACTGAAAGTCAACGGTTCATGTCAAAGTCAACTAGTCAACCCAGACCCAAACTCAGACTGAACCAGGTCCAATCCATAACCAGCCCAATTGCCCTAAACCAATCATAAACCAAACTAAACCATGAATTTTAATTGGACTAGAATAAACCGGAAAGAAATTGATTTAAACCAAAATTAGAAATTTGACCGAGTCAAACCGGGTCAACCGAGTCAAACCAGGTCAACACAAGTTGACTCAGACCAGCCAAATTGACTCTGTTCGCCGGCGAGTCAACTCGGCGGCGGCGGCAGCGGCGGCTCCGGTGACCAGCGACAGTAGTTATGGCAGTGGCGGACGATTGCTCTCCCGCGATGGCGACGGCGAACGGCGGCGCGTGAAGACTCTCGACGGCGCATGGCGGCGGATGGCGGAGTATGAATATCATGCGCCCGGACTTCCTCCAGCGTGTGAGAGCGCGTGTAGTGGCGGACGGCAGAGCGGCTGGCAGCTACGGCTCCGTCTTGTCGAGCTGAACGCGGTGGTGGCCTCGAATTCGAATGATTCTATACGGTTTGGAATATATGGCTAAAAACATTTGGGTTTTTCGAAAAACAAGACTAGATATAAGTTCTAGGAGTTACCTGATTGATGGAAGAGAGGTGGCGACGAATCTGGCTTTCTAGGGGCACGAGCGACACCAGAACTTGACAGAGCTTCGCCGAGAAGGTTTGTGATGGCTTTATGGGAGACGGGCTTGTTGGATCGCCTAGGATCTAGGGTTCGTTATATTGAAAATACCAACCTCGTTCTTACCTTGAACTGGCAGCGGAATGATTGGTGAACGAGATCAGTAAGCGACTCAGATGCTTCGCCTCTACCAGATACACACGCACACAGACCTAGAAACCGGGATGCTAGTGCCGGATCTTTTGGGATCTCTGAGTTCTGGTGTTTCTACTTCCTCTGTCAAGAAAAAGACGACGGCTCTAGTTCTAGGTCGAAAATACTTTCTATTTATTCAGACCTAGAACCACTCAAACGGGCCGACTTGATTAAGTCATAAATCGAAAAGTCTGTTTCGAAAACCCGACCTGTGTCGACCGACACACATACTGTGTCGATCGACACAACACCATATACTCGATACTAATGTGTATCCAATACACATTAACATGATCATTACCTTAATGATCATTCCCATATTTTAGCTTCCAGTTTGCTTAGGTGTGTGACCCTATAGGATCATATAATACTGGCAGTAAGTCTACGACTTACAAATTGCAAGAGGCTTCTAGCAAAACATTGCAACCGCTCTGCTGTCTTCAGCATGCCGTGCAACTCAGTCAATGTCTTAGTCATGTTTTGCATGTTGTAGTTCATGATGAACTAATCAAAACACGACGGCAAAGACTGCAGAATCATATCAGTGGCTAGCTCCTGGCTAATGGCACAGTCCAGTTTCCCCAGGTTATCAATGTAACCCATCATTTTAAGGACATGAGGACTTACTGGACTGTCCTTATCCAGCTTGCAATCCATGAGAGATTTAACCGTCTGGTATCTCTCTGTGCGAGCTTGCTCCTGAAACAAAGCTTTCAGGCTGTTAATCATCTCAATGGGTGACATCACGTTCTCATATTGCTTCTGCAGCTCAGAGTTCATAGTCACCAGCATTAGAAAATTAACGTCTTTGACATCAGCTGAATGCTTATCCCAAGCATTCTTTTCTGTCTGCGGGGCATTGGAGCGTGGCCTCTCGGGAAGAAATCTTTTAAGGACATATTCCTTGTTCTCCTGCCTGAGAACTATTCTCAGGTTCCGATACCATTCCAAGAAATTAGATCCATTTAACTTGTCCTTCTCAAGGACGGATCTCAGCGAGAAAGTGTTGATGTGAGTTGAGACAGACATAGCTGTAATTAAGAGAGGTAGAGGTTTTTAGTTATGATGCTCAAGGAAATGAGTAATCTTATTTAATAAGAAAACTCGCATTGTATTCAAAAACTATGTTTCCTCAGATGAATACAATGAACCAAGATCCTCAGATCACCAAAATTTGAGTGGGCGACTCGCCATCATCCAAACTTTAGTTATCTAGGTAAGCAAATCATTGCTAATTGTACCCAGTACAATTCTTGGTCGCAGATGAGACAATCCATGTCTAATCCACTCTGATGTCTCTGGGCCCAAAACTTCTGATAGCCCAGTCAAGTAAACCAATCTCTTTCTGTCTTGTGATCATCGACAGTCGCACTGCAAGTCTATCAATGATCACCTGCCTTACTCATGTTGTTGTGGATACCAAGGACTCCAAGGCTATCCAACAACAAAACGAGTCTTAACAGTAGACAAGATCGGGCAAGACATCAAGATCACTTGATATTTAGTTGAGGAAAGGAACTATTTAATCTTGATGTTTATCCAATATACATCCAAGAAGTCATTAAATTAATCAAAACATTCAGTTTTATTAAGTTTAGGTTCATTTAGAACTTTAGGATTAAATTTGGTCTGGTATTTACAAATTTGAGGTCCAACCTTCAAGTTTGCGATTGGTGTGTCGATCGACGCCAACCATTTGCATCGGTCGACACAACCCAAAATCTTTTACGAGTTTTCGCGATGCGTCGACCGACACAAGATTAGTGTCGATCGACATCATGCGACAAACCCTAAAATTTTATAACTTATTTCGCGGCGTGTCGACCGACACAAGCTTAGTGTCGATCGACATAGTGCGAGATTAACAGTTCATCGTTTTCAACAGGAACATAATCCGAGATTAAAACCTTGAAACCACGATTTAGCAAGCAACAATTTATTCAATTACATCAGTATTCGAATTAAGTGCTTCAGATTCAATAGACTAAACCCTAACATGCTCTAATACCACTGTTGGATCGCCTAGGATCTAGGGTTCGTTATATTGAAAATACCAACCTCGTTCTTACCTTGAACTAGCAGCGGAATGATTGGTGAACGAGATCAGTAAGCGACTCAGATGCTTCGCCTCTACCAGATACACACGCACACAAACCTGGAAACCGGGATGCTAGTGCTGGATCTTTTGGGATCTCTGAGTTCTGGTGTTTCTACTTCTTCTGTCAAGAAAAAGACGACGGGTCTAGTTCTAGGTCGAAAATACTTTCTATTTATTCAGACCTAGAACCACTCAAACGGGCCGACTTGATTAAGTCATAAATCAAAAATTCTGTTTCGAAAACCCGACCTGTGTCGACCGACACACATACTGTGTCGATCGACACAACACCATATACTCGATACTAATGTGTATCCAATACACATTAACATGATCATTACCTTAATGATCATTCCCATATTTTAGCTTCCAGTTTGCTTAGGTGTGTGACCCTATAGGATCATATAATACTGGCAGTAAGTCTACGACTTACAGATTGCAAGAGGCTTCTAGCAAAACATTGCAACCGCCCAGTATTATACGAATGTCTGATCTCGACACACAAATATCATCAGGAGTGAGTACAAGTGTGATTTCAGTACAGTATCCCAACAAGGTTGTAACGCCCCTTTCCCATTATCCGCTGACAGACGAGCTGACCGGTCAACAATCAAACAAGAACATGATCAAGTCGAGTCCGAGCAAGTCAAACGGGAAAATTTCGTCACAAGACGAAGCCAGAGACAGATCTGTTTGACCCGTCCTAGACCCCGCTATCCTCACTTCCACAGTACAAAGCTTCACAACTAGTACTGTTTCTGTGAGTTGTGTCGGTTTGAACTAACCAATATATCAGGGAAGTATGTTCAATACTGAGTAAATAAACGTCTATAAAACGTTTACCGAATTACAAAACAATTTCACCAACAAATACAACATCCAAATCACATTACAAAATGACGCCAAAGACGAACCGATAAAACACAAAACATCGAATCAAAAATCCGCCACAAGCGATCCCGAATCTACACCGAGGACCTCCCGCGTCCGTCGCTGCTAAACCTGAAAAACACAAAAAAGCGTCTAATGAGCGATCTAAGATCACCCAGTGAGACGGCTCCCCACTATGGCTTCTAATCTATCTAATATCTATAAATTCCCGCCCAAAACCCAAAACAATGAACAACAAAGATAACGGTCGATCACGTACTACCATGACGTGATAAACCCACAACACACAAGAACATGCCAAAAGAAAGAGAAGAGATTAAGGAAATCGGGAGCACTGCGACACATGCTCTCAATTGGAAACTCGACCTATCTATCGCGCAACACAAAAACATGCACACACACGGGCCCTTCACGATCTCGGTAACTTCCACGGGTTTACATAGTCAACGACATGGTAACTAACCCACGACTCCCAGATGTAAACACGAAGTCTCACGGCCTAGGACACTGCTTCCAGTCCATCGATACACAGTGACTCTCGCTACCCCACGGTAACCTAAGTTTCCATGTGATTCGGCCCTAGGACATGACCCCGTATTCTCCGAACCACATACTTTTTGGCGTCACTCAGTAGGTTAACGCCATTACCGGAATCACCACCCGAAGGCACACGATCCGATTAGGCAGCTACCCGAGGATCCAATCGGGTCGGAAGTACCGAAACGTATCCAAAAACCTAGACTTGCAGGATCTAACGCACCCTAGAGTCCTAGTGCAGAAATGTAAACACGCAGACTCGTTGGGACTCTAGAACCAATCACAATAATCAACAACAACAACAACCACAACACAATATCCCGCAAGTCTAACACACACACACACACACCAACACCTCCTGTCTGACTCGGTGCCGTACCGAGTCAACAACTACGAACTTAACCGGCCCCATGACCGGGTTAAGTGTCCGCAAGGACCGCTCGGACCAACACCAACACGATATAACATGCCTGCACAGAAAGCTCAACAACAACAACCATACATCAACACAATCAATAATGCAAGCAAGCCTATTAGGGTTTCTAACATCTTTTAATTTGTTCTTGTCCGCTACCTTGGATTAGCGGATTGCTAACCCGTAGACGGCTCATAGCTCATTCTCGTCCGCTACCTTGGATTAGCGGATTGCTAACCCGTAGACGACCCATCAATCATTCTTTACTTATTCTTTCCTAATTATCTTTTAATAACTCCTAGATCCGTCGGTTTAGAGTTAGTAGCTTACTAAACTCCCCGACGTCTCATGATTCACTTAATTCACTCATTTAATAACCCTTAACCCTTAACTCATTATTCAACCTAATCCCAACCCTCTTACATACTCTATTCTTTTGTGTAGGTTTACTTCCATATTTTAAGTCGTCTTACTTCCCTTATATAGTCTTATTCGATATCATTCTTTTAATACGTATATATGCATATACGGTCTTAACCATGCAACGTTTATATGAATGCATCAATCAATATCTCTAACAACCTAACAACACACGACGATTTAATCCTTAAACCTTAAGGTCCTAGCATGCATCTCCGAACCCTAACCAATTTATCATTAATCAAACAATATCAATTGTCAATCAATTAACGTACGGGTATGCAAATCCTATGTCTACGGCTTTCGGTTCCCGGTCTATATGCGTTTAATCTACTCTACGGTTTTGAGCCGACTCATAGTGAATTGACGCGGAATGACGGATCTGAC
This sequence comes from Orychophragmus violaceus, assembly GCA_030180135.1. Classification (NCBI taxonomy): domain Eukaryota; kingdom Viridiplantae; phylum Streptophyta; class Magnoliopsida; order Brassicales; family Brassicaceae; genus Orychophragmus; species Orychophragmus violaceus. The sequence goes on from CM058238.1 coordinate 36,966,362, forward strand.
GCGGTATGAACCCCAAGACCTCCGAACTGAACCCCGTACACACCGATACAAATCCCAAAGATCCTCGAATACCCCTAGAACCGTCTGAACCAGAATCGGCCGGAGTCAAACGTGTTGACCGGCATTGACCACGGCATTGACCCACGTTGAGTTTTGACCGTTGACTTTGACCGGCTGACCCAACCTCCTGAACCGGTTGAACCACTGACCAAAACCCAATTGACCGGTCTGATCAAACCAAAGTAAACCGGTTTTGACCAATTGAACCGGTCTATTGACTTGAACCGGTTAACCACGTTGACCACGGTTTAACCAAACCTAAACCAACTCCATTTCTGAACCAACCCACTCAAACCCATTTATGAAGAACTAGCTTGAAGATGGCGGTGAGAAGAGCTCTCCGGCGGCCGAGCTCTGACGTTGACCGGTGGTGGTCCGGCGTTAACCGGCCGGTTCACCACTTTTCCGGCGGCTGATGGCGAGCTCTGATGATCCCACACACTTCTAAAACCACCAGGAAGCTGTTGAGAGGCAAGAGGAGGCTTGTAACACCAAGGAGAGGAGAGAAAACAAGAAGAACCTTACCGGCGGTGGATCTCCGGCGAGATTCCGGTGACCTCCGGTGACGGCGGCGGCAAGGTGATATATCCTGGTTTTTTTAGGTTTTTAACCATGATATAAGTGTATATATTGAGTCTTTAACCTTGTATTTCGAGTCTATCGAGTCTTTTACAGGTAAGCTTGCATTTGGAGCAAAGCTAGGAGTTTTGGGACGTTTCTGGTGATTTCTGCAAGAAGTTGAAGTTGAAGCCGTAGTCATGATTTGATGTCTACCGACACTAAAGGTTGACACTGAAGGCCAACAGACTTATACGCCGAATGATCACATCTTTTGAAGAATTGCAAAAGGACTCGGAAGTTTTCTTATTTCTAGTTTGGCCCCAAAACATGTTTAATGATTTATAATTAGGTTTTTGAGAGTTGTATCTCTCACCTTTTTTCTTGCTTTGTTCTGGCTTTTGCTTTGGAGACTGAGAGATTTTGCTTGGGGCTGATTCTGCTACTTGTAACCTTTGAGAGAAGGATTTCGAACCCCATTTTATATATCTATTTAGTCTTGTTTTTCTATTCAAACATGTCTTGTCTTATTGATTCCATGTCTGAGTAGTAACCTTAGTTAGATTTAGGGATTCTCATAGGGATTTCATGCCTTGTTAGACCACTAGATAATTAGGATTCTAAATCTATCTTTTCATCACCTAAGTTGAGATTAAAACTGAATTATGGATTGATCACCTAGAGTTTAGATCTTGGATAATTAATTTGGCACGAGAGTGTGAATTATAATCTGACAAAACTTAGTGTGAGCAATTTGATTAGATGCAAAGAGATTTGATCTAGAGAATTGTGAGCTAAAGAACTTACTATTAATGCTTGTCTAGAACTCTAAGATTGCAAAGAGATTTGAATCATTAGGTTGCTAGACATAGATTATAATTGCAACGAGAGTTGAGCTATTGACATTTGTGATTCTAGTTCTTGAACCTGTGTTTAATCTGAATCCTGATTATTAAAGTGTCTGACGTTGCATGATTTCCTGAGAACTTCCTAAGTTTAGCGTCTTTCTCCCATTGAAAACACTCTTTAAATTTACTTGCATTGTTTACTTCTTTCACCTGATTGACTTAGCTGAAATTTGAAAACATATAATCTGTTGTATGAACTTGAGTCTCTGTGGATTCGATACCCTTGATACTACGATTGCATATCTGTGCACTTGCAGTTAGAATAGAGATAAAATTTGCTCTATCAAGTTTTTGGCGCTGTTGCCAGGGACTCTTTGAGTTCGCCAATAGATTTTTTTCTAGAATTTAGACTAAGTTGTTTTTCTTTTTGTTTTGGTTACGGATACTTCTTTGTCTTGCTTGTCTTTGTTGCTGCAGGAATCGATAGGCACATTCAGTGTCGACCGACATCCATCTAGTGTCGATCGACATCAAGCTCGAGATCAGTCTTTGAGTTCATTGTATGCCTAATCGTCACACCAGAAGCAACCCGGACGAGAGGCTTTTGAATCTTAGAAATCAGGATCTTGCTAGACTTGAGAGGACAAACAGAAAAGCTCAGAAATCTGCAAGGATGATGAATCGAAACGCTTTGATTTTGGTTCGAGATGCAAAAAGTGTTCTGAGAGACTTGCAGAACAATCCCTACAATGCTCAGGGACAGAGAATTGATGCTCAAGGAAAACGTGATCCCTGAACCTGAGCAACAGATTGTTAATCCTTCTGCTAGGAGGACACTAGCTGATTACAACAGACCTGATGAGTTATACGCCAACATGTCTGCGATTGTACCTCTTGCTTTTGAGAGGAATGAGTTTGAGTTGAAAACTTCCTACTACACGCTTGTGGGACAGCACCTTTTTCATGGACTCCCACATGAGTATCCTATGGACAACATAGAGGACTTTGAGTCTTTAGTCAATGGGATTATGCACAATGGAGTGAGCTATGACTACTTACACTGCAAGCTTTTTCCTCACTCTCTTGGAGGAGAAGCTGCTAATTGGCTGAAGCAGATTTCACCTGGGACTCTGACTACTTGGAATGCAGTGAAGGAGAAGTTTGTGCGACACTTCTATGATGATGCTAGATCTGATCAGCTTAGACATGTATTTTAAGGCAGCTTGGGTGAGATTCAAGATGTACCAGAGAGATTGCCCTCATCATGGTTTCTCTGAGGTAAAACTGTTGGGTATTTTCTTCAAAGGAGTTGATTTGTGGTATCAAATGGCTTTAGATGCTGCAAGTATTGGGAACTTCTACACTAAATATCCAGAAGAAGCTAAGAAGCTTATTGAGAACTTGGTGACTAGTAATAGTGTCAAGAATGCTGATATGGAGAGGAAGAAGTCTGGTGGTAAGGCTGATAACTCACAAATAGCTGAGATGAAGAACAAGATTGACTCTGTTCACAGTCTTCTGATTGGGAAGAAGAGTGTTAGCTTTGCTCAGGATGTTGAGGAGTTTGAATTTGAAGAAGGCTGAGAAGAAGAGGATATGAACTACATTGGTGGATCTGGATTTCAGGGAAACGGGTTTGGGAATCAGCAAGGTAACAAGTTCTACGCTGGTAGTGGTCAGAAGAGTGCTTTCACAAGCAATCAAAACTCTTCTGGATATGGTCAGAAATATGCTTTCCAGAAACCTTTCCAGCAGAAAAACTCCCACCAGAGGACTTATGGATCTTCATCTTATCAAACATCTCCTGCTACTAATACTCGTGATAGCAGATTGGAAGCTATGATGGAGCAGTTACTTGAGGGACAGACAAAGATAACTGTGGACTTCAACAAGAAGATAGATGCACTCTACACTGATCTGAATGGGAAGTTCGAGTCTTTGAGCACACATGTGAAGCAATTGGATACTCAAGTTGCTCAGACTGCTGGAGCTGTTAAAAGGCAAGATGGATTCCTTCCTGGAAGGACATATACCAACCCGAAGCATCAATGCAATGCCATAACACTGAGGAGTGGGACAGAGCTGCAAACTGTCCCCAAGAGGCGGTTGAGTGCTAAGGAACTGGTGGATTTTGAAGAATTGGAGGAAGAAGAGATTGAGGCCGAGAGACAAGTGTCGGTCGACACCACCCCTAAATGTCGATCGACATTAAATTCTTTGAACTCTTGTGACGTACATAAATCGACCGAGATCAATTATGAAGCCGACGTGAAAGGGAAATCGATCAGTGTCGATCGACATCAATTCAACGTCGATCGACACCTATCGCATACAGGGTATGATGCTGAGAATAAGACCCATGTTACTGATGGAAAGGTGTATAACCCCAAGGTACCTTTCCCAAGAAACCCAAAGCAGTCCAAATTCGAAAGATTCAAGGCTAAATACACTGATATGCTTACCAAGCTCACTCTTCCAATGCCGTTGTTGGATGCTATCAACAACAACCTAGTGATGAAGAGGTGTTTGAAAAAGATGCTAACATCTTACATGGGAGATGAAGAGTGTGTGATGATGATCAGTGAAGTCTGTACTGCTGTCATCTAGAACAGAGTTCCGCAGAAGCAGAAGGATCCATGAAGCTTTGTCTTAGACTGCACCATCTTCAGAGACAGATTTGAGAGATCGTTTTGTGTTCTAGGATCGAGTGTTAATCTGATGGTGTATTCAGTTGCTAAGCAGATGGGAATGACAGATTTCACACCTACTGGGATCTCTTTGATTCTAGCTGATCGCTCTATTATGATTCCTGAAGGTCTTTTGGAGGATGTACCAGTGAAGATTGGTGAATGTGTAATCCCCACAGATTTTGTAGTCTTGCAGTACAATGAAGAGCCTAAAGATCCTCTTATCTTGGGCAGACCATTCCTCGCTACAGCCGGTGCTATTATTGATGTGAAGCGAGGGAATAATAGACTAAATGCGGGTGATTTGGTGATGGATTTCGATATGAACAAGCTGATGAGACACCCTACGATCGATGGATAGACTTTCTATGTGGACAAATTGGATAATCTAGCTGCAGAATTCTTCCATCCGATGCATCGTGCTGATCCTTTGGAGAGAGCTTTGATGAGTGTTGAGCAGGATTTGGAGCTGGAGGATGATGCTACTGCTGGGTATTTGAGAATAATGGATGCTAGTGAGCATGTGATGCAGTTGGTAGCTCAAGAGGAGCTGGTTGGCACTTCACAGAAAGCTGCCACACTTGGAGATTGGAGCGAGGAAAATGCTCCAAAGATTGAGCTGAAGCAGCTACCTGCAGGCCTCAAATATGCGTTTCTTGGTCAGAATTCTACCTATCCTGTTATTGTTAATGCTTGTTTAAATAACGCAGAACTCACCTTATTGCTAAGCAAGCTGCGCAAGCATCGCAAGGCTCCTGGCTATTCTCTTGATGACATTTCAAGTATCTCTCCAGACTTGTGCATGCATAGGATACACCTTGAGGATGAGAGCATCTCCTCAATTGAGAATCAGAGGCGTTTGAATCCTAACCTGAAAGAGGTTGAGGAGATCATGAAGCTGCTGCACGCTGGGATTATTTATCATATTTCAGACAGTGCTTGGGTCAGCCCAGTTCATGTGGTTTCTAAGAAAGGAGGAGTCACAGTGGTGAAGAATGACAGGAATGAGCTGATTCCTACACGGACAATCACTGGTTACAGGATGTGCATAAACTACATGAAGTTGAATGCAACTACTAGAAAAGACCTCTTTCCACTACCTTTCATTGACCAGATGTTGGAGAGGTTGGCAAATCATCCATACTACTGCTTTTTGGATGGTTATTCTGGTTTCTTTCAGATATCTATTCACCCATAGGATCAAGAGAAGACCACCTTTACCTGTCCTTATGGCACCTTTGCATACCGCAGAATGCCATTTGGACTGTGTACATTTCAGAGATGCATGATGTCTATCTTCATGGACATGATAGAGGACTTTATGGATGTCTTCATGGTTGATTTCTCTGTCTACGTACCATCTTACCATGCTTGTATGGGTAATCTGTGTAAGGTGCTGGCTAAATGTGAAGAGAAGCACCTGGTTTTGAACTGGGAGAAGTGTCATTTCATGGTCAGGAATGTCATTGTACTTGGACACATAGTATCTCAGGCAGAGATTGAGGTTGATCGAGCTAAGATTGAGGTGATGACAGGACTACAGGCACCAGATTCAGTCAAAGGAGTGAGGAGTTTTCTTGGGCATGCTGGATTTTACAGGAGATTTATTAAGGATTTCAGAAAGATAGCTGGACCACTCACTACACTTCTCTGCAAAGATGTGAAGTTTGAGTTCACAGATAAGTGTCATTCTGCATTCCAGGAGCTGAAACAAGCTTTGATTTCTGCCCCAATTGTGCAACCTCCTGACTGGGATCTGCCTTTTGAGGTGATGTGTGATGCTAGTGACTATGCAAGAGGAGCTGTACTTGGTCAGAAGAAGGACAAGAAGCTTCAAGCTATCCACTATGCTAGTAGGACTCTTGATGATGCGCAGAAGAACTATGCAACAACTGAGAAGAAGCTGCTAGCAGTTGTTTTTGCCTTTTCGAAGTTTCGTCAAAACCTGATTGGATCCAAAGTAGTAGTGCACACTGACCATTCTGCACTTAAGTATTTGATGCAGAAGAAGGATGCTAAGCCAAGGTTGCTTAGATGGATCTTGCTACTTCAGGAATTTGACATAGAGGTGAGAGATAAGAAAGGAGTGGAAACCGGTGTTGCTGATCATCTGTCCCGGATTAAGATCGATGAGGACGTTCCTATAGATGAGTTTCTACCAAAAGAGAACATCTATATGGTTGAGACAGGTTTTCAGACGGATTGTGAGAGTTCTCTGTCTTTTGCACGAGTTACAGCACAAGTGTCGGTCGACACTCTTTCAACGTCGATCGACACTGTATTCAAAAACACGAAGGGAAATCGATCAAGACCGACATCAATTAGCCGATTGGGATCAATGTCGATCGACACCAACCTTAGTGTCTGCCGACATAAATCGCGGACGCAGGAGGATACCTCTGATGGTCAAGCTGACATGTTCATAGCTGCAATTACCCAAGGTTCTCTCTCCACTAGACCTTGGTACACCAATATAGCCAATTACCTTGCTGCAGAGGATGAGCCTGAGGTGTTTAAAGGCTATGCTAAGAATAAATTCCTTAGGGAAATCAGGCGCTATTATTGGGATGAGCCCTATTTGTACAAGCACTGCTCTGACGATATCTACAGACGTTGCATCGCAAAGTCTGAAGTTGATGATGTGTTGTATCACTGCCATGGTTCTGAGTATGCTGGACACTTCGCCACTTTCAAGACAGTGTCCAAGGTTCTACAAGCAGGCTTCTGGTGGGTGGCCTACGATTTTTAAGGATGCTCAGTTGTTTGTCTCGCAGTTTGATGTGTGTCAGAGGAGGGGAAAGATAAGCAAGAGACATAAGATGACACAAAACTTCATCCCGGAGGTTGAAGTCTTTGACTGCTGGGGCATCGATTTCATGGGACCGTTACCATCTTCTTATGGAAACAAGTATATATTGGTTGATGTGGACTATGTATCTAAGTGGGTTGAAGCCATTGCTAGTCCGACCAACGACTCTTCGGTAGTTCTTAAGCTGTTTAAGACTATCATCTTCCCAAGATTTGGAGTGCCTAGGATTGTGATAAGTGATGGCGGTTCTCACTTCATCAACAAGGTCTTTTAGAAGTTGCTTAAGAAGCATGGTGTTAACCACCGTGTGGCTACTCCATATCACCTTCAGACTAGTGGACAGGTTGAGGTTTCAAACCGACATATCAAGGAGATTCTGGAGAAGACAGTGGGAAAGACTAGGAAGGATTGGTCTGCTAAGCTGGATGATGCGTTATGGGCCTACATGACTGCGTTTAAGACGCCACTTGGGACTACACCGTTTCATCTCCTCTATGGAAAAGCTTGTCACCTTCTAGTTGAGCTCGAACACAAGGTTAGATGGGCTGTCAAACAGATGAACTTTGATCTCAAGCCTGCAGCAGAGAGGCGTTTGATACCGCTTAAAGAGTTAGATGAAATTCGCCACCATGCTTATGAGAACTCAAAGCTGTACAAGGAGCGTACAAAAGCATATCATGATAGGAAGATCATCTCGCGCCACTTCGAACCCAATGACCAGGTACTTTTCTATAACTCTTGCTTACAATTGTTTCCTGGCAAGTTGCGTTCTCGTTGGTCATGTCCCTTCATCGTCAAGGAAGCTAGACCACACGGAGCTGTTATCTTGGTGAATTCCAAAGGCGAGGAGTTCACAATCAACGGGAAAAGGGTAAAACACTATTGGGCAAAAGCCAAGATCCCAGAAGGCGACATTGTCCATGTAGATGATCCATCCACTGCCTAGTTGCAATACAATCAAGCTAATGAAGTTAAACGAGCGCTGAGTGGGAGGCAACCCACTGGTAAGTTGTACATATTAGGATTTTTGGTCTTGAATTTTGATTTTTCTTGGTTTTGGTGTTTTTGAGCTAAGTTTCGTAGAACCCGTAGCACTAAGGAGTTAGTGTCGGTCGACATTCATTTAGTGTCAGTCGACATCGATGTCGAGAATTTCGAGCACGAACGATAATCGGCCATGGTCGATTTTCAGGGTCGCTTAGGGGTGAACAACGAATGTCGACCGACATTAATATTTAGTGTCGGTCGACATCGATACGCATGAGGTAAGTTTCTTTAAAAACTCAGGACATAAATTCATCTTCTCCAAAACCCTCTCGCGATTTTTCTCTCTTCACATTTCCATCTCCCTCGTTTCTTAACCGATTTCAACGTTTCAAAGCTCTATTCCACTTGATTTTTGGTGCTCTATCCATATCTAGTGTATGTTCCTTCGATCTGCAAAGGTATGTCTCCGAATCTCCCTAATTCCATTTCGGCCCTAAGGTGAAAAACTTCTAATTTTGCCTCAATTAGCTCGTTTCAATAGTTGATTCTTGCCTATTTAGGTAGAACTTGAGTTTGTATAGGGTTCCCAAACATATTTCTTGGTAAATTGGAGAGTTTCGAAATTTTTTCGAATTTTCGTTAATTCTGTCGATATCTAGGAAGAAATTGGGATGGAATTTGATTGCTAGCAGTGTTGTGAATGATATTCTGGACTCAATTCAGTGAGATTATGGTGTTGCAAAATTAGTATCTTTGAGTCTCATGATTGAATGTCTGTGTTTGTTTTGCAGATGCAACCTTCCTTACACTGCGGTAAACGACCAAGGAGAGCTTCTGCCGCCTCTGCTTCTGGTTCAGCACCGCAGCAAGAAGACGACAACTCTGGTACTAACGTCCAAGACTCGCAGACACGGCCACCTTGGCCAAGGATGGAGAAGCAAAGGCTCCGGTACAATCGGATTTGGGAAGACAGTCCTGCGAAGGAATCTAAGAAAGTCACTTGCACTCAAAGGCAAATCTTGGAGCAATGGGATGATTATGACTCTTTGTTCTACAATGCCTGGTGTGGTGTCGATATCCTTCCCACACGGATTTCCTGCAACACCACCATGACAAAGCTGAAGATTAAATCGGATATTCTACGCATTCTGCGGACGATTGGCTTGGGTACCATATGTACCAAGTAATATGATATGCATGAGGAGCTGGTCCGATAGTTCATGGCAACAGTCCGAGTGTAATTACACTAATGAGGTGGTGAGGAAGGCTTCTGAAGGGATATTGACCTTTATGGCTAAGGGAGTGCGGTACAAGATCACCCTTCCTGAGCTCTGCGACATCTAAGTTTGACATGACTAAGGAGCGAGTTAATCTACCTGAGAAGTGGCGAGATGTGCAAGTGTTCTGGCAGAATTTTGGCAATGGAGTATATGACTCTCAGACTACCAGACAGTCCGCAGTAAGGCACCCGGTCTTGAGGTTCCTTGTCCGCCTGTTCGCTAACACGATTCTATGCAAGATGGAGCCAGGAATGATGCGGATAGCTGAGCTTCTGCTGCTGTATTTTGGGATTGGTAATATTATTGATGCTGAGGTATATCAGGATGCACACTTGGAAGCTGATGTAAACATGGGAGCTGTCTTTGCCCACCATCTGGAGGATCTCAAGACTAAGCCATTCAGAAAAGGGCAGAAGATAGAGTCTATTGGGAGTCTCTTAAATCCTATTTTTAACCACCTTGGGATAGATAGGGGTCAACTGATGATATGCACCAAGAAGTCCACCATGAGTTTTGTGCACCTGAAGAGTATTCATTGGATTAAGGGAGACACCACTGAAGAGAGTATTTGTGACATTACTGATATATCTGGAGTTGAGCGCCTCTTTCCTCTCCCAGAGACAAAGCTGACAGGCATCACTGATGAGCCTCTGATGCTCTCCTTTCAGCCTTTTGAGGAGCTTTGTCGACCTGTTCCGCGTCGCCCCACTGTGCTTCGAGGCACCACTTCTGGAGCTGCTGCTTCTGCTGCTGAGCACGATGTAGTTCATGCTGCTGATCATGATGAGACTTATGGATTCCCAGATCTTCCAAGGCCACCTGAAGACATGCCATCTGGAGAATGGCAGAAGTGGATGACTGGTACGATCAAGGAGATGTGGAAGGGCATTTTCAGCTGCTCCTGTCATCGCCCAAAGCGCGTCTCTCACCCACAGCCACGACGTCTCGCACCTGCACCTGCACCTGTCAGTCCCGAGGATGAAGACAAAGAGGAAGCTGCTGATTATGAGGAGATGGATGACGAGGACTCTCAGGAGTTCTAGCTTCTTTGCTGCTGCTGGTTATGTGTTTCTTTTTCTTTCTTTTTCTTTTGTGTCTTGAGTCATTTTTATGTCTTCTTTTGAGTCAGTCTGTTAGTCCAATATGTCTGGAACTTGGATGATTTGAGTTTATGCATGCTACTGTTGCTTCTTACATGAATTTTGAGTTATCTAACGCAGCTATCAGGTGAGATTTTGAGTGCCAAACTGTCTAACCCGACCATGACACTTAGAACTGTCCTGCGTATGATCTCCTAGAATTAATGTCGTTCGACACTAAATCAGTGTCGGTCGACACTAATCGGGTTCAGGTACGAGGCTTTGACTCAATTTTCCTATCGTTCCAGATTGATTTTGTCCGAACCCAAGCTGTGATTGCACTGAGGCTAGTGCAGTTTAAGTGTGGGGGAGGTGGTTACTGACGACGTGTTCTATTTTCTTAGTGTCAGTGCTTTGTTTTCTTTTGTTTTCAAAGATTTTTTATTGAGTCAAAATCAGTATGAAACTAAGATTTTTCGAGGAAATTTTTCGCTGGAACATGAACTAAGTGACCATTGGACAGACCTGCAATAGCTATATGACTGTTAGAAAACCACACACTGATCAACCTACCAAGGAAACCCACATCTTATCAGGTATTCAGAGGATCCACTACTAACTTCACCTCTAATCTTGACTAAATTTTCTCACTTAGGGGCTTCGTATCTCTGGATCAGATTCCTCTGATGTGCTTGTCACATCCTATAATCCTGTCTGCGTATGATTCCATCTTTTCCTTCCCTTGAAATTAAAAAAAGAGATAAAAACTGCGGATAAGCTAGTAGCTTCGAAGTGGTCACGAGAGTGGTAGAGATCCCTATTACCTCCTGTGCATCCATGGAAACATGTCCAAAGTTGCACCTCGAATAAAAAGGGAAGAGCACTGATAAAAAAAAGAAAATGATACCCAGTGCGGAAAATCAGTTGCTAAGGGAGAAATGGAAAAGAAAGGAACCAGAAATTGATAGTTGGGTGGTCAGGTACTGACTGGGTTGAGTCCATGTGTTCTCTGATCGATACTCCCTTTGTGAGACCACACTTAATTATATACAAAGGTTAGTGTGGTGAACTTGAATGTCTTGACTTGGTTGTGGAGTTTACTTGGTACAGTTGCTAAGTGTGGGGGAAGTACATTGTGGTCTTGATCTCTGCAGGGATGTTTTCATGTGTGTTACCAAGTGAATGTGAATGCGATGTTCCTAAGACGAAATGAGTTTCTGTGCTTTCAAACCTCTTTTCTATACTTTGGTTCTCTGTTTGCTTGAGGGCAAGCAAGAGCTAAGTGTGGGGGAGTTGATATATCATGGTTTTTCTAGGTTTTTAACCATGATATAAGTGTATATATTGAGTCTTTAACCTTGTATTTCGAGTCTATCAAGTATTTTACAAGTAAGCTTGCGTTTGGAGAAAAGCTAGGAGTTTTGGGACCTTTCTGGTGATTTCTTCAAGAAGTTGAAGTTGGAGCCGTAGTCATGATTTGATGTCGACCGACACTGACTTTAGTGTCGGTCGACACTGAAGGCCAACAAACTTATACGCCGAATGATCACATCTTTTGAAGAATTGTAAAAAGACCCAAAAGTTTCTTTATTTCTAGTTTGGCCCCAAAACGTGTTTAGTGATTTATAATTAGGTTTTTGAGATTTGTATCTCTCACCTTTTGTTCTTGCTTTGTTCTGGCTTTTGCTTTGGAGATTGAGAGATATTGCTTGAGGCTGATTCTGCCACTTGTAACCTTTGAGAGAAGGATTTCGAACCCCATTTTATATATCTATTCAGTCTTGTTTTTCTATTCAAACATGTCTTGTCTTATTGATTCCATGACTGAGTAGTAACCTTAGTTAGATTTAGGGATTCTGATAGGGAATTCATGACTTGTTAGATCACTAGATAATTAGGATTCTAAATCTATCTGTTCATCACCTAAGTTGAGATTAAAACTGAATTTTGGATTGATCACCTAGAGTTTAGATCTTGGATAATTAATTTGGCACGAGAGTGTGAATTATAATCTGACAGAACTTAGTGTGAGCAATTTGATTAGATGCAAAGAGATTTGATCTAGAGAATTGTGAACTAAAGAACTTGCTATTAATGCTTGTCTAGAACTCTAAGATTGGAAAGAGATTTGAATCATTAGGTTGCTAGACATAGATAATAATTGCAACGAGAGTTGAGTTATTGACATTTGTGATTCTAGTTATTGAACCTGTGTTTAATCTGAATCCTGATTATTAAAGTGTCTGACATTGCATGATTTCCTGAGAACTTCCTAAGTCTAGCGTCTTTCTCCCATTGAAAACACTCTTTAAATTTACTTGCATTGTTTACTGCTTTCACCTGATTGACTTAGCTGAATTTGAAAACATGTAATCTTTTGTGTGAACTTGAGTCTCTGTGGATTCGATACCCTTTATACTACGATTGCATATCTGTGCACTTACAGTTAGAATAGGGATAAAATTTGCTCTATCAAAAGGGGTGGCCGGCGGTTGTAGAGGAGAATGAGAAGAGTCTAGTGGTGCAAGTGGTTAGAGGATTAAGCTTATGGTTTAGAAGATATGCTTGTGTATCAAGTAATGAAGAACATCAAGAGTGTTCTTGAGTTTTCTTTGAATCTTCAAAGGATTTCTGGGTTTTGACTTGCATGGGATGAATAGAGAGAGAGAGACTCGTGGGTGAGGGCTAGAGAGAGGTAGACTTTGAATTGGCACCAAACCCTGCAAGTTGCTCCGTTACCCAACTCCAATGTCTTCTAACTCGAACATTGCTGCACAGAACCCACTTCCGACGTTTACTGACGCTCCTTCCAACTCATTCCATCTGACTGGTCTTCACACTTCTTACCCGACGACTGCTCCAATTCTCGATCTTTGATTTTCCCTGCACTTCTTTCCTTTGCTCTTAAAGAATCAATCCGTCTCAAACTTTGGACTCATCCGCGGTTGGCTATTTTGCTCTGATTATCACTTACGGCTTCCCCACTTTGCTTCGACTTCCACATCCACCCGATACTGATTCATCTTCCTGTAACATTCTTCAAGAATCTAATCCTCATACCTGGTCTCTCTGGGCTCCAACTGAATTCATACCGATCGCTTTACTCTGATCCCCACACTGTTGCTGACATTCTTTCACATCTCTTTACTAACTCATCATACTGACGGCTTCATTCTGTCTTTCGCTTCCCACTGATACCTTTTCAACTGATACCTCACACCGACTTCTTCACGTTCCGGGTCAATTATCTGGTGGCTTCTTTACACTTCGTCTTGCTTTCGGGTTTAGTGTCGTATTCATATCGCATCGTCCATTCCGTCCTGCACTTCAACAACTCTCACTGGAGCGGTTAAATTCATTCCAATCTATTCCCTACGTCACTTTCTCATAGGAATATGGTTAATTAATAACGTACCCAACGGTTACCCATGATTAAGTAACAATATTCTATAATTCTGCTTCCTCGCGAATTGACGGTCGAACACAACCATTCTCGAGTTAGCTCAACACTTTAATAAAGGCCTAATTAGAAGTTATATGCTAACAACTTAACGATCTCAACAAAACATCATTAGCGATTACCAACACTACTCGAACCAACGAAACAAAACTAGCTACTTAACGGGGATACTCTAGCCAATAAACGCAACTCCAACCGTCTAATGCATCAATCAAAGCATTTAAATAAAACACGCAAGCAATAAACAAAAACAAGCAATTACCACACATGCAATCAAGCAATCACAAGATTGGTCCGAATGTGTCGGCGGTATGGGTTTAGGTCATGATGAACGGTCGTCAGTTCCGCCCATCATTTGACTTCACATGGTAATTTAATTACATTCAGATCCATCACATGCATGCAAACAATTACTACGCTAGTCAAAATGATAAGCTGAACACTCTGCATCCACCACATACATAAAACGACATATCATACATATAAAAGTTCCAGTACATAGGTTTGATCTGAGTTACTACAAGACGGCCGCTGTCATAAACCAAAACCCAAAATTGCGCCGCCATAATCCGAGATATGTCAAACACGACACACATATCTGCCGATCTATCTACAAGAAAAACAAGGTCAGTGCCCTAAACTTACCTGGCCTAACTAACCATAGTCCTAACGCCTCCATCAAGACCGAAATGCCCAACACAGGCAGCAAGATGGCTCACAGAGGTATCCACTGGCAGGTGTGGTGGGTGTGCGTCTTGAGTCGGTGCGCTGACATGCTGCGGCTCGGCAATCGGGCACAGACGAGCAGTATGTCCCTCACGGTCACATAATTGACAGACGAGGGTAGGAGATGGGCGCGTCCTACGAGAACAACCTGATGCCTGGTGACTATCTTCACCACAGAGCTGACAAATCACAAACGGTCGAGGCGGTTGCACTGAGGATGACCTGCGAGGCTCGGGATCACGTCGGCTAGGTCCGGCTCGGTAAGGCTTTGATACTGGCGCGCGGTAAGGCTTGGCGTCTAAGATGCGTGGCCCGGGTCCGACAATCGGGAAAATCGAGGTGAGATGGTCATCGTTGCCACACACCTGGCAGTAGTCTAGTACTGGGAACGGCTGGTATGGCTCCCTGTACTGTGGATCCACTGGACGAGGACACCAGTAAAGATGGAAACCTCTCACTCCGCAGGCACTGCATGCCTGATACACTGGCATCTCTGGGGTCGGCAGTACGGATGGCTCGGTCGGTACTCGGACTCTGATGGCGATCCTGAAGACGGTGATATAGACATGTCCAATGGTGTAGATGGTGACTCAGACTGCCGGCGCGGCTGATAGTGTGGTCCGACATGCTGCTCTAGTGCGTCGGCGAGCATGGCTGTCTGCTCGTCAACGTGCTGCTCCCACTGCTGATGCTGGTACGGATCGATAGGCTCCATGTCAAGATCAAAACCCATAGGCAACAGACTAAGTAGGTGATCCTCCACACTGAGTGGCAGAGGAATCTCAGGCGCCTCGAGAATCGGCTCCTGGAACATCTGCGGTAAAACTGGCTCCTGCAAATGTGGCGGTAATGGAGGTAACTCAACATCTGCTACTCCAAGATAACCCATCATCCCTGCATATCTGTCCGGATTACCCGCATCATCCTCCATGGACGCAGGTAACGGATCAGGAAAAGGTGACCAGTCCACCTCTGCTGCCCTAGCGCCCTGCAACGTCCGTAAAGGAATCGGTGGACGGTCCGACGTACGCGAACCTCGTGAATGACCTGGCGAAACCGGATGACCTTGATACTGCTCTAACTAACTCTGCTGAGATCCCGCTGATCCCTGACGACTCATGATGCTCCACTAAAGTAACTCGCACTACACACACACCTCCACTCCACCCGTCCTGGGACACACTGCCGTATGACTGCAATAAAAACACAAAGAAATATTAGTACAAATAATACAAAATCCTAACTCCCATCCCACCCCGGGTTTCACAGACGCATCTCGGTTTCCTAGTGGATGCTTGGGTGACACAATTTGTCTCGATAAAACACGGAAAACACTCAGAAATGAACTTTTTCGGAATCCATGATGAACGATGCTATGATACCACCTTTTGTAATGCCCCATTCCCATTATCCGCTGACCGACGAGCTGACTGGTCAACAATCAAACAAGAACATGACCAAGTCGAGCCCATGCAAGTCAAACGGAAAAAGTTTTTCACAAGACGAAGCCAAAGACAGATCTGCTTGAGACAAAGGCTCGCACCGACCTGTCCTAGACCCCGCTATCCTCACTTCCACAGTACAAAGCTTCACAACCAGTACTGTTTCTGTGAGTTGTGTCGTTTCGGACTTACCAATATATCAGGGAAGCATGTTCATTACTGAGTAAATAAACGTCTATAAAACGTTTACCGAATTACAAAACAATATCGCCAACAAATACAACATCCACACATTATAAAATGGCGCCAAAGCCGAACCTATAAAACACAAAACATCGAATCAAAACCCTGCCACAAGCGATCCCGAATCTACACCGAGGACCTCCCGAGTCCGTCGCTGCTAAACCTGAAAAACACAAAAAGAGTCTAATGAGCGATCTAAGATCACCCAGTGAGACGGCTCTCCACTACGGCTTCTAGTCTATCTAATATCTACAAATTCTCGCCCAAAACCCCAAAACAATGAACAACAAAGATAACGGTCGATCACGTACTACCATGACGTGATAAACCCACAACACACAAGCACATGCCAAAGGAAAGATAAGCGATTAAGGAAATCGGGAGCACTGTGGCACATGCTCTCGATTGGAAACTCGATCTATCTATCGCGCAACACAAAAACACGCACACACACGGGCCCCTTCACGATCTCGGTTACTTCCACGGGTTTACATAGGCACCGACATGGTAACTAATCCATGACTCCCAGATGTAAACACGAAGTCTCACGACCTAGGACACTGCTCTCAGTCCATCGATACACAGTGACTCGCGCTACCCCACGGTAACCTAAGTTTCCATGTGATTCGGCCCTAGGACATGACCCCGTATTCTCCGAACCACACACCTACCGGCGTCACTCAGTAGGTTAACGCCATTACCGGAATCACCACCCGAAGGCACGCGATCCGATTAGGCAGCTACCCGAGGATCCAATCGGGTCGGAATTACTGAAACATATCCAAAAACCTAGACTTGCGGGATCTAACGCACCCTAGAGTCCTAGTGCAGAAATGTAAACACGCAGACTCGTTGGGACTCTAGCACCAATCACAATAATCAACAACAGCAACAACCATAACACAATATCCCGCAAGTCTAATGCACACACGCCAACACCTCCACTCTGACTCGGTGTGTAACGCCTCCTTCCCGTTTTTCGCTGACCGACGAGCTGACCGGCCAACAATCAAACAAGAACATAACCGATCGAACCCGAGCAGTCATACAAGAAGAGTTTGTCACAATACGAAAGCCAGAAACTGTCCGGTTTGAGTCAAAGGCTCGAACCAAACTATCTTTGACTCCGTTTACCTCATTTCCACGATACGAGGCTTTTCAGATGTTCGGTTCGGACTAAAACGTATATCAGGGAATTATTCCGTTTTTATTACTAAAAAATATAAGTCTTATTCATAACAATATATGGTCTAATACAAATCATTTAGCAGGATCCCAACAAAATCCGAAACCAAAAATAAGTCAAAATGCGTAACAACCGATACCTAATGCCAACCCGAGACTACTCTGAGTGTCCTACGAGTCCGCC
The DNA here is from genome assembly GCA_030180135.1 of Orychophragmus violaceus. Classification (NCBI taxonomy): domain Eukaryota; kingdom Viridiplantae; phylum Streptophyta; class Magnoliopsida; order Brassicales; family Brassicaceae; genus Orychophragmus; species Orychophragmus violaceus. Next base: position 36,983,910 of record CM058238.1, read on the forward strand.
AAGCTACGCCAAACCTGAAAACACACAAAAGAGTCTAATGAGCAATCTAAGATTACCCAGTGAGACGGCTCCCAACTAAAGGCTGCTAATAATCTAATAATCCCGTCAAAACCCAAAATAACAATCAACTCCAAATAGCTGGTCACGTGCAACCAAGACGTGACGAGCGCAATAACACACAAGCATTCGAATAACAACACAACAACACAAAAGTAACCAAGGGAATCGAGAACACTGCGGCACATGCTCTCGATTAAACTCGATCTATCTATCACATCTCCAACGCAATCTCCACACCATGAGCTCCAAACGTAAACTCGGTAACTTCCACGGGAACACTTAGCTACCCTACGGTAACTAAAACCTCCCACGACTCCTAGACAAAAACACAAAGTCCAACGACTAGGACACCGTTCTCTGTCCATCGATACGCGGTAACTCGGGTTACCCCTAGATAACCAAAGCTTCCATGCAATCCGGCTCACAGACGCGACCCCGTATTATCCGGACAACACACCTACCGGCGTCACTCAGTAGGTTAACACCATAACAAGAATCACCACCCGAAGGCCCATGTCCGATCAGGTAACTACCCGAGGATCCAATCGGGTCGGAAGTACCGGAACGCCATCTCTAGACTTGCGGGATCTAACGCACACGACATAGAGTCCTAATAACGGCAATGTAAACAAGAAGACTCGCTGAGACTCTATCACGCAATACCAACAATGTCAAATAGAACTACTATCTCAATCCCTAGTCGATCCCGTCCCGCAAGTCCTATCACCAACCTCCACATCACCCGACCTTACCCAGACTTACCGGTTCCACGCCAGAGTAAGTATCTACCAGTTAAGTATACTCGGCCCAACACCGAAGTAGATAAACAATCAAGAAATCACCCGTCTACTCGGCCCAACACCGAAGTAGCCACACAATCAAACAACAACAGTCTACTCGTCCCAACACCGAAGTAGATACACAATCACAACACCACACAATAAATTATTTAGGTTTATTAGTCTTTAATATGTCCTTAACCTTTACTCATTCAATCCTTAACCTTTACTCACTCAATCTGCTACCTTAGGATTAGTGGATTACTAATCCCGTAGACGGCCCATTAATCACACCACTTCTTTTACTCATCCCTTCCTAAGTATCTTTAATAAGTCCTCGATCTGTCGGTTTAGAGTTAGTAAGATTACTAACTCCCCGACATCTCATTATTCATTAACTTCCATTCATTACCCTTAACCCGACTAATTAACCCACCCTGTTATTATATTCTAAGCGTGTTGTGTCTTTTAACCGTATTTTGATCAACTCATGATTTCCCGTATATAGATTCCATTAGATACATTCTTAAATACTTATATATGCATTTACGTCCAAGCATGCCGTTCTATATGTATGCATCACCCAATCAAGAAATCAACGAACTATCAATTACTTAATGCATCACCCAATCAAGCAATCAACGAATTATCCAAGATTACGGATATAAGCTAACTAGCATGCATCCCTTAACCTAACCATTTAATTAATTAACCGAGTTATTAATCAACCTAGCCGTTCTATCCAATTCAATCAATCCGGTATGCAACCTAAACTACGGTTTATTAATTTCGGATCTATATGATTCTAACTACATGCAACACACTATTTAGCCGACTCACAGTGGTATTATGACGACGGACGGACGGATTGACGGACTATCGAAACAAAAAGACCCGAACAAACCCGACGCTAACCCGAACCTTCCCCAAATCGTCGACTTGATTTGACCCGACCTTGACCCGCACTTGACCGTAACGTTGACCTTAGTGATTCTGATCGAGCCTCCGGACCATCCTCATCTTCTCTCTCCTCTTTCTCTCTCTTCTGGTTCTCTCTCTTCTGGTTCTCTCTCTCTTTCTCTGCTTGTCCTTCAAGCTTCATCTTCTCTCTCTCCTCCAAGCTTCATCTTCTCTCTCCTTCTTCTTCAAGCTTCATCTTCTCTCCCTCTTCTTCTTCTTCAAGCTTCATCTCCTCTCTCTCTCTTCACGCTTCTACTTCTCTATCTCTTCTTCTTCTTCACGCCTCTCTCTCTCTCTTCTTCTTCTTATTCACGCCTCTCTCTTCTTCTTCTTCTTCCTCCAGTCTTCTCCTTCTTATTCTTCTTCCTCCTCTTTCTTCTTCTTCTTCTCCTCCTTCTTCTCTTCTCTCTTTTTTTTTTGTTTTTTGTGTTTGATGAATGAAATTAGAAGAGCAAAGGCTCTTTATATAGGAAAACCAAGTGAAGAACTTGGTGACAAGTGTCCCTTCCCTTCACTCTCCTCATGCCATGTTTCATTCCACATGTCTTCTCTTCACTTTCCTCTTGTTCCACGCCTCCCATATCTTTTTTCCAGATATTTTGTTCTTCATTAAAAACTTGGAGTCCAAGCTTTAGCTTCTGATTGGTCCACTTGAAAATATTATATCTTAAGCTTAATTATCCACTTAAGCTTTTAATTCTCTAAATTCACCATATCTGATTCCATAAATCTTCCAAGCCATATAATAAGATTCTTTATGACTTTAGATGAATTTTGAAATTTGAATCACCTCATTTGGATACCCGTAGCTCCGTTTATGGATTTTACAAGTTTTATCGATTTTGTCGGTTTCCATTCCCAACATACCGTTAAAATATTTAAAACTCTGTAGCCTCTGTAATAAATCCTCCAAGCTTCTTTTTAAAATACTAGACTCTCTTAGAAGCATTTATAAATTCGTTTCACCTCAATCGGACACCCGTAGCTACCGTTATGAATTTTACGAGTTTTGTCGGTTCTATCGGTTTCCTTTCCCGATAGTCCGAAAACTCATCTATGGTACGTTTCCATCATTCTTGGTATTCTAAATGTTTTATTTATTTATAAAGAATAACATTTGGCCCGTCTTAGCTTCCGGCTCGCATTGCTGTAAAATTACCAAAATGCCACTTAACTTCTCAAAATTATGAAAATGCCCACCGTTGACTTTTCTGCTGCCCGTTGACCATTTCTTGATACAGGGTATTACATTCTTCTCCACTTACAGGAATTTGATATATCATGGTTTTTACCCATTTTATGCCATGATATAGATGTGTTTTTAGTGTCTTTTGTGTTCTTTTTAGTATGTTTTCAGGTCTAGACACATTTGGAGCAGAAGTGGAGATTTTGGAGCTGTTTGGTGTATTTTGGAGATTTGGTCCGAGAGACAGAGTTCACTGTCCAGTTTTGAAGACTGCGTCGATCGTTGCACACCTGCATCGATCGTTGCATATGCGAATGGGCCAGACTCGCCGATTTAATGAAGAATGCTGATTTTGCAGAAAAGCCCAGATATTTACACAGAAGCCCAAAACGTGTTTTAGCTATTATATAAGGGTTTTTAAGCCATTGTTTAGGCTACGCTTTACTTTTAAGTTTTATTTTATTTCAGAGAGCCTTAGGGGCTGATCTTGCTCTCGAAAGAGAGAGGATTTCGAACCCCTGTTGATTATTCTGTTTTATGATATTTGGTTTTCTACTTAAGATGTTTTCTGTTTCGATGAACATGTCTGAGTAGTTTACCTGTTAGGTTGAAGGATTCTCATTAGGGATTTCAGAGAATTATAGTTTAAATCAATCTGTAGAGATTTATATCTGCTAGTTCTTTATTTAGGTTGTTCTTAATGCTTAATCTGAAGTAGCTAATCAGAGTTATGATGTTAGGTTGATTAATTCAGCGGAAGTTGATTAATTTAACTAGAAAGAACTTAGATAAGCAATTAAACTGTTCGCAAACGGAAGTTTGGTTCAGGTTAATTGTGAACATATCAAACTTAGAATTAATGCTAGTTTAATCTGTTAGTTCTCGCAAACGAAAGTTTGGTTTGCTGCACTTAGACTTAGAGAATTATCGCAAAGGAATTTGGTTAATTCTATATCAGTGTTTGAGTTCTAGAATAGTTATTGATTGGATCTAGATAGATTGATTGCTTGCGTTCCTGATTTCCTGAGAACTCCTGAAACCTAACGCTTCGCTTCCTTGCTCACAAACTCGCTGCTATTTACTTTTCTGCTCTGCTTTTAGTTTAATCATCTTTGCTTTCTCCTAGTTTAATCACTTCTGTTTTTATCTATCGTTGACCAGAGTCCCTGTGGATTCGATACCCTAAGTACTACAACTACATCACTGTGCACTTGCAGTAGAATAGGGTTAAAACTAACAACCTATCAAGTTTTTGGCGCCGTTGCCGGGGACTCTTTTGAGTTCTCGATAGATTTGAACTTAGGGTTTAGACTAGGATTTTCGTTTTTTAATTTTTGCTACTAATTTTTTTTCTTTTTCTGTTCTTGCGTTTCAGGTACGCCTGTAATCGCCCTGCAACGATCGACACGGTCCTGTGTGTCGATCGTCACATCATCGCGCTTGCATCGATCGACGCTTCTCCTGCATCGATCGACACATATCGTAAGGAAGATGTATGATTTCTTCAATCCAGGGATTGACAACTCGCAGATAACTTGGTTAAAGAGCAAAGTAGAGTCTCTGCATAGTCTTGTACTTGAAAAGTATGGGCAAGAAGCTATCAACTACGTTGGAGGGAATGAATTCTACAGTCAGGAATCTGCTTTTCAGGGACCTTTCCAGCAACAGGGCAATGCCTTTTCAAGGAGCTGTAGCGTTTCTTCTTACCAAGTACCGCCTGCACCTACAGCTCATGAGAGCAGAATGGAAATCATGATAGAGCAGTACCTTGAGAGACAACAACAGATTGATAGGTCCCTCAACTCAAAGATGGATGCTTTGTATGAAGATTTGAATGAGAAGCTTGAATCTTTGAGCACACATATGGAGGAGCTGGATGCAGCGATAGAGAGGCAAAATGAAGCTAAGAGAGCTGAACGGAAGCTGCACATCAATGCTGTGAACATAAGGGATGAGATTGAGTTGCTAGGTGAAGAAGAGAGCATAATCTCGGATTTTCTGGATGAATATTGTCTGCCTGATACATGCACCGATCGACACCCCCTTAGTGACGATCGACACGCCATTCTGACGGCAATTTCGAGTTCTTTCGAGAAACAGAATCGCCTTGCATCGATCGACACACATTATGCAACGATCGACACAAAACGCACACATGTCCAGAAACCTGCAACAGTACCAGAACAAGCTTACAAGCCCCCAGTGCCATATCCTAAGGTTCCTAAACCTTCCAGACAAGAGCTAGAAGTGGTTAACTGCATAAAAGTGATGGATAAGAAGGTGAATAAAACACCACCAGTTGAAACTTTGCGAGTTCATGCAAAGAAGATGATCTCCACTGATGGTCATCTGGAAGAAGAAGTTCAGATTGGTGGAACTACAGTATCTGATAGTGGAAAGAAGAAGATGGCGGTTCCTCTTAAACCTGCTCTAACATCTTCAGTACCTGCAACTGCTCATAAGCAGAAAGCCCCAAACATCAGATCTACATCAAAGGTAAGGAACAAATCATCTAAGCTTAAACCTTCTGATCATATTGTTTTGAATGCAGAAAAACGCAGTAGACCGCCCAAGCTTCGCTCCCGCCCTGATTCTGATTTCTCATTCCTTGGAAAGCCTCATGATCATAATGCCTATACACCTCCTTGGATGAAGAGATATTCACAGAGACATTCAAAGTCTCTGTTGAAACCGCCTTGAATCAAATCTCTTCCAATAGTCAAGCTGATGACTAAAAACAAGCGCTGAGTGGGAGGCAACCCACTGTTAGGTTCGTTTTTGTTTTTGTTTCCATTCGTTTTGATTTGGTATTTTTAAATTTTCTGTTTAAGTGTGTTCAGAGCTGAGGGAAACAGGAATAATCGCATTGCATCGATCGACACACATTGTGCATCGGTCGATGCAGTCGCGAATTACGGTTTAACGAATTGATTGCGGTTCAGACATCGGTTATCTACATAACCGCGAGCTATATTCGCCTTGCATCGATCGACACCCTTGTGGCATCGATCGACACAGGGCGACGACAGGTAAGTAATCTGCAACTTTTCGGATTGTTTCAATTTGATTATTCTTTCACCGAGCTCATGCTTCGATTACACTGGGGACAGTGTAGTTTAAGTGTGGGGGAGGAGCTACTGACGCACGCTTTTGTTTTCTTATGAGTCAGTCTTTGGTTTTTCAAAATTGTTTTATTGAGTCAAAACTTGTATGAAACTATGATTTTTCGAGGAAAATTTTCGCTTGAACAGGAACTAAGTGACCATTGGACAGACTTGCAGAGGCTCTATGACTGTTAGAAAACCCAGACACAGGTCAGCCTACTGAGGACACCCACATCACTTCAGGTATCAGAGGATCCTTTTACTGACTTCAATTTAATACTGACTTAGATTTCTCACCTAAGGGCTTGGTATACTTTGTGTCGGATTCCCTTGTTAGTTCTGACACAGCCTGTCAACCTATCCTATTTAGTTCCCTTCTCCCCTTCTATAAAGTAAAAAAAAAAAAATATATAATAAACTGAGGATGAGTTAGTAACTCCGAAGTGGTCATGGGAAGGGTAGCAAACACTATTTTCTCTCATGTGATCCATGGAATGTGTCCAAAGTACACCCCATAACGGGAAGAACACTGATAAAAAAAAATAAAATGATACCCAGTGGGGAAAAATCAGTTGTTAAGGAAGGGAAAGAGAAGAAAGGGACTAGAGAAAGATAGTATGGTGGTCTAGAGCTGATAAGGTAAGAATCCATGTGCCTTTGATCGATACTCCTTAGGTGAGACCGCACTTAAATACTTGCAGAAGTCAGTAGGGTGAATTTGAATGCTTGAATGTGATTGTGGAGTTTACTTAGGACAGTTGCTAAGTGTGGGGGAAGTATATTGTGGTCTTGAGTTCTGTAGGGAAGTTTTCAGTGGCTTACTAAGTGAATGTGATTGTGAAAGTTCCTAGGACGAAATGAGTTTCTGTGTTTTCAAACTTCTTCTCTTATATTTTGGTTCTCTACTTGCTTGAGGACAGGCAAGAGCTAAGTGTGGGGGAGTTGATATATCATGGTTTTTACCCATTTTATGCCATGATATAGATGTGTTTTTAGTGTCTTTTGTGTTCTTTTTAGTATGTTTTCAGGTCTAGACACATTTGGAGCAGAAGTGGAGATTTTGGAGCTGTTGAAGGAATGTTTAGACGAATCCTGATTCAATTCTCTGATTCAGATTATCCTAAACATGCGGATCTAGGTTCTCTTGAATAGAAACAATTGTTGATCTCACCTTTTACCTGTTTTGTGCAGCGGAAAGGGAGAACAGGTCAGAGATCAGAGAGCCACCAAGGGATGGATCCTCCAAAGGTTCACACACGCACGCAAAGGAATCTGGCTGCTAGACCACGAGGAGGGAGGCGTCGCAGGAGAGAGAGAGAGTTGGCGGCTCAGTTAGGTTTTTAGAAGAAAACAGACTCGAGTTTTATTTATAAAACTCGTCCGGTTCCTCTTGGGCCATTTGGCCATTCGCGCACTGTGTAGATCGACACATCATGTGTATCGATCGACACACAGTGGCTAAAACCTTTTATTCTCTCTAAGTACAGTAAATGCCTGGCACTTTTACCGTACTTCTGCTAAGCCATTCCTACACATTTTCCTGTTAGCTTAGGCGTGTGACCCATATGGGATCATATAATAGAGGCAATAAGTCCAAGACTTATAGATCATGAGCGGACTCTAGCAAGCCATCATGACCCCCAGTATTATATGACTTATGTCTGATCATTGACATACTCTTACTTTCTAGAGACAGTACCGAGATTACTGGACACAATTCCAACAATCTCCCACTTGTACTGGAATCTCTGTATTCATAATCCTTTTGTCACAATATCTCGATTAGTCATAAGGCAAGATTGGTGTCATCCTTATAAAGCCTAATCTTGTTCATCGGACTCTGATTCGATACTGACAATCCAAACGACTCGGGACAGTCCGTTTGAGCATGGCCATGCATTTTCCAGTATTCAAATCTCCGATTGGCCTAGAGATATTCACTCCATTTATATTGGAGGGACAAATTCCGTCTTATTCCATCACTGTAAACTACTCATTTCATAATGTACCCAAACAAGGTCCTTATAACTATCGCAGAACGATAGCGTTAGACAATGATCAAAGTGCATCAGTCCATGTGCAGTCACATGCATGCGAACTCAGGTCTAAGGACTATACTCTATAGTCGTAGTGAGAATCTCTTATGACACAGATATAAATATCCTGAAGAGTTCTCATAATCGGGTCTTGTCCGGTCGTATGTTCCCCAACATACACCTATGTACTGACTTTGATGCCGCGCATCTATGACACACTGAGACTTTGTCATAAGTCACGTACCAATCCAGTCTCACACGGTTGTTGGTGTTCCAATTTCAACAACCTTCGACTAGGGACATAATGATATAAGTCATTTATCAAATATAGGGTCTCATGATCAAGCTAAATGACTTTGATAACTCAAGATCAAGTCATTTACTTCGATGACCTATAAAATGGTTTATATCACTTTGGAACGATTATTTCATCACAGTTAAAATAATCTTGAAATAATAATTTCATTAAACATCTTAAATGTTATTTCAAGAACATATCCAATAACTAAATAAAGCCCTTTAATAACTCCCACTGAAATTAAGACTACATCTTAATTTCACTTATCCTACAGCAACAGTCCGCGACTCGTGCTTAGGCCTAAGGAGTGGCTTCGTTAATAGATTAGCAACGTTCTCATTCGTTGAAACTTGCTGATCTACTTAACATCTCTGTCATTTATCTCACGGAATAGGTTATACCTATCCTCAAGGTGTTTGGACCTCTGATGTGCAGCTAGTCTCATCTATGCTGGAAATCACATCAAGTTCAGTGACGAACTCTTCTTTCCAAACAACCTCTTTCGCCACTTCCCAAGTTGCGAAATGTTCAGCTTAAGTCATGGAGTCAGCAACAGTGCCTTGCACCGCCAGATAGACACAAGATATAACCGGACTGTGATCGGAAATCATCTTTGTCTATTGAAAACTTGCCTTTCAGACTCTACCGACTCGTAGCACCTCACTTTCTCCGTAACTCAAGAATTTATCCTTAGTATTCCTCAAATACTTTAGGATATTCTTTACGGCAATCCAGTGATTCTTTGCTGGATTTGACTGGTCTTTACTTGTCTTGCTTAACATTAAAGCAACATCGAACAAGTACGTTTCATGGCATACATGATGGATCCAATTGCCGACGCATATGGAATCTTATCCATGCATTTAAGCTCAGCAGTTATCGTAGGACACTGTGTCTTGCTTAACGTAATGCCATGTGACATTTGCATAAAACCCTTCTTGGAATGCTGAAAACCTGTAGGACTTTGTCGGGATAAGAATCCTGACTTTGTCTTACCAGCTCTTTCGGATCTCTATCTTTAGATCCAAAATCCAAGAACATACGTGGCTTTACTCATGTCAATCATTAGAACCAACTCCCAAGCCAGTCCTTTACTGACTGCAGCATTGGGACGTCATTTTCGAGAATCAGTATGTCATCGACATACAATATGAGAAATGCAATATCGCTCCCACTAATCTATTAGTAAACACACAGTTCCGCTTCGTTCCTGTTCAAGTCAAAACCTTGACTACTTCAACAGAACGAAGATTCCAAATCCGATATGTTTGCTTCCATCCATGAATGGATCGATGAAGCTAACTTACATAAAATGTAATTTTTCGGAGTCCGGGCTCACTTTCGCTTCTTTGAATTTCGCAGATTCGTCGCTTTCAATGATCATCAGATCATGCGAACTTTCAATGATTATCAGGTTCAACTAATGACGAGAAATCACTCTCGGATTAGTAACTGATTCATTCATATCTGCGAACTTCGGGCTCCACAGGTGTAGATTCTACAGAAATCTGTAAATCCTTCCGCTGCTCTCCCTCAATAGGTAAAGCAGCCTCCTGTATTTCTCGAATTTCTTCGAGTTATACTTTTACTCCCACTGTTCTTCTTGGAAAATAACTTCCCTTCTTAGAAAACAGAATGGACGTAAAAGTAACAAGCCTTGGTTTCCTTCGGACAAGGCTCCACAGGTGTAGATTCTACAGAAATCTGTAAATCCATCCGTTGCTCTCCCTCAACAGGTTGAGCAGCCTCCTGTATTTCTCGAATTTCTTCGAGTTATACTTTTACTCCCACTGTTCTTCTTGGAAAATAACTTCCCTTCTTAGAAAACAGAATGGACGTAAAAGTAACAAGCCTTGGTTTCCTTCGGACAACCAGCGAAGTAGTACAACTACAAATACTCAGTAAAGACGAATTTGGATCGATTCCAATCCACATTTACGTGGTATCTTTCAACTGATATTTGTGGAACTATTTCAGCGTAAACTTAGATATTTTAGAGCGTTATTCTTAAATAATATCATGGAAGATTCGTGTGACTCATCTTTAATCATTTCTAATAAGATCTGATTCTTTCTCACAGAAACACCTTCAGGTTTTTAGGAGAAATGAGCTGTGAAACGATTTCACACTCATTAAGATGATCACACAATCAATGACTTAAGTATTCTCACTCGTGATTTAATCCAGAGTCTTAATACTTTTGTCATTCAGATCCTATACTTCATTCTGGAACTCTTTCGACCATGTCAAAGAATTCCGACTTGTGTCTCATCAAATGAACACAGTCACACTCACTGAAGTAATCAGTAGAGACAATGAAGTACAGGAGATTTTCTCTGGCATTACTGCTCATTGGGCCACATACATGAGTATGTTCCAGGTCCAATAAGCCTTTGGGCCTTTCTCTAGCTCGGCTAAGATAGGCCCTTTACCTTTTGGTCTAGTAAACAGAATTCAAGTCTCATAAGATATTTTATCAAATGAGCCCAATAGTCCATGACTATGGGATTTCTGAATCCGACTTACTCTATGTGACAAGACTTTTATGCCAAAGAAAATCAGGTTTAATTCATCAGATTTAAACCAATTCAGTATTTATGTTACATTTAGGCACTCTTTGGTTTAAGATATAAAACCCATTCCATGAATAGGGTGCTACAATTAATATTTCATTAAGATCAAAAGAACAAAACTTGTCTTTTATCAAAATGAAAAACATTCAAATTCTTACAAGAAAATGAAAGACAACTCTGCTTAAAGCAGGTACATTGTAGCAATTACTTAATACAAAACCAAGCCTAAAAGGGATCTATAAGTGAAAACCCTACGGCTGAGGCAGCATCCCAAGCTCCTTGCAGACATGTAGTTTCACTTGCCCTTCCTTCAAAGTTCTACTGTTGCCCAGGCTCTGCATATTATAACAAATATCAGTGCCACAACCAGTATCCAATACCTATAAGGTAGAACTTGAAGTAATAACATGAATACCTGAGGAAGTAGTCGCATACATCAACTTCAACTCCTCATCATCTTCCATGAATTTAATGCAATCTCTCTTCCAATGCCCTGTCTCCTCACAGTAGCAGCACTTACCAACGTAAGAGGTATCTGACTCGGGCTCAGAAGACACACGCTTGCCATGATTCAAAATCTGGACAACTTTGTCTTCACCCTTGTCAGCATTAGGTTTAGTAAACCTACCCTTCTCATTCATGAGATTGTACAGGGTACTCTTCACGTTTGGCTCAACTGTCTTGAGCATATCATGCAGTTCAGTCAGCGTCTTCGTTAAGCCTTTCTTGATATAGTTCTTTCTGAACTTATCATAGCTTGACGGCAATGATTTGGTAGCTTGCAGCTAGTGAGAGACTTAACCAACCGGTATCTCTCCACTCTTATCTGCTCCTGAAATTTCAATTTCAGGCTGCTGATCATCTCTATTGGCGACTCCATGTTCTCATATTGCTTCCGCAAGTCTGAGTCCATGGTAGCCAATATCAGACCACGCACATCTACCGCATCATTATAATGCTTATTCCAAGCATCATATACTGCATGAGAAGCATTGGACCCGATCCTCACGGGGAGAGCTCTCTCAAGGACATAGTCCTTTCTCTTCTGTCTGAGAACTAGCCTCAGGTTCCGCGACCAAGTCAAGAAATTTGATCCGTTCAGCTTGTCCATCTTAAGGACAGACCGGATCGAGAAAGTGTTTTGATTGTTTGTGCTAGTCATAACTGAAAATTAAGATAAAAGGATTTTAGTTAATATGTTCAATATGATTAATCTCGTATTAAATTTAATATGATTAATCACGCATTATATTCAATAACATAAGTTACCCTCAATAGAATATAATGATTCCAGGATCCACATATAACTAAGATCAAAGTGGGCCACTGGCCATCACCCAACCTTAGCTTATATCGGTAAGCCCTATGTCGGCTAATTATATCCGTGATATAACTCTTGGTTGTGAATCTGGGCCCGAGGCCCAATCCACTCTGATGTCTCAAGGCCCGGGACTCCCGATGGCCTAGTCAAGAAAACCAGACTATACAGTCATGTAATCATTAATGTCTGGGACTCCCAATGACATTTATGAATCACAAACCGTCTTATCCACGCAAAAGTAGACACCCTCACACTGTAAGGCCATGAATACAATTGAATGGGCTTCGACAGCTGACATAGACTGGGCAAGACATCCAACGCTTGATATTATTTGAGGTTCGTAGGTTTATTAAAATTTCATTCCCAAAATAGAAGATTACTATTTCGGGAAACTTTCTATTTTTTGGAAACCTACTATTTTAGGAAACTTTCTAAAATTGGAAACTTTCTAAAACCGGAAACTTTCTAACTTTAGAAATTTCTTTAAAATCCAAAACCCGCAAATCTAGAAACTTCTATTTTAAGAAACTTTCTAATTTCAAAATTTCGGAAACTTTAATTTAAAATCGACTTTATAATTTTATAAAATAAATTTTAAATTAATCTGAAGAAAGACTCAAATAATTGGCCCAATTGTTTTAACTTCTTGGCCCGAGGCCCAATAATTGGTCCATGTTCAAGACATGACCCAATTGTCCAATTAAATGACATAACCGGTCTGGTTCATTAAAATTGGTCTAACCAAATTTTAATTACTACGATGACCACAATTGTCAACCGGTTATTTACTAAACCGGATTTTCTCAATTTATTTGGTCCAACCAAATCAAATTAGAAAATCCTGGTTTAGGCACAAAATCCAATTTACGACTTTGGATTTCTTATCCCGGTTTAACCAGAACTTAATAAATTTATTAAGTCTGTTTATTAAACCGTGACGTTTATAATTTTAATAAAATCATTAAACCGAGCCTTAAACCAACCATATCGGTCGATGAACCAACCGCATCGATCGATCCATCAACCGCATCGGTCGATGCTCTAAGCATCAATCCTGCATCGATCGTGCATCGATCCTGTATCGATCGATGCTCTCACGCATGCACGGACGGTTATCAGGTTTGGCCGAGATATTCTCGGATTGTGTCGACCGATCCATGCGATCGTATCGATCGATCCATGCGATCACAGCCGATTCTCACTTTTGAAAAATCGCATTCCAAATCAATATAGTTTGGTTTTTGCGATTTCAAATGTGTTTAGGTCTCAATTCCTTGTTGCTTAAGTGATTTCTCTTATCAGTAGTTGATTCAAAACACTTCTTAAACAAGAAAACAATCCTAAACTTGAATCTAAACAAGAAAAAAACCAGAACCAATAGCTCTGATACCACTGAAGGAATGTTTAGATGAATCCTGATTCAATTCTCTGATTCAGATTATCCTAAACATGCGGATCTAGGTTCTCTTGAATAGAAACAATTGTTGATCTCACCTTTTACCTGTTTTGTGCAGCGGAAAGGGAGAACAGGTCAGAGATCAGAGAGCCACCAAGGGATGGATCCTCCAAAGGTTCACACACGCACGCAAAGGAATCTGGCTGCTAGACCACGAGGAGGGAGGCGTCGCAGGAGAGAGAGAGAGTTGGCGGCTCAGTTAGGTTTTTAGAAGAAAACAGACTCGAGTTTTATTTATAAAACTCGTCCGGTTCCTCTTGGGCCATTTGGCCATTCGCGCACTGTGTCGATCGACACATCATGTGTATCGATCGACACACAGTGGCTAAAACCTTTTATTCTCTCTAAGTACAGTAAATGCCTGGCACTTTTACCGTACTTCTGCTAAGCCATTCCTACACATTTTCCTGTTAGCTTAGGCGTGTGACCCATATGGGATCATATAATAGAGGCAATAAGTCCAAGACTTATAGATCATGAGCGGACTCTAGCAAGCCATCATGACCCCCAGTATTATATGACTTATGTCTGATCATTGACATACTCTTACTTTCTAGAGACAGTACCGAGATTACTGGACACAATTCCAACAATCTCCCACTTGTACTGGAATCTCTGTATTCATAATCCTTTTGTCACAATATCTCGATTAGTCATAAGGCAAGATTGGTGTCATCCTTATAAAGCCTAATCTTGTTCATCGGACTCTGATTCGATACTGACAATCCAAACGACTCGGGACAGTCCGTTTGAGCATGGCCATGCATTTTCCAGTATTCAAATCTCCGATTGGCCTAGAGATATTCACTCCATTTATATTGGAGGGACAAATTCCGTCTTATTCCATCACTGTAAACTACTCATTTCATAATGTACCCAAACAAGGTCCTTATAACTATCGCAGAACGATAGCGTTAGACAATGATCAAAGTGCATCAGTCCATGTGCAGTCACATGCATGCGAACTCAGGTCTAAGGACTATACTCTATAGTCGTAGTGAGAATCTCTTATGACACAGATATAAATATCCTGAAGAGTTCTCATAATCGGGTCTTGTCCGGTCGTATGTTCCCCAACATACACCTATGTACTGACTTTGATGCCGCGCATCTATGACACACTGAGACTTTGTCATAAGTCACGTACCAATCCAGTCTCACACGGTTGTTGGTGTTCCAATTTCAACAACCTTCGACTAGGGACATAATGATATAAGTCATTTATCAAATATAGGGTCTCATGATCAAGCTAAATGACTTTGATAACTCAAGATCAAGTCATTTACTTCGATGACCTATAAAATGGTTTATATCACTTTGGAACGATTATTTCATCACAGTTAAAATAATCTTGAAATAATAATTTCATTAAACATCTTAAATGTTATTTCAAGAACATATCCAATAACTAAATAAAGCCCTTTAATAACTCCCACTGAAATTAAGACTACATCTTAATTTCACTTATCCTACAGCAACAGTCCGCGACTCGTGCTTAGGCCTAAGGAGTGGCTTCGTTAATAGATTAGCAACGTTCTCATTCGTTGAAACTTGCTGATCTACTTAACATCTCTGTCATTTATCTCACGGAATAGGTTATACCTATCCTCAAGGTGTTTGGACCTCTGATGTGCAGCTAGTCTCATCTATGCTGGAAATCACATCAAGTTCAGTGACGAACTCTTCTTTCCAAACAACCTCTTTCGCCACTTCCCAAGTTGCGAAATGTTCAGCTTAAGTCATGGAGTCAGCAACAGTGCCTTGCACCGCCAGATAGACACAAGATATAACCGGACTGTGATCGGAAATCATCTTTGTCTATTGAAAACTTGCCTTTCAGACTCTACCGACTCGTAGCACCTCACTTTCTCCGTAACTCAAGAATTTATCCTTAGTATTCCTCAAATACTTTAGGATATTCTTTACGGCAATCCAGTGATTCTTTGCTGGATTTGACTGGTCTTTACTTGTCTTGCTTAACATTAAAGCAACATCGAACAAGTACGTTTCATGGCATACATGATGGATCCAATTGCCGACGCATATGGAATCTTATCCATGCATTTAAGCTCAGCAGTTATCGTAGGACACTGTGTCTTGCTTAACGTAATGCCATGTGACATTTGCATAAAACCCTTCTTGGAATGCTGAAAACCTGTAGGACTTTGTCGGGATAAGAATCCTGACTTTGTCTTACCAGCTCTTTCGGATCTCTATCTTTAGATCCAAAATCCAAGAACATACGTGGCTTTACTCATGTCAATCATTAGAACCAACTCCCAAGCCAGTCCTTTACTGACTGCAGCATTGGGACGTCATTTTCGAGAATCAGTATGTCATCGACATACAATATGAGAAATGCAATATCGCTCCCACTAATCTATTAGTAAACACACAGTTCCGCTTCGTTCCTGTTCAAGTCAAAACCTTGACTACTTCAACAGAACGAAGATTCCAAATCCGATATGTTTGCTTCCATCCATGAATGGATCGATGAAGCTAACTTACATAAAATGTAATTTTTCGGAGTCCGGGCTCACTTTCGCTTCTTTGAATTTCGCAGATTCGTCGCTTTCAATGATCATCAGATCATGCGAACTTTCAATGATTATCAGGTTCAACTAATGACGAGAAATCACTCTCGGATTAGTAACTGATTCATTCATATCTGCGAACTTCGGGCTCCACAGGTGTAGATTCTACAGAAATCTGTAAATCCTTCCGCTGCTCTCCCTCAATAGGTAAAGCAGCCTCCTGTATTTCTCGAATTTCTTCGAGTTATACTTTTACTCCCACTGTTCTTCTTGGAAAATAACTTCCCTTCTTAGAAAACAGAATGGACGTAAAAGTAACAAGCCTTGGTTTCCTTCGGACAAGGCTCCACAGGTGTAGATTCTACAGAAATCTGTAAATCCATCCGTTGCTCTCCCTCAACAGGTTGAGCAGCCTCCTGTATTTCTCGAATTTCTTCGAGTTATACTTTTACTCCCACTGTTCTTCTTGGAAAATAACTTCCCTTCTTAGAAAACAGAATGGACGTAAAAGTAACAAGCCTTGGTTTCCTTCGGACAACCAGCGAAGTAGTACAACTACAAATACTCAGTAAAGACGAATTTGGATCGATTCCAATCCACATTTACGTGGTATCTTTCAACTGATATTTGTGGAACTATTTCAGCGTAAACTTAGATATTTTAGAGCGTTATTCTTAAATAATATCATGGAAGATTCGTGTGACTCATCTTTAATCATTTCTAATAAGATCTGATTCTTTCTCACAGAAACACCTTCAGGTTTTTAGGAGAAATGAGCTGTGAAACGATTTCACACTCATTAAGATGATCACACAATCAATGACTTAAGTATTCTCACTCGTGATTTAATCCAGAGTCTTAATACTTTTGTCATTCAGATCCTATACTTCATTCTGGAACTCTTTCGACCATGTCAAAGAATTCCGACTTGTGTCTCATCAAATGAACACAGTCACACTCACTGAAGTAATCAGTAGAGACAATGAAGTACAGGAGATTTTCTCTGGCATTACTGCTCATTGGGCCACATACATGAGTATGTTCCAGGTCCAATAAGCCTTTGGGCCTTTCTCTAGCTCGGCTAAGATAGGCCCTTTACCTTTTGGTCTAGTAAACAGAATTCAAGTCTCATAAGATATTTTATCAAATGAGCCCAATAGTCCATGACTATGGGATTTCTGAATCCGACTTACTCTATGTGACCAAGACTTTTATGCCAAAGAAAATCAGGTTTAATTCATCAGATTTAAACCAATTCGGTATTTATGTTACATTTAGGCACTCTTTGGTTTAAGATATAAAACCCATTCCATGAATAGGGTGCTACAATTAATATTTCATTAAGATCAAAAGAACAAAACTTGTCTTTTATCAAAATGAAAAACATTCAAATTCTTACAAGAAAATGAAAGACAACTCTGCTTAAAGCAGGTACATTGTAGCAATTACTTAATACAAAACCAAGCCTAAAAGGGATCTATAAGTGAAAACCCTACGGCTGAGGCAGCATCCCAAGCTCCTTGCAGATATGTAGTTTCACTTGCCCTTCCTTCAAAGTTCTACTGTTGCCCAGGCTCTGCATATTATAACAAATATCAGTGCCACAACCAGTATCCAATACCTATAAGGTAGAACTTGAAGTAATAACATGAATACCTGAGGAAGTAGTCGCATACATCAACTTCAACTCCTCATCATCTTCCATGAATTTAATGCAATCTCTCTTCCAATGCCCTGTCTCCTCACAGTAGCAGCACTTACCAACGTAAGAGGTATCTGACTCGGGCTCAGAAGACACACGCTTGCCATGATTCAAAATCTGGACAACTTTGTCTTCACCCTTGTCAGCATTAGGTTTAGTAAACCTACCCTTCTCATTCATGAGATTGTACAGGGTACTCTTCACGTTTGGCTCAACTGTCTTGAGCATATCATGCAGTTCAGTCAGCGTCTTCGTTAAGCCTTTCTTGATATAGTTCTTTCTGAACTTATCATAGCTTGACGGCAATGATTTGGTAGCTTGCAGCTAGTGAGAGACTTAACCAACCGGTATCTCTCCACTCTTATCTGCTCCTGAAATTTCAATTTCAGGCTGCTGATCATCTCTATTGGCGACTCCATGTTCTCATATTGCTTCCGCAAGTCTGAGTCCATGGTAGCCAATATCAGACCACGCACATCTACCGCATCATTATAATGCTTATTCCAAGCATCATATACTGCATGAGAAGCATTGGACCCGATCCTCACGGGGAGAGCTCTCTCAAGGACATAGTCCTTTCTCTTCTGTCTGAGAACTAGCCTCAGGTTCCGCGACCAAGTCAAGAAATTTGATCCGTTCAGCTTGTCCATCTTAAGGACAGACCGGATCGAGAAAGTGTTTTGATTGTTTGTGCTAGTCATAACTGAAAATTAAGATAAAAGGATTTTAGTTAATATGTTCAATATGATTAATCTCGTATTAAATTTAATATGATTAATCACGCATTATATTCAATAACATAAGTTACCCTCAATAGAATATAATGATTCCAGGATCCACATATAACTAAGATCAAAGTGGGCCACTGGCCATCACCCAACCTTAGCTTATATCGGTAAGCCCTATGTCGGCTAATTATATCCGTGATATAACTCTTGGTTGTGAATCTGGGCCCGAGGCCCAATCCACTCTGATGTCTCAAGGCCCGGGACTCCCGATGGCCTAGTCAAGAAAACCAGACTATACAGTCATGTAATCATTAATGTCTGGGACTCCCAATGACATTTATGAATCACAAACCGTCTTATCCACGCAAAAGTAGACACCCTCACACTGTAAGGCCATGAATACAATTGAATGGGCTTCGACAGCTGACATAGACTGGGCAAGACATCCAACGCTTGATATTATTTGAGGTTCGTAGGTTTATTAAAATTTCATTCCCAAAATAGAAGATTACTATTTCGGGAAACTTTCTATTTTTTGGAAACCTACTATTTTAGGAAACTTTCTAAAATTGGAAACTTTCTAAAACCGGAAACTTTCTAACTTTAGAAATTTCTTTAAAATCCAAAACCCGCAAATCTAGAAACTTCTATTTTAAGAAACTTTCTAATTTCAAAATTTCGGAAACTTTAATTTAAAATCGACTTTATAATTTTATAAAATAAATTTTAAATTAATCTGAAGAAAGACTCAAATAATTGGCCCAATTGTTTTAACTTCTTGGCCCGAGGCCCAATAATTGGTCCATGTTCAAGACATGACCCAATTGTCCAATTAAATGACATAACCGGTCTGGTTCATTAAAATTGGTCTAACCAAATTTTAATTACTACGATGACCACAATTGTCAACCGGTTATTTACTAAACCGGATTTTCTCAATTTATTTGGTCCAACCAAATCAAATTAGAAAATCCTGGTTTAGGCACAAAATCCAATTTACGACTTTGGATTTCTTATCCCGGTTTAACCAGAACTTAATAAATTTATTAAGTCTGTTTATTAAACCGTGACGTTTATAATTTTAATAAAATCATTAAACCGATTCTTAAACCAACCATATCGGTCGATGAACCAACCGCATCGATCGATCCATCAACCGCATCGGTCGATGCTCTAAGCATCAATCCTGCATCGATCGTGCATCGATCCTGTATCGATCGATGCTCTCACGCATGCACGGACGGTTATCAGGTTTGGCCGAGATATTCTCGGATTGTGTCGACCGATCCATGCGATCGTATCGATCGATCCATGCGATCACAGCCGATTCTCACTTTTGAAAAATCGCATTCCAAATCAATATAGTTTGGTTTTTGCGATTTCAAATGTGTTTAGGTCTCAATTCCTTGTTGCTTAAGTGATTTCTCTTATCAGTAGTTGATTCAAAACACTTCTTAAACAAGAAAACAATCCTAAACTTGAATCTAAACAAGAAAAAAACCAGAACCAATAGCTCTGATACCACTGAAGGAATGTTTAGATGAATCCTGATTCAATTCTCTGATTCAGATTATCCTAAACATGCGGATCTAGGTTCTCTTGAATAGAAACAATTGTTGATCTCACCTTTTACCTGTTTTGTGCAGCGGAAAGGGAGAACAGGTCAGAGATCAGAGAGCCACCAAGGGATGGATCCTCCAAAGGTTCACACACGCACGCAAAGGAATCTGGCTGCTAGACCACGAGGAGGGAGGCGTCGCAGGAGAGAGAGAGAGTTGGCGGCTCAGTTAGGTTTTTAGAAGAAAACAGACTCGAGTTTTATTTATAAAACTCGTCCGGTTCCTCTTGGGCCATTTGGCCATTCGCGCACTGTGTCGATCGACACATCATGTGTATCGATCGACACACAGTGGCTAAAACCTTTTATTCTCTCTAAGTACAGTAAATGCCTGGCACTTTTACCGTACTTCTGCTAAGCCATTCCTACACATTTTCCTGTTAGCTTAGGCGTGTGACCCATATGGGATCATATAATAGAGGCAATAAGTCCAAGACTTATAGATCATGAGCGGACTCTAGCAAGCCATCATGACCCCCAGTATTATATGACTTATGTCTGATCATTGACATACTCTTACTTTCTAGAGACAGTACCGAGATTACTGGACACAATTCCAACAGCTGTTTGGTGTATTTTGGAGATTTGGTCCGAGAGACAGAGTTCACTGTCCAGTTTTGAAGACTGCGTCGATCGTTGCACACCTGCATCGATCGTTGCATATGCGAATTGGCCAGACTCGCCGATTTAATGAAGAATGCTGATTTTGCAGAAAAGCCCAGATATTTACACAGAAGCCCAAAACGTGTTTTAGCTATTATATAAGGGTTTTTAAGCCATTGTTTAGGCTACGCTTTACTTTTAAGTTTTATTTTATTTCAGAGAGCCTTAGGGGCTGATCTTGCTCTCGAAAGAGAGAGGATTTCGAACCCCTGTTGATTATTCTGTTTTATGATATTTGGTTTTCTACTTAAGATGTTTTCTGTTTCGATGAACATGTCTGAGTAGTTTACCTGTTAGGTTGAAGGATTCTCATTAGGGATTTCAGAGAATTATAGTTTAAATCAATCTGTAGAGATTTATATCTGCTAGTTCTTTATTTAGGTTGTTCTTAATGCTTAATCTGAAGTAGCTAATCAGAGTTATGATGTTAGGTTGATTAATTCAGCGGAAGTTGATTAATTTAACTAGAAAGAACTTAGATAAGCAATTAAACTGTTCGCAAACGGAAGTTTGGTTCAGGTTAATTGTGAACATATCAAACTTGGAATTAATGCTAGTTTAATCTGTTAGTTCTCGCAAACGAAAGTTTGGTTTGCTGCACTTAGACTTAGAGAATTATCGCAAAGGAATTTGGTTAATTCTATATCAGTGTTTGAGTTCTAGAATAGTTATTGATTGGATCTAGATAGATTGATTGCTTGCGTTCCTGATTTCCTGAGAACTCCTGAAACCTAACGCTTCGCTTCCTTGCTCACAAACTCGCTGCTATTTACTTTTCTGCTCTGCTTTTAGTTTAATCATCTTTGCTTTCTCCTAGTTTAATCACTTCTATTTTTATCTATCGCTGACCAGAGTCCCTGTGGATTCGATACCCTAAGTACTACAACTACATCACTGTGCACTTGCAGTAGAATAGGGTTAAAACTAACAACCTATCAGAATTCGGTCTCCGAATTCTTCGTTATTAACAAACTTTGAATCTGAATCTGAATCCTGTTAGTTTCCGTCTCTGAATCCAATCCAGTTATACTCTGCTGCTTACACTCTACTCCCAAACTAAGCTCATACTCCCGATGCTTACTGACTTCCGAACCACTGGTTTGCACAAAATTCTCTATACTGATCTGCACTCTGATCGCACATTCATTGCTCTTCACTGCACGGCTCCACCCTGATTCTTGTTTCCATCTGTGCCATATGATACTGCTTGAATTCTGAATCAACTGCAACTACACTCCCGATGCACAACTAATTCTTGAAACATGGTTTTGCTCCAACTCTCATCACATTGACATCTTAAATTTACCACGCTAAATGGCTTGACTTTCGATCAATCCTGACTTCTCCATTTGATTGCTTCATCGATTCTATCTCTGATTCCCAAATCCACCAATTATGACTGAATTGCTATACTCCGCTTCATGAAATCATCTACGCCGACCAATACTCCAGGCTTCCCCACTTTGTCTTGACTTCCCGATCACGCAATAATAACTCGTCCTCCATTCCCGTCGCTTAACTTGTTCCAATGATTACTGCTCCCGACCGTTATTATGTTCATATCGATTTTCTTCCTTCTATCTAAACAGCAATACTCATGCACGCCTCGAACTTCCTCAATCACTGATCTCCACGCTTCACTGACTCCAAAACTGTTCTTCCCTCTGATATCGTCGAACGGACTCCTCCACTGACTTTGATGCTTCTGAATCTCTTTGCTAACTCATCAAACTCATCCGTTTTGATTTCTTTTGCTACTGATACCCAAACTCTTTTCTGAATCCACACTGACTTTCTTGCAGGCTCGGGTCAAACTGCTTTCTGATATAACATCTCGCTCGGGTTAGGGTTCGGTCTCGTGTCCTCGTCAAATTGTCCATTACGTCCTACATCAACAACCTCAACAACATTGGAACGGTTAGACATTTCTAAATTACTTTCCGATATCACTTCCTTATAGAGATATTGGTATTTAGTCATGTACCCAACGGTTACACGTGGCTAATTATCAATATCTTATAATTCCGCTCAATCTCAACTAAGCTTAAGCTTCCTATAATTACCGCTTTATCAATTACAAGCTTAGGTCAATCCACGAGGTTCTCTACCTTTCCAACTATTCATAAGTTTAACCAATAACTTATCATCTCATCTACACAAGACTAATGGTCTAACGCTTACCCAAACGTCTAAAACCCTTTCTTATCAGTCCAAACGATTCGCTAACCAAAACTCAAGAACTACTTTCTAGCAACCTAGCGAATCAAACAATTCAAAGATGCGCCATATTCATCTAACAACCGCACGAGATGATTAATGCACCGAATCTCAATTAACAATCTAGCGATTAAACAAATGCAATGCTAACAACCTATCGATCAAATGAATGCAGTGCTAGTAAACCAAATCAACCAATGAGCAATGCAATGATACCATCAAACGCTCTAGCAACCTAACGATCAATCAAATGCAATGCTTCAAAATCAACAACTAACAACTTATTGAGCAATCAAAGCATCAATCAATTCAACATTCTAACACCCTAGCAAGGCAATCAATCACACACAATCAATCAATCAAGCAAATCAGCGATTGCAGTCGTCTCTCTGGATTATGATAGAAACCGTCTATTCGGACCATCATTTGTTTTCACATCGCAACTATATTGCATTCACAACCATCATAAGTATGCAATATAACCACTCTGCTACTCAAAACGACAACCAAAATACTCAACATCCACTATGTAAATAAAACTTCTATTCACCACATAGAGTTTTAAATGCATAGGTCTGTAGGAGTCTACATACTAGCGGTTCCAATCCGTCCCACAAGAAACACCGCTTCACACAACTAAATCGTCAGAGACGAATGCAAGCCGATACACATCAACCAACGAGTTAGAGCCCTTACTTACCTGGGCCTAATCTATTGCCTAATCTCCAACATGAGTGGTACAACTCATGTGGATCCTAACCGGCAGGTGCGCCAGGAGGATGGAATGAGTGCGGTGATGGCGGTGGTGCGACACGGTCTCAATAGAAAGGTCTAGTCGGGCAGGACGGAGCGTAGTATCCTACTCGGTCATAAGGCGGGAACATCATCAGTGGCGACGGCGAATATGCTGGAACTGGCGCCTGATCGGACTTGGTAAGATCGACACCAACAAAATAGTAGTGAGTGACAACATCTGGTGAAGGCGGCTGCGGCTCAGTGAACTCGAACTTTTAAGGCTTGGATAACTTAAATAATCCACCAACATGTCTGCCCACTGCTGCTCCAGGATAGGCCGCAAATACGTGAAAACTTCGTATGCTATTAGTATGGGCGTGGACTAGCTGGGGTAGAACCAACGAACTCTCAGTCGTCCATACGGAGGTTGCTCCTTCTGTCGTCTCAAACCACACACACACACTGATCCTCCCAGGACAATTCTGCTGTGTGACTGCAACAAGACACTAAACGATTAGCACAATCCTAATAAAGTTTCTAACATCCCATTTCCTCGGTTTGACGGACGCGACTCGGATTCCTAATGGTTGCATTGGCGACACATTTTGACTCGATAAAACATTGAAAACTTTGGAAAAACCGGAATTTTCGAACCCATGACGAACCATGCTCTGATACCACATTTTGTAACGCTCCCTTCCCGTTTTCCACTGACCGACAAGCTGACCGGCCAACAATCAAACAAGAACATGACCGATTGAACCCGAGCAGTCATACAAGAAGAGTTTGTCACAATACGAAAGCCAGAAATAGTCCGGTTTGAGTCAAAGGCTCGAACCAAACCATCTTTGACTCCGTTTACCTTGTTTCCACGATACGAGGCTTTTCAACCCGTACCGCTTCCACGAGTTATGTTCAGTTCGGACTAAACCGTATATCAGGGAATTATTCCGTTTTTATTACTAAAAAAAATATAAATCTTATTCATAACAATATACGGTCTAATACAAACAATTTAGCGGGATCCCAACAAAATCCGAAACCAAAAATAAGTCAAAAATGCGTAACAACCGATACCCAATGCCAACCCGAGACTACTCCGAGTGTCCTACGCGTCCGCCGAGCTGAGCCAAACCTGAAAAAAAACAAAAGAGTCTAATGAGCAATCTAAGATTACCCAGTGAGAAGGCTCCCAACTAAAGGCTGCTAGTAATCTAATAATCCCGCCCAAACCCAAAATAACAATCAAGTACAATAGCTGATCATGTGCTACCAAGACGTGATGAGCTCCACAACACACAAGCATTCAAATAACAACACAACAACACAAAAGTAACCAAGGGAATCGAGAACACTGCAGCACATGCTCTCGATTAAACTCGATCTATCTATCGCATCTCTAACTAAATCTCCACACCATGGGCCCCAAACGCGAACTCGGTAACTTCCATGGGAACACTTAGATACCCCACGGTAATTAAAACCTCCCACGACTCCTAGACGAAAGCACGAAGTCCTACGACTAGGACACCGTTCTCTGTCCATCTATACGTGGTGACTCGGGTTACCCCTAGATAACCAAAGCTTCCATGCAGTCCGGCCCTAGGTCGCGACCCCGTATTCTCCGGACCACACACCTACCGGCGTTACTCAGTAGGTTAACACCATAATCAGAATCACCACCCGAAGGTACGTGAACCGATCAGGTCACTACCCGAGGATCCAATTGGGTCGGAAGTACCGGAACACCATCTTTAGACTTGCGGGACCTAACGCACCCTATGGAGTCCTAATAATAGCAATGTAAACAAGCAGACTCACTGGGACTCTATCACGCAATACCAACAAGGTCAAATAGAACTACCATCTCAATCCCCAGTCTATCCCGCAAGTCCTACCATACTCGGCCCAACACCGAAGTAGATATACAATCACACAAACAATTATAACAACACCACACAAACAATTATTTAGGTTTATTAGTCCTTTAATATTTCCTTAACATTTACTCATTCAATCCTTAACCTTTACTCATTCAATCCGCTACCTTGGGATTAGTGGATTATTAATCCCATAGACGGCCCATCAATCACACTACTTCTTTTAATTATCCCTTCCTAAGTATATTTAATAAGTTCTCGATCTGTCGGTTTAGAGCTAGTAAGATTACTAACTCCCCGACATCTCATTATTCATTAACTTCCATTCATTACCCTTAACTCGACTAATTAACCCACCCTGTTATTATATTATAAGCGTGTTGTGTCTTTTAACCATATTTTAATCAACTCATAATTTCCCGTATATAGATTCCCTTAGATATGTTCTTAAATACTTATATATGCATATACGTCCTAGCATGCCGTTCTTTATGTATGTGTCACCCAATCAAGCAATCAACGAACTATAAATTACTTAATGCAACACCCAATCAAGCAATCAACGAATTATCCTTGATTACGGATATAAGCTAACTAGCATGCATCCCTTAACCTAACAATTTAATTAATTAACCGAGTTATTAATCAACCTAGCCGTTCTATCCAATTCAATCAATCGGGTATGCAACCTAAACTACGGTTTATCAGTTCCGGATCTATATGATTCTAACTACATGAAACACACAATTTAGCCGACTCACAATTGTATTATGACGACGGACGGACGGATTGACGGACTAGCGGAACAACGAGACCCGACACGAACCCGACGCTAACCTGAACCTTCCTCGAATCGTCGACTTGCTTTGACCCGACCTTGACCCGCACTTGACAGTAACTTTGACCTTAGTGATTCTGATCGAGCCTTCGGACCATCCTCATCTTCTCTCTCCTCTTTCTCTCTCTCTTCCGGTTCTCTCTCTCCTCCGGTTCTCTCTTCTGGTTCTCTTTCTCTCCTCCAAGCTTCATCTTCTCTCTCCTTCTTCTTCAAGCTTCATCTTCTCTCCCTCTTCTTCTTCTTCAAGCTTCATCTCCTCTCTCTCTCTTCACGCTTCTTCTTCTCTATCTCTTCTTCTTCTTCACGCCTCTCTCTCTCTTCTTCTTCTTCTTCTTCACGCCTCTCTCTCTGTCTTCTTCTTCTTCCTCCGGTCTTCTCCTTCTTCTTCTTCTTCTTATTCTCCTCCTTCTTCTTCTTCTTCTCCTCCTCCTCCTCCTCTTCTTCTTCTCTCCTTATCTTCTCTCTTTTTCTGTTTTTTGTTTTTTGTGTTTGATGAATGAAATGAGAAGAGCAAAGGCTCTTTATATAGGAAAACCAAATGAAGAACTTGGTGACAAGTGTCCCTCCCTTCACTCTCCTCATGCCATGTTTCATTCCACATGTCTTCTCTTCACTCTCCTCTTGTTCCACGCCTCCCATCTCTTTTGCCAGATATTTTGTTCTTCATTAAAAACTTGGAGTCCAAGCTTTAGCTTCTGATTGGTCCACTTGAAAATATTATATCTTAAGCTCAATTATCCATTTAAGCTTTTAATTCTCTAAATTCACCATATCTGCTTCCATAAATCTTCCACGCCACATAATCAGATTCTTGATGACTTTAGATGAATTTAGCAATTTTAATCACCTAATTTGGATACCCGTAGCTCCGGTTATGGACTTTACAAGTTTTATCGGTTTTGTCGGTTTCCATTCACGATATACCGTTAAAATATTTAAAACTCTGTAGTCTCTGAAATAAATCCTCCAAGCTTCTTTTTAAAATACTAGACTCTCTTAGAAGCATTTAGAAATTCGTTTCACCTCAATCGGACACCCGTAACTACCGTTATGAATTTTACGAGTTTTGTCGGTTCTATCGGTTTCCTTTCCCGATAGTCCGAAAAGCTCATCTACGGTGGGTTTCCACCATTCTTGGTCTTCTAATTTTTTCTTTATTTAAAAAAGAATTACATTTTGCCCGTCTTAGCTTCCAGCTCGCATTTTGGTAAAATTGCCAAAATGCCCCTCATCTTCCGAAATTACGAAAAAGCCCCTCGTTGACTTTTCTGCTGCCCGTTGACCAATTTAGTGAGACAGGTATTACATTTTTCCCCACTTACAGGAATTCGGTCCCCGAATTCTCTGTTATTAACAAACTTTGAATCGGAATCTGAATCCTGTAAGTTTTTGTCTCTGAATCCAATCCTACTATGCTCTGCTGCTTACACTCTGCTCCCAAACTAAGCTCATACTCCCGATGCTTAATGAATTCCGAACCACTAGTTTGCACAAAACTTCTTTACATCGATCTGCACCATGATTGCACATTCATTGCTCTTGACTGCACGGCTCCACCCTGAGTCTTGTTTCCATCTGCGCCATATGATACTGCTTGAATTCTGAATCAACTGCAACTACATTCCTGATGCTCAGCTAATTCTTGAAACATGGTTTTTCTCCAACTCTCATCACACTGACATCTTAAACTTCCCACCAATTAGACTGAATTGCTATACTCTGCTTCATGCATTTCTCTGCGCCGATCAATACTCCAGGCTTCCCCACTTTATCTTGACTTCGATCAAGCAATAATAACTCGTCCTCCATTCCTGTCGCTTAACTTGTTTCCATTGATTACCGCCTCGACCGATATTATGTTCATCTCGTTTTTCTTCCTTCCATATAAACCGCCATACTCATGCATGCCTTGAACTTCCTCGATCACTGATTTCCACGCTTCACTGATGCCAAAACTGTTCTTCCCACTGATATCCTCGAACGGACTCCTCCACTGACTTTGATGCTTCTAAATTCCCTTCGTTAACTTATCAAACTCATTCATTTTGATTTCTTCTACCACTGATACCCAAACTCTTTTCTGAATCCACACTGACTTTCTTGCAGGCTCGGGTCAAACTGCTACCTGAAATAACATCTCGTCTCTCGGGTTCGGGTTCGGTCTCGTGTCCTCGTCAAATCGCCTATCACGTCCTACATCAATAACCTCAACAACACTGGAACGGTTAGACCTTTCTAACTTACTTCCTGATATCACTTCCTTATAGAGATATTGGTATTTATTCACGTACCAAACGTTACACGTGGCTAATTATCATTATCTTATAATTCCGCTCAATCTAAAATAAGCTTCCTATAAATACCGCTTTATCAATTACGAGGTTTGGTCTATCTACGAGGTTCTCTAACCTTTCTAACCAACAACAAATCTAACCGATAGCTTATCGTCTCGTCTACACAAAACTAATGGTCTAACACTTACCCAACTTCCAACACCCTAACCGACAATCCAAACGATTCGCTAACCAAAACTCAAGAACTACTTTCTAGCAACTTAGCGAATCAAACAATTCAAATATGTTCAACGTTCATCTAACAGCCGCACGAGATGATTAATGCACCGAACCTCAATTAACAATCTAGCTACTAAATAAATGCAATGCTAGCAACCTATCGATCAAATGAATGCAGTACTATTAAACCAAATCAACCCTTGAGCAATGAAATGATACCATCAAACGCTCTAGCAATCTAGCGAGCAATCAAAGCATCAATCAATTCAACATTCTAACACCCTAGCAAGGCAATCAATCACACACAATCAATCAATCAAGCAAATCGGCGATTGCACTCGTCTCTCCAGGTTCTGATGGAAACGGTCTGTTTGGACCATCATTTGTTTTCAAATCGTAACTACATTGCATTCACAACCATCATGAGTATGCAATATAACCACTCCGCTACTCAAAACGACAACCGAAATACTCAATATCCACTATGCAAATAAAAATTCTATTCACCACATAGAGTTTTAAAGCGAATATACACACATTAAACAACGAGTTAGAGTCCTTACTTATCTGGGCCTAATTAATTTTCTAATCTCCAACATGAGTGGTACAGCTCATGTAGATCCTAACCGACAGGTGCGCTAGGAGGATTTAATAAGTGCGGTGGTGGTGGTGTTGGAGCTACGCGATCTCGATAGAATGGGGAATCATGACGGAAAGGAGCACAATGTTCATCTCAGCCGCAAATGTGACAAGTCGGAATCTGCATCAATGCGGCGATGGTTGATATGCTCGGCCAAACAACCGACACCGAGTAAAAATGAAATACACGTGGTACCGCAATTAAGGAACGTAGGCTCCAATGCGTCGGGCTGGTG
Source organism: Orychophragmus violaceus (assembly GCA_030180135.1). Classification (NCBI taxonomy): domain Eukaryota; kingdom Viridiplantae; phylum Streptophyta; class Magnoliopsida; order Brassicales; family Brassicaceae; genus Orychophragmus; species Orychophragmus violaceus. Next base: position 37,013,986 of record CM058238.1, read on the forward strand.
GTCAAATAGCAGGTGGTGGTAGCTCCCATATCCCGAGAATGTACTTGATCGCCATGTCATCGGGGATGAATATCGGCGGTGCGCACGTTACTGACAGTGGTACTCCGGATGTAATCATATCATAAGGCGGCTATGGAATGGGTGGAGCGATAACGGGCTCGGCACAGGTAATCACATATTCTGGAATAGGCTGCAAAATATGGGAACACTCCGCAAGCAGGAAGTATGGACCTGGACTAGCTGCAGTAGATCCAATGGATTCAAGGTCATCCATGCTGATGCCGCTCATCTTGTCGTCGCACCCACACACACACCAATCCTCATAGGACAACTCTGCTGTGTGACTGCAACAAAACACCAAATGATTTGCGCATTCCTAATAAATTTTCTAATATACCATTTCCCCGGTTTTGACAGACGCGACTCGGATTCCTAATGGTTGCATTGACGACACATTTCGACTCGATAAAACATTGAAAACATTGAAAAACTGGAATTTCTGAACCCATGACGAACCATGCTCTGATACCATCTTTTTGTAACACCCCCTTCCTGTTTTCCATTGACCGACGAGCGGACCGGCCAACAATCAAACAAGAACATGACCGATCGAACCCGAGCAGTTATACAAGAAGAGTTTGTCACAATACGAAAGCCAGAAACAGTCCGGTTTGAGTCAAAGGCTCGATCCAAACCATCTTTGACTCCGTTTATCTCGTTTCCATGATAAGAGGCTTTTCAACCCGTACCGCTTCTACGAGTTGTGTTTGGTTCGGATTAAACCGTATATCAGGGAATTATTCCGTTTTTATTACTAAAAAAAATATAAATCTTATTCATAATAATATATGGTCTAATACAAATCATTTAGCGGGATCCCAACAAAATCCGAAACCGAAAATAAGTCAAAATGCGTAACAACCGATACCCAATGCCAATATGGATGCTTGGGTAAAAAACAATTTTGACTCGATAAAACACGGAAAACACTAAGATATGAACAGTTTCGAAACCCATGACGAACCATGCTCTGATACCACCTTTTGTAACGCCCCCTTCCCGTTTTTCGCTGACCGACGAGCTGACCGGCCAACAATCAAACAAGAACATGACCGATCAAACCCGAGCAGTCATACGAGAATAGTTTGTCATAATACGAAATCCAGAGACAGCCCGGTTTGACACAAAGGCTTGAACCAAACCACCTTTGACTCCGTTTACCTCGTTTCCACGATACGAGGCTTTTCAACCCGTACCGCTTCCACGAGAACACTTAGCTACCTCACGGTAACTAAAACCTCCCACGACTCCTAGACGAAAACACGAAGTTTAACGACTAGGACACCGTTCTCTGTCCATCGATACGCGGTGACTTGGGTTACCCCTAGTTAACCAAAGCTTCCATGCAATCCGGCCCTAGGACGCGGCCCCGTATTCTCCGGACCACACACCTACCGGCGTCACTCAGTAGGTTAACACCATAACCAGAATCACCACCCGAAGGTACGTGAACCGATCAAGTCACTACCCGAGGATCCAATCGGGTCGGAAGTGCCGGAACGCTATCTCTAGACTTGCGGGATCTAACGCACCCTATAGAGTCCTAATAACAGCAATGTAAACAAGCAGACTTCACTGGGACTCTATCACTCAATACCAACAAGGTCAAATAGAACTACCATCTCAATCCCCAGTCTATCCCACAAGTCATATCACCAATCTCCACATCACCTGACCTTACCATGACTTACCCGGTTCCACACCATAGTAAGTATCTACCAGTGCAGTCTACTCGGCCCAACACCGAAGTAGATAAACAATCAAGCAATCAACAATCTACTCGGCCCAACACCGAAGTAGATAAGCAATCAAGCAATCAACAATCTACTCGGTCCCAACACCGAAGTAGATACATAACCACACAAAAAACACTACACAACTAATTATAAAGGTTTAACAGTCTTTTAATCATTTCTAATCGCATTCAATCTTTAACCTTTACTCACTCAATCCGCTACCTTGGGATTAGTGGATTACTAGTCCCATAGACGGTCCATCAATCACACCACTTCTTTACTTATCTCCTCCTAAGTATTTTTTAATAAGTCCTCGATACGTTCTTAGGTACTTATATATGCATATACGTCCTAGCATGCCGTTTTATATGTATGCATCACCCAAGCAATCAACGAACTATCAATCAATTAATGCAATACCCAATCAAGCAATCAACGAACTATCAACGATTACGGATATAAGTTAACTAGCATGCATCCCTTAACCTAACCATTTAATTAGTTCACCGAGTTATTCAATCGGTTATGAAACCTAAACTACGGTTTATCGATTCCGGATCTATATGATTCTAACTATATGCAACACAAAATTTAGCCGACTCACAGTGTTATTATGACGACAGACGGATGGATTTGACGGACTAGCGGAACAACGAGACCCGGTACGAACCCGACGCTAACCCGAACCTTTCCCGAATCGTCGACTTGCTTTGACTTGACCATGACCCGCACTTAACCGTATCATTGACATTAGTGATTCTGTTCGAGCCTCCGCACCATCCTCATCTTCTCTCTCCTCCTTTTCTCTCTCCTCCAGTTCTCTCTCCTCCGGCTCTCTCTCTTTCCTCTTCCGGTTCTCTCTCTCTCCTTCTCCTTCAAGCTTCATCTTCTCTCTCCATTGGTTCTCTATCTTTCCTCCGGTTCTCCTCCATCTCTCTCTCTTCTTCTTTTCTCACGCTTCATCTTCTCCTCCATCTCTCTCTCTTCTTCCTCTCTCACGCTTCATCTTCTCCTCCATCTCTCTCTCTTCTTCTTCAAGCGGCATCTCCTATCTCTCTCTTCACGCTTCTTCTTCTCTATCTCTTCTTCTTCACGCCTTTCTCTCTCTTATTCTTCTTCTTCACGCCTCTCTCTCTCTTAGCTTCTTCTTCTTCTCCTCCTTCTTCTTCTCCTCCTCCTTCTTCTTCTTCTTCTCCTCCTTCTTCTTCTCTTCCTCTCCTTCTCTCTTTCTCTTCTCTTTTTTGTTTTCTTGTTGTGGTGTGAAGAAATGAGAAGAGCAAAGGCTCTTTTATAGCAAAATAAGACCCACACTCTCTTGACACATGTTTGGACACATGTCTCTTCCTTACCCTAACTGCTGCCACGCCATTACACCTGTCTTTCCCTTCTCCTACTGCTGCCACACCATTCAGCAAGATCCAAGGCAAATATATATATATTTTTCTTGAATCTTCTTGTTAGCTTCATCTCCAAGTAATAATGACAAGTGTCCATTCTTCTAGAAGAGGTAGCTGGCGCCATATGAGAAATGCCACATGGCACTGAGAAGTTTTTTATGACCCGTTAGATTGCCCCAAATATTCCGTAGAAGTTCATATTCCCGATTCCCTCCGATGCTTCGGTTTTGCCTGTTTTGCGTTTGATATTTTAAAAACACTTTAGATACTTCTATAAATTCAACAAGCCCCATATTCAGATTCTAGATGCTCTTATATGAGTTTATCAATTTGAATCACTCCATTTGGACACCCCTAGCTCCCGTTATGAATTTTACAATGTTTATCGATTTTATCGGTTTCCTTTCCCGATAGTCGGAAAAACTCATCTACGGTCTGTTTCCAGAATTCCTGGTCTTCTAAATGTTTTCTTTAATTAAAATTAATAACATTTAGCCCGTCTTAGCTCCAGGCTCGCATTTTGGTTAAATTACGAAATGCCCCTCGTTGACTTTTCTGCTGCCCGTTGAAAAATTTAGTGAGATAGGGTATTACATTCTTCCCCACTTTCAGGAATTCGGTCCCCGAATTCTCCGTTACTAACAAACTTCGAATCAGAAACCGAATCCTGTAAGTTTCCGTCTCTCATCCAATCCAACTATACCACCTTTTGTAACGCCCCTTTCCCCTTATCCGCTGACCGTCGAGCTGACCGGTCAACAATCAAACAAGAACATGACCAAGTCGAACTCGAGCAAGTCAAACAGGAAAAGTTCGCCACAAGACGAAGCCAGAGACAGATCGTTTTGAGACAAAGGCTCGCACTGACCCGTCCTTGACCCCGCTATCCTCACTACCGTAGTACAAAGCTTCACAACTTGTACCACTTCCGTGAGTTGTGTCGGTTCGGACTAAACACAATATCAGGGAAGCATGTTCATTTCTAACTAATCAAACGTTAACATAACGTTTACCAATATTTACAACTATTTGCCATTACTCAAAAACAACAATCAAGTCTCAATACAAAAATGGCGCCAAAGACGAACCGAGAGAAAACCCAAAATCATCGAATCAAAAGTCCGCCACAAGCATTCCCGAAACTTCACCGAGGACCTCCCGCGTCCGTCGCTGCTAAACCTGAAAAACACAAAAAGAGTCTAATGAGCGATCTAAGATCACCCAGCGATTCGGCTCCCCACTACGGCTTCTATTCTATCTAGCTTCTACAAATCCCCGCCCAAAACCCCAAAAATAACAAACAACACAACAAACGGTCGATCACGCACTACCATGTCGTGTCAAACCCACAACACACAAGCACTTGCCAAAAGAATGAGAAAGCGATTAAGGGAATCGAAGCACTGCAGCACATGCTCTCGATTGAAACTCGATCTATCTATTGCGAACTATGAGAACAACACATGCACACCTGGGCCCTTACGATCTCGGTAACTTCCATGGGTTTTCATAGCCACCGACAAGGTAACTAACCATGACTCCCAGATGTAAACACGAAGTCTCACGACCTAGGACACTGTTCTCAGTCCATCGATACACAGTGACTCGGGCTACCCCAAGGTAACCTTGGTTTCCATGCGATTCGGCCATAGGACATGACCCCGTATTCTCCGAACCACACACCTACCGGCGTCACTCAGTAGGTTAAAGCCATAACCGGAAACACCACCCGAAGGCACACGATCTGATTAGGCAGCTACCCGAGGATCCAATCGGGTCGAAAGTATCGGAACGTATTCGAAAATCTAGACTTGCGGAATCTAACGCACCCTAGAGTCCTAGTGCAGTAATGTAAACACGCAGACTCGCTTGGACTCTGACAACGATAACACAATCAAACAATAAATAACAACAATCGCAACCCAATATTCCGCAAGTCTACACACACACGCCAACACCACCACCCTGACTCGGTGTCGTACCGAGTCCGCTACACTGGATTAGCGGCTTGCTAACCCTTAGACGGCTCAACATACGTTCACGTCCGCTACCTTGGATTAGCGGATTGCTAATCCATAGACGGCTCACCTCACGCTACACAAATTCTTATTTACTCACTCCTTATGCGTCGTTTAATAACTCCTCGATCCGTCGGTCTAGAGCTAGTAGCTTAATAAACTCCCGACGTCTCATAATTCTCTTAATTAATTTGTTGCTTACTCTTTAACTTCTAGTAAACCTAATCTCGATCTCCCATACATAGATTCATTCGGTATTGTTCTTTTAGTACGTATATAGGCATATACGGCCCTATCATGCAACGACTATATGTATCCATCAATCAACGATTCTAACAACCTAGCGGCACACAACAAATTAATCCTTTTTAACCCACAGTCCTAACATGCATCTCAAAACCCTAATCCGGTTCACAATTAATCAGTCCGATCAATAAACAATCAATCAATCATTTTAACCGGGTATGCAATTCTAGGTCTACAGTTTCTCAATTTCCGGTTTATATGCTTCTAACTACTTTACGGTGTTTGAGCCGACTCACAGTAAATTAGGCTCAGAATGAACCGCACGGATGCTGATACGAATCCCGAGACCTCAAACTAAAACCTCCCGAACACACGAACTCGAACCCCGAAGCTTCCCGAACAACCCTAGAACCGCCTGAATGAGAATCGACCGGAGTCAGCGCGTTGACCGGCGTTGACCGACTGCTCGTTGACCGTTGACTTTAACCGGATCTGACCTTTTCCAACCTTGAACAGGTTGACCCAACTAAACTGCTGAGCCGGCTGAATAACCAAACCAAATCTCTAATTGGCCGGTTTAGGTAAACCGGTCTAGAGTTAATCGTTGACCGAGAGTTGACAGGTTAACCTAAACCAACCAATTCATCCCAAACTAACATAGATCCATCTCCAACCAAGTGCTAACCCACCACAACTGAACCGGCTTGAAGAGAGATAGGCGGAGGAGCTTCCGACGCCGGTGCTCCGGCGTTGACCACCGGCGGCGAAGCGTTGACCACAGCGGAGGAGGCTTTTTCCGGCGGCTGAGGAGATGATCTACCTACCAAACTGATCACCAAGAACTGATCTAGCCACTGGTAGCATCAAAAGGGTAAGAACCGGTGAAGGAAGAGAGAGAGGAGAGGAGATCTCGCCGGCGACCACTTTTCCGGCGGTTCTCTGGAGACTCCAAAGGTGGCGACGGCAAGAGGAGGTTGGCGGTTGTAGAGGAGAGTGAGAGGAGCTGAATGGTCCAAGTAGCAAGTGATTTGTGTTTAAGGTTTGGGAGTTATGGGATTTCCTGCAATGCAAGTATTGAAAAACACTATGGTGTTCTTGAAGAAAGACTCGAAAATTCAAAGGATTTCTGGGTTTTCTGGATGAATGAGGTGAATCTAGATGAATAGATAGAGAGAGAGGGTCGTGGGTGTGGTTAGAGAGAGAGAGTTGGAAGAGTGAAATGAACCTTGATGGGAAAGAAGATGCCATGCATCTCTTGTTCATGAATCAAAAATGCTCTTGCATGGGCAAAAATGTGGTGGCACCTTTCTGGAGAAGACACTTGTCCATGCAGGGTTTATTCTGAGCCAAAAACCTTCCCTAAACCGTCCTAAACCATGCTTTAACCCGCACTTCTCCGTTACTTCGGTTTCCTCGGTTTTGCGTTTAATATTTTAGAAAACTCTGACCACTTCTAATAATTCTCCAAACTTCCAAAACTGATTCTTCTTGATTTTAGATGAATTTAGAAAGTTGAAGCACCTCATTTGGAGTTCCGTAGCTCCGATTATGAATTTCTGAAGTTTTCTGGGTTTAATCAGTTTCCATTCCCGACTAGCCGAAAAACTTGTTTCTGCCCCGTTTCTTCCACTTCTGGTCTTGTAAATGTTCTTTGTGTTGTAAAACTAGAACATTTGTCCCATCTCGGCTTTCGCCTTAACTTTTGGCAAAATTAAGGTTTTGCCACTGAACTTTGCAAAATTACAATTTTAGCCCTGTTGACTTTTCTTCTGCCCGTTGACCATATTTTTGAAAACAGGGTATTACATTCCGATTCCAATTGGAAGTTATTAGAAACGGAGAATTCATGGAGCGAATTTCTGTAAGTGGGGACGAATGTAATACCATGTCTCAAAAATTGGTCAATGGGCAATCGGAAAGTCAACAGGGGCATTTTCGTAATTTTCGGAAGATGATGGGCATTTTGGTAATTTTACCAAAATGCGAGCCGGAAGCGAAGACGGGCCAAATGTTATTATTTTTAAACAAAGAAAACATTTAGAAGACCAAGAATGGTGGAAACGGACCGTAGATGAGTTTTTCGGACTATCAGGAAAGGAAACCGATAAAACCGACAAAACTTTTAAAATTCATAACGGGAGCTACGTGTGTCCGTTTGAGGTTATTCAAATTTCTAAATTCATATAAGAGCATCTAGAATCTGAAAATGAGGCTTGGTGGATTTATAGAAGCAGCTAAAGAGTTTCTAAAATATTAATCACGAAATAGTAATATCGGTACGTCGGAATGGTTCGGGAATAAGAAGCTTCTAAGAAACGATTGGTGCAATGTCTTTGGCCTGAATGAACCCTTAAGAGACAAGTGTCTTCTCTTCCCTGGCGCCACCTATCTTTTTTAGATTCATGATCAAAGAAGAGTGGGGAGCAAGCAAGTGATAAAACAAATTTATTATGTTTACAAAAAGAAAAGTGTATGTGTCAACAAAAAGATGAAAATAGTATTATGAAATGATATTACTTCACTCAAAGATGGATGTCGTGGCATTAGGATAGGAAACTTGTTCTCCAAGGCTTTCACATGCAAGAGTGGTGATGTGGCATGAAGAGTGAAAAGGGAGGGGACACTTGTCACACAAAAGATCATTGAGTTTTGCTATAAATAGCAAGTGAAACTCTCATTGTTCCATACACCAAAAACAAGAGAAAGAGAGAAGGAGAGGAAGATAAGAAGTGTGGAGGAGAAGAAGTCAGAGGAAGAGAAAAAGAAGAAGAAGACCGGAGGGAGGAGGAAGAAGAAGAAGAAGAAAGAGAGAGAAGATGAAGATAAAGCGTGAAGGGGAGAGAGAGAAGATTAAGCTGAAGCTTGAAGAAGAAGAAGAGGGAGAGAAGAAGAAGCGAGAGAGAACAGGAGGAGAGAGAGAACCAGAGGAGAGAGAGAGAGAAATGGAGGAGAGAGAAGGAGGGAAAGAGGAGAAAGAAGATGAGAATGGTCCAGAGGCTCGATCGGAATCACTAAGGCCAACGTTACAGTCAAGTGCGGGTCAAGGTCGGGTCAAAGCAAAGCAACGAAAATGCCCGTGCTGACTTTCCGATTGCCCGTTGACCAATTTTGTGAGACATGGTATTACATTCTTCCCCACTTACAGGAATTCGGTCCCTGAATTCTCCGTTTCTAATAACTTCTAATCGGAATCGGAATCTGAATGTAATACCTTGTTTTCAAAAATATGGTCAATGGGCAGAAGAAAAGTCAACATGGGCCAAATTGTAGTTTTGCAAAGTTCAGGGGCAAAATCGTAATTTTGTCAAAAGTTGAGACGGAAGCCGAGACGGACCAAATGTTCTAGTTTTACAACACAAAGAACATTTACAAGACCAGAAGTTTAAGAAACAGGGCAGAAACGGGTTTTTCGGCTTGTCGGGAATGGAAACCGATTAAACCGAGAAAACTTCAGAAAATGAGGTGATTCAACTTTCTAAATTCATCTAAAATCAAGAAGAATCAGTTTTTGGAAGTTTGGAGAATTATTAGAAGTGGTCAGAGTTTTCTAAAATATTAAACGCAAAACCGAGGAAACCGAAGTAACGAAGAAGTGCGGGTTAAAGCATGGTTTAGGACGGTTTAGGGAAGGGTTTTTGGATCAAAATAAACCCTGAATGGACAAGTGTCTTCTCCAGAAAGGTGCCACCACATTTTTTCCCATGCAAGAGCATTTTTGATTCATGAACAAGACATGCATGGCATCTTCTTTCCCATCAAGGTTCATTTCACTCTTCCAACTCTCTCTCTCTAACCACACCCACGACCCGCTCTCTCTATCTATTCATCTAGATTCACCTCATTCACCCAGAAAACCCAGAAATCCTTTGAATCTTCAAGTCTTTCTTCAAGAAACACCATATTGTTCTTCAATACTTGCATTGCATGAAATCCCATAACTCCCAAACCTTAAACCCAAATCACTTGCTACTTGGACCATTCAACTCCTCTCACTCTCCTCTAAAATTGCCAACCTCCTCTTGCTGTCGCCGCCGTCGGAGTCGCCGGAGAACCGCCGTAAAAGTGGTCGCCGGCGAGATCTCCTATCCTCTCTCTCTTCCTTCACCGGTTCTTACCCTTTTGATGCTACCAGTGGTTAGATCTGTTCTTGGTGATCAGTTTGGTAGGTAGATCATCTCCTCAGCCGCCGGAAAAAGCCTCCTCCGTCGTGGTCAACGCTTCGCCGCCGGTGGTCAACGCCGGAGCACCGCCGCCGGAAGCTCCTCCGCCTCTCTCTCTTCAAGCCGGTTCAGTTGTGGTGGGTTAGCACTTGGTTGGAGATGGATCTATGATGGTTTGGGATGAATTGGTTGGGTTAGGTAAACCGATCAACTCACGGTCAACGGTTTACCCTAGACCAGTTTACCTAAACCGGCAATTGGAGATTTGGTTCGGTTATTCAGCCGGTTCTGCGGTTTAGTTGGGTTAACCGGTTCAAGGTGGTCAACGGTCAGATCCGGTCAAAGTCAACGGTCAACGGACAGTCGGTCAACGCCGGTCAACGCGTTGACTCGGGCTAATTCTGGTTCAGGCGGTTCTAGGTTTGTTCGGGAAGCTTCGGGGTTCGAGTTCGTGTGTTCGGGAGGTTCGGGTTTTAGTTTAAGGTCTCGGGATTTGTATCCGCATCCGTACGGTTCATTCTGCACCTAATTCATTGTGAGTCGGCTCAAACTCCTTAAAGTAGTTAGAAGCATATAGACCGGAAATTGAGAAACCGTAGACCTAGAATTTCATACCCGTGTTGAAATGATTGATTGATTGTTGATTTATCAGACTTATTAATTGCGAACCGGATTAGGGTTTTGAGATGCATGCTAGGACTGTAGGGTTAAAAAGGATTAATCTGTTGTGTGCCGCTAGGTTGTTAGAATCGTTGATTAATGCATACATATAGTCGTTGCATGATAGGGCCGTATATGCATATATACGTACTAAAATAACAATACCAAATGAATCTATGTATGGGAACTAAGACAGTGTTAAAATACGGAATTAAACCTAACAAACGTATAGAGTATGAAACGAATATCGGTATTATGTTTAATAGAAGTTAAAGAGTAAGCAAAGAATTAAGTAAGAGAATTATGAGACGTCGGGGAGTTTAGTAAGCTACTAGCTCTAGACCGACGGATCGAGGAGTTATTAAAAGACGCATAGGGAATGAGTAAATAAGAAGTTGTGTAGCGTGAGGTGAGCCGTCTACGAATTAGCGATCCGCTAATCCAAGGTATCAGACGTGAACGTATGTTGAGCCGTCTACGGGTTAGCAAGCCGCTAATCCAGTGCAGCGGACGTGAATAAGTTAAAAGACATTTGAAACCCTAATATGCTTGCTTGCGTGGTGATTGTGTTATTGTATTGTTGTGTGGTTGTTGTTGTTGAGCTTTCTGTGCAGGCCTGTTAGATCGTCTCAGTGTTGGGCCGAGCGATCCTTGTGGACACTTAACTCGGTCACGGGGTCGGTTAAGTTCATAGCCGCTGACTCGGTACGACACCGAGTCAGGGTGGTGGTGTTGGCGTGTGTGTGTAGACTTGCGGAATATTGGGTTGTGATTGTTGTTATTTACTGTTTGATTGTGTTATCATTGTTAAAGTCCAAGCGAGTCTGCATGTTTATATTTCTGCACTAGGACTCTAGGGTGCGTTAGATTCTGCAAGTCTAGGTTTTCGAATACATTCCGGTACTTCCGACTCGGTCGAATCCTCGGGTAGCTGCCTAATCGGATCGTGTGCATTTGAGTGGTGATTCCGGTTATGGCGTTAATCTACTAAGTGACGCCGGTAAGTGTGTGGTTCGGAGAATACGGGGTCATGTCCTAGGGCTGAATCACATGGAAACTTAGGTTACCTTGGGGCAGCCCGAGTCACTATGTATCGATGGACTGAGAACAGTGTCCTAGGTCGTGAGACTTCGTGTTTACATCTGGGAGTCGTGGGTTAGTGACCTTGTCGGTAGCTATGAAAACCCATGGAAGTTACCGAGATCGTAAGGGCCCAGGTGTGCGTGTGTTGTTCTCATAGTGCGCGATAGATAGATCGAGTTTCAATCGAGAGCATGTGCCGCAGTGCTTCGATTCCCATAATTGCTTTCTCTTTCTTTTGGCAAGTGCTTGTGTGTTGTGGGTTTGACACGACATGGTAGTGCGTGATCGACCGTTTGTTGTGTTATTTGTTATTTTTGGGGTTTGGGACGGGGATTTGTAGATGCTAGATAGAATAGAAGCCGTAGTGGGGAGCCGACTCGCTGGGTGATCTTATATCGCTCATTAGACTCTTTTTTTGTTTTTCAGGTTTAGAAGCGACGAACGTGGGAGGTCCTTGGTGTAGTTTCGGGATTGCTTCCGTCAGACTTTTGATTCGATGATTTTGGGTTTTCTCTCGGTTCGGCTTTGGCGCCATTTTTGTATTGAGACTTGATTGTTGTTTTTGAGTAATGGAAAATTATTTTTAAAGATTGTTAAACGTTATGTAAACGTTTGATTACTTAGAAATGAACATGCTTCCCTGATATTGTGTTTAGTCCGAACCGACACAACTCACGGAAGTGGTACAAGTTGTGAAGCGTTGTACTACGGAAGTGAGGATAGCGGGGTCAAGGACGGGTCAGTGCGAGCCTTTGTCTCAAACCGATCTGTCTCTGGCTTCGTCTTGTGGCGAACTTTTCCTGTTTGACTTGCTCGGGTTCGACTTGGTCATGTTCTTGTTTAATTGTTGACCGGTCAGCTCGACGGTCAGCCGATAATGGGAAAGGGGCGTTACAAAAGGTGGTATCAGAGCATGGTTTGTTATGGGTTTCGAAAGTGTTCATTTGTGAGTGTTTTCCGTGTTTTATCGAGTCAAAATTGTGTTTTACCCAAGCATCCATTAGGAAACCGAGGCGCGTCTGTAAATTCAGGGTTGGGATGGGAATAGGATTTTGTATTATCTGTACTAACATTTATCTGTGTTTTTGTTTGCAGTCATCAGCAGAGTGTCCTCGGACGGGTGTGTGTGGGTATGTGTGTGCACAGAGTGATCCTAGTGAGCATCATGAGTCGACGAGGATCATCAGTGTCTTATCGGACCCAGTTAGAGCAATATCAGGACGGTTTGAGAGCGCAGGATGGTCATTCACGAGGTTCACGTACGTCAGATCGACCACCAGTTCCTCTTCGAGCACCTTAGGGTTCCAGAGCAGCAGCAGTAGACTGGAGACCATTGCCCGACCCACTACCAGCGGCTTGCGTGACAATGCGGGTACCCCGGACTTGTTTTCATGGATAATGGGTTACTTGGGATACGCTGATGGAGATCTACCACCACTACCACCACAGTTGCAGGCGCCAGTAGTACCAACGATGGGCCAGGAGCCGATTCCTGAAGCGCGCGATGTGCCTTTGCTATACAGTTTGCACACCTCTGACTTCGTTCCGCTCAGTGGGAGCGACTACTTGCTGAGCTCGTTACCTGCGGCGTTCGATCTGGATATGGAGCCCATAGACCCGTATCAGCACCAGCACTGGGATCAGCATGTGGATGAGCAGGTAGCTATGCTTGAGGATTTTTTGGAGCTGCAGGTCGGACCTCATCACCAGCCGGATCCACGACCTAGATCACCCAGTACACCGTTGGATATTTCCACATCACCGTCACCAAGATCTACCGAGCCATTATCTGAGACCGATCCCTTAGCTGAGTCAGAAACGCAGTTCGAGTTAGTCACACCACCAGTAGAGATGTCGAAGTCGTTGCCAGCGATGCCGGAGTACCGGGCATGTAGTGCTTGTGGAGTGCATGGATTTCTTTTGTACTGGTGTCCTCGCCCAGTATACCCACGTTACCGGGATCCGTACCATCCAGTACCAGGTCCCGACTACAGTCAGATTTGTGGTCACGCCGGACATGGAGCTCCGATTTACCTGATCGCAGGACCAGGACTGCGCATGTCAAATGCTGAGCTATACTGCACGCCGTTACCAGAGGGCTACCGAGCCAGACCTAGTCGTCGAGATCTCGAGCCCAGCCAGCCGCGAGTAGTCCAGCCGCCAGTTGTTCAGCCGCTAGTCGTCCAGCCGCCACGACCGATGAGGATCTGTCAGATGTGTGGAGCTGAGGGTCACCGAGCGTCATTTTGTTCTCGTAGGCCTCGCTCAGTGCCTACCATGGTTTGTCAGCTATGTGATCATGAGGGACACACCGCTCGCCTTTGTCCGATGGCTGAGCCACAGCACGTTGGTGCACCGACTCGAGATGCACACCCGCCACACTCTCCCGGCGTACCTACCAGCGGTTACCTCTGTGAGCCGCGATGCCGAGTTACTCTACAGGTTCCCGACACTAGGTTATGACCCGTTGGGGTGGCACGTACCCGACGCTAACCCGAACCTTCCCCGAATCGTCGACTTGCTTTGACCCGACCTTGACCCGTACTTGACCCGCACTTGACCGTAACGTTGACCTTAGTGATTCTGATCGCTGATCGAGCCTCCGGACCCTTCTCATCCTCTCTCTCCTATGGCTCTCTCTCTCTTCTAACGGTTTTTTTCTTCTCTGGTTCTCTCTCTCTCCTTCTCCTCTGTGAGCCGCGATGCCGCTTGTCTTGAGCATTCCGGTCTTGCTGGGGTTGTTAGGACTAGGGTTAGTTAGGCCAGGTAAGCTTGGGGCACTAACCTTGTTTTGTTTGTGTGTATAGATCGGCAACATTTGCGTGTCATCTTTGACATATCTCGGAATGTGACGGTGCGGTTTTCGGGTTTATGGTTATGGCAGCGGCCGTCATTTTGTACTTTTGATCAAACTTATGTATTAAAACCTCTGTATGTACGATATGTTATTTTGTATGTATGTTGGATGCAGAACGTTCGGCTTATCATTATGGCTTGCGTAGTAATTGTTTGCATGTGTGTGATGGTTTTTAATGCAAATTATTTACCATGTGAAGTCTGATGATGAGCGGAACTGACGACCATTCATCATAACCTAAACCCAGGCTGACGACATATCTGAATCGATCTTGTGATTGCGTGATTGAGTTTGGAAAATTGCTTGTTTGTGTCTATTGCTTGCATGCTTTATTTAATACTTGATTGGTGCATTAGATAACTAGAGTTGTGTTTTGTTATTAAAGCGCTGTTAGGTTGCTAGATTTGTTTTTTTGGCATGCATAGTGTTTGATAATCATCGATGGTGTTGGTAAGCCGTTAGATTGCTAGTTGTATTTTGTTGGCTTGAGTAGCTCTTAGTAATCTTCGTTTAAATTTTATTGCGATCGTTAAATTTCTAGAAATAGAAAGTGTTAAAAACCTTTCCATTTTAAGGTATTGAGCTAACTCGAGACTGGTTGTATTCGGCCGTCAATTCACGAAAGAGCAGAATTATAGTGTATCGTTACTTAATCATGAGTAACCGTTGGGTACATGATTAACTAACTATATTTCTATGAGGAAGTGATATCGGGGAATGAATTGGATTGAATTTAACCGCTCCAATGAAAGTTGTTGAATTGAATGTATGACGGAATGGATGATGCGATATGAATACGAGACCGAACCCGAATCCGAAAGCGAGATGGAGTGTAAAGCAGCCACGAGACAAGTTGACCCGGAATGTGTAAGGCACGTCAGCGAGTGTAAAGCAGTTGGTATAAATCGTCAGTGGAAAATGTATCAGTGCAAGGCAACTAGAAGAACAAAGTCGTTGGTATGATGAGTTTGCGAAAAGATTTGAAGGAACGTCAGCAACAATGTGGAAACCAAAGTAAAGTGATTGGTGTGAATGGAATGGAATCTCAGAAAATCTAGATTAGAAGATAAGATTCTTAAGGAGTGCCCTAGAAAGAAGAGTCAGTATCGGGAGGATGTAGAAGTTGAAGCAAAGTGGAGAAGTCAGAAGTGAGAATCAGAGCAAAGTAGCTAACCGCGGATGAGTCCAGAGTTCGAGATGGATGGAGTCAGTCGAGAGCGAAAGAAAGTAATGCAAGGGAGATCAACGATTGAGAATTGGAGCAGTCATTGGGTAAGCAGTGTAAAGACCAGTCAGATGGAACGAGTTGGGGAATGAGTTTGAAGGAGCATCAGTAAGCGTCGGAAGTGGGTTTGTGCAGCAGTGTCCGAGAGAGAAAGCATCGAAGTGGGGTAACGAAGCAATTTGCAGGGTTTGGTGCCGATTCAAAGTCTGTTAGTGACGGAGGATTCGGGGACCGAATTCCTATAAGGGGGAAGAATGTAATACCCTATTTTCAAAAATATGGTCAATGGGCAGAAGAAAAGTCAACAGGGGCAAAATTATAATTTTGCAAAGTTTAGGGGCAAAATTATAATTTTGAAAATATTTGAGACGGAAGCCGAGACGGGCCAAATGTTCTAGTTTTACAACACAAAGAACATTTACAAGACCATAAGTGGAAGACAAGGGGCAGAAACGGGTTTTTCGGCTTGTCAGGAATGGAAACCAATTAAACCGAGAAAACTTCGAAAATTCATAACCGGAGCTACGGAACTCCAAATGAGGTGATTCAACTTTCTAAATTCATCTAAAATCAAGAAGAATCAGTTTTTGGAAGTTTGGAGATTTATGAGAACTGGTCAGGGTTTTCTAAACTATTAAACGCAAAACCGAGGAAACCGAAGTAACGGAGAAGTGCGGGTTAAAGCATGGTTTAGGACGGTTTAGGGAAGGGTTTTTGGCTCAAAATATACCCTGCATGGACAAGTGTCTTCTCCAGAAATGTGCCACCACATTTTTTCCCATGCAAGAGCATTTTTGATTCATGAACAAGAGATGCATGGCATCTTCTTTCCCATCAATGTTCATTTCACTCTTCCCACTCTCTCTTTGACCACACCCACGGCCCTCTCTATCTCTATATTCATCTAGATTCACCACATTCATCCAGAAAACCCATAAATCCTTTGAATCTTCAAGTCTTTCTTCACGAACACCATAATGTTCTTCAATACTTGCATTGCAAGAAATCCCATAACTCCCAAACCTTAAACCCAAATCACTTGCTACTTGGACCATTCAACTCCTCTCACTCTCCTCTACAATCGCCAACCTCCTCTTGACGTCGCCGCTGCCGGAGTCGCCAGAGAACCACCGGAAAAGTGGTCGCCGGCGAGATCCCCTCTCTCTCTTCCTTCACCGGTTCTTACCCTTTTGATGTTACCAGTGGCTAGATCTGTTCTTGGTGATTAGTTTGGTAGGTATATCATCTCCTAAGCCGCCGGAAAAAGCCTCCTCCACCGTGGTCAACGCTTCGCCGCCGGTGGTCAACGCCGGAGCACCGCCGCCGGAATCTCCTCCGCCTCTCTCTCTTCAAGCCGGTTCAGTTGTGGTGGGTTAACACTTGGTTGGATATGGATCTATGTTGGTTTGGGATGAATTGGTTTGTTTAGGTTAACCAGTCAACTCTCGGTCAACGGTTAACCCTTGACCGGTTTACCCAAACCGGCCAATTGGAGATTTGGTTCTGTTATTCAGCCGGTTCAGCGGTTTAGTTGGGTCAACTAGTTAAAGGTTGGTCAACGGTCAGATCCGGTCAAATTCAACGGTCAACGGACAGTCGGTCAACGCCGTGGTCAACACCGGTCAACGCATTAACTCTGGTCAATTCTGATTCAGGCGGTTCTAGGGTTGTTTGGGAAGCTTCGGGGTTCGAATTCGTGTGTTCGAGAGGTTCGGGTTTTAGTTTGAGGTCTCGGGATTCGTATCCGCATCCGTGTCGTTCATTCCGCGCCCAATTAACTGTGAGTCGGCTCAAACACCGTAAAGTAGTTAGAAGCATATAGACTGGAAATTGAGAAACCGTAGACCTTGAATTGCATTGAAATGATTGATTGATTGTTGATTGATCGGACTGATTAGTTGTGAACCGGATTAGGATTTTGAGATGCATGCTAGGACTGTAGGGTTAAAAAGGATTAATCTGTTGTGTGCCGCTAGGTTGTTAGAATCGTTGATTGATGCATACATATAGTCGTTGCATGATAGAGCTGTATATGCATATATACGTACTAAAAGAAAAATATTGAATGAATCTATGTATGGGAATTAAGACGGTGTTAAATCGGAATTAAACCTAATAAATGTAGAGTATGAAACGGATATCGGTATTAGGTTTAATAGAAGTTAAAGAGTAAGCAACGAATTAAGTAAGCGAATTATGAGAAGCCGGGGAGTTTAGTAAGCTACTAGCTCTAGACCGACGGATCGAGGAGTTATTAGAAGACGCATAGGGAATGAGTAAATAAGAAGTTGTGTAGCGTGAGGTGAGCCGTCTACGGGTAAGCAGTCCACTAATCCAAGGTAGCGGACGTGAACGTATGTTGAGCAATCTACGGGTTAGCAAGCCACTGATCCAGTGTAGCGGACGTGAATAAGTTAAAAGACATTAGAAACCCTAATAGGCTTGCTTGCGTGGTGATTGAGTTATTGTATTGTTGTGTGGTTGTTGTTGTTGAGCTTTATGTGCAGGCCTGTTAGATCTTCTCGGTGTTTGGCCGAGCGATCCTTGTGGACACTTAACTCGGTCACGGGGTGGGTTAAGTTCATAGCCGCTGACTCGGTACAACACCGAGTCAGGGTGGTGGTGTTGGCGTGTGTGTGTGTAGACTTGTGGAATATTGGGTTGCGATTGTTGTTATTTACTGTTTGATTGTGTTATCATTTTAGAGTCCAAGAGAGTCTGCGTGTTTACATTTATGCACTAGGGCCGAATCGCATGGAAACTTAGGTTACCTTGGGGTAGCCCGAGTCACTGCGTATCGATGGACTGAGAACAGTGTCCTAGGTCGTGAGACTTCGTGTTTACATCTGGGAGTCGTGGGTTAGTTACCTTGTCGGTGGCTATGAAAACCCATGGAAGTTACCGAGATCGTAAGGGCCCAGGTGTGCATGTGTTGTTCTTATAGTGCGCGATAGATAGATCGAGTTTCAATCGAGAACATGTTCCGAAGTGCTTCGATTCCCTTAATCGCTTTCTCTTTCTTTTGGCAAGTGCTTGTATGTTGTGGGTTTGACACGACATGGTAGCGCGTGATCGACCGTTTGTTGTGTTCATTGTTATTTTGGGGGGTTTTGGGACGGGGATTTGTAGATGCTAGATAGAATAGAAGCCGAAGTTGGGAGACGACTCGCTGGGTGATCTTAGATCGCTCATTAGACTCTTTTGTGTTTTTCAGGTTTAGCAGCGACGGACGCAGGAGTCCTCGGTGTAGTTTCGGGATTGCTTATGGCGGACTTTTGATTCGATGATTTTGGTTTTTCTCTCGGTTCGGCTTTGGTGCCATTTTTGTATTAAGACTTGATTTTTGTTTTTGAGTAATGGCAAATTGTTTGTAAAGACTGTTAAACGTTGTGTAAACGTTTGATTAGTTAGAAATGAACATGCTTCCCTTATATTGTGTTTAGTCCGAACCGACACAACTCACGGAAGTGGTACAAGTTGTGAAGCTTTGTACTACGGAAGTGAGGATAGCGGGGTCAAGGACGGGTCAGTGCGAGTCTTTGTCTCAAACCGATCTGTCTCTGTCTTCGTCTTGTGGCGAACTTTTCTTGTTTGACTTTCTCGGGTTCGACTTGGTCATGTTCTTGTTTGATTGTTGACCGGTCAGCTCGACGGTTAGCGAATAATGGGAAAGGGGCGTTACAAAAGGTGGTATCAGAGCATGGTTCCGATCTTGCTCATACAACATGTGTTTTCAGGTTTATTTAGTCAAAAATTGAGTCGCGAAAGAGACATTAGGAAACCGCACATGTCCTGTTTAGCTAGGACTTAGTCACTTACCCGTTTATGATGCAGATGGAGGACGGAGCAATCAGTATTAGTGGGCATGGTATGGCTATGGGGTCGGAACGGGTTTCGGAACGCCGAGGATTGGGTTATGAGGAACCGGCCAAGTCACCAGAAAATTCGGGCAACCAGGTAAGGCAGGCAGATCAGGCGCAAGCGACTTCAGAAAAGACATCGAAGGTACTGAATCTAGCAATGATTGTCCTAAGGAGAAGCCAAGGAATGATCAGAATTCAGAAGGAGGCCAAGATGTAAACCCGGAGCCGGAGCATACCCTGAAAATGGTTCATGATGTAATGACTCAAGCTATGCAATCACCACAAGTAACCCCCGACGCGACGAATCGACCACCGTTCCTATCTTTGATCTCCTCGATGAAAAAGATGGGAACTACGCACTTCTCCGGTGGAACTGATCCGTTAGTCGCCGACCAATGGATCCGAATGGTGGAGAAGAACTTCAAGGCTACAAGATGTCCGGAGGACTATAAGCTAAGCGAAATATAAATCTTATTCATAACAATATACGGTCCAATACAAAACTTTTAACGGGATATCCCAACAAAACCCTAAACCGAAAGTAAAGTCAAAATGCGAAAACAACCGATACCCAATGCAAACCCGAGACTACTCCGAGTGTCCTACGCGTCCGCCGAGCTACGCCAAACCTGAAAAACACAAAAGAGTTAAATGAGCAATCTAAGATTACCCAGTGAGATGGCTCCCAACTAAAGGCTACTAATAATCTAATAATCCCGCCCAAACCCAAAATAACAATCAAGTACAATAGCCGATCACGTGCTACCAAGACGTGATGAGCTCCACAACACACAAACCTTCAATAACTTCACATAACATCAACGAAGGAAATCGAGAACACTGCGGCACATGCCCTCGGTTAGACTCGATCTACACTAAATGCATCTCTAACGCAATCTCCACACCATGGGCCCCAAACGTGAACTCGGTAACTTCCACGGGAACACTTAGGTACCCCACGGTAACTAAAATCTCCCACGACTCCTAGACGAAAACACAAAGTCCAACGACTAGGACACCATTCTCTGTCCATCGATACACGGTGTCTTGGGTTACCCCTAGATAACCAAAGCTTCCATGCAGTCCGGCCGTAGGACGTGACCCCGTATTCTCCGGACCACACACCTACCGGCGTCACTCAGTAGGTTAATACCATAACCAGAATCACCACCCGAAGGCCCGTGTCTGATCATGTACCCGAGGATCCAATCGGGTCGGAAGTACCGGAACGCCATCTCTAGACTTGCGGGATCTAACGCACCCTATAGAGTCCTAATAACAACAATGTAACCAATAAGACTCACTGGGGCTCTATCAAGCAACCAAAAAGGTCAAATAGAACTACCATCTCAATCCCCAGTCTATCCCGCAAGTCCTATCTACGTTCTCCACATCACCCGAACTTACTCAGACTTACCCGGTCCCGCACCAGAGTAAGTCTCTACCAGTACAGTCTACTCGGCCCAACACCGAAGTAGATAAAAAATTAAGGAATCAACAGTCTACTCGTCCCAACACCGAAGTATATACACAATCACACAATCAACAGTCTACTCAGCCTAACACCGAAGTAGATACACAATCACAAAATCAATAATCACAAAACCACACAAACAGTTATTTAGGTTTATTAGTCTTTTAATGTGTCCTTAACCTTTACTCATTCAATTCTTAACCTTTACTCATTCAATCCGCTACCATGGGATTAGTGGATTACTAATCCGGTAGACGGCCCATCAATAACACAACTTCTTTTACTTATCTCTTCCTAAGTATCTTTTAATAAGTCCTCGATCTGTCGGTTTAGAGTTAGTAAGATTACTAACTCCCCGACATCTCATTATTCATTAACTTCCATTCATTACCCTTAACCCGACTAATTAACCCACCCCTTTTTATATTCTAAGTGGGTTGTGTCTTTTAACCGTATTTTAATCAACTCATAATTTCCCGTACATAGATTCCTTTAAGTACGTTCTTAAATACTTATATATGCATATACGTCTTAGCATGCCGTTCTATATGTTTGCATCACCCAATCAAGCAATCAACGAACTATCAATCACTTAATGCAACACCCAATCAAGCAATCAACGAACTATCAACGATTACGGATATAAGCTACCAAGCAGCATCCCTTAACATAACCAGTTAATTAATTAACCGAGTTATCAATCAACATAGCCGTTCTAACCAATTCAATCAATCGGGTATGCAACCTAAACTATGGTTTATCAATTCTGGATCTATATGATTCTAACTAAATGCAACACACAATTTAGCCGATTCACAGTGTTATTATGATGACGGACAGACGGATTGACGGACTAGCGGAACAACGAGACCGGCACGAACCCGACGCTAACCCAAACCTTCCCGGAACCGTTGCTTTGACCCGACCTTAACCCGCACTTGGCCTTAGTTATTCTGATCGAGCCTCTGGACCATTCTCATCTTCTCTCTCCTCCAGTTATCTCTCTCTCTCCTCTAGTTCTCTCTCTCTCTTCCGGTTCTCTCTCTCCTTCGGTTCTTTCTCTCTCCTCCGGTTCTCTCTCTCCTCCGGTTCTTTCTCTCTCCTCCGGTTCTCTCTCTCTCCTCCAGTTATACTCCATCTTTCTCTCTTCTTCTTCTCTTACGCTTCTTCTTCTTCAGCTTCATCTTCTCTCTCTCTCCCCTTCACGCTTCTCCTTCTCTCCCTCTTCTTCTTCTTCAAGCTTCAGCTTTATCTTCTCTCTCTCTCTCTCTCCTTCTTCTCCTTCTTATTCTTCTTCTTCCTCCTCCCTCCGGTCTTCTTCTTCTTCTCTTCCTCCGACTTATTCTTCTCCTTCTTCTTCTTCTTCCTCTTCTTCTTCTTCCTCTTCCTCCTATGGCTTCTTCTTCTTCTTCTTCTTCTTCCTCCGGTCTTCTTCTTCCTCCTCCTCCTCCTCCTTCTTCTTTTTCTTCTTCTCTCTTTCTCACACTTCTTCCTATTCTCTTCTTCTTCTTTTTGTTGTTGTTGTTGGTGTCAATCGACATCGTTCCCAGTCGGCCAATCGATGTCGGGTTTGATCGATTATCGTCCACCTTTTCGAATTGAGTGTCAACCGACATGAACCGAATGTCGACCGACACTTGTTCTGCAACTCGTGTAGAAGGCAGTGAACTCGCAGAAACTGCCTGAAATCATGTCTCAACTTTAAAGATGTTCTCTTCTGGTAGAAATTCATCTATAGGAACGTCCTCATCGATCCTAATCCGTGATAGATGGTCAGCAACACCATTTTCCACTCCTTTCTTATCTCTCACCTCTATGTCAAACTCTTGGAGCAACAAAATCCATCTCAGCAACCTTGGCTTAGCATCTTTCTTCTGCATCAGATACTAAAGCCCAGATTGGTCAGTGTGCACAACTACTTTAGAGCCAATCAGATATGGGCGGAACTTCTCAAATGCAAACACAACTGCTAGCAACTCCTTCTCAGTTGTTGCATAATTCCTTTGTGCATCATCAAGAGTTCTACTAGCATAGTAGATGGCATGAAGCTTCTTATCCTTTTTCTAACCAAGTACAGCTCCTACTGCATAATCACTAGCATCACACATCACCTCGAAAGGCAGATCCCAGTCTGGAGGTTGTACAATTGGAGCAGAAATCAAAGCTTGTTTCAGCTCCTGGAATGCACACTCATCTGTGAACTCAAACTTCACATCCTTGCAGAGAAATGCAGTGAGTGGTCTAGCTATCTTGCTGAAGTCTTTAATAAATCTCTTGTAAAATCCAGCATGCCCAAGGAAACTCCTCACTCCTTTGACTGAGTCTGGCGCTTGTAGCCCTGTCATTACCTCAATATTAGCTTTGTCCACTTCAATTCCTGCCTCAGATACTCTGTGTCCAAGTACAATGCCATGCATGACCATAAAATGACATTTCTCCCAATTCAAAACCAGGTGCTTTTCCTCACATCTAGCTAGCACCTTGCACATATTATCTAGACAAGCATGGTAGGATGGTCCGAAGACAGAAAAATCATCCATGAAGACCTCCATAAAATCCTCTATCATGTCTGTGAAGATAGACATCATGCACCTCTGAAACGTCGCAGGAGCATTACACAGTCCAAATGGAATTTTGCGGTATGCAAAGGTGCCAGGATAGGTAAATATGGTCTTCTCCTGATCCTCTGGGTAGATAGGGATCTGAAAGAAACCAGAATAGTCATCCAAAAAGCAGTAGTAAGGAGGATTTGCTAACCTTTCCAACATCTGATCAATGAAAGGGTGTGGAAAGTGGTCTTTTCTGGTGGCTGCATTCAACTTCTTGTAGTCAATGCACATCCGTGACCAGTGATTGTCCTTGTAGGAATCAGCTCATTCTTGTCATTCTTCACCACTATGACTCCTCCTTTCTTAGGAACCACATGAACTGGGCTGGCCCAATCACTGTCTGAGATAGGATAAATAATCCCAGCTTGCAGCAGCTTCATTATCTCCTTCTTCACAACCTCTTTCTGGTTAGGATTCAAACGCCTCTTATTCTCAATTGACGACAAGCTCTCATCCTCAAGGTGTATTCTATGCATGCACAAGTCTGGAGAGATACCTGAAATATCATCAAGAGAATATCCAAGAGATTTGCGATGCTTGGGCAGCTTGCTTAGCAGTAAAGTGAGTTCTGCGTTATTCAAATGAGCATTGACAATAACAGGATAGGTAGAATTCTGACCTAGAAATGCATATTTGAGGCCTGCAGGGAGCTGCTTCAGCTCAATCTTTGGAGCCTTTTCCTCGATCCAATCTCCAAGTGTGCCTTCTGCGAAACGCCGACCAGCTCCTCTTGAGCTACTACTTGCATCATATGCTCAGTAGAATCCATCAGCCTCAAATACCCAGCAGCAGCAGCATCCTCTAGCTCCAAATCCTGCTCAGAGCTCATCAAATCTCTCTCTAAAGGGTCAGCAGGATGCATCTGAGACAAAAATTCTGCAGCTAGATTATCCAAGGTGTCCACATAGAAAGTCTACCCATCGATAATAGGGTGTCTCATCAGCTTGTTCATCAGCTTGTCCAATGTGTTTCATGTCACCCACATTAAGTCCAATATTCCCTCGCTTAACATCAATGATTGCACCAGATGTAGCAAGAAACTGTGTGCCTAAGATAAGAGGATATTTAGGTTCTTCATTGTACTGCAAGACAACAAAGTCTATAGAAATTACACATTCACCAATCTTCACCGGTACATCCTCCAAGAGACCTTCATGAATCCTTATGGAGCGATCAGCTAGAATCAAAGAGATCCTAGTAGGTGTGAAATCTGTCATCCCCATCTGCTTAGCAACTGAATACGGCATCAGATTAACACGAGCCCAAATCATACAATGATCTCTCAAATATGTCTCTGAAAATTGTGTAGTCCAAGACAAAGCTTCCTGGATCCTTTTGCTTCTCTGGAACTCTGTTCAGAATGACAACGCTACAGACTTCAGTAATCATCATCACACACTCTTCGTCTCCCATGTTAGAAGTCAACATCTTCTTCAAACACCTCTTCATAACTGGGTTGTTGTTGATAGCATCCATCAATGGCATTGGGAGAGTGAGCTTGATCAGCATAGCCATGTATTTAGCCTTGAACCGTTCAAACTTGAACTGCTTCGGGTTTCTCGGGAAAGGTACCCTGGGTTTTTACACCTTTCTAGCAGCAACATGAGCCTTTTTCACATTATCAGACTCTGTCGGCGAAGGATGTCGGTTGACACTGGATTGGTGTCGGTCGACATCGGTCATTCTCCATTGTTGTCGACTTCACAATCGACCTCGGTCGATTTCCGTTCGTCACAAGCATTCAAAGGATGGGGTGTCGGTCGACACTGGGTGTCAGCGTCGGTCGAGACTCGTCTTTCGGCTTCAATTTCTTCATCCAATTCTTCCAACTCCTCGAGTTCCTCAGCACTCACTTGCCTGTTGGGGATAGTTTGCAGCCTTTTCCCACTCCTTAGTGATATTGCATTGCAGTGGTGCTTAGGAATGGTATATGTACTTCCAGGAAGGAATCCAGCTTGCCTCTTAATAGCTTCAGCAGTTTGAGCAACCTGAGTATCCAACTGCTTTATATGTGTGCTAAAGGACTCGAACTTCCCATTAAGATCAGTGTATATGGCATCCATCTTCTTACTGAAGTCGACAGTAGTCTTTGTCTGCCCCTCAAGTATCTGCTCCATCATAGCTTCCAACTTGCTCTCATGAGCATTAGCAATAGTAGGAGTCTGATAAGAAGATGATCCATAGGTCCTCTGATAGGAGTTGTTCTGTTGAAAAAGGTTTCTGGAAACCAGCATTCTGACCATATCCAGAAGAGTTTTGGTTGCTTGTGAAAGCACTCTTCTGACCACCAGTGTAGAACTTGTTACCTTGCTGATTTCCAAACCTGTTTCCTTGAAATCCAAACCCACCAATGTAGTTCACATCCTCTTCTTGGCAGCCATCTTCAGGTTCAATCTCCTCAACCTCTTGAGAAAAGTGGACAGCCTTCTTCCCAGTCAGCAAGCTATGGACAATGTCCAGCTTATTCTTCATCTCAGCAATCTGGAAGTTATCAACTTTTCCACCAGACTCTTTTCTCTTCCTATCAGCATTCTTAGTGTTGTTGCTGCTCACCAAATTCTCAATCAATATCCTGGTCTGCTCATGAGTCTTGGTGTTGAAATTGCCATTGCTAGCAGCATCCAACGCAGACTGGTACCAAAGATCAACACCTCTGAAGAAAATGCCCAGCAGCTGAACTTCAGAGAACCCATGATGAGGACAGTCTCGTTAATACATATTAAACCTCACCCAGGTAGCTTTAAGCGGCTCTGTAGGTCCCTGAGTGAATGTCAGAAGGTCCTGTCTGAGCTGATCGGAGCGAGGATCATCATAGAAATGCCTCAAGAACTTTCTCTTTAGTGCATCCCAAGTGGTTAGCTTTCCAGATGGAAGTTGCTTAAGCCAAGCTGCAGCCTCTCCAGCGAGAGAGTATGGGAAGAGTTTGAGATGCAAGAAGTCATAACCCACTCCATTGTGCTTCATCCCAGTGAAGAAGGCTTCAAAATCCTCAATGTGATCCATTGGCTGCTCATGGGGAAGTCCATGGAAAGGGTGCTGCCTCACAAGTGCATAATATGCATTCTTAAGCTCGAACTCATTCCTTTCAAAAGGAGGAGGCACAATCGCAGACCTGTTGGCGTAGAACTCATCAGGCTTGTTGTAGTCAGCAAGAGTCCTCTCTGGTGGAGGATTAGCAAGCTGTTGCTCAGGTTCATGGATCACATTCCCTTGGGCATCAATTCTTTGTCCCTGAGCATTGTAGGCTTTGTTCTGCGGGTCTCTCAGAACACCTTCAGCATCCTGAATTAAAATCAATCGATTCATCATCCTTGAAGTTCTATGAGCTTTTCTATTTGTTCTCTCAGGTCTAGCAAGCTCCTCAAGTCTGAGGTTCAAAATCTCTTCGTTCGGGTTGCTTCTGGTATGACGATTAGGCATACACTGATCTTAAAGGCGAAATCCGTGCTTGGTGTCGAGCGACACTGATTGATGTCGGTCGACACTGAGTGTACATGCTGATTCCTGCAGGAACCAAACAAGCAAGACAAGAGAAAATGTCAGTAACAATGAAAATAAAAACAACTTAGTCTAAATTCTAGAACAAAATCTATTGGCGAACTCAAATGAGTCCCCGGCAACGGCGCCAAAAACTTGATAGGTCAAGTAATATCCCTATTCTACCGCAAGTGCACAGTTATGTGATTGTAGTATAAAGAGTATCGTATCCACAAAGACTCAAGTTTCACGCAATAGATTATATGCTTTCAAATTTAGCTAAATCAATCGAGAGAAAACAGAAGACAATGCAAGTAAATTAAAGGTTTGTTTCAATGGGAGAAAAGCGCTAGACTTAGGGCGTTCTCAGGAAATCAAGCAATGCCAGACACTTAGCTAATCAGGATTCAGGTTAAGCACAGGTTCAAGAACTAGAATCACAATGTATAACAATTCAACTCTCGCTGCAATTACTATCTATGTCTAGCAACCTAACGATTCAAATCTCTTTGCAATCTTAGAGTTCTAAACAAGCATTAATAGCAAGTTCTTAAGTTCACAATTCTTCTAAACCAAATCTCTTTGCATCTAGTCAAATTGCTCACACTAAGTTCTTTCAGATTATAATTCACACTCTCGTGCCATATTACCAATCTAAGATCTAAACCCTAGGTGATCAGTCCAGAATTCAGTGTTAATCTCAACTTAGGTGATGAACGAATAGATTTAGAATCCTAACAATTCAGTGATCTAACAAAGCATGAAATCCCTATGAGAATCCTTAAATCTAACTAAGGTTACTACTCAGACATGATATCAAATGAATAACGCATGCTTGAATAGAAAATAAGACAGAATAGATAAAAACAGGGGTTCGAAATCCTTCTCTCAAAGGTTACAAGTAGCAAGAACAGCCCCAAGGTAGAATCTCTCAATCTCCAGAACAAAGCAAGAACAAAGAACAAGATGAGAGTTACTGCTCTCAAAAACCTAATTAAAAACCACTAAACACGTTCTGGGGCTAAATTAGAATTAGAGAAAACTTCTGGACAACTTTGCAATTCTTCAAAAGATGTCTTAAACCGGCGCATAAGTCTCTATCGCCCTCAGTGTCGACCAACACTAAGGTGAGTGTCGGTATACATCACCTCGTGTTCGAGACTCTCACTTCAGCTTGTTGCAAAAGTCACCAGGAACGTCCCAAAACTCCACTCTTCGCTCCATACGCAAGGATACCTATAAAGGACTCGCTAGACTCGAAAAACCAGGTTAAAGACTCAATATATACAATTATATCATGGTTGAAAACCTAGAAAAACCATGATATATCAATTCTAACCGGCAGGTGCGACATGAGGATGGAATGGGTGGTGCGGCGTGGTTTTGATAAAAGGTCCAGCAGGGCAGGACAGAGCGTAGTATCCTACTCGGTCATAAGTGAGGCATGGCGGGAACTGCATCAGTGGCGACGACTAAGATGCTGGAAGGCGGCTGCGGCTAAGTGACCTTGAACTCTTAAGGCTTGGATAACTCGAATAGTACACCATCATGTATGCCCACTGCTGCTCCGGGATAGGCCGCGAATACGTGAACACTCCGTATGCTAGTAATATAGGCTTCGACTAACTGGGGTAGAAATAACGAACTCTCGGTCGTCCATACTGAGGTTGCTCCTCCTGTCGTTGCAAACCACACACACACACTGATCCTCCCAGGACAACTCTTCTGCGTGACTGCAACAAGATACCAAACGATTAGCACAATTCTAATAAATTTTCTAACATACCCATTTCCCCGGTTTGATGGACGCGACTCAGATTCCTAATGGTTTCATTGGCGACACATTTCGACTCGATAAAACATTGAAACATTGAAATATAGGAATTTTCGAACCCATGATGAACCATGCTCTGATACCACCTTTTGTAACGCTCCCTTCCCGTTTTCCGTTGACCGACGAGCTGACCGGCCAACATTCAAACAAAAACATGACCGATCGAACCCGAGCAGTCATACGAGAAGAGTTTGTCACAATAAAAAAGGCAGAGACAGTCTGGTTTGAGACAAAGGCTCAAACCAAACCACCTTTGACTCCGTTTACCTCGTTTCCACGATACGAGGCTTTTCAACCCGTACCGCTTCCACGAGTTGTTTTTGGTTTGGACTAAAACGTATATCAGAGAATTATTCCGTTTTATTGCTTTAAAAATATAAATCTTATTCATAACAATATACGGTCCAATACAAAACTTTTAGCGGGATATCCCAACAAAATCTGAAACCAAAAGTAAAGTCAAAATGCGTAAACAACTGATACCCAATGCCAACCCGAGACTACTCCGAGTGTCCTACGCGTCCGCCGAGCTACGCCAAACCTGAAAAACACAAAAGAGTCTAATGAGCAATCTAAGATTACCCAGTGAGACGGCTCCCAACTAAAGGCTGCTAATAATCTAATAATCTAATAATCCCGCCCAAACCCAAAATAACAATCAAGTACAATAGCCGATCACGTGCTACCAAGACGTGATGAGCTCCACAACACACAAGCATTCAAATAACAACACATAACATCAACGAAGGAAATCGAGAACACTGCAGCACATGCTCTCGATGAGACTCGATCTACACTAAACGCATCTCTAACGTAATCTCCACACCATTGGCCCCAAACGCGAACTCGGTAACTTCCACGGGAACACTTAGCTACCCCACGGCAACTAAAACCTCCCACGACTCCTAGACAAAAACACAAAGTCCAACGACTAGGACACCGTTCTCGGTCCATCGATACACGGTGACTCGGGTTACCCCTAGATAACCAAAGCTTCCATGCAGTCCGGCCCTAGGACGCAACCCCGTATTCTCCGGACCACACACCTACCGGCGTCACTCAGTAGGTTAACACCATAAACATAATCACCACCCGAAGGCTCGTGTCCGATCAGGTAACTACCCGAGGATCCAATCGGGTCAGAAGTACCGGAGCGCATCTCTAGACATGCGGGATCTAACACACCCTATAGAGTCCTAATAACAACAATCTAACCAAGCAGACTCACTGGGACTCTATCACGCAATACCAACAAGGTCAAATAGAACTACCATCTCAATCCCCAATCTATCCCGCAAGTTCTATCTCCAATCTCCACATCACCCGACCTTACTCAGACTTACCCGGTTCCGCACCAGAGTAATTATGTACCAGTACAGTCTACTCTGCCCAACACCGAAGTAGATAAACAATCAAGCAATCAACAGTTTACTCGGCCCAACACCGAAGTAGATACACAATCACACAATCAACAGTCTACTCGGCCCAACACCGAAGTAGATAAACAATCACACAATCAATAATCACAACACCACACAAACCGTTATTT
Source organism: Orychophragmus violaceus (assembly GCA_030180135.1). Taxonomy (NCBI): domain Eukaryota; kingdom Viridiplantae; phylum Streptophyta; class Magnoliopsida; order Brassicales; family Brassicaceae; genus Orychophragmus; species Orychophragmus violaceus. The sequence goes on from CM058238.1 coordinate 37,044,234, forward strand.
AGGTTAATTAGTCTTTTAATATATCCTTAACTTGGCTCTGATACCACCTTCTGTTACGCCCCCTTCCCGTTTTCCGCTGACCGACGAGCTGACCGGCCAACAATCAAACAAGAACATGACCGATCGAACCCGGGCAGTCATACAAGAAGAGTTTGTAACAATGCGAAAGCCAGAGACAGTCCGGTTTGAGACAAAGGCTCGAACCAAACCACCTTTGACTTTGTTTACCTTGTTTCCACGATACGAGGCTTTTTCACCTGTACCGCTTCCACGAGTTGTGTTCGGTTCGGATTAAACCGTATATCAGGGGATTATTCCATTTTTATTAATATAAATCTTATTCATAACAATATACGGTTCAATACAAATCATTTAACTGGGCCCATAAAATCCAAAGTCGAAAGTAAAGTCAAAATGCGTAAACAACCGATACCCAATGCCAACCCGAGACTACTCCGAGTGTCCTACGCATCCGCCGAGCTATGCCAAACCTGAAAAACAAAAAATAGTCTAATGAGTAATCTAAGATTACCCAGTGAGACGGCTCCCAACTAAAGGCTGCTAATGATCTAATAATCCCGCCCAAACCCAAAATAACAATCAAGTACAAATAGCTGGTCACGTGCTACCAAGACATGACGAGCTCCACAACATATAAGCATTCAAATAGCAACACATAACATCAACGAAGGATATCGAGAACACTGTGGCACATGCCCTCGATTAGACCGATCTATACTAAACGCATCTCTAACGCAATCTCCACACCATGGGCCCCAATCGCGAACTCGGTAACTTCCACGGGAACACTTAGCTACCACACGGTAACTAAAACCTCCCACGACTCCTAGACGAAAACATGAAGTCTAACGACTAGGACACCGTTCTTTGTCCATCGATACGTGGTGACTCGGGTTACCCCTAGAAAACCAAAACTTCCATGCAGTCCGGCCCTAGGACGCGACCCCGTATTTTCCGGACCACACACCTACCGGCGTCACTCAGTAGGTTAATACCATAACCAGAATCACCACCCGAAGGTACGTGAACCGATCAGGTCACTACCTGAGGATCCAATCCGGTCGGAAGTACCAAGACGCTATCTCTAGACTTGCGGGATCTAACGCACCCTATAGAGTCCTAATAATAGCAATGTAAACAAGCAGACTTCACTGGGACTCTATCACGCAATACCAACAAGGTCAAATAGAACTACCATCTCAATCCCCAGTCTATCCCGCAAGTCCTATCACCAATCTCCACATTACCCGACCTTACTCAGACTTACCCGGTCTCGCACCAGAGTAAGTATCTACCAGTACAGACTACTCGGCCCAACACCGAAGTAGATAAACAATCAAGAAATCAACAGTCTACTCGGCCCAACACCGAAGTAGATAAGCAATCAAGCAATCGACAATCTACTCGGTCCCAACACCGAAGTAGATAAATAATCACACAAACAACAATACACAACTAATTATATAGGTTTAACAGTCTTTTAATCTTTTCTTATCTCATTAAATCCTTAACCTTTACTCATTCAATCCGCTACCTTGGGATTAGTGGATTACTAATCCCGTAGACGGCCCATCAATCACACTTCTTTTACTTATCTCCTCCTAAGTATCTTTTAATAAGTCCTCGATCTGTCGGTTTAGAGTTAGTAAGATTACTAAATCCCCGACATCTCAATATTTATTAACTTCCATTCATTATCCCTAGCCCAACTAATTAACCCACCCTGTTATTATATTCTAAGTGTGTTATGTCTTTTAACCGTATTTTAATCAACTCATAATTTCCCGTATATAGATTCCTTTAGATACGTTCTTAAAAACTTATATATGCATATAAGTCTTAGCATGCCGTTCTATATGTATGCATCACCCAATCAAGCAATCAATGAACTATCAGTCAATTAATGCTACACCCAATCAAGCAATCAACGAACTATCAACGATTACAGATATAAGTTAACTAGCATGCATCCCTTAACCTTACCATTTAACTAGTTCACCGAGTTATTAATCAACCTAGTCATCCTATCTAATTCAATCAATTGGGAATGCAACCTAAACTACGGATTATCGATTCCGGATCTATATGATTTTAACTATATGCAACACACAATTTAGCCGACTCACTGTGTTATTATGACAACGGATGGATTGATTGACGGACTAGCGGAACAACGAGACCCGGCACGACCCGACACTAACCCAAACCTTCCCCGAATCATCGACTTGCTTTGACCTGTCATTGACCCGCACTTGACCGTAACGTTGACCTTAGTGATTCCGATCGAGCCTCTGAACCATTCTCATCTTCTTTCTCCTCTTTCCCTCCTTCTCTCTCCTCCATTTCTCTCTCCTCTGGTTTTCTCTCTCCTCTGGTTCTCTCTCTCTTTCCTCCGGTTCTCTCTCTCTTCTTCTTCTCTCACGCTTCTTCTTCTCTCCCTCTTCTTCTTCTTCAAGCTTCAGCTTCATCTTCTCTCTCTCCTTCTTCACGCTTCATCTTCATCTTCTCCCTCCTTCATGCTTCTTCTCCCTCTTTCTTCTTCTTCTTCTTCTCTCTTTCTTCTTCTTCCTCCTCCCTCCGGTCTTCTTCTTCTTCTCTTCCTCCGGCTTCTTCTCCTCCACGCTTCTTATCTTCCTCTCCTTCTCTCTTTCTCTTGTTTTGGTGTGTGGAACAATGAGAGTTTTACTTGCTATTATAGCAAAACTCAATGATCTTTTGTGTGACAAGTGTCCCCTCCCTTTTCATCTCTTCATGCCACACCACCACTCTTGCATGTAAAAGCCTTGGAGAACAAGTCTCCTCTCCTCATGCCACGACATCCATCTTTGAGTGAGGTAATATTCATTGCATACTACTATTTTTTCACCTTTTTGATGACACATACACTTTTCTTTTTGTAAACATAATAAATTTGTTTTATCACTTGCTTGCTCCCTACTCTTCTTTGATCATGAATCTAAAAGAGATAGGTGGCGCCAGGGAGGAGAAGACACTTGTCTCTTGGGGGTTCATTCAGGCCAAAGACATTGCACCAATCATTTCTTAGAAGCATCTTATTCCTGAACCATTCCGACGTACCGATATTACTGTTTTGTGATAAATATTTTAGAAACTCTTTAGCTAATTCTATAAGTCCACCATGCCTCATTTTCAGATTCTAGATGCTCTTAGATGAATTTAGAAATTTGAATCACCTCAAACGGACACCCGTAGCTCCCATTTGATTGTTGACCGGTCAGCTCGACGGCTAGTGGATAATGGTATCAGAGCATGGTTCGACATGGGTTTCGAAAATATTCATTTCTGAGTGTTTTCCGCGTTTTATCGAGTCAAAATTGTGTTTTATCCAAGCATCCATTAGGAAACCGAGCTGGGTTTGTAAATTCGGGGCCGGGATGGGAAAAGGATTTTGTATTATCTGTACTAACATTTATCTGTGTTTTTGTTTGCAGTCATCAGCAGAGTGTCCTCGGACGGGTGGTGTGTGGGTGTTTGTGTGCACAGAGTGATCCTAGTGAGCATCATGAGGTGACGAGGATCAGCAAGGTCTTATCGGACCCAGTTAGAGCAGTATCAGGATGGTTTGAGAGCGCATGATGGTCATTCACGAGGTTCACGTAGGTCAGATCGACGACTAGTTCCTCTTCGGGCACCTCAGGGTGCCAGAGCAGCAGCAGTAGACTGGAGACCATTGCCCGACCCACTACCAGCGGCTTTGCGTGACGATGCGGGTACCCCGGACTAGTTTGCAGGGATGATGGGTTACTTGGGGTACGCTGATGGAGATCTACCACCACTACCACCACAGTTCCAGGCGCCGGTAGTACCACCGATGGGCCAGGAGCCGATTCCTGAGGCGCGCGATGTGCCTTTGCTATCCAGTATGCACACCCTGACTTCGTTCTGCTTAGTGGGCGCGACTACTTGCTGAGCTCGTTACCTGCGGGGTTCGATCTGGATATGGAGCCCGTAGATCCGTATCAGCACCAGCACTGGCAGCAGCATGTGGATGAGCATGTAGCTATGCTTGAGGATGTTTTGGAGCAGCAGGTCGGACCTCATCACCAGCCAGATCCACGACCTGGATCACCATGTACATTGTTGGATATATCCACATCACCGTCACCAGGATCTACCGAGCCATTATGTGAGACCGACCCCTTAGCTGAGTTAGAGATGCAGTTCGAGCCAGTCAAACCACCAGCAGAGATGTCGGAGTCGCCGCCAGCGATGCCAGAGTATCGGGCATGTAGTGCTTGTGGAGTGCAGGGATTTCATTTGATCTGGTGTCCTCGCCCAGTAGACCCACGTTACCGGGAGCCGTACCAGCCAGTACCAGGTCCCGACTACTGTCAGATTTGTGGTCATGCCGGACATGGAGCTCCGATTTGCCCAATCACAGGACCAAGACCGCGCATGTCAGATGCTGAGCTATACCGCGCGCCGTTACCAGAGGGTTACCAAGCCGGACCCAGTCGTCGAGATCCCGAGCCCAGACAGCCGCCAGTGGTCCAGCTGCCAGTTGTTCAGCCGCCAGTCGTCCAGCCGCCACGACCGATGAAGATCTGTCAGATGTGTGTAGATGAGGGTCACCGAGCGTCAGTTTGTTCCCATAGCCTCGCTCAGTGCCTACCGTGGTTTGTCAACTATGTGATCGTGAGGGACACACCGCTCACCTTTTTCCGATGGCCGAGCCACAGCACGTTGGCGCACCGACTCGAGATGCACACCCGCAACACCCTCCCGGCGCACTTGCTAGCGGTTACCTCTGTGAGCCGCAATGCCTAGTTGGGGTTAACTATTTGACTTAAGTGTTACTCTACAAGTTCCCGACGCTAGGTAATGACCCGTTGGGGTGGCACGTACCCGACGCTAACCCGAACCTTCCCCGAATCGTCGACTTGCTTTGACCCGACCTTGAACCGCACTTGACCGTAACGTTGACCTTAGTGATTTTGATCGCTGATCGAGCCTCCAGACCCTTCTCATCCTCTCTCTCCTCCGGCTCTCTCTCTCTTCTTCCGGTTTTTTTTTCTCCTCTGGTTCTCTCTTTCTCCTTCTCCTTTTCTCATGCTTCTTCTTCTCCTCCATCTCTCTCTTCTTCTTCTTCTCTCATGCTTCATCTTCTCTCTCTCTTCTTCTTCTCTCATACTTAATATTCTCTCCCTCTTCTTCAAGCTTCATCTTCTCTCTCTCCTTCACGCCCCTCTCTCTCTCTCTTTTTCTTTTTCACGCCTCTTATCTCTCTATCTCTTCCTCTTCTTCACGCCTCTCCTCTCTCTCTCTCTCTCTCTCCTTCTTCTTCATCCGGTCTTCTTCTTCTTCTTCTTCTTATTCTTCTTCTTCTTCTCTCTTTCTCACGCTTCTTCCTCTTCCTTCTTCTCTTGTTGTGATGAAGTAAATGAGTAAAGGAGTAGCTTCTTATATAGAGTAGTGGAGTGAGTTTATTGCGTGACATTTTTCACTTCTTACCTTCTCCTTATGACATGTAAGAAGCCAGGAGTCAATTCACCATGAGCTACAAAACCTAATGCATTGAATCTCTTCTTTTCTTATTTCGTTTTTCTCACGTGAGCAAATGAGATTCCATGTATCCATTTTTCTTCTCCTCTTGCCACGACACCTACTCCTATATGATACAATTTATGTCCAAAACTTGGAGCTCGAGTCATTCTCCTTATCCTCCCTATGTGACACGTTAAAGGCATCAAAGATGCATTGTACCATGTGATTTATCTCTTCTCATCCATTCCTCCACGTTCATTAACTCAAAACCAAGGCAAATAAGTTGTATCACATTATATAATTCCTGTAGGTGCCACGACATCATGCACACAACATATCCAAGGTTTATTGCATATTCCTTCTGATGCTTCGGTTTAGCCGGTTTTGCATTTTAATATTTTAAAAACTCCTTAGCTGCTTCTATAAATATACAAAGTCTTATTTTCAGATTCTAGATGCTCTTAGATGAAATTAGCAATTTTAATCACTCCTTTTGGATACCCATAGCTCCCGTTATGGATTTTACAAGTTTTGTCGGTTCCATCGGTTTCTTTTCCCGATAGTCCGAAAAACTCATCTACAGTCCGTTTCCACCATTCTTAGTTCTAAATATTTTCTTTATTTAAAAAAGAATAACATATGGCCCGTCTTAGCTTCCAGCTCGCATTGCAGTAAAATTACCAAAATGCCCCTTAACTTCTCAAAATTACAAAAATGCCCTCCGTTGACTTTTATGCTGCCCGTTGACTATTTCTTGATACAGGGTATTACATTCTTCCCCAACTTACAGGAATTCGGTCCCTGAATTCTCTGTTACTAATAACTTCAAATCGGAATCTGAATCATGTAAGTTTCCGTCTCTGAATCCAATCCAACTATGCTTTGCTGCTTATACTTTGCTCCCAAACTAAGCTCATACTCCTGATGCTTTCTGACTTCCGAACCACTGGTTTGCACAAAACTTCTCTACACTGATCTGCATTCTGATTGCACATTCATTGGTCTTGACTGCACGGCTCCACCCTGAGCCTTGTTTCAATCTGCGCCATCTGATACTGCTTGAATTCTAAACCAACTACAACTACACTCCCGATACTCAACTAATTCTTGAAACATAGTTTTGCTCCAAATCACATTACACTGACATCTTAAATTTCCCACGCTAATTGGCTTGACTCTCGATCAATCCTAACTTCTCCATTTGATTGCTTCATCGATTTTATCTCTGATTCCCAAATCCACCAATTCTGACTAAATTGCTATACTCCGCTTCATGAATTCATCTGCGCCGACCAATGCTCCAGGCTTCCCCACTTTGTCTTGACTTCCCCGATCACGCAATAATAACTTGTCCTCCATTCCCCTCGCTTAACTTGTTTCCATTGATTACCGCCTCGACCGATATTATGTTCATATCGTTTTTCTTCCTTCCATCTAAACCGCCATACTCATGCATGCCTCGAACTTTCTCGATTACTGATCTCCACGCTTCATTGACTCCAAAACTGTTCCTCCCACTGATATCCTCGAACGGACTCCTCCACTGACTTTGATGCTTCTGAATCTCTTCGCTAACTCATCAAACTCATATGTTTTGATTTCTTCTACTACTGGTACCCAACTCTTTTCTGAATCCACACTGACTTTCTTGCAGGCTCGGGTCAAACTGCTTCCTAAAATAATATCTCGTCTCTCGGGTTCGGGTTCGGTCTCGTGTCCTCGTCAAATCGTCCATCACGTCCTACATCAACAACCTCAACAACACTGGAACGGTTATACCTTTCTAACTTACTTCCCGATATCACTTTCTTATAGAGATATTGGTATTCAGTCACATACTCAACAGTTACACGTGGCTAATTATCAATATATTATAATTCTGTTCAATCTCAAATAAGCTTCCTATAAATACCGCTTTATCAATTCCGAGCTTATTTCTATCTAAGAGGTTTTCTAACCTTTCTAACCAAAAATAATTCTAACCGATAACTTATCATCTCGTCTACACAAGACTAATGGTCTAACACTTACTCAAACGTCTAACACCCTATCCGATCAATCCAAACGATTTGCTAACATTGTTCTGGATCAGTACGAGGTTATCCAAGGAAAATCAGTTGATATCCATGAAGCGTGGGGATCAATGATGGAGAAAGTTCAAGGCGTGCATGAGTATGGCGGTTTAGATGGAAGGAAGAAGATCGATATGAACATAATATCGGTTGGGAGCAGTAATCATTGGGAACAAGTTAAGCGACAGGAATGGAGGATGAGTCATTATTGCGCAATTTTGGGAAGTCAAAGCGAAGTAGGAAAGTAAAAAGTGTCGGTTCAAGACGTCATTAGTCGGCGCAGAGGAATCAGAAAACCGAGTGGAGCAGTTCAGTCAAAATCATTGGTATTAAGAATCAAGATAAGAGTTAGTGAAGCAACGAGATGAGAAACCATGAGTAATTGTGAGTTAAGTTTTTCAGTGAAGGAAGTTCAAGGTGTTGATAATTTGGGTTTGCGCAAGATCGTTGTTTAGACGTCAGTGAACATTGGGAGTGCAGTTTCAGTCGATTTAGAGTTCGATCATCGGAACAGTTGGACATGTTCAGAGATGGAGACTTACAAGATTCAGACTCCGATTCAAATTTTGTCAGTAACGGAGAATTCGGGGAATGAATTCCTGTAAGTAGGGAAGACTGTAATACCCTGTCTCACAAAATTGGTTAACGGGCGATCGGAAAGTCAACATGCGCATTTCTGTAATTTCCAAGAGATGAGGGGAATTTTGGTAATTTTACCAAAATGTGAACCGGATGCTAAGACGGGTCAAATTTTATTATTTTTAAGTAAATAAAACATTTAGAAGACCAAGAATGGTGGAAACGGACCATAGATGAGTTTTTCGGACTATCGGGAATGGAAACCGATAAAACCGAAGAAACTTGTAAAATTCATAACATGATCTACGGGTGTCCAATTGGAGTGACTCAAATTTCTAAATTCATCTAAGATCATCTAGAATCTGAAAATAAGGCTTGGTGGATTTATAGAAGCAGCCAAGAAGTTTTTAAAATATTAAACACAAAACCGGTTTAACCGAAGCATCGGAAGAAATCGGGAATGTGATCTTCTATAGAATGTTTGGAGCAATCTAATTGGTCATAAAGCACTTCTCAGTGACATATGGAATTTCTAAGATGGCGCCACACAAAGAATGAGTTGATACATTGAATGTGGATAAGGTGCAAGGTGTCATGAGGAGAGGAGAAACATTTGGCTACTTCTTGGAGTGATGGCGTGGGTGTGCTGAGGAGAAGAGATTGATAGGTGTTTAGACAGGTGTATTCAATCCATGGAGTTGCTTCAGCTATAAAAGAAGGCCCTTGCTTCCTCATTATTCACTCACAACAAAACAAGAACAAAAAAAAAGAGAAGAGAAAGAGAGAAGGAGAAGAAGAGGGAGCGTGGGAAGAAAAAGAAGAAGAAGAAGATTGATTGATTGTTTATCTGCTTTGGTGTTGGTCCGAGTATACTGCACTGGTAGATACTTACTCTGGTGCGGAACCGGGTAAGTCTGGGTAAGGTCGGGTGATATGGAGGTTGTTGATAGGACTTGCGGGATAGACTGGGGATTGAGATAGTAGTTCTATTTGACCTTGTTGGTGTTGCTTGATAGAGTCCCAGCGAGTCTGCTTGTTTACATTGACGTTATTAGGACTCTATAAGGTGCGTTAGGTCCCGCAAGTCTAGAGATGGCGTTCTGGTACTTCCGACCCGATTGGATCCTCAGGAAGTACCTGATCGGACACGGGCCTTCGGGTGGTTATTCTGGTTATGGTGTTAACCTACTGAGTGGCGCCGGTAGGTGTGTGGTCCGGAGAATACGGGGTTGCGTCCTAGGGCCGGACTGTGTGGAAGCTTTGGTTATCTAGGGGTAACCCGAGTCACCGCGTATCGATGGACAAAGAATGGTGTCCTAGTCGCAGGACTTCATGTTTTTGTCTAGGAGTCGTGGGAGGTTTTAGTTACCGTAGGGTAGCTAAGTGTTCCCGTGGAAGTTACCGAGTTCGCATAGTGGGCCCAGATGGTGTGGAGATTGCGTTATAGATGCGATAGATAGACAGAGTTTAATAGAGAGCATGTGCTGCAGTGTTCTCGATTCACTTGGTTACTTTTGTGTTGTTGTGTTGTTGTGTTGTTATTCGAATGCTTGTGTGTTGTGGAGCTCGTCACGTCTTGGTAGAACGTGACCAGCTATTTGTATTAGATTGTTATTTTGGGTTTGAGCGGGATTATTAGATTGTTAGCAGCCTTCTAGTTGGGAGCCGTCTCACTGGGTAATCTTAGATTGCTCATTAGACTCTTTTGTGTTTTTCAGGTTTGGCGTAGCTCGGCGGACGCGTAGAACACTCGGAGTAGTCTCGGGTTGGCAATGGGTATCGGTTGTTACGCATTTTTTACTTATTTTCGGTTTCGGGTTTTGTTGGGATCCCGCTAAATGATTTGTATTTGACCGTAAATTGTTATGAATAAGATTTATATTTTTAAGGTAATAAAAACGGAATAATTCCCTTATATACGGTTTAGTCCAAACCGAACACAACTCGTGGAAGCGGTACGGGTTGAAAAGTCTCGTATCGTGGAAACGAGGTAAACAGAGTCAAAGGTGGTTTGGTTCGAGCCTTTGTCTCAAACCAGACTATTTCTGACTTTTGTATTGTGACAAACTCTTCTCGTATGACTGCTCGGGTTCGATCGGTCATGTTCTTGTTTGATTGGTTTCCGGTTAAGGGTAATGAATGGAAGTTAATTAGTCGGGTTAAGGGTAACGAATGGAAGTTAGTGAATAATGAGATGTCGCGGAGTTAGTAATCTTACTAACTCTAAACCGACAGATCGAGGACTTATTAAAGATACTTAGGAAGGGAGGAGTAAAAGAAGTGGTATGATTAATGGGCCGTCTACGGGATTAGTAATCCATTAATCCCAAGGTAGCGAATTGAATGAGTAAAGGTTAAGGATTGAATGAGTAAAGGTTAAGGCCATATTAAAAGACTAATAAACATCAATAATTGGTTGTGTGCTGTTGTGATTGTGTATCTACTTCGGTGTTGGGCCGAGTAGACTGTTGTTGCTTGATTGTGTGGCTACTTCGGTGTTGGGCCGAGTAGAAGGATAATTGCTTAATTGTTTATCTACTTCGGTGTTGGGACGAGTAGACTGTACTGGTAGATACTTACTCTGATGTGGAACCGGTAAGTCTGGGTAAGTTCGGGTGATGTGGAGGTTGGTGATAGGACTTGCGGGACGGGATCGACTGGGGATTGAGATAGTAGTTCTATTTGACCTTGTTGGTATTGCGTGATAGAGTCTCAGCGAGTCTGCTTGTTTACATTGCCGTTATTAGGACTCTATAGGGTGCGTTAGATCCCGCAAGTCTAAAGATGCCGTTCTGGTACTTCTGACCCGATTGGATCCTCGGGTAGTTACCTGATCGGACACGGGCCTTCGGGTGGTGATTCTGGTTATGGTGTTAACCTACTGAGTGACGCCGGTAGGTGTGTGGTCCGGAGAATACGGGGTCGCGTCCTAGGGCCGGACTGCATGGAAGCTTTGGTTATCTAGGGGTAATCCGAGTCACCGCGTATCGATGGACAGAGAACGGTGTCCTAGTCGTTGGAATTTGTGTTTTCTTCTAGGAGTCGTGGGAGGTTCTGGTTACCGTAGGGTAGCTAAGTGTTCCTGTGGAAGTTACTGAGTTCGCTTTTCGGGCCCATGGTGTGGAGATTGCGTTAGAGATGTGATAGATAGATCGAGTTTAATCGAGAGCATGTGCTGCAGTGTTCTCGATTCCCTTGGTTACTTTTGTGTTGTTGTGTTGTTATTCGAATGCTTGTGTGTTGTGGAGCTCGTCACGTCTTGGTAGCACGTGACCAGCCATTTATACTTGATTGTTATTTTGGGTTTGGGCGGGATTATTAGATTGTTAGCAGCCTTCTAGTTGGGAGCCGTCTCAGTGGGTAATCTTAGATTGCTCATTAGACTCTTTTGCGTGTTTTCAGGTTTGGCGTAGCTCGGCGGACGCATAGGACACTTGGAGTAGTCTCGGGTTGGCAATGGGTATCGGTTGTTACGCATTTTGACTTATTTTCGGTTTCGGATTTTGTTGGGATTTGTATTCGACCGTATATTGTTATGAATAAGATTTATATTTTTAAGGTAATAAAAATGGAATAATTCCCTGATATACGGTTTAGTCCGAACCGAACACAACTCCTGGAAGCGGTACGGATTGAAAAGTCTCGTATCGTGGAAATGAGGTAAACGGAGTCAAAGGTGGTTTGGTTCGAGCCTTTTTCTCAAACCAAACTTTCTTTGGCTTTCGTATTGTGACAAACTCTTCTCGTATGACTGCTCGGGTTCGATCGGTCATGTTCTTGTTTGATTGTTGGCCGGTCAACGGAAAACGGGAAGGGGGCAATACAAAAGGTGGTATCAGAGCATGGTTCGTCATGGGTTCGAAAATTCCGGTTTTTCCAATGTTTTCAATGTTTTATCGAGTCAAAATGTGTCGCCAATGCAACCATTAGGAATCTGAGTCGCGTCCGTCAAACCCGGGAAATGGGTATGTTAGAAACTTTATTAGGACTGTGCTAATCGTTTAGTGTCTTGTTGCAGTCACGCAGCAGAATTGTCCTGGGAGGATCAGTGTGTGTGTGTGTGGTTTGAGACGACAGAAGGAGCAACCTCCGTATGGACGCCTGAGAGTTCGTTGGTTCTACCCCAGCTAGTCCACGCCCATACAAATAACATATGAAGTTTTCACGTATTCGCGGCCTATCCTGGAGCAGCAGTAGGCAGACATGATGGTGTACTATTTAAGTTATCCAAGCCTTAGAAGTTCGAGGTCACTGGGCCGCAGCCGCCTTCGCCAGATGTTGTCACTCACTACTATTTTGTTGGTATCGATCATACCAAGTCCGATCAGGCGCCAGTTCCAGCATATTATCCGTCGCCACTGATGCAGTTCTTGCCTTATGATCAAGTAGGATACTATGCTCCGTCCTACCCTGCTGGACCTTTCTATCGAGACCGCGTCGCACCACCGCCACCACCGCACTCATTCCATCCTCCTGGCGCACCTGCCGGTTAGGATCCACATGAGTTGTACCACTCATGTTGGAGATTAGGCAATAGATTATGCCCAAGTAAGTAAGGGCTCTAAATCGTTGGTTAATATGTATCGGCTTGCATTCGTCTCTGACGATTTAGTTGTGTGAAGCGGTGTTTCTTGTGGGACGGATTGGAACCGCTAGTATGTAGACTCCTACAGACCTATGCATTCGAAACTCTATGTGGTGAATAGAAGTTTTATTTACGTAGTGGATGTTGAGTATTTCGGTTGCCGTTTTGAGTAGAGGAGTGGTTATATTGCATACTCATGATGGATGTGGATGCAATACAGTTGCGATGTGAAAACAAATGATGGTCCGAATAGACGGTTTCCATCAGAACCCACAGAGACGACTCCAATCGCCGATTTGCTTGATTGATTGATTGTGTGTGACTGATTGCCTTGCTAGGGGGTTTGAATTGATTGATGCTTTGATTGCTCGCTAGGTTGTTAGTTGTTGATTTTGAAGCATTGCATTTGATTGATCGTTAGGTTGCTAGAGAGTTTGATGGTATCATTGCATTGCTCATGGGTTGATTTGGTTTAGTAGCACTGCATTCATTTGATCGATAGGTTGCTAGCATTGCATTTGTTTAATCGCTAGATTGTTAATTGAGGTTCGGTGCATTAATCATCTCGTGCGGTTGTTAGATGAATATGGCGCATCTTTGAATTGTTTGATTCGCTAGGTTGCTAGAAAAAAGTTCTTGAGTTTTGGTTAGCAAATCGTTTGGACTAATCGGATAGGGTGTTAGACGTTTGGGTAAGCGTTAGACCATTAGTCTTGTGTAGATGAGATGATAAGTTAACGGTTAAACTTGTGAATAGTTGGAAAGGTAGAGAACCTCGTGGATAGACCTAAGCTCTTAATTGATAAAGCGGTATTTATAAAAAGCTTATTTGAGATTGAGCGGAATTATAAGATATAGATAATTAGCCACGTGTAACCGTTGGGTACGTGACTAAATACCAATATCTCTAACCGTTCCAGTGTTGTTGTGGTTGTTGATGTAAGACTTGATGGACGATTTGACGAGGACACAAGATCGAACCCGAACCCAAGAGACAAGATGTTATATCAGGAAGCAGTTTGACCCGAGCCTGCAAGAAAGTCAGTGTGGATTCAGAAAAGAGTTTGGGTATCAGTAGCAGAAGAAATCAGAACGGATGAGTTTGATGAGTTAGCAAAAAGATTCAGAAGAATCAAAGTCAGTCGAGGAGTCTGTTAAAGGATATCAGAGGGAAGAACATTTTTGGAGTCATGGAAGCGTGGAGATCTGTGATCGAGGAAGTTCGAGGTGTGCATGAGTATGGCTGTTTAGATAGAAGGAAGAAAATCGATATGAACATAATAACGGTCGGGAGCAGTAATCATTGGAACAAGTTAAGCGACGGGAATGGAGGACGAGTTATTATTGCGTGATCGGGAAGTCAAGACAAAGTGGGAAAGCCTGGAGTATTGGTCGGCGCAGATGATTTCATGAAGCGGAGTATAGCAATTCAGTCAGAATTGGTGGATTTAGAAATCGGAGATAGAATCGATGAAGCAATCAAATGGAGAAGTCATGATTGATCGAAAGTCAAGCCATTTAGCGTGGGAAATTTAAGATATCAGTGTGATGAGAGTTGGAGCAAAACCATGTTTCAAGAATTTGTGCATCGGAAGTGTAGTTGCAGTTGATTCAGAATTCAAGCAGTATCATATGGCGCCGATGGAAACAAGGCTCAGGGTGGAGCCTTGCAGTCAAGAGCAATAAATTTGCAATCGGAGTGCAGATCAGTATAGAGAAGTTTGTGCAAACCAGTGGTTCGGAAGTCAGTGAGCATCGGGAGTATGAGCCTAGTTTGGGAGCAGAGTGTAAGCAGCAGAGTATAGTTGGATTGGATTCAGAGACGGAAACTTACAGGATTCAGATTCAGATTCAAAGTTTGTTAGTAACGGAGAATTCGGGGACCGAATTCCTGTAAGCGTGGAAGAATGTAATACCCTGTATCAAGAAATGGTCAACGGGCAACAAAAAAGTCAACGGTGGGCATTTTTGTAATTTTGAGAAGTTAAGTGGCATTTTGGTAATTTTACCGCAAATCGAGCCGGAAGCTAAGACGGGCCAAATATTATTCTTTTTAAATAAAGAAAACATTTAAAATATCAAGAATGGTGGAAACGGACTGTAGATGAGTTTTTCGGACTATCGGGAAAAGAAACCGATGGAACCGACAAAACTTGTAAAATCCATAACGGGAGCTATGGGTGTCCAAACGGAGTGATTAAAATTGCTAATTTCATCTAAGAGCATCTAGAATCTGAAAATGAGACTTTGTGGATTTATAGAAGCAGCTAAGGAGTTTTTAAAATATTAAAACGCAAAACCGGCTAAACCGAAGCATCAGAAGGAATATGCAATGAACCTTGGCTATGTTGTGAGCATGATGTCATGGCACCTACAAGAATTATACAATGTGATACAACTTATTTTCCTTGGTTTCGAGTTAATGAACGTGGAGGAATGGATGAGAAGAGATAAATCACATGGTACAATGCATCTTTGATGCCTTTAACGTGTCACATAGGGAGGAGAAGGAAAATGACTTGAGCTCCAAGTTTTGGACATAAATTGTATCATATAGGAGTAGGTGTCGTGGCAAGAGGAGAAGAAAAATGGATACATGGAATCTCATTTGCTCACGTGAAAAAAAAAAAAAAATAAGAGAAGAAAAGATTCAATGCATTAGGTTTTGTAGCTCATGGTAAATTGACTCATGGCTTCTTACGTGTCATAAGGAGAAGGTAAGAAGTGAAAAATGTCACACAATAAACTCACTCCACTATTATATATAAGAAGCTACTCCTTTACTCATTTACTTCATCACAACAAGAGAAGAAGGAAGAGGAAGAAGCGTGAAGAAGAAGAAGAAGAAGAAGAAGAAGAAGAAGAAGAAGAAGAAGAAGAAGAAGAAGGAGAAGGAGAAGGAGAAGGAGAAGAAGAAGAAGAAGAAGAAGAAGAAGAAGAAGAGATAGAGAGAGAGAGAGAGAGAGAGAGAGAGAGAGAGAGAGAGAGAGAGAGAGAGAGAGAGAGAGAGAGAGAGAGAGAGAGAGAGAGAGAGAGAGAGAGAGAAGAAGAAGAAGAAGAAGAAGAAGAAGAAGAAGAAGAAGAGATAGAGAGAGAGAGAGAGAGAGAGAGAGAGAGAGAGAGAGAGAGAGAGAGAGAGAGGCGTGAAGAAGAAGAAGAGATAGAGAGAATAGGCGTGAAGAAGAAGAAGAGAGAGAGAGAGAGAAGAGGCGTGAAGAAGAAGAAGAGAGAGAGAGGGGCGTGAAGGAGAGAGAGAGAGAAGATGAAGCTTGAAGAAGAGGGAGAGAAGATGACGCATGAGAGAAGAAGAAGAGAGAGAGATGGAGGAGAATATGAAGCGTGATAAAGGAGAAGGAGAGAGAGAGAACCGGAGGATAAAGAAAACCGGAAGAAGAGAGAGAGAACCGGAGAAGTGCGGGTCAAGTTCGGGTCAAAGCAAGTCGACGCTTCGAGGAAGGTTTGGGTTAGCGTCGGGTTCGTGCCGCCCCAACGGGTCATAACCTAGTGTCGGGAACCTGCGGAGTAACACATAAGTCAAACAGTTAACCCCAACTCGGCATCGCGGCTCCCAGAGGTAACAGCTGGTAGGTGCGCCGGGAGGGTGTGGCGGGTGTGCATCTCGAGTCGGTGCACCAACTTGCTGTGGCTCGGCCATCGGACAAAGGCGAGCGGTGTGTCCCTTACGATCACATAGCTGACAAACCACGGTAGGCACTGAGCGAGGCCTACGGGAAAAAACTGACGCTCAGTGACCCTCATCTCCACACATCTGACAGATCCTCATCGGTTGTGGCGGCTGGACGACTGGCGGCTGAAAAACTGGCGGCTGGACTACTGGCGGCTGGCTGGGCTCGGGATCTCAACGACTGGGTCCGGCTCGGTAACCCTCTGGAACGGCGCGCAGTATGGCTCAGCATCTGACATGCACGGTCTTGGTCATGCGATCGGGCAAATCGGAGATCCATGTCCGGCATGACAACAAATATGACAGTAGTCGGGACCAGGTACTGGCTGGTACGGCTCCCGGTAACGTGGGTCTACTGGGCCAGGACATCAGTACAAATGAAATCCCTGCACTCCACAAGCACTACATGCCCGGTACTCCGGCATCCCTGGCGGCAACTCCAACATCTCTGTTGGTTGTGTGACTGGCTCGAACTACGTCTGACTCAGCTAAGGGCTCAGTCTAAGATAATGGCTCGGTAGATCCTGGTGACGGTGATGTGGACATATCCAACGGTGTACAGGGTGATCCAAGTCTTGGATCCGGCTGGTGATGAGGTCCGACCTGCTTCTCCAAAACATCCTCAAGCATAGCTACCTGCTCATCCACATGATGCTCCCAGTGCTGGTGCTGATACGGGTATATGGGCTCCATATCCAGATCGAACGCCGCAGGTAGCGAGCTCAGCAAGTAGTCGCTCCCACTGAGCGCAACGAAGTCAAAGGTGTGCAAACTGGATAGCAAAGGCACATTGTGCGCCTCAGGAATCGGCTCCTGGCCCATCGGTGGTACTACTGGCGCCTGCAACTGTGGTGGTAGTGGTGGTAGATCTCCATCAGCATACCCCAAGTAACCCATCATCCCTGCAAACAAGTCCGGGGTACCCGCATCGTCATGCAAAGCCGCTGGTAGTGGTTCAGGCAATGGTCTCCAGTCTACTGCTGCTGCTCTGGCACCCTGAGGTGCTCAAAGAGGACTTGGTGGTCGATCTGACGTCCGTGAACCTCGTGAATGACCATCCTGCGCTCTCAAACCATCCTGATACTGCTCAAACTGGGTCTGATAAGACACTGCTGATCCTCGTCGACTCATGATGCTCACTAGGATCACTCTGTGCACACACACCCACACACCACCCGCCCGAGGACACTCTTCTGATCACTGCAAACAAAAACACAGATAAATGTTATTACAGATAATACAAAATCCTATTCCCATCACAACCCCGAATTTACAGACGCGGCTCGGTTTCCTAATGGATGCTTGGGTAAAACACAATTTTGACTCGATAAAACACGGAATACACTCAGAAATGAACAGTTTCGAAACCCATGACGAACCATGCTCTGATACCACCTTTTGTAATGCCCCTTTCCTATTATCCGCTGACCGTCGAGCTGGCCGGTCAACAATCAAACAAGAACATGGCCAAGTCAAACCCGAGCAAGTCAAACGGGAAAAGTTCGCCACAAGACGAAGCCAGAGACAGATCGGTTTGAGATAAAGGCTCGCACTGACCCGTCCTTGACCCCGCTATCCTCACTTCTGTAGTACAAAGCTTTACAACTTGTACCACTTCCGTGAATTGTGTCGGTTCGGACTAAACACAATATCAGGGAAGCATGTTCATTTCTAAGTAATCAAACGTTTACATAACGTTTAACAATCTTTACAAACAATTTGCATTACTCAAAAACAACAATCAACTCTCAATACAAAAATGGCGCCAAGACGAACCGAGAGAAAACTCAAAATCATCGAATCAAAATTCCACCACAAGCAATCCCAAAACTACACCGAGGACCTCCCGCGTTTGTCGCTGCTAAACCTGAAAAACACAAAAAGAGTCTAATGTGCGATCTAAGATCACCCAGCGAGTCGGCTCCCCACTACGGCTTCTATTCTATCTAGAATCTACAAATCCCCGTCCCAAAACCCCAAAAATAACAAACCACACAACAAACAGTCGATCACGCACTACCATGTCGTGTCAAACCCACAACACACAAGCACTTGCCAAAAGAAAGAGAAAGCGATTAAGGGAATCAAAGCACTGCAGCACATGCTCTTGATTGAAATTCGATCTATCTATCGCGCACTATGAGAACAACACACGCACACTTGGGCCCTTACGATCTCGGTAACTTCCATGGGTTTTCATAGCCACTGACAAGGTAACTAACCCGCGACTCCCAGATGTAAACACGAAGTCTCACCAGTTAACCTAAACCAACCAATTCATCCCAAACCAACATAGATCCATCTCCAACCAAGTGCTAACCCACCACAACTGAACCGGCTTGAAGGGAGAGAGGCGGAGGAGCTTCTGGCGGCGGTGCTCCGGCGTTGACCACGGCGGAGGAGTCTTTTTCCGGCGGCTGAGGAGATGATCTACCTACCAAACTGATCACCAAGAACAGATCTAGCCACTGGTAGCATCAAAAGGGTAAGAACCAGTAAAGGAAGAGAGAGAGGAGAGGAGATCCCGCCGGTGACCACTTTTCTGGCGGTTCTCCGATGACTCCGACGGCGGCGACAGCAAGAGGAGGTTGGAGGTTGTAGAGGAGAGTGAGAGGAGTTTAATGATCCAAGTAGCAAGTGATTTGGGTTTATGGTTTGGGAGTTATGAGATTTCTTGCAATGCAAGTATTGAAGAACACTATGGTTTTCTTGAAGAAAAACTTGAAGATTCAAAGGATTTCTGGGTTTTCTGGATGAATGAGGTGTATCTAGATGAATAGAGAGAGAGAGAGGGTCGTGGGTGTGGTTGGAGAGAGAGTGGGAAGAGTGAAATGAACCTTGATGGGAAAAAAGATGCCATGCATCTCTTGTTCATGAATCAAAAATGCTCTTGCATGGGAAAAAATGTGGTGGCACCTTTCTGGAGAAGACACTTGTCCATGCAGGGTTTATTTTGAGCCAAAAACCCTTCCCTAAACCGTCCTAAACCATGCTTTAACCCGCACTTCTCTGTTACTTTGGTTTCTTCGCTTTTGCGTTTAATATTTTAGAAAACCCTGACCAGTTTTCATAAATCTCAAAACTTCCAAAACTGATTCTTCTTGATTTTATAAGAATTTAGAAAGTTGAATCACCTCGTTTGGAGTTCCGTAGCTCCGGTTATGAATTTATGAAGTTTTCTCGGTTTAATCGGTTTTTATTCCCGACAAGCCGGAAAACCCGTTTCTGCCCCGTTTCTTCCACTTTTGGTCTTTTAAATGTTCTTTGTGTTGTAAAACTAGAACATTTGGCCCATCTCGGCTTCCGTCTCAACTTTTGGCAAAATTACGATTTTGCTCCTAAACTTTGCAAAATTACAATTTTGCCCCTGTTGACTTTTCTTCTGCCCGTTGACCATATTTTTGAAAAAAAGGTATTACATTCTTCCCCCTTACAGGAATTCGGTCCCTGAATTCTCCGTCACTAACAGACTTCGAATCGGCACCAAACCCTGCAAATTGCTTCGTTACCCCACTTCAATGCTTTCTCACTCGAACACTGCTGCACATAACCCACTTCCGACGCTTACTGACGCTCCTTCCAACTCATTCCCCAAATCGTTCCATCTGAATGGTCTTTACTATGCTTACCCAATGACTGCTCCAATTCTCGATCGTTGATCTCCCTTGCATTACTTTCTTTCGCTTTCGACTGACTCCATCCATCTCGAACTCTGGACTCATCCGCGGTTAGCTACTTTGCTCTGATTCTCACTTCTGACTTCCCCACTTTGCTTCAACTTCTACATCCTCCCGATGCTGACTCTTCTTTCTGGGGCACTCCTCAAAAATATGATCTTTGAATCTGGCTTTGCTGAGATTCCATTCAATTCACACTGATCGCTTCACTCTGGTTTCCACACTATTGCTGACGTTCCTTCAAATCTTTTCGCTAACTCATCATACCAACAACTTTGTTCTTCCAGTTGCCTATCACTGATACATTTTCCACTGACGATTTATACCAAATTCTTCACGTTTCGGGTCAACTTGTCTCGCGGCTGCTTTACACTCAATCTCGCTTTCGGGTTCGGGTTCAGTCCCGCATTCATATCACATCGTCCATTCCGTCCTACATTCAGTTCAACAACTTTCACTGGAGCGGTTAAATTCAATCCAATCCATTCCCCGATATCACTTCCTCATAGAAATATAGTTAGTTAATCATGTACCCAACGGTTACTCATGATTAAGTAACGATACACTATAATTCCGCTCTTTTGTGAATTGACGGCCAAATACAACCAGTCTCGAGTTAGCTCGATACCTTAAAATGGAAAGGTTTTTAACACTTTCTATTTCTTAAAATTTAACGATCGCAATAAATTTTAAAAGACGATTACTAAGAGCTACTCAAGCCAACAAAATACAACTAGAAATCTAACGGCTTACCAACGCCATCAACAATTATCAAACACTATACATGCCAAAAGAACGAATCTAGCAACCTAACAGCGCTTTAATAACAAAACACAACTCTAGTTATCTAAGACACCAATCAAGCATTAAATAAAACATGCAAGCAATAAACACAAACAAGCAATTTTCCACACTCAATCACGCAATCACAAGATCGATCCGGATATGTCGTCAGCCTGGGTTTAGGTTATGATGATTGGTCGTCAGTTCCGCTCATCATCAGACTTCACATGGTAATTCATTTGCATTCAAAACCATCACACGCATGCAAACAATTACTACGCAAGCCATAATGATAAGCCGAACGTTCTGCATCCAACATACATACAAAACAACATATCGTACATACAGAGGTTTTAATACATAAGTTTGATCAGAAGTACAACATGACGGCCGCTGCCATAACCATAAACCCCAAAACCGCACCGTCATATTCCGAGATATATCAAAGATGACACGCAAAGGTTGCCGATCTATACACACAAACAAAACAAGGTTAGTGCCCCAAGCTTACATGGCCTAGCTAACCCTAGTCTTAACAACCCCAGCAAGACCGGAATGCCCAACACAGGCGGCATCGCGGCTCACAGAGGTAACCGCTGGCAGGTGCACTGGGAGAGTGTGGCGGGTGTGCATCTCGAGTGGTGCACCAACGTGTTGTGGCTCGACCATCGGACAAAGGCGAGCGGTGTGTCCCTCATGATCACATAGCTGACAAACCACGGTAGGCAATGAGTGAGGCCTACGGGAACAAACTGACGCTCGGTGACCCATCTCCACACATCTGACAGATCCTCATCGGTCGTGGTGGCTGGACGACTGGCGGCTGAATAACTGGCGACTGGCTGGGCTCAGGATCTCGACGACTGGGTCCGGCTAGGTAACCCTCTGGTAATAACGTGCGGTATGGCTCAGCATTTGACATATGCGGTCCTGGTCCTGCGATCAGGAAAATCGGAGCTCCATGTCCGGCGTGACCACAAATCTGACAGTAGTCGGGACCTGGTACTGGCTGGTATGGCTCCCGGTAACTTGGGTCTACTGGGCGAGGACACCAGTACAAATGAAATCCCTGCACTCCACAAGCACTACATGCCCGGTAATCCGGCATCGCTGGCGGCGACTCCGACATCTCTGCTGGTGGTGTGACTGGCTCGAACTGTGGCTCTAACTCAGCTAAGGGCTCGGTCTCAGATATTGGCTCGGTAGATCCTGGTAACGGTGATGTGGACATATCCAACGGTGTACAGGGTGATCCAGGTCGTGGATCCGGCTGTTAATGAGGTCCGACCTACTGCTCCAAAACATCCTCAAGCATAACTACCTACTCATCTACATGCTGCTCCCAGTTCTGGTGCTGATACGGGTCTATGGGCTCAATATCCAGATCGAACGCCGCAGGTAACGAGCTCAGCAAGTAGTCACTCCCACTGAGCGGAACGAAGTCAGAGGTGTGCAAACTGGATAGCAAAGGCACATCGCGCGCCTCAAGAATTGGCTCCTGGCCCATCGGTGGTACTACTGGCGCCTGCAACTGTGGTGGTAAGGGTGGTAGATCTCCATCAGCGTACCCCAAGTAACCCATCATCGATGCAAACAAGTCTGGGATACCTGCATCGTCATGCAAAGCCGCTGGTAGTGGGTCGGGCAACGGTCTCCAGTCTACTGCTGCTGCTCTGGCACCCTGAGGTGCTCGAGCGGGAACTGGTGGTCAATCTGACGTACGTGAACCTCGTGAATGACCATCCTGCGCTCTCAAACCATCATGATACTGCTCTAACTGGGTTCGATAAGACAATGCTGATCCTCGTCGACTCATGATGCTCACTAGGATCACTCTGTGCACACACATACCCACACACCACCCGTCCGAGGACACTCTGCTGATGACTGCAAACAAAAACACAGATAAATTTTAGTACAGATAATACAAAATCCTATTCCCATCCCAAACCCAAAGTTACAGACGCGGCTCGGTTTCCTAATGAATTCTTGGGTAAAACACAATTTTGACTCGATAAAACACGGAAAACATTCACAAATGAATACTTTCGAAACCCATGATGAACCATGCTCTGATACCACCTTTTGTAACGCCCCTTTCCCATTATCCGCTGACCGTCGAGCTGACCGGTCAACAATCAAACAAGAACATGACTAAGTCGAACCCGAGCAAGTCAAACAGGAAAATATCGCCACAAGACGAAGCTAGAGACAGATCAGTTTGAGACAAAGGCTCGCACTGACCCGTCCTTGACCCCGCTATCATCACTTCCGTAGTACAAAGCTTCACAACTTGTACCACTTCCGTGAGTTGTGTCGGTCCGGACTAAACACAATATCAGGAGAGCATGTTCATTTCTAAGTAATCAAACGTTTACATAACGTTTAACAATCTTTTCAAACAATTTGTCATTACTCAAAAACAACAATCAAGTCTCAATACAAAAATGGCGCAAAAGCCGAACCGAGAGAAAACCCAAAATCATTGAATCAAAAGTCCGCCACAAGCAATCCCGTAACTACACCGAGGACCTCCCGCGTTCGTCGCTGCTAAACCTAAAAAACACAAAAAGAGTCTAATGAGGGATCTAAAATCACCCAGCGAGTCGGCTCCCCACTACGGCTTCTATTCTATCTAGCATCTACAAATCCCCGTCCCAAAACCCCAAAAATAACAAACAGCACAACAAACGGTCGATCACTCACTACCATGTCGTGTCGAACCCACAATACACAAGCACTTGCCAAAAGAAAGAGAAAGCGATTAAGGGAATCGAAGCACTGCGGCACATGCTCTCGATTGAAACTCGATCTATCTATCGCGCACTACGAGAACAACGCACGCACACCTGGGCCCTTATGATCTCGGTAAATTCCATGGGTTTTCATAGCCACCGACAAGGTAACTAACCCACGACTCCCAGCTATAAACACGAAGTCTCACGACCTAGGACACTGTTCTTAGTCCATCGATACACAGTGACTCGGGCTACCCCAAGGTAACCTAAGTTTCCATGCGATTCGGCCCTAGGACATGACCCCGTATTCTCCGAACCACACACCTACCGGCGTCACTCAGTAGGTTAACGCCATAAACAGAATCACCACCCGAAGGCACACGATCCGATTAGGCAGCTACCCGAGGATCCAATAGGGTCGGAAGTACCGGAACGTATTCGATAACCTAGACTTGCGGAATCTAACGCACCCTAGAGTCCTAGTGAAAAAATTTAAACACGCAGACTCGCTTGGACTCTAACAACGATGACACAATCAAACAGTAAATAACAACAATCGCAACCCAATATTCCGCAAGTCTACACACACACGCCAACACCACCACCCTGACTCGGTGTGGTACCGAGTCAGCGGCTATGAACTTAACCCGCCCCGTGACCGAGTTAAGTGTCCACAAGGATCGCTCGACCCAACACAGAGACGATCTAACAGGCCTGCACAGAAAGCTCAACAACAACCACACAACAATACAATAACAAAATCACAACGCAAGCAAGCCTATTAGGGTATCTAATGTCTTTTAACTTATTCACGTCCGCTACACTGGATTAGCGGCTTGCTAACCCGTAGATGCTCAACATATGTTCACGTTCGCTACATTGGATTAGCGGATTTCTAACCCGTAGACGGCTCACCTCACGCTACACAACTTCTTATTTACTCATTCCCTATGCGTCTTTTAATAACTCCTCGATCCGTCGGTCTAGAGCTAGTAGCTTACTAAACTCCCCGACGTCTCATAATTCTCTTACTTAATTCGTTGCTTACTCTTTAAATTCTATTAAACCTAATCTCGATATCCGTTTCATACTCTATACGTTTGTTAGGTTTAATTCTGTATTTTAACACCATCTTAATTCTATACATAGATTTATTCGGTATTGTTCTTTTAGTACATATATATGCATATACGGCCCTATCATGCAACGACTATATGTATGCATCAATCAACGATCCTAACAACCTAGCGGCACACAACATATTAATCCTTTTTAACCCTACAGTCCTAGCATGCATCTCAAAACCCTAATCCGGTTCACAATTAATCAGTCCGATCAATCAACAATCAATCAATCATTTCAACACGGGTATGCAATTCTAGGTCTACGGTTTCTCAATTTCCGGTTTATATGCTTCTAACCACTTTACGGTGTTTGAGCCGACACACAGTGAATTGGGCGCAGAATGAACGGCAGAGATGCGGATATGAATCCCGAGACCTCGAACTAAAACCCGAACCTCCCATACACACGAACTCGAACCCAAAGCTTCCTGAACAACCCTAGAACCGCCTGAATCATAATCGATCGGAGTCAATGCATTGACCGGCGTTGACCACAGCGTTGACCGGCATTGACCGACTGCCCGTTTACCGTTGACTTTTACCGGATCTGGCCGTTGACCAACCTTGAACCGGTTGACCCAACTAAACCACTCAAATGGCTGAATAACCGAACCAAATCTCCAATTGGCCGGTTTAGGTAAACCGGTCTATGGTTAACCGTTGACCGAGAGTTGACCGGTTACCCTAAACCAACCAATTCATCCCAAACCAACATAGATCCATCTCCAACCAAGTGCTAACCCACCACAACTGAACCGGCTTAAAGAGAGAGAGAGGCGGAGGAGCTTCCAGCGGCGGTGCTCCGGTGTTGACCACGGCGTAGGAGGCTTTTTCCGGCGGCTGAGGAGATGATCTACCTACAAAACTGATCACCAAGAATAGATCTAGCCACTGGTAGCATTAAAAGTGTATGAACCGGTAAAGGAAGAGACAGAGAGAGAGGAGAGGAGATCTCACCGGCGACCACTTTTCCGGCGGTTCTCTGGCGACTCCGACGGCGGCGACGGCAAGAGGAGGTTGGCGGTTGTAGAGGAGAGTGAGAGGAGTTGAATGGTCCAAGTAGCAAGTGATTTGGGTTTAAGGTTTGGGAGTTATGAGATTTTTTGCAATGCAAGTATTGAAGAACACTATGGTGTTCTTGAAGAAAGATTTGAAGATTCAAAGGATTTCTGAGTTTTCTGGATGAATGAGGTGAATCTAGATGATAAGAGAGAGAGAGAGAGAGAGAGAGAGAGAGAGAGAGAGAGAGAGAGAGAGAGAGAGGGTCGTGGGTGTGGTTAGAGAGAGAGTGGGAAGAGTGAAATGAACCTTGATGGGAAAGAAGATGCCATGCATATCATGTTCACGAATCAAAAATACTCTTGCATGGGCAAAAAATGTGGTGGTAGCTTTCTGGAGAAGACACTTGTCCATGCAGGGTTTATTTTGAGCCAAAAACCCTTCCCTAAACCGTCCTAAACCATGCTTTAACCCGCACTTCTCCGTTACTTCGGTTTCCTCGCTTTTGCGTTTAATACTTTAGAAAACCCTGACCAATTCTCATAAATCTCCAAACTTCCAAACACTGATTTTTCTTGATTTTAGATGAATTTAGAAAGTTTAATCACCTCATTTGTAGTTCCGTATCTCCGGTTATGAATTTCCGAAGTTTCTCAGTTTAATCGGTTTTCATTCCCGACAAGCCGAAAAACCCGTTTCTGCCCCGTTTCTTCCACTTCTGGTCTTGTAAATGTTCTTTGTGTTGTAAAACTAGAACATTTGGCCCGTCTCCGCTTCCGTCTCAACTTTTGGAAAAATTACGATTTTGCCCCTGAACTTTGCAAAATTATAATTTTGCCCCTGTTGACTTTTCTTCTGCCCGTTGACCATAGTTTTGAAAACAGGGTATTACATCTGGTTTGAGACTAAGGCTCGAACCAAACCACCTTTGACTCCGTTTACCTTGTTTCCACGATACGAGGTTTTTCAACCCGTACTGCTTCCACGAGTTGTGTTCGGTTCGGACTAAACCGTATATCAGGGAATTATTCTGTTTTTATTACCTTAAAAATATAAATATTATTCATAACAATATACGGTCGAATACAAATCATTTAGCGGGATCCCAACAAAATCTGAAACCAAAAATATGTCAAAAATGTGTAACAACCGATACCCATTGCCAATCTGAGACTACTCCGAGTGTCCTACGCGTCCGCCGAGCTACGCCAAACCTGAAAAACACAAAAGAGTCTAATGAGCAATCTAAGATTACCCAGTGAGACGGCTCCAACTAGATGGATGCTAACAATCTAATAATTCTGCCCAAACCCAAAATAACAATCAAGTACAAATAGCTGGTCACGTGCTACCAAGACGTGACGAGCTCCACAACACACAAGCATTCGAATAACAACACAACAACACAAAAGTAACCAATGGAATCGAGAACACTGCAGCACATGCTCTCGATTAAACTCGATCTATCTATCACATCTCTAACGCAATCTCCACACCATGGGCCGAAAAGCGAACTCGGTAACTTCCACGGGAACACTTAGCTACCCTACGGTAACTAAAACCTCCCACAACTCCTAGACGAAAACACAAAGTCTAACGACTAGGACACCGTTCTCTGTCCATCGATACGCGGTGACTCGGGTTACCCCTAGATAACCAAATCTTCCATGCAGTCCAGCCCTAGGACGCGACCCCGTATTCTCCGGACCACACACCTACCGGCGTCACTCAGTAGGTTAACACCATAACCAGAATCACCACCGAAGGCCCGTGTCCGATCAGGTAACTACCCGAGGATCCAATCTGGTCGGAAGTACCGGAACGGCATCTCTACACTTGCGGGATCTAACGCACCCTATAGAGTCCTAATAACAGCAATGTAAACAAGCAGACTCGCTGGGACTCCATCACGCAATACCAACAAGGTCAAATAGAACTACTATCTCAATCCCCAGTCGATCCCGTCCCGCAAGTCCTATCACTAACCTCCACATCACCCGAACTTACCCAGACTTACCGGTTCCACACCAGAGTAAGTATCTACCAGTACAGTCTACTCGGCCCAACACCGAAGTAGATAAACAATCAAGCAATCACCCGTCTACTCGGCCCAACACCGAAGTAGCCACACAATCAAGCAACAACAGTCTACTCGGCCCAACACCGAAGTAGATACACAATCACAACACCACACAACCAGTTATTTAGGTTTATTAGTCTTTTAATATTTCCTTAACCTTTACTCATTCAATCCTTAACCTTTACTCATTCAATTCGCTATCTTGGGATTAGTGGATTACTAATCCCGTAGACAGCCCATTAATCATACCAGTTCTTTTACTCATCCCTTCCTAAGTATCTTTAATAAGTCCTCGATCTGTCGGCTCATAGTGGTATTATGACGACGGACAGACGGATTGACGGACTAGGGGAATAACAAGACCCGGCACGAACCCGACGCTAACCCGAACCTTTCCCGAATCGTCGACTTGCTTTGACCCGACCTTGACCCGCACTTGACCGTAACGTTGAACTTAGTGATTCTGATCGAGCCTCCGAATCATCCTCATCTTCTCTCTCCTCTTTCTCTTTCTTCCAGTTCTCTCTCTCCTCCAGTTCTCTCTCTTCCGGTTCTCTCTCTCTCTCCTCCGGTTCTCTCTCTCTCCCCTTCTCCTTCAAGCTTCATCTTCTCTCTCTCCTTCAAGCTTCATATTCTCTCTCTCCTTTGGTTCTCTCTCTCTCCTTCTTCTTCAAGCTTCATCTTCTCTCCATCTTCTTCTTCTTCAAGCTTCATCTCCTCTCTCTCTCTCTCTCTCTCTCTTCACGCTTCTTCTTCTCTATATCTTCTTCTTCTTCACGCTTCTTCTTCTTCTTCTTCTTCTTCACGCCTCTCTCTTCTTCTTCTTCTTCTTCATCTTCTTCTTCTTCTTCACGCCTCTCTCTCTCTTCTTCTTCCTCCGGTCTTTTCCTTCTTCTTCTTCTTCCTCCTCTTTCTTCTTCTTCTTCTTCTTCTTCTTCTTATTCTCCTATCACGCCTCTCTCCTTCTCTTCTCTCTTTCTTTTTGTTGTTTTTTGTGTTTGATGAACGAAATGAGAAGAGAAAAGGCTCTTTATATAGGAAAACCAAGTGAAGAACATGGTGACAAGTGTCCCTTCCCTTCACTCTCCTCATGCCATGTTTCATTCCACATGTCTGATCTTCACTCTCCTCTTGTGCCACGCCTCCCATATTTTTTTTCCAGATATTTTATTCTTCAATAAAAACTTGGAGTCCAAGCTTTAGTTTCTGATTGGTCTACTTGAAAATATTATTTCTTAAGCTTAATTATCCACTTAAGATTTTAATTCTCTAAATTCCCCATATCTGCTTCCATAAATCTTCCAAGCCACATAATCATATTCTTGATGACTTAATATGAATTTAGCAATTTGAATCACCTCATTTGGATACCCGTAGCTCCGGTTATAGATTTTACAAGTTTTATCGGTTTTGTCGGTTTCCATTCCTGACATACCGTTAAAATATTTAAAACTCTGTAGCCTCTGAAATAAATACTCCAAGATTCTTTTTAAAATACTAGATTCTCTTAGAAGCATTTAGAAATTCGTTTCACCTCAATCGGACACTCGTATCTACCGCTATGAATTTTACGAGTTTTGTCGATTCTATCGGTTTCCTTTCCCGATAGTCCGAAAAAATCATCTACGGTCCGTTTCCACCACTCTTGGTCTTCTAAATGTTTTCTTTATTTAAAAAGAATAACATTTGGCCCGTCTTAGCTTTCGGCTCGCATTGCAGTAAAATTACCAAAATGCCCGTTAACTTCTCAAAATTACGAAAATACCCTCCGTTGACTTTTCTGCTGCCCGTTGACCATTTCTTGATACAGGGTATTACACGGTGCCGTACCGCTTAACCGGCCCCATGACCGGGTTAAGTGTCCACAAGGACCGCTCGGCCCAACACCGAGACGATCTAACAGGCCTGCACAGAAAGCTCAACAACATCAACCATACATCAACACAATCAACCATGCAAGCAAGCCTATTAGGGTTTCTAACATCTTTTAATTTGTTCTTGTCCGCTACCTTGGATTAGCGAATTGCTAACCCGTAGACGGCTCATAGCTCATTCTCGTCCGCTACCTTGGATTAGCGGATTGCTAACCCGTAGACGGCCCATAAATCACACCACTTCTTTACTTATCCTTTCCTAAGTATCTTTTAATAACTCCTCGATCCGTCGGTTTAGAGTTAGTAGCTTACTAAACTCCCTGACGTCTCATGATTCACTTAATTCACTCATTTAATAAACCTTAACCCTTAACTCATTATTCAACCTAATCCCAACCCCGTTACATACTCTATTCGTTTGTATAGGTTTACTTCCGTATTTTAAATCGTCTTAATTCCCTTATATAGTCTTATTCGATATCGTTCTTTTAATACGTATATATGTATATACGGTCCTAACTATGCAACGTCTATATGAATGCATCAATCAATATCTCTAACAACCTAACGGCACACGACGGTTTAATCCTTAAACCCTAAGGTCCTAGCATGCATCTCTGAACCCTAACCAGTTTATCATTAATCAAACAGTATCAATTGTCAATCAATTAACGTACGGGTATGCAAATCCTATGTCTACGGCTTTCGGTTCCCGGTCTATATGTGTTTAATCTACTCTACGATTTTGAGCCGACTCACAGTGAATTGGTGCAGAATGACGGATCTGACGCGGTATGAATCCCGAGACCTCCGAACTGAACCCCGAACACACCGATACAAATCCTGAAGATCCCCGAATACCCCTAGAACCATCTTAACCAGAATCGGCTGGAGTAAAACGCGTTGACCGGTGTTGACCATGGCGTTGACCGGTGTTGACTTTTGACCGTTGACTTTTGACCGTTGACTTTGACCGGCTGACCCAACCTCCTGAACCGGCTGAACCACTGAACCAAAACCCAATTGACCGGTCTGATCAAACCAAGGTAAACCGGTTTTTACCAATTGAACCGGTCCTTTGACTTGAACCGGTTAACCCTGTTGACCATGGTTTAACCAACCCTAAACCAACTCCATTGCTGAACCAACCCACTCAAACCCATTTCTGAAGAACGGGCTTGAAGATGGCGGCGAGAAGAGCTCTCCGGCGGCCGAGTTCCGGCGTTGACTGGTGGTGGTCCATCGTTAACCGGCTGGTTCACTACTTTTCCGGCGGCTGATGGCGAGCTCCGACGATCCCACCCACTTCTAAAACCACCAGGAAGCTCTTGAGAGGCAAGAGGAGGCTTGTAACACCAAGGAGAGGAGAGAAAATAAGAAGAACCTTGCCGCCGGCGGATCTCTGGCGAGATTCCGGCGACCTCCGGCGATGGCAGCGGAAAGGGGTGGCCAGCGGTTGTAGAGGAGAATGAGAAGAGTCTAGTGGTGCAAGTGGTTGGAGGATTAAGCTTACGGTTTAGAAGATATGAGATTTCTTGTGTATCAAGTAATGAAGAACATCAAGAGTGTTCTTAAGTTTTCTTTGAATCTTCAAAGGATTTCTGGTTTTTTTCTTGTATGAGATGAATGGAGAGAGAGAGAGAGAGCTCGTGGGTGAGGGCTAGAGAGAGGTTTTTGCTAGCTGAATGAAGTTTTTTCTCTTGACATGATGGTTTATTCCTTGCATGCAAAATTGGTTCCATGAACCAAACTCATGCAGTGTATCCAGCAAAGAAATTAGGTGGCACCATCAGGTGAAGAACACATGTCCTCACAGGTGTCTTTGTGACAAAATCATGCAATTACCTCCTTAAACCATACCTTAATCCCCGGTTCTATCCGTTGCTCGGTTTAGCCATTTTCATGTTTACTATTTTAGAAATCCCGTCACTGCCCTCATAAATCTTCAAATTCTCAAAACCTGATTCTCCATGATTTTAGATGACTTTAGAAACTTGAATTACTTGATTTGGAGTTCCGTAGCTCCGGTTATGAATTTTTGAAGTTTTCTCGGTTTAGTCGGTTTCCATTCCCGACAAGCCGAAAAACCCGTTTAAGCTCTGTTTCTTCCATTTCTGGTCTTGTAAATGTTCTTTATGTTGTAAAACAAGAACATTTGGCCCGTCTCGGCTTCCGTCTCAACTTTTGGCAAAATTACCATTTTGCCCCTGGACTTTGACAAAATTACAATTTTGCCCCTGTTGACTTTTCTTCTGCCCGTTGACCATATTTTTGGAAACAGAGTATTACAGGGGCTCTTATATATTTAGGAGAAGAGAAGGGGGAAAACTATAATTTAAATACGGAAGGTGAGCTTCCTACTTGGGCTTTGGGCTTTCTCCTTCTTTTAAAAAAAAATTAAAACGGGCTGGGTTTGGGGTGTTACAATTCTCCCCCCCCCCTCCCTTAAAAAGAATTCGTCCCGAATTCTGAGGCATTCGGTCGTTCCAGTCGTCTCAGAACTCAAATGCACTACTTTGTCAAGGGTACGCAGACTTGCAATGACGTGATATTTGCGGACCAAACGAAATGACACGATGGAAGTAAAAGAATAAGGTATATAAATGAAATGGTGTAGGGCTACAATAGTTCAACGAATAGAATAGGAAAAAAAGCTACGCGAAAACCACGGAAAGAAAAACCAAAACAAAAACCGGAACAATAAAAGAATAAATAACGCCCTATTCATGGAAGGTCTGGGTCCCTTGACTCTATCCACTTGGAGATCCTGGAGCCCCGAAATCAGAATCCGCGTCACTCAGATCCTCCTCTGGGTCGGACTCGTACTCGGAATCATAACTTTAGATAACAATCACCGGGGGTGCAGCTGCCTGCTGCTGCAACCACTCTTGCTCTTGTTCCCTTTCAGCATGTTGTTGCGTCATAGCCTCCTGCTGCGCCATAGCCTGCTGGTGGTGGGCCAGCTCCTGCTGATGGATCTCAACCAACCAGACATACCTAGCGGCCATCACTACCAGGTAGAACTCCCCGTACCCATACCCGTCTGACACATCATGTCGGACCTCGGGAAAGAGTCCTCCCAGAGGGCAAATTCAAGGAATCCGTGATCCCGGCTTACGCCACACAACTACGAAACCAAATTCTAAGCTAATATCACCTTTCACACAATGACGGCAGACACATCACACAACCTACGAAATAGCTACTTGTCCGTATACGATGCCTTAGGTAGAAACCCCCACGTGCCCAAGGACTGGCGAGTACGCCCCATCCAGCACCAAACAACAGCAGCCCGCAGGCTTCCAGCACCACAACAACAACGGGAGGGCTCGTCATGACCCTCCTCCGACGACAAAGGACACTTACGGAACTCACCTTGCACTGTGCCCTACACCCAATGTCTACCACATCCTAATACACACAAGCCATCAAGCACATTCAACGTTTTCATTTTAAGCGATAACCTAGCCATACTATATTCTTTCAATAACCAGGTGCACACTACCAAACATATGCTACCTAGGAAAGACGACATTAACAAAGAACTCGCGTCCCAGAATTGAAATGGAATAAGCAAGGGTTACGTTCGGTTCCGAGCTCAATAAACTCGCTTTCACCAGCGGAAGCTTAGGCAAACTCTTGTACTTATCGAAACGCTTCGCCTTAAACCCAGTATTCTCATCGTCAATCGACAAAAAATCAGACTTTGGCTTCGGGTTAATGGTTGGTTTCGCCGGAGTATCTTTTGGGGTTTGCTTCTTGGTTCCCGAATTCTTGCCCGCTTGATTTGGGTTGTTGGGTTTGGGCTTCCTTGTGTCTCTTTGTTTAACCTCGTTCTGGTTCTTCTGATCGGAGGCGTCCTTCTTAGGCTTTTTCCGTTTCTGGGTTTGAGATTTATCGCTTTTTCGGAAGTCAGTGTCGTTGAAATTCCAATCGCCCGAACGCACTTCATATCTGGAAAGAGGACGGAAAAATAAGTGAGTTAGGCTTTCGTTTTGCTCAAATCGGCCTAAGGACGGACTAGTTATGGCTACTTGAAGTTGGTTGACTCAGGTCAAAGTCAACCAACCAACCCAGACTCAAACCAGAACCCAGACTGAACCAGGCCCAATCTATAACCAGCTCAATTGCCCTAAACCAATCCTAAACCAAATACATAAACACTAAAAAGCAGAATGTTACCGTGTTTATTGGTTTTGATGAACAAAGTTTCTTCATTTTAAGACTTCTTGAATCCCTCCTTGACAAAGAATTCTTCAATTCGACTGAACCAGGCCCTTGGAGCTTGCTTTAATCCATATAAAGCCTTGTGGATTTTGTACACCTTATCTTCTTCTCCATCAACTACATACCCTATTCGTTGTTGAACGTATACATCTTCCACAAGAACTCCATGCAGAAAAGCTGATTTAACATCTAATTGATAGATGTCCCATGCCTTGTGTGCTACCGTAGCTAAAAGTGTTCTAATGGTATCCATTCTAGCAACATGAGCATAAAATTCAGTGTAGTCAATTATATGTTCTTGAGAATACTCTTTTGCAACCAAATGAGCCTTGTATTTGCTGACTTCTCCATGCTCGTTGAGCTTTGTTTTGTAAATCCATTTTACTCCAATGCATTTTGCTTCCTTTGGTAGGTCTCTAAGCTCCTAAGTCACTTTATTTCTTCATCCCTGGCTTCTCTCCCTTTCAGGCTCTTTTCTGCTTCTTCGAAAGTTGATGGATCAGTTGAGTTAATTTCCACCATATTGACTTGATCTTTTTCATCATCAATCTCATGTTCTTCTTCTGCAACTTTTGCAACTTCTGCATTTTCCTCATTCTCTGCAGGTTGCTCTGCTTCATTTTCTGAATCTGCTTGATCACTTCTCTCTTCTTCACTTTCCTCTCATCTCTGATCATCATCATTCCATGTAAGATCATATTCCATTTGATTATTATCTGCTTGCCAATTCCAGTTTCTTGTTTCTTCAAAAACAACATCGCGACTTACTACAATCTTCTTAGTAATTGCATTGTATAATCTGTAAGCCTTTGACTCTTCTGAGAAACCAAAGAAGATGCAAATGTTGCTCTTGTCATCAAGCTTGCTTCGTTTCTGATCTGACACGTGTACATGAGCAACACTTCCCCACACTCTAAAATGATCCACGTTTGGCTTAACTCCACTCCAAGCTTCTTGTGGTGTAACATCCTTCACATCTAGAGTGGACATCTGTTCAAGACATAAAAGGACCAATTCATAGCTTCTGCCCAAAAGATTTTTGGTAACTTTCTTGTTGATATCATTGATCTGACCATATTCATGACAATGTGGTTCTTCCTCTCCGCAATGCCGTTCTGTTGAGGTGTATAAGCCGTGATGAGTTGTCTTCGGATTCCTTGCTCCTTGCAGTAATCGGAGAACTCCTGGGAAGTGTACTCCCCTCCCTGATCAGTTCTCAAGCATTTGATACTTTTTCCAGTCTCAATCTCCACCTTCTTTTTGAACAATTTGAAGTGATCAAATACTTCTAACTTTTTTTTCAAGAAGTATACCCATGCCTTTCTACTGAAGTCATCTATGAAGGCAATAACGTACCTCTTTCCAGTGGTGGTTGTGGGGTTGATATGTCCTCAAATGTCAGAATGCAGTAGCTCAAGAACTTCTTTTGCTCTCCAATTTCTTTTCTTAAGAACGGCACTTCTCGGGTGCTTTCCCACCAAACAGTCTGAGCAAGTGAATTGCTGAATGTCAAAACGTAGAAGACCACTTACCATGTTCTTGCTCTGCAGTATTTTCATCCCACAATGACTCAGGTGTCCATAACGTTCTTGCCACAGCCTAGGTATGTCTTCTGAGACAGTTTGCAGACATTGTTGATGTCTCGATTCTCCTCCTTCACCAGTTTGATAGATTAGCATAAACATTATGTTTAAGTTCAGCTTTTTCTCAACAATTAGCCCTTTCTCATCATGGTATATCTTGCAAGAACCTCTTCTTATGATGATCGTCATTTCCTTTTCGTGTAGCTGGCCAAGACTTAACATATTATTTTTAAGTTCTGATACAAAGTATATATCACTAATCGTGTACACTGCATCATTCAGGAACAGCTTCACGTTTCCTTTCCCAATGACCTCCATCCGCTTGTCATTTACCAGCTTGACCGAGTGCTTAAAGTTATCATTCATTGTTGAGAACAACTCTCGCTCTCCACTGAGTGGTTTGAACAGCCCGAATCCAGAAACCATGTTCTCTTTCTCAAGTTCTCTTGCTTTCCAGAGTATTTCATTGGCAATAACTCTGTTGTTTCTTCCAAAATTGCAGCTTTCTTTCTGTCCTCTTCTTCTTTGATATAAGCCATCAGTAGCATCTATTCTTTTTCTTCAAAATCATCATAGTTTGCTTCTTCATCCCACTTAGAACATTCATTCTTGAAATGTCCAAGTTTGTGGCATTTGTAACATTTCAGTGTACTCATGTCCAAGGATGTTATGCCTCTGCCACGACCTCGTCCTCTTCCAATTGAGATCCTTCTTCTGGTTCCTCTTCCATACGTTACTTTCAAGGCTTGATCATCACTTCTATCTGATCTTTTGAATTTTTGTTCATGAACAATCAGAGGGCTATGCAGTTCGTCCAATGAAATGCTTTCAATATCCTTATATTATTTTATGGATACACCATGTACATAAACTTCTCACTGAGGGTTCTGAGGATCTTCTCTACCACCTTTGATTCAGTCATAGCTTTTCCATTGCTTCTCATCTTATTGGTAATGGCTAGCACCTGCACCCACTTGAAGTATTCCTCCACCTTCTATGTTTCATTCATTTCCAATATCTCAAAGTCCCTTCTCAGCTTCTGTAGCAGAGACTTCTTTACACATTCGTTTCCTCTGAACTTCTTCTTCATGGACTCCCAAATGATCTTAGCGGACCTCTTGTCTTGAATTTGTCCCATCGTTACCCTATCAATGGATTGATTGAGGTAATGATTGACTTTGTGATCATTTGTCTTGGTGTTGTCTAGCCGAGCACTCTCATATGCAGTCAGTACATTTGTGTTTGCCGGCTCCTCGTACCCGACCTCGACTAAACTCCACAATCCCTTTGCTTTGAAGAAGTTTTCCATCATTTCACTCCAGTGATCCCAATGCCCTTCGAACCTAGGTAACTTCATCTTGTCATCTCCCATCTCTCCTCACTCTTTTGTTTCTGAAAGCGACTCTTAGTTCTAAAAAAAACAACAGAGTTGTGATATCACTTTGAAAGATCAAATGCTCAATATATTGGACTTGTATTTATTCATCAATAGCTAACAGCTTTTATAGCCTTTACAATAACATAATCCCCTAAACTTAAAACACAAGATTAAACTAACAACTTGACACTAACTTGACCATAAGAATCGGTCTTATTCTTGATCACTAACAAAGACGAGACTTAATCAAAACTCTACAGCTAACTTATTTGAACGTTGTTTACTCTAACATGTCGTACCTAAACTACATGAGGCTCAAGGCAAATGAAGGGGATTTTTTTAAAGAGATTTTAAAAATAAAATAAAAAACTTTAAATAAAATTTAATTTTGTTTTATAAAATTATTAATATATGAAGTGAAATTTTGAATTCAGAAAATATATTACATGTTTTATCATTATAACAAGAAAAATTGTAAAAGCAGGGTCCTAAACTTTGCTTATGATTAAAGAGGCCCTAAGTCAAATGCTTTAATTTTCCTTCATTAAGTACGATCATATTTAGGAGGTACCGAACGGAACGAGATCCATCATAAATACTCAAATAGGTCCTTGACTGCTATATTTGAAGAAATTGTACCGAATCCGATTTGAGAACCGAATGAGTATCCGAAAGTACTTAAAATAAAAGTATATATAAAAAATATTAGCTATAATAATACTTATAATAAACCATATATCCAAAATTAAAATTACAAAGTCAAATATATTAGTTATTTCGGGTATTTTTGAATAACTGTAAATTTTAAAAATTTAAATATAAAATACTTGAACCGAATTGTATACGTGGTTATTTTCGGATTAAAAACTAACCGATCCGTACAATATTATGGTTATTCGGGTAAGGACGGATCTCAAACAAATTATATGAAGCAGAACCGAATTGAATCTAATCCAAAAATAAAAAATCCAAAAAAATTTTATATCTTTAGTATCAAAATATCTGAAACCCAAAAAAAAATCTGAATCCGAACAAATACCTGAATACATAAAACCAATCATATATCTAAAAGCTTCTTTAAAACGGCAAAATAATGCTTTGTAACCCGACTCGGACCGGACGGTTGAACATGTAATTTTTAGGCACAATTAACCTGGTCCGGATCTATTGCTAATTCTCACAACTTAAACAATCTGTTAAACAGAAAATAAAACTCAGCCAATAACTGGTGATCCCGGATAGCGATTTAAAAGAAGACTTTAATCTATTTAGATTATTTGATTTCGAAACCTTTAATGCACTTAGGTTGTTTGGTTTGGAACTTTTGGGGATTAAAAGTAGGCTTTTCTTAACTCTTTGTAGTTTTCTACAAATACTACGAGTCTACGAAGATTGGGGTTCAATTGTAAGACGACCATTTTAGAGTTTGTCCGAGTTCGGTTGGGTGAGCCACATCAACATTCGGCAAGGTTCAACTTGCTTGTTTGGATTCAAGACCATTATTGCATCAAATCCATCGTAAAATGAGGTTAAAAGATTCTTGAAAAGTTACGATAATTATTTTTTTCTTATGAGATTTTCAAAATGATGAAATATAAAGTGAAGAAAAAAAAAGAGACATTAAACAGCATGCAATGGAATCAAAAGGGTAGTTAGAGATGATCAGACATTATAAATGAAACCATTATTGCAATATGAGATGAAGACACGAGTAGGAGTAGTAGGATATTAAAAAAAAGACAAAGACACATTTAAGATTTTTAACTACAAAACAAATATTTGTTAATACTAGAAAACAAAGTTTTTGTGATGTAATAACTGGGTCTCACTTATGGACTCCCACTGACACAGATCGGTCACAGTTTCACTTATTCCTAGAGAAAAACTATTATTTTGATATATAGAGGAAGAAGGAAAGCATTAAGAGTTCACTGTTACTCTTTTGACCCTTTTCACTTACAAAGCTATCCATCAAATCAATCCAACTAAGATCAGTTTCGGTTATCTCTGGCTGGTTTCACAACTTTACTCATTTTAAAATCAAATATTATCATTACTATTTACTTGTCATATGCTCTGTCCTTGGTTGAAGATCTCATCCTCCGAAATGGTGATTTTCAGTTTTTGGGCTTATGTTTTCTCTTTTGCAGCTGTTTTTTTTTCGTTCTTTCTCGACTAAATAACTCGATATTAGTATGGGGATAGGGTGTTGCCCTCTTAGTATTTCAGTTCATTTGTTTATAATTTTTAGTTATATCGTTGTGGCGTTTCAAAGGTCTTTGCGGTTCTAGTGTTTCTGATAGGCACTGGCTGACGTGGCACATGCAAAAGGAGGAGCAGAGAAGTATTCATGAATTCTAATAGATAGTCTCAGCAAGTATAAATAGTAGAGTCGAGAGTCAAGAAACTCATGCTTTGACTGTTGTTTGTTCTAGACGATATGAGTCTGGACATTGCGATCATTATGAGATCGTAGGTGATCTCTGTGTTCGCCATGAGAGTATAGAGTAACCAAACTATCAAAGCTATTCTTGTTCTTCATCTTGTAATTGGTTCCTGGTTGATAAGATTTGCAAAGTTTGGAGCCAGTTTGGAGCTAGTTCATCCAGGAAAATATGGACAAAGACAAAGCATAGAAAGAGACTCATCATATTCGGAGAATGCCGTAGGTTTTTATCTAAGTATTAGAAACGAAGCTGTGACGGTATTATCAATGTGTCATCTTAAAATCCTTTCCTCTTTCGTTTGTTGGTTTAGAGAAGATGATTGTGACCTCTTTGAGGTTTATTTATGTTTTTTTTCTTCTGATCTTTAATCTTTTCCGAAACAGTATTATCAATATCAATTCCATCAAGAAAAAAAAAAGAAACATACCATTAGGTCCCTTATCAATCAAACCACAACCTAAACATCTTAGCTGTTCTCATATCAATAACACAACATTAGAGACCTAAACTCAAGATGATGATTAAAGAAGCCAAATATGATTGAATGATTTTCCCTTTCAGTAACACATATGAGAGGTCTATGCAGCTACAAGTCCATCGATGCTAAAGGAAGAAAGAAGATGAATTACCTGGTAACTCAGATTGGAAAAGGCGCCTTTTCGGATGTTTGTATTGTATATAATATCTCATTGTTTAAGATCTACCGTCCACATCGAATCCAGCACCTGTCCAACCTCCTCTGCCTTTGTTCATGATTCCAATTCCTCTTCCCCTTCCTTGAATCTGCGGTTTCTTTTTCGCTTTTGATTCTCCTTCACCTGTTGCTGGTCTACCTCCCTCTTCCTTCCCTTCTGTTTTTTCTAGATTAGCATTGGCTGCTGCTGGTGAGCTGTCTACTACAGATTTAGTCTCTGGTTCATGAACCTAATTATAGAACACAGTCAGAAATATTTAATATCTTTCATGTACCATTTGCGAAGTATTAGCGATGGTTAGCAACATACTCATGCAGGAATTGTTCAGTTCCTCTATTCTTGCATTATGAGAAACAGATGGAATATAAACTAGAAGGAGAGAATGCTTACTTGCTGAATAGAAGTAGACGATCTATTCGGATTCAGTGCTTCTAGTCTTCTTTTCAATTCCTCAAGTCTGGCGTACTGCGTATTGCTGCTTTCTTGTACCTGTGATGTGAGTGTCTTTTAACAGGGAAAACGTAATTCCTACTATCGGTTTTCGACAAAGATATGTACCAGACTGTTCAAATCTTCACAAAGCCTCTGCTTTATTGCTTCTTCATCCTTCACAATTTTTGATGCTGCTTCAAATGCCTTGAGAAGACAAATAACTTAGATATAACAAGTAATGAATTGCGATTAATTAAGAATATCTAGTCTTCAAAGGTAGGGCTAAACAATCTCAAGTCTCAAGGACAGTTGAATGCCTACAGGTCACAACAAGAGATGAAATGGAAAGTAAAACCAGCACCGTATTAGAACTTCTAAGGGGGGAAACAGTTATTTAGTCAATGATTTTCGGAAGTAAATATGATTTATGAGGCATATAATAACTGAAATATGACTTTTTTTTGCTACTTGCATCATAGCTAAAACTGTAAAATCTCTAGTTCTACACTATAAAGCACAAACAGACAACAGAAAAGCTCTCAGCCACCTAAAACTAACTCTAATGCCAAAAGAAAACGTTGAGATACATTAATTAAGAGAGATAAACCTTTCTGGCTTCATCTTCTTTTAACTTTGCAGCATGGATCTTTTCAGTACAAACTTCAATTTTCTTTCTCAAGTGTTCCAGTGCTTAAGATTTTTAACAGAAAGAGAAGAGAGGTAAAATTAATCAGGCGTTCCATGAGGCAAACCAAAAACCAGTGAAAAAGTGAGAGTTGCTTACCTGCTTTCTTAGGTCCAGCAGTGAGTTTCATTTCCATGGTGAGGTTTCCAAATTCCCTTTCGACATCCCTTATTTTTGAGTAATTCTCCTCAATGTATCTACCAACATAATGACATAAAGAAAACTCACATTCACCATACATGTTCTCCTAATAGAGATTCCAGTATTCTCTAAAAGCCTAACACAATGAGAAGAATGCAACATTGATAGAGATAAGTTCGAAAAGGAGAATCTCAGATCGCAAGATTCACACTACATTCCTTTCAAAACAACCACGTCGATCCCAGAACTAGTAAAACAAGTGCTTACTTCTTCAATTGAAGTTGCTCTTCCTCGATTATCTGTTTTCGAATAAAATGAAATCAGACGAGCACTTGGTGGAGAAGAACACATACAACATCCGGAGAGTAATGGCTAAATTACCTTCTCTGTGTAAGCAATAACAGGAGCTTCTCTTGCAAGTCC
The DNA here is from genome assembly GCA_030180135.1 of Orychophragmus violaceus. Classification (NCBI taxonomy): domain Eukaryota; kingdom Viridiplantae; phylum Streptophyta; class Magnoliopsida; order Brassicales; family Brassicaceae; genus Orychophragmus; species Orychophragmus violaceus. The sequence goes on from CM058238.1 coordinate 37,085,967, forward strand.
ATCGGGACCGATCTCAGCCTTCAGTTTTGGATCCGAAGCCATCATCTTCTTCCTCCTCAAAATAAAATAAAAAAAAAGATAAAAATCTCCAGAAACTTAACAATTCTTCATCACCCCTCCCAAAGATTCACATTACGTGAGTTTCCGGATCCAGGAAAGTGATGGAGAACGTCGTCCCGGATTGTGACGGCGAAACAAAAGTTTAAAGTTGGTTCAATTTGCACCATTGTGGAATGTCGTTTATACCCTAGCTTCATCAAGTTTGACTTAAATATATTTACGGAGGTGTCACGTGCTACTCACGTTCTGTTCAACATAATTATTGGTGAGTAATATTTAATGGTTCGCTTCGTCTAAGACAAAAACGGCAAGCAGTTTAAATGGAGAACTTATTTTCCTTGAGATAAAAGAAAAGAAAACCAAAACACACACAACATTCTTGAGTTCCTAGAAATTGGGAATAAGATAATGAATTGATGCACTCAAAGAAGCATTTTTAGGAGCGAGAAGAAGAGAGAAGGTCTTGAACAGCATTCATGGTGGGCATCGCTGGAATCGCTCCTCTCTCTGTAACTGTAATGGCTCCACAAGCGTTTGCGAATAGAAGCGCCTCTCTTAGTTTCTTCTCATCCTGCACATTTCACCTTAGTTTAAAAGCCAGAGAGAAGGTAATGAAAGAGATAAGTAAGTACGTACAGTGAGAAGAGTGAGATCAGAAGCTAAGCTGTTCAATAGACCGCTCACGAATGCATCTCCTGCACCTGTTGTATCAACCGCTTTCACTTTTACTCCACCAACTCTACCTTTAAACTCCTACAAGATATAGATACAAGAATAAGTCATCTGATATCGATTTTGATATTGAAGACGAAAGACAAGCTAACCTGAGTGTAGTATCTACAGCCATTGGGCCCTTCTGAAACAACAAGAAGCTTCAGATTGGGATGAAAGAGCTTTTGCAACACAACTTCATCATCATAAGGATCATCGCCACCAGTCAGAAATGTAATCTCCTCCTCACTAATCTGAAAAGGATCATTTTCAAGTACTAGGATAGGAATGATCTCATCTTGGGAAAAGTGCAAAAGATGATACCTTTATAACATCTGCTAAATCCCAGATACTCATGATCTCTTTCCTTGCAGCTTCTTCTGATGGCCACAATGGCAATCTCAAATTCGGGTCATATGACAAGAGACTCCCCGAGGCCTTAGCCATTTTCATAGCTGCAAGCTGAGTCGAGCGGCAAGGTTCTTCGATTAAACTGATGGATCCGTAGTGAAAGATCTTGGCCTGTGTTTAAACAAAAACAAACCAATGGACTCAAGTCTCACTCGATCAAAAGAGGGGAACAAATCTACCTTTTGGATTAGGTTTTTGTCAAGCTCAGATTCCAAAAGAAGCATATCAGCACTCGGGTGTCTGAAGAACAGAAACTCCCTCTCTCCATCACCTCTTAATGTAACAAAGGCGAGCGCAGTACGTGCTTTGTGGTCGAATCTCATCCCGGAGTTATCCACATTGTTCAGCCTTAGAATCTCAGCTAACATTCGTCCAAACTCATCATCACCAACCTAAACAAAATTGAGAACTAAGATTGGAATAATCATCAAATTGTAATAATACAAAAAAAAAAAAAAAGACCTTTCCAACAAAAGCAGAAGAGCCACCGAGTCTAGAAACACCAACAGCTACATTTGCAGGTGCACCTCCTGGAGCTTTCTTGAAAGCTGGTGCTTCAGCGAGCGAAACACCTCCCACCGTTGGCACAAAATCGATCAACATTTCACCGAAACAGACCACGAGAGTCTCTGAATCTCCTGTGTCGATTGTTAGATTCTTGAGATGACCTGTTATCAGAAATAAAGCAAAATTCGAATTCTTAAGTTTCTAAATCAAACGAAGAAAGACTTGTCGCCTTGGAGATTCGTTATCCTATAGAACAAGGCAAGATTAAAATCATTTCAGCAACAGAAAGAAACGTTGTACGAACAGAGATCTATAAGAACCAAAACCCAAGAAGATATGTCATCAAAGATCAAAGCTTTAAAGAGAAACCCAGAAACTAAATTCCATGGAAACCCAATTCGAATCTAGCTTGATAAAGATCATTATCAGATCAAGAACAAAAGAAGAGAGAAGCGGTGCAAGAAAATATGATTTCAAACGAACCTGAGATGGCGTTCTCGCCCATTTCTTCGATGCCAGAGATCTTCAGATTCGGAAACAGAGGGATCTACGAGGAAAACAGAGAGAAGAGAAATGGAGGAGTTTCCGAAGAGAGAGGAGAAGATTTGAAAATTCGTGTGCTTCTATTCGCTAATTGTTAGTAGAGATGAAGAGGCGAAGTTGGTTATGTATTAGTAGTAAAGAATCATATAATGACGTCACCACAATTGTATAATAAAACACACTATGCAGCTCGTGTGACGACAGTGTGTGAGTGTGAAAATTAATATGAACCGATAAAAATATATAAAAAGGTAATTAAATCTTTTTCGTAAATGGAAGGAAATAAATGTTAAATCTTTTTTTTGAACTAAATGTTAATTCTTTTGCGACGTGTTCTTCAAGGGAAACTCTTCTAATAGCTGAATTTATTAACTAGTTTTTTGTTTTTTTCCAAGTCAATCTATTGCTGTAGTAAGTATTTAGTGGCTTTTATTGATTTCAATCGTTATTAATACGATCATACTATTATGTATCTACAATTATACTACTATATTGAAAATTGCGTGTTTAATGTGCCTTGAAACATGTTTTGGATGTTTTCGATTTCCCGTGAACTACGATTAGAGAGGAGTCATCCTCGTTCTTTGAATGATATATACAAACTTCCGTTCCTGATTTCTTTTTGTAGTTGTTGTTATGTCTTCCGTTCAAGTCAAGACTATTGGGCCAAGTCTTGGGCTTTATCGTTATAAGCCTTAGACCAATCAGCAGCGAAGCCGCGACGTTTTGGAGCTGAAGTCTATAAGACTGGTCAACATCATGTCAAAAAAAAAAAAAAAAGACTGGTCAACATCGTCATCCTTAACTGATTAGCCAAAAAACAGAGTTTGTTACAGTGGTTGAGCTTGTACTTCCGATCACTTTAAGAGAGAGCATCTATTCGTTCTTTGTTTCTCTCTTTATAATCTCTATTCTCTCTCTTTGTCTTTCCAAGTTGTTTAGAGAGGGAAGAGATGGATCTTGGCTAAGATCGGATCGGAAGTTGTAAACCACGCCGGAAGTGTTTTCCGGCGAAGTTTTAGTGAAAGCTTGAGAATGCTGCCTCTCCCCAGACGTAGCGACTGAAGGTCGTGAACTGGGCAAACATTTTCTCATATCTTTCATTTTGATTCTTAATATCTCGTGGAATTAAGTTCAACGAAAATCAAATCAAGTTTCTACAAGTGGCATCAGAATTTCAGGTTCAGCTGATATCGACGACATTTGAAGAAATCATTCAAGCCTTGAGGAGATCAGAACGTTGGAGGAAGAAGATTACCGATCAGAAAACTCAGCACTCGTCGCAAGAAAAGAAGATCGTGTTAAGGTTTGAAACTTATCTGATTCTTTGATTGTGTGTCCTTGCAGACTGTTAGGAGAATTCTTTCTGGTGATTGATTGCGTAGTCAGTCGGAAGGTTCTTAATTCAGCATTGGTCAGTCTGTGTTCTGGAAAGAGTCAAGGTGTTTTCGATTAGACATGGAGCCAACAAAAGGTCGTTTTGAGGTTGAGAAATTCGATGGACAAGGGGATTTCGGTATATGGAAACATAAGATGTTATGTGCACTGGAAATTCTGGGTTTGGATATGGTTCTTGAGGAAGAATCAACTGCACAGGAAGATATCGAGATACAAGAGAAAAGAACCGAAGAAAAGGCTGGTCCTAAGAAGGCTGGTAAAGATAGAGAGTGAGGAGTCTTATCAAAATGAGCCTCAGTGATCAGATAATCAAAAAGTGATGAAAGAAACTACTGCTCTTGGCATTTGGAAGGCATTAGAAAGGGATTATCACACTAAGTCATTGCATAACAAGATATATCTCAAACAACGCTTTGCTAGCTACAAAATGGACGATCACATGAGCATTGAGCAAAATGTAGACACCTTCTTGAAGCTAGTGAATGATCTAGAGAGTCTCGACATTAACATCTCAGATGAAGATCAGGCAATTCAGATTCTGGCAGGGTTACCACAGAAATTTGAACCATTGGTTCATATTCTTAAATATGGCAGTGGTAAGGACACCCTCACAGTGAATGATGTGGTAACAACAACTTATGCAAAGGAGACAAAATTAAGAGAAAAGGGTCTCTTCCAAAAGTCAAAAACAAAAGCAGAAGGGATATTCGTTAGAGATAGAGGAAGGTCAAATAAACGTGATGGCCAGTCATACATGAATAGGTCTAAGAGCAAAAGAAGAGGTAAGTCTAAGTCAAGATTTAATAAAGCAGGTAAAGGTTGTTTCATCTGTGGTAAAGAAGGTCATTGGAAGAGAGAGTGTCCAGATAAGGGAAAGAACAAGCATGGATCAAATTCTGTGAACATGGCATTATCCAAAAGTGAACCTCTCATACTGACAGCAAGCCTCCAAGACACCAAAAATGAGTGGGTTTTGGACTCAGGGAGCAGTTTTGACATCACACCAAATAAGGAAGTTCTATTTGAACTTGAAGAATTCATTGGAGGAATAGTATTGATGGGAAACAATACATTCAGTGAGATAAGAGGAGTATGGAAGATTAAGATCAAAAGACCAGATGGGTCTTTAGTGGTACTCTCAGAAGTGAAGTACATGCCCTCTATGGAGAGAAACTTGATTTCTTTTGGATGCTTGGAAAATTCAGGTTGTAAGTATGAGGGTATTGATTTCAAAATCAAGTTCTTCAAAAATGGAAAAGAGATCTTGACTGGATAGTATAACGACGGGTTGTACTATCTTTTTTTTTTTTGACAACCGGGTTGTACTATCTAGAAGGAGAGGTATTACGAGGAGAGTCCTACTCAGCAAAAAGATCAGTAGATGCAACACAGAAATGGTACTCAAGACTTGGACACATAAGTCAGAAAAGGATGGATATACTGGTCAAGGAAGGCTACTTGGCAAATAAAGGTATCAGGAAGCTTGAATTTTGTGAGGATTGTGTATTTAGGAAGTCACATAAGTAGAGTTTCAAAAAGGGAAAACATACTTCTACAAAAGTATTATAGTACATCCACTCAGACTTTTGGGGATTACCATCAATTGTTCCAAGTCTAGCAGGGAAGCAATACTTCATAACATTCATTGACGATTATTCCAGAAAGGTCAGGATATATGATATATCATGGTTTTTACCGGTTTTATGCCATGATATAAGTGTGTTTTAGAGTCTTTTGGTGTTCTTTTAGAGTCTTTTACAAGTGTTATTAGGTACACACACGTTTGGAGCGGATTTGGAGATTATGGAGCTATTTAGAGCATTTTGGAGTTTTGACCCGAGAGTTTAAGCTCACTGTCCGAAACAGAGGAGTGTGTCGATCGACACACATCAGCATCGATCGATGCACAGCGAGTTGGGCCAGATCTCGGCGGTTTAATGAAGAATGGTGATATTGCAAATTTGCACAGAAGTTCCAGATATTTACACAGAAGTCCCAAGACGTGTTTTAGCTATTTAATTAGTTTTTTTAAGTTTTGTTTTAGATACGCTATCATAACTTAGAGCAGAGAGTTTTTAGAGCTTTTGGGGCTGATCAGATCTTGTACTACACTTTATTTTGGAGAAGATTTCGAACCCCTTTTATTATTCTAATCTCTTTTATGATATCTATTATTTCATTGATTATGTCTTCATATTCTATGTCTGAGTAGATTCATAGTTAGGTTTAGGGTTTCCCATAGGGATTTCATGACTTGCTAGATATAATTAATCCAGTTAAGGATTCACATCAATAGATGTTCTTCAAACTAAATTGTGTTTAATGCTAGTTCTAACCTGATCACTTAGAATCTAGATCTTAGGTTGCTAAATTGACACGACAGTGTGGTTTAGAATCTGAACTATTTAGGTTGAGCAATTTAATTACTTGCAAAGGAATTTGGTTTAATTAGGTTGTGAACATATCGAACTTGGAATTAAAGCTGGTTTAATCTGTTAGTAATTGCAAAGGAATTTGGATTGCTGCACTTAGACTTAGAGAATTCTCGCAACGACAGTTGGTTAATTCTATATTTGTGTTTGAGTTCTAGAACTGAGCTTAGTTAGATCCTGACTGAATGATTTATCTGCTTGTCTGATTTCCTGAGAACGCCCTAGACTTAGCGCCCTTAGTTTATTGCTTACAACCACAACTTGCTACTGATTTACTTTCTCGCATTGCTTTTTAGTTATTCAATACAATTTGCTTTCTCCTAGTTTAATCTCTTTGGTTCTAATTCTATCGAGACCAGAGTCTCTGTGGATTTCGATACCCTATATACTACGATTGCAGATTTGTGCACTTGCAGTTAAAATAGGATTAAAACCTGACCCTATCAAGTTTTTTGGCGCCGTTGCCGGGGATTCAGATTAAACCAGCTTTAATTCCAAGTTCGATATGTTCACAATCTAATTAAACCAAATTCCTTTGCGAGTAATTAAATTGCTCAACCTAAATAGTTCAGATTCTAAACCACACTGTCGTGTCAATTTAGCAACCTAAGATCTAGATTCTAAGTGATCAGGTTAGAACTAGCATTAAACACAATTTAGTTTGAAGAACATCTATTGATATGAATCCTTAACTGAATTAATTATATCTAGCAAGTCATGAAATCCCTATGAGAAACCCTAAACCTAACTATGAATCTACTCAGACATAGAATATGAAGACATAATCAATGAAATAATAGATATCATAAAGGAGATTAGAATAATAAAAGGGGTTCGAAATCTTCTACAAAATAAAGTGTAGTACAAGATCAGATCAGCCCCAAAAGCTCTAAAAACTCTCTGCTCTAAGTTATGATAGCGTATCTAAAACAAAACTTAAAAAACTAATTAAATAGCTAAAACACGTCTTGGGGCTTCTGTGTAAATATCTAGAACTTCTGGGCAAATTTGCAATATCATCATTCTTCATTAAACCGCCGAGATCTGGCCCAACTCGCTGTGCATCGATCGATGCTGATGTGCGTCGATCGACACACTCCTCTGTTTCGGACAGTGAGCTTAAACTCTCGGGTCAAAACTCCAAAATGCTCCAAATAGCTCCATAATCTCCAAATCCGCTCCAAATGTGTGTGTACCTAATAACACCTGTAAAAGACTCTAAAAGAACACCAAAAGACTCTAAAACACACTTATATCATGGCATAAAACCGGTAAAAACCATGATATATCAACTCCCCCACACTTAGCCTTTGCTTGCCCTCAAGCAAGTAAAGAACCAAAACATAAGAAAAGAGGTTTGAAAACACAGAAACTCATTTCGTCCTAGGAACTTTCGCATTCACATTCACTTAGTAAACCACAGAAAACTTTCCTACAGAACTCAAGACCACAATATACTTCCCCCACACTTAGCAACTGTCCTAAGTAAACTCCACAATCACATTCAAGCATTCAAATTCACCCTACTGACTTCTATAAGCAATTAAGTGCGGTCTCACCTAAGGATTATCGATCAAAGGGCACATGGATTCTTACTTTGTCAGCTCTAGACCACCATACTATCTTTTTCTGGTTCCTTTTCTTCTCTTTTCCCTTCCTTAGCATTCTGATTTTTCCCCATTGGGTATCATTTTTTTTTTATCAGTGCTCTTCCCGTTAAGGGGTGTACTTTGGACACATTCCATGGATCGCACAGGAGGTAATAGTGTTTGCTACTACTCCCGTGACCACTTCGGAGCTACTAGCTCATCCTAAGTTTATTACTCTTTTTTTTTTACTTTATGGAAGGGGAGAAGGGAAACATACTCGGACAGGTTTACAAGCTGTGTCAGAACTAACAAAGGATTCCGACTCAAGGTATACCAAGCCCTTAGGTGAGAAAATTAAGTCAGGTTTACAAAGGTGAAGTCAGTAAAGGATCTTCTGATACCTGAAGTGATGTGGGTGTCTTCAGTAGGTTGATCTGTGTTGGAGTTTTCTAATAGTCATAGAGGTCCTGCAAGTCTGTCCAATTGTCACTTAGTTCCTGTTTCAGCGAAGAATTTCCTCGAAAAATCATAGTTTCATACAAATTTTGACTCAATAAAACAATTTTGAAAAACAAAGAACTGACTCTAAGAAAACAAAAGCGTGCGTCAGTAGCTCCTCCCCCACACTTAAAACACACTGTCCCCAGTAGTGTCAAGCTTAGGGTCGGTGAGAATAATAATCAAATTTGAAACAAACCGAAAGTTGCAGAAATGTGTACCTGTCGTCGCCCTGCGTCGATCGATGCCACAAGGGTGTCGATCGATGCAAGGCGAATATGCTCGCGGTTAGTTAAATAACCGGTGTCTGAACCGCAATCGATTCGGCTAACCAGAAATCGCAACTGCGTCGACCGATGCACTACGTGTGTTGATCGATGCAGTGTGATTTTGCCTGTTTCTCTCGGCTTTGAACACACTTAAACAGAAAAATCAAAACGCCAAAATTAAAACGAAAAATGAAAAGAAAAACGAACCTAACAGTGGGTTGCCTCCAACACAGCGCTTGTTTAAAGTCGATAGCTTGACTATGGGATAAGAGATCGGACTTATGGGGGATTCAACAGAGACTTTGAGTGTCTCTGCGAATATCTCTTCATCCAAGGTGGCGTATAAGCATTCGGATCATGAGATCTCCCAAGGAACGAAGGAGTAGGATCAGGGCGGGAGTGAAGCTTGGGTGGGCTGCTGTATTTTCCTGCATTCAAAGCAATGCGATCAGGAGGTTTAAGCTTAGGTGATTTATGCCTTACCTTTGGTGGAGATCTGATGTTTGGAGCTTTCTGCTTATGAGCAGTTATATGTACTAAAGATGTTAGATCAAGTTCAAGAGGAACCGCCATCTTCTTCTCTCTACTATCATATACTGTAGTTCCACCAATCTGAACTTCTTCTTTCAAATGACCATCAGCGGATATCATCTTCTTTGCATCTCTCAACACACAAGGATGAACTCGGGAAGCTTCAGCTGGTGGAGTTTCATTCAGCCCCTTATCTATCACTTTCATGCAGTTAGCCACTTCTAGCTCCTGTTTATACGGTTTAGGAACCTTAGGATATGGCACAAATGGCTTATAGACTCGTTCCAAGATTGTTGCAGGCTTCTGGTCCTGTTTGTGATCTGTGTGAATCGATGCACGAGATGTGTCGATCGACACAAGGCGATTATGTTCAGATCCATCAGACGTATCGGGGATGCATCGATCGACATCGAGAGTGTGTCGATCGACGCATGTCTCAGACAGACAATATTCATCCAGAAAATCCGAGATTATGCTCTCTTCTTCTCCCAGCAAGTCAATCCCATCTCTTATGGTCACATCATTGATGTATAGCTTCTGTTCAGCTTTCCCAGCTTCGTTTTGCCTTTGTATTGCTCCAGCTGTTTGTTGAACTTGAACATCTAGCTTCTTCACATGTGTGCTCAGAGATTCAAACTTCCCATTCAGATTTTCATGCATAGCATCCAGCTTCCTGTCGAAGTCTACAGCAGTCTTAGTCTGATCTGTTGGGATTATGTCCTGAAATCACATTGTACTCACTCTAAAGATAGTTGTATTGTCGAGATCGGACAATTCATGTGATACTGGGTAATCATAATGTTTTGCTAGAAACCGCTTATGACAAATGAGTTGTAACTCATTTCCAGTATCGTGTGAACCTACAGGGTCACACACCTAAGCAAGTTGGACATGGTTCATAAGGGATTGATCATTGGCATATGGTCTGGTCGATGTGTATTGGATACACATCGAATATGAGTTTTAATGAGGTGTGTCGATCGACACCATTGGGTGCATCGACACACAAGATGTGTGTCGATCGACACCACTAAGTGTGTCGGTCGACACAAGGCCGAAACCGAAACTGATGTTTCGGTTTACGTCAAGGTCATATATAAGTGATCTTATAATTCGACCTAGGAGCGAGAGAGCCGCCCAGACAGTTTTTCTCAGAGAGAAAAACACAGAAACCTCTAGAAACTCAGTTCCCAGGAGATCCGAATCCCGGTACTAGCATCCCGGCGGATTCCAGCTTGTGTGCGTGTGGACTGCAGTAGAGGCGCAGCATCTGAGGCGCTCCAGAGATCTTGTTTATCTGTCCATCTTTCGCTGCCAATCTCCAGGTAAACACGAGATCAGATCCTTGATTCAATTAACTAGACCCTAGATCCTAGGCTATCTGGAACCTGACAGCAATTCTGAATCCGGTAGATTTGGCTCGAAGTTCCTTCAGTGGTATCAGAGCCTTAGGGTTTTATCGTTGAATCAGACATGTTTATTGAATTTGATGATTTAGATTCGCAAACTAGGTTGTTTGGTTAGAACAGGTCAGATCGATTTCGATCAAGATCGAGTCTGTGTTTTCGCACAGTGTCGATCGACACACTAGGTGTGTCGGTCGACACAGAACAGCGAAATCGACAGATTCGGCGGCTAGGGTTTTTCGCGAAGAAAAACCGAAAGCCTACTGTGTCGATCGACACAGGTTGTGTGTCGGTCGACACAGAGCAGATTCGGCACAGTGTCGATCGACACAGTTGAATGTCGGTCGACGCAGACCTAGCGAATGGTTGATCGGTTCAATTGGATTGGACCGGTTATCATGCTTGGTTAAGTCCGAATAGATCGGTTTAAATTGGATGAATTGGTTCAATTGGATTGAACTGATTATCTCAATTAGCAAGAACCGATGGAATTAATCAGTTTGATCTGATAAGTCGGTTCAATTGAATTGGACCGGTTATCGTAATTAGTTGAAACTGGTTAAAACGGTTTGAATTGGATGAATTGGTTCAATTGAATTGAACTAATTATCCCAATTAATATAAACCGATTGGTTAAGATCAGTTTGATCTGATAAGTCGGTTCAATTGGATTGAACCGGTTATCAAAACTGTCTTCGGTTAAGGTCTATGTCGACCGTCACACACGGGTTGTGTCGATCTACATGACCGGTTCGATGAACCGGGTTAATTGGATTAACCGGTTATTGAAGTCCGGTTTTGTTTGGTGGTGTCGATCGACAGACATAGTCTGCGTCGATCGATACAGTGCTCGAAATTCTGGTTATTGAACCTTGAATTTGCAGAAGCCAAACTCGACCTAAACCTTGATCAAAGCTTAGCTTCAATATGGTCAACTGTCAAGACTCATTTCGTTGTGTGATAGTCTAGCCAAGAGCTTGGTGTCCACAATTACGTGAGTAAGACAGGTAGTTATGTTGATGGATTTGCAGTGCTAAACATCAACAATAACATGACCTAAGAGATTGATTTGCTAAACTTTTGGTTTTAGTTTCCTCAAACTGAACATCAAGTGACCTTGATGTCTTGCCCAATCTCGTCTACTGTCAAGACTCGGTTCATTGTTGGATAGTCTTGGAGTCCTTGGTATCCACAGTGACCTGAGCAAGGCAGATGATCATTGATAGACTCGCAGTGCGACTGTCAATGATCATAAGACAGAAGAGATTGGTTTACTTGATTGGGCTATCGGAAGTTCTGGGCCCAGAGACGTCAGAGTAGATGAGACATGGATTGTCTTATCTGCGACCAAGAGTTGTACTGGGTACAATTAGCAATGATTTGCTTACCTAGATAACTGAATTTTGGGTGATGGCGAGTCGCCCACTCAGATTTTGGTGAAGTATGGATCTTGGATCATTATATTCATAAAGAAAACATTGTTTGAATATAATGCGAGTTCTCTTATTAGATAAGATTTCTCATCATATACATAACTAAATCTTTGGTTTTCTTGGATTTCAGCTTATGTCTATGACTACTTTCTCGTTGCGATCCGTCCTTGAGAAGGGCAGGTTAAATGGATCCAACTTCCTGGATTGGTATCGGAATCTGAGATTCATTCTCAAGCAGGAGAGCAAGGACTATGTCCTTGAAAAGGCTCTTCCAGAAATGCTTGGGACCAATCACTTGCATGCAGCATATAATGCTTGGAATAAGCATTATATTGATGTGGTAGATGTGCGTGGTCTAATGTTGGCTACCATGAACTCGGACTTGAAGAGTCAATACGAGAACATGGAGTCGCCAATAGAGATGATCACCAGCCTGAAACTGAAGTTTCAGGATCTGGCACGAGTTGAGAGATTCCAGATGGTGAAGTCTCTCACTGGTTCAAACTACCAGAGAATGCTCCAGTAAGTCCTCATGTCATTAAACTGATGGGTTACATTGATAACCTGGGGAGACTGGAATGTCCTGTCAGCTTAGAGTTGGCCACTGACATCATTCTGCAGTCACTGCCGTCAAGCTATGATAAGTTCATTAAGAACTATATCAAGAAAGGCTTGACGAAGACGTTGACTGAGCTGCATGACATGATCAGGACAGCAGAGCAAAACATCAAAAGGGGTAAAAGATTTGAGAAATTTTGTAAAGACAAGGGTAAAGGCAGGGCCGTCCAGATTTGGAATCAGGATAAGCCTGTGTCATCTTATAAGCCCAAGTCAGGCCCATCTGGTGTTAGAAAATGTTTCTACTGCAATGAGTCAGGGCATTGGAAGAGAGATTGTATTAAATTCTTGGAAGATTCACAAGAGATGAAGGAGATGTATGGTACTTCTTCTTCAGGTATTGTGTTATTAATTCAAGTTCTACGTAAGTATTGAATACTAGTTGTGGTACTGATATTTTTTGAAATATGCAGAACCTAAGCGACTGTAGAACGTTGAAGAAATGGCAAGTGGAACTGCGTGTCTGGTATGAAGCAATGGTTGCTGCATGAGCCGTAGAGATTCTCCACTTGTATGAGCCTTTCATACTTGGTTTTTGAAATTAAGTAATTGCTACTATGTATCTGCCTTGTGCAGAAATGTCTTTCATCTTCTTGTAAAGAATTTGGATGTTTTTCATTTTGATAAAAGACAAGTTTTGTTCTTTAGATCTTAATGAAATATCATATGGTAGCACCCCATTTGGAATGGTTTTATATCTTGAACCAATGTACGCTTGTACACATAACATAAATACCAAACACTTAAGTCTGATGACTTGAAGTCGATTTTTCCTTAGCATAGTCATTTAACCACACAAAGTGAAGCGGATTCAGAAATTCCATAGTTTTGGACTCATTTGGTTATTAATCATTTGAGATATGAATTATGTTCACTGGACCAAATGACCAAGGCCCCTTTTAGCAGAGCTAAAAGAAACAGGCCAGAGGCTTATTGGGCCTTACACATACTGATGTATGCGGCCCGATGAGCATTAGTGCCAAAGGAAATATTCTGTACTTCATTACTTTATTGATGGCATCAATAAGTATGGCTGTGTTCATTTGATGAGACACGAGCAGGAATCCCTTGAGGAGTTCCAAGATGAAGTGTAGAACCAATTTGACAGAAGTATTGAGATCCTCGATTGAATCGCGGAGGAAAATACTTGAGTCAAGAATTGGGTGATCATCTGACAGAATGAATCGGATCTTATTAGATATGCTCCGATCAATGATGGGTCACATGAATCTTCCATAATCATTTAAGAATACGTCCTAAAATGTCTGTCTTTGCGCAGAAAAGGGTTTCAATCAGAATCAATTGAAAGACACCACATTGGATGTGGACTGGAAGTTTTTCAAGAAAGTTGTTTCTGATCATTTGGGGATGAAGGCTAATAAGCTTGAACCCAAATCTGATAAGTTCTACTTGTTGGTTGTCCTAGGGAAACCGAGGCTTACTACTTTTATAACCAATCCGAGAACAAAGTTTTGTTGTTCGGAACTGTGTCTTTTGAGAAAGATCGTACTTTCAAAAGGAACAGTGGGAGTAAAAGTACACATCGAAGAAATTCGATAAACACAGGAGGCTGCTCAACCTGTTGAGGGAGCAGCGGTGAGGTCTACAAAGTGCTGTAGGACCTACACCTGTGAAGCCTGAAAATCGCAGATCCGAAAAGATTCGTCACTAACTCGAGAGTGATTTCTCGTAGCCGATTTTCGTGATCTGTTGATCATTGAAAAGTGACGAGCATGCGAAATTCAAAGAAGCGAGGTGAGCCCCAACTCCGAAAATTGGCTGGGCATGCATATTAGCTTCACCGATCCATTCTGGATTGAAGCAAACATCTTGGAGTTGGAATCAACATTCTGATAATGTGGTCAAAAGTTTTGACTTGATCAGAAAGAAAAGAAACCATGCGTTTACAAGAAAACTAGTGGGAGCGTAATTGCAATTCTCACACTGTATGTAGATAACATACTTAATCTCATAAACGACGTTCCGACGCTAAAGTCTTGTCAAGATTTGGGTCGGAAGTCAAGTTTAACGATGGACATGGGAGAATGTCGTAAAATTTCTTGGAATAAGAATCCATTGGAATGGATCAGAAAGGCTAATTGGATCGTGTCAAAATCCTTATGTTGATAAGGTATTGGACAGTTCCAATATGCATGATTCCAAGAATGGCTTCATACCAAAGGTCTTATGGCAATAATCTTAGCAAGATGAAGTGTTTTGAACACTGTCTGAACTAGTATTAATGAGTGTGATTGCCCATGCTGCTGCAATGGAATCCATCATGAATGCCATATTTTGCGCTCGTCTAGATACAGCTTATGCATAAAGCATGACGAGAAAATGCCAATATGCTCCGGTAATAGTCACTGAACGGTTACCAGAAATATCCCAAGTGTTTGAGGAACACTAAGGATACATTCGTGGTGAACTAATAAAGTGACAAACCAGTTGAAAGTAGTTAGACGGACAAAGACGATTACCGGTTCCCACCTGGTTATGTCTATTTGTCTGAATAGCGGTACTATTTGTTGGAAAGGCTCCAAGCAGTGGACCGTAAAATAGTGCTTTTATCTGAATGGCGGTGTGGTTTGTTGGAATTGTTTCAAGCAATAACACCGCAGTCTCTCCCACAACCTAAGCACGAAATTTATTCTGTTGTTGTAGGTATAAGATATCTGTAGAGATGATCTTGATTCTAGTGGGAGTTATTTTAGTTATGTTGTGATATTTACATATACATACTATGGTAGTATTTATGTAAGTCAAACTGACATCGGCATTATTTAATTATTGGATAATTAAATAAAATTCCCAAAGTATTTTATGTTCATCTTATAGGTCATCAAGTTGAGGACTTGATCATGAAACCCTATAAGTAAAGATGACATAAATTATGATTGTCCCTAGTCAAGGTTATTGAAATGGGTCACCAATAACCGCACGAGACTAGTATGTGAGGTGACTGTTAGACTAAGTTTCATGGAGTCAATGATATGATTATCACAGTCAGTCACATAGATATATGTTGGTGAACATATGATCGGACATGACCCGCTAATGAGAACTCCACAGGATAGTTGTATCAGTGTCATGGGAGGTTCTCATTACGACTATAGAGTATAGTCCTTAGACCTGAGTTCATCATGCTTTCTAGCATACGAATTGGTGCGTTTTGACCTTGTCAAACGTCGTTCCGTAACTGGCGGCTATAACGGCATTGCTTATGGGTATCATGAAGTATGTGTAGAAACAGGGATGGAACAAGATGGGATTTGTCCCTCCTATTACGGGAGATAAATATCTCAGGGCCCATTGAAGATTTGATACTGAGAAAATGCATGGCCGTGCTCAAACGAGGTGATTGTCAGTCGTTTGTTTTATCAGTATAGATCAGGAGTTCGATGAACATGATGTTGGCTATAATAAGGATGACACAGTCTCTTGCCTTATGCCATATCGAGATATAGAGACGAAGGGATTGTAGGAATAGGTGATTCCAGTACAAGTGGGAGATTGTTGGGATTATGTCCTGAAATCACATTGTACTCACTCTAAAGATAGTTGTATTGTCGAGATCGGACAATTCATGTGATACTGGGTAATCATAATTTTTTGCTAGAAACCTCTTATGACAAATGAGTTGTAACTCATTTCCAGTATCGTGTGAACCTATAGGGTCACACACCTAAGCAAGTTGGACATGGTTCATAAGGGATTGATCATTGGCATATGGTCTGGTCGATGTGTATTGGATACACATCGAATATGAGTTTTAATGAGGTGTGTCGATCGACACCATTGGGTGCGTCGGTCGACACAAGATGTGTGTCGATCGACACCACTAATTGTGTCGGTCGACACAAGGCCGAAACCGAAACTGATGTTTCGGTTTACGTCAAGGTCGTATATAAGTGATCTTATAATTCGACCTAGGAGAGAGAGAGCCGCCCAGACAGTTTTTCTCAGAGAGAAAAATACAGAAACCTCTAGAAACTCAGTTCCCAGGAGATCCGATTCCCGGTACTAGCATTCCGGCGGATTCCAGCTTGTGTGCGTGTGGACTGCAGTAGAGGCGCAGCATCTGAGGCGCTCCAGAGATCTCGTTTATCTGTCCATCTTCCGCTGCCAATCTCCAGGTAAACACGAGATCAAATCCTTGATTCAATTAACTAGACCCTATATCCTAGGCTATCTGGAACCTGACAGCAATTCTGAATCCGATAGAATTGGCTCGAAGTTCCTTCATGATCCTCTAGCAACTTCTCCATCATGGATTCCATCTTGATCTTATAAGCATTAGCAACAAGAGGTGTCTGATAAGAAGATGATCCATAGGTTCTCTGATGAGAATTACCTTGCTGCAAAGGCTTCTGATAATCAGCAGTCTGTCCATATACATAAGAGTTCTGATTGCTTGTGAAAGCACTCCTCTGTCCACCATTAAAGAACTTGTTACCTTGCTGATTACCAAACCTGTTTCCTTGGAATCCAGAGCCACTGATGTAGTTCAAATCTTCTTCCTGGTTTTCCAATAATTGCTCCATCATGCTTATCAGCTTATCAGATTGTTTATTTTGAGGAGGAAAAGGCTGATATGATGGAGATTCTTAATCTCTGGTGAATGAATAGGAACCATAGCCTCTGCAGAATGAGTTATTCTGCTGATTTTCCAACATCCGTTCCATCATTCCCATCATTTTATGCGCTGTATCGATCGATGTCGGGTAGTGTCGATCGATGCGTGTGCGAAGATGTGTCGATCGACACACAGGACCGTGTCGATCGATGCAAGGCGATTACAGGCGTACCTGAAACGCAAGAACAGAAAACAAATTAATAACAAAAAACAAAAACGAAAAACCTAGTCTAAACCCCAAGTTCAAATCTATCGAAGACTCAAAAGAGTCCCCGGCAACGGTGCCAAAAACTTGATAGGTCTAGTTTTAATCCCTATACTAACTGCAAGTGCACAGTGATGTAGTTGTAGTACTTAGGGTATCGAAATCCACAAGGACTCTGGGAAACGATAGATTTAGAACAATCAAGTTAAACTAGGTGAAAGTAGTGAGAAATTAAAAAGCAATGCAGGAAAGTAAACCGGTAGCGAGTTTGTAAGCAAGAAGGCGAAGCGTTAAGTCTAGGGAGTTCTCAGGAAATCAGACAAGCAGATAAATCATTCAGTCAGGATCTAACTAAGCTCAGTTCTAGAACTCAAACACAAATATAGAATTAACCAACTGTCGTTGCGAGAATTCTCTAAGTCTAAATGCAGCAATCCAAATTCCTTTGCAATTACTAACAGATTAATATACTTTCTAAAAACAAAAGATGAGGCATTCTTGAGGTTCAAAGAATGGAAATCTGAGGTAGAGAATCAAGCTGGGAAGAAAGTCAAGTGTCTTAGAACATACAATGGACTTGAGTACTGCAATAACAAGTTTGATGATTTTTGCAAAGAAGTTGGGATTAAGAGGCACATAATATGTGTTTATGCCCCCCCCCCCAACAAAATGGGGTTTCAGAGAGGATGAACAGAAGCATCATGGAGAAAGTTAGATGTATGCTTTCAGAGAGTAGTATGGGAGAGTGTTTCTGGGCATAAACTGCATCATCGGCAGTTTATCTAATCAACATATCACCTAGTTCTTCCATCAACTTTAAGCTGCCTGAAGAATTGTGGTCTTGATCCAAACCTCTCCTATCTCACCTGGGAAGGTTTGGATGTTCTGCATACATCCATACATTCCAAGCAAAGACCAGTTCAAAGGCAGTTAAGGGCTATTTTGTTGGATATCCCGAGGGAGCAAAGGGATTCAGGGTCTGGTTACCCAGTGAAGAAAAATGTACCATAAGCAGAAATGTGATGTTTCATGAAGAAGAGGTCTTTAAGGACACCAGCTCAAGCACCGATTCAGAGAAAGAGATTACAAGTCAAGGAGCTGGTCCAAGTAAATCAATGCACAAGGATAAAACAAGGAAGGTGAGTTTTAGTCAGGATCTGATTCAAGGTCCTACAGGAATCAGAGATGAATCAGAGAAGTCAGAAACCAGAACTACAGCAGAAGATTCATCAGTTTCATGTGGATTTTTTTCAAATTCAGATACTTGGTCAGGGACTAAATTCACAGAAACAGTTCTCGAGGAAGAAAGTAATGATCAAGAAGAAGAATATAGTTCTGATCAAGGCAGTACAGATGAACATATTTTGGCCAGAGATAGAGCCAGAAGAGAAAAGAAGTTGCCTTCTCGATTTTCTGATTTTGATGTTACTGCATATTCTTTCTCAGTATCTCAAGAGCTGGATATCGATGAGCCAAAGTCATACTCAGAGGCTTTAAGAAGAAAAGACAGAGAAGGGTGGATCTCAGCTAGTGTAGTAGAGATGGATTCTCTAAGCAGAAATGAAACTTGGAACATAGTTGACAGGGCAGAGAGAAAGAAGGTCATTGGGTGGACTTCAAGAGGAAACCAGGGTTCCAGTATTAGAATTGCCAAGGTTTAAGGCCAGATTAGTAGCAAAGGGGTTTGATCAGATTGAAGGAATTGATTACAATGAGGTGTTTGCTCCAGTGGTGAAGCATGTCTCAATAAGACTCATGTTATACTTAGTGGTAAATGAAGATTTGGAACTTGACCAACTGGATGTAAAGGCAACTTTTCTAAATGGAACACTTGATGAGGAAATTTACATGGAATATCCAGAGGGTGTTGAGGTAAAGGGAAATGAGCAAAAGGTATGTTTGTTGAAAAAGTTCTTGTATGGTCTTAACCAGTCTCCAAGGCAGTGGAATAAGAGGTTTGATGGCTTCATTAAGGATCAGAAGTTCAGACAAAGTCCATATGATCCTTGTGTTTATGTTAAAGGCTTGCTTGCCTCTAACAAAGTGTATCTCCTTATATACGTCGATGACATGCTGGTAATCTCAAAGGATTCAACTGAAACTAAGAGGTTAAAGGACAGTTTGAATAAGGATTTTGAGGACTTGGGAGCAGCTACAAGGATTCTTGGTATGGACAATACAAGAGACAGGAGGCAAGGAATATTGAAGTTTTCTCAAGGGAAATATCTTAAGCAAGTTCTCAGAACTTCAATATGAAAGATTGTAAGTTTGTTTCCACTCCCTTAGGTTCTCATTTCAAACTTAAGAGCTTGAGTGAAGCAGAAACAGAAATTGAAGCACCATTCATGACAGAAGTACCATACACAAGTGTTGTAGGCAGCCTTATGTATGCCATGATTGGCTCAAGGACATATATAGCTCACTTAGTGGGAGTGGTCAGCAGATTCATTGGAAATCTAGGAAGGGATCATTGGCATGCAGTAAGGTGGATCATGATGTACATTCAAGGAACAATGGATTACAGTCTTACATTCACAAAAGGGTGTAAGATTCAAGGTGGATGGCTTTTGTGATGCTGATTATGCCACTGATTTGGATCGAAGGAGATCAGTCACTGGTTATATTTTTCAGGTTGGTGGAAATACAGTGAGCTGGAGGTCAGGACTTCAGTCTATCGTTGCTCTTTCTACCACATAATCAGAATACATGGCGTTGGCAGAGGCTACTAAAGATGTGTTGTGGGTATGTGTGAAGATCTCGGTTATGATCAAGGAGCAGTGAAAGTGCACTATGATTCTCAATCAGCTATATGTTTAGCTAAGAATGGTGTATGAGAGAACTAAACATATACATACAAGGTTTAACTTCATCTGAGATGTCATAGCAGAAGGAAGTGCAATTGTGTTAAAAGTTCATACATCAAAGAATTTAGCTGACATTTTGACAAAGTGTTCCGGGGAAGACGTTGGAGAAGAGTCTAATGTCTATCAAAGTTTTAGAGTGACAGGAGCTATATTCTTCTGAAGTAAGTGGTTTCAGATGGTTAGGCTTACTCGGTTTCAGCAGAGTCACTCAGTTAATCATCAGGCTTAAGGTTAGAGTTCATCAGTTTCTGAGCTGAGTGGCCAGGTTAGAGTTCATCAGTTTTGGATGGTGTAGAATCAGGTCAATGTTAGTTCTCAGCTTTTGTGAGCTCAGAGGGTTCTTGCAGATGCTGATTTCTTCAGATAAATGAACAAGGAGTTCATTGAGGTCATTGGAAGAATGACAAGAGATGGTGGCAGCTGAAGTATAACAACGTTTTGAGGCAAGATCTAGATGCTTCTTCAGGGACTTCAGCTATGTATGGTTTACAAGAGGATATCAGATTTAAAAGTCTTGACCGTTGAAAGCAAGGTGGAGTTTGTGGATTCAAATGCTGTTAAAGTCAAGACTATTGTGCCAAGTATTAGGCTTTATCATTATAAGCCTTGGACCAATCATCCGAGAAGCGACGGGGTTTTGGAGATGAATCCGAGAAGCGACGGGGTTTTGGAGATGAAGTCTATAAGACTGGTCAACGTCGTCATCCTTAGCTGATCAACCAAAAAATAGAGTTTGTTACGGTGGTTGAGCTTGTACTTCCGATCACTCTAAGAGATTGCATATATCCGTTCTTTGTTTCTCTCTTTGTAATCTCTATTCTCTCTCTTTGTCTTTCCAATTTGTTTAGAGAGGGAAGAAATCGATCTTGGCTAAGATCGGATCGGAAGTTGTAAACCACGCCAGAGGTGTTTTCCGGCGAAGCTTTAGTGAAAGCTTCAGAGTGCCGCCTCTCCCCAAACATAGCGACTGGAGGTCGTGAACTGGGAAAACATTTTCTTGTATCTTTCGTTTTGATTCTTAATATCTCGTCGAATTAAGTTCAATGGAAATCAAATCAAGTTTCCACACAAGATATATTTACATGTCGATTGCTGTTAAAAAAAAAAAATTTACGTGTTGATAGTTATTTTATTAAATTAATAGAAACTAAGCAATTGATTCGACGATCAAATTTTATGAATAACTCAGTTTCCAAACAGTTCGCCCTAGTTTTCTAAAATCTCTCTCGGACACATAAATCGAGGCCGGCGCTAATCTTCAGATCTGCCTCTTCTTTGCCTCCCCGATGGCCGGAGATCTTTGCCGGTGCCGGGGAGGTGGCTCTGTCTTCTTTTCTTCCTGCTTTGCGGCCGGTTTCCTCTTTTCCTTTCCTCCTCCTGTTGTCGATTTCGGTATTTGGTATTTATCGAGTTTCGCCAGAAGTTCCGGGCGTGAAGCTGCTTGTCTGTGGTGTTGGGGCTGTCTGCGGTGGTCGTGGTTCCTTGGTGGGTGGTGGTGTTGCAGATTGGGAGACGGCCGTGTCTGGTGTGGTCGAGCTCTGGTCATTTTTTATTCGTCGTGATTAAGCCAAAGTCTCTGTTTTTATTGCCGATGGGTGGTGGTTTGGTTTAGGGTGTTTATAAACCGTGGTTTAGATCTACTCTTATCTAGTGTCTCTGGTTTTTTTCTTCGTGTCTTGAGTTTTTGTCTTAGTCTTGCATACTCATTGTAAGTGTGTGGTTTCTAGAGTCGTTCCATTTTCGTTTAGGAGTCCGCCGTGACCTGGGTTCTAGGTATTCATCAACGGTTCAACCATAATTTGGTTGATAGTACTTAATGTTTGCGTATGTTTCTCTTTAACGAGATTGGTTTAGTTTTTTTGTCGTCGACCCATCTTGGTTTAGATTAAGTACTGGTTGGCTGCATTTCAGTTAGTTTAGATATGTTTGGGAGTCTAGTAGGCGGATTCTGAATCCCATTTCTGGGTTACAGCGGTTTCCGAGAGGTCTGTGCTATTAAGTGTTCTCGTGGTTTCAGTAGATTGGAAGCATTATAATGAGACATATTAGATAGCCATGCCAAGAATTTATTCGTGCTATTTGATTGCTTCCATTTATATTTTTCCTATCGATTTGCGCTATTGTCTAGTTCAGGGGTAGTTTCATAAACCGTCGGCTTTCGTCTTCTATTTTTTTTGTCAACAATGCGTTCGTCTTCTATTTTGATAATATTTGTATTTTATCTTTGTATTTCATCTTTTTCTCCTCCGGGATGTTCGATCTGTGAACACGCCGGTTTTGTTTCAGGAAGGATTGCGATCCTTGCTTGCCTTGTGTATTTCACCCTTGAATTTCAATATAATCCACCATTGGAAAAAAGCAATTGATTCGAGGATGGATCGTGTTGATGGACAACAAACGCTCTTTTAATGCAGTTGATTTGAGGCTGGACTCAGAGATTTGTCAGAACACTTAAAACAAGCACCAAATCCAGCAATCCAAACAAGAACTAGGAAGTATGCCAACATCCAAATCAAATCAAGAAACATAAAGTTTGGAAATGACAAACTACTTTGAAAATGAAAACAAATACAAAACAAACGATCACCACCATCTTCTAATCTTCTTGAACCCCTGAAAAAGTTAACCGAAAAGACTAAAGTCACTAGACAGCCTGAACTGAGACATAAAAATATGAATAAGGATTGAAAATAAAATGAGAGCAGGAGCCAAGGTACCTTAGAGCCGATTCTTATCTTGGTCTTCTATTCTAGCTTAGGTTGTCCTAATGTCACTCTAAAAAAAAGATTAAAATATAATGTTAGATCATGAGACTAACAAATGTAAAACAATTTACAAAGAAATCATAACACGTTATCTTTCTCCAGCTTATCATGTAGCTCAATATCA
The DNA here is from genome assembly GCA_030180135.1 of Orychophragmus violaceus. NCBI lineage: Eukaryota > Viridiplantae > Streptophyta > Magnoliopsida > Brassicales > Brassicaceae > Orychophragmus > Orychophragmus violaceus. The sequence goes on from CM058238.1 coordinate 37,108,967, forward strand.
TCAAGCATTTGAGCATTGGTAGAGCCATGCATTTAGTCAATAAATATTCTCTCCCATGCACGAGTATCAAGAGAGTTTACTAGCTCCTCTTTTAGCAAATTGTCAAACTAAACAACCCTCCTTTTAGCCCATATTTCCTATCTACCATGTTTTATACCAAAAGGGGAAAGTTGACCTTTGATAAACCACCTTGGTTTTCTGTAATCCCATGGTTCCACCCCTGGCTCTGGTCGAGGGTCTGCCTGAGTAATGGTAAGTTGTTTCTCCGGTCTTCTCCTCATGGTGAACAAGTGTGTTCAACAGATCTTCGTTCTTCTTCAACACATGTAAGGACACTGTCGAAAACTTTCATACTCTCTTAGAAATGGTGATTTCTTTTCTGGTTATCTTCCACTTGCTATGAACTGTACTTACCTCTTGCTAAGATTCAGCAGTGAACTTTCATCTTGTGTGTTTGCACCAAGAAAGATCCTTCTCACCCTCGGGTGAAGAACTTTTCGAAATACTTAAAGAACAAAGCTTCCCCCACACATCAAAGCTCTAAGTTTTCAGACTCACTGTGAAGACAACCAGCATGAGTCGATGTGTCTCTAGTGAAGAAAAAGGGAAGAGAATTGCCTCCTCAAGAGAACCCCCAAGAGCGGCTAGAATTAGAGTCCCATCCCTTGATAGCTCATATCTCATCAGAAAGCATTCTCTCACTTTAGTTGGCAGAGTCACAACCCAAAAACTCAGCGAATGTGGTCTTTAATCCCATTCTTGGCAGAACACTGTAAGGTCTATATTCCTCCGGTGGGCGCAGATCTGGGTCAAGGCAAATTCCAGTTCATATTTGCTTCAGAGGATGGCCTTCAAAAAGTATTAGATAATAGACTCTACCATTTTTCTCACCGGATAATTATGATCAAGAGATGGGAACCTACAATGGACATGGATTTTACCTCACTCCTCCCCTTTTAGATTAATATCCAAGGTATCCCTTTTCTTCTTTGGTCAGAAGCTACACTACGTGGTATTGTTGATAACATATGACACTTTGAAGCCATGGATATCACTCTCAAAGAAGCTAAAGTCTGTGTCAACATCGACGGTCTAAAACCTCTTATCACTTCATCCATCATAGAATTTGAAAATAGAGAGAAAGTACAAGCAACTCTGGTCTATGAAAATCTAGAAAACCACTGTTTCATATGTCTCCTACTGAATCATGAATCAAAAGACTGCCCCTCAAGGACATCTTAGACAGGAAAGATGTTGGTCCCATCGGATAGAAAATATACCTCCATGCCTCATAAGCTGGATCACTTCAATCCTAGAAGTTCTAAAGCACAATCCTATGGAACATATGTCACCTCTTATATCTCCCTCAATAATAGTAGAAAGCCTTCAACTCCTTCTCACTTGGATCAAGCCCGATCATCCTATAACTATCACCATTCCCACGGAAGTGAGATGAGGAACAAGGAAATCTACAAGGATTCATACCCCCGCAGCTCTGTTCGATCTTACCATTCTCGAGACCACAAAGGAGCTAGTAACAGATATGAGCCTTATCATAGACGCTCCCCTGCTCACTATCAATGTACAATCCTCATCTCACCAAAATGGGGTGAATAAGTACCGTACTGCAGAACCTCTAAGACCTTCAAGTCATGATCCTCGTTATGCCTCATCTTCCTCAAGACACAGACTCTCCCCTATAGAAAAGGTTAATCCTCCGATGATTGCATCATCTGCAATACCACCTCAATATTTTGAGGAAGCGCTTGGAGAACGGAGAGAGGTCATGATACAATATGCAAGCTCCCATGATCCTTCTGATAGTGTAGTTAGAAAAAGAGATTTCGATTAGCTGAAGAAACTAGCCAATTCGAGGAAATAATTACTCAAATGATTCTAGCTAACCTGGCTTCGACCAATATAATCGAAAACTCGATCCATTCCCCGGTTCCAGAGAGAATACCGACACTTCAGAGACTAGGAACTTCTCCAGGGGATGAAGCCAGATTTGCTGAAACTCAATCTGACCAACTACCTATAAGGAAACCAGGCAAGCCCCTTGGTATAAGAAACAAAACATAGAGTGAAAAACAAAAGGCTCCAAGTGCAGTTCGTAAGAGAAAAGTTTCAGGAATCCTATCCTCACCTTGCAAGCTTCTACTGAAAGATACTATCCGCAACCCTGAGAAAGGTATTGATCCAAGCAGAACACTCAAGCCAGAGAACAAAATTTCATCATCCAGACCTCCAATCCTTGGACCCTCTTTGTCAAAGTAGCCTAGTCAGTCAAATGTTCCACGGAAGATGGATTGTTAAAATCCATCATCTCTTCTTCCTTAAAGATGGTATTCTGAAAATGTCAGGGGTTAGGGAATCCCCTGATAGTTCGTCGTTTCCGAGTAATGTCCAAAAGATTGAAGCCTGACATCATTCTCTCGGAGACAAAAAAATCTCGATGAGTTTGTCATCAACAATCTTAGGTCCCTGAATTTTGAGAACCACCATCTAGTTCCACTGGTCTCTCTAGAATCTGATGGACTCACTCTACTTTGGAAACAACACATTAACCTCGAGGTTGTTAGCTCTACAGCCAATTTCATCAATACAAAGATAATTTTTTAGGGAAATATCTTTTACTCTATCTTCATCTACGGAAACTTTAACCAAGTAGCTCAAAGGCAGTTATGGAGGAACCTAACTGATGTAGCTATGATTAGAGATGTCCCTTGTTTTCTATTTGGAGATTTCAATGATATACTTGATAACACTGAAAAAGAGGGAGGTATAGGGGCTCGTTTGGAGATTTTAGAGCCTTCCTATCCTAAAACAATTTATATGACTAACATCATATTGGAAATATGCTATCTTGGCGAGGGGTCAGAAATCAAATGACAGTTACATACAAAATCGAAAGAGATTTATATAATAGTGTGTGGGCTGACATTACCCAACACTAGTTGCGAATATCTGAGGCTGGAAGGGTCAGACCATAAACCTATTGTCTCTTACCTGGAACCTTCCAAGAGAAAAATAAAAAACATATTCAGGTATGACTGATGGGTCAGACATAAAGAGTAAATTAAAAAACTTCTTGGTCAAGTATGGAATGAGGAAAGCCAACTATATATCTGAAAGAAAATAGACAGAGTGATAAGGCCATTATTTCTTGGAATAAAGACAAACACTCTAACAGTCAAAAGAATAACGAGGTGATCAAACAAGATTTGTATATATCCTTAACCAATCCCATACCTAATATTGAGGAGATCACTCGGATAACTGAAGAGCTAAAGGCGCAATACAAAGCTGCTGAGGAATATTGGCACCAGCGCAAATGGTAGTTATGGCTCCAACTTTGGGACATAAACATTGGATACTTCTTTGATGCCACAAAAGGTAGAAAGACTATCAAAAAGTTTTCAGTGTTAGAAGATGATAATGGGACAAAAATTTATTCAGAGAAAAAAAATCTCAGAAACTATAGTTGAATACTATAGAAATTTGTTCCAAGCTCATGAAGTCAATTCTGATGAGATAAAAGCTATTGTATCCAGAGCTCTAAACCCGCTAATAACAACTGAAACTAATGAATCGCTTACCAAGGATCCTTCCACAGAGGAAATCAAAACATATATGTTCTCCATCCATCCTGACATGGCCTATGGGCCAGACGGATTCTCTTCGAGCTTCTTTCAGACCAATTGGGACATTGTGGGAGTAAACATTATCATATAGATCCAAAAAAATCCAGATCATGAATTATGCTACCAAATATGAATCATACCTATGTGAGATTGATTCCAAAAGTTACCTCTCCCAAGAAGCACTACAAGAAAAAGCTCTATTCTTAGCACACGAAAAACGCCATGGTATGTATATGATGGCGTTTTTGAAAATGCTATGTCTGCCCCAATTATAATAGGTAGGCCTGATACGATAGCGTTTTTGTACGTGCTATAATAATTTACATATATTATAGCATTGTTTGTTCATGCTATTATTTGGTTAACTTATCATAGGTTTAGTTTTGTTTGCCATTGAAATATATGTTATAGCTTTGTTTCAATGCCCTAATACTCTTAGTAATAGCATTAACATATCTTTTGTGTTAAAAGTTATAGCTCTTGTATTGTGCTATTTCAGAGGAAATCATAACATGTAGATATATGTCCTTATTTGTTGTGATGGCATTTTTATATTAATACGTATACTATTGCATATATGATCATTTTCCAAAACCTGTTTCGAAACACAAATTCATTACATACAAAATATCAAACATGTTTCATACCAACAACACATTACCAATCCGAAACATAAGTCAAGTCTTAACACACAACACATCATATAGTTTTAGTCAATGAAACTTGAAACATGATAAGCTTTAACACAATATGACTTTCTCCTTTGGCCATGCAATGGATGAACCAATTGCATCTCCCATGCACTCGATTTCAGACGAAGGCCTCCAAACTGCTGAACCACCGACCTTCACTATATCAACCCAAACTCTAACTGCATTAGGCCCCAAAGGAACAAAATGAACCTTTTGGTATGGATTGTCTGAAGCCCAACGTCCCTCAGCAACCACCTGTTTCTTCCAAGCAATTGACAACAGCCTGCACTTCTGATTTTCCTTACCAGTTTCATTTGGACCAAGACGCTACAACAAAAGAAAGACAAACCAAGGTTCTCATTATCCTGGAATACACAAACTCTAACAGCAAATTCACTTCAAGGATTAAAAAAATTACCTGAGATCTTCTAAGAGGGGAGTGGACTGCCTGTGGTTTCTTAGGACTAGGCTTTGGAGAAATCTTTTTGGGAGATGTCTGTGTTGGTGATGCATTACTTGGCCCATCTGTTGCAGTTTTCTGCGTAGGAAATGCTGATGCTGCTTTCGCACTTGATGTCTTCGCAGCTGAAGCTTGCTTCTGTTGAGGAGATCTCTGAAATGTAGAGTTATCATCTTGAAACACACACTTATTTGCAGGCCATGCTACAAAAGTCTTCAAAGAGTCTCGAATGTAGGTCATCTCTGTTGTTGGCCTCCATAGGAAAGTGTCTGGTTCACGTACCACATCAACAAACACTTTCACTGCATTGGGTCCAAGAGGAACACCATTCACCAATGCTTTTGGTTCCTCACACTGCCACCGTCCTTCCGCAATTACCTCATCATTGCCACACCAATTCAGAAGTTTGCATTTGTTCACAGAATTGGGTGTTGGGCTCTATTAGAAACATGCATAAAACATTTTGAATCTGTCAAGTTTAACATTCCAGCAGATATCAACAAAGCAAATAAATAACACATTGTTCTAAAGAAGAAGCATTACCATAAGAGGAATGTCATCTGAAAGGAGTCCATGGTCTAGAACGACGCAATTACTTGCAGGCCATGCAATCATTGTTGGGAATGTCCTGAAATCTACCGTACTATCTCTAGAAAGTATGATAAGTGTCGAGATCAGACATAAGTCATAAATACTGGGTGATCATGATGGCTTGCTAGAGTCCGCTCTTGATCTATAAGTTTAAGACTTATTACCAGTATTGTATGATCCCAAAGGGTCACACACCATAGCTAATGGGAAAGTTAAATGGAATTAATACGGTAAGATGCAATGGCATTTATTGTATTGGATCAGAGTTTTGGGCCAGACAAATACAGGCTTTTGTCTGATTTGTATTTTGGGCCCAAAAGATTAATGAGCCATTAGTCTAATGACTTGGGCCCATTAATGAGATATAAGAGAGTTAGAAAGCCCTAAAGGAAACAAGCACTCTAGCTACTTTTTCAATTTGGCGTCATCTCTCTCTCTCTCTCTTCATCTCTCTCTCTGATTCTTCCAGCTCTTTGGTCTAGCAGCCGTCCCGTGCTTGTAAGAGTGTGGATACTCAAGGAGGAATAGGTGATCCATCTGTTCTAGCTGATCTTGTCATTACCGTCAACCCGCTGTGCAAATCAAAAGGTAATGTCACAGGTTTGGTTTATGATTCATTCATCAAGAACCTAGATCTGTTTAAGGATTTGTGTTAGGTTGAAACAGAGAATTGAACCTTGAAAAACAACTAATAATCCTTCAGTGGTATCAGAGCCTGGTTATTAGGTTTCTTGTTAAATTGGATCATATGAAAATTCATTGATTGATTTTGAATGTGCAAAAATCAGATGCTAATGAATTTTGTTATTATCGATTTGTGATCAAAAGAAAGTAACTCACGAGCGTTAAGCGTTGAGTGAATTTTATCGATTTGATAGGTTGGTTAATGATTTATGAATCGTTTTTTTTTTGTCTTACATGAACACGATCGAATTGTTAAATGGAACTGATCTATAAAATCGTGATCGCCACATGATGTTGTTATTAGTTTAATTATTAAACCCTAGCCGCTTTGATGATATGTTGCTAATTCGTTGCTTTGTCTATGTAGTGGCTACTATCAAAAGTGTTTAATAATTGAATTGATTTCCAATTATTGAATTGGAAAAGTTAAGAGGACAAAAACGTTTTTGTCTTATGTGAACAAGCAATTATCAATATTGTGAGCATGTGATCGTGAATTGTATTAGTGAATTGATAATTAATTTGATCATGTGCGTGATTATATACAATATACAATGGTATATTATATAATATACAATGGTATATAGAATATATAATATATATTGGTATATTATATAAATCATCATTAATTAATTAATTAATGTATGGTAAAGGCGTTAACCCAAATCGCGGTTTACCAGAAATAATTTTATTTCTGGTTAAATCGGATTTAAATTCAAAAAAATTGAATTTTAACCTAAACCGAAGGCTGGTCTAAGTTTGATTTGGTTGGACCAAATAATTTAGAGCTGGTCTGGTTTAGTAAATAACCGATGGTTTTGATAGTTAATTTGGTCTTGGACCAGAATTAATAAACCGGATCGGTTATGTCAAATTATTGGGCCAGCTGGAATTCTATGGTCTTGGGCCAAGAATTGGGCCTATAATTTGTGACCCAACCCGAAAATATTTATAAAATATTAAATTAGAAATTTCTATTTTTAGAATATTTCTAAATTTAGAAAGTTTCTAAAATAAGAAAGTTTCCCAAAATAGTAATATTCTATTTTTGGAAATAAAACTTAAAAATCCTCAAAAACAATATCAAGCTTGGATGTCTTTCCAATCTTGTCAGCTACTTAACGCTTATTTGATTACAGACATGGCTTACAGTGTGAGGTGTCTGTTTTCGCGTAAGTAAAGTAGTATATAGTCACTAATTTCATTGGGAGTCCCAGATTTTAGTGATTATTTGGCTGTAAGAGATTGGTTTCCTTGACTGGGCCATCGGGAGTCCCGGGCCTTGAGACATCTGGTGAATTTGGGCCTCGGGCCCAATTCACAACCGAGAGTTATTGGTTATAACTAGCTGTGTGTATGCTTACCAAGTATAGCTAATTCTGGGTGACGGCCAGTGGCCCACTTTGGATTTAGCTAAACATGGGTCTCGGAATCATTGTATTCTTATGAGGTTAAACAAAGAAAATTTGAATACAATGCGAGTTTTCTTATAAGTTGTTAAGATTACTCTTTTATGAACTTAATAACTAAAACTCTATTTATCTCTAAATTTCAGCTATGACAAGCACAAACAATCAAAACACTTTCTCGATCCGGTATGTCCTTGAGATGGACAAACTGAACGGATCAAATTTCTTGACTTGGTCGCGGAACCTGAGGCTAGTTCTCAGGCATGAGAGAAAGGACTATGTCCTTGAGAAAGCTCTCCCCGAGAGGATCGGATCCAAAGCCAGTCATGCAGTATATAATGCTTGGAATAAGCATTATAATGATTCGGTAGATGTGCGTGGTCTGATATTGGCTACCATGGACTCAGATTTGCGGAAGCAATATGAGAACATGGAGTCGCCAATAGAGATGATCAGCAGCCTGAAATTGAAATTTCAGGAGCAGGTAAGAGTGGAGAGATACCAGTTGGTTAAATCTCTCACTAGCTGCAAGCTACAGATGGATCATCCAGTAAGTCCTCATATCAGTAAAATGATGGGTTACATTGATAACCTGAGGAAACTGGATTATCCAGTTAGCCAAGAATTGGCAACTGATATCATTCTGCAGTCACTGCCGTCAAGCTATGATGAGTTCGTAAGGGACTATATCAAGAAAGGCTTAACGAAGACGTTGACTGAACTGCATGACATGCTCAAAACAGTTGAGCCAAACGTGAAGAGCACCCTGTACAATCTCATGAAGGAGAAGGGTAGGTTTACCAAACCTAAAGCTGACAAGGGTGAAGACAAAGTTGTCCAGATTTTGAATCATGGCAAACGTGTGTCTTCTGAGCCCGAGTCAGATACCTCTTACGTTGGTAAGTGCTGCTACTGTAAAGAGACTGGGCATTGGAAGAGAGATTGCATTAAATTCATGGAAGATTATGAGGAGTTGAAGTTGATGTATGAAACTACTTCCTCAGGTATTCATGTTATTACTTCAAGTTATACCTTATAGGTATTGGATACTGGTTGTGGCACTGATATTTGTTATAATATGCAGAGCCTGAGCAACAGTAGAACGTTGAAGGAAGGGCAAGTGGAACTGCGTGTCTGGAAGGAGCTTGGGATGCTGCCTCAGCCATAGGGTTTTCACTTGTAGATGCTTTTGAGGCTTGGTTTTATTAAGTAATTGCTACAATGTACCTGCTTTAAGCAGAGTTGTCTTTCATTTTCTTGTAAGAATTTGAATGTTTTTCATTTTGATAAAAGACTAGTTTGTTCTTTTGATCTTAATGAAATATTAATTGTAGCACCCTATTCAAGGAATGGGTTTTATATCTTAAACCATAGAGTGCCTAAAATATAACATAAATACCGCAATTGGTTTAAATCTGATGAATTAAACCTGATTTTTCTTGGCATAAATGTTTTGGTCACATAGAGTAAGTCAGATTCAGAAACCCCATAGTTATGGACTTTTGGGCTCATTTGAATGGATATCTTATGAGACTTGAATTCTGCTTACTAGACCAAAAGACAAAGGGCCCATCTTAGCCGAGCTAGAGAAAGGCCCAAAGGCTTATTGGAGATTGAACATACTCATGTATGTGGTCCGATGAGCAGTAATGCCAGAGAAAATTTCCTGTACTTCATTGTCTCTACTGATTACTTCAGTGAGTGTGACTGTGTTCATTTGATGAGACACAAGTCAGAATTCTTTGACATGCTCGAAAGAGTTCCAGAATGAAGTATAGAATCTGAATGACAGAAGTATTAAGACTCTGGATTAGATCACGAGTGAGAATACTTAAGTCATTGATTGTGTGATCATCTGAATGAGTGTGAAGTCGTTTCACAGCTCATTTCTCCTGAAAACCTAGAGGTGTTTCTGTGAGAATGAATCAGATCTTATTAGAAATGATTAAAGATGAGTCACACGAATCTTCCATGATATTCTTTAAGAATAACGCTCTAGAAATATCTAAGTTTACGCTGAAATAGTTCCACCAATATCAGTTGAAAGACACCACGTAAATGTGGATTGGAATCGATCCAAATTTGTCTTTACTGAGTATTTGTAGTTGTGCTACTTCGCTGGTTGTCCTAGGGAAACCAAGGCTTGTTACTTTTACGTCCATTCTGTTTTCTAAGAAGGGAAGTTACTTTCCAAGAAGAACAGTGGGAGTAAAAGTATAACTCGAAGAAATTCGAGAAATACAGGAGGCTGCTCAACCTGTTGAGGGAGAGCAACGGATGGATTTACAGATTTCTGTAGAATCTACACCTGTAGAGCCTGAAGTTCGCAGATATGAATGAATCAGTCACTAATTCGAGAGTGATTTCTCGTCATTAGTTGAACCTGATGATCATTGAAAGTTCGCATGATCTGATGATCATTGAAAGCGACGAATCTGCGAAATTCAAAGAAGCGAAAGTGAGCCCGGACTCCGAAAGGTTATACTGTACGTAAGTTAGCTTCATCGATCCATTCATGGATGGAAGCAAACATGAGTTGGAATCTTCGTTCTGTTAAAGTAGTCAAGGTTTTGACTTGAACATGAACGAAGTGAAACTGTGCGTTTACTAAAAGATAAGTGGGAGCAATATTGCATTTCTCATAGTGTATGTCGATGACATACTGATTCTCGAAAATAACGTTCCAATGCTGCAGTCGGTAAAGGACTGGCTTGGGAGTTGGTTTAATGAATGACATGGATAAAGCCACATGGATATAGATCCAAAAGAGCTGGTAGGACAAAGTCAGGATTCTTAAATTGACAAAGTCCTACACGTAATCAGCAATCCAAGAAGGGTTTTATGCCAATGACACATGGCATTACGTTAAGCAAGATACAGTGTCCTAAGATATCTGCTGAGCTTGAAAGCATGGATAGGATTCCATATGCGACGGCAATTGGATCTATCATGTATGCCATGACACGTACTTGTTTTGATGTTGCTTTAATGTTAAGCAAGACAAGTAAAGACCAGTCAAATCCAGCTAAGAATCACTGGATTGCCGTAAAGAATATCCTAAAGTATTTGAGGAATACTAAGGATAAGTTCTTGATTTACGGAGAAAGTGAGGTGCTACAAGTCGATAGAGTCTGAAAGGCAATTTTCCAATAGACAAAGATAATTCCTGGTCACAGTCCGGCTATATCTTGTGTCTAACTGGCGGTGCAAGGCACTGTTGCTGACTCCATGACTTAAGCTGAACATTTCGCAGCTTGAGAAGCGGCGAAAGAGGTTGTTTGGATAGAAGAGTTCATCACTGAACTTGATGTGATTCACAGCATAGATGAGCCTAGCTGCACATCAGAGGTCCAAACACCTTGAGGGTAGGTATAACCTATTCCATGAGATAAATGACATAGGTGTTAAGTAGATAAGCAAGTTTCATCGAATGAGAACGTTGCTAATCTATTAACGAAGCCACTCCTTATGCCTAAGCACGAGTCGCGGACTGTAGCTGTAGGATGAGTGAAATTAAGATGTAGTCTTAATTTCAGTGGGAGTTTGTAAAGGGCTTTACTTAGTTGTTTTGAAAGGTTCATGTAAACATAATATTTTATGTTTATGAAATCTAATGATTTCTGGATTATTTTAACTGTGATATAAATAATCGTTCCAAAATGATTCATGTCACTATATATGGGCCATCGAAGTACATGAGTAGACTTGATCCTGAAACCCCATATTTAACGAAGTGACATAAATCATAGTGTCCATAGTCGAAGGTTGTTGAAATTGGAACAACAACAACCTGTTGAGACTAGATTGTGTTGAGACTTATGACCAGGTTTCGAGGGGTCATAGATGTGCGGCATCAAAGTCGACACATAGGTATATGTAGGGGAGCATATGACCGGACATGGCCCGCAAGATGAGAACTCTGCAAGATATTAATATCTGTGTCATAAGAAGTTCTCATATACGACTATAGAGTATAGTCCTTAGACCTGAGTTCGCATGCATGTGGCTGCACATGTAGTAATGCGCTTTGATCATTGTCTAACGCTGTTTCGTAACTGGGAGCTATACGGACCTTGGTTGGGTGTATTATGAATTGTGTAGTTCATAGTGATGGAACAAGACGGGATTTGTCCCTGCCGTTTAACGGAGGTAATATCTCTAGGCCAATCGGAGATTTGATAGCTGGTAAGAGAATGGCCATTCCCAAACGGACTTGCCCAAGTCGTTTGCATTGTCAGTATCAAATCTGGTCCGATAAACATGGTCTGGCTATATAAGGATGACACGCATCTTGCCTTATGCCAGATCGAGATATTGAGACAAAAGGATTAGGGAATGTAGGATTCCAGTACAATCGGAAGATTGTTGGGAATGTCCTTTGTAGGATTCCAGTACAAGTGGGAGATTGTTGGGAATGTCCTGAAATCTACCGTACTATCTCTAGAAAGTATGATAAGTGTCGAGATCAGACATAAGTCATAAATACTGGGTGATCATGATGGCTTGCTAGAGTCCGCTCTTGATCTATAAGTTTAAGACTTATTACCAGTATTGTATGATCCCAAAGGGTCACACACCATAGCTAATGGGAAAGTTAAATGGAATTAATACGGTAAGATGCAATGGCATTTATTGTATTGGATCAGAGTTTTGGGCCAGACAAATACAGGCTTTTGTCTGATTTGTATTTTGGGCCCAAAAGATTAATGAGCCATTAGTCTAATGACTTGGGCCCATTAATGAGATATAAGAGAGTTAGAAAGCCCTAAAGGAAACAAGCACTCTAGCTACTTTTTCAATTTGGCGTCATCTCTCTCTCTCTCTCTTCATCTCTCTCTCTGATTCTTCCAGCTCTTTGGTCTAGCAGCCGTCCCGTGCTTGTAAGAGTGTGGATACTCAAGGAGGAATAGGTGATCCATCTGTTCTAGCTGATCTTGTCATTACCGTCAACCCGCTGTGCAAATCAAAAGGTAATGTCACAGGTTTGGTTTATGATTCATTCATCAAGAACCTAGATCTGTTTAAATCATCTCCCCAACGGCTTGCTCAACATTATACATCTCGGGTGCAGGTCTCCAGAGAAAGGCATCTAACTTGAGTGCAGTGTCCACAAACACTTTAACTGCTAGAGGGCCTAATGGGATGCCATTTATATCATCCTCTGGATCAGTCGACAAAACTCTTCCCTCAGCGACGTTCGCATCAGAACCAGACCAGTCTACCAACACACACCTAGGATGTGCACGTTTGTTAACACTCTGCAAATTGTTCAATTGGAAAATGTCAGACATATACATTTCAAAAACATCATGAATAAACATAATGTATTGTTGACTTACTTTGGCTCTAGCAGCAGCTGAATTTTCTCCCATTTCAGGTTCCTTGCACTGAGACAGAGTAACATAGTCAATATGTAAAATTAACATTCATCTTATCAAAACATAGTCCAAGTTATGCCTTACATGTTTAAACTTCGCAAGTTCATCTTCCAACTCCTTCACTTTGTGTTGCAATCGATTTTGTTTCTCTTCCATATCAGCCATAAAATGTTTCTTAATCTCAAAATAATGTAACTTGGTCTTCCCTATGTTTCTGCCCATAGCCCTCAAACGGCCCGGATTATCAGGTCCTAATAGTTGGGAAAGCTGGTCCATACTAGGGTCAGTTGAATTTGCTGGGCCATGCTCATTGTCAATGATCTCAGCTGCCTTTTTCTGCAAATGAGTAATGTCAGTAATCAGATGCTAAAACTGGAAAACAGACAAGGAACTAAGTGTATTGACTGGTGTACTTACAAACTTCTCTGCTGCAATTGTATTGACTGGTGTACCATTTTTTTTGGTACGTGACTTGATCCACACCTTCAGCCTAATCACTTGACTTGTCTCTCCACTTTCTCTTTTCTGTAAAAATACAAGTCATGATTGATACAAGCCATTACACTCAATTGTAGTATTAGCAGAAATAACTAAATGGTTTGTACTGTTGGAATTATGTCCAGTAATCTCTGTACTGTCTCTAGAAAGTAAGAGTATGTCAATGATCAGACATAAGTCATATAATACTGGGGGTCATGATGGCTTGCTAGAGTCCGCTCATGATCTATAAGTCTTGGACTTATTGCCTTTATTATATGATCTCATATGGGTCACACGCCTAAGCTAACGGGAAAATATGAAGGAACGGTTTAGCAGAAGTACGGTAAAAGTGCTAGGCATTTACTGTACTAAGAGAGACTAAAGGGCCTGATTAAATCCAAGGATTTAATCAGAATGGGAATTGGGCCCAACAAGACTGGACAAGGGTTTTTAATTAAAATCTTGCCCTAGCTCTTTTTCCCTAAGCCATTTTTTTTGCGCCTCCTCTCTCTTGGTCTAGCAGCCTCTCTTCCCGAAGTGTGCGTGTGTGAGCCTTTGGAGGAACAACCTCTTGGTGGTTCTGCTGATCTCTGACCCGTACCTCCATTCCGCTGCATAAACAAGGTAACAGGTGAGATCTATTATGTTTCTAATCAAGAGAACCTAGATCTGCATGTTTAGTAGGATGAATCAATCTAAGAATTGAATCAGGAGACACTAAACGATCCAACAGTGGTATCAGAGCCATTGGTTCTGTGGTTTTTCTTGTTTAGAATCATGTTTAGGATTGTTTAAAGAGGTGTTTTTGAATCAATCTACTGATAAGAGAAAACACTTAAGAAACAAAGAATTAAAACCTAAACAAACAAGAAATCGCATGATCCAATCTATATGAATTGGTTGCGTCGGAGTGTGGTCGAACCGCACGTCCGGATCGTGAGACGCACGGACCGATCGTTGGATCGCGTCGCGTGGTCGAGCCGATCACAAGCGCTGGACCGATCGATCGTGTGGATCGGATCGAACGGTCGGACGATCGCGTGAGGCACTCGGCCGTCCCGATCGCGAGCCTGCTCCGTCCCGATCGCGTCTCGGCCAGCACCGTCCCGCGACCCGAGCCGTCCCGTCCTGCTGTCGTCCGAGCATCGTCGCGTGATCGGGATGGACCGATCTCGGATCGCGTCCCGTCCCGTTTCGTGCGGCTGGCCGATGTCTCGTCTCGATTGCGGCTAGGTCACGACCGTGATCGGTTCGTGACCAATCGGTTCAGTTCGGTTAATGGTTCGGTTTAATTTTATTAAAAAAATTAATCGTCACGGTTTAATAAACAGACTTAATAAATTTATTAAGTTCTGGTTAAACCGGGATAAGAAATCCAAAGTCGAAAAATTGGATTTTGTGCCTAAACCAGTGATTTTCTAATTTGATTTGGTTGGACCAAATAAATTGAGAAAATCCGGTTTAGTAAATAACCGGTTGACAATTGTGGTCATCGTAGTAATTAATTTTGGTTAAGACCAATTTTAATGGACCAGACCGGTTATGTCATTTAATTGGGCAATTGGGTTATGTCTTGGACATGAACCAATTCTTGGGCCTCGGGCCAAGAAGTTAAAACAATTGGGCCAATTATTTGAGTCTTTTCTTCAGAATTAATTTAAAATTTATTTTTATAAAATTATAAAATCGATTTTTAAATTAATAAGTTTCCAAAATTTTGAAATTAGAAAGTTTCTTAAATTAGAAGTTTCTAGATTTGCATGTTTTGGATTTTAGGAAATTTCTATATTTAGAAAGTTTCCAATTTTAGGAAGTTTCCATTTTTAGAAAGTTTCCAATTTTAGAAAGTTTCCAATTTTAGGAACTTTCCATTTTTAGAAAGTTTCCAAAATTAGTAGGTTTCCCAAAAAGGAAAGTTTCCCAAAATAGTAATCTTCTATTTTGGGATAAAATTTTAATAAACCTACGAACCTCAAATAATATCAAGCGTTGGATGTCTTGTCCAGTCTATGTCAGCTGTCGAAGCCCATTCAATTGTACTCATGGCCTTACAGTGTGAGGGTGTCTACTTTTGCGTGGGTAAGACGGTTTGTGATTCATAAATGTCATTGAGAGTCCCAGACGTTAATGATTACATGACTGTATAGTCTGGTTTTCTTGACTAGGCCATCGGGAGTCCCGGGCCTTGAGACATCAGAGTGGATTGGGCCTCGGGCCCAGATTCACAACCAAGAGTTATATCACGGATATAATTAGCCGAGATAGGGCTTACCGATATAAGCTAAGGTTGGGTGACGGCCAGTGGCCCACTTTGATCTTAGTTATATGTGGATCTTGGAATCATTATATTCTATTGAGGGTAACTGATGTTATTGAATATAATGCGAGATTAATCATATTAAGTATAATGCGAGATTAATCATATTAAGTATAATGCGAGATTAATCATATTGAACATATTAACTAAAATCCTTTTATCTTAATTTTCTGTTATGACTAGCACAAACAATCAAAACACTTTCTCGATCCGGTCTGTCCTTGAGATGGACAAGCTGAACGGATCAAATTTCTTGACTTGGTCGCGGAACCTGAGGCTAGTCCTCAGGCAGGAGAGAAAGGACTATGTCCTTGAGAGAGCTCTCCCCGTGAGGATCGGGTCCAATGCTTCTCATGCAGTATATAATGCTTGGAATAAGCATTATAATGATACGGTAGATGTGCGTGGTCTGATATTGGCTACCATGGACTCAGATTTGTTGAAGCAATATGAGAACATGGAGTCGCCAATAGAGATGATCAGCAGCCTGAAATTGAAATTTCAGGAGCAGATAAGAGTGGAGAGATACCAGTTGGTTAAGTCTCTCACTAGCTGCAAGCTACCAGATGATCATCCAGTGAGTCCTCATGTCAGTAAAATGATGGGTTACATTGATAACCTGAGGAAACTGGATTATCCAGTTAGCCAAGAATTGGCAACTGAGATCATTCTGCAGTCACTGCCGTCAAGCTATGATAAGTTCAGAAGGAACTATATCAAGAAAGGCTTAACGAAGACGCTGACTGAACTGCATGATATGCTCAAGACAGTTAAGCCAAACGTGAAGAGTGCCCAGTATAATCTCATAATAGAGAAGGGTGGGTTTATTAAACCTAGTACTGACAAGGGCGAAGACAAAGTTGTCCAGATTTTGAATCATGGCAAGCGTGTGTCTTCTGAGCCCAAGTCAGATACCTCTTACGTTGGTAAGTGCTGCTACTGTAAAGAGACAGGGCATTGGAAGAGAGATTGCATTAAATTCATGGAAGATGATGAGGAGTTGAAGTTGATGTATGAGACTACTTCCTCAGGTATTCATGTTATTACTTCAAGTTCTACCTTATAGGTATTGGATACTGGTTGTGGCACTGATATTTGTGATAATATGCAGAGCCTAAGCAACAGTAGAATGTTGAAGGAAGGACAAGTGGATCTACATGTCTGGAAGGAGCTATGGACGCTGCCTCAGCCGTAGGATTTTCACTTGTAGATGCCTTCGAGGCTTGGTTTTATTAAGTAATTGCTACAATGTACCTGCTTTAAGCAGAGTTGTTTCATTTTCTTGTAAGAATTTGAATGTTTTTTCATTTTGATAAAAGACAAGTTTTGTTCTTTTGATCTTAATGAAATATTAATTGTAGCACCCTATTCAAGGAATGGGTTTTATATCTTAAACCAAAGAGTGCCTAAATGTAACATAAATACCGAATTGGTTTAAATCTGATGAATTAAACCTGATTTTTCTTGGCATAAAAGTCTTGGTCACATAGAGTAAGTCGGATTCTGAAATCCCATAGTTATGCACTATTGGGCTCATTTGATCGGATATCTTATGAGACTTGAATTCTGTTTACTGGACCAAAAGACAAAGGGGCTTATCTTAGCCAAGCTAGAGAAAGGCCCAAAGGCTTATTGGAGATTGAACATACTCATGTATGTGGTCCGATGAGCAGTAATGCCAGAGAAAAATTTCCTGTACTTCATTGTCTCTACTGATTACTTCAGTAAGTAAGACTGTGTTCATTTGATGAGACACAAGTCGGAATTCTTTGATATGTTCGAAAGAGTTCCAGAATGAGGTATAGAATCTTAGTGACAGAAGTATTAAGACTCTTGATTAGATCACGAGTGAGAATACTTAAGTCATTGATGGTGTGATCATCTGATTGAGTGTGAAGTCGTTTCACAGCTCATTTCTCCTGAAAACCTGGAGGTGTTTCTATGAGAAAGAATCAGATCTTATCAGAAATGATTAAAGATGAGTCACACGAATCTTCCATGATATTTTTAAGAATAACGCTCTAGAAATATCTAAGTTTACGCTGAAATAGTTCTACCAATATCAGTTGAAAGACACCACATAAATGTGGATTGGAATCGATCCAAATTCGTCTTTACTGAGTATTTGTAGTTGTGCTACTTCGCTGGTTGTCCTAGGGAAACCAAGGCTTGTTACTTTTACGTCCATTTTCTAAGAAGGGAAGTTACTTTCCAAGAAGAACAGTGGGAGTAAAAGTATGACTCGAAGAAATTCGAGAAATACAGGAGGCTGCTCAACCTGTTGAGGGAGAGCAACGGATGGATTTACAGATTTCTGTAGAATCTACACCTGTAGAGCCTGAAGTTCGCAGATATGAATGAATCAGTCACTAATCCGAGAGTGATTTCTCGTCATTAGTTGAACCTGATGATCATTGAAAGTTCGCATGATCTGATGATCATTGAAAGCGGCGAATCTGCGAAATTCAAAGAAGCGAAAGTGAGCCCGAACTCCGGAAAAAAAATTACATTTAGTGTAAGTTAGCTTCATAGATCCATTCATGGATGGAAGCAAACATATCGGAGTTGGAATCTTCGTTCTGTTGAAGTAGTCAAAGTTTTGACTTGAACAGGAACGAAATGGAACTATGCGTTTACTAATAGATAAGTGGGAGCGATGTTGCATTTCTCATATTGTATGTCGATGACATACTGATTCTTGGAAATAACGTCCCAATGCTGCAGTCGGTAAAGGACTGGTTTGGGAGTTGGTTTTATGATTGACGTGGGTAAAGCCACGTAGTTCTTGGATTTTGGATCTAAAGATAGAGATCCAAAAGACTGGTAGGACAAAGTCAGGATTCTTAAATTGACAAAGTCCTACACGTTTTCAGCATTCCAAGAAGGGTTTTATGCCAATGTCACATGGCAATACGTTAAGCAAGAAGCAGTGTCCTACGATATCTGCTGAGCTTGAAAGCATGGATAGGATTCCATATGCGTCGGCAATTGGATCTATCATGTATGCCATGAAACATACTTGTTTGATGTTGTTTTAATGTTAAGCAAGACAAGTAAAGACCAGTCAAATCCAGCAAAGAATCACTGGATTGCCGTAAAGAATATCCTAAAGTATTCAAAGAATACTAAGAAAAATTCTTGATTTACGGAGAAAGTGAGGTGCTATAAGTCGATAGAGTCTGAAAGGCAAGTTTCCAACGGACAAAGATGATTTCCGGTCACAGTCCGGTTATATCTTGTGTCTATCTGGCGGTGCAAGGCACTGTTGCTGACTCCATGACTTAAGCTGAACATTTCGCAGCTTGGGAAGCGGCGAAAGAGGTTGTTTGGAAAGAAGAGTTCGTCACTGAACTTGATGTGATTCCCAGCATAGATGAGACTAGCTGCACATCAGAGGTCCAAACACCTTGAGAGTAGGTATAACCTATTCCGTGAGATAAATGACATAGATGTTAAGTAGATCAGCAAGTTTCAACGAATGAGAACGTTGCTAATCTATTAACGAAGCCACTCCTTAGGCCTAAGCACGAGTCGCGGACTGTTGCTGTAGGATAAGTGAAATTAAGATGTAGTCTTAATTTCAGTGGGAGTTAGTAAAGGGCTTTATTTAGTTATTGATATGTTCTTGTAAAACATTTTATGATGTTTAATGAAATTATTATTTCAAGATTATTTTAACTGTGATGAAATAATCGTTCCAAAATGATATGAACCATTTTATAGGTCATCGAAGTAAGTGACTTGATCTTGAGTTATCAAAGTCATTTAGCTTGATCATGAGACCCTATATTTGATAGATGGCTTATATCATCCAGTCCCTAGTCGAAGGTTGTTGAAATTGGATTACCAACAACCGTGTGAGACTAGATTGGTATGTGACTTATGACAAAGTCTCAGTGTGTCATAGATGCGCGGCATCAAAGTCAGTACATAGGTGTATGTTGGGTACATACGACCGGACATGACCCGATTATAAGAACTCTTCAGGATATTTATATCTGTGTCATAAGAGATTCTTACTACGACTATAGAGTATAGTCCTTAGACCTGAGTTCGCATGCATGTGACTGCACATGAACTAATGCGCTTTGATCATTGTCTAATGCTGTCGTTAAGCGATAGTTATAAGGACCTTGATTGGGTGTATTATGAAATGAGTAGTTTACAGTGATGGAACAAGACGGGATTTGTCCCTCCAATATAAATGGAGTGAATATCTCTAGGCCAATCGGAGATTTGAATACTGGAAAATGCATGGCCATGCTCAAACGGACTTTCCCGAGTCGTTTGGATTGTCAGTATCAAATCAGAGTCCGATGAACAAGATTAGGCTTTATAAGGATGACACTAATCTTGCCTTATGACTAATCGA
Organism: Orychophragmus violaceus; assembly: GCA_030180135.1. Lineage (NCBI taxonomy): Eukaryota > Viridiplantae > Streptophyta > Magnoliopsida > Brassicales > Brassicaceae > Orychophragmus > Orychophragmus violaceus. The sequence continues at coordinate 37,128,994 of CM058238.1, forward strand.
GATATTGTGACAAAAGGATTATGAATACAGAGATTCCAGTTCAAGTGGGAGATTGTTGGAATTATGTCCAGTAATCTCTGTACTGTCTCTAGAAAGTAAGAGTATGTCAATGATCAGACATAAGTCATATAATACTGGGGGTCATGATGGCTTGCTAGAGTCCGCTCATGATCTATAAGTCTTGGACTTATTGCCTTTATTATATGATCACATATGGGTCACACGCCTAAGCTAACGGAAAAATATGAAGGAACGGTTTAGCAGAAGTACGGTAAAAGTGCTAGGCATTTACTGTACTAAGAGAGACTAAAGGGCCTGATTAAATCCAAGGGATTTAATCAGAATGGGAATTGGGCCCAAAAGGCCCAACAAGACTGGACAAGGGTTTTTAATTAAAATCTTGCCCTAGCTCTTTTTCCCTAAGCCATTTTTTTTGCGCCTCCTCTCTCTTGGTCTAGCAGCCTCTCTTCCCGAAGTGTGCGTGTGTGAGCCTTTGGAGGAACAACCTCTTGGTGGTTCTGCTGATCTCTGACCCGTACCTCCATTCCGCTGCATAAACAAGGTAACAGGTGAGATCTATTATGTTTCTAATCAAGAGAACCTAGATCTGCATGTTTAGTAGGATGAATCAATCTAAGAATTGAATCAGGAGACACTAAACGATCCAACATGTACCATGTCTTCAGCTAGTCTGACCATCCCTCTACGGCTACAAGTGTGAGGTATTTGCTTCTTCCTCCTTTCTTTGTAGGAATCACTTACAACCTGTCACCATCATATTAGCAAGATATTACTGAATATGGAAACTCATGTGTATTGCAAGACAATACCTTAAAGGTTGAGCTGGTCTTTTGTTTGACAAACTTGCGCCAATCTGTTGGTGTGACATTCTTCGGTATAAGTTTCATCCTCTCTTGGTTAGTAGTAGCTTTACATCTCAACTGTGTGACTAGTCGTGATTTAGAAGCCCTCCACAGACATCCCATTTGCTTCAAAGTTGCAGTCTTTTGGTACTCTTCATCGAGTTCAAACCTAGCCTGTATTCAAACGCCAACAAAACACAAAGCTTACAATCAAACATTCATAAACAAAAAGACACATAGGCTAATTAAAAAGGAAAAGTTTACCTGAACAGATTTCCACAGAACAATTTTCACTTCCTCACTGAGTTTTCTCCAATCTTCAACTGTGACAGGAACATGTTCTCGAACTAAAGGACCAAGATATGATGATAATTTCACTGATCCCACACCAACAGGATCGCCCATATCAGTGAACTCAACTCTCTCTCTAAAATTTGGATCCTTGGCTATGTTCTTCATCTTTGTTGGTCCTCTGTGTTTCTTACGCTTTGGTTGATCTCCAGTTGCAGGCTGGTCACACATCTCCATCTCACCTTCAAGCTCTTCATCTACGACTGGTTCCTCATCTTCTCCTTCTTTCTCATTTTGTGTTTCTTCATTGAGTCCTCCCATCCCGTCATCATGGTTTTCTTGTTCAGATTGTGCTGCCTGTGTTGCTCCTTCATCTGCCTGAGCTTGTTCTTCATCATGCTGATGCTCATCATCCTTTGGTTCTTCCGCAACATCCTGAGCCTGTTCTTCTGGCTGTTGTTCCCCTTCGGTTTGTGTTTGGTAATACACAACTCCCAAATGTTCCACCTCGTCTGTATCTCCTTTGGCCGGCACCTCCTTAGTGACTTTCTGGTTTTTCCTTTGTGCAATGTGTTTCTTGCGTACCATGTTAGCTCACCTGAAACAAACAACATAATTAATTAGTACACTGTCAGAGTGATTGCCTACACTGCTATACATGTTCCAAAAAACCAAAAAAGACACAACGTGGCAAAACAATGCAATCAACACACAATTCAAACAACAGCCACACACACACAAAAATGCAATCAGCACACAATTCAATCAAACATATATTCCTTCACAATCACTACGGGCATTCTGAGTTTCTTCATTTTCAAGGTCAAAGTCAATAGTTGTCGGCAATGGTCCAATCTCTGCAATCTCATCTCCTTCCTCTTCCTCACTGTATCTCCTTGAAGAACCTCTTAGCACAACATACCAATTTGATGTGTCATCCTCTCTGGAGTAAAAAACCTGCTTGGCCTGTGAAGCCAATATATATGGATCCCTCAGGAAGGAAACTTGACACTGATTCAAGTTGACCAGTGTGTACCCATCCTCCACCTTAACACCATTACCCCTCACTGCCCACTGACATCGGAAGAGAGGTACGTAGAACACATTGTAATCCAGTAAGATGATGTCTACCACTCTCCCATAGTAAGATACAAGGTCAGCAACTTGAGATGTGTCTTTCGCACTTGATCTACACATTGCAGTTGCTTCATAAAAGACGCCACTGTTTTGACTTTCCTTATGGACTGAGTGGGTGTGAAACCGCTGACCATTCACAATGTAACCTGTATATGATCTAGCACTACTGCGTGGACCATATGCCAACCACTTTAGTGTTTCATCATGAGTTTCTGAGTCGATGGGCACCTAGCAATATTCACAAGTAAAAGTTTAACTCCTTGCACATTAATATAAGAACATAAAGCCAAAATGTTTAATAAGTCTTGCCTGTTCTTTCAACCAGGAAGCAAACTTCTGAGTATGAAGACTCCATAAATATGTAGCATCACGACTGCATCTTGCATTGGAATCTTATAGATGTTGTAGATGCATGCTTGTAAAAGGAAAAAAAATAAGAAGATATCAGTCTAAATACGTAACAAATCAATGACTAATTAAATCTTAAACATTCTTTAGACTTACTCCACATATGGATCAACCACAGCCATATTCTGAATGACTGCAAGGTGGGCTATTCTCGTCTCCATCTCAGATAGATTAACTGTTGTGGCTGCAGATATTGGACGGCCCTCTATTATGGATTGACTCTCATAATCCGTATTCATGTCCAGTTTATCCTCTACACTTGTTGTTCTTTTGAGAAAGTCGCTACAGAATTGCATGCATTCTTCTGCTAGATAGGACTCAGCAATACATCCCTCAGGTCTGGCAGGGTTTCTGACAAAGTCTTTGAGCACCTTCATGTACCTAGACATAGTAAAAAATGTATTACTATCATACCAGATTAATAAGTAATTGAATTACAAGTATGATATAGTGGAAAGTATACCTTTCAAATGGGTACATCCAACGGAAATGCACTGGTCCACTTAATCTAGCTTCTCTTCCTATATGAACAGTCAAGTGGACCATGATATCAAAGAAGGTGGGAGGAAAAAATCTCTCAAACATGCATATAGTTTCCACAACCTGTGCTTCCATTGCTGCAATCTGGTCCCTATCAATCACCCTTTGACACAAACGGTTGAAAAATGCACATAACCGTGCAATTGCTATCCGTGGACCTTTAGGCAGTAATCCTCTAAGAGCAACTGGTAGGAACTGCTGCATCAGGACATGGTAGTCATGTGATTTAAGACCAGATACATTACTGTCTTCTAAAGAAACGCCCCTTGATATATTAGAACAATATCCATCAGGCCCTTTAAAGTCATATAGTCGCTTGCAGAACACTTTCTTCTCAGTCTTAGACAAAGACCAAGGTGCTGCAGGAAGGTATGTCCTTTTGCCTTTGATGCTAGGATGCAGATCCTTCCTAATACCCAAATGTTCCAGATCTTTACGAGTATTAAGCCCATCCTTTGACTTGCCACAATGGAGTAATGTTGATACAATGCTTGCAGCCACATTTCTCTCAATATGCATAACATCCAAGTTATGCCTCACAGGGAGCTCCTAAGTAACAAACACAATAAACAAACCAAAATTAGACAAGCCAATCTGATTATTGTTCAATGAATGCATACTTAATAGTTGAACTTTTAACATACCTCCCAATAAGGCAACTTGAAGAATACAGATCTTTTCTTCCATCTTGACATTTCCTCTTCATCTACTTCTGTTTCTTCCTCTTCCTCAGACTCACTAGAGGCAGAGTCAATCTCAGTTTCTTCTACAACAGTCCTTTTTCTCTTCTTCACAGATTCTTTAACCTTTCCAAAGTTGTTCTTATAGTTTCTCAATTGGTGAGAAATTTCTTCACCAGATAATATCCTAGCTCTCTTGCCATTTTCAGTGTGTCCATCAAACCAAGCCTTCTTTACCCGAAACCTATGCATTGGTCCCAAACCCTTTCTATGTGACATATACACGTGCTTCCTACTATACTTCAGCCACCTACTGTCAGTGTGTTTCCCGCACAAGGGACATCCCATTTTTCCCTTCACCTTGCATCCAGCTAAATTACCATATGCAGGGAAGTCTGAGATTGTCCAGAGAAGCATGGCCTTGAGAGTGAACACAGATTTACTGAAGGCATCATATGTTAGCTCTCCTATGCTCCACAACTGGTTCAAATCCTCTATTAAGGGTTCTAAGTAGACGTCAATATCGTTGCCAGGTTGATGTGGACCGGGAATCAGCAAAGTTAGCATGATATTCTCCTTCTTCATACAAAGATGAGGTGGCAAATTGTAGTTCACCAGCAATACGGGCCAACAACTATACATACTATTCTTCATATTAAACGGATTAAACTCATCTGTTGAAAGTCCAAGTAGAAGGTTCCTTTCTTCTGCAGCAAAAGCAGGATACCTATCATTCATCTGCTCCCATGTCACAGAATCTACTGGATGTCTGAGTTTCCCATCCCTGCTCTTGTTAGTAAAATGCCACCTAAGATTTTTGGCCATTTCCTCAGACCTAAACATCCTCTTCAGCCTTGGGATTACTGGGAAGTACCTTAGAACTTTCTGTGGGACACCTTTCTTCACCTCACCAGTGCTCATATTGACTTTCCACCTAGAAGCTTTGCACTTAGGACAGTTGTCAAGCTTCTTCAATGTCTTCCTGAATAAACAGCAATCATTGATACATGCGTGAATCTTTTCATAACCCATGTCAAAGGACTTTAAAAACTTCTTCACATCATATAAGGAGGTATGTAGTACGTTATCCTGTGGTAACATCTTCGGCAAAGTCTCTAGGAGATCATTGAAACTCTTATCAGACCATCCATTCTGGGTCTTCAATCTGAATAGTGACACAATGGCAGAAAGCTTGCTATGGTGTGTGCAGTTTGGATACAGTGGTGTCTCTGCATCTGCTAGCTTAGCTAAGAACTCATCTTCTTCCATGTCCTCCCCCTCTGCCATCTCACAGAAGTCAAGCGGATTAACCAAGTCTCCATCTAGATACTCAACAGCTCTATATAACCCAATAATCTCTTCATTCCACACATTTGATCTCCTTTCACCTTCAGATACTGAGATGACTTCTCCATGATGGTACCAGTCTTTACGCAGCTTATAATCCTCATCCATCCCTCTTGTTATAAGGTGGTCTACTACATCACTCCTTAAATGACGATCTACATTGCGGCAGTCCTTGCAAGGGCAAATTACTAGCTGTCTTTCTCCTCTATCCGCAGCCACAGAGTTTACAAAATCCCATGCACCTCTCTCGTATGCAGGATCCAGTCTTAAGATAAAGGATTGTTTAAAATCTTAAAAGTCTAAAATCCACAAACAAAAACTTAGTAATTTGTTTATGTTAGATCAGTACCTGCATAGATGAACCCATTTCTTCTCCAAAATTTAAATGACTAACCTTATCTAAGTTGTAAGAACAAGAATTCAAACCGTTGACACAAATAAATCAGTTGGGTATACACTATGTAAAGGGTTAGTATACACTATGCCACATAAACTCATGCTCATACAAATCAACCAGAACATACACTATGTCAGACAGAACAAAAATCAGTACAACCATAAGAAATCATGCTCAACATCAGTTTCATTAGTCTACTATCCATAAGAAATCACATAAACCATAGCAGTTAAACCAAAGAACAAAATCAACCACAGTTTCAATAATCTACTTTAGATAATCTACGGTTTCATATAAATCAGCACAAAACAAAACATCTCACACCCAATCAAGAAGACAATAGCAGAAGCATAAGAAATGTGCATCAAACAAAGTATATCAAGAGGAGTCGAACCTGAGCTTTGGCCTGAACAAATGTGAAGCTTTTAGATGTGGAAAAACCTGTCACCAACACTCAGAAAACAAATAGAGAGTCAGAACACAGTAGAAATTTGTACTTCTCGGGTTGAAAGGGTAAAGAGATGAGAAAAAACACATTATAAACTGCGACTATACAAGTTGTTGATGTCAAACCGATTGGTAATTTAAGATTTAGAAAGCACAACAAGAGTACAAATCTGTAAATCGGTGTTTAAGAACCCTAAATCTAATTGATTTACAGAAAATACAAAATCAACGAAATTATGCATGCAAGGAAGTAAAGATTTGTAAGACGAAACAAATATCGATTCTTTGCAATCGATGTGTAAGAACCCTAAGTCTGATAGATCCTCACGAAAACCACAAATTTCAAAACAAAATTGATAGTACCGACTAATAAAAGAAGAATCTTTGGCTAAATACCTTCGCTTTTGTTGACCGAAATCAAGCAACACTACTACGAGCTGCTTGAATGTGTATGCGGAAGTAGTTGGTGAGCTCTGGGTTTTTTAGAGAGAGAGAGATTGAGCTGGTTTGATTTTGAGCTGGGAGTGTCTGTCTGAGAGAGACAGTGAGACAATGTGAGATTGAGCTAATTGTTTTGGGGGGAACTTTTTTAGGGTTTCGCGGTCTTAAGAAATTTTGTCTCAATTTTAGCTAAGTATAGCTCGAAGAGAAGGAGGGTAAAGTTCGCGGGTTGTAAAAAATTGGCCTAAGTTTTGGCGGATTGGGCTAATTTTAGTTCCCGCTTATTAAAACCTTATCTTAGCGTTTAACCATTGCTATTAGTTGACAAAAAAAAAAAAAAAACCATTGCTATTAAAAGTTAAAAAAAATCTGAAAATTCTCTACAATAGCAGATTGGAAATCCGTGCTATTGTATAATGCTATCAATAAGGATAATTTTTTGTAGTGAAGGTTGCTGATTAGAGGACAATTTCTCTCTACAATGCGTTCTACAAAGTCCTTTCTAAGTTGCTCTCCAAACGGTTGCAACCCGTATTAAATGGTATCAACTCAGAGAATCAGTCCGCTTTTGTGCCTAACCGAGCAATGAGAAACACTGTCCTAATTACACATTAAGTGGTTCACTATATGAAGAATTATAAGGCTAAAAAAACTTGTTACATGGCGGTTAAAATCGATATGACAAAGGCATACAATAGTCTAGAGTGGTCATTCATTGAATCGGTTCTCAGACAACTCAGTTTTCACAAGATATGGATTCATTGGATCATGCAATGCATACAACCAGTCTCCTACTCATTCCTAGTTAAGGAAGCTGCAAGAGGACATGTCAAACCAATAAGAGGAATACAACAAGGGAACCCTCTGTCGCCTTATATCTTTATCCTATATAGTGTATTCCTAAGTGGACTATGCTCTAAAGCGCAAGAAGAAGAGACTCTCAAGGTAATTAGAGTTACAAGAGGATGCCCCTTTGTTAATCATATGCTATATGCTGACGACACTATGTTTTTGGCAAGGAAAGCAAGAAAGGCTGTCTGGAACTAAAAAGAATCCTACTAAGCTATGAAACAACCTCAGGTCAACAAGTCAACAAACTAAAGTCCTCTATTACCTTTTCCAAAAAAGCCTCTATTCAGATCAAGTCTCAAGCTAAACATATTTACATATTGATAAAGAAGGTGGAATAGGTAGATATATAGGCCTTCCCGAACATTTTGGAAGGAAAAAGAAGGACATATTTACCTTGAGTCCTTGACCGTGGACAGGATCAAACAAAAAGAAATAGGCTGGTCTTCCCGGTTTCTATCAAATTATGGCCTGCTAAAAAGTGTTCTAGAGGCTATGCCCACCTATGCTATGTCTTGCTTCCTCCTCCCAATCTCACTGCAAAAAAGATTCATCCAGCCCTTACCAGATTATGGTGGGACAATACTTCAGAAAAACGCAGTATGTGTTGGGTCTCATGGGACTGATTGGCTATACCTAAATAGAATGGGGGGGGGGGGGCTAGGGTTCAAAGATATACAAAGTTTTAATGTGGCTATAGTCGCTAAGATAAGCTGGAGAATCCTTAAAAATCAAAACAGCTTATTAGTAAGACTCTTAATAGTAAATATTGCATTGGATCAGACTTTCTAACATGCACTCCACCAGCTTCAGCTTCTCATAGTTGGCGAAGTAACTTTGCTGAAAGGGATCTGATTATCCAGAAGCTTGGTTGGATATTAAGCAACGACAAGTCGATCAATGTCTGATATGATCCTTTGCTTTCAACCTCAAGTAAATGTTAACCATTTGACCCCCCTCATGATCCCTGCAAAACCTCAAAGTCTCAGACCTGATTAACCAACAGACAAGAAAATGGGATTCAGAGAAAATATCCAACATCCTACCTGAGTGGAGAGAACCAATTATTACCATGAATCCGAGTGTATTAGATATACGAAACCATCTGAGTTGGCTCGATCATCCCTCCGGAAAATACTCTACAAGGCCAGGCTATCTAACAATGATGCAATCGAAAGAGCCATTACCCCACCGAGAGTCCTCAACTGAAGACTGTCATAAACAATTTTGGGGTTTGAAAACGACACCAAAGGTCAAAAAATTTCTGTGGAATAAACTTCAATGAGTATTACCGGTGGAATCCAACCTAGTGAGCAGAGAAATCCTTGCAGAATCCAAATGTTATAGATGCAAAAACCCGAAAACAATTCTTCATATCCTTTTTCATTGTGAGTTTGCGATGCAGGTTTGGAACTCCTCTCTGTTTGCACATAATTTTAATCCTCAAACAGTGACTTCAGTGGATGAAGGGCTCTCTCAGATTAAACGGTTAATTACCCTCCCTCCCATCAGAATATCTGGTGACCTTCTCGCACCCTGGTTACTCTGGTCCCTCTGGACATCTCGTAATCAGATAATTTTCGAGAATCAATCTTTCTCAGCAAGCGAGACCCTCAATAAAGATATTCATATGACGCGTGAATTGACATAAGCCCAACATGCATCCCTGACTGTTCCAAATCGAAGAACCCGTCCGCCTGAACCATCATCTTCTGCTGCTGACCCTCAAACTTGGACGTGCTTTACCGACGCTTCATGAAGGTAGAGGGAAAATAGTAGGGCTGTGATGGTGCTTTTATGATCCTCTTTCCATAGTATCTACCTACTCTTCCATCTCCAATTCGATTATCTCAGTGTTAGTGGCTGAAACATTGGCGATTCAATCATCCCTTCTAATGGCTCGTGAGATGAATTTAAGAAGACTCGAGATCTGATCGGATTCCCTTCAAGCAATAACCTCAATAAATTCTAGTGAATCGTTAAACGAGGTTTTTGGTATCCTAAAAGATATCACTAATCTTTCCCTTTTCTTTGAGTTAATTTCCTTCAAGTTTGTAAAATGGGATGAAAATGGGCTTGCAGACAACATTGCTAAACAAGCCCTTTTAATCTCATTTGTCTATGTGGACTTTTAAGTTTGGAATTGAAGTTGGTTTTGTTAAAAATAAAAGAGCATTGGTAACAACTCGTTTTTTCACTTAGCTTAATGTTAGACTTCATCCACTGCGCTAGACCTCAATCATTTAATGTGTTCAACAAGATCTATATGGATCTATAATCTGATCACCTGTGTTAAATGCACTTTCAGATGCTACAGAGGAAACTTGTATTGCAAGAACATCTCTTTCCATTTCTGATAATAACGAGTACTTACGACTATTAAACCTCAACTAAGACAACACATCAAACTCGGTTCCACACATATTTTGGGATTTTCAACCTTTTCCTTAAGGTAAATCTCCAACTTATCCCTTGCATCCTCAACTCCTATTCAGACACCATCTCCGTATAGGCAAAGTCCATCCTCTCATATCCAAAATCACCATCCACTAAATCCATTCTTTCAATGTTATCACCCGATCTTGTCCACTAGAAGATGATGATGCATGAGTTAACTGAGATGATGAACCGATTAGTTCTTTAGTGTAACGAGAAGTATACTCTTTAAACATAGAAGTCATAACATCATGGATATATTGGCAAATCTCTATAGTTTCTACAGTTTCTTTATCGTAAAGCTACTCAAAGCACATCTAGCAAACTGCATTTCTTACTATCATAAAATACCCTAGCAACAATCAAGATGCTATTTATGTGCTTCATATCATCCCAATACTTCTCAAACTTAGCTCTCATATCATCAGCCTTAGACTTCAACTCCTTGTCTAAAATATTGCTCAATCGAATAAGGTCCCTTTCTATAGTAACTATCTCATCATAACACTTATAGGAGCAACCAAAAGTAGATATCGACATAACCAAAGTGGAGTTGTAGAAATGGTTAGAAATTTAACTAACCTATCCACAACATTCCAATCTTCTATGGCAGGTAGTTCAATCCTTTTCTTATTATTGTCGATTTCATTGAAATAGTCATTATAGAGCTTTTCCTCAGCTTTTTTTTTTTTTATCAAAATCCAATGTGAACTTAATAGACCATCAGATATGTAGAATTCTAACTTGTATTTTTGATCAGTGATGTACTTGAACCCAATTATGAGCTTCCTTAGTTCCCAAGTTGCATCAATAAAGTGCACCATGACCACCATGTAACTCGTATCAGTAGCTTGAGCAACCCATAGGTATGTTGTGATAGACACCCCAACTTGAAAATTGCTTTAAACAAGTCCTTTAGAGCTTCTTTCCTTCACGTAAACATCTCCACAATGTCCTTAGTAGCACTTCTTCTTGAATGTGGCTTGTAGAGATTGGCACGGTTACAAAATTGCCTCCAACCAACTGATGCAACAAATGAAAGCGGCAACTCTCCCAATGCAAGAAACTCATAAGTCGAATATAAACCCCTTCTCAGAAACTTTCGTATTTGCAACAATACCTTCATTAGTTATGATTATTGCAACACTTTTTCGACTCTTAACCTACGCCTTATACGACTTGCAATCCAACATATGCTTATGTAGTTTGGAGATCCTTGATGATGATGCACACCCAAATATACATTGACAATGTTTGCAGTTTCATTTGTCACGAGTTTCCTCTGTCCTTGTGTACAATTGAAAAACACTAGAACTTCTTGACATGACCTTATTTGCCTTAGCAGACTGAGAAATATCTCCACTCCTCCCATAACCTTCCTTCCTTTTGCTGAATTATCAGGAGCCGTATAATATTCTTTGGTGTGTGGTGTTTCTTGAGTCTATGTATCTTGTCGACTTCATTATCCTATGGGAACAGTGAAGAATCCATCTAAACAATAGAGAAAATGTTAAAAAGATCAAAATGAGTAATATAAACAATATTAAAAATTCACACAAACAAATCAAAATGAGTGATGTAAACTGTTAAACAATATTAAATACATCAAGATCAAACGAGTGTTGTAAATTGTTAAACAAGATCAAACGAGTTTGTTCATTTCGACTAGGCTCTCTCGAGAATGCAGCACCAACAAACAAGATTAAACTGACTTTGTTCAAACGTATGTTTGAAAGTAGGCAGTAAAGACTAAAGACATAGGCTGACTAAAGTCTAAATACATAGTCTGAAGACTAAACAACAAATTCGTGAAACTACAACACTAATGTGAATTAACAAATTTAAGTAATGATTTGAAAAATATGAACAATGATAGCACAAATAAGAAATTAAACCAATCAACTACAAATAAGAAGAATAATAAGATTTAATAAATTTAAGCTATTTGAAACTGTAAAAAAAATCCATATACAAAGAAGATTAAGAACAAGAACAATTAATAAATCATTTAAAAATGCTTCTATTAGAACAATATAATAAACATTTACATACCTGAGAATGATTTCTTGATCTCTACGAAGGAACAAACTGAGAGAGGAAACGCTTTAGTTTTAGGGTTTCAAGATTGTCGACTGATTTTGGGATTGGGAATTTATATGGGGAAAGTGGTTAGGGTTTATCGTCGGAAGTGGAACAGTCGTATAAAAGTAAAAATAGGAAATAAGTATTAAAGGCTTCAGGTATAAATGGATACCTGTCGGATCTCACATATAATCCGATACGAACTGGTACCCGAGAGAATCAGAGAAGTAGTACCGATCGGATATTTCATTAGATTTGAATCCGATATGAACCCAGGTCTTTCTGGTCGGTACCGGTTCATATTTTGATAAAATGCACATGCCTCTTGTCATCCATACTTTTAAAGGAGTTGCAGTTTTTTGGTGATTGGAAAGTTAGTTGCGTTTCTTCGAAAGAAATTTTTGTCTCGAGGATAGCTTGGAACGTAAATTTTATAACTTTAGAGGATCAAACTCAATCTTATGTGGCTAGGGGTGTGATAGAGTGTAGCTATCTTTTACTCTGTAAATTAATGAATGAATACTTTATATTGAAAGAATAAAGATGATATAGCTTGTAGTTCACTCAGTAATCAATCTCATAGCGAAAGATACTAAAGTGACAGTCTCATCTCGACTGTGTACATAAGACTCATAACGTCAAATAAAAACAACAATAAGCAGAAAGAGCTAGCTGAAGCTCAGTCTTATTTATATACACATCTTCATTTGGTCAACTCTCCATGTTGACCATCTCATTGCTGAGCTGGAGTAACTAACTCAACAGCTCCCTCAACTGCCTCTGCCACATCAGCTACGGACTTCTTCTTCTTTCGGTAATATGATTGGTGATACCTATCAATACCCCCCCCCCCCCATCAAAATCAAGCTTGCCCACAAGCTTGAATGATGGAAACTGCTTGATAAAGTCTTTGAACTAATCCATGAATTATTTGCAACCGGCTGATCCATTTAACCAACAGTTACAAGACTCCTTCTGCTGTATAACGTTTATCAACCACATCCTCAGAGTAACTAAACACTGCCGATTCTTCAATACAAACTGGAGGTAAATTAGTGCACACATCACTTTTGCCTAAAGCCTTCTTCAGCTGAGAAACGTGAAAGACTGCATGTATATGTGAAGTCTCCGGTAACTGTAGTCGATAGGCCGTCTTACCAATACGTTCCAGAACACGATAAGGACCATAGAATTTGGCTGCCAACTTCTGACAAAATCTCCTGGATACTATTTGTTGCCGATAGGGTCGAAGCTTCAAGAAAACCATATCATTGACTTCAAACTCAACATCACATCTATGCTTATCGGCTTGGTTCTTCATAATTTGCTGAACACGTTCCAGGCTCTGTTTTAACTGCACCAACATTCTATCTCGCTCCTGTAATGACCTTTCTAGCTCAAAATTTGTCGTTGAACCCAGCTCAAACGGAATCAGAGATGGTGGTTCCCTTCCATACACCACATTAAACGGAGTTGTCTGCAAAGATTTATGGTAAGAGGTATTATACCAGAGTTCCGCCCAAGACAAATACTTCTGCCACGTCTTGGATGGACTGATGAGAAACACCGAAGGTAAGTCTCCAAACAACGGTTTAAGACCTCAGTCTGACCGTCTGTTTGTGGGTGATATGATGAGCTATACTTCAGTTTTGTACCAGCTAATCGAAAAGCTTCAGTCCAAAATGAGCTAAGAAACACCTGACCACGATCCGAAATAATACTCGTGGTAAACCCATGTAAACGTACAACTTATGTCACAAACAACCGGGCTACATCCACAACAGTAAAAGGATACCTCAAAGTTAGAAAGTGTGCATACTTACTGAGCCTGTCCACCACTACCAGTATCACATTTGCAGCATTAGAGAATGGCAATCCCTCAATGAAATCCATACTCACTTCCTCCCAAATACGAGCTGGTATCGGCAGTGGTTGCAAGAGTCCAGCTGGAGATAAGGTGGAATGTTTATGTGTTTGACACACCGTGCATTCTGCTACATACACCTGAATCTGTTTCATCATACCCTCCCAATAGAATGTTCTCTGGATCCTCTTCAGCGTTTTAAACACCCCAGAGTGGCCTCCAAACTTACTGTCATGATACTCAGATAAAATCAGTGGAATATAATGAGAAGTCTTAGGTATAACCAACCTTCTCTTAGACCACAAACGTCTGTCTATCAACTGATATTTCGATGTTTGTACAATCCCATTCTTCAGCTGGCGTATCAAATCCTGAATGGCAGGATCGTCATCAATTTCCTTATACAGATCTTGCCATTATAGTGCTGAAGTGGTTGTCAATGACAACAAGAGAGTTGAGACTGACATACACCTAGAGAGACCATCCGCTGCCTTATTATCACATCATGGTTTGTAAAAAAATTCGAAATCAAACCCCAATAGTCGAGTTAACCACTTCTGATAATCCAAGTTCACCTCCTTCTGTTCAAGTAATTACTTCAAGCTGCGATGATCTGTATGAACTTGAAAACGTCTTCCAATGAGATAATGCTTCCACTTTCTCACAGCCATGACAATGGCCATAAGTTTCCGTTCATACGCATGTTTTAACTGCTCTCTCGGTGTCAGCGCATGACTAAAAAAGGCAATCAGATTCTTCGGTTGCATCAAAACGCTCCCACACCAAAACCTGATGCATCCGATTCGACAATGAAAGTCTCATGAAAGTCTGGTAATGCAAGTACTGGAGCTTTCATCATTGCCTGTTTCAGACTACCAAATGCTGCATGAACCTCACTGTTCCACTCAAACTGATCAGTTTTTAACAATGACGTTAAAGGTCTGGCCAACACTCCATAATTCCTTATAAACCGACTGTAGTAACCTGTAAGACCCAGAAAACCTCTCAGCTGCTTCACATTCTTAGGTGTAGGCCATAATTGCATTGCTTCAGTCTTAGCATTATCAGTAGCAACACCATCCGCAGAGATGATGTGGCCCAAATAGTCCACTTGAAGCACCCCTAAAGAGCATTTCTTACGGTTTGCAAACAGCTTATTATCCCTCAGTACTTGCAACACTTCCCTTAAATGCTTCACATGTTCTTCCATGGTCTTGCTATATACCAAAATATCATCAAAAAATACCAAGACAAACACCCTCATGAACTTCTTGAAAACCTTATTCATCAAGGCTTGGAAGTGGCTTGGGAATTCGTGAGCACAAAAGGCATCACCACAAATTCGTAATGACCCTCCAGTGTTCTAAACGCAGTTTTCTGAATATCAGCCTCCACCATTCTTATCTGATGATAGCCGAATCTCAAATCCAGTTTGGAGAAAACTGTGGCGCCATGAAGCTCATCAAGAAGTTAATCTATAACAGGTATTGGGTATTTATCAGGGACTGTGGCTCAATTCAACGCCCTATAATCCACACAGAACCGAAAAGAACCATCCTTTTTCTTAACCAACAACATCGGACTAGAGAAAGGACTGGTGCTTGGACGGATCACTCCCGAAGTTAGCATCTCTGAAACCATTTGTTCCATGACAATTTTAGTTGCATGTGGATAGCGATATGGCCTTACTGAAATAGTCGCCACCCCTGGTTGAAGTACAATAGCATGTTCTTGTCCACGATAAGGTGGTAAACCAGTTGGGATCTCAAACACATCAATATATTGTTCCAACAGTGACGCTAATCCTGGTGTTAACTCTGGTTTTGTTGATGAGTCTATACCAATAGATGTCAGCACTGCTCTTCTTGGACTACTATTAGCATAGAGCGGTGTTAGTGACTTGAAAGAGAACTTGGGACTATGTAATTATGTCTCACCCAACAAGGTCACCTTGTTCCTCTTATAGACAAATGAAAGTGACTGCTCCTTCACACTTTCCTAGTGTTTCAAGCCACTGAACTCCGAGTATCACATCAACATTCCCCAATTCTAGAGAGATGAAAGTGGATGTGAAGTCAGTATGACTTAATTGGAAAGTGACATCTTGACAAACCCCTAAAGATTTAATCAAAGTGCCATTTCCCAATATCACATCGAGACTAATTTCTGCAGAAAGTTTCAAGTGTAGTCTCTGCAAAATCCTTGGTGAGATAAAATTATGCGATGCTCCACTATCAAGCATAACGATCACCTCCCTGTTGTGAATCTTTCCCCTGAGTTTTGTTGTCTTTGGAGAATTGATTCCCAGAAAAGAATTCAAAGACAATGTGCAACAGTCATAAGTCTTAACTTGCTCCATAACCTCTAGTTGTTCTTCCTCATTATCCAACACTTCCATTTCCAAACCATTAACCACTGTCATGACCCGCAGAGCTTTATTAGGACATTTGTGTTCTCTTGACCAAGGGGCTTTGCACTTAAAACACAACTTGTCTCTCCTCATTGCATCTAACTCTGCGTCAGTAAACTGTTGTCTCGGTCTAATAGTTTGTTGTTGAGCCTGGTGTGACCCTGTATTCTCATGCCTTCCTCTGTCTGTGATCACTCGGGTATTGCTCTGACCACCACTCCACTTATTCGAGGATTGTTGTTTAGCCTGATTTATTGTACCAGACTGTCTCGGAGCCTCACTCACTACCTTACAAAAGGTGCTTGTTTCCATTTTCAAAACCGCAGCAATGATGTTAGATAACCCTTGCGGATCTTTGATTCGGATAACTTCTTTCATCTCTTTAATCAACCCATTGTAAAATATCCTCTCTAAGTGAGCATCTTCCAAACCTGACACTTGAGTGGATAATTCCTCAAACTCCGTAATGTAATCAGAGACAGATCCCTTCTGCTTGATTGAGAACAGTCGTGTCCTTGGCTCATCCTCAATTGATTCCGCAAAACGTAATAACAATCTATGTTTGAAATCATTCCAGCTATGAAATCCTCCTTGCTTCATAACCCAAGCATACCATTTTTTAACCTTCCCCTGAACACACAGAGCTATCATCTCCAGTTTATCCGCCTCTCGAAAACGTCTGATCCGAAAGAAATGATCCACATCCATTAACAAATCATGTGTATTCATACCATCAAACATCGGCATCTCAATCTTCTTAAGCATATTATCTCTGTTGGCTAAATGCGAATGTGACGACCGATAACCTAACGGATCCTCATGCCAGAATTGTTCCGATTATTGATACGGTACCTGATTTCGATTATGCGGTTGTTCTTGATGTGGCGACGATGAACTATCCTCCTGATTATTTCCGATCGGTCGCTTTCCCAAAGCCTTCAGCACCGATTTGAGTTGCTCCGCCATCGTCGAGCAATTTAAATTCGTCTCCGCCAATTGCTTCATCAAGAATTGATATCCTCGGTCAAGCTTCTCCACTTCAGATCGAATCGTAAACTCCTCATCCTCCGCTCGATCCTGATCCTTCGCATTCATAGGTGAATCAATTAACTCCATTCTTCGCGTTGTTAGTCCCGCACCAGTGATAGAGTGTAGCTATCATTTACTCTGTAAATGAATGAATGAATACTTTGTATTGAAAGAATGAAGATGATACAGCTTGTAGTTCACTCAGTAATCAATCTCATAGCAAAAGATACTAAAGTGACAGTCTCATCTCGACTTTGTACATAAGACTCATAACGTCAAATGAAAACAACAACAAGCATAAAGAGCTAGCTGAAGCTCAGTCTTATTTATATACACATCTTCATTTGGTCAACTCTCTATGTTGACCATCTCATTGCTGAGCTGGAGTAACTGACTCAACAACTCCCTCAACTGCCTTTGCCACATCAGCTACAGACTTCTTCTTCTTTCGGTAATATGATTGGTGATACCTATCAGGGTGCCCCATTGTGGTTAAATGATGTTTTTGAGGTTGATATGATGTCTATTGAGTCAAATATTTAGGGTGTTAAGTTCGGCTAGATTGTGCTGGATCCTTGTGTTTGTATTGTGTTTTCTAGTATTATCCTTCAGTGGTATATAAGAAATTTTTCAGTGAAAAAAATTTGGGAAGTCTTTCTAGAGATTTAAAATTGCTGACAGGCTTGGAAGAACTCTTCCTGTTTCACCATTGTACCAGATATCGATTATGTAATCTTATTAGATGTCCTATCATATTGGTCAAGACAGTTTAATTTCTTTCTAGGATCAAAAAAATATCGGGTGATCCATTATCCTCTCTGAGATCTAATC
Organism: Orychophragmus violaceus; assembly: GCA_030180135.1. Lineage (NCBI taxonomy): Eukaryota > Viridiplantae > Streptophyta > Magnoliopsida > Brassicales > Brassicaceae > Orychophragmus > Orychophragmus violaceus. Next base: position 37,147,046 of record CM058238.1, read on the forward strand.
CGATCCAATCCAAAAATAAAATATATGGAGTTAATTAAATTTAAAGATTAACTCACACATACACACACACACACACACACACATATATATATATATATATATAATATCCATATAATATATAGAAAATTATTTGAAAATATTTTTATTTATTTAATTATTATTTTAATTATAGTTAAAATAGTAATTTAGTTTAGTTTATTATTCTATTATTTGAGTTATTTTGGATGAATATAGATCAAATCTGGATGTCTGGGATATTGATAGATTTTGGTATTTGTAGGTATTGATAGATCCAGATCTAGATAATAATAATTTTATGGATCTAACCATTTTGATTTGAATATCCTTAAAAATATATGATACATGTTTATTCCTATTGTTTTCTGACGGAAACATTTTTGCAATTGGTTTCGTGGAATCCGCGTTCTCAAAGAGTACCTCAATTTATCTAAATATGAATTTCTATTTTTGAGAATAAAAGAAGTGACTCTTTCTATATGGCAAAGAGATACCTTCCCTTACATTTTATGGTTCGTTTGGAAGGAAGAAATGATAAAGTATTTAATGGGAAAGATATTTCCACAACATATGATCTCCAACTATACTCCCTCAAAGAGTAAAACTGGAGATTAGAAAACCAAGACGAAGGAGAAGAGGACATGGAATGCCCATGTATTCTATTGTGACTAGCGCCCTTCCCTTGATTACCAAGTTTATGACGTGCCAAATTAATGCCTTTCAAATCGATCATGGACCCGTCATTGGACTTGGGTGGTACTATAGGGATCATGGGGGATACGAACTATTTAGGGTACATGCATGCCGACATATCCTTTCAGCTCCACATGCGGGTTTGGATGGGCTTTTATGGGCAATGGCATGCCTCTGAGATAGACAAATTTTAATGATCCATTTCTAAACTGATTTTTTCTGATCGTGTAGATATGTTGAAAGATATCAGATATTTTCCGTTCTTCTCGTCAGATCTTGATGGTATTCTTATTCTTTGACATATGTTTGAAGATTTTAGCATAAGAAACATCCCTTAAATTACAAAGCGGACTCCCTTGCGAAGATGTCTTGTGATCGTGACACCCCTTTTCACATATAAGTCAGACATCGCCGGTGCGAAGAGATTCTCAAATAAACCTTTCTTTTACGCTCCGTTCGCCCCGTCCGTAGACCCCACGCCTGCTTACTCGGCCTGTAGGCCTACCCGTATCCGACGGTCGAGTTGTTTGTTTTGGGAGGCTGAAAAACTTTTTTATTATCCCAGAAATCACCACATGACCGTTTCCCATGCTTTATTCTCACTCGCATGATACCGCGAATCACTACCCGGTAGGTCACCTATCCTTCAACTACTCAAGATCAAGTACATTAAACTCTGGAGTTCTCTCTGGACAAGTAACCGAAAAGTTAAGTGCACTTTGATGACATAGGTAGCCACATCAGTTCATTTAAACCTCTCTGCATATACCACAAACCACGATGTTACACTTTCCACCGAGTATGGACAATTTTTATAGAGAGGGACATAGAAGGGAAAACAGAACATAATGGGATTGTGAGGCAATCACTGATCCGATGGATGGATACACGGTGAGCGCCTGGATGGGCAGTTATATGCTTAGCGGTTTGGCGGTCCTGGTCCGTTCAGGGATAATAGAAGGATTCCGAGAGAGATGGAAATACTGGGTGATTGTGATCTAACTATGCGAAGGGAATTCGTGGTAAAGCCGGATGAGTAAGGACTGTGCGGTGAAGATGGAATAACCAGTTCATAGATTGTGCATACGAGGAAGGGTAGAGATACTCGGGACAATGAATTGTGAGGGATAATCGATGATATCCGACCAAAGAGGCGGTTATCTAAGCGATCATCATGTATGTTCGGGAGGGGAAGATTCTGTGTGAATCATCCCGCGATAAACGAACTGATGGGTTGCGATGTGGTTACTGATATGGTGGGTTCAAGATGGATATAGCGGATTGATGAGATTGATACACATGAGCGAATATATGGCTTTCATGGCGGGATGATGCAAACAGATCTGACCGATGGGAAATGCGATGGCTCGATCGATATAAATCAGATGGATCATGCGGTACGGATTATTTGGAAGGACGATCATAAGATCGAGTCAGACCATCGAGTATGGGAAATTGGCATGCGATGAGGCGGTTATTGACTGAGCGATAAGACGGTTATGGGCTGAACGCGTCGGGTTAAAATGTTGCGGATGTACAGTATAGTGGTCATTAGCTGGATGATTCTATGTGGGACAGTTGGGATGTTGTAGACTGGACTTATCAGGCGATAAGGACTAGTCTGAATCTACTGAACGATGCGAGGGAAATGGATCGTTACGAGACATATACATGCACTACAAGAAAACAACGTTTTTATGACTTCACTTTTAATCGCAGAATAGTCGTTAATCACGGTTTTAAGACAAACATACGACTAAATATGGTAGTCTTCAATCCATAGTCGCTAAATCTCATAGTCGTATTATTAATCGGCGAGTTACGACTATTTATACGACCAACATAGGTAATCGTAAAATAGATGTAGCGTCGTCAGATATAGAGACTAATCTGCGACTACGGTAGCGACAAATGTGTGACTATAGAGGGAGTCCATATACGGTCAGAAAAATGTTGTCATCAAATCGTCGTTAAATTAGGTGACCATTGGGCGATTAATATGTGACTGCACTATATAGTCAGAAACTAGTCGTAAATATGAGCAACTATGTTGCAACTAGGTAACGACCATTTTAACTACTATCCTGCGACTAATATGAACATCCATATACGATTATGGTAATGATATCGCCACTATGTGGTGACTATTATGTGACTGACTAGTATAGTCATGAATCAGTCGAAGACTATGGTGATGTTTTAGCGACTGTTTATTGACTAATTTACCGATTATAAGACGACTAAATGGAGAATCCAAATTTGATGATGGTAAACATCTTGCTATTAATTGTCGACTGCTATACGACTATGCAACGTCTAAACGAAACATCCAGATTCAATTATGGTACTGCCTGGCCGACTACTATATGAATGTCTAATATAGTCACAACATAGTCGTCAGAAATGGTGGCTATTTGGCGACGGTGTAATGACATCATAACGATTATTAAGCGACTATTTGGAAAATCCAGATTCGCTGATGGTAAATATTTAGCGACTATTTTGTGTGTCTAGTGCGAATAGTTGACGGCCGTTTAGTGGCTTTTTCGTAAAATTAAGAATTTGAATTAATTTCATTTCCGATTTGGTAATCGGTGATACCGTAATTTGAATGGTACAACAAACGTAACAACCACTTGCATCAAAAATAACATTGATAACATGTAGACACAGAAGACCTACATACGCAAACTCTAGCATCTAGGAGGTGCTAGATCATATACCAATAAATAGACAAGTGCAAGAGACAGTGATAAAGTAACCTACGAATCAGATGGTGTTGTTGTCTTACATTGAGCTTCTTTCAGTTGATCTTGGTGGGCCACTGCACTTTTAATCGTGTATGGGCTGCTTGTGCTTGCGCATTAAAAGATTAGCTGCCAGGCTTTCGACTCCATGAGGATTTTTACTCGTCCATCCTTCTCAGTGGCCTGTGACAATTACAGACAGTAAGAGAAAAACAATTAGATAAAGATCGTGAGATGACTTTATAAACATGGATTGTGAAAACATCGCATTTACCTGAGGAAAGATGTTGTTATATTCAACTGTTGATATCTCACGAGGTCGCAGTTCTTGCAGTGCTTCTGCAGTCCTTTATGATGCTAACCATATCTTTCATACGTCGTTGATAGATCTCCTAAAAAAATGTTAAAGAAGAAAGTTATGTGAAGTTTGGGAACACCTAAAATGATACAAAACTATCTTGTAAGCGATCAGACACTCGAACTTAGCAGAACACATTAATGAGTTAAGCAGAGATTGGTATCTCAATTGCGTGCTAACTATAAGATTAGCATCCTTACCATCAGACTCTAACTACTCAAACACTCATTAAAAAAAACAACCAACTTACCTAGACTGTGGAATATAGGCGTCGTTTACAACCTGTAGAACCAAAATTAATTGTAAACAAATAATCAGATTCAAAGCATAAAAAGCAAAGAAAAGCAGAAGGAAACTCCATGATACAGCTACATGTGCCCGTAGGCATTCACGTAGAGTTTCGTGATTGAGATATTCAAGGAAAATTTTGAGAGTGTTCATAGGGTTTCAGCCAAAGTTTGCTATGAAATGAAAAGCTTCGAGTAAGAGATCCGAAGAAGAGATATCGGTTTGAGATGGTGGGCGTAGAAGAGGATTCATGTAGAGGTTAGAAAGATGATTCGTGGAGATATTAGAGAGATAACTCGAAGGAGATTTCTGAAAATGGGAAGTTCAAAAGTAAATCAGAGTTTGATGTATTTGATGATTTCTCGGCACTATGTCAAAAATTATTGGATATAGGCGGGTAATTGAAATATTTTGGGCGTTAAAATTGGGTTTGAGTTTTCTGGATTATTTTGGAAAATATTTTGAATTTTTTCCCAATTGTAGGCGTAACGTGGTCGTAATATTTTTCTTTTTTATTAACTCTGTTTTAAAAATTTAACTAATCTATTTTACATGATTAAAAATCAGAACGAGTTTGCTCACAATATAAAGAACGATTGCAGACAGGTTTTACGAAACCAAATTTGTGTTTTAATTTCTTTGAAATATTTTTGCAATTTTGGTAACACTCAAATTAAAAATAGTACACAGCAAAATTTAAGAAATAGATTTTGGACTCGAATGTTAAAACACAGACGAAACCTTAGATTTTTAGGGTTTAGGGTTTCTTTTGGAATGAACAAAACCCTATACCCTAAAAAGGAACCGTAAAACCTCATTATGAGGTTTTATTGTAGGGCATCTCCAATCCACCTGAAAAACTCAAATGATTAAGTTTTGAATAGTGAAACCTTAAATTTAAAGTTTGGGAAACATACAAATTACACTTAATATTATAATTAAAATTATTCAACAAATATATTTTTGTATTCTAAAATATGATCAATCTATGCATTTCGAAGTGATAAATGTGATTTTTATTTTTTATTTATCTTAAGATTGATAAATATATATATATATATATATATATATAGAGGATATAAGCTAAAATTGTTTGATTACTGATCACTACATTACAAAAGAAAAGATGAAACCGCAAATTCGACGTTTTGTGGTTTCTTTCGGAGTGAGCCAAATCTCAAAAATGAGGTATGAGGTTTCTTTTGGAGATGCTAAAACCAAAAATTTGAGGTTTCGTCTTTTCTTTATATCGAATGACCATAATCAAACATATATAGCGAGATGAAGTGGTCGAGAAATTAAATTATGATTTTTGTGAATTTTTCAAGATATATGTGATTTTTTGGATTATATACGAACTTATCATATTAAGGAAATTTAATAATATCGGTTGAGAGGAACATTGAATATTCTCTTTCTCTATCTTTTAATGTGTAATCAATAAGCACAAGCCTACCAAAATAAACGTTCAAAACAAGATTGGAGAACAAAAGACAATAACCATTGCACGGTTCTATGTCTCTGAGGCTACACCAAGCAAACGACAAACCAGTATATAGTTCAAGGACTCGGGGGCTACACCAGAACAAAAGACAAAACCATGATATAACAAGGATATTTAACAATGATTAATTGATTTGATTGGGTGCACGAAGATACACAGTCCACGAAAACATCCTAGAGATACAAAAGACGATCTTTTATATATAAAAGAGTACTTCTGAAATGTTCTTCAAAAAAGAGTTCTACATAGCCGAGAAATTAAAAACAAAAAACATAGTACGAGAAAAAAAATTAAACAATCGAATTCATGTAGAAGAACTTTAAACACCGTTTGTACATAAAGCAATCGGGGCAGTCGATTTCTATATCAAGAACATGGCATGATCTATCGGGCTTTTTGTTCTCCATCGAGTGCACATAAACCTGCTTCTTCCGGACAGTGACTCGTTGCAGTGTCTTCCTCAAGTTATTCCAAACTCAGGCCACCAAATCCTCCTGATCTTCCCGCCAGTTCTTCAAGGCAAGTTCCTCAAAGAGACCCATTAGAGGATTGCCGTGGAGGAAGCGCAGAACACCATACATGTAAGCAAATTCCAAAATTAAATTGTCGCCCTCCCCAATCGCGGCAAGGTTTAAATACGCCATTCCATTGTCCTCATCATTGTCTTCGAAATAACAGATAATACCTCGAACGAAGAATGCGGCGTAGTTCTCATGCTCTAAGCATTTTTACAGAATCGCTGAGTTCTGAAGCGCACGGAGAGGCCTCTTCACCAGCGGTGAGAGACAGAGAGAATGGAGGGCTTCAGGACTGTTGGAGGCTTCTTTCATCATTTTGCAGATTGCTATAAGGTTGCAGTAATCAGCAGAGGAAGCTTTGCCGAGTTTATGGACGATCTTGGTGAGGACTTCAATCGAGAGTTGTTGCAGAGAGACAATCGATCTCATGTTGGCCATACTTTCTGTGTTTGATGGTTATGGGTTCTTCTCTCTGTTTTTCATCGGTTTTTTGGAATCTCAACTTCTCTCTGTGCTTGATAGTTATGGGGTCATCGAGTATAAAAATAAAGATTTTTTTGGGTTGCGTCTTATGGAGGTTCGAGAAAACTAAACGTCAAATCAGTTTATATGAGAGACAAATACAGAGAACCGGAAGAAAGAGACGCCCAAATTTGAGGTTTCATTTGTTCTTCTACATTTTAGTCCTTGTAATTATATACTTTATTAGTTTTAGTCTTAAAATAAATTTATCTTATAAAAAGTCTAATTTCAAAATTTGTTATTTTGTAATCTTCAAATAAAAAAAAAGTAAAAGACTCATTTAACATTTTTATTTTATAAACTGTGTTTTTATTATTATTATTATTATTATTATTATATGTAATTTAATATTTTAGTGTAATATTTAATTTATTATTTTTGCAATATTTTAATGTGTGTTTTATAGTTATTTAAAAGTTATGTGATACACTTTAATTATTATTAATAGTAAAGTCTTTAATGCAAATTTGAGTTTATATTTTAGAGACAAACCCCTTAAAACCTCAAATTTGATGTTTCCAGAAGCATTGTTGATGTCCCTATCTAAATCACACTCATAATTTAGTGTCTGTTACTTGAAAACCTTAACGTTTTATTATGTTTTCGGTTTTAATATGCTTATTATCGAACCATATTAATTATCTTGTTTAATATTTCAATTTAATAATGGTAATGGATAGCCATATTTTAGTAATAAGTGATTAATATATAGTAAGAGTTTTTTGGTGGCATTTAATAATTATTGCATTTTTGAAAAGGGGAAAAATTAACAGTCTTAGATAAACAAGAGAAAAAATTTGGACTTATTTTGGTTTCCTAATTGTATATTAAGAATTTTTCGGTTACATTTAAGACGCCTCTTCTTCCACCAATGAATGTGCTCAAAGTGACTGGAAGATCATGTTGCTTTAAATCAGGATTCGATAAGCGATCAATTCCCCTGAGTAAATATATAACCCCTCTTTTCATCATTCTTCCCAATCCTCACTTCTTTCCTCTCTTTCGCTTCTAATTTCTAACAGAGCCTCACTTCATCTTCTACATTTTATCTTAAGTTCTTCCTTAAATATACTGACATGTTCTTTTTTTTCTTTTGTTCGATTCTGTGTCGACCTCCGAAGTCATGCATGAACAACACCAGAACTAGTATCCTCCTATAGATAATGTCACCTACGAGTCTTGCAAGGTCAAACGTCCAAATGGCCATTCGCCGTAAAACACTAGGCGGCGAGATGATTGTTTGAGATCGATTCTTTTGGGTTACTTTATCTTTAGGAGAACATTGGTTCATGTGTTGATTTCATAACAGTTCCTATCTCATCGATGGCCTTGCTGGGAGAAGACAACTCAATAGTCAGTCGACACAACGTTTCGGTTTCAGGCGGAAAGAAACCGATATCATAACTCAAGCTTCGGCTTTGGAGGAACTTGTCCTTTAATAAATTAGTTTAGCTCTAATAATTTTTCTTAGTTCGGCTTGTAATATCAGTATTTGAGATATTCCACTCATTTCCTATATTATCATTCATATTTGATTTTATTCTTGTATTTAATTTTTTTGTAATTTATAGTGGAATATTGTGGGACTGACAAATTGGGATAATATTAATCTAATTAATAAATATTCTAGTGAAAATATTAATCTAATAAGATCCGCCAAAACAAGAAACTTTATCGCGCATAAACCAAGTTACTTAGGTAAATTATCATAAACCGAAAGAATACCTAGACCATAATAACCTCGACAAAGTCAACATGCATATTACAAGGGCTCCTCATCCTGCTCTTCATAGTCATCGTCATCCTCATCATCAGAAGATTATAAATTACATTGGAATCCATCTTTTGGTTCCGCATCCCCGACCTCGTAATCAAGATCTATTGTGTTTCCTCCTTGTACCGAGTTCTCAATAATGAGATCTTCGATTCTAGTCATCATCACAGGATCATCATTTTCTTGTTGAAAAAGAATCATAATCTCCTGAAATGTTTCCCCTCGGTTTGACTTGTACAACACTTAGCCACTCCCTCTTTGGTTTCTTCGTGTATGGATACATGATATAACACACTTGATCTGCTTGTGAGGCTGTGCAATTTGTATGTACTAAATAAAGTTATATACGTACAATTATTTAAAGGAATTAAGATTCACATGTATGGAACTAACATACCTAGAAAAAATGGTTCATCTTTACCGTACGTTCTTGCTGAAAGTACGTCTACAACGCCAATATTACTCTTCCGAGTGCCTCTACCGATCATAGGGTCGTACCAGTTACACTTAAATAGTGTGATTCTCAAATTCACAATTCCCTCATACTCGAGCTATATGATATCAGTTAAAATCCCGTGGAAATTAGCCTCATCAGATGCTTAAGCATAATTCTCTCCTTTAACACGTACACCATAGTTGCATGTCTTCCGTCCCACACCGTGATTCTCGGTATGAAACAAATATCCTCTTGTATAATAGATGGGCCAGGTTTTAGCCTTATGCATGGGTCCATGCACTATCTCTAGCACCCAATCAGGAAATTTACATGTCTTTTTCCAATAAGTAACTTGCAGTACATAGAATGAAAATATCAAATATAGAGTTTGGCAAAGATAAATTCAAACAAATATATAGGTAAGAAAGAATTTTACACATACATAAGTTTCCACCCAATTTCGATATTCTTCGGGTCTTATTGCAGAGACCTCTTCTTCGGAGAGTTCTGGATATTTTATGGATAGATAATCTTCGAACATACTTTAATTTGAACCAAAACTTATATGAGAAATCATAGTATAGTTGAATATAGTAAACCGAAAGATAAGACATGCCAGTATATATATATATATATATATATATATATATATATATATATATATATATATATATATATATATATATACCTCTAGTGGCTCAAAATATCCACAATTTCGCATAACATAAATATGTGCGCGTCTATAGTCCTCCTCTGAAAGCCAGATTTCTTGCATTCATCCACTTAGACGACCAACTTGAGTAAATATATCAGGAACATCGACATGATATATTAGAAAAATTTATAATTAATTAATATACTACCATGTGTGTGTCTTACAAATGGCAAGTGAACATGTGATAGCGCATTTACCTTGATTTTGTTTTTATATTCGCAGCAAAGTAATGCTCTGAGAAATAAGCTATCTCCTCATTGATATACGATTCAACAATCGATCCTGCTGCATATCTTTTGTTCTTTGCTTTCCCTTTCAACTTTTTGAAAAACCTTTCAAAAGGGTACATCCACCTATATTGCACCGGACCTCCTAATTCAGCTTCGTATGGGAGATGTATAGGTAAATGCTCCATCACGTCGGAAACTGATGGTGGAAATATCTTTTTCAAGTTGCATATGATTAAAACTATGTTTTATTTGAGAATATGGAGATGACTTTTTTGTAAAGTTCTCGAGCATAAGTCACGGAAAAAACTTTCAACCCCTACAATATATATTTTTGAAACTGTTGGTAAATATAAAATACTATACTCATATTTAATTATCAAATATTAGGTAAAATAACATAGAAAAACCTGCTTATGCAAGGTGGATGTTCCGATCTAAGAGTTCGGCAAATATAAATGGAAGTAGCCGCTCCATAAAAACGTGGCAGTCATGATTCTTCATCCCTGAAAACTTATCGTTATCCATATCAGCACAAGTAGCTAAGTCGTCCGCATAGCCATCTGGGAATTTTACTGCATGTTTCACACATTCTAGTTTTTTTTCTTGGCATCGTTTGTCAATTTGTACGTGGGGAAAGGAGGTTTACCCTCACCATCAATATGTAGGTGTGGCCGAGAACAGAATCGTTCTATATCAATTCTTGACATGATGGTGTCTTTGGATTTACCATTCACACTCCAAAGAGTATTCATGACGCTGTCAAAAAAATTCTTCTCTACATGCATCAAATCAAGATTATGTTGGAGAGTGAGGTCCCTCCAGTACGGAAGCTCCCAGAATATGCTTTTCTTGTGCCAGTTATGCAACTTCCCATAGCCAGGCTCCTTATTTTGTGACCGTTTCCACCGACGTCCTTTGTTTTTGGTGGATTTACACCTTGCAATCGCTCGCTATAAACTTGCTCACCACTTAATACCTCAGGTGGATACTCTTTCGCGTCTTTTCCCTTCAAGATGTCTTTTTTATTTTTCCTCAATGGATGACCAAATGGAAGAAATCTTATGTGACAATCAAACCAACACGTTTTCCTTCCCTTATGCAGATAAAAAGATTTTGTATCTTCCATGCAAATATGACAAGACAATCCACCATGGGTCGTCCATCCTGATAACAACCATATGCCGGGAAGTCGCTTATGGTCCACAGCAGCACTGTTTTTAGTTTAAAGTTTTCATTCAATGACACATAGTATGCATCGACTCCAGAAGACCACAATTCATTTAACTCCATAATAGGTTGGAGAAAGATATCGAGACTAGTGCGCGGATTATGTGGCCCAAGATTCAGAATTGTTAGAAACAAATATTTTGTATTCATGCATATCAAGGGGTAAATTATATGGAGTCAAGATCATGGGCCACAACAAATGAAGACATGCCAAATGGATTGAACCCATCTGTACATAATCCAAGATAAACGTTACGAGGTTCTTGGGCAAACATAGGATGTTAAGCTTGAAATGATTTCCACTCCACCGCATCAGACGGATGACACATTTCTACCACCTTCGTTTGATGCTCCGCATGCCATCTCATTGCTGCAGCAGTTTTCTCGCATTGATACATTGGATGGTTTTCCGAGCTGGTCATGTGTGGATGGTAAACCAGATGGGATTTTCAGAGCTGAACCAGCTCGGATCCGAACATGTCCTTTCTCATTTTCGAGCACAATCCATTCCTTCGTAAGTTTCGAGACGAATGCATTCATTGGAAACTTCCTAGCTGAATTTACTTCTCAAACTTTCCGAACGGATCTTCTTCTCCGGACGCACAACTAGCCGCAACCAATCTTCGGAACGTCAACGTATACGTTCCTTTCCTTTGACAAGAATAGTCGAATAAAGTCACACGAGATACGAGCTTGGGCCCAACCCATAAGACTCGTATTTCCGAGATTTCGGGCCGAATCGAGAAGTCTACGCTCAAACGGACTCGGACCGTCCGTTTTTGGCCCATTCAGCAAAACAGGTTAAGACGCGGAAAGATGATCGCCAAAATAAAAAGATAAGCTCGACGACATAAAGAAGAAGATATCTCCGAGAAGAAGAGGAAAATCCGAGCTGAAAAAAAAAATCATAACGGAAATGGAAGATGACGATAACATGAAGATTTCCAAAAATCTTGCGAACGAAGATCCTCGAAGCCGACTTGCTGCATCTATATAAGAAGACGGACTTCCTACGACTTAGGCATCTCGAAAAACCCTAGCATCTAGACTTAGAATTTCTTAAGCTTTTTTGCTCTTTGTACTCTTTTCTGATCTCTTATCAATAAAATATCCTCCGAGTTTTCTATTTCAGTGTGTTTACTCTTGAAACTTCTGTTCCCTAAAAGTTAGCTCTACAAATATTGGCAGTGCGAGTTCCGACTCTCACAGTTTGGCGCCGTCTGTGGGGAATTAGGACTTTCTTACACTTAAAAACCACCGACTAGCAATCTGAAGATATGACCACTGACGGAAACAGAGCAGATCTCGTTGCCGATAGACGGAACGGATGACAACGTCACATCAAGCAACACCATGACGACCAACGTCACTATACACAACACTGCGACAGACAACATCCTTGTAGACGCAACCACAATAGATGTGACAGTAAATGCAACACTGACCGAGCTAAAAGAGATGGTGGCCGCCCTAAGGCAGAAAATCGAGGAGCAAGAGAAAGCTAACAACACGCACATGGAACAGATTGAGAGACTGAGAACCGGAGATCAAAAACGGACTACCTGAACGGTAAATGTTTCTCCAGCTGAACGCATGCGGCTAGATTTCTCGACGCCCATCGAATCAATAAGAAACCCGTCGCAACACCGTGTGCAAACCACAGGTGAACAGAATCCTCCAGCATCTAGGCCCACCTTGACGAATCCTCCCCCTATAATCCGAGAGCAAAGACTTGCAGTGCCAACTGGCACAGGGGATTGCGGAGGCGTGGATCCGATCCCGCTTAAAAACTGAGCCAAAACACAATCTGACGACGATGAAGAAAGGATAGAAGCGGATCGATATGTCCCTGAACTGAGCAACGATGAGTCTTCATAAGAAGAAAGAGACGTCAGGCAAATTCGACTAAATGAGTAGACTGAATGACGACGAATAAAAAATGAAACAAACTCGATGAACTTAGGGACGCAATGGCGCAAACAACCGCGGAGATCAAAACCGTACGATCGCAAGTTCACCGAGAAACGAGCGTTGCGCCGGAGATCAATTGCGTCTTGGAAGAGACACGAAAGACGCCGTTAACCACTCGAGTCACTGAAACTCGAATGTCCATCTCAGGCAAGCTCAAAATCCCAAGCTACGACGGAACAACTAATCCAAAAACTCACATGATGGCTTCCGTATCGCGATGGGAAGAGCCAATCTCAGGCGGAAAGATAAGGACGCCGATTTCTGCCTCTTGTTCGTAGAACATCTGAAAGGAGCGGCGCTCGAGTGGTTCTCCAGATTGGAATGGGATTCCATTGTAAACTTCCAACAGCTATCCAAGGAATTCATTAAACAGTATTCGATTTTCATGGATAGAGATACTTCCGACGTCGACCTATGGTCAATGTGTCAAGGACCGACAGAGAGTCTGAGGAAGTTCATCGAACGGTTCAAAACGTTCATGACGAGAACTGAATGATTAAGCGACAAAGTGGGCATCGACGCGCTAAAGAAGGCACTTTGGTACGAGTCAGACTTTATGAAGGAAATCTCACTGAACCGACCTCAGACAATGGCAGACGCTTTGCACAGAGCAATAGACTTTATCGTCGACGAGGAGGAAATGAAATTTCTGTCTGAAAAGCATAAATCGGCTAACATCCAAAAAAGGATGCCTGTCTATCCACTAACACGAGCAGTGAGAAGCGACGCTCCAAAACAAGTAGCAGCTTGCGACACGAAAATATGGGCGGATTGCACAACTATCAAATCGGCTAAAACAAACATGAAGACAGATCGACTGAACAAAGGATGGGTCCACAGAACACATGGACAAGGAATCCTAATTCGTACTATGAGAAGGTGTTATGCGAACACCATCAGTCATGGACACCACACTGCCGACTGTCGCAGACTAGGCATTAAAATCGCGGCAAAACATGTATCTGGAGAGCTTGGTGATAAGATAAACGTGAAAGATTTCAACGATTTTGAAGCCGGGAGTCGGCCGAATAAGCCGAACAAGATCAAAGAGTCGAACCAAGCGGATCAAGAGCAAAATCCTCAAGAAGGGCAAAACAAAATCGGCAATAAAAAACAAAGGAGAAGAGGCGAAGAAGATCCTTAGGCAAGTAACCGACAAAGGATAAAAATGTCGTGGAAGGGAAGCAACATCGCCAGGGCGGAAGATCCCCCATCGAACCTTATCCCAGACATCCATGGAAGGCTAACGACTGTCAAAGACGATCAAGGAAAAGTGCTCGTTGCCATACGCCGTATCAACTCACGAGCCGCGCGATAACATTCGAGGATATTTCGATCTCTGGGATTGATCAGCAGAACAACGACCCTCTTGTGATTGAGCTAGTCATCATGATCGACACGTACCAGGAATCATGGTCGAAACAGGAAGCTCTGTGGACGTGATCTTCTGCTAAACTATGAGAAGGCTGAAAATAAGCTTGAATGAGGTAACACCTTCCCAATCATCGTTAGCTGGGTTTGCTGGAGATGCCATAGTCATTTTCGGAAAAATTAAGTTGTCGATACTTGCTGGAGGAATCACTAAGATAGTTGAATTTTCGGTGATAGATCGTCCGACGATTTACGAAGCGATCGTAGGAATTCCATGGATAAATTCTATGAAGGTTGTCATGTCGACTTATCATCTCTACCTAAAGTTTCCAACCCCTTTCGGGATCAGGACAATTTGGGGAAGCCGTGGACAGTCAGCTCCGAACTATCTTCGAAGCGGTGAGCCTGATAGACGAACAAAAATGCTGGAAAGAGGCTGCCAACCTAGTTGAGTGAGCGACCACGGTCAGCTCTTATACGAAGGAGATTTGGTCTTGAGGAGGGTGTGGCGCAATCCGACGCTTCATATTACGAGATTAGATTGGGAAGGGCTGTACAGAATCACCAAAGAAATCCGCCATGAAGTGTACGAGCTCGCAACCATGGACAACACTAGTATACTGAAAGGATAGAACTCAACACATCTCAACAAATTCCGCTACTAAAGACTTCGGAAAAAAATTCAAAACGTTTTGTACTATGGGATGGCTTGATCCACGAAAGGAGTAAGTAGGCAGCCGATCTTTTGATCGGTTTAGCTGTCCGCCCTCTCAAAAAGGGGGGGGGAGTGGGTCCGTATATATCTATACTTTCACACCGGAATTAGGAAATTTTCAAAACAATTTTCGAGCTCGAAAGAAACTCTTCAAACAAAGTTACTCGGAACGTTCAGGCACATGGAACCGTCTGCATATCAGATCAGAAACTTCGAACGAATCAGATCGGAACCTGAGCAAGGCAACTCGGAAACTCAGAGCAAACCATATCGGTATTTCCGGGCAAGCCAGCTCGAAAAGTTCGAGCAATCCGAATAAATCAGCTCGGAATTTTCGAGCAAGTCGGCTCGGAAAGGCCAACTCGAAAAATTTGAGCAATCTGAGCATATCAGCTTGGAGCCTCTGAGCAAGTCGGCTCGTAAAATCCGAGCATGTTAGCTCGAAAAACCGAGCATGTTTGCTCGAAAAACCGAGCTAGTCAGCTCGAAGAGTCCGTGCAGCCTGATCAAATCAGCTCGGAATTCCTAAGTAAACCAACTCGAAAATCCGAGCAAAGCCGCTCCTCTCAACCAAAGAAAAAATATGTCCAACTAGTTTCAAAACATACACGGACAACCTTCACGACGTCAGTTTGCAAAGCCATTTCGCTCAACGCCTTTACGACGTATCTACAAATGTTCAACTCCCCAATCATACGATTGGGCTTATCCGATAACGAAAAATAAACTCATTCTCGCATTTGTTTAATTTACTTATAGAATCAAAATTAAGATCCGAACCTCGTAGCTTAGCAAACTAGTTCGAATTTATAAACTATCATATCATACCTAGTCGGATCTAGTAAGTTCTCATAACTTCTTAGGAATTGTATATCTTGTCTGATGATGACTACAACAGACAAACAAATACATCCCTTACAGATTTTAACCACATCCCTTACAGATCTTAACCAACATGTCCTATACGGATTGAGGTTATATACATCCAACAAACAGATAAAAGCGTACTATATAAATTTTTATACCGCCTAGGTATGTTACTATCAATGAAGGAAACATAAGTCGAGGAGAGCCCGGCACCAGAACTGGATTCGAAAGTAGACACCGAAAACCCAGTATAACGATGCTTAGCACACTGGTAAAATGACGTTCTAACCAAGTATATCTTGGTATGTTATCTGAAAGGTATGTCATGCGGATATCAACTTACTATCGATAACGTAAAGTGTAAGACAAGAAGTCTCACAAAAACACCAAAATCAAAGTACGGAAAACTAAACCCAGTAAATGTTGCTCAATATACTGGTCTAAACGACGTCATAACCGAGTATACAACCAAATAAGGGAATATAAGCCTGGAGCCCCCGCACTAGTACTGAAGTCAAAAGTAAAGCTCTGAAACCCAATTAGACGCTTACGAGCACACTGGTCTAAACCATTACAAGTCTGCAAGAAGAGTATGTCTCGCTAATCTTCGGACTTAATTCTGAAACCTATTAAGACGCTTCTGAGCATACTGGTCTAAATCATCACAAGTTCGCAAGAAGAGTACGTATCGCTAATCTTTGAACTTACCTCTGAAACCCAGTCAGACGCTTATGAGCACAGTGGTCTAAATCATCACCGGTTTGCAAGTAGAGTACACCTTGCTAATATTCGAAGTTGACTCCGAACCCCACTCAGACGCTTCCGAGCACACTGGTCTTGGTCATCTCCGGTCCGCGAAGCGGAGCCAAAAGAAAAGTCAACCTGATAGGTCAAGAATTTTAATCCCTATACTAAACTGCAAGTGCACAGCAATATCAATGTAGTATATAGGGTATCGAAATCCACAGAGACTCCGGTGTTCAATAGCTCAAGAACAGGAATTTAACTAGGAAGAAAGCAATGTAATTGAATTAAAAGCAATGCAAGAAAGTAAGCAGATATCAAAGATTGTTGGTTGTGAAAGCAAGTTATTAAGAGCGCTAGGTCTAGGGCGTTCTCAGGAAATCAGACAAGCAGACAGTTCATTCAGTAAGGATCTAATTAAGCACAGTTCTAGAACTCAAAACACAGATATAGAATTAACCAAATTCCTTTGCGATAATTCTCTAAGTCTAAGTGCAGCAAACCAAACTTTCGTTTGCGAGAACTAACAGATTAAACCAGCTTTAATTCCAAGTTTGATATGTTCACAATTATCCTAAACCAAACTTCTGTTTGCGAATAGTTTAATTGCCCAATTTAATTAGTTCAGATTCCTAAACCCCACTTTCGTGACGTATTTAGCAACCTAAGATCTAGATTCTAATTGATCAGGTTAGAACTAGCTTTAAGCACAATTAAGTTGAAGAACAGATATAGTTTGAATCCTTAACTGAAATTGAACAAGTCTAGCAAGTCATGAAATCCTATGTGAGAAACCCTAAACCTAACAAGGAATCTACTCAGACATAGATAATGAAAACATAATCATATGATGAATAAATTGCATAAAAGATAAAAGATTAAAGGGGTTCGAAATCTTCTCCAAATACAGATGATGTAACAGGTTCAGATCAGCCCCAAAAGCTCTAAAAATCCTCTGCTCTTAATTATGAAAGCGTAATGTAAAGCGTATCTAATTAAAACACTAAAAACTCTATTATATAGGTCTAATCTCGGCCAAGGGCTTCTTTGTAAATATCAGGAACTTCTGGATCAAAGTGCAATATCTTGATTCTTCTAAACCGCCGAGTTTTGGCCCATCTCGCTGGTGCATCGATCGATGCTAGGCATGCAACGATCGACACCTTTCTCTGTTTCGGACAGTGAACTCTATCTCTCGGCCAAACACTCCAAAAATCTCCAAAATGCTCCATTATCTCCAATTCAGCTCCAAACCTGATTATACCTGTAAAAGACTCTAAAAGAACACAAAAGACACTAAAAACACAACTATATCATGGCATAAAACCGGTAAAAACCATGATATATCAACTCCCCCACACTTAGCCTTTGCTTGCCCTCAAGCAAAACATAGAGCTAAAGCTTGGTGAAGAGGGTTGAAAACTTTCAGAAACTCATTTCATCCTAGAAGCTACAATACTCAGATTCCCCTTAGTAAACCACTGAAAGAATCAATCACAGGATATCAAGACCAACATGTACTTCCCCCACACTTAGCAACTGTCCTAGGTAAACTCCACAATCACATTCAAGCATTCAAATTCTCCCTACTGACTTCTGCAAGTATTTAAGTGCGGTCTCACCTAAGGAGTATCGATCAAAGGGCACATGGATTCTTACCTTATCAGCTCTAGACCACCATACTATCTTTCTCTAGTCCATTTCTTCTCTTTCCCTTTTTTAACAACTGATTTTTCCCCTTTGGGTATCATTTTATTTTTTTTATCAGTGTTCTTCCCGTTATGGGGTGTACTTTGGACACATTCCATGGATCACATGAGAGAAAATAGTGTTTGCTACCATTCCCATGACCACTTCGGAGTTACTAACTCATCCTCAGTTTATTATTTTTTTTTTACTTTATAGAAGGGGAGAAGGGAACTAAATAGGATAGGTTGACAGGCTGTGTCAGAACTAACAAGGGAATCCGACACAAAGTATACCAAGCCCTTAGGTGAGAAATCTAAGTCAGTATTAAATTAAAGTCAGTAAAAGGATCCTCTGATACCTGAAGTGATATGGGTGTTCCCAGTAGGTTGATCTGTGTCTGCGTTTTCTAACAGTCAGAGATAGATCCTGCAACTTCATCCCAATGGTTACTTAAGTTCCTGCAAGTCTTGTAAATCTTCTCAGAAAATCATAGTTTCTTACTTAAACAATTTTGACTCAATAAAACAAATTTTTTTTAAAAAACGGACTGACTCTTAAGAAAACAGAAAACAAAAGTCAGTAGCACCTCCCCCACACTTAAGACACACTGTCCCCAGTAGTGTCCAGCGAAGGATCGGTAAAAAGAAAATAAAAAAATTGAAAAGATGAAATTATGTCTGTCGGGTTACCTTTGTCGCTCAGGCATCGACCGTTGCACTAAGTGCATCGACCGTTACTTGGCGATTTTCGTGTATGGTCGATTGTTGCTCAAGAGCGCAACGATCGCTGCAATGCGATTCCTTTCGTGTTGTGACGATCGACACAGAAGTGAGTCGATCGTTGCACTGCGATTTTGTCCGAGACCTGCCAACATAACTGCACCAAAAACAAAAACAAACGTAAAATCCTAACAAAAACACCAAAAATTAAGTAGAAAAACACCAGTACCTAATGGTGGGTTGCCTCCCACCCAGCGCTTGTTTAAGGTCAATAGCTTGACCTATCAGAAAGAGATCGAACTCATGGAGGTTTCAACAGAGACTTTGAGTGTCTCTGTGAATGTCTCCTCATCCAAGGTTGCGTATAAGCATTCAGATCATGAGATCTTCCAAGGAACGAACGATAAGGGTCGGGGTGGGAGTGTAGCTTCGGCGGGATTATTTGTTTTCCTGCATTCAAAACAATGTGATCAGAAGGATTAAGCTTAGGTGATTTGTACCTTACCTTTGATGTATATCTGATGTCTCTAGCTTTCTGCTTATGAATAGTTGCAGGTACTGAAGATGTTAGAGCAGGTTCAAGAGGAACCGCCATCTTCTTCTTTTCACTATCAGATACTGTAGTTCCACCAATCTGAACTTCTTCTTTTAGATGACCATCAGTGGAGATCATCTTCTTTGCATGAACTCGCGAAGTTTCAACTGGTGGTGTTTTATTCACCTTCTTATCCATCACTTTTATGCAGTTAGCCACTTCTAGCTCTTGTTTGGAGGGTTTAGGAACCTTAGGATATGGCACTGGGGGCTTGTAGACTCGTTCTGGTACTGTTGCAGTTTTCTGGTCATGTCTGCGTTCTGTGTCGATCGTTGCATGATGTGTGTCGATCGATGCAAGGCGATTCTGTTTCTCGAAAGAACTCGAAATTGCCGTCAGAATGGCGTGTCGATCGTCACTGAGGGGGTGTCGATCGGTGCATGTATCAGGCAGACAATATTCATCCAGAAAATCCGAGATTATGCTCTCTTCTTCACCTAGCAACTCAATCTCATCCCTTATGTTCACAGCATTGATGTGCAGCTTCCGTTCAGCTCTCTTAGCTTCATTCTGCCTCTCTATTGCTACATCTGTTCGTTCAATTTTGATATCCAGCTCCTCCATATGCGTGCTCAAAGATTCAAACTTCTCATTCAAGCCTTCATACAAAGCATCCATCTTTGAGTTGAAGGACCTATCAATCTGTTGTTGTCTCTCAAGGTACTGCTCCATCATGATTTCCATTCTGCTCTCATAAGCTGTAGGTGCAGGAGGTACTTGGTAAGAAGAAACACTAAAACTCCTTGTAAAGGGTTTCTGAAAAGCAGATCCGTGACTATAGAATCCAGTTCCTTCAACGCAATGGTTAGCTTCTTGTGCATACTTTCCAAGTAGAAGACTATGCAGAGAGTCAACTTGGTTCTTCAACCCAGCTATCTGTGAACTGTCAATCCCTGAGCTGAAAATATCATTCCGACACATCGTCCTGATGATCTCTTAGTGTTCTTGGTGATTCAGCGAAGTGTGTCGATCGATGCAAGAAGGGCGTCGATCGATGCAATGCGAAATCAGAGAAAACAGAAAAATAAATCAGCAAAAATAAAAAAAAATAAAAACAAAAACGAAAAGAAAAAGAAAAATCCTAGTAAAACCCTAGGCTCGAAGCTATCGAAGACTCAAAGAGTCCCCGGCAACGGCGCCAAAAACTTGATAGGTCAAGAATTTTAATCCCTATACTAAACTGCAAGTGCACAGCAATATCAATGTAGTATATAGGGTATCGAAATCCACAGAGACTCCGGTGTTCAATAGCTCAAGAACAGGAATTTAACTAGGAAGAAAGCAATGTAATTGAATTAAAAGCAATGCAAGAAAGTAAGCAGATAGCAAAGATTGTTGGTTGTGAAAGCAAGTTATTAAGAGCGCTAGGTCTAGGGCGTTCTCAGGAAATCAGACAAGCAGACAGTTCATTCAGTAAGGATCTAATTTAGCACAGTTCTAGAACTCAAAACACAGATATAGAATTAACCAAATTCCTTTGCGATAATTCTCTAAGTCTAAGTGCAGCAAACCAAACTTTCGTTTGCGAGAACTAACAGATTAAACCAGCTTTAATTTCAAGTTGTATGATCCCGAAGGGTCACACACCATAGCTAACGGGAAAGTTAAATGGAATTAATACGGTAAGATGCAATGACATTTACTGTATTGGATCAGAGAATTGGGCCAGACAAAATGCAGGCTTTTGTCTGATTTGTGTCTTGGGCCCAAATGATAAATGATCCATTAGTCATTAGACTTGGGCCCATTAGAGAGCTAATGAGGGATTAAGAAATCGAAACCCTAAGGATTAGTCCAAGGCTTGCGATTTCTCTAGTGTAGCCGCGAGTTGGTCTCTCTCTCTCTAACTCTCTCTTTCTGATCTGATCCATCTCTTTGGTCTAGCAGCCATCCCGGCTTGTAAGAGTGTGGATACCAAAGGAGGAGCAGGTTGTTCATCTGTTCTAACTGATCTCATCATTACCATCAATTATCCGCTGCAATCTGAAAGGTAATGATCCAGGTTTGGTTGGTTTTATGATTCGTTTTGCAAGAACCTAGATCTGTTAAGATTATGTGTTAGGTTGAAATATGGGAATTAAACCTTGAACAAACACCATAATCCTTCAGTGGTATCAGAGCCTAGGCATTAGGTTTCTTGTGAAATTGGATCATATGATTTTTAATGGTTTTTGAATCAATTAAGGAATAAAAAAAAAATTTGATTAAAACCTTAATGCCCTAATCGTATGTTTTGGTCTCGGTAATTATCTTGTGTATATTTCCGAGTGATGCCGATCGTGTGATGCCGAGAGAGGGACCGCATGCCGATTGATCGTGTGCCGCAAAGATCGATCCTTTGTGATCGTGATGCATGGGCCGATCGATCGGGTGGATCGACGATCGCATGGACCGCATGATCAGTTGGCCGAGATCGATCAAAGATCGTGAGGCTAGGTCGGATCATGAGTGTGCCGTGCGTGTGATCGTCCGTGTGTGTGGCCGTGCGATGATCGATCGTTAGCGATCGTGAGCAGCCGCTAGGTCTCGATTGCGTTAATGGGCCGAGTTGGATCATGGATCCGATCGTTTGGCCCGTTAAAATTTTACGTCCCTCGAATAGTCAATCGGTTAAACCGAGCTTCGCGGTTCGTTGCCCAAACCACACCGATTTAACCGGTCCATTTAATTGGCGGTTAATCGTGTGTTTAAAGCCTTAAACCGCAAGTTAAATCAAATTGGCTAAAACACTAGGTGTTTCTTCCCGGTTTTGGATTTAACTGAACCGATCCAATTTAATTGGTGGTTCAAGTGGTTAACCCGAATCGCGGTTTGCTGGAAATTATTTAATACATGGTATTATTTAATTTCTGGTTAAACCGGATTGAAATTCAAAATTGAATTTTAACCTAAACCGAAGGCTGGTCTAAGTTTGATTTGGTTGGACCAAATAATTTAGAGCTGGTCTGGTTTAGTAAATAACCGATGGTTTTGATAGTTAATTTGGTCTTGGACCAGAATTAATAAACCGACTCGGTTATGTCAAATTATTGGGCCAACTGGAATTCTATGGTCTTGGGCCAAGAATTGGGCCTATAATTTGTGACCCAACCCGAAAATATTTATAAAATATTAAATTAGAAATTTATATTTTAGTATGTTACTAAATTTAGAAAGTTTCTAAAAGAAGTAAGTTTCCCAAAATAGTAATCTTCTATTTTTGGAAATAAAACTTAAAAATCCTCAAAAACAATATCAAGTCTGGATGTCTTTCCAATCTTGTCAGCTACTTAACGCTTATTCGATTACAGATATGGCTTACAGTGTGAGGTATCTGTTTTCGCATAAGTAAAGTAGTATGTAGTCACTAATTTCATTGGGAGTCCCAGATTTTAGTGATTATTTGGCTGTAAGAGATTGGTTTCCTTGACTGGGCCATCGGGAGTCCCGGGCCTTGAGACATCTGGTGAATTTGGGCCTCGGGTCCAATTCACAACCGAGAGTTATATGAGATATAACTAGCTGTGTGTATGCTTACCAAGTAAAGCTAATTCCGGGTGACGGCCAGTGGCCCACTTTGGATTTAGCTGAACATGGGTCTCGGAATCATTGCATTCTTATGAGGTTAAACAAAGAAATTTTGAATGCAATGCGAGTTTTCTTATAAGTTTTTAAGATTACTCTTTTATGAACATAATAACTAAATCTCTATTGTCTCATATTTTCAGCTATGTCAAGCACAACAACTCAAAACACTTTCTCGATCCGGTCTGCCCTTGAGAAGGACAAACTGAACGGATCAAACTTCCTGAACTGGTCCAGGAACCTGAGACTTGTGCTCAGGCAGGAGAAGAAGGCTTATGTCCTTGAAAGAGTTCTCCAACCTAGACCTGCGAATAATGCCGCACAAGCTGTGAAGAATGCTTGGGAAACGCATTCTTCAGATGCTAATGACGTGATTTGCCTGATGTTGGCGACAATGGCTCCCGAACTGCAGATGCAGTGGGAAGGCCTGACTTGTCCCATGGAGCTGATGGCAAATCTGAAAGCGTTGTTTCAGGAGCAGGCTCGTACAGAGAGATTCCAAACTGTTAAGAATCTCTTGGACTGTAAAATGGCTAAGGATGCAGCAGTGAGTCCACATGTTCTGAAAATGATGGGTTATCTCGATCATTTGACTAGGCTCGACTGTCCTATAAGCCAAGAGCTTGCTTGTGATATCGTTCTGCAGTCTCTTACTCCTGCATATGACCAGTTCATTTTGAACTATAATATGCATGGGTTGATAAAGACGTTGCCTGAGCTACATGGTATGCTCAAGACTGCAGAACCGAATCTGAAGAAGACCAAGGAGTCGTCTGTACTCATGGTGCAGAAGGGCAAGGGTTTCAAGAAATCCGCTGCAGACAAGGGAAAGGGCAAGGTAGTCAGCAATGAAAACAAGCCCAAGCCCGTGTCCAAAGCTGGGCCTTCTGACATCTGTCACTTTTGTAAAGAGGCAGGGCATTACCGCAGGGACTGTAAGAAATACCAGGAAAGTCTGAAGAAGAAGAAGTCCTTGGAGACTAAATCTTCAGGTATTTTTGTTATTGAAGTAAATACTACTACTTCTGATAATACCACTTGGGTATTAGATACTGGATGTGGGGCTCATATTTGTACTAATATGCAGGCACTCAGCAACAGTAGAAGGTTGAAGCAAGGGCAAGTAGAGTTGCGGGTTGGCAATGGAGCGAAGGTTCCAGCACTGGCCGTTGGCACTTACTTGTTGTCTTTACCTTCTGGATTGATTTTAGAACTTGAGAATTGTTATTTTGTACCTGCTATAAGCAGAAATATCATTTCAGTTTCATTGTTGGATTTGCAAGGATTTGATTTTTCTATTAAGAATAAATTGTGTTCCTTTAATCTCAATGATATGTTCTATGGCTGTGCCCCTCTTATAAATGGGCTGTACATGCTGGATCAATCTGCTCCAGTATATAACATAAATACAAAACGGTTCAAATCTAACGAAGAAAATGAAACGTTTCTCTGGCATTGTCGTTTGGGGCACATTAGTGAGAAACGCGTCAAGAGGCTCCATTCAAATGGACTCTTGGGCTCATTTGACTTTGAGTCTTGTGAGCAATGCGAATCTTGCCTAATGGGCAAAATGACACGGGCCCCTTTCAATAAATCCACAGAAAGGGCCAGTGAACTATTGGGCCTGATACATACTGACGTGTGTGGCCCAATGTCCACAAGTGCTAGAGGAAACTTTCAGTACTTCATTACATTCACTGATGATTTCAGTAGATATGGATATGTCTACTTGATGAAACATAAGTCGGAAACCTTTGAAAAGTTCAAAGAATTCCAGAATGAAGTACAGAACCAGCTTGGTAAAAGTATTAAGGCTCTTCGGTCGGACCGAGGAGGAGAATACTTGAGCCAGGAATTTCGTGATCATCTGAGTGAGTGTGGGATCATCTCCCAACTCACACCTCCAGGAACACCTCAGTGGAATGGTGTTTCTGAGAGAAGGAATCGGACATTGTTAGATATGGTCCGATCCATGATGAGTCACACAGACCTTCCTATATCCATTTGGGGATATGCTTTGCTCACCGCAACGTTCACACTGAACAGAGTGCCATCAAAGGCAGTAGCAAAGACACCATATGAGATATGGACTGGAAAAGCTCCAGCAATGTCTTTTCTCAGAATTTGGGGTTGTGAAGCCTATGTCAAAAGATTAATCTCAGACAAGCTTACACCAAAATCTGACAAATGCTACTTCATTGTGTTGGAATTGTGTACAGTAATCTCGGTACTGTCTCTAGAAAGTAAGAGTATGTCAATGATCAGACATAAGTCATATAATGCTGGGGGTCATGATGGCTTGCTAGAGTCCGCTCATGATCTATAAATCTCGGATTTATTGCCTTTGTTATATGATCCCATATGGGTCACACGCCTAAGCTAACGGGAAATCACGAAGGAACGGTTTAACAGAAGTACGGTAAAAGTGCTAGGCATTTACTGTACTTGAAGAGACTAAAGGGCCTGATTAAATCCAAGGGATTTAATCAGAACTGAGAATTGGGCCCAAAAGCCCATGAGAACTAGGAGGGATTTTAATGAATAAAATCAGACCTAGCTCTCTAATTCTTCTCAGTTTTGCGCCTCCCAGCTCCTTTTCTACGCCTCCTCTTTCAGCTGGTCTAGCAGCCAAATTCTCGGTGTGCGTGTGTGAGCCTTTGGAGGATCCATCCCTTGGTGGTTCTGCTGATCTCTGACCTGTTCTATCTCTTTCCGCTGCATAAACAGGTATAAGGTGAGATCTACATTGTTTCTATTTAAGAGAACCTAGATCTGGCATGTTTAGGATCTATTAATCTGATGAACTGAATCAGGACTAAACCAAAAGATCCTTCAGTGGTATCAGAGCCATTGGTTCTTAGGATTTCTTGTTTTAGATTCATGTTTAGGTTGTTTAATCTGTTTAGAAGTGTTTTGAATCAATTACTGATAAGAAAAACACTTAAGAAACTGAATTGAATCCTGAACAAACGTTTGAAATCGCAAAACCGAGCTATATGACTCGTTTTCTTGCGATCGGCCGAGAAGGGATCGATCGGCTTGGCCGGATTGGTTATCACGGACGAGAGGTATGGCCGGTTCGATCGACCGCAAGGCAAGCGTCGCATGGATCCGTAAGGATCGCATGGACTGCGTCGTCCGGTTGGATCGAAACGATCGTGGGCTTAGGCGGACGGCATGGTCGGATCGAACAAAACGTCGGGCCGATCGATTGGATCGGATCGTCCGGACGTAGGATCGATCGCGTCCCGGCTGTGCATCGCCCGTCCCGTCCCGAGCTTCCCGGCTGTCCCGATCTCGACGATCATCCCGTCCGCTGTCATCTCGATCTCGGATCGTGCGTGCGGCTTGCGGCTGGACGATCGTAACTTGATCGAGAAGCTAGGTCACACCGTGATCGGTTTGTGACCATTCGGTTCGGTTCGGTTTAAACTTGATTAAAATCAACGTCACGGTTTAATAAACAGATTTAATAATTTTATTAAGTCTGGTTAAACCGGGATAAGAAATCCAATGTCGAAAGAAATATTGGATTTTGTGCCTAAACCAGGATTTTCTAATTTGATTTGGTTGGACCAAATAAATTGAGAAAATCCGGTTTAGTAAATAACCGGTTGACAATTGTGGTCATCGTAGTAATTAAAATTTGGTTAGACCAATTTTAATGAACCAGACCTGTTATGTCATTTAATTGGACAATTGGGTTATGTCTTGGACATGGACCAATTCTTGGGCCTCGGGCCAAGAAGTTAAAACAATTGGGCCAATTATTTGAGTCTTTTCTTCAGATTAATTTAAAATTTATTTTATAAAATTATAAAGTCGATTTTAAATTAAAGTTTCCGAAATTTTGAAATTAGAAAGTTTCTTAAAATAGAAGTTTCTGGATTTGCGGGTTTTGGATTTTAAGAAATTTCTAAAGTTAGAAAGTTTCCGGTTTTAGAAAGTTTCCAATTTTAGAAAGTTTCCAAAAATAGTAGGTTCCAAAAATGGAAAGTTTCCGAAATAGTAATCTTCTATTTTGGGAATGAAATTTTAATAAACCTACGAACCTCAAAAAAAATATCAAGCGTTGGATGTCTTGTCCAGGCTATGTCAGCCGTCAAAGCCCATTCAATTGTATTCATGGCCTTACAGTGTGAGGGTGTCTACTTTTGCGTGGGTAAGACTGTTTGTGATTCATAAATGTCATTGGGAGTCCCAGACATTAATGATTACATGACTGTATAGTCTGGTTTTCTTGACTAGGCCATCGGGAGTCCCGGGCCTTGAGACATCAGAGTGGATTGGGCCTCGGGCCCAGATTCACAACCAAGAGTTATATCACGGATATAATTAGCCGATATAGGGCTTACCGATATAAGCTAAGATTGGGTGACGGCCAGTGGCCCACTTTAATTTTGGTTATATGTGGATCTTGGAATCATTATATTCTATTGAGGGTAACTGATGTTATTGAATATAATGCATGATTAATCATATTATATTTTAATACGAGATTAATCATATTGAACATATTAACTAAAATCCTTTTTATCTTAATTTTCAGTTATGACTAGCACAAACAATCAAAACACTTTCTCGATCCGGTCTGTCCTTAAGATGGACAAGCTGAACGGATCAAATTTCTTGACTTGGTCGCGGAACCTGAGGCTAGTCCTCAGACAGGAGAGAAAGGACTATGTCCTTGAGAGAGCTCTCCCCGTGAGGATCGGGTCCAATGCTTCTCATGCAGTATATGATGCTTGGAATAAGCATTATAATGATGCGGTAGATGTGCGTGGTCTGATATTGGCTACCATGGACTCAGACTTGCAGAAGCAATATGAGAACATGGAGTCGCCAATAGAGATGATCAGCAGCCTGAAATTGAAATTTCAGGAGCAGATAAGAGTGGAGAGATACCGGTTGGTTAAGTCTCTCACTAGCTGCAAGCTACCAAATGATAATCCAGTGAGTCCTCATGTCAGTAAAATGATGGGTTACATTGATAACCTGAGGAAATTGGATTATCCAGTTAGCCAAGAATTGGCAACTGAGATCATTCTGCAGTCACTGCCATCAAGCTATGATAAGTTCAGAAAGAACTATATCAAGAAAGGCTTAACGAAGACGCTGACTGAACTGCATGATATGCTCAAGACAGTTGAGCCAAACGTGAAGGGTACCCTGTACAATCTCATGAATGAGAAGGGTAGGTTTACTAAACCTAATGCTGACAAGGGTGAAGACAAAGTTGTCCAGATTTTGAATCATGGCAAGCGTGTGTCTTCTGAGCCCGAGTCAGATACCTCTTACGTTGGTAAGTGCTGCTACTGTAAGGAGACAGGGCATTGGAAGAGAGATTGCATTAAATTCATGGAAGATGATGAGGAGTTAAAGTCGATGTATGAGACTACTTCCTCAGGTATTCATGTTATTACTTCAAGTTCTACCTTAAAGGTATTGAATACTGGTTGTGGCACTGATATTTGTAATAATATGCAGAGCCTAAGCAACAGTAGAACGTCCTTAAAGGTATTGGATACTGGTTGTGGCACTGATATTTGTGATAATATGCAGAGCCTAAGCAACAGTAGAACGTTGAAGGAAGGGCAAGTGAAACTACATGTCTGGAAGGAGCTTGGGATGCTGCCTCAGCCGTGGGGTTTTTCACTTGTAGATCCCTTTTGAGGCTTGGTTTTGTATTAAGTAATTGCTACAATGTACCTGCTTTAAAGTGTTGGAATTGTGTCCAGCAATCTCTGTACTGTCTCTAGAAAGTAAGAGTATGTCAATGATCAGACATAAGTCATACAATGCTGGGGGTCATGATGGCTTGCTAGAGTCCGCTCATGATCTATAAGTCTTGGACTTATTGCCTTTATTGTATGATCCCATATGGGTCACACGCCTAAGCCAACAGGAAAACGTATAGGAACGGCTTAGCAGAAGTACGGGAAAAGTGCCAGGCATTTTTCGTACAAAGAGAGAGAGTAATGGGTCTGATTAAATCCATGGGATTTAATCAGATTGGTAATTGGGCCCAAAAGCCCATAGGGAATCAGACATAAGCTTTATAAATTAAAGCTTAAGTCAGAAACCCTAAAAAAAAACACCTCCCAGCCGAAATCTCTCTTCCTCTCTGCGCCTCCCCAGCTTGGTCTAGCAGCCTCTTTCCTGACGGTGTGCGTGTGTGAGCCTTTGGAGGATCCATCTCTCGGTGCATCTCCCTGATCATTGACCTGTTCTTCCTTCCGCTGCAAATAACAGGTATAAGGTGAGATCATATGTTTCTAAATAAGAACACCTAGATCTAATGCATGTTTAGTAGGTTCAACTAATCTGAGAATTGAACCAAGAGTCTAAACTTTCCTACAGTGGTATCAGAGCCATTGGTTCTTAGGTTTCTTGTTTTAGATTCATGTTTAGGTTGTTTAATCTGTTTAGAATTGTTTTTGAATCAATTACTGATAAGATAAAACAGTTAAGAAACAAATTTTGAACCCTAAACACACTAATTCAGATCGCAAACTGAGCTATATGACTCAGATTTGGATCGGCCGAGAAACCGGGCGGGCGAACATGGACGGTCAGAATGCTGGCCGGTCGGACGGAGAGATCGCGGGTCGGACGCGCGATGGTCGGATCGGATCGGTTCATACGATCGCGATCGATCGTCGCGTCACGACCGTCCCGATCGCGTCCGTCCAAGCCGAGCGTCCATCCGTCGCGTGCGTCCGTGTTTGCGGCCGGCCGATGTCTTGGATGGTCGGCTGGAAATTAGGTCACAACCAACTCGGTTTGGTTCGTGACTAATTCGGTTCGGTTCAAGGCTCGGTTTAAGATTTTAATTAAAAATCAACGTTCTGGTTTAATAAACAGATTTAATAATTTTATTAAATCTGGTTAAACCGGGATAAGAAATCCAAAGTCGAAAATTGGATTTTGTGCCTAAACCAGGATTTCTAATTTGATTTGGTTGGACCAAATAAATTGAGAAAATCCGGTTTAGTAAATAACCGGTTGACAATTGTGGTCATCGTAGTAATTAAAATTTGGTTAGACCAATTTTAATGAACCAGACCGGTTATGTCAAATAATTGGACAATTGGATCATGTCTTGGACATGGATCAATTCTTGGGCCTCGGGCCAAGAAGTTAAAACAATTGGGCTAATTATTTGAGTCTTTCTTAAGAATAATTTAAAATCTATTTTATAAAATTATAAAGTCGGTTTTAAACTAAAGTTTCCGAAATCTTGAAATTAGAAAGTTTCCAATTTTAGAAAGTTTCCTAAAATAGAATTTTCTGGATTTGCGGGTTTTGGATTTTTTAAAGAAATTTCTAAAGTTAGAAAGTTTCCATTTTTAGAAAGTTTCCAATTTTAGAAAGTTTCCTAAAATAGTAGGTTTCCAAAAATAGAAAGTTTCCCGAAATAGTAATCTTCTATTTTGGGAATAAAACTTTAAAATAAACCTACAAACCTCAAACAATATCAAGCGTTGGATGTCTTGTCCATTCTATGTCAGCTGCTGAAGCCCATTCAATTGTATTCATGGCCTTACAGTGTGAGGGTGTCTACTTTTGCGTGGGTAAGACGGTTTGTGATTCATAAATGTCATTGGGAGTCCCAGACATTAATGATTACATGACTTTATAGTCTGGTTTTCTTGACTGGGCCATCGGGAGTCCCGGGCCTTGAGACATCAGAGTGAATTGGGCCTCGGGCCCAGATTCACAACCAAGAGTTATATCACGGATATAATTAGCCGATATAGGGCTTACCGATATAAGCTAAGGTTTGGTGACGGCCAGTGGCCCACTATAATCTTAGTTATATGTGGATCTTGGAATCATTATATTCTATTGAGGGTAACTTATGTTATTGAATATAATGCGTGATTAATCATATTAATTTTAATACGAGATTAATCATATTGAACATATTAACTAAAATCCTTTTATCTCATATTTCAGTTATGACTAGCACAAACAATCAAAACACTTTCTCGATCCGGTCTATCCTTGGGATGGACAAGCTGAACGGATCAAATTTCTTGACTTGGTCGCGGAACCTGAGGTTAGTCCTCAGACAGGAGAGAAAGGACTATGTCCTTGAGAGAGCTCTCCCCGTGAGGATCAGGTCCAATGCCTCTCATGCAGTATATGATGCTTGGAATAAGCATTATAATGATGCGGTAGATGTGCGTGGTCTGATATTGGCTACCATGGACTCTGACTTGCAGGAGCAATATGAGAGCATGGAGTCGCCAATAGAGATGATCAGCAGCCTGAAATTGAAATTTCAGGAGCAGATAAGAGTGGAGAGATACCAGTTGGTTAAGTCTCTCACTAGCTGCAAGCTACCAAATGATCATCCAGTAAGTCCTCATGTCAGTAAAATGATAGGTTATATAAATAACCTGAGGAAACTGGATTATCCAGTTAGCCATGAATTGGCAACTGAGATCATTCTGCAGTCACTGCCGTCAAGCTATGATAAGTTCGTAAGGAAC
This sequence comes from Orychophragmus violaceus, assembly GCA_030180135.1. Classification (NCBI taxonomy): domain Eukaryota; kingdom Viridiplantae; phylum Streptophyta; class Magnoliopsida; order Brassicales; family Brassicaceae; genus Orychophragmus; species Orychophragmus violaceus. The sequence goes on from CM058238.1 coordinate 37,178,809, forward strand.
TATATCAAGAAAGGCTTAACGAAGACGTTGACTGAACTGCATGATATGCTCAAAACGGTTGAGCCAAACGTGAAGGGTAGGTTTATTAAACCTAGTATTGACAAGGGTGAAGACAAAGTTGTCCAGATTTTGAATCATGGCAAGCGTGTGTCTTCCGAGCCCAAGTCAGATACCTCTTACGTTGGTAAGTGCTGCTACTGTAAAGAGACAGGGCATTGGAAGAGAGATTGCATAAAATTCATGGAAGACGATGAGGAGTTGAAGTTAATGTATGAGACTACTTCCTCAGGTATTCATGTTATTACTTCAAGTTCTACCTTGCAGGTATTGGATACTGGTTGTGGCACTGATATTTGTTATAATATGCAGAGCCTAAGCAACAGTAGAACGTTGAAGGAAGGGCAAGTGGAACTGCATGTCTGGAAGGAGCTATGGATGCTGCCTCAGTCGTAGGGTTTTCACTTGTAGATGCCTTCGAGGCTTGGTTTTGTATTAAGTAATTGCTACAATGTACCTGCTCTAAGCAGAGTAGTTTTTCATTTTCTTGTAAGAATTTGAATGATTTTATTTTGATAAAAGACAAGGTTTTGTTCTTTTGATCTTAATGAAATATTGATTGTAGCACCCTATTCAAGGAATGGGTTTTATGTCCTAAACCAAAGATTGCCTAAATGTAACATAAATACCAAATTGGTTTAAATCTGATGAATTAAACCTGATTTTTCTTGGCATAAATGTCTTGGTCACAGAGAGTAAGTCGAATTCAGAAATCCCATAGTTATGAACTGTTGGGCTCAATTGAATGAATGTCTTATGAGACTTGAATTCTGCTTACTAGACCAAAAGACAAAGGGCCCATCTTAGCCGAGCTAGAGAAAGGCCCAAAGGCTTATTGGAGATTGAACATACTCATGTATGTGGTCCGATGAGCAACAATGCCAGAGAAATTTTTCTTGTACTTCATTGTCTCGACTGATTAATTCAGTGAGTAAGACTGTGTTCATTTGATGAGACACATGTCGGAATTCTTTGACATGGTCGAAAGAGTTCCAGAATGAGGTATAGAATGTGAGTGACAGAAGTATTGAGACTCTGGATAAGACCACGAGTGAGAATACTTAAGTCATTGATAGTGCCATCATCTGAATGAGTGTGAAGTCGTTCCACAGCTCAATTTCTCCTGAAAACCTTGAGGTGTTTCTGAGAGAAAGAATCAGATCTTATCAGAGATGATTAAAGATGAGTCACACGAATCTTCCATGATATTTTATAAGAATAACGCTCTACAGTATCTAAGTTTACGCTAAAATAGTTCCACCAATATCAGTTGAAAGACACCACGTAAATGTGGATTGGAATCGATCCAAATTCGTCTTCACTGAGTATTTGTAATTGTGCTACTTCGCTGGTTGTCCTAGGGAAACCAAGGCTTGTTACTTTTACGTCCATTCTGTTTTCTAAGAAGGAAAGTTATTTTCAAGAAGAACAGTGGGAGTAAAAGTGTAACTCGAAGAAATTCGACAATACAGGTGGCTGCTTAACCTGTTAAGGCGGAGCGGCGGATGGATTTACAAATGACTGTAGAATCTACACCTGTGGAGCCAGAAGTTCGCAGAAATGAAAGAATCAGTCACTAATCCGAGATTGAATTCTCGTCATTAGTTGAACCTGATGATCATTGAAAGTTCGCATGATCTGATGATCATTGAAAGCGACGAACCTGCGAAATTCAAAGAAGCGAAAGTAAGCCAGGACTCCGAAAATTACACTATGTGTAAGTTAGTTTCATTGATCCATTCATGGATGGAAGCAAACATATCGGAGTTGGAATCTTCGTTCTGCTGAAGTAGTCAAAGTTTTGACTTGAACAGGAACGAAACGGAAATGTGCGTTTACTAATAGATAAAAGGGAGCGATATTGTATTTCTCGTAATGTATGTCGAAGACATACTGATTCTCGGAAATAACGTCCCAATGCTGCAGTCGGCAAAGGACTGGCTTGGGAGTTGGTTTTGTGGTTGACATGGGTAAAGCCATGAAAGTCTTGGATTCTGGATCTAAAAATAGAGATCCAGAAGAGCTGGTAGGACAGAGTCAGGATTCTTATATGACAAAGTCCTACACGTTTTCAGCATTCCAAGAAGGGTTTTATGCCAATGTCACATGGCAATACGTTAAGCAAGAAGCAGTGTCCTACGATAACTGCTGAGCTTGAATGCATACATAGGATTCATATGCGACGGCAATTGGATATTAATGTTAAGCAAAACAAGTAAAGACCAGTCAAATCCAGCAAAGAATCACTGGATAGCCGTAAAGAATATACTAAAGTATTTGAGGAATACTAAAGAAAGGTTCTTTAGGTAAAGGAGAAAGTGAGGTGCTACAAAGTCAATAGAGTCAGAAAGGCAAGTTTTCCAATGGACAAAGATGATTTCCGGTCACAGTCCGGTTATATCTTGTGTCTATCTGGCAGTGCAAGGCACTGTTGCTGACTCCATGACTTAAGCTGAACATTTCGCAGCTTGGGAAGCGGCGAAAGAGGCTGTTTGGAAAGAAGAGTTCGTCACTGAACTTGATGTGATTCCAGCATAGATGAGACTAGCTGCACATCAGAGATCCAAACACCTTGTGGGTAGGTATAACCTATTCCATAAGATAAATGACAGAGATGTTAAGTAGATCAGCAAGTTTCATCGAATGAGAACGTTGCTAATCTATTAACGAAGCCACTCCTTAGGCCTAAGCACGAGTCTCGGACTGTAGCTGTAGGATAAGTGAAATTAAGATGTAGTCTTAATTTCAGTGGGAGTTATTAAAGGGCTTTATTTAGTTATTTGATATGTTCTTGTAAAACATTTAAGATGTTTAATGAAATTATTATTTCAAGATTATTTTAACTGTGATGAAATAATCGTTCCAAAATGATATGAACCATTTTATAGGTCATCGAAGTAAATGACTTGATCTTGAGTCATCGAAGTCATTTAGCTTGATCATGAGACCCTATATTTGATAGATGTTTTATATCATCCAGTCCCTAGTCGAAGGTTGTTGAAATTGGAACACCAACAACCGTGTGAGACTAGATTGATATGTGACTTATGACCAAGTTTCATGTGTCATAGATGCGCGGCATCAAAGTCAGTACATAGGTGTATGTTGGGAACATACGACCGGACAAGACCCGATTATAAGAACTCTTCAGGATATTTATATCTATGTCATAAGAGATTCTTACTACGACTATAGAGTATAGTCCTTAGACCTGAGTTCGCATGCATGTGACTGCACATGGACTGATGCACTTTGATCATTGTCTAACGCTATCGTTCTGCGATAGTTATAAGGACCTTGTTTGGGTACATTACGAAATGAGTAGTTTACAGTGATGGAACAAGATGGGATTTGTCCCTCCAATATAAATGGAGTGAATATCTCTAGGCCAATCGGAGATTTGAATACTGGAAAATGCATGGCCATGCTCAAACGGACTGTCCCGAGTCGTTTGGATTGTCAGTATCAAATCAGAGTCCGATGAACAAGATTAGGCTTTATAAGGATGACACCAATCTTGCCTTATGACTAATCGAGATATTGAGACAAAAGGATTATGAATACAGAGATTCCAGTTCAAGTGGGAGATTGTTGGAATTGTGTCCAGCAATCTCTGTACTGTCTCTAGAAAGTAAGAGTATGTCAATGATCAGACATAAGTCATACAATGCTGGGGGTCATGATGGCTTGCTAGAGTCCGCTCATGATCTATAAGTCTTGGACTTATTGCCTTTATTGTATGATCCCATATGGGTCACACGCCTAAGCCAACAGGAAAACGTATAGGAACGGCTTAGCAGAAGTACGGGAAAAGTGCCAGGCATTTTTCGTACAAAGAGAGAGAGTAATGGGTCTGATTAAATCCATGGGATTTAATCAGATTGGTAATTGGGCCCAAAAGCCCATAGGGAATCAGACATAAGCTTTATAAATTAAAGCTTAAGTCAGAAACCCTAAAAAAAAACACCTCCCAGCCGAAATCTCTCTTCCTCTCTGCGCCTCCCCAGCTTGGTCTAGCAGCCTCTTTCCTGACGGTGTGCGTGTGTGAGCCTTTGGAGGATCCATCTCTCGGTGCATCTCCCTGATCATTGACCTGTTCTTCCTTCCGCTGCAAATAACAGGTATAAGGTGAGATCATATGTTTCTAAATAAGAACACCTAGATCTAATGCATGTTTAGTAGGTTCAACTAATCTGAGAATTGAACCAAGAGTCTAAACTTTCCTACATAAAGCAGAGTTGTCTTTCATTTTCTTGTAAGAATTTGAATGTTTTTCGTTTTGATAAAAGACAAGTTTTGTTCTTTTGATCTTAATGAAATATTAATTGTAGCACCCTATTCATGGAATGGGTTTTATATCTTAAACCAAAGAGTGCCTAAATGTAACATAAATACCGAATTGGTTTAAATCTGATGAATTAAACCTGATTTTTCTTGGCATAAAAGTCTTGGTCACATAGAGTAAGTCGGATTCAGAAATCCCATAGTCATGGACTGTTGGGCTCATTTGATAAAATATCTCATGAGACTTGAATTTTGTTTACTAGACCAAAAGATAAAGGGCCTATCTTAGCCGAGCTAGAGAAAAGCCCAAAGGCTTATTGGACCTGGAACATGCTCATGTATGTGGCCCAATGAGCAGTAATGCCAGAGAAAAATCTCCTGTACTTCATTGTCTCTACTGATTACTTCAGTGAGTGTGACTGTGTTCATTTGATGAGACACAAGTCGGAATTCTTTGACATGGTCGAAAGAGTTCCAGAATGAAGTATAGGATCTGAATGACAAAAGTATTAAGACTCTGGATTAAATCACGAGTGAGAATACTTAAGTCATTGATTGTGTGATCATCTTAATGGGTGTGAAATCGTTTCACAGCTCATTTCTCCTGAAAACCTGAAGGTTTTTCTGTGAGAAAGAATCAGATCTTATTAGAAATGATTAAAGATGAGTCACACGAATCTTCCATGATATTATTTAAGAATAACGCTCTAAAATATCTAAGTTTACGCTGAAATAGTTCCACAAATATCGGTTGAAAGACACCACGTTAATGTGGATTGGAATCGATCCAAATTTGTCTTTACTGAGTATTTGTAGTTGTGCTACTTCGCTGGTTGTCCTAGAGAAACTAAGGCTTGTTACTTTTACGTCCAATCTGTTTTCTAAGAAGGGAAGTTATTTTCCAAGAAGAACAGTGGGAGTAAAAGCATAACTCGAAGTTTTCTTAGGGAAACCAAGGCTCGGTACTTTTACGACCATTCTGTTTTCTAAGAAGGGAAGTTACTTTCCAAGAAGAACAGTGGGAGTAAAAGTACAACTCGAAGAAATTCGAGAAATACAGGAGGCTGCTTTACCTATTGAGGGAGAGCAGCGGAAGGATTTACAGATTTCTGTAGAATCTACACCTGTGGAGCCTGAAGTTCGCAGATATGAATGAATCAGTTACTAATCCGAGAGTGATTTCTCGTCATTAGTTGAACCTGATAATCATTGAAAGTTCGCATGATCTGATGATCATTGAAAGCGACGAATCTGCGAAATTCAAAGAAGCGAAAGTAAGCCCGGACTCCGAAAAATTACATTTTATGTAAGTTAGCTTCATCGATCCATTCATGGATGGAAGCAAACATATCGGAGTTGGAATCTTCGTTCTGTTGAAGTAGTCAAAGTTTTGATTTGAACAGGAACGAAGCGGAACTGTGTGTTTACTAATAGATTAGTGGGAGCGATATTGCATTTCTCAAAGTGTATGTCGATGACATACTGATTCTCGGATATAACGTCCCAACGCTGTAGTCGGTAAAGGACTAGCTTGGGAGTTGGTTTAATGAATGACATGGGTAAAGCCACGTAGTTTTTGGATTTTGGATCTAAAGATAGAGATCCAAAAGAGCTGATAGGACAAAGTCAGATTCTTAAATTGACAAAGTCCTACACGTTTTGAGCAATCCAAGAAGGGTTTTATGCCAATGTCACATGGCATTAAGTTAAGCAAGATACAGTATCCTACGATAACTGCTGAGCTTAAATGCATGGATGAGATTCCATATGCGTCGGCAATTGGATCTATCATGTATGCCATGAAACATACTTGTTTGATGTTGCTTTAATGTTAAGCAAGACAAATAAAGACCAGTCAAATCCAGCAAAGAATCAAGTTTCCTAAAGTATGTCCTAAAGAATTTGAGGAATACTAAGGATAAGTTCTTGATTTACGGAGAAAGTGAGGTGCTACAAGTCGGTAGAGTCTGAAAGGCAAGTTTCCAATAGACAAAGATGATTTCCGATCACAGTCCGGTTATATCTTGTGTCTATCTGGCGGTGCAAGGCACTGTTGCTGACTCCATGACTTAAGCTGAACATTTCGCAGCTTGGGAAGTCGCGAAAGAGGTTGTTTGGAAAGAAGAGTCTGTCACTGAACTTGATGTGATTTACAGCATAGATGAGACTAGCTGCACATCAGAGGTCCAAACACCTTGAGGATAGGTATAACCTATTCCGTAAGATAAATGACAGAGATGTTAAGTAGATCAGCAAGTTTCAACGAATGAGAACGTTGCTAATCTATTAACGAAGCCACTCCTTAGGCCTAAGCACGAGTCGCGGACTGTTGCTGTAGGATAAGTGAAATTAAGATGTAGTCTTAATTTCAGTGGGAGTTATTAAAGGGATTTATTTAGTTATTGGATATGTTCTTGAAACAACATTTAAGATGTTTAATGAAATTATTATTTCAAGATTATTTTAACTGTGATGAAATAATCGTTCCAAAGTGATATGAACCATTTTATAGGTCATCGAAGTAAATGACTTGATCTTGAGTCATCGAAGTCATTTAGCTTGATCATGAGACCCTATATTTGATAGATGTTTTATATCATCCCGTCCCTAGTCGAAGGTTGTTGAAATTGGAACACCAACAACCGTGTGAGATTGGATTGGTACGTGACTTATGACAAAGTCTCAATGTGTCATAGATGCGCGGCATCAAAGTCAGTACATAGGTGTATGTTGGGAACATACGACCGGACAAGACCCGCTTATAAGAACTCTTCAGGATATTTATATCTGTGTCATAAGAGATTCTTACTACGACTATAGAGTATAGTCCTTAGACCTGAGTTCACATGCATGTGACTGCACATGGACTGATGTACTTTGATCATTGTCTAACGCTATCGTTCTGTGATAGCTATAAGGACCTTGTTTGGGTACATCATGAAATGAGTAGTTTACAGTGATGGAACAAGATGGGATTTGTCCCTCCAATATAAATGGAGTGAATATCTCTAGGCCAATCGGAGATTTGAATACTGGAAAACGCATGGCCATGCTCAAACGGACTTTCCCGAGTCGTTTGGATTGTCAGTATCAAATCAGAGTCCGATGAACAAGATTAGGCTTTATAAGGATGACACCAATCTTGCCTTATGACTAATCGAGATATTGAGACAAAAGGATTATGAATACAGAGATTCCAGTACAAGTGGGAGATTGTTGGAATTGTGTCCAGTAATCTCGGTACTGTCTCTAGAAAGTAAGAGTATGTCAATGATCAGACATAAGTCATATAATGCTGGGGGTCATGATGGCTTGCTAGAGTCCGCTCATGATCTATAAATCTCGGATTTATTGCCTTTGTTATATGATCCCATATGGGTCACACGCCTAAGCTAACGGGAAATCACGAAGGAACGGTTTAACAGAAGTACGGTAAAAGTGCTAGGCATTTACTGTACTTGAAGAGACTAAAGGGCCTGATTAAATCCAAGGGATTTAATCAGAACTGAGAATTGGGCCCAAAAGCCCATGAGAACTAGGAGGGATTTTAATGAATAAAATCAGACCTAGCTCTCTAATTCTTCTCAGTTTTGCGCCTCCCAGCTCCTTTTCTACGCCTCCTCTTTCAGCTGGTCTAGCAGCCAAATTCCCGGTGTGCGTGTGTGAGCCTTTGGAGGATCCATCCCTTGGTGGTTCTGCTGATCTCTGACCTGTTCTATCTCTTTCCGCTGCATAAACAGGTATAAGGTGAGATCTACATTGTTTCTATTCAAGAGAACCTAGATCTGGCATGTTTAGGATCTATTAATCTGATGAACTGAATCAGGACTAAACCAAAAGATCCTTCACATTGGTTATCCTAGGGATACCAAGGCTTATTACTTCTATCTGCGATCCGAGAACAAAATCTTTGTTGCTCGGGATTGTACTTTTCTTGAAAGGGAGTTTCTCTCTAGAAAAGATAGTGGGAGTAAGGTACAACTTGATGAAATTCAAGAAGGACAGGAACCTGTTCAACCTAATGAGGAAGAACAGCAGGATGAATTACATGAAGTTGTAATAGAACCTGAACCTGCAGTACCTGAAGTTCGAAGATCCGGAAGGATCCGTCACGAACCTGATAGATATCAGGGATTCCTCGTGACTAATTGCCATGATCTTTTGATCATTGACGGTGATGAACCCTCGAACTTTGCAGAAGCCATGATGGGCCCTGACTCCTTAAAGTGGCGTGAAGCCACAGAATCCGAGATGGACTCCATGTCTGCTAACCGAGTGTTTTCACTGGTTGATTTACCTGCTGGTGCAAAAGCCATCGAGTGTAAATGGATCTTCAAGAAGAAGATTGACATGGATGGAAATGTCCAGATTTACAAGGCCAGGTTGGTGGCAAAAGGTTTCAAGCAAATTTATGGTATAGACTATGATGAAACCTATTCACCAGTGGCAATGATGAAATCAATTCGGATTCTCCTAGCGACTGCCGCTTATTATGACTATGAGATTTGGCAGATGGATGTGAAAACCGCCTTCCTGAATGGAATCTTGGAGGAGGATGTGTATATGACACAACCTGACGGTTACATTGATCCTAAGAATGCTGGGAAAGTATGCAAGCTTCACAAATCCATTTATGGATTGAAGCAAGCATCGAGGAGTTGGAATCTTCGTTTTGATGAAGCAATAAAGAACTTTGACTTCATCAGAAACCAAGAGGAACAATGTGTGTATAAGAAAACTAGTGGGAGCAAAGTGGCGTTTCTTATCCTATATGTCGATGACATATTGCTTCTTGGAAATGATATTCCAATGCTGAAGTCTGTTAAAGACTGGATAGGAAGTTGTTTTTCCATGAAGGACATGGGTGAAGCTGCGTATGTTCTTGGAATCCGAATCTTTAGAGACAGATCTAAAAAGCTGATTGGACTTTGTCAAGACGCTTATATAGATAAAATCCTGCATCGATTCGGAATGGATAAATCCAAGAAGGGGTTCACGCCAATGATACATGGTGCTACACTAAGCAAGGATCAGTGTCCTAAAACACCTGATGAGCTTAAGCGCATGAGTAGGATTCCTTATGCTTCGGCTATAGGATCTATCATGTATGCCATGATCTGTACTCGTCCTGATGTTGCTTATGCACTAAGCATGACGAGTAGGTACCAGTCTAATCCAGGTGAAAGTCACTGGATTGCCGTAAAGAATATCCTGAAGTATTTGAGGAATACTAAGGATAAGTTCTTGGTTTACGGAGGAAGTGAAGTGCTTGAAATCAGTGGATTCACGGATGCAAGTTTTCAAACAGATAAGGATGATTTCCGGTCACAGTCTGGCTACATCTTCTGTCTGAATGGCGGTGCAGTAAGTTGGAAGAGTTCCAAGCAGAGCACCGTGGCAGATTCCACAACTGAAGCTGAATACATCGCTGCTTCAGAAGCTGCGAAGGAAGGAGTTTGGATAAGGAACTTCTTGATTGAACTCGGTGTATTCCCAAATGCCACTGAGCCTCTAGCACTGTATTGTGACAACAATGGTGCAATTGCTCAAGCCAAGGAACCGAGACATCATCAGAAATCCAAACACATTATGAGAAGGTATCACCTGATTCGTGATATAGTAAATAGAGGTGAAGTGATGGTCAGCAGAGTTCCCACTGATGAGAACGTGGCTGACCCGTTTACAAAGCCACTCCCGAGACCTAAGCACGAGTTGCATACTGCTGCTGTAGGAATTAAAGATATTCATATGTAATCTCTTTTTGAGTGGGAGTTGTGAGGGCTTTATTTTAGTTATTTTGATTGGTTCATGTAAACATTTTAAATGTTAATGAAATTTTATTTCTGGATTATTTTTAACTGTGATATAAAATAATCGTTTCAAAATGATTCATGTCATTATATATGGGCCATCGAAGTACATGAGTAGACTTGATCCTGAAACCCCATATTTAACGAAATGACATAAAACATAGTGTCCATAGTCGAAGGTTGTTGAAATTGGAACACCAACAACCTGTTGAGACTAGATTGTGTTGATACTTATGACCAAGTTTCGAGGGGTCATAGATACGCGGCATCAAAGTCGACACATAGGTATATGTAGGGGAACATATGACCGGACATGGCCCGCTGATGAGAACTCTACAAGATATTAATATCTGTGTCATAAGAGGTTCTCATATACGACTATAGAGTATAGTCCTTAGACCTGAGTTCGCATGCATGTGGCTGCACGTGGAGTAATACGCTTTGATCATTGTCTAACGCTGTTTCGTAACTGGGAGCTATACGGACCTTGGTTGGGTGTATTATGAATTGTGTAGTTCATAGTGATGGAACAAGATGGGATTTGTCCCTGCCGTTTAACGGAGGTAATATCTCTAGGCCAATCGGAGACTTGATAGCTGGTAAGAGAATGGCCATTCCCAAACGGACTTGCCCAAGTCGTTTGCATTGTCAGTATCAAATCTGGTCCGATGAACATGGTCTGGCTATATAAGGATGACATGCATCTTGCCTTATGCCAGATCGAGATATTGAGACAAAAGGACTAGGGAATGTAGGATTCCAGTACAAGTGGGAGATTGTTGGGAATGTCCTGAAATCTACTGTACTATCTCTAGAAAGTATGATAAATGTCGAGATCAGACATAAGTCATAAATACTGGGTGATCATGATGACTTGCTAGAGCCCGCTCATGATCTATAAGTTTAGGACTTATTACCAGTATTGTATGATCCCGAAGGGTCACACACCATAGCTAACGGGAAAGTTAAATGGAATTAATACGGTAAGATGCAATGGCATTTACTGTATTGGATCAGAGAATTGGGCCAGACAAAATGCAGGCTTTTGTCTGATTTGTGTCTTGGGCCCAAATGATAAATGAGCCATTAGTCATTAGACTTAGGCCCATTAGAGAGCTAATGAGGGATTAAGAAATCGAAACCCTAAGGATTAGTCCAAGGCTTGCGATTTCTCTAGTGTAGCCGCGAGTTGGTCTCTCTCTCTAACTCTCTCTTTCTGATCTGATCCATCTCTTTGGTCTAGCAGCCATCCCGGCTTGTAAGAGTGTGGATACCAAAGGAGGAGCAGGTTGTTCATCTGTTCTAACTGATCTCATCATTACCATCAATTATCCGCTGCAATCTGAAAGGTAATGATCCAGGTTTGGTTGGTTTTATGATTCGTTTTGCAAGAACCTAGATCTGTTAAGATTATGTGTTAGGTTGAAATATGGGAATTAAACCTTGAACAAACACCATAATCCTTCAAAACTTCCGTTTGCGAATAGTTTAATTGCCCAATTTAATTAGTTCAGATTCCTAAACCCCACTTCTGTGACGTATTTAGCAACCTAAGATCTAGATTCTAATTGATCAGGTTAGAACTAGCTTTAAGCACAATTAAGTTGAAGAACAGATATAGTTTGAATCCTTAACTGAAATTGAACAAGTCTAGCAAGTCATGAAATCCTATGTGAGAAACCCTAAACCTAACAAGGAATCTACTCAGACATAGATAATGAAAACATAATCATATGATGAATAAATTGCATAAAAGATAAAAGATTAAAGGGGTTCGAAATCTTCTCCAAATACAGATGATGTAACAGGTTCAGATCAGCCCCAAAAGCTCTAAAAATCCTCTGCTCTTAATTATGAAAGCGTAATGTAAAGCGTATCTAATTAAAACACTAAAAACTCTATTATATAGGTCTAATCTCGGCCAAGGGCTTCTTTGTAAATATCAGGAACTTCTGGATCAAAGTGCAATATCTTGATTCTTCTAAACCGCCGAGTTTTGGCCCATCTCGCTGGTGCATCGATCGATGCTAGGCATGCAACGATCGACACCTTTCTTTGTTTCGGACAGTGAACTCTATCTCTCGGCCTAACACTCCAAAAATCTCCAAAATGCTCCATTATCTCCAATTCAGCTCCAAACCTGATTATGCCTGTAAAAGACTCTAAAAGAACACAAAAGACACTAAAAATACAACTATATCATGGCATAAAACCGGTAAAAACCATGATATATCACAACCCTCGGACGAAACACGTTCAACCCTCCAAAACTAATCGATACAATGGCAAGACGACTTCTCGATCTCCCATTGACATGGCATATCTGAAAATCCGAGCAGTTCAGCTCGGAAAATTCGAGGTGGAGCTCAGAAATTCGACTCGGAAATTCTGAGATGGTGCTCGGAAATTCCAAACTAAAAGCAGAGCAGTGATGTAGTTGTAGTACTTAGGGTATCGAAATCCACAGGGACTCTGGTCAACGATAGATAAAAACAGAAGTGATTAAACTAGGAGAAAGCAAAGATGATTAAACTAAAAGCAGAGCAGAAAAGTAAATCAGTAGCAGGAGTGGTTTGTGAGCAAGGAAGCGAAGCGTTAGGTTTCAGGAGTTCTCAGGAAATCAGGAACACAAGCAATCAATAAATCTGGATCTAATCAGAAACTGTTCTAGAACTCAAACACAGATATAGAACTAACCAAATTCCTTTGCGATAATTCTCTAAGTCTAAGTGCAGCAAACCAAACTTTCGTTTGCGAGAACTAACAGATTAAACCAGCTTTAATTCCAAGTTTGATATGTTCACAATCTAATTAAACCAAACTTTCGTTTGCGAGAAGTTAAATTGCTTATCTAGGTTCTTTCTAGCTAAATTAACCAACTTCCGCTGCATTAATCAGCCTAACATCAAAATCTAAGTGGCCAGTTCAGATTAAGCATTAAGAACAACCTAAACAAAGAACTAGCAGATATGAATCCCTACAGATTGATTTAACTATAGTTCCATGAAATCCCTAATGAGAATCCTTCAACCTAACAGGTAATCTACTCAGACATAATCATCGAAACAGAAAACATCTTGAATAGAAAACCAAATATCATAAAACAAAGTAAAGATATGGGGTTCAAAATCCTCTCTCTTTCGAGAGCAAGATCAGCCCCTAACTCTCTCTGAAATAAAATAAGACTTAAAAGTAAAACGTAGCCTAAACAATGGCTTAAAAACCCTTATATAATAGCTAAAACACGTTTTGGGCTTCTGTGTAAATATCTGGGCTTTTCTGCAAAATCAGCATTCTTCATTAAATCGGCGAGTCTGGCCCATTCGCATATGCAACGATCGATGCAGGTGTGCAACGATCGACGCAGTCTTCAAAACTGGACAGTGAACTCTGTCTCTCGGACCAAATCTCCAAAATACACCAAACAGCTCCAAAATCTCCACTTCTGCTCCAAATGTGTCTAGACCTGAAAACATACTAAAAAGAACACAAAAGACACTAAAAACACATCTATATCATGGCATAAAATGGGTAAAAACCATGATATATCAACTCCCCCACACTTAGCTCTTGCTTGTCCTCAAGCAAGTAAAGAACCAAAGTATACGAGAAGAAGTTTGAAAACACAGAAACTCATTTCGTCCTAGGAACTTTTGCATTCACATTCACTTAGTAAACCACTGAAAACTTCCCTACAGAACTCAAGACCACAATATACTGTTGGAATTATGTCCAGTAATCTCTGTACTGTCTCTAGAAAGTAAGAGTATGTCAATGATCAGACATAAGTCATATAATACTGGGGATCATGATGGCTTGCTAGAGTCCGCTCATGATCTATAAGTCTTGGACTTATTGCCTTTATTATATGATCCCATATGGGTCACACGCCTAAGCTAACGGGAAAATACGAAGGAACGGTTTAGCAGAAGTACGGTAAAAGTGCTAGGCATTTACTGTGCTTAGAGAGACTAAAGGGCCTGATTAAATCCAAGGGATTTAATCAGAACTGAGAATTGGGCCCAAAAGCCCATGAGAACTAGAAGGGATTTTAATGAATAAAATCAGACCTAGCTCTCTAATTCTCCTAAGCCCCTGCGCCGCCAACTCTCTCTCTGCGCCTCCCTTCTTGCTCGGTCTAGCAGCCACTTTCCTGTGCGTGCGTGTGTGAGCCTTTGGAGGATCCATCCCTTGGTGGTTCTGCTGATCTCAGACCCGTGCCTCTTAATTCCGCTGCATAAACAAGGTAACAGGTGAGATTTATTATGTTTCTAATCAAGAGAACCTAGATCTGCATGTTTAGTAGGATGAATCAATCTGAGAATTGAATCAGGAGACACTAAACGATCCTACAGTGGTATCAGAGTCATTGGTTCTGTGGTTTTTCTTGTTTAGAATCATGTTTAGGATTGTTTAAGAAGTGTTTGAATCAATTTACTGATAAGGAAAAACACTTAAGAAACAAAGAATTAAAACCTAAACAAACAAGAAATCGCATGATCTAATCTATATGAATTGGTATGCGTCGGAGTGTTGATCAGTTTCGGATCACACGTCCGGATCGTTTGATGCACAAACCGATCATGGATCGGCTTGTGTCGACGACACGATCGCAGGAGTTGGACCGAACGACCGAGCGGTTTGGATCGGACGATCGCACGATCGATCGCGATCGCATCCCGCTTCGTCCCGTCGAGTCTGTCCCGTGCTGTCCCGAGCGTCCCGTCCGAGCATCGAGATGGACCGAGCATTGTCCGAGCATCGTCGCGAGAGAGATGGACCGATCTTGGATCGCGTCCGTTGCTTGCGGCTGGCCGATGTCTCGTCTCGATTGCGGCTAGGTCACGGCCGTGATCGGTTCGTGACCAATTCGGCTCGGTTCGGTTTAAAATTTGATTAAAAATTAATCATCACGGTTTAATAAACAGACTTAATAAATTTATTAAGTTCTGGTTAAACCGGGATAAGAAATCCAAAGTCGAAAAAATTGGATTTAGTGCCTAAACCAGTGATTTTCTAATTTGATTTGGTTGGACCAAATAAATTGAGAAAATCCGGTTTAGTAAATAACCGGTTGACAATTGTGGTCATCGTAGTAATTAATTTTGGTTAAGACCAATTTTAATGAACCAGACCGGTTATGTCATTTAATTGGGCAATTGGGTTATGTCTTGGACATAGACCAATTCTTGGGCCTCGGGCCAAGAAGTTAAAACAATTGGGCCAATTATTTGAGTCTTTTCTTCAGAATTAATTTAAAATTTATTTTTATAAAATTATAAAATCGATTTTTAAATAAATAAGTTTCCAAAATTTTGAAATTAGAAAGTTTCTTAAAATAGAAGTTTCTAGATTTGCATGTTTTGGATTTTAGGAAATTTCTATAATTAAAAGTTTCTAATTTTAGAAAGTTTCCAAAATTAGTAGGTTTCCCAAAAAGGAAAGTTTCCCAAAATAGTAATCTTCTATTTTGGGATAAAATTTTAATAAACCTACAAACCTCAAATAATATCAAGCGTTGGATGTCTTGTCCAGTCTATGTCAGCTGTCGAAGCCCATTCAATTGTACTCATGGCCTTACAGTGTGAGGGTGTCTACTTTTGCGTGGGTAAGACGGTTTGTGATTCATAAATGTCATTGGGAGTCCCAGACATTAATGATTACATGACTGTATAGTCTGGTTTTCTTGACTAGGCCATCGGGAGTCCCGGGCCTTGAGACATCAGAGTGGATTGGGCCTCGGGCCCAGATTCACAACCAAGAGTTATATCACGGATATAATTAGCCGAGATAGGGCTTACCGATATAAGCTAAGGTTGGGTGACGGCCAGTGGCCCACTTTGATCTTAGTTATATGTGGATCTTGGAATCATTATATTCTATTGAGGGTAACTGATGTTATTGAATATAATGCGAGATTAATCATGTTATTGAATATAATGCAAGATTAATCATATTGAACATATTAACTAATAACCTTTTTATCTTATATTTCAGCTATGACTACTACAAGCACTCAAAACACATTCTTAATCCGGTCTGTTCTCGAGAAGGAGAAGCTGACTGGAACGAACTTCCTGACGTGGTCAAGGAACTTGAGGCTGGTCCTCAAGCAGGAGAAGAAGGATTATGTCCTTCGTGATCCCCTCCCCGAGAGGCCTCCTAACAATGCCGCCAGGACTCTGCATAATGCTTGGGAAAAGCATTCGTCAGATGAAAATGATGTCTATTGCCTGATGTTGGCGACCATGACTGCTGAGCTGCAAATGCAGTTCGAGAGTGTGTTGTCGCCCATCGAGATAATGGCAAGCCTGAAATCGCTTTTTCAGGAGCAAGCAAGGACTGAGAGGTTTCAGACGGTTAAGAACCTCTTAGACTGTAAGTTGGCTGCAAATGCGGCAGTGAGTCCTCATGTCTTGAAGATGATGGGTTATCTCGATCATCTTCAGAAACTCGACTGCCCTATCAGCCAGGAACTTGCCTGCGACATCGTTCTGCAGTCTTTACCTGCAAGCTATGATCAGTTCATCCTGAACTTCAATATGCATGGCTTGAGTAAGAAATTGCCTGAGCTTCACGGAATGCTCAAGACTGCAGAGCCCAACTTGAGGAAAACCGCCAAGGACCCCAATGTGCTTATGGTACAGAAGGGCAAGGGCTTTAAGAAATCCTCTGCCAAGGACAAGGGAAAGGCTAAGGCTGTTCAAGTCTCGGACAAGGACACGCCAAAGCCCAAGCCCAAATCCAAGGCTGGGCCTACTGACATCTGCAGGTTCTGTAAAGAACCAGGGCATTGGAGGAGAGAATGTAAGAAATTCCTGGAAGGTCTAAAGGAATTGAAGAAGAAGACTCTCGAGACTTCTTCATCAGGTATTTTTGTTATAGAAGTTAATACAACTACTTCTGATAATACCTCATGGGTTATGGATACTGGTTGTGGGGCTCATATTTGTACTAATATGCAGGCACTCAGCAACAGTAGGAGGCTGAAGCAAGGACAAGTGGAGCTACGAGTTGGGAATGGAGCGAAAGTTCCTGCACTAGCTGTAGGCACATACTTGTTGTCTTTACCTTCGGGATTGGTTTTAGAACTCAATAATTGTTATTTTGTACCTGCGATAAGCAGAAATATTATTTCAATTTCTTTGTTGGATTTGGAAGGTTATGATTTTTCGGTTAAGAATAAATTATGTTCCTTCAATCGCAACAATTTGTTCTATGGTTGTGCCCCTCTTACGAATGGTCTTTACATACTTGATCAATCCGCGCCAATTTATAACATTGATACCAAACGGTTCAAACCTAATGAGGAGAACCGAACGTTTCTATGGCATTGTCGTTTAGGGCACATCAGCGAGAAACGCATCAAGAGGCTCCATTCGAATGGACTTCTTGGCTCATTTGACTTTGAGTCATGTGAGAAATGCGAATCCTGCATGATGGGCAAAATGACACGGGCCCCCTTTAATAAACCTAACGAGAGGGCCAGTGACTTATTGGGCTTGATACACACTGATGTGTGTGGCCCAATGTCCACAAATGCAAGAGAAAACTATCAGTACTTCATTACCTTCACTGATGATTTCAGTAGGTATGGATATGTTTATTTAATGAAACATAAGTCTGAATCTTTTGAGAAGTTCAGAGAATTCCAAAATGAAGTACAGAACCAACTTGGCAAAAGCATTAAGGCTCTTCGGTCCGACCGAGGAGGAGAATACTTAAGCCAAGAATTCAGTGATCATCTAAGAGAGTGTGGGATCGTATCCCAACTCACTCCTCCTGGAACACCACAATGGAATGGTGTGTCTGAGAGGAGAAATCGGACCTTATTGGATATGGTTCGATCTATGATGAGTCACACAGACCTTCCAATATCCCTTTGGGGATATGCTCTGCTAACAGCAGTGTTCACTCTAAATAGAGCGCCATCAAAAGCAGTAGCAAAGACACCATATGAATTATGGACTGGAATAGCTCCAGTGCTGTCTTATCTAAGAATTTGGGGTTGTGAAGCCTATGTCAAGAGATTGATCTCTGACAAGCTTACACCAAAGTCTGATAAATGCTACTTCATTGGTTATCCGAAGGAAACCAAGGCTTATTACTTCTACCTGCGTTCCGAGAACAAGATTTTTGTTGCCCGGGATTGTAACTTTCTTGAGAGGGAGTTTCTCTCTAAGAAAGACAGTGGGAGTAAGGTACTGCTTGAAGAAATTCAAGATGAACAGGATACTGCTCAACCTAATGAGGAAGAGCAGCAGGAGGACCTACAAGAAATTGTAGAGCCTGAACCTGTAGTACCTGAAGTTCGAAGATCCGGGAGGATCCGTCACGAACCCGAGAGATATCAAGGATTCCTCGTGACTGACTGTCATGATCTTCTGATCATTGATGGTGATGAACCATCGAACTTCAATCAAGCCATGATGGGCCCAGATTCCTCTAAGTGGCGTAAGGCCACTGATTCCGAAATGGACTCCATGTCGGTCAACCAAGTGTTTTCGTTGGTTGACTTACCCGCTGGTGTAAAAGCCATCGAGTGCAAATGGATCTTCAAGAAGAAGATTGACGTGGATGGAAATGTCCAGATTTATAAAGCCAGGTTGGTGGCAAAAGGTTTCAGACAAGTTCACGGTGTGGATTACGATGAAACCTATTCCCCAGTGGCTATGATGAAATCTATTCGGATTCTACTAGCAACTGCAGCTTTTCATGATTATGAAATTTGGCAGATGGACGTGAAAACCGCCTTCCTGAATGGTATTCTGGAAGAGGATGTGTATATGACACAACCTGACGGTTACATAGATCCAAAGAATGCTGGGAAAGTATGCAAGCTTCATAAATCCATTTATGGATTGAAGCAAGCATCGAGGAGCTGGAATCTTCGTTTTGATGAAGCGATCAAGCAATTTGACTTCATCAGAAACGAAGAAGAACAATGCGTGTATAAGAAAACTAGTGGGAGCAAGATAGTATTTCTTATTTTGTATGTCGATGACATACTGCTTCTCGGAAACGACGTTCCAATGCTGAAGTCGGTAAAGGACTGGCTTGGAAGTTGTTTTTCCATGAAAGACATGGGTGAAGCCGCATACGTTCTTGGAATCAGGATCTACCGGGATAGATCTAGAAGGCTGATAGGCTTGTGTCAAGATTCATACATTGACAAAGTCCTACAAAGATTCAGCATGAAAGATTCCAAGAAGGGCTTCACGCCAATGGTACATGGCACAACGCTAAGCAAGAAGCAGAGCCCTACGACGGCTGCTGAGCTTGAGCGCATGAAGAATATTCCTTATGCATCTGCAATAGGATCTGTCATGTATGCCATGATCTGTACTCGTCCTGATGTTGCTTATGCATTGAGCATGACGAGTAGATACCAGTCAAATCCAGGTGAAAACCATTGGATTGCCGTCAAGAATATCCTGAAGTATCTAAGACATACTAAGGACAAGTTCTTGGTATACGGTGGAAGTGATGTGCTTAAAGTCAGTGGATTCACGGACGCAAGTTTCCAGATATACCAAGATGATTTCCGGTCACAGTCCGGTTATATCTTTTGTCTGAATGGCGGTGCAATCAGTTGGAGAAGCTCCAAGCAAGACACCGTTGCTGATTCCACTACAGAAGCTGAATATATCGCCGCTTCGGAAGCAGCGAAGGAAGCTGTTTGGATACGAAAGTTCATTATTGAACTAGGTGTGATACCAAATGCGGCTGAGCCTCTAGCACTGTTTTGTGATAACAATGGTGCTATTGCTCAGGCAAAGGAACCAAGATCACACCAGAAATCCAAGCATGTCCTAAGAAGATTTCACTTGATACGTGACATCATTAATAGAAAGGAAGTCAAGATCAGCCGAGTTCAGACAGATGATAACGTCGCTGATCCATTGACAAAGCCACTCCCAAGACCTAAGCTCGAGTTCCTAACAGAAGATGTAGGCATTAGAGACATAGAAATGTAATCTAAATTAAAGTGGGAGTTTAAGGGCTTTATTTAGTTATTTGATATGTTCTTGTAAAACATTTTCTTATGTTTAATGAAATTATTATTTCAAGATTATTTTAACTGTGATGAAATAATCGTTCCAAAGTGATATGAACCATTTTATAGGTCATCGAAGTAAGTGACTTGATCTTGAGTTATCAAAGTCATTTAGCTTGATCATGAGACCCTATATTTGATAGACGGCTTATATCATAATGTCCCTAGTCGAAGGTTGTTGAAATTGGAACACCAACAACCGTGTGAGACTAGATTGGTATGTGACTTATGACAAAGTCTCAGTGTGTCATAGATGCGCGGCATCAAAGTCAGTACATAGGTGTATGTAGGGTACATACGACCGGACAAGACCCGATTATAAGAACTCTTCAGGATATTTATATCTGTGTCATAAGAGATTCTTACTACGACTATAGAGTATAGTCCTTAGACCTGAGTTCGCATGCATGTGACTGCACATGAACCGATGCGCTTTGATCATTGTCTAATGCTGTCGTTAAGCGATAGTTATAAGGACCTTGATTGGGTGTATTATGAAATGAGTAGTTTACAGTGATGGAACAAGACGGGATTTGTCCCTCCAATATAAATGGAGTGAATATCTCTAGGCCAATCGGAGATTTGAATACTGGAAAATGCATGGCCATGCTCAAACGGACTGTCCCGAGTCGTTTGGATTGTCAGTATCAAATCAGAGTCCGATGAACAAGATTAGGCTTTATAAGGATGACACTAATCTTGCCTTATGACTAATCGAGATATTGAGACAAAAGGATTATGAATACAGAGATTCCAGTTCAAGTGGGAGATTATTGGAATTATGTCCAGTAATCTCTGTACTGTCTCTAGAAAGTAAGAGTATGTCAATGATCAGACATAAGTCATATAATACTGGGGATCATGATGGCTTGCTAGAGTCCGCTCATGATCTATAAGTCTTGGACTTATTGCCTTTATTATATGATCCCATATGGGTCACACGCCTAAGCTAACGGGAAAATACGAAGGAACGGTTTAGCAGAAGTACAGTAAAAGTGCTAGGCATTTACTGTGCTTAGAGAGACTAAAGGGCCTGATTAAATCCAAGGGATTTAATCAGAACTGAGAATTGGGCCCAAAAGCCCATGAGAACTAGAAGGGATTTTAATGAATAAAATCAGACCTAGCTCTCTAATTCTCCTAAGCCCCTGCGCCGCCAACTCTCTCTCTGCGCCTCCCTTCTTGCTCGGTCTAGCAGCCACTTTCCTGTGCGTGCGTGTGTGAGCCTTTGGAGGATCCATCCCTTGGTGGTTCTGCTGATCTCTGACCCGTGCCTCTTAATTCCGCTGCATAAACAAGGTAACAGGTGAGATCTATTATGTTTCTAATCAAGAGAACCTAGATCAGCATGTTTAGTAGGATGAATCAATCTGAGAATTGAATCAGGAGACACTAAACGATCCTACATATACTTCCCCCACACTTAGCAACTGTCCTAAGTAAACTCCACAATCACATTCAAGCATTCAAATTCTCCCTACTGACTTCTGCAAGTATTTAAGTGCGGTCTCACCTAAGGAGTATCGATCAAAGGGCACATGGATTCTTACCTTATCAGCTCTAGACCACCATACTATCTTTCTCTAGTCCCTTTCTTCTCTTTCCCTTCCTTAACAACTGATTTTTCCCCACTGGGTATCATTTTATTTTTTTTATCAGTGTTCTTCCCGTTAAGGGGTGTACTTTGGACATATTCCATGGATCACATAAGAGATAATAGTGTTTGCTACTATTCTCATGACCACTTCGGAGTTACTAACTCATCCTCAGTTTATTATCTTTTTTTTTTACTTTACAGAAGGGGAGAAGGGAACTAAATAGGATAGGTTGACAGGCTGTGTCAGAACTAACAAGGGAATCCGACACAAAGTATACCAAGCCCTTAGGTGAGAAATCTAAGTCAGTATTAAGGTTGAAGTCAGTAAAAGGATCCTCTGATACCTGAAGTGATGTGGATGTCCTCAGTAGGTTGATCCATGTCTGAGTTTTCTAACAGTCATAGAGGCTCTGCAAGTCTGTCCAATGGTCACTTAGTTCCTGTTCAAGCGAAAATTTTCCTCGAAAAATCATAGTTTCATATAAATTTTGACTCAATAAAACAAATTTTGAAAAACTTAAGAAAACAAAAGCGTGCGTCAGTAGCTTCCTCCCCCACACTTAAACTACACTGTCCCCAGTGTAATCAAGGCATGAGCTCGGTGAGAGAATAATCAAATTGAAGAACAAACCGAAAAGTTGCAGAATACTTACCTGTTGTCGCCCTGCGTCGATCGATGCCACAAGGGTGTCGATCGATGCAAGGTGATTATCGCTCGCGGTTATTTAGATAACCGATGTCTGAACCGCAATTGAATCGGTAAACCACAAATCGTGACTGCATCGACCGATGCACTATATGTGTCGATCGATACAGTGCGATTCTGCATGTTTCTCACGGCTCTGAACACACTTAAAAGAAAAATCAAAACACCAAAATCAAAACGAAAAAATGAAAATAAAAATGAACCTACTAGTGGGTTGCCTCCCACTCAGCGCTTGTTTTTAGTCATTAGCTTGACTATTGGAAAGAGATTGGATTCATGGTGGTTTCAACAGAGACTTTGAGTGTCTCTGTGAATATCTCTTCATCCAAGGAGGTGTATAGGCATTATGATCATGAGGCTTTCCAAGGAAAGAGAAATCAGAATCCGGGCGGGAGCGAAGCTTGGGCGGTCTACTGCGTTTTCCTGCATTCAAAATAATGTGGTCAGAAGGTTTAAGCTTAGGTGATTTGTACCTTACCTTTGGTGCAGATCTGATGTTTGGGACTTTTTGCTTATGAGCAGTTGCAGGTACTGAAGATGTTAGAGCAGGTTCAAGAGGAACTGCCATCTTCTTCTTTCCACTATCAGGTACTGTAGTGCCACCAATCTGAACTTCTTCTTTCAGATGACCATCATTGGAGATCATCTCCTTTGCATGAACTCGCGAAGTTTCAACTGGTGGTGTTCTATTCACCTTCTTATCCATCACTTTCATGCAGTTAGCCACTTCTAGCTCTTGTCTGGAAGGTTTAGGAACCTTAGGATATGGCACCGGGGGCTTGTAAGCTTGTTCTGGTACTGTTGCAGGTTTCTGGACATGTGTGCGTTCTGTGTCGATCGTTGCATAATGTGTGTCGATCGATGCAAGGCGATTCTGTTTCTCGAAAGAACTCGAAATTGCCGTCAGAATGGCGTGTCGATCGTCACTAAGGGGGTGTCGATCGATGCATGTATCAGGCAGACAATATTCATCTAGAAAATCCGAGATTATGCTCTCTTCTTCACCTAGCAACTCAATCTCATCCCTTAAGGTCACAGCTTTGATGGATCTACACTGTTCAGATTTCCTAGCTTCATTACGTCTTTCTATTGCTCCAACTGTTTGTTGAACTTGGACATCTAGCTTCTTCAAATGTGTGCTCAAGTATTCAAACTTCCCATTCAGATTTCCATGTATAGCTTCCAGCTTCCTGTCGAAGTTTGCAGCAATCTTAGCCTGATCCTCTAGCAACTGCTCCATCATGGATTCTATCTTGCTCCCATAAGCTCTGTTTCCTTGAAACCCAGGACCATTTATGTAGTTCCTCTCCTCTTCATATCTTTCCAGTAGCTGCTCCATCATACTTATCAGCTTACCATATTGTTTATTTTGAGGAGGAACAGGCTGATATGATGGAGATTCATAATCTCTGGTGAATGAATAGGAACCATAGCCTCCGCAGAACGAGTTATTCTGCTGATTTTCCAACATCTGTTCCATCATTCCCATTATTCTTTCGCACTGTGCCGATCGATGCAGAGTAGCGTCGATCGATGCAAGCTCGAGAATGCAACGATCGACACACAGGACAGTGTCGATCGATGCAAAGCGATTACAGGCGTACCTGAAACGCAAGAACAGAAAAAGAAAAAAAAATTAGTAGCAAAAATTAAAAACGAAAATCCTAGTCTAAACCCTAAGTTCAAATCTATCGAGGATTCAAAAGAGTCCCCGGTAACGGCGCCAAAAACTTGATAGGTTGTATAGTTTTCCCTATACTAACTGCAAGTGCACAGTGATGTAGTTGTAGTACTTAGGGTATCGAAATCCACAGGGACTCTGGTCAACGATAGATAAAAACAGAAGTGATTAAACTAGGAGAAAGCAAAGATGATTAAACTAAAAGCAGAGCAGAAAAGTAAATCAGTAGCAGGAGTGGTTTGTGAGCAAGGAAGCGAAGCGTTAGGTTTCAGGAGTTCTCAGGAAATCAGGAACACAAGCAATCAATAAATCTGGATCTAATCAGAAACTGTTCTAGAACTCAAACACAGATATAGAACTAACCAAATTCCTTTGCGATAATTCTCTAAGTCTAAGTGCAGCAAACCAAACTTTCGTTTGCGAGAACTAACAGATTAAACCAGCTTTAATTCCAAGTTTGATATGTTCACAATCTAATTAAACCAAACTTTCGTTTGCGAGAAGTTAAATTGCTTATCTAGGTTCTTTCTAGCTAAATTAATCAACTTCCGCTGCATTAATCAGCCTAACATCAAAATCTAAGTGGCCAGTTCAGATTAAGCATTAAGAACAACCTAAACAAAGAACTAGCAGATATGAATCCCTACAGATTGATTTAACTATAGTTCCATGAAATCCCTAATGAGAATCCTTCAACCTAACAGGTAATCTACTCAGACATAATCATCGAAACAGAAAACATCTTGAATAGAAAACCAAATATCATAAAACAAAGTAAAGATCTGGGGTTCAAAATCCTCTCTCTTTCGAGAGCAAGATCAGCCCCTAACTCTCTCTGAAATAAAATAAGACTTAAAAGTAAAACGTAGCCTAAACAATGGCTTAAGAACCCTTATATAATAGCTAAAACACGTTTTGGGCTTCTGTGTAAATATCTGGGCTTTTCTGCAAAATCAGCATTCTTCATTAAATCGGCGAGTCTGGCCCATTCGCATATGCAACGATCGATGCAGGTGTGCAACGATCGACGCAGTCTTCAAAACTGGACAGTGAACTCTGTCTCTCGGACCAAATCTCCAAAATACACCAAACAGCTCCAAAATCTCCACTTCTGCTCCAAATGTGTCTAGACCTGAAAACATACTAAAAAGAACACAAAAGACACTAAAAACACATCTATATCATGGCATAAAATGGGTAAAAACCATGATATATCATGCTCGGAAATTCCAAACTAACCAGCTCTTGACTTCCGAATCGACCATCGCAGACTTTTCGAGCTCATCCCATCTTGTTTTTGTAGTAAAATTTCCGAACATCTCCGTAAATTCTAAGTAAAGCATGACCGAATGGTTTGGACGGTCGTCACGAGCCTCTCACGCTCGGTGGACGCTCTTACGCTCTTAAAGAATGCTTCGCTCAAAATTGAAATCCCAAAATATCTGCAGAACACTATAGCGGATTCAAAAGCAAAATGCCCAACAATATCTCCAAATGCTTAAAGCAATTAACTTGTCTAAAACATACATGATATTGATTTCATATATCAGAACGACCAACCATCCTGAAGAAAGAAGCTACTATTTCAAAACCACACATCTTCGTGGGACGAATTGGCAACATCGTCCGAAAGCATAGATGGGTCGAAACAGCTCTACGCTTTGGCTATCAACCGATTATATTCGGGGACATCATCCTCTTCCAAATGAACTCTCGATCTCAGGTCCGCCTCTTCAAACTCGAATGCGGAAGGACCCTCAGTCCTCAAATCGGCAATCAAGTCAAGGTCGCTTCTCACCGAAACGAATCGAGTTTGCCTCTCTATGGCCGACGACAATTTCGAGAAGATTCTGCGGAATTTGGACAAGCGAGACACAATCTTCTTAAGCATTCCTTTTTTTTCTTTATTGGCCTCTGATATATCATGGTTTTTACTTGTTGTAAGCCATGATATAAGTACATATTCGAGTCTTTTATCGTGTCTTTCGAGTCATTACATGTGTTTATTAGGTACATGCACGTTTGGAGGATTTTGGAAGATATTGGAGCTAATGGGACAAGTTTTGGAGCAAAAACCGTGAGGAGCTGATTTCACCAAGTCTTATCGACCTTTGCAACGATCGTTGCATCTTTGGCATCGATCGATGCAACCCCGCGCCAGCACATTAATGAAGACTTTGGAGATTTGTAGTTTTGCCCCAAAAGGTCTAGTATTTACAAAAGAGACCCAAGTCGTGATTAGTACTTTATAATTAGGTTTTTGGTGTTTTGTTTTGATTACACTATCATACTTTTAGCTATTGAGAGAGAGAGAGAGAGCTTGAGGCTGATCGACGATCAGTGATCGTTCTTGTACTGCTTTTGGAGAAGATTTCGAACCTCTTTGTTTCTCTACTCTTTATTTATATGCAATCTATTTATTCATTGATTTATGTTTCATTGATCATGTCTGAGTAGATTCATAATTAGGTTTAGGGATTCTCGTTAGGGATTTCATGATTTGCTAGATTGATTTATCAGTTAAGGATTCATAACTTGATTAGTTTTTCAACCTGAATTGTGCTTAATACTAGCTTATAATCTGATCATTTAGAATCTAGACTTTAGTTTTATAAATTGACACGAAAGTGTAATTTAGAATCTGAACTATTTACGTTGAGCAATTTAATTAGCTGCAAAGAAATTTTGTTTAATTGAATTGTGAACAAATCGAACTTGCAGTTAAGGCTAGTTTAATCTGTTAGGAATTGCAAAGAAATTTGGGTTTCTACTAATTAGACTTAGAGAATTCTCGCAACGAAAGTTGGTTAGTTCTATATATGTGTTTGAGTTCTAGAACCGGGCTTAATTTGTTCCTGACTGATAACTGATCTGCTTGTCTGATTTCCTGAGAACTCCGTAGACTTGACGCTTTTAGTACTTGTGAAACAAAACCGAATTTACTTTCTGCTTTAGTTTTTTTTTTTTTTTCTAATTTGCATCGCCTAGCTTAACTTTACATTCTATAGTCTATCGTAGGAGTCTTGAGTCTCTGTGGTTCGACCCGTAGATACTACAATTATCATGTGCACTTGCAGTGTGAACTTAGGGAATTAAACTCTGAGCATATCAGCCACATCAGGAGAAAGTCTCCTTTCCGAAAGTTGATATCTCAAAACCTTAACTTCGGTGAAAGCTTTGTTTCTTTCACTTTCAAGGGAAAATCTTGCCGCCTCAAACTCATTTTTCTTCTCTTTGATAGAAGCCTTCAAAGCGTGACATAATTCACCAAGTTTGCATTATCAACGAAATGCCTCGCGACGCGGCCTTGAATTCTTTGAAACTTTCCGTCAGACTCGGCGGCATGGCGATTAATTGAAGCCCACGCCTGCAACGAAATTTTTACGATCAAGTTAATCAAGCTGCGAGGAAAGAAAAGATTGTCCTACGCGAAAGAAAGATACTAACCCTTAGCATATCTTGTCCTGCATCGACAAGAGAATTGCCGCATATCATATCCTCATACTTCATAGGATAATCTCTGGTAGACGCACGCCCGCACAGAAGCCGGCGACCGCGACAGCATCAGAATACAGCAAGCCAGCATTGTCGCGATCAAACCGGATCGGATTGAAATCGGTTTATGGAACTTCGACGTCTTTTCCATGCCTCTTCTTCTGCCTTTGCCTGGATTCGAACGCGACGTTTTGACTCGCCGACTCAGAAGACGGTCCTTGGGGAATGGATATCTCTTCACCGTCGCCTACATTAGCGCAGGCAACGGGAATACCCTCGCCCATTGTGAGGTCTTGGCCGACCCATTCGTCGTGTCTTTAGTAGTCAAAGTCAGGAAGCTCCGTTCCGCTCTTAAGCGATGCGGAGATCGAATAGCCATCTTGAAGTAGCACTTCGTCATGATGTTCATCATCATCCACCCATTCACCAACCAGATCTTTAACAGCATTTCACCAAATTTGGTGTGACACTGTTCACAAAACACCAAAAATATTTATATTTTATTCATATTTTTCTATTTTGATTGTATTTAAATTATTATTTATCAATTGATAAAATTTTAATAATATAACAAAATTGTTGTTTTCAAATGATTAAAAAAATTGTTTTGATAATGATTTTTAATAATAATTAATATAGAATATTAATTTGAAAAATATACTAATAAAATATATTAATTAAGAATAAAAATACATGATTTTTTTGTCTTACCAATTGTAGTTTTATATTTTACTTAATTAGTTAGTTATAAAATAATAATTATTTACTAAAACTATTAAAAATAAACAAAATTTTAAATTTAATAATATAATAATAAATTTTAAATTTTAAATTATTTTATATTTGGTGTGGAATTTGGATGTGGTCGGAAATGAATTTTTTTTAAAAATATTAAAATATTAAATTTGATGTTTATGTTGGATATGCTTTACAAAAAAAAAAGACGTAGAATATACCCTGGAATATATAGACAATCAGTCAATGCCGTAGATCGTTCCTTGAAACTTGAAACCGAGAAGAATAAATAAAAAAAGTATCTAGAATCTAGATAAGTGAAGTACATGTGGCAACCCCTCACTCTCTCTTTCCCCTAGATCTTCCCTGTCTCACTCCACTCTGTAACCGACACTTTCCGAGTGCGAATATCGATTCAAGAGCCAAAATCAACAATGACGTCGACCTATGCGAGATTCGACACCGTGTTTTTGTTTTCTAGGTTCGCCGGCGCTAAGTATTCGCCGTTGTGCCCGTCATCGTTGTCGCACTCTTCTCTCTTCTCTTCCGGGGTTCACCTTAGAGCCAAGCCGAATTCGCGTTTGCAGTCGGTTATAGCATCCTCTTCCTCTTCATCTATCGTCGCCGGAAGTGAAAGCATTGAGGTTTATCTCTTTTCATCTGAATCCATTCGAAATTTCGAATTGATTTTTATTCGTTTATGGCTTACAGATTAAATCGTTGCCGACGAAGCCTATCGAGGGGCAGAAGACTGGAACAAGCGGGCTCCGGAAGAAGGTATTCTTTTTCTAATTTGTCAAGTATCCAAGTAATTTGATTACTTTCGATTTGAAACATACGTATTGGGTTAGGGTTTTACCAAGCATTTTTGTGATCATACTATGTTACGTTTCCTACTAATCTAATTAATCCAAAGAGTTATAGAGCCTAGTGTTTCTATTAAGTATCAGTTTATATGAAAAAGCCAAGTTCTCAGATATTATTTTCTCTCAAAAAGAATAGCTCAAGTTGCAATTGTTTGAGTTACATTCCTTCGGACATTTATGAATCCAGGTGAAAGTTTTCATGCAAGATAATTATCTAGCCAACTGGATCCAGGTGCTGATTCGTAACTCCAGTTTGATTGCAATTCTCAACGGGTGACTTTTTTCTTTTCTTTTCAGTGGTAAATAGTTTTAATCGTTTCTTTGGTCTAGGCATTGTTTAACTCATTGCCACTGGATGACTATAAGAATGCGACATTGGTTTTAGGAGGTGATGGTCGTTACTTCAACAAAGAGGCTTCACAGGTTACTTTTAGTGCCTTCTACATCCAAAAATTATTTTACTCAACTCATTTCATTCTTCAAGGGCGTATGCTTTTCTTACAGATCATAATCAAAATTGCGGCTGGGAATGGAGTTGGGAAAATTTTAGTTGGACAGTAAGTTTCCTTAGCCATTTAAAGTTTATTGCTTGAAATACAATGTTGAAAGATTGGTCTCTTGTCGGCTTCCAAGTTCCACAAACATAGTTTTCACTTTGTCAAACGGCAGTGTAATCAAGCACCTCATCTCCTTGCTCAGAATGATTCTCAGTCTGTTTCAAATTCATTTGTCTCTCTCTATGTGCCTCAATGCCTCTGTCATACTCTGTATTTGGATTCTGTATCTTCATCTTTATATTAACGCAATGGTGTCTCGTCGGAAAAGAAAAGAAAGATTGGTCTCCCTAGCTATTGGTACCATAGTATTTACGAATGAAAGTTTGGGATCATGTCAACCTTACACTTGACACTTGTAGGGAAGGCATTTTGTCAACCCCAGCAGTTTCCGCTGTAATCAGGAAACGAAAGGTAAGCTTTATTATTTATATCTTCTTAAAAAGCTCGACATCATTTTTCCATAACTCACATTGATAATTATCCTCACAGGCAAATGGAGGATTTATTATGAGTGCAAGTCATAATCCTGGTGGACCTGAATATGACTGGGGTATCAAGGTGAAATATCAGTGGCATGTCCTTGCATTTTCTTATATCTGTGAAAAGTATTAAGTTTAGTTTTGATTATAGTTCAGCATGTGTGGAGATCTGGGTCTTGAACAACAATTACTTATACTTTATAATCAGCCTGGCTTGCAATTTGTACAGGTTAGATGATAATTAATCACGTACCTATCTGATCTTTGTTAATTTCCAGTTCAATTACAGCAGTGGTCAGCCAGCTCCTGAATCCATTACTGACAAAATTTACGGAAATACACTTTCAGTAAGTATTTGCTTAAGTTTGATTGAGCTCCCTGGCCAGGTTTTCCCTTGATGATCACTGAATTTTGTTGCATCCTGTCATTTTGTGTGTAATGATCTAGTCTCTGGTACACATTTTAGATCTCTGAGATTAAGGTGGCAGAGATTCCCGACATTGATCTTTCTAATGTTGGAGTAACCAAATATGGGAATTTCAGTGTGGAAGTTATAGATCCTGTTACCGACTACTTGGAGCTCATGGAGGTAAGAATATATCCACATGCTTCTTCTGTTCTTTTATTATAATATTGGGTATGTTGTGACATTGAATAGGTCCATGGTATTTTATGCAGGATGTGTTTGACTTTGATCTCATCAGAGGTCTTCTTTCAAGATCAGATTTTGGGTATGTTCTTACATCTAGAGCCAAATAGGCGAGAATGTTTCAACCGAGATGAAGGCCTCGGTTGCAGTGTCCTTCAACGTGCTAAGATCCAAAACTAGACTATGATTTGATGTTTTTGTTGTTGTTTCTTTGATTTGCCTTAAGATTCAAGTTTGATGCCATGCATGCTGTTACTGGTGCTTATGCGAAACCAATTTTTGTCGATAACCTTGGAGCCAAACCGGTATGTCTTGGACATTAAGATAAATTTTACATTTAGTTTTTGAACTTTTATACTTTTCAGATGATTAGTGTTAATTATAAATTGTAGGATTCAATTTCCAACGGAGTTCCCCTGGAAGATTTTGGGCATGGCCATCCAGATCCTAATTTGACGTAAGAAACAAACATCAGAGAAGTTTGACAATACTCACTTAGTATATAATCTCTATAAACCTTCTTACATATAGATATGCAAAGGATTTGGTTGATGTCATGTATCGTGACGATGGACCTGATTTCGGAGCAGCAAGTGATGGTATGATTTTGGACAGATATCTTTCAAATGTTCTTGTTCTTTTAGCTTAGTTACTATACTAGTGTTTCTTTTTCTGACAGGTGATGGTGACAGAAATATGGTTTTAGGAAACAAATTCTTTGTCACTCCTTCAGACTCTGTTGCTATCATTGCAGCCAATGCACAAGATGCAATTCCATATTTCCGTGCTGGTCCTAAGGTGGGACTGCTTTGTATAAGTTTCATTTCATCATTTTCTTTTAGATATATTGCCTTTTAAATTTAATGTGGATGTCAATCTTATTCTCAGGGTCTAGCACGTTCTATGCCAACTAGTGGTGCTCTGGATCGTGTTGCCGAGAAGCTGAAGCTTCCTTTCTTCGAGGTCAACCAGTTTTAGTGACAGATGTATTTTCTTTTCAGGTTTACAACCAGATATATTATCAGGATACATTTCTTGACAATGTAACTTGTACTTCTAGGTTCCAACCGGATGGAAATTTTTTGGAAATCTTATGGATGCTGGAAAATTGTCAATCTGTGGAGAAGAAAGCTTTGGCACAGGTTCTGATCACATCCGTGAGAAGGATGGCATATGGTACGCCCTTTCTTAAACCTAATGCTCGATAACAACTTGGTGAATATGCGACAAACCCAACTTTTGACATGAATTCATGACAATCTTGATGAAATGTATAAAGATTACATAGGATAGCAGTCGTCTTTATGGATTTCTATCATAACGCATCAGTTTTCGTATGGTGGTTAGATTATTCTGCATTTTCAAGAAATTTTACTACACTCTGATCTCTAGTACTCTACTCTAGTGAGTGAAACTCCCTAAATTATGACCCGAATAAACAGATAACTTTTGATTATGGCAGGAATCTCTCATGAATTACTTCATCATTTAGATACTAAGATTAAGATGTCATTTGAAACTGTTAATTATTTTCATTTATTTATAAACTATGCTTGTTTTCACTGAAGTTGGTTTTATGAAGCTTTCTGTGTATATTGCATTTTTAATACTATTCCGTGGCCTTGGATATACTACTCTGTTTTCACATTGTAGGATGACTCTAACCTTAAATGACAGGGCTGTGTTAGCGTGGCTTTCGATCCTAGCTCATCGCAACAAGGACAACAAACCAGGGGAAAAGTTGGTTTCTGTTGCAGATGTTGTGAAAGAGTACTGGGCGACATATGGAAGGAACTTTTTTTCCAGATACGACTATGAAGTAAGATTGTGTATAATTTTTGTAACAGGTCTCACAATAATTAATTTTTACTGTAAAAATCCCTCAGATTTTTTTTCATGACTGTAATCAGGAATGTGAATCTGATGGAGCCAATGAAATGATCGAGTATCTTAGAGATATCGTGTCTAAGAGCAAGGGCGGTGAAAGTTATGGTTAGGTTCATCCTAGTCCATTTCTTTTTCCGTAGTTAATAAGTTATTTCAATTGTTCATAAAAAAATTAATCTCTCAGGAAACTATCTCCTCCAGTTTGCAGATGACTTTTCATACACGGACCCTGTAAGTCTGATAATAAATAATGTTGATGATGATTCAACCATTCCTGTACATGCGATATGATGAGCAAGTTTATATAATTCTGAATAGGTTGATGGAAGTGTTGCATCCAAGCAAGGTGTTCGGTTTGTTTTTACGGATGGATCCAGAATCATATTTCGTTTATCCGTATGTTGTAGATTCTTTTTTTTTTTTTTTCTAATCAAATTCAGAGTTTCATGTATAGACTCTTTGTCCCCCCTATGACAGTGACCTAACTTAGATTTTTTTCTGTTCCAGGGAACTGGTTCAGCTGGTGCTACGGTTCGAATATATATTGAACAGTTTGAGCCAGACTTTTCAAAGCATGATGTGGATGCACAGATAGCTCTAAAACCTTTGATTGGTTAGTTCTTGTTTTGTTTCGGGAGACTTAAAGATGTCCCAGTCATGACTTTCGTAATGATTTATCTCGTTGTCATGCTACAGATCTTGCATTGTCTGTATCAAAGCTGAAGGAGTTCACAGGGAGGGAGAAGCCCACTGTCATTACATGAGGAATAAACTATTCTGTGTCACATGGTCCTTGTGAAAGGCAAGTTGGGGGGTTCCTGACTTCAGTTTTGTCTGCCATGTTTATTTGAAAATTCCAGAGCAATGAAATGCTTATCTGTGTAACATAATCATAAATTGGTATGGAAATAAAAGGATATATTTTTCCTTCCCTTGTCGAGTCATGTTCGATGATTCATGACTACAAGATAGAGTATGTCTTGGAAAATGAACTGCTTATTGCAAGATATTTGGTATGGAAATCAAAAGTCCTTTTAATATTTATTTTCTCGGTCTATGTAATCATTTGCTACCATCCGGACCACCACACTACTATGCGCACGGTTGTGTACCTTTGTGATGAGAACAGTCGTCTCTTACGCTGCTTCAACTCAGTTATATATCTCTTGCATACCCCTGTTCATTGGTGTGTGCCCTGTTCCTCAGAGGAGACCAAGTGAATATTCGGTTGCAGGGACACATGCACATAAGAGAGCAGATAATCTGCACTTGTTTTTTCGTCTATGTACTTGCTGACAAATTTCCATGATAGAGACTATCTCCCAATGGCCCTTCAAAGACAAGTCCATTTGCTGTACAAGTAAGACTTCTACTCACACACACACCAATATCAATTTTCTTTGATATTTTATTTTTGAATCTAGAAAGAAAAGAAAAAAGAAAAAAAAGAATGGAAGGGTTATAGTCTAGTGTTTTATTTTTGCTCATAGGAGACATGCTTTTGGCGTTTTTAGTGAAAAAGTCAATGTCTTTTTCTAGGGTATTCAAGAAACAAAGATCTATAGGAGATCATATCTGCTCCCTGATGTCTAGAGGCATCAGTTAAGTACTCTCTCTCTCTCTCCACTCAATAATGCCACAGGAGAAAAAAGAAGGTAACCTTTTCAAAGTGGATAAACAAGAAAATGGAACGGAACTGTGTTGTGTGTCCTAGTTTGTGATTGAGTGACGAACCAGATGCCGAAACGTAGTTCATTCTTATGGTCCAGTATTGTTGGGGGTCTATCAATATCGTAGTAATTTCTTCTCTTTTTGAAAATAGAAAAATAGAAACTCAATTAAGTACATGTCTCCCCTGTTCCCCCATCTGTTGTGTCGTAACCCACTTTGTTGTTAGATCCTTTAAGCGTACCCTTCCCTTGAAAATTGGTTTGACCTACAACTGATGATCAGTCTGTTCTCCCTCCGGTTTAACGGGTTTTGCCCAGCTGAGCCGTTCTGATCTGATCATAACCTTAGGTAAATAGAACATGCCTTGCACGGAACCCTCTCCTCTCTTTTTTTTTTCACTTTTGGAGAGACCTACACTTACCTATAATTTTCCTGTTGTGTGTGATAAGAATAGAAGAAGTTTTGGTTTGATAGTGAGATTGTCATGTCAATAGCAGTGTTTTTTTGGTCGTTTAGTGAAGAGGAGGGGACCCCTATTAGTGGTTTTATAAAGTAGAAACGCCAAGTGACAAGACAAGAATGGTTTTGTCTGATTACTTCTCTTTTTCTTCCCGTTCTACAATCATTTCGCTTTTTTTTTATGTCAATTGTTTTATAATCATTTCCATTTGAATTCTGAAAATAGAAAATTGTACCTAACAAACTATAAAAGTATTCCAAATACATCCTCTTACTAGTACTGGCTCTCATTTGGGTTTGACCAAACTGACCATTTCGTTTTGGGCTAAAATTGGTCGGTCTGAAATGGGTAATAGTCCAAAAAATGTCCATGTCCAATAAAGACCATGTCCATTTGGACATGACCATGGACAGCCCATTTTACTACAATCTAAAATTTGGTTGTCAATGCTATTTAAAATTAAATTTTGCGATTTTGGCAGGAAAAATCATTTTACGGTTTTAGCGAAAAAGTCAATTTCACATTTTTGGCCAGAAAAATAGATTTTGAGATTTTGGCAGGAAAAAACGAATTTGTGATTTTGACGGAAAAATGGGATTTTACGGTTTTGGTGATACTCGATTTTGCAAGTTTTGACTGTAAAACATGGTTTTGGCGGGAAAACTCGGTTTTGCGGTTTTGGCAGGAAAACTCGGTTTTGCGGTTTTGGCGGGAAAACTCGATTTTCCAGGTTTGGCGGGAAAACTCGGTTTTTCGGGTTTGGCGGGAAAACTCGGTTTTTCGGGTTTGGCGGGAAAACTCGGTTTTCCGGGTTTGGCGGGAAAACTCGGTTTTCCGGGTTTGGCGGAAAAAACTCGGTTTTGCGGTTATGGCCAGAAAACTCGGTTTTGTGGTTTTGGCAGGAAAACTTGATTTTCCGGGGTTGGCGGGAAAACTCGGTTTTGCGGTTTTGGCGGAAAAACTCGGTTTTGCGGTTATGGCAAGAAAATTCGGTTTTGCGGTTTTGGCAGGAAAACTTGATTTTCCGGGTTTGGCGGGAAAACTCGGTTTTGCGGTTTTGGCGGGAAACTCGGTTTTGCAGTTTTAGCGGGAAAACTCTGTTTTGTGATTTTGGCGGGAAAACTCGATTTTGCGATTTTGGCGGGAAAAGTTGTTTTGTGGGTTTGGCGGTAAAACTCGGTTTGGTGGTAAAACTCGGTTTGGCGGGAAAATTCGGTTTTGCGGTTTTGGCGGGAAAACTTGGTTTTGCGGTTTTGGTGGTAAAACTCGGTTTTTCTGGTTTGACGGTAAAAGATGATTTTGTGGTTTTATAGTAAAACTCGATTTTGCGGGTTTGGCGGGAAAAAGTCAAATTTACATTTTTAGCGGAAAAGTCAATTTTACGGATTTGACCGGAAAAGTCAATTTACGGTTTTAGCGGAAAGTTCGATTTACAAAAAAATCTGATTTTGTTTTGAAGTCAAATCTTTTTAACCCTAGATTTGGTCATGTCCATTTCGACCATGGACAAAATTTGTTCAAAGACCATTTAGACCATTTTCTTTTGGTCATGACCATAGCCCGTCCGTAATAAATTGGACTGGGCTAGACCATGGACAGACCGACCGTTTGACAGCCCTACCTCTTACTAACACCTAACGCCCCCCCCCCCCCCCCCCCCCCCCCCCCCATGTTGCTTCGAAACCAAACTCATTAATTCAATGCTTTTTATTTATTGGAAAACTGTAGAGAATGACATATGAATGTAATAAAAGAAAAATAAAAGAGTTGACTAAGAAAAGAAAAATAGAAAATGAATGAGTTGACAAAAAAAAAAAGAAAAAGAAAAAAGAATGAGTTGACAAAAAAATGAGTCGGTTTAATGGTGGAAGTTTTTTTAATGTTTCTACACTATAAGATCTGAGGTTTGAATCCTAAAATGTGCGATTTATTATATATTAATGCACATTAATGAAGATAAGATTATAAGAGGTCTTTAGTGTGGTGCAAATGCAACTGTCAAACATGGATCATTATAAGGCGATATATTAATGCACATTAATGAAGATAAGATTATAAGAGGTCTTTAGTGTGGTGCAAATACAACTGTTTGTCAAACATGGATCATTATAAGGCGATTCAGTGTGAGGAATGCAAATGACATGTAGAACCGTCAGACGTAGATCTTCATAAGGCGATAAAAATATCCGTTAATAGAGTCTTTGATGTAATAATTCTCATAATATATGTAATATAATAGTAAATCAGTTTAAAAAAAAAATGTTATGTTTTTAGTAATCTAACTATACTTTTTTAAAACAGTGTTAGTCATGTGTTTGATCTCCATTTTAGTTTGGTTGGTTTTAAGACTGTTGAGTAAAATCTCTGACGGTGGATGGATTTATGTTGTTGTTCTGATGTTAGAATCCAGAAACCGCCTTGGTTCTTCTTTTATTTACATGCTCTTTTGATATTGTTATTCGATTTCTTTACTGAATCAATATCAATTTTTATAAGTAAAATTAATGTGGATAGGAAAAAAAGAGAATTATTCAATAAACTTCGGAACTTAGTCACAAAGTAGTTACCAAAAAAGTAGTATGAACACAAAAAAATCTTAACAGATGCACTAAATATTTTGATTTCAACGAGAAAACAATTCAAATATATCATTAACAACAGTTAAAGTAATTTTACTTTTCAATATTAAAATACATTTATAATTTCATTAGAAATGTGATATCTAATAAAAAAAATATGTGAATGGGGATATAATAGATTTTTCTATTAGCCTAATTGATTTCCGCTGTGAAAACTTAGTTACTTTCCACTTCTTTCTCAAAATTGTTTCAAATTTTATAATTGTGTTAACGGCCATTTATGTATGTATTTTGTAAATATTTTATAATAGAAATATATTTAATTTGTCGAAAAAGAGTATAAATGCCAAGTTTGCAACAAAAAAATGGCATGTTATATTTGTGAATGGATTCACTATGCATGTGTTCTAGATGAATTGTTTCATACTACTGACATAAATATGCTCAGAGCTAGACAGTTTATTGATGAATTTCTGGTGGGGATCAAATAATGACAAGCGTAAGATGTCTTGGGTGTCTTGGAAAAAATGTCATGCTTCAAACAAAATGGTAGATTTGGATTCAAATATATTCATTACTTCAGTCAAAATCTTCAAGGCAGCTAGGTTTGGAAATTGCGGGAACGTCCAACAAGTCTGCTTTACCGTGTTCTCCAAAATAGATATTTCAGAAACGGAACACTTCTCACGGCTGGGAAAGGTACTCAAGCCTCATATGGTTGGCAATCGCTACTGCATGGACATGACTTGTTATGTAAGGGACTAAAATACATATTGGCGATGGGAAGAAAGCACAACTCTCCAACATCTGGATCATGGATCCCAATACTCGAGCACCGAAACTCCTACCATACACGAACCCAACCTTGTCAGTGAGTGTTTTGATTAACGAAAATGAGAAGACCCAGGTATTTATTGAACACGATGACCATCATTTAATTAAAAAACAATTTCTGGCTCCAGTTCTGCACCAAGACTCACTTATTTGGGCATACTCTCCATCTGAAATTCATTCGGTTAAGACTGCATATCACTTGGCTAACCGGTTAGCGAATGCAACATAACAAAAAAGCCAATATTCTCGACACATCCTAAGATCACCAAATCCTTGTGAAGATCCAACACCGTACCAAAAGTTTAAAATTTATTGTGGAGGGTCATGTTAATGCCATTGCATGTAACACTAATATCATTCACCGAAAGATCAATGTGGATCCGATATGTTCGCGATGTTTTATAGCTGACAAGACAAGTGAACACATTTTCTTTACGTGCCCTTATGCCTTACGCGTTTGGAGATGATTTGGCATCAGCCACGCAAGCTTCGCTGACCCAACTATTTCGTTACGTGATAAGTTAATGATTCTATTCCGTATGGGGGAGGATCATAATTTTTACCGTGAGATTCGAATTTTTGGCTTCTGGATTATATGGAGACTATGGAAAGGAAGACACGAGCTCGTATATGCAAAGAAACTTACCTCAGAGACAATAACCATAACTCGCGCGCAAAATGATGTCACTGAATGGATGATAGCGATGACACAAGATAAACGGACAAAAATCCAAAATACGACATCAAGTAGGGGAGTAAGCCGATGGAAAACCCGGAGAAGGAATTTTCAAGTGTAACTACGATGCTGCCCACAAAATAGGGAATGAAGCTTCATGAATGGGATGGATAATTCAGGACTGCGATGGTCAACTTCAGCATACTGTAATGGAAAAATTTGAAGGAAGAGGAAGAATGACTTCGGAAGAATCTGAATGTTCGACTTTAATCTGGGCAATGCAATCAGCCTAGTCCTTAGGGTATCGTCACATTATTTTCGAAGGAGACAACCTTATACCACACAATGCCATATTTTAAGGAGAAATGAATCTTTGACTACAACGATGGGCTACTCTCTTTGAAACAACAAATTTTCAACATAAACAACGAGAAAGTAACTATTGTGCGTATCTATTAGCTAAAAAGGCAATATGCTCTGATTTTAGATTGGTTTAGCTATGATATTTGTCCATCTTTCCTACATGGAAGAGTACTCTCTGAAAATATTTGATATCAATAAAATTAAAGGAAGTTTGCTTAGATAACTTTGGAAAACATGTTTATTATTTAAACAACATTGGAAAGTTTTTTTTTTACTGAAATAACATTGTCTATCTGTTTTATCCTTTTTCAGCATGTATTCAAAACGTTATTACGAAACTGCTATTAATGAAATTTTAAGTTTACTTAGGTCTACCATATTAAGTCTACCAGTCTTTAATAGTAGACTTGTTGGTCTGTAAACTTTTTTTCAGAATTGCAAACTTGATTTTGGGATTGTAGACTTCTTTTCAGGATTGCAGATTTTTTGTAAGATTTTAGACTTGAATTTTGGATTATAGATTTGTTTTAGGGATTTGTAGATTTATTTTAAGTTGTCGTAGACTTTGAAAACTGATGTAGATTTGTCGTATATCTTGCAGAGTTATTTTGTATGACAGCAAATTTGTTTGAAAAAGTGACCGATTTATAGATTTGTTTTGTAGATTTGTTTCTCGATTGTAGATTTGTTAAGCAATAGGTAGATTTAAATTCTACAGTAGTAGATTTATTTTTCCGTTACAGACTTAATCTTGAAGTTCGTCTACTTTCATCAAGTGGTCGTAGATTTTTTAGGGAAGTTGAATACATTGACGTGGTTGCAGATATATCATTGTAACTGTAGATTTATATTTCCATAGTAGACTTATTTTTGACGTTGTAGACTTAGTTTTCTCATTGTAGATTGTCATGACGTTGTAGCAGATTTTATATTGAAGATGAAAACGTCGTAGATGTGGCAGGTTTATGAAACGTTATTGCAGACTTATATTTAGTTCGTAGACTTAATGTTGTATTGTAGACTTTTTTATGTTGTATGGTAAACTTGATTGGTAGACTTGTATAATGTAATGTAAACTTAAGTTATTAATGAGTTGTAATTCGTAAACTTAACAATTGTTAGTAACTTGTGGTAGACTGATAGTGAATTAAATGTGTTAGTTGTGTTGGTTGGATTAGTTCTAGGTTTTGGTGTTCATCTTTTTTCCGAGAGTGTTTGGAGGCTAGGCACATGAAAAAAAACCTGATTTGGTTTTTTGCAAATTTCGAGATTTACTTTAGGAGCTTTTCCTTCATCCTATTTCTTTTCTTTCAATAGCTTCGTCATATCCAATTTCCACCATTCACTATGAGAAAATAGTGTTAGTTTCCGGTAATTGGAGCTTTGAGAGAAATCAATGGGTTTTTTATGTTGATAACTTCAAAGATAAGAGCAAAGGTTGTCACATTTTTTTATCTACAATAGAGAACTTCCTATGAGGATTTGATTGGAATGGTGTATGAAGACTATGGTTTGGATAATAGAACCAACGAAGTCGAGCTGAGCTACATGTTACCAAATAAATATTCTCGAAACTTGGCGATGGATACACCTCTGGTAAATGTTGGGAATTCTCGACAATTCAATGGTTTTTGCGTCTTTGTAAAGATCAAGCTGTTTGTCTTTGCGTTGAGATTAAATATATAGACATTGGGAATAAGGGTCGTCAAAATGAAGAAGAAGAAAATCTGGTAGATGAGGGTTTAAGTGAAAATGACGATGAAGAAGATGAAGAAGAAGAATACAAATTTGATTGTTGTGAGGACCCCGACGGTGCTAACTCTTTTGATGAAGATTACGCAATGTCTGGGAGGAGGAGGAGAAGACGACGAGGAAGATGATGAAGAAGAAGATGAGAAACAACCATAACTAGAAGAACCTGAAGAAGGACCAGTAGGATTTAAAGAGGACATGTAAAATCTGCAACAAAAGGAAATGAGTAAAAAACGTATGAAAAAAATACATCAAGGCCTCTACAATACTTTAAGAATATATAAATAGGTGCACTCGAGCTAGCGGTAGGGCAACAATATGACACGAAAGATGAGTTGGAGACAAGGTTGAAGTTGCTAACAGTAGCCCATAAATTTGATTTCGATGTTGGGTATTCGACCACGACTGTATATATCGTCAACTGCTGGGTTAAAAGGTGTCAATGGAGAGTTCGGGCGTCAACAGTTGGAGATTCTATAAAATTTCACATAAAGATATACATACCGAAACACACTTGTTTGGTCACAGAGCGTTCAGCCAGTACTCGTTAAGCAACTCCAGAAATCGTCGGCCGTCTATACAAAGACTTTGTTGGTGTTGTTGGACAAAAAGTCTTGCCAAGTCTTGTTGCTGATGCCTTAAAGAAACGATACAAGATGAAGGTATGTCATCTGATCCCATGTGACCAAAATTTTGTTCATTGTAGAGTTATGTATACTTTGATCGTAGGCTTATTTTCAAATAAACTTCAATTTGATAGTAGTCTTTCCGAAATATCTATATAGTTTATTTACTTCAACTGTCTCCGCAGACTTAGACTAGCTCTACATTTATTTTTAGATGAAGTATTAGAAGGCACATCGTATTTTGAAGTTTGCACGAAAGTTTGCTTTGGGAACTCCAGAGCAAGGTTATGAAGACATACCCTCGTACTTATACCAGATAAGTCGAGCTAATCCGGGGACTTTCACAAAGATTGAGATTGATGAAGACAATAGGTTCAAGTCTATGTTCATTGCATTTGGAGCGTCAATAAACGAATTTTTGTTTATGAGGAAAGTAATAGTTGTAGACGAGACATTTTTGCAAGAAAAATAAAGAGGTACACTACTGATTGCCACAACGCAAGATAGAAATTTCAACATATTCCCATTAGGTTTTGTAGTCGTTAATAATAAAAATGAAGAATCTTGGGAATGGTTCTTTAGACAATTACATCGAGTTATCCCGGATCATGAAGGACTTGGTATTATATCAGATAAACATAGGGCTATATGAAAATAAATATCATAAACTAAAAGTCTACCACAACAGATTAAATAGTCTACCATAACAAAAACTAAATGTCTACCAAAAATATAAACAAAAATTCTACCACTACTTTATCTAATTATCGATAATACCTTATTGTCCTCCGATTTCTCCTTGTCCTCCTCCAGAAGCTTATCCACGTTGAATCGTTTCGTACACGACTTCCACCGTAGCAAAGGGATTTCAACTCTTTCTCTTCTATTCCCATACTTTTATCCTAACAAAAAACCGACTCATATGCCCACATTAGCAAAATATGGGGACATCCACGCAATGAGCATGTCAATCCTTCGTATGAAACAATTTTGATGGAGTTCACTATACTCTTGATTCCCACTCGACCCCATGAATACCTCTCAAATGCCTCTTTATCTAAGACTCTTTTCGCACACGAAAACGAAATTCTGCTCCCACAGTTCATTCCAAAAATTCCTACGTGCAAGATTAACAACAACCCAATCTACGTCCTCTACTCAGGTTCCCATGTCCTACACTCTAGCAACACCTTCACCAATTCATGCCAAGTAGGTCCTTCCCTTGCTTTGACACCAAGTTTTTGCCAATAAGTTATGTGATCAATGTCCCAGTCTTCATCTGTAACGGGATGGCATTTGAGACTTGTGATATATTTAAACTCGTGCAGGGAAAAACTTACAGGACGACCACCAATCCGAAACCAAATCTCATGCATCCTTTTGATGGACAATTGGTGTATCAGGAGATAATGAACCGTCTTATCAGCCCATGTATAATTACTAGAACACAACTTCAGCAGAACTCTAACTTGGTAATTATTGGTAATGTCATTGTAGACTTGTTCGCCTAAATAATCCCACACCATCAGAAAGTCAGACATGTTGCATTTTGATTCATGCTTCGCTTCTGCAGAGGAGACTTGATAAAGTGTGGGAGGATAGTTTTTCTTCTTCTCACTGCTTGACGCCATATCTAAAAATAAGATGCATTAATTAACACATGTACTATCAATCAACAATCTAATCAAGGAAACCGTTTATAATAATTATCCTCCGCGAACAAAGGAACCAAAGAAAATAAGTTCACAACCATTAATCTAAATAAAAATAAGTCTACAATACAACAATTGACTATAAATAAAGGCCACCATTTTATCATCCGAGAACATGGGAAAAAGTACATAAAAGTCTACCATAACTTAACTTGATAGCCAAACAAGTCTACAACTTTCAAATGATACCAAAGAAAATAAGTCCGCAAATATGATTTTGTCTAAAACCAGAAACAAGTCTACACACAAATGAAAACTAAAAACAACATTCTATCTGAAACCAAAAAAGTCTACAAACAATATTTTGTCTGAAACAAGAAAAGTCTACACACATAAAAAGGTAAAAAGAATGAACGAAATAGTCTACAACTTACCGGTAATATATGTCGGAGTAGCCTTATGGGAATGTCCTGAAATCTATTGTACTTGCTCTAAGTGAAAGTCGTATTGTCGAGATGAGACAATCACATAACACTAGGTAGTCATAACGCTTTGCTAGAAGCCACTTATGATCAATGAGTTGAGAACTCATTGCTAGTGTTATATGATCCTACAGGGTCACACACCTAAGCAAACTGGGCGTTAAAGACGAGGTTGATCATTAATGTAATGATCCAGCGAATGCATATTTGATATGCATTCGATATCAATATTCTGGGGCAGTGTCGATCATTGCAGATAGTGCATCGATCGATGCAACTCGCGGATTAACCAGATTAATACGGTTTAATCGTTGGTTAATTCCGTTGTGGTTTAAGCCGACATATATAAGATATATGGTCGACCTAAACTCGTTTCTAACCTAATTCACAGCCACCAGAACGAGATAGAAACCTCTCTAGAGATTAGATCTCTTACAGGCACTAGCATCCCTTCTGTCCAGTTTGTGTGCATGTGGATACCAGTAGAGGCACAGCGTTTGAGGTGCTTCGTGATCTCGATTATCTGCAAACCTTCCGCTGCTAATCATCAGGTAAATCTGAGATCCCATAGATTCAATTACTTGAACCTTA
Source organism: Orychophragmus violaceus (assembly GCA_030180135.1). Classification (NCBI taxonomy): domain Eukaryota; kingdom Viridiplantae; phylum Streptophyta; class Magnoliopsida; order Brassicales; family Brassicaceae; genus Orychophragmus; species Orychophragmus violaceus. The sequence continues at coordinate 37,223,355 of CM058238.1, forward strand.
GATCCTAGGCTCGGAATTCAGACTAGGGTTGCTAATCCTGATTAGAACTGCTAGAAATTCCTTCAGTGGTATCAGAGCTTTAGGGTTCCATTGAATCTGTAGCATGTTGATTAGATTAGTTGAATCTGAATCTGTGTATGGTTGATACAAACTTGCTAAAATTCGTTTTCATGAATACCTAGTTTAGGGTTCTGTTCGAAAACGTTTTAGGGCCTTTTCGCATGGTGTCGATCGATGTCAATCCGGCATCGATCGACACAGGGCGAAAGCCCGAATAAAATTTAGGGTTTTTTCGCATGGTGTCGATCGTTGCCAATCCGGCATCGATCGACACAGGGCGAAAACCCGAATAAAACTCAGTTTTCGCCTAGTGTCGATCGACACAAATGTTGTGTCGGTCGACACAAACCTCGCGAGATTGATGAATCGGTTCAATTGGATTGGACCGGTTATCGAGCTTGGTTAATAATCGTTGAACTCTGTGAATGGTTTAATAGCGATTGGTTTGATTAGGTTGGCATCGACCGATGCTAATGTAGCATCGATCGACGCTGACCGGTATTCAAAACCGGATCAATTGGATTGATCGGTTATCGCGGATTGCTTTTGGTTATCTTGCATCGATCGACACTATAGTAGTGTCGGTCGACATCAGATTTGATGTTTAGGTTATTGAACCTGAAATCACAGAACCGAAGCAAGATAAATCAATTAATTATAAGAATTAAAACATAATAAAACTGAACGTTTTAAATGATTCCGTTCCTCAATCAAAATATCAAGTAATCCTTGATGTCTTTCCAATCTTGTCAACTGTCAAGACTCATTTCATTGTACGATAGGCTTGCAGTGCAAGGTATCAACAATTACATGAGTAAAGCAGGAAGTAATCGTGTTGATGGGCTTGCAGTGCAAGGCATCAACAATTACATGACTGAAGAGATTGGTTTACTTGACTGGGCCATCAAAATCGTTTTGGGCTCAGAGACATCAGGTGGATTGGGCATGAGATGTCAATCCACAACCAAGAGTTATATTGGATATAACTAGCAAAGTTGTTGCTTACCTAGATAGCTAAATTTGGGTGATAGCCAGTGGCTCACTCAAGTTTAGTGAAGTATGGGTCTTGGATCATTATATTCATCTGAGGAAACATTATTTTGAATATAATGCGAGTTTTCTTAAAAGTTAAGATTTCTCATTTCTTGAACATCATAACTAAACCTTTTCTTTTCTTTGTTCTCAGCTATGACTAACACTCATAATAACTCTTTCTCCCTGCGATCCGTCCTTGAGAAGGACAAGTTAAATGGATCGAATTTTCTCGAATGGTATCGGAACTTGAGAATTGTTCTCAAGCAGGAGAAAAGGGACTATGTCCTGGAAACTGTTCTCCCTGAAAAACCGAGAGCCAATGCTGCACATGCAGAAAGGAGTGCTTGGGATAAGCATTCCAATGATGTGGTCGATGTGAATTGTCTCATGTTGGCTACCATGAACTCGGATTTGCAGAAGCAATACGAGAATGTGGAGTCGCCAGTGGAGATGATTACTAGCCTGAAAAGCATGTTTCAGGAGCAAGCACGAACTGAGAGATACCAGACGGTTAAATCTCTCATTGAATGCAAGCTACCAAAGGACAGTCCGGTCAGTTCTCATGTCATTAAGATGATGGGTTATATTGATAACCTGGGGAGGCTAGACTGTCCCATTAGCCAAGAGTTGGCTACTGACATCATTCTGCAATCACTGCCGTCAAGTTATGATCAATTTGTTATGAACTATAACATGAACAACTTGACGAAGACGTTGACTGAACTGCATGGCATGCTCAAGACAGCTGAGCCTAATATCAAGAAGGGCACTCCTAATGTACTTATGGTACAAGGGGGTAAGAAGTTTAAGAAACTTGGCAAAGGCAAGGGAAAGGGCAAGGCACTCCAGGTTGAGAACCAGGACACGCCTGCGCCAGCCCCGAAGCCCAAGCCGGGCCCATCTGAGACTGATAAGTGCCATTACTGTAAAGAGCCTGGGCATTGGAAGAGAAATTGCAACAAATTCTGGGAAGAGAAGAAGAAGAAGAAGAAGACTTTCGAGACTTCATCTTCAGGTATTTATGTTATAGAAGTAAATGTTACTACTTCTGGTTCTACTTCTTGGGTATTGGATACCGGCTGTGGTGCTCATATTTGTATAAATATGCAGGGCCTAAGCAACAGTAGGACGTTGGAAAAGGGACAAGTGGACCTACGCGTGGGGAATGGGGCAAGAGTTGCTGCATTAGCCGTAGGAACATATAACTTGTCTTTACCTTCTGGTTTGGTGTTAAAACTTAATAATTTCTACTATGTACCCGCTATAAGCAGAAATATTATTTCTATTCCTGTTTTGGATATGGAAGGATATCAGTTTTCAATAAAGAATAAATGTTGTTCTTTTGATTACACTGATATATTTTATGGTAGCCGCCCATTAGAGAATGGGCTTTATGTTTTAAACCAAAGCACACAAATCTATAACATTAACACCAAGAGATTCAAATCAAATGATACGAATCAGACTTTTCTATGGCATTGTCGTTTGGGCCACATAAACGAGAAACGGATTCAAAAGCTCCATAGTGATGGGCTTTTGGGCTCATTTGATTATGAATCATGTGAGAAATGTGAATCTTGTTTACTAGGCAAAATGGCAAAGGCCCATTTCAACAAACAAAATGAAAGGGCCAGTGACCTATTGGGCCTTATACATACGGATGTATGCGGCCCAATGAGCACAAGTGCTAGAGGAAATTTTTGATACTTCATTACCTTCACTGATGATTTCAGCAAGTATGGCTATGTCTATTTAATGAGACACAAGTCGGAATCTTTTGAATAGTTCAAAGAGTTCCAAAACGAAGTACATAATCAACTTGGCAAAAGTATTAAGGCTCTTCGATCAGATCGTGGAGGAGAATACTTAAGCCAAGAATTCAGTGATCATTTGAGAGATTGTGGAATTGTTTCACAACTCACTCCTCCTGGAACACCACAATGGAATGGCGTGTCTGAGAGGAGGAATCGGACTTTATTAGATATGGTTCGATCAATGATGAGTCTCTCAACTCTTCCATTATCCTTTTGGGGATACGCTCTAGAAACTTCTGCGTTTACACTTAATAGGGTTCCGTCAAAATCAGTTGCAAAGACACCACATGAGATGTGGACTGGAAATGTTTCGAATGTGTCTTTCCTGAAGATTTGGGGTTGTGAAGCTTATGTTAAGAGATTAATTACAGATAAGCTCGAACCCAAATCTGATAAATGCTACTTCGTTGGTTATCCTAAGGAAACCAAGGCATACTACTTTTACAACCAATCCGAGAACAAAGTGTTTGTTGCTCGGAACTGCATCTTTCTTGAGAGAGAATTTCTTTCCAAGAGAAACAGTGGGAGTAAAGTACAACTCGAAGAAGTTCGAGAACCGTAGGAAAATGCTCAACCAGTAGAGGAAGAGCAACAGTTGGATCTACAAAGAGTTGTAGAGATGGCGCCTGTGGAGCCTGAAATTCGCCGATCCGAAAGGATCCGTCACGAACCCGAGAGATATGGATTTCTCGTAACCAATTTTCATGATTTGTTAATCATTGATAGTGACGAGCCAGTGAATTTTGAAGAAGCGATGATGATCCCTGACTCCGAAAAGTGGCTGAAAGCCGCTGAATCCGAAATGGGATCCATGTCATAGAACCAAGTATGGACTTTGGTTGATTTACCCGATGGTGCAAGACCCATTGAGTGTAAATGGATTTTCAAGAAGAAAATTGATGTGGATGGAAATATTCAGATATATAAAGCAAGGCTGGTGGCAAAAGGTTTCAAACAAATTCATGGCATTGACTATGAAGAAACTTATTCCCCAGTCGCCATGCTTAAATCCATTCGGATTCTCCTAGCAACAGCAGCTCATTATGACTATGAGATCTGGCAGATGGACGTGAAAACAGCTTGACACAACCCGAAGGTTTCATCGATCCAAATGCAGCTAGGAAAGTATGCAAGCTTCATCGATCCATTTATGGATTGAAGCAAGCATCTCGGAGTTGGAATCTTCGTTTTGATGAAGAAGTCAAAAAGTTTGATTTCATCAGGAACGAAGAAGAACCATGTGTTTACAAGAAGACTAGTGGGAGCGCAATTGCATTTCTTGTGTTGTATGTAGATGACATACTTCTTCTCGGAAATGACGTTCCGTTGTTACAGTCTGTTAAGGCTTGGCTCGGAAGTTGTTTTTCAATGAAAGACATGGGAAAAGCCGCGTATATTCTTGGAATAAGAATCTATAGAGATAGATTAAACAAGTTGATTGGACTGTGTCAAGACACTTATATCGATAAAGTCTTACACAGGTTCAGAATGCAAGATTCCAAGAAAGGCTTCATACCAATGTCTTATGGCATAAGTCTCAGCAAGAAGCAGTGTCCTGAGACACCTGCTGAGCGAGATCGCATGAGTCGGATTCCCTATGCCTCGGCGTTGGGATCCATCATGTATGCCATGCTCTGTACTCGTCCAGATGTTGCTTGTGCTTTAAGCATGACGAGTAGATACCAATCGGATCCAGGTGAAAGTCACTGGACAACAGTCAAGAATATTCTGAAGTATTTGAGAAATACTAAGGATAAATTCTTGGTGTATGGAGGAAGTGATGAGCTGGTAGTAAGTGGTTACACAGACGCAAGTTTCCAGACAGACAAAGATGATTTCCGATCGCAATCTGGTTACATCTTCTGCATGAATGGCGGTGCAGTCAGCTGGAAGAGTTCCAAGCAGGACACTGTAGCAGATTCCACAACTAAAGCTGAGTACAGCACACGCACACAAACTGGACCGCAGGGATGCTCGAGAGGTTTATTTCTGCTTCTGAAGCGGCAAAGGAGGCTGTTTGGATCAAGAAGTTCATCACTGAACTTGGTGTGATTCCTAGCATTTCTGAGCCAGTGGCTTTGTATTGTGACAACAATGGAGCCATTGCGCAAGCAAAGGAACCTAGATCACACCAGAAATCCAAACACATAGAAAGGAGATATCACCTTATCCGTGATATTGTGAATAGAGGAGATGTGAAGATCAGCAGAGTCCCGACGGATGAGAATGTTGCTGATCCACTGACCAAGCCCCTCCCAAGGCCTAAGCATGAGTTTCATACTGCTGCTGTAGGCATTAGATTTCTTAAGATATGATCTTGTTTTCAGTGGGAGTTATATTTGGGTTTTAGTGATGACTTGATGTTCGAAAAACATAATTTGCTTATGTTATTTTAATGAAATTGTTTCAGCATTATTTAATTGTGTTAATTAAATATATCGTCCCAAAGTAATTTATGACATTTTATAGGTCATCAAGTATGTGACTTGATCATGAAACCCTATAAGAAACAAATGACATAAATTATAAATGGTCCCTAGTCGAGGTTGTTAAAATGGGACATTAACAACCACGTGAGACTAGTATGTGAGGTGACTGATGACTATGTTTCATGGAGTCATTTAATAAGTGTATTAAAGTCAATCACATAGATATGTGTTAGAGAACACATGATCGGACTTGACCCGTTAATGAGAACTCTACAAGATGTTATATGAGTGTCATAAGAGTTTCTCATTACGACTAAAGAGTGTAGTCCTTAGACCTGAGTTCATCATGTCCTCTCTTATATGGATTGGTTCGTCTTGACTTTGTCAAACGTCAGCCGTAACTGGTGATCATAAAGACACTGATTAGGCGTATCATGAGATATAAAAGAGACATGGATGGAACAAGATGGGATTTGTACCTTCTATATAACAGGAGTTAAATATCTCTGGGCCTATCGAAGATTTGACACTGGAAATGCGTGGCCGCGCTCAAACGAGGTGATTGTCAGTCGTTTGTTTTATCAGTACAAATCGGGATTCGATAAACGTGATCTGGCTTAATAAGGATGACACAGTTCTTGCCTTATGCTAGATTGAGATATAGCTACAAAGGGATTAAAGGAATAGATGATTCCAGTACAAGTGGGAGATTGTTGGGAATGTCCCGAAATCTATTGTACTTGCTCTAAGTGAAAGTCGTATTATCGAGATGAGACAATCACATAACACTAGGTAGTCATAACGCTTTGCTAGAAGCCACTTATGATCAATGAGTTGAGAACTCATTGCTAGTGTTATATGATCCTACAGGGTCACACACCTAAGCAAACTGGGCGTTAAAGACGAGGTTGATCATTAATGTAATGATCCAGCGAATGCATATTTGATATGCATTCGATATCAATATTCTGGGGCAGTGTCGATCGTTGCAGATAGTGCATCGATCGATGCAACTCGCGGATTAACCAGATTAATACGGTTTAATCGTTGGTTAATTCCGTTGTGGTTTAAGCCGACATATATAAGATATATGGTCGACCTAAACTCGTTTCTAACCTAATTCACAGCCACCAGAACGAGATAGAAACCTCTCTAGAGATTAGATATCTTACAGGAACTAGCATCCCTTCTGTCCAGTTTGTGTGCGTGTGGATACCAGTAGAGGCACAGCGTTTGAGGTGCTTCGTGATCTCGATTATCTGCAAACCTTCCGCTGCTAATCATCAGGTAAATCTGAGATCCCATAGATTCAATTACTTGAACCTTAGATCCTAGGCTCGGAATTCAGACTAGGGTTGCTAATCCTGATTAGAACTGCTAGAAATTCCTTCACCTTACACCGCCACGGAAAACTTCTCTGTCGTCGCAATGTTCACCTAAATCCAACGATTTTGAAGTTAAGTTAGAGCATTCACAAAATGCAATGAAAAATTAAAGGAAGAAGCAACAACACCAGGAAGAGAAGAGTAATCTTACCACATGTCGCCAGAAAAATTGCCAAAATTGCCTCCATTCTATTTGTGCAAAGTCATTGTCGTATCCGAAGAGGAGAAGAGAAAGAGTCACGATTTCGAAGATGGAGTAAGGGAAGAAGATTACGAATGAGAAAATAAATAGAAAACTTACAAGTGTCGCCGAAAAAATCGTCAAATTCGCCGATTTGCAAAGTCACAGTCGCATGCGAAGAGAAGAAGGTAAATAGACCCGATTTCGAAAATGGAGAAAGGGAAGAAGATTAGGAAGGAGAAGAAATAAGAAACTTACTAGAACCGTTCAAAGAACTTTCTGGAATCTTCAACGAAAACTCACAACTTTTCGCCTTTTCCGTTGCCAAAGGTTTCTCCTTTTTCGTTTTCTGTAAAAAGTGAAAATGAACCGCAATTAATGAAAGTTATCTTTAGATTTTTACTTTTTATTTTATTTGTTTTATTTTATTTTAAACCAACTCTATAATATATTAAGTCTATTATAAAGTAACATAAAACCTAAATAAGTCTACTGTATAGAACTATAAAAGTCTAGGGCCAAATATAAGATAGAAGAGTACATGCATATAACATAATCTTATGGCAAAACAAATCTACAATTAAAGGTAAACAAATCTACGAAATATATTAAGGCAAAACAAATCTACCATTAAAGCAAAATAAAATGAATTCAAAACAAATCAAGTTAAAAACAAGTCTACCATTAAAAAAACAAATCTACCAAATCAACCAATTAAAGCAAAAATTTACTTGATCATCAATAACCTCGACTAAATCCGATGATTTTACTATCGCGTCGCATAATTGTCGTTGGAATCGTTCATGCGGCGCCGAAAATTACTTCGTTGTCGGAATCGCCACATCGTCGCCGGAATCACCACTTCATCGTCATCGGAATCACCACTTCGTCGTCATCGGAATCGTCGTGGCCTTTGTTGTAATTTTTTTTATTCATATTTTGCAAGATTTTAATTTTTTTTAATTTAAATATAAAATTGTATTATTAAATTAGTTTTTTCCGATGATATTTCTGTAAATAAAAAATTAAAATGTGGTTTATATGTCTTTTGGTTATTTTTTCAGAAAATAAATATAGCCAAGGTTATTGTAATAATAAAGATATTTTCCAATGTTATTTAAAGTCATTTCTCTAAGATTAACCGTTAGAAATAAGTTATATGGATGAATGGAGACGACTATCTGACTTAATGTGACCATTTTTTTTTTTTTTTTTTTTGGACAAGAGTTAGTGTGACCATTTATTTACACATCGAGTTACTTTATTCTCTTTATTACTTTTCTAATATATTGTCTAGGATGAGTTATTCCTATTATCTCATTTGTTTTTCATTGACAATATTTTGGGATTTTTCTTAATATATGAGTTCTCTTGATAGAATCGATGGACCCAAAACTTTGGACGTATTTTTTTCGGTGCAACTTTAGACGTCTTTTGTTTGTCGAGAACTAGTGATTTTGTTGTACTTCTCTTTTCGTTGTTCAATATGCTTCAACTCAAAAGTTTAGCTTTTATCATTTGGATATCATTTGATATATAACAAGATGATGTGTCATACTACGACAAGATTTCGTAATAAAATCTTGTACAATACATACCCGTATAAAATATAAAGGCTTGGATGATTTACTGTTACTATTATTGATGAATCCACTAGGTTCCCACCATTACTCGTTACTTAAGGCTGTAAATGGATTACATATAGTGGGATTAATGGAATAATATGGAATGGGATAACATAAATGGGATGTAGAGAAAAAATGGAATAAATTCATCCCATTCATTCCTCATCAAATTTGTGGAGGAATGCTTTTCTTTGAAATTTATTGTGGAATTGATGGAATGAACATTCCATTCTATTCCATTCTATTCCATTCCAAAAAATAAAATTCAAGACAAATGGTAAATATTTTATGGAATTAGTCATTCCACCTCATTCAATTCCAAAAAAATGCAATCCATTTACACCCTAGTAGATTATACCTATTCTCTTTGGTAGTTTATTCAACCTGAAAATCATTTTACGAATTAAGAAAATCTAGATGCTTTTGAATTACATGATTTCAAATGAAGCAAACTTATGATACTTTGGCCGTTAAATGATTCACTTTGAGACTAAGAGATTATAGGATTCAAGTTCTTCACAGGCCCCAACTATTATGTGAACTTCGGTTTATGATCTACAGTTATTAAAGAAAGAAAGTTTAAATGACTTTGATTTTGGTAGGCAGCGAGCAAATATTTTAACGGTGTTGCAGAAGTTGTTACTTTTGATTAAGTAGCAAAATGTTTTTACTTCATCTTCTTCATTCTTTTCATGACTGGTCATCTCTGCTGCTTTACTTGCCTCGTCTTCATACCACCTTTTGTGACTGTCGTTTTGAATACTGAAAACAAGCCAATAACTTTGAATTTATTTTCATTTTCTCGTCAATGACTTTTTGAATGAATTTCGGGTAGAAAAATTGCAACATTTCTTCATATCTATAGAAAAGGACTTGAGTGTTTTGGTGATGGCTCTAGAATGAGAAAGTGACCTCGTTGAAGAGGTGTTCAAAAGATAACCAATTCAGACAAGCACCACTACAACCTTTGTAACCGACGTGCATCTTGTCTTATTGTCGCACTATGGAGTTGACATTATTGGTGGTTACATCATTATCACTTATCAATATCAACATTCCACAGGCGAAGAGAAGGAGATCGTGGGCCGAGGATTTTGCTTAAACGTGGACGAGAACTCTTTCGGGAAAGCCTCAGGTCAGGGACAGCCGCACTTTGAGGGTTTTTGATCGTGGCCGAGGGAAATTTTGACTTCGGTTAAGGGAAGCTGGCCGAGGAATCAGCCTTCGTCGAGGGTCTTTGGTCAAGGCTGGTTCTTTGACATGTTTTTACCACCAAAAAAAAAGTTCTTTAACTGTTCTTTGTCTTTCGTCAAAATTTTAGTTTTTTTTTTAAAAACAGTTCCTTTAAAAAAAATAGTTAGACATCTACAATAATCATAAAATTAAAAACCATAAATACAAACTTTGTGGATTGTTTTTCACACAACGCTATTTTAAATTCGTTAGCTCGACTTCTTCGTTTTTTAGATTTGAGATGGATCCACTAAAAGATAAGTTGATCATTTAGCGTCATCTTGATCTTAAATTGGAAGGTCAAGAGGTGTTTCAGGCTCCTCAAACTTGTCTCTAATAGTGATTTTGAGATCAAAGCTCTCGAAAAAAGCTTCGGAGTATTCTCTTCTTAGGTTCATTTTCTTTTGCATATACATCTCCTTGGGCAGTAGGATTCAAAACTTTGCATATGACTTAGACACGTTATTAGATTTTTAATGACTTTATTCACTTCTTTGGTAGGAGTCAAAACATAATGGACATCCATGTAGTCCGAACATATTTATATACATATTTTTAGTCATTTCAAGAATAAAACGTTTTTTAAAAATCTTATATTATATATATTGTGAATCATATTAAAGCTTTTCATATAATAAAATGATTAATAAAACTCATAAATATATATAAATAAAGTTTCCAATCTTATATATCATATGTGATCATGGATGTAATTAGAATTAAGTATATATTTAGTTTTTGATCTTGAGTTACCACAATCTTAGTTATTAAAGTATTATACTTTATTAAGTATACAAATTTATATGATGTTATGAATGTTTCACACTAGTGAACATTTATATTAGGATACATCAGCATTATATGTATATATATATGTCATCAATATTTTAAGATTAATTTAAATATGAAAAATATTGTTTACCCTAAGTTAGCCAAAGAAGATATGTGAGAACAGTGAATCAACTAAAAAATGATATTGATCTTCCATACCAAACAAAATGTCGGATTTACAATAACCAAGTAAACTCCTAAATGGTGAAGTAGATGTACGGAAATTCTCCTATCATGATCCATATTTTAAAAGAAATATAAACCTTTTCTTTACTAAATTTCCATATCATGATTCATATTTTGGGGAATGTCATAAGAGAACTCTTACTACACAATTATTATTATTTTTTTTTGTTAATTCAGGGGTAGATCCCAGACCAAACAGTTCAGACTAATCCTTTGGGCTCAATCAGACCGCAGGCCAGCTTCACCTGAGAGGGTTTTCCCTGGACCTTTGGCCCAGTGCCCGCGTTAGATGTCCAGAGGAGACATGTTAGTTTCCGCATGGGGAGAGTAGAGGAATCGAACCCGGATGGTGGTAGCCACCACAAGCCCGTCCTTCCACTTGGACTACCTCATCCGGACTACTACACAATTATTGAAAGAGTGGAATGTCATCAGAGTGATGAGAGAGAGTGAAGTGGCAAATGCAAGAGAACTTATGCTTACACCTAACGCCTCTCCTCTCCTCTCCTCTCTTATCTTCTTATGGTGGCCTTTGTGGATATAGGCCCCACTTCTCGTCTTTGTCCTTTTCCATGTCCTAATGGTCTCGAGTTGGGACAAATAAACACACGTGGAAAGAAAATACGTTGTTGATTTTGTCTTTTTTTCTTCTTCTATAAATTTGTGGTATTCCATCGGGTTTTTAGATCTTAAAACTAGTTCACATGCACACCTCATTTTATCTACAATTTTTTGGGATGGCCAAATAAAGCATATAAAGCAGAAGAATCGAACTCTAAGTATGGTGTATCCATGTCCCGTTTCTTTACCACTCTATCAAAAATACATGGTTAATTTTGCCTTCTTACACATCTACATTCAACTTTCTTCTGGTAGAGTTTTAATATCGACAAAATAAAGCAACTTACCACTTCCTTGATCCGGTTCAGATGGGTTTTAGCCTCGGTTAGGATTTGGTTTAGTTTTGAATAAAATAATTAATATTATATATTTAAATACACTTGAATTTATTTTAATGTATATATTATTCATTCTAGTTTGTCGGATATAAAAGATTCTTTATTTAGTTAAAAAAAAAAAAACACGATCTCTTCTGATGATTTTTGGTTGGGTTCGAGTTTTTTTTCCCCACTAGATAATACTAGTAAAACATTTAAAACAATGCATTGTCACTATGTTTCATATAATTATTATGGGTTTACCAGGTATGTAGATGCTCTATAGGACTGCAAAAAGTACATTTGCACTGGATCCAGAGTCCAATTTTAAAATTCTGCAAAGCCTAATATTATTATTGTTATTTTTTTTTTTTGCATTTTGTATTAAAAAGTAAGCATATTATGAGATTTTTTCCCCTATTGCTCTGGATCCTATTTCTGAATGAGCCGGCACTGCGTATGTACCAAGATACCGCACCAGCTCTCTTGTAATCTGAAAGATCAGTAATTTTATTTTGAAGTTTAGGTATTTAATAGGGAAAAAACTTAAAAATATATTCTACAATTATTGGTATACCAATATAAATTAACAAAAAAAAACACTATAGGTGTATTAAGGAAATACAAAACTATGTGTATACGTATATATTTTTGGCAAACTTTTGGAGTTGATAAAATAATATTATGATAAGGTGTTTCGGTTTACACGTATAATTTTTCAAAATGACAGTGTTAGGAATTAGATACAAACATAAACGTTAGTAATAATCAAATGTAATTAAATGACAGTGTTAAGGGAAATAATGGATTGGGTCCTAGTGGGGGAAACTGAATACAAGAGAAACTTATAATTTTTATGCTAAACTGAATGTAGTTATTTGAGTTATGGAAAACTTCTGCAATAAAGGTATTCTTATAGATTCAAAACTAAGTGTGACAACCTACTAAAAATGATTGAGGATCCGTTTGAGTGGATGAACTTTAAATTAGATTTGTGATATTTTAAATACTATCAGAGAGGTTTATCCATAGTGATAATATATGTGTAATATATGTGTCGATATCCTTGCTAAAAAGGCGAGAATATGAAGTCATGTATTTTTCTTTATAGGTCAGAAACTTGAAGACATGATCTTATATGATCTTATATCTCAAAAACTAATCTCTTATGGCCTTACATAATCTACATGCCCCTCTTTGTTTTAATGAAATAGGGTTTGACTAAAAAGCCCTGACCCATCACTCTCTTCACCCAGCTCCACGACCCTTCCCGACCCGCAGCTCATTTCCCATTTAATACAAATGATTTAGTTAATTAAAATTGTTATGAATTCGGGAAACAGAAAAAAGAGACAACGACGTACGACGACTCGAGCTGCGTTCCTCTCTTCTCCGACGAGCTATATGACTCTTCCGACGAGCCTCCAGTGAGCTCTCTTGCCTGCTAAATCGAGGTTTGTTCTTCATTTTGTCTATCTTTGAGTGATTTTTAATTGATTTTGGCTCCCAAATTATGGTGCATTTTGGGATTGAATCCGAATTGGGAAGTGGGAATGCACATTGCGTTGATATGTTAATTGGGGTAGAGCTCGAGATTCATGGTTGAATTCAAGTGTTTTGTACATAGATTAGAACCAATTCTTCTCCCATTTGGAGAAATTCAATCAATTGCACTTTTTGCGATAGGGGTAAAACTAATAAAACTAGTAAAACTAGTAAAACCAGTGATAACTGAGAAATTCGGTAGAACTAGTAAAACTAGTAGTACTGATTGTGTTTTTTTTTGTATTGTTTTTGCAGGATACAATGAGCAACAACGTCAGCATACATTTTAAATGCCAAGGTCGGATGTATAGTTTTACTGTTGAAGAAATCAGTGGAAGAGATAACTTTGGTGATGATAGAAGATATCATATACAAGAAGCTTGGGTTAGATGTAAGTAAGGCTAAGCTGCGATTGAGCTACATTCCATTGCTGGTTGGATGTGAGGAAGAGTTTACTATTTCTGATGATGAGGATCTTTGTGTTTACCTAACGTCTATGAATAAAGATAACCGTAGATGTGTTTTGTACGCCGAGGTCATCCTGGCATAAGGCAAGATGCGTGTCATCCTTATATAGCCAGACCATGTTTATCGGACCAGATTTGATACTGACAATGCAAACGACTTGGGCAAGTCCGTTTGGGAATGGCCATTCTCTTACCAGCTATCAAATCTCCGATTGGCCTAGAGATATTACCTCCGTTAAACGGCAGGGACAAATCCCGTCTTGTTCCATCACTATGAACTACACAATTCATAATACACCCAACCAAGGTCCGTATAGCTCCCAGTTACGAAACAGCGTTAGACAATGATCAAAGCGCATTACTCCATGTGCAGCCACATGCATGCGAACTCAGGTCTAAGGACTATACTCTATAGTCGTATATGAGAACTTCTTATGACACAGATATTAATATCTTGCAGAGTTCTCATTAGCGGGCCATGTCCGGTCATATGCTCCCCTACATATACCTATGTGTCGACTTTGATGCCGCGCATCTATGACCCCTCGAAACTTGGTCATAAGTCTCAACACAATCTAGTCTCAACAGGTTGTTGTTGTTCCAATTTCAACAACCTTCGACTATGGACATTTTGATTTATGTCACTTCGTTAAATATGGGGTTTCAGGATCAAGTCTACTCATGTACTTCGATGGCCCATATATAATGACATGAATCATTTTTGGAACGATTATTTATATCACAGTTAAAATAATCCAGAAATCATTAGATTTCACAAACATAAAATGTTATGTTTACATGAACCATTCAAAATAACTAAGTAAAGCCCTTTACAAACTCCCACTGAAATTAAGACTACATCTTAATTTCACTCATCCTACAGCTACAGTCCGCGACTCGTGCTTAGGCATAAGGAGTGGCTTTGTTAATAGATTAGCAACATTCTCATTCGATGAAACTTGCTTATCTACTTAACACCTCTGTCATTTATCTCACAGAATAGGTTATACCTATCCTCAAGGTGTTTGGACCTCTGATGTGCAGCTAGCCTCATCTATGCTGTGAATCACATCAAGTTCAGTGATGAACTCTTCTATCCAAACAACCTCTTTCGCCGCTTCTCAAGCTGCGAAATGTTCAGCTTAAGTCATGGAGTCAGCAACAGTGCCTTGCACCGCCAGTTAGACACAAGATATAGCCGGACTGTGACCAGGAATTATCTTTGTCTATTGGAAACTTGCCTTTCAGACTCTATCGACTTGTAGCACCTCACTTTCTCCGTAAACCAAGAACTTATCCTTAGTATTCCTCAAATACTTCAGAATATTCTTTACGGCAATCCAGTGATTCTTTGCTGGATTTGACTGGTCTTTACTTGTCTTGCTTAGCATTAAAGCAACATCAAAACAAGTATGTGTCATGGCATACATGATAGATCCAATTGCCGTCGCATATGGAATCCTATCCATGCATTCAAGCTCAGCAGATATCGCAGGACACTGTATCTTGCTTAATGAATTGCCATGTGACATTGGCATAAAGCCCTTCTTGGATTGCTGATTACGTGTAGGATTTTGTCAATTTAAGAATCCTGACTTTGTCCTACCAGCTCTTTTGGATCTTTATCTTTAGATCCAAAATCCAAGAACTACGTGGCTTTACCCATGTCAATCACAAAACCAACTCCCAAGCCAGTCCTTTACCGACTGCAGCATTGGAACGTTATTTTCGAGAATCAGTATGTCATCGACATACACTATGAGAAATGCAATATTGCTCCCACATATCTATTAGTAAACGCACAGTTCCGCTTCGTTCTTGTTCAAGTCAAAACCTTGACTACTTCAACAGAACGAAGATTCCAACTCCGATATGTTTGCTTTCATCCATGAATGGATCAATGAAGCTAACTTACACATAGTGTAATTTTCGGAGTCCGGGCTCACTTTCGCTTCTTTGAATTTCGCAGATTCGTCGCTTTCAATGATCATCAGATCATGCGAACTTTCAATGATCATCAGATTCAACTAATGATGAGAAATCACTCTCGGATTAGTAACTGATTCATTCAGATCTGCGAACTTCAGGCTTTACAGGTGCAGATTATACAGAAATCTGTAAATCCATCCGTTGCTCTCCCTCAACAGGTTGAGCAGCCTCCTGTATTTCTCGAATTTCTTCGAGTTATACTTTTACTCCCACTGTTCTTCTTGGAAAGTTACTTCCCCTCTTAGAAAACAGAATGGACGTAAAAGTAACAAGCCTTGGTTTCCCTAGGACAACCAGCGAAGTAGCACAATTACAAATACTCAGTAAAGACGAATTTGGATCGATTCCAATCCACATTTACGTGGTGTCTTTCAACTGATATTGGTGGAACTATTTCAGCGTAAACTTAGATATTTTAGAGCGTTATTCTTAAAGAATATCATGGAAGATTCGTGTGACTCATCTTTAATCATTTCTAATAAGATCTGATTCTTTCTCACAGAAATACCTCAAGGTTTTCAGGAGAATTGAGCTGTGAAACGACTTCACACTCATTCAGATGATCACACAATCAATGACTTAAGTATTCTCACTCGTGATCTAATCCAGAGTCTTAATACTTCTGTCATTCAGATTCTATACTTCATTCTGGAACTCTTTCGACCATGTCAAAGAATTCCGACTTGTGTCTCATCAAATGAACACAGTTACACTCACTGAAGTAATCAGTAGAGACAATGAAGTACAGGAAATTTTCTCTGGCATTACTGCTCATCGGACCACATACATGAGTATGTTCAATCTCCAATAAGCCTTTGGGCCTTTTACTAGCTCGGCTAAGATGGGCCTTTTGTCTTTTGGTCTAGTAAGCAGAATTCAAGTCTCATAAGATATCCATTCAAATGAGCCCAAAAGTCCATAACTATGGGGTTTTTGAATCTGACTTACTCTATGTGACCAAAACATTTATGCCAAGAAAAATCAGGTTTAATTCATCAGATTTAAACCAATTGCGGTATTTATGTTACATTTTAGGCACTCTTTGGTTTAAGATATAAAACCCATTCCTTGAATAGGATGCTACAATTAACATTTCATTAAGATCAAAAGAACAAAACTTGTCTTTATCAAAATGAAAAACATTCAAATTCTTTACAAGAAAATGAAAAACAACTCTGCTTAAAGCAGGTACATTGTAGCAATTATTAATACAAAACCAAGCACCAAAGGCATCTACAAGTGAAAACCCTACGGCTGAGGCAGCATCCCAAGCTCCTTCCAGACTCGCAGTTCCACTTGCCCTTCCTTCAACGTTCTACTGTTGCTCAGGCTCTGCATATTATAACAAATATCAGTGCCACAACCAGTATCCAATACCTATAAGGTATAACTTGAAGTAATAACATGAATACCTGAGGAAGTAGTCTCATACATCGACTTCAACTCCTCAAAATCTTCCATGAATTTAATGCAATCTCTTTTCCAATGCCCAGTCTCTTTACAGTAGCAGCACTTACCAACGTAAGAGGTATCTGACTCGGGCTCAGAAGACACACGCTTGCCATGATTCAAAATCTGGACAACTTTGTCTCCACCCTTGTCAGCATTAGGTTTAGTAAACCTACCCTTCTCATTCATGAGATTGTACAGGGTACTCTTCACGTTTGGCTCAACTATCTTGAGCATATCATGCAGTTCAGTCAACGTCTTCGTTAAGCCTTTCTTGATATAGTTCCTTACGAACTTATCATAGCTTGACGGCAGTGACTGCAGAATGATCTCAGTTGCCAATTCCTGGCTAACTGGATAATCCAGTTTCCTCAGGTTATCAATGTAACCCATCATTTTACTGACATGAGGACTTACTGGATGATCATTTGGTAGCTTGCAGCTAGTGAGAGATTTAACCAACTGGTATCTCTCCACTCTTACCTGCTCCTGAAATTTCAATTTCAGGCTGCTGATCATCTCTATTGGCGACTCCATGTTCTCATATTGCTTCAGCAAATCTGAGTCCATGGTAGCCAATATCAGACCACGCACATCTACCGCATCATTATAATGCTTATTCCAAGCATTATATACTGCATGAGAGGCATTGGACCCGATCCTCACGGGGAGAGCTTTCTCAAGGACATAGTCCTTTCTCTCCTGCCTGAGGACTAACCTCAGGTTCCGCGACCAAGTCAAGAAATTTGATCCGTTCAGTTTGTCCATCTCAAGGACAGACCGGATCGAGAAAGTGTTTTGATTGTTTGTGCTCGTCATAGCTGAAATTTAGAGATAAATAGAGTTTTAGTTATTAAGTTCATAAAAGAGCAATCTTAACAACTTATAAGAAAACTCGCATTGTATTCAAAATTTCTTTGTTTAACCTCATAAGAATACAATGATTCCGAGACCCATGTTCAGCTAAATCCAAAGTGGGCCACTGGCCGTCACCCGGAATTAGCTTTACTTGGTAAGCATACACACAGCTAGTTATAACCAATAACTCTCGGTTGTGAATTGGACCCGAGGCCCAAATTCACCAGATGTCTCAAGGCCCGGGACTCCCGATGGCCCAGTCAAGAAAACCAATCTCTTACAGCCAAATAATCACTAAAATCTGGGACTCCCAATGAAATTAGTGACTATATACTACTTTACTTACGCGAAAACAGACACCTCACACTGTAAGCCATATCTGTAATCAAATAAGCGTTAAGTAGCTGACAAGATTGGAAAGACATCCAAGCTTGATATTGTTTTTGAGGATTTTTAAGTTTTATTTCCAAAAATAGAAGATTACTATTTTGGGAAACTTCCTTATTTTAGAAACTTTCTAAATTTAGTAACTTACTAAAATTAGAAATTTCTAATTTAAATATTTCATTAAATATTTTGGGTTGGGTCACAAATTATAGGCCCAATTCTTGGCCCAAGACCATAGAATTCCAGCAGGCCCAATAATTTGACATAACCGATCCGGTTTATTAATTCTGGTCCAAGACCAAATTAACTATCAAAACCATCGGTTATTTACTAAACCAGACCAGCTCTAAATTATTTGGTCTAACCAAATCAAACTTAGACCAGCCTTCGGTTTAGGTTAAAATTCAATTTTTGAATTTCAATCCGGTTTAACCAGAAATTAAATAATACCATGTATTAAATTATTTCCAGCAAACCGCGATTCGGGTTAACGCCTTAACCATACATTAATTAAATAATTAATGATTTATATAATATACCATTATATATCATATATTCCAATATATAATATATATAATATATATAATATATATAATGTTACGATCATGTGATCATAACAACCTTCGATAATTAATTGTGAAACACACGCACACAACACAAAAATCGTGACACACAATCACATAAGACAAAAAAAAAACAATTTTGTCCTTTTCTAGTTAACAACAAATCAAAAGCGATTAGCTAACAAATAATTCGATTCATGTTATTAACTAAATGACAAAAGATTTTGACAATATCGATCTCATTTACAAACGATCATCACGATTTCCAAAGCCAACATTCGATAGAATTATCGATTTCAATTAATTAACGATTTCCAATTCGTTTCATAATTCAATTATGATACCAAACCCTAACACGTTCAATAAAATCAAATCGATTCTTACAAAGATCCAAGAAGCAAAAAACCTAACGACCTGGCTCTGATACCACTGAAGGATTATGGTGTTTGTTCAAGGTTTAATTCCCAAATTACAACCTAACACATAATCTTAACAGATCTAGGTTCTTGCAAAACGAATCATAAAACAAACCTGGACATTACCTTTTGCAGCGGAATGATTGTAATGTCGAGATCAACGAACAGATGAATCACCTGCTCCTCCTTGGTATCCACACTCTTACAAGCAAGGGACGGCTGCTAGACCAAAAAGATGGATGAATCAGAGAGAGAGATTTTAGAGAGAGAGAAGTCACGCCAAAGAAGAAAAAAAAATCGCAGGAGAGTTAATTCCTTTAGGGCTTTCTGATTC
The DNA here is from genome assembly GCA_030180135.1 of Orychophragmus violaceus. Classification (NCBI taxonomy): domain Eukaryota; kingdom Viridiplantae; phylum Streptophyta; class Magnoliopsida; order Brassicales; family Brassicaceae; genus Orychophragmus; species Orychophragmus violaceus. The sequence goes on from CM058238.1 coordinate 37,243,080, forward strand.
TCTTATATCTCATTAATGGGCCCAAGTCATTAGACTAATGGCTCATTAATCTTTTGGGCCCAAAATACAAATCAGACAAAAACCTGTATTTGTCTGGCCCAAAACTCTGATCCAATACAGTAAATGCCATTGCATCTTACCGTATTAATTCCATTTAACTTTCCCGTTAGCTATGGTGTGTGACCCTTTGGGATCATACAATACTGGTAATAAGTCTTAAACTTATAGATCAAGAGCGGACTCTAGCAAGCCATCATGATCACCCAGTATTTATGACTTATGTCTGATCTCGACACTTATCATACTTTCTAGAGATAGTACGGTAGATTTCAGGACATTCCCAACACATCAATGTATCGGAACTGACCGAGCAAGTGTCGAGAGTGGACAAAAGTTCTATTAGTATGAACTATGAGGACTTGCAGTCAAAAAGACGATGAAATCGGAGCTAAAGCCATAACTCTGTACTTGGAAAAGGAAAACGCAGTACAAGAACAACATGAGGCAATGGAGGTTGAGGATGAGGATGAGAATGAGGATGATTTATCACGTGATGTAGATATGGATACATCGGATAATTTTGATAGATATGTCGAGCCGGCACCTGTTGTAAAACCAAGTCAATTTATAGAGGCATGGGAAGACTGTTTGGGTTTGAGTGTGCGTCAAGAATTTCCAAGTAAAGCGGTCTTGCAGGATTTGGTGGATAGAGGCGCACTTAATGAGTGTTTTGGTTATGTAGTAAAGAAGTCGGACATGAAGCGATTGGTGTTAAAATGTTGTGTAGCAAGCTGCAAGTGGGGTCTACGAGCTGCAAAGGTTGGAGAGACACAAATTTTCTCGATTAGAACATACACTAATATGCATTCATGCAGTCGAAGTAGTAAGAATGAAAGCAACGCGAAGAGGAAATGCAGAACTCAGTTGGTTGCATCTCTTTTACATGATGATTATCCAAGACAAATGGAAACTCCTGCTCCTAGAATTATCATGGATCTTGTTAAGACAAAACTAGGTGTTGACGTATCGTACTCCACAACGTTGAGAGGGAAAAACGAAGATGTTCGTGATTTGCGTGGTAGTTCGGAAGGAAGCTATTAGATGATGTACATTTATTTGTACATGTTAGAAAAGGTCAATCCAGGTACAGTAACGTGTGTGAAATTGGATGAGCAGAACAAATTCAAGTACCTATTCATAGCTTTGGGAGCTAGCATTAAAGGGTTTAAGATGATGAGGAAAGTGATAATTGTGGATGAATATTTCTCAAAAATGGATATGGTGGTTGCCTAGTTTTCGCTTCAGCTCAGGATCCTAATCGTCACAATTATCCCATAGCTTTTGGGATACTTGATGGTGAGAAAATGAAAGTTGGACTTGGTTTTTTGAGATGCTGAAAACCGTGGTTGCAGACTCTTCTGAATTAGTGTTTGTGAGTGACAGAAATGCAAGCCTCATTGATGCCATAGCTAATGTGTATCCCCAAGTTCATCATGGGTATTGTGTATGGCATTTGTCACAAAATGTGAAAGGTCATGCTTCTAATGTGAACAAAGACGTAGTTGTCACTAAATTCACAGAGATGAGTGCGCTTTACACGGTGGTTGAGTTCGAGAACGCTTATAGTTCCTTTAAGACGAGATACACTTCGGCGGCCGTGTATCTGTAAAAGAGTTGTTTTCCTGTAGAAAGATACAACCTAGACAATACTTTAAGGAGGCCAGGAGGTACGCATTAATACCCTTTCTATATACGATTTTAAAGAGAATTTTGAAATGGTTTAACGAAAATCGGAAGGAGACAGTGGCTGGAACGATTTATAACAAGGTAGTTCCTTTAGTGGAGAACCAGTGGAAGGAAGCGGAGTCATTAATTGTTATGGTGTTAAATAGCTTCGAGATTATGTACGATGTCACCGGTAGCAATGGAAAGCCGTATTTGGTGAACTTGAGGTCGAAATCGTGCGGTTACATGTTCTTTGATATTGGAAGGTATCCTTGTGTCCACGCACTTGCCGCTTTCATTAAATTAAAAAAGGATCCCAATAGAGCTAAGGATAGGGATATGAATTACATGAGTTGTCTTCAAAATATTATTGGATGGAGTTGTGGGAATTAGCGTATTACAGGACAAATTATTTAGTGCCGGATATGTCAGAGTGGGATGTTCCGGAAGATATCAGAAATTTGCATATACTACCTCCTGACAAACTCCAAAAGAAGGGAAGGAAGAAAACTAACATGTTTCCATCGGCATGGGAAAGAAGAAAGAGGAAGAGGACTGATATATCATGGTTTTTTAGGTGTTTTGAGCCATGATATATGTACATAATCGAGTCTTTTATAGAGTCTTTCGAGTCATTTCAGGTGTTTTACAGGTTTTAGCACGTTTGAAGCATATTTGGACATTATGACGCATTCTAGAGCTATTTGGAGCATTCACGCAATTGCATAGAAGTTGGTATGATGATCTGAGATTTGTGTCGATCGACACGTCTTGGTGTCGGTCGACACATATCATGATCAGGAGATTTTCGCCGATTAATAAAAACTTTGAAGAATTTTCAAATTAGCCCATAAGTTTCTCATAATTACAAAGAAGCCCAAATCATGTTTTAACTTTATATTAGGGTTTTAAGCCATTGTTTAGGCTACGCTTTACCTTATCAGAGATTAGGATATTTGGGGCTGATCTTGTACTCGAGAGAAAAGAGATTTCGAACCCATGTTCTTATGCTTTTGGATTTTATATGATATCTACTTTGATTATGTTATCTGTTATAATTGCCATGTCTGAGTAGATCTCTTGTTAGGTTTATGAATTCTCATTAGGGATTTTAAGGAATGTTAGAATAATTGATTAATTAGGATTCATCATCTAGTTCTTCACCTAAGTTGTTCTTAATGCTTAATCTGAACTGGCCATTTAGATTATTGACATTAGATTGATTTCCGCAACGACAATTGGTTAATTAGCTAGAAAGAATTTAGGTAGAAATTTATCTATTTACAAAGAGATTTGGTTTAGGGAAATTGTGAATGAATGAACTTGGAATTAATGCATGTTTAGAACTCTAGGATTCGCAACGAGAGTTGGCTTACTAGGTTGTTAGACATAGATAATTATCGCATCAAAAGCTGGTTAGTTATACTTTTGTGATTTTAGTTCAAGAACGCTAAGAGATTGAATCCTGATTAATTTGTTATCTGGTTTCCTGATTTCTTGAGAACTTCTCGAAACCTGACGCCTTCGCTAATTGCTTACACCCGCTTTAATTTACGTTGCTATGTTTACTGCTTACATTTGTCTCGCTTAGCTTAATTTGATTACGTATAATCTTTTGTGTGAAACTTGAGTGTCTGTGGATTCGATACCCTAAATACTACAATCACGTCTGTGCACTTGTAGTAGAAAATAGGGATTAAAATTTGCTCTATCAAGTTTTTGGCGCCGTTGTCGGGGACTCTTTGAGTTACCGATAGATTTCGTAATAGAATTTAGACTAAGTATTTTCTTTTCTTTGTTAACTCACGTTCTTGTTTGTTGGTCTTGCAGGAATCGCTTAGCGTCGATCGACACACACTTCGGGCATCGATCGACACCAATCGCGACAAGAGACACCGATATCTTGAACGCTTAGCAGGATTTCTATGGATCATGTAATTCTGATTCGCGGTGAGGACGGCATTCTACAAGACCAAGAGGGTCATATACGCAATGCGAAGGGTCGAAAACTGGATGGGGAAGGAAAACCCATCTTGCCACATGTTTCCGTGGGCGCGGAACATGCACAACAATAAAGAATGGAGCGAATGGTCGCGAGATGACACTTGCTGACTATAATAAACCAGATCAGTTATATGCCAATCGATCTGCAATTCGACCACCTTCGTTGTCCAGAGCTGAATTCTAGCTGAAACTGGAGTACTTGATATATCATGGTTTTTCTAGATTTTCAACCATGATATAGTTGTATATATTGAGTCTTTAACCTGGTTTTTAGAGTCTATTGAGTCTTTTACAGGTAGGCTTGCGTTTGGAACAAAAGATGGAATTACAGGACGTTTCTGGTGATTTGTGCAACGAGCTGAAGTTGGTGTCTCGACCACGATTGAGTGTCGACCGACATTGACTTTGATGTCGGTCGACACCGAGCGCGACAGAACAATACCCGAGAGTTAAAGACAAGTTTTGAAGATTTGCAGAATTGCCCAGAAATTTTCCCTAAATCTAAACTGACCCCAAAACGTGTTTAGAGAGTTTAATTAGGTTTTCAGACTCATTCTACCTTTTATCTTGTTCTTACTTTGTTCTTGCTTGGGAGATTGAGAGATATTGAGTTGGGGCTGATTCTTGCTACTTGTAACCTTGAGAGAAGGATTTCGAACCCCTTTTAATTTATCTATTCAGTCTTTTGGTTTTCTATTCATGATGTGTTGTTTGATTACTAATGTGTCTGAGTAGTAACCTAGTTAGATTTATGAATTCTCACAAAGGTTTTATGCTTGTTTGATAACTGATTGATTAGGATTCACCATCTGTTGTTCATCACCTAAGTTGTGCTTAATACTGAATTCTGGACTGATCACCTAGGGTTTACATCTGAGATAATTAACAATAGCGCGAGAGTGTGAGTTATAATTTGAACTAACTTAGTGTGAGCAATTTGACTAGCTACAAAGAGATTTGGTTTAGTAAAATTGTGAACCGATAAAACCTGTTCTTAATGCTTGTTTAGAACTCTAGGATCACAAAGAGATTTGGATCGCTAGGTTGCTAGATATAGAAATAATCTCAGCGAGAGTTGGATTATTTAGCATTGTGTTTCTAGTTCTTGAACTTGTTTTAAATCTGAATTCGGTTAGTTAAGTTTCTAGCATAGCATAATTCCCGAGAACTTCCTAAGTCTGACGCCTTTCTCTTATTGAAAATACCTTCCTGTTTGCTTGCTTTTGTTTACTGCTTTCTTGAGATTTGATTTAGCTTAACTTGACAACTTATAATCTATCGTGTGACCGTGAGTCCTTGTGGATTCGATACCCTGAAATAATACAATAGCATAACTGTGCACTTGCAGTAGAATAGGGATAAAACTTACACCTATCAAGTTTTTGGCGCCGTTGCTGGGGACTCAACTGAGTTCGCCGATAGATTTTGTTTTAGAGTTGAGTCTAATTCGTTTTTATTTTCTTTGTTACTAATTTTTCTCTTGTTTGGCTTGTTTTTGTTGCGCAGGAATCGACAGACTCATTCAGTGTCGACCGATTTCTTCTTTAGTGTTGCTCGACATCGACCTTGAGACAGAATTTTGAGATCAGTGGATGCCAAGTCGACACACCCGAAGCAACCAGAGCGAAGAACTTTTTAACCTCAGACTTGAGGAGCTTGCTAGACTAGAGAGAACGAATAGAAAGGATCAAAGAACAAGAATGATGAACAATTGTTTGATTTTGAGACCAGATGCTGGAGGAGTTCTGATAGATCAAGAGAACAATGCCTACAATGATCAGGGGATCAGGATTGATGCTGAGGGACGAGTGATCTCTGAACCTGAACCTGAACAGCCTCAAAGTCAGAGGCAGATGGTCGTTGCTGAGAAGACTCTTGTTGACTACAACCGTCCCGATGAGTTTTATGCTAACCGGTCAGCAATTGTTCCTCCACCCTTTGAGAGGAATGACTTTGAGATCAAGACTGTCTATTACGCTATGCTGAGACAGCACCCCTTCCATGGTCTCCCACATGAGCAACCCATGGACCACATTGAGGATTTTGAAGCCTTCATCACTGGAATGAAGTATAATGGGGTGGATTATGACTTCTTGTATCTGAAGCTTTTCCCATACTCTCTTGCTGGAGAGGCTGCTGCTTGGCTGAAGCAACTTCCACCTGGGAAGTTAACCACTTGGGATGCTGTGAAAAGAGAGTTCCTGCGACACTTTTATGATGATGCTCGCTCTGATCAGCTCAGACAGGACCTTCTCATATTCACTCAAGGTCCTACAGAGCCTCTTAAGTCTGCTTGGATGAGGTTTAAGATGTACCAACGTGACTGTCCTCATCATGGATTCTATGAAGTAACGCTGCTGGGCATATTCTTCAGAGGAATTGATCTTAATTACCAGTCTGCATTGGATGCTGCCAGCAATGGCAATTTCAACACCAAGACTCCTGAGCAGGCTATATTGCTGATTGATAACTTGGTGAGCAGTAACAACACCAAGACTGCTGATAGAAGAAGGAAAGAGTCTGGTGGAAAGATTGATGATCTGCAGATTAATGATATCAAGAACAAGCTAGACTCTGTTCATAGTTTGCTGACTAGTAAGAAAGCTGTTCACTTTGCTCAAGAAGTTGAAGTGTTTGAGGCTGAAGAAGACTGCCAAGAAGAGGATGTGAACTACATCAGTGGCTCTGGATTTCAAGGAAACAGGTTTGGAAATCAGTAAGGCAACAAGTTCTTTAATGGTCGACAGAAGAGTGCTTTCACAAGCAACCAAAACTCTTCTGGATATAGTCAGAATGCTAGTTATCAGAAACCTTTTCAGCAAGGTAATTCTTATCAGAGGAGTTGTGGATCATCTTCATATCAGACACCTCCTACTGCTAGTGCTCATGAGAGCAAGATGGAAGCTATGATGGAGCGGTTGTTGGAGGGTCAGACGAAAGTCACTGTGGATTTCAACAAGAAGTTGGATGCGGTGTATGAAGATCTTAATGGGAAATATGAGTCTCTGAGCACACATATGAAGCAGTTGGACACACAAGTGAACCAAATTTCAAACTCAGTCAAGGGAAAGAATGTCATGGACACCCACATCAAGGCTTGGTCAGTTCAGATTGATGATGGATCAAATCAAGGAGAGAATTTTGAGATTAAGACTGCTAAACTTGTTGAAGATGCTGAAAAAACCGAGACTGAAATCCCAGTGCCGGTCGACTTCGACTTCAATGTCGGTTGACATCAGGAGCGTGAGTGGCCAGATTTGCCAACATCTTGTGTTATTGCTGAAGAAACAGACCATGAGTCTCATGTACCTTTCCCTAGTGATGGGTAAGAAGTTGAAAGAAGATCCACAAGTTGACACTTCACCCTATCATCCTTGTGTACAAAGATACTTAGAGATGATGCTGCCTATGGATGAGGTACCGAAGAAATGGGTAGTGGTGATTCCTAAGCAAGTCAGTGACGTGCTACTCAATCAGGTCCCCAAGAAGCTACCAGATCCTGGTATATTTGTGCTGAGTTGTTCCATCTTTGAGAATGGCTTCAAGCGTTCTTTGTGTGATTTAGGAGGTGCTGAAAATCTCATGCCATACTCTGTGGCAGAGAGACTGGGGATGATAGATTTTTCACAAACTAGGATCTCTCTGGTCCTAGCTGATCAGTCAAGAAGGATTCCGGAAGGAGTTCTTGAGGATGTCCCAGCCATAGTTGGAAACTATATAGTTCCAACAGACTTTGTGGTTCTGAAGTACGATAGAGAGCCGAATGATTCTCTAATACTGGGAAGACCTTTCTTAGCCACAGCTGGAGCGAAGATTGATGTGAGGCATGGTTTGATTGATCTCTACATGGGAGATGAGCCTCTACACTTTGAGATGGATATGCTGCGAAGGCCAAAGATCGATGGTCAAACCTTTAGCATTAAGGATGAACAGGAAACTCAGACCAGAGAGGTTCCAGTTTCTGATCCTGGAGAAAAGAAGATAGTGGTTTCCCAAGATTCCACTCAAACATCTTCAGAACTTGCAGCTCCTTCTAAGCAGAAAGCTCTAAACATCATAGCCTCAGCAAAGAAAAGGTGTGCGTCTTCCCAACTCGATTCTACTGATTTCACTGCTATGACTGCAGGGAAACACTCTGGTCCTAATCTCTCGTTCCTTGGACGAGCTCATGCTGACAATGCTTACTCTCCACCTTGGATGAGGAGAATTTTGCAGAGGCACTCGCAACCTCTGTCGAAACAACCGGGAGTCTAATCTCCCATCAAATTCAAGCTAATGACTTAAAACAAGCGTTGAGTGGGAGGCAACCCACTGATAAGTTGTAAATATTAGGATTTTGAGTTTTGCATTTTAATTTCTTTTGTTTTTGGAGTTTTTGTGTCAAGTTATGCAGAACCCGTAACATTGTTTGGTCAGTGTCGGTCGATTTCCACCTGGATGTCGATCGACATCGATTCGAGGGAGTTTTGAGCACGGTCGATAATCGACCGAGGTCAATTTCCAAGGTCGATTTGTTCTAAAAAGGTAAGTGTAGACCGATTTCCATCTCGATGTCGGTCGACATCGATGAAATCGAAGTAAGAATTTCTAAAAACCCGACAGTCTTCTTCTTCCCCTTCATTTTCTCTCTCGCCGAAAACCACCAAAAATCGCAATCTTTTTCAATTCTTCACTGTTTTCGACGATTCAAAGCTCTATTCTACTAGTTTTTCCGAGCTCTATCCATTTCTAGTATCCATTTCATTGATCTGCGAAGGTATGGCTCTGAATCTCCATTTTTCAGTTCGTGTTCAATGGTAAAAAGCTTCGATTTTTGATTGATTTATGGATATCTAGGATGTATTGGTAGTGGAATATGATTGATATGAATACTGTGGATGATTGTCTATGCTTAATTTGATGATATTATGACTTTGAAATTTTGGTGTGTTTAAGCCTCATTCTTTTCGATTGCTCGTTGGTTGTCTTGCAGATGGAACCTTGTCTGAACCCCGGAAAACGACCCAGGAGATGCACTGGAGCTACAAGTTCAAATGTGCAGCTCAGATCGCCTTGGCCAAGAATGGAAAGAACTAAGTTCTAGCTCACACGCTTCACAAATGATCCTGCAACAGAGTCTAAGGCTGCTGCTTGTATCTACATGCCAATCTCGGAGCAGTGGGATGACTATGACTCCCTGTTTTACAACGCCTGGTGTGGCGTTGAGCTCCTGCCCACACGCATCGCTTGTACAACCACCATGAACAAGCTGAAGATCCGATCAGACGTCTTGCACATCCTGAGAGTGATAGGCCTGGGCACTATTTGTACCAAGTATTATGATCTGTACCCGGAGTTAGTCACACAATTCATGGCGACAGTCCGAGTGTACTACACTAACGGAGTGGTGAAGAAGGCTTCTGAAGGGATGTTGACGTTCATGGCCAACGGGGTGAGGTACAAGATTTCTATCCCTGAGTTGTGTGACATCTATTCATTTAACCAAAACAAGGAGCGCGTGAACTTTCCCGAGAAGTGGACCGACGTACAAGTGTTTTGGGAGCATTTTGGTAATGGTATTTATGACTCTCAGATCACTCGACAGTCTGCATTGCGTCACCCAATTTTGAGATATCTGGCTCGTCTATTCGCCAACACGATTTTGTGCAAGATGGGTCCGGGAATGATGCGGATAGCTGAGCTCCTGCTACTGCATTTTGGGATTGGAGACATTATTGATGAGAGTGTGTATCAAGATGCTCGTTTAGTAGCTGATGTGAACATGGGAGTTGTTTTTGCCCATCACCTGGAGGACCTTAAGACACGAGCATTCAGTGGGAAATCAACGAAGACAGAGTCTGTTGGAAGTCTGCTCACTCCTATTTTCGACCACTTTCGGATTGACAGGAGTCAGATGTCTAGATGCACCACAAAATCCACAATGGATTTTCAACATTTGAAGAGCATGCACTGGATCAAGGGAGACACCAGTGGGAGACAGTTCTTGTGGCACTTCATGGATACATCTGACGTCGGGCGCTTGCTTCCTCTCCCAGCGACCGAGTTTACGACTATCACGGATGATCCTCTCTCGCTCTCTTTTCAGCCCAGTATAGAGCTTTGTAGAGCTGCTCCGCGCTGAGCTACTGTGCTTTGAGGCGCAACTTCTGGAGCTGCTGCTTCTGCTGCTGAGCATGAGCATGTCCATGCTGATGATCCAGATGAGACCTATGGGTTTGCTGAGCTTCCCGGACCAGCAGAAGACATGCCACCACCGCAATTCCAGAAGTGGACAACAACTGTATTTAAAGGAATCTGGAAGACGGTCCACAAGATGTCCTGCGAGCGATCCCAGCATGTGCATCACCCATAGCCACGACGTTACCCACCTGCGCCAGCTCCTACGCACATCAGCTCCGAGGAAGAGGAAGTGGAGGTGGCTGCTTGTTGGAATTATGTCCAGTTATCTCTGTACTGTCTCTAGAAAGTAAGAGTATGTCAATGATCAGACATAAGTCATATAATACTGGGGGTCATGATGGCTTGCTAGAGTCCGCTCATGATCTATAAGTCTTGGACTTATTGCCTTTATTATATGATCCCATATGGGTCACACGCCTAAGCTTACAGGAAACTATGAAGGAACGGTTCAGCAGAAGTACGGTAAAAGTGCTAGGCATTTACTGTACTTAGAGAGATTAAATGGCCTGATTAAATCTAAGGGATTTAATCAGACTGAGACTTGGGCCCAAAAGCCCATGAGAACTAGAAGGGTTTTTAATGAATAAAACTTGACCTAGCTCTCTAATTTTTCTCAGTAAGTCTGCGCCTCCCTCTCTCTCTTCTCTGCGCCTCCCACCTCCTTGGTCTAGCAGCCAATTTCCTGAAGTGTGCGTGTGTGAACCTTTGGAGGAGCTGTCTCTTGGCGGTTCTGCTGATCTCTGACTCATACCTCTCCATTCCGCTGCATAATAAGGTATTAGGTGAGATCTTTTATGATTCAGCAAGAGAACCTAGATCCAAGCATGTTTAGTAGGATCAATCAATGAGAAATTGAATCAGGATATACTAAACAATCCTTCAGTGGTATCAGAGCCATTGGTTCTATTAGGATTTCTTGTTTAGAATCATGTTTAGGTTGTTTAGAAGTGTTTGAATCAATCTATGATAAGAAAACACTTAAGAAACAAAAGAATTAAAACCTAAACTAGAAATCGCATGATCCGATCTATATGAATCGGTATGCGTCGGAATGATGATCGCCAAAGGATCATCATGTCCGGATCGTGTGAGGCACGGTGGACCGATCAACCGAGTGGATCGCATGGATCGATCGAACGATCGCATGGATCGACCCGAACCGATCGCGTCCCGTCCCGCTGCCTCTCGTCCGATCACGCATCCCGTCCCGATCACACAACCCGTCACGTCCCGATCGTGTGAGGCTTGCGGCCGTCCCGATCGCGTGATGCAAGCGGCCATCCCGAACGTGATCGTTTCACGTGACCTAATGGTCGGTTCGGTTTGCCTCGTGCCGTTTCGGTTTAGCTTGTGATGGTTCGGTTTAAAAATAATTAAAATCTTAATCGTCACGATTTAATAATTACAGACTTAATAAAATTTATTAAGATCTGGTTAAACCGTGATAAGAAATCCAAAGTCGTAAAATTGGATTTAGTGCCTAAACCAGTGGTTTTCTAATTTGATTTGGTTGGACCAAATAAATTGAGAAAATCCGGTTTAGTAAATAACCGGTTGACAATTGTGGTCATCGTAGTAATTAATTTTGGTTAGACCAATTTTAATGAACCAGACCGGTTATGTCATTTAATTGGACAATTGGGTTATGTCTTGGACATAGACCAATTCTTGGGCCATGGGCCAAGAAGTTAAAACAATTGGGCCAGTTATTTGAGTCTTTTCTTCAGATTGAATTTAAAATTTTATTTAATAATTAAAATTTGATTTTAAATTAATCAGTTTCCAAAATCTGAAATTAGAAAGTTTCTTAGAATAAAAGTTTCTAGATTTGCATGTTTTGGATTATAGGAAATTTCTATAGTTAGAAAGTTTCCAATTTTAGGAAGTTTCCAATTTTAGAAAGTTTCCAAAATAGTAGGTTTCCAAAAATGGAAAGTTTCCCAAAATAGTAATCTTCTATTTTGGGATGAAATTTTAAGAAAAAACCTACAGACCTTAAACAATATCAAGCGTTGGATGTCTTGTCCAGATTATGTTAGCTGTTGAAACCCATTCAATCGTACACACGGCCTTACAGTGTGAGGGTGTCTATCTTTTGCGTGGGTAAGACAGTTTGTGATTCATTGATGTCATTGGGAGTCCCAGACATTAGTGATTACATGACTGTATAGTCTGGTTTTCTTGACTAGGCCATCGGGAGTCCCGGGCCTTGAGACATCAGAGTGGATTGGGCCTCGGGCCCAGATTCACAACCAAGAGTTATATCACGGACATAATTAGCCGAGATAGGGCTTACCGATATAAGCTAAGGTTGGGTGAAGGCCAGTGGCCCACTATGATCTTAGTTATATGTGGATCTTGGAATCATTATATTCTATTGAGGGTAACTGATGTTATTGAATATAATGCGAGATTAATCATATTAAATATAATGCGAGATTAATCATATTGAACATATTAACTAAAATCCTTTTATCTTATATTTCAGCTATGACTACAACAAGCACTCAAAACACATTCTCAATCCGGTCTGTTCTCGACAAGGAGAAGCTGACTGGAACGAACTTCCTGACGTGGTCAAGGAACTTGAGGCTGGTCCTCAAGCAGGAGAAGAAGGAATATGTCCTTTGTGATCCCCTCCCCGAGAGGCCTCCTAACAATGCCGCCAGGAATCTGCATAATGCTTGGGAAAAGCATTCGTCAGATGAAAATGATGTCTATTGCCTGATGTTGGCGACCATGACTCATGAGCTGCAAATGCAGTTCGAGAGTGTGCTGTCGCCCATCGAGATAATGGCAAGCCTGAAATCGCTTTTTCAGGAGCAGGCAAGGACTGAGAGGTTCCAGACAGTTAAGAACCTCTTGGACTGTAAGATGGCTGCAAATGCGGCAGTGAGTCCTCATGTCTTGTAGATGATGGGTTATCTCGATCATCTTCAGAAACTCGACTGCCCTATCAGCCAGGAACTTGCCTGCGACATCGTTCTGCAGTCTTTACCTGCAAGCTATGATCAGTTCATCCTGAACTTCAATATGCATGGCTTGAGTAAGACATTTCCTGAGCTTCACGGAATGCTCAAGACTGCAGAGCCCAACTTGAGGAAAGCCAAGGACCCCAATGTGCTTATGGTGCAAAAGGGCAAGGGCTTTAAGAAATCCTCTGCCAAGGACAAGGGAAAGGCTAAGGCTGTTCAAGTCTCGGACAAGGACACGCCAAAGCCCAAGCCCAAGTTCAAGGCTGGGCCTACTGACATCTGCAGGTTCTGTAAAGAACCATGGCATTAGAGGAGAGAATGTAAGAAATTCATGGAAGGTCTAAAGGAATTGAAGAAGAAGACTCTGGAGACTTCTTCATCAGGTATTTTTGTTATAGAAGTTAATACAACTACTTCTGATAATACCTCATGGGTTATGGATACTGGTTGTGGGGCTCATATTTGTACTAATATGCAGGCACTCAGCAACAGTAGAAGGCTGAAGCAAGGACAAGTGGAGCTACGAGTTGGGAATGGAGCGAAAGTTCCTGCACTAGCTGTGGGCACATACTTGTTGTCTTTACCTTCGGGATTGGTTTTAGAACTCAATAATTGTTATTTTGTACCTGCGATAAGCAGAAATATTATTTCAATTTCATTGTTGGATTTGGAAGGTTATGATTTTTCAGTTAAGAATAAATTATGTTCCTTCAATCGCAACAATTTGTTCTATGGTTGTGCCCCTCTTACGAATGGGCTTTACATACTTGATCAATCCGCGCCAATTTATAACATTAATACCAAACGGTTCAAACCTAATGAGGAGAACCGAACGTTTCTATGGCATTGTCGTTTAGGGCACATCAGTGAGAAACGCATTAAGAGGCTCCATACGAATGGACTTCTTGGCTCATTTGACTTTGAGTCATGTGAGAAATGCGAATCCTGTCTGATGGGCAAAATGACGCGGGCCCCCTTTAATAAACCTAACGAGAGGGCCAGTGACTTATTGGGCCTGATACACACAGATGTGTGTGGCCCAATGTCCACAAATGCAAGAGGAAACTATCAGTACTTCATTACCTTCACTGATGATTTCAGTAGGTATGGATATGTTTATTTAATGAAACATAAGTCTGAATCGTTTGAGAGATTCAGAGAATTCCAAAATGAAGTACAGAACCAACTTGGCAAAAGCATTAAAGCTCTTCGGTCCGACCGAGGAGGAGAATACTTGAGCCAAGAGTTCAGTGATCATCTAAGAGAGTGTGGGATAGTTTCCCAACTCACTCCTCCTGGAACACCTCAATGGAATGGTGTGTCTGAGAGGAGGAATCGGACCTTATTGGATATGGTTCGGTCTATGATGAGTCACACAGACCTTCCAATATCCCTTTGGGGATATGCTCTGCTAACAGCAGTGTTCACTCTAAATAGAGCGCCATCAAAAGCAGTAGCTAAGACACCATATGAATTATGGACTGGGGAAGCTCCAGTGCTGTCTTATCTTAGAATTTGGGGTTGTGAAGCCTATGTCAAGAGATTGATCTCTGACAAGCTTACACCAAAGTCTGATAAATGCTACTTCATTGGTTATCCGAAGGAGACCAAGGCTTATTACTTCTACCTACGTTCCGAGAACAAGATTTTTGTTGCCCGGGATTGTAATTTTCTTGAGAGGGAGTTTCTCTCTAAGAAAAACAGTGGGAGTAAGGTACTGCTTGAAGAAATTCAAGATGAACAGGATACTGCTCAACCTAATGAGGAAGAGCAGCAGGAGGACCTACAAGAAATTGTAGAGCCTGAACCTGTGGTACCTGAAGTTCGAAGATCCGGGAGGATCCGTCACGAACCCGAGAGATATCAAGGATTCCTCATGACTAACTGTCATGATCTTCTGATCATTGATGGTGATGAACCATCGAACTTCAATCAAGCCATGATGGGCCCAGATTCCTCTAAGTGGCGTAAGGCCACTGATTCCGAAATGGACTCCATGTCGGTCAACCAAGTGTTTTCGTTGGTTGACTTACCCGCTGGTGTAAAAGCCATCGAGTGCAAATGGATCTTCAAGAAGAAGATTGACGTGGATGGAAATGTCCAGATTTATAAAGCCAGGTTGGTGGCAAAAGGTTTCAGACAAGTTCACGGTGTGGATTATGATGAAACCTATTCCCCAGTGGCTATGATGAAATCTATTCGGATTCTACTAGCAACTGCAGCTTTTCATGATTATGAAATTTGGCAGATGGACGTGAAAACCGCCTTCCTGAATGGTATTCTGGAAGAGGATGTGTATATGACACAACCTGGCGGTTACATAGATCCAAAGAATGCTGGGAAAGTATGCAAGCTTCATAAATCCATTTATGGATTGAAGCAAGCATCGAGGAGCTGGAATCTTCGTTTTGATGAAGCGATCAAGCAATTTGACTTCATCAGAAACGAAGAAGAACAATGCGTGTATATGAAAACTAGTGGGAGCAAGATAGTATTTCTTATTCTGTATGTCGATGACATACTGCTTCTCGGAAACGACGTACCAATGCTGCGGTCGGTAAAGGACTGGCTTGGAAGTTGTTTTTCCATGAAAGACATGGGTGAAGCCGCATACGTTCTTGGAATCCGGATCTACCGGGATAGATCTAAAAGGCTGATAGGCTTGTGTCAAGATTCATACATTGACAAAGTCCTGCATAGATTCAGCATGGCAGATTCCAAGAAGGGCTTCACGCCAATGGTACATGGCACAACGCTAAGCAAGAAGCAGAGCCCTACGACGGCTGCCGAGCTTGAGCGCATGAAGAATATTCCTTATGCATCTGCAATAGGATCTATCATGTATGCCATGATCTGTACTCGTCCTGATGTTGCTTATGCATTGAGCATGACGAGTAGGTACCAGTCAAATCCAGGTGAAAGCCACTGGATTGCCGTCAAGAATATCCTGAAGTATCTAAGACATACTAAGGATAAGTTCTTGGTGTACGGCGGAAGTAATGTGCTTGAAGTCAGTGGATTCACGGACGCAAGTTTCCAGACAGACCAAGATGATTTCCGGTCACAGTCCGGTTATATCTTTTGTCTGAATGGCGGTGCAATCAGTTGGAGAAGCTCCAAGCAAGACACCGTTGCTGATTCCACTACAGAAGCTGAATATATCGCCGCTTCGGAAGCAGCGAAGGAAGCTGTTTGGATACGAAAGTTCATTATTGAACTAGGTGTGATACCAAATGCGGCTGAGCCTCTGGCACTGTTTTGTGATAACAATGGTGCTATTGCTCAGGTAAAGGAACCAAGATCACACCAGAAATCCAAGCATGTACTAAGAAGATTTCACTTGATACGTGACATCATTAATAGAAAGGAAGTCAAGATCAGCCGAGTTCAGACAGATGATAACGTCGCTGATCCATTGACAAAGCCACTCCCAAGACCTAAGCTCGAGTTCCTGACTGAAGCTGTAGGCATTAGAGACATTGAAATGTAATCTAAATTTGAGTGGGAGTTTGAGGGCTTTATTTAGTTATTGATATGTTCTTGTAAAACATTTTATGATGTTTAATAAAATTATTATTTCAAGATTATTTTAACTGTGATGAAATAATCGTTCCAAAATGATATGAACCATTTTATAGGTCATCGAAGTAAGTGACTTGATCTTGAGTAATCAAAGTCATTTAGCTTGATCATGAGACCCTATATTTGATAGATGACTTATATCATCGTGTCCCTAGTCGAAGGTTGTTGAAATTGGAACACCAACAACCGCGTAAGACTAGATTGGTATGTGACTTATGACAAAGTCTAAGGATGTCATGGATGCACGGCATCAAAGTCAGTACATAGGTGTATGTTGGGGTACATACGACCGGACAAGACCCGCTTATAAGAACTCTTTAGGATATTTATATCTGTGTCATAAGAGATTCTTACTACGACTATAGAGTATAGTCCTTAGACCTGAGTTCGCATGCATGTGACTGCACATGAACTGATGCACTTTGATCATTGTCTAACGCTGTCGTTAAGCGATAGTTATAAGGACCTTGTTTGGGTGTATTATGAAATGAGTAGTTTACAGTGATGGAACAAGACGGGATTTGTTCCTCCAATATAAATGGAGTGAATATCTCTAGGCCAATCGGAGATTTGAATACTGGAAAATGCATGGCCATGCTCAAACGGACTGTCCCGAGTCGTTTGGATTGTCAGTATCAAATCAGAGTCCGATGAACATGATTAGGCTTTATAAGGATGACATTCATCTTGCCTTATGACTAATCGAGATATTGAGACAAAAGGATTATGAATACAGAGATTCCAGTACAAGTGGGAGATTGTTGGAATTATGTCCAGTTATCTCTGTACTGTCTCTAGAAAGTAAGAGTATGTCAATGATCAGACATAAGTCATATAATACTGGGGGTCATGATGGCTTGCTAGAGTCCGCTCATGATCTATAAGTCTTGGACTTATTGCCTTTATTATATGATCCCATATGGGTCACACGCCTAAGCTTACAGGAAACTATGAAGGAACGGTTCAGCAGAAGTACGGTAAAAGTGCTAGGCATTTACTGTACTTAGAGAGATTAAATGGCCTGATTAAATCTAAGGGATTTAATCAGACTGAGACTTGGGCCCAAAAGCCCATGAGAACTAGAAGGGGTTTTAATGAATAAAACTTGACCTAGCTCTCTAATTTTTCTCAGTAAGTCTGCGCCTCCCTCTCTCTCTTCTCTGCGCCTCCCACCTCCTTGGTCTAGCAGCCAATTTCCTGAAGTGTGCGTGTGTGAACCTTTGGAGGAGCTGTCTCTTGGCGGTTCTTCTGATCTCTGACTCATACCTCTCCATTCCGCTGCATAATAAGGTATTAGGTGAGATCTTTTATGATTCAGCAAGAGAACCTAGATCCAAGCATGTTTAGTAGGATCAATCAATGTGAAATTGAATCAGGATATACTAAACAATCCTTCACTGCTGACTCCGATGAGGATATGGATGATGAGATCTCATAGGAATTCTAGTCTTGCAGCTGTTACTGGTTCTGTCTTTCTTTTTCCTTTTCTTGAGTCATTTTTATGTTTCTTTTGAGTCAGTCTGTCAGTCTTATTTGCTTGGAACTATGACTATTTGAGTTTATGCATCTTTATTGTTGTTTCTGATGAGATTTTGAGTGATCTAACGCCGCTAACAGGTGAGAAAATTGAGTGCTAACTCATGATCTTAACCACATACAGATTGATCATCCTGCGTATGCTCACATGAGCTCGATGTCGGTCGACACTAAGCTTAGTGTCGGTCGACATCGGCCGTGATCAGGTTCGTATTTTCAGCTAAAAAACTCTTCTGTTCCAATTTGATTTATACCGATCTGATTCTACAATTGCACTGGGGACAATGCAGTTTAAGTGTGGGGGAGGTGGCTACTGACATTGTATTTTATTTTCTTTGAGTGGGTCCCATGTTTTCACTAGTTTTCAAAATTGTTTTATTGAGTCAAAATTTGTATGAAACTATGATTTTTTTGAGGAAATTTTTCGCTGGAACAGGAACTAAGTGACCATTGGACAGACTTGCAGGACCTCTATGACTATTAGAAAACCCCAAACGGATCAACTTACCAAGGACACCCATATCTAACCAGGTATTCAGAGGATCCATCACTAGTCTCACACTTAATCTTGACTTTAATTTCTCACTTAGGGGCTTGGTAATCTTTGGGTCGGATTCCTTTGATGTGTTTGACACAGTCTATGATCCTGTTCTAAAGTATGGTTTCTGATTTTCTCCTCCCTTGAAAGTAAAAAAAAGAGATAAAAACCGAGGATAAGCTAGTAGCTTCGAAGTGGTCACGGGAGTGGTAGAGACCCTTATTACCTCATGTGTATCCATGGAAAGATCCAAAGTTAAACCAATAAAAAGGGAAGAGCACTGATAGAAAAAATAAAATGATACCAAGTGGGGAAAATCAGTGCTAAGGGAGAAAGGGAAAAGAAAGAAACCGGAAACCGACAGTTTGGTGGTCAGACACTGAAGAGGTTGAGTCCATGTGTCCTTTGATTCGATACTCCCTCTGTGAGACTGCACCTAATTGTATACAGAGGCTAGTATGGTGAACTTGAATATCCTAACTTGATCGTGGAGTTTACTTGGGACAGTTTCTAAGTGTGGGGGAAGTATATTGTGGTCTTGAGTTCTATAGGAAAGTTTTCAGTGGCTTACTAAGTGAATAAGAATGCGGAAGTTCCTAGGACGAAATGAGTTTCTGTGTTTTCAAACCTCTTTTCTTATGCTTTGGTTCTTTACATGCTTGAGGGCAAGCAAGATCTAAGTGTGGGGGAGTTGATATATCATGGTTTTTCTAGGTTTTCAACCATGATATAGTTGCATATATTGAGTCTTTAACCTGGTTTTTAGAGTCTATTGATTCTTCTACAGGTAGGCTTGCGTTTGGAACAAAAGATGGAATTACAGGACGTTTCTGGTGATTTTTGCAACGAGCTGAAGTTGGTGTCTCGACCACGATTGAGTGTCGACCGACACTGACTTTGATGTCGGTCGACACCGAGCGCGATATAACAATACCCGAGAGTTAAAGACAAGTTTTGAAGATTTTCAGAATTGCCTAGAAGTTTTCCCTAATTCTAAACTGACCCCAAAACGTGTTTAGAGAGTTTAATTAGGTTTTCAGACTCATTCTACCTTCTATCTTGTTCTTACTTTGTTCTTTCTTGAGAGATTGAGAGATATTGAGTTGGGGCTGTTCTTGCTACTTGTAACCTTGAGAGAAGGATTTCGAACCCCTTTTACTTTATCTATTCAGTCTTTTTGTTTTCTGTTCATGATGTGTTGTTTGATTAATAATATGTCTGAGTAGTAACCTAGTTAGATTTAGGAATTCTCACAAAGGTTTTATGCTTGTTTGATAACTGATTGATTAGGATTCACCATATGTTTTTCATCACCTAAGTTTTGCTTAATACTGAATTCTGGACTGATCACCTAGGGTTTAGATCTGAGATAATTAACAATAGCGCGAGAGTGTGAGTTATAATCTGAACGAACTTAGTGTGAGCAATTTGACTAGATAAAAAGAGATTTGGTTTAGTAAAATTGTGAACCGATAGAACCTGTTCTTAATGCTTGTTTAGAACTCTAGGATCACAAAGAGATTTGGATCGCTAGGTTGCTAAATATAGAAATAATCTCAGCGAGAGGTGGATTATTTAGCATTGTGTTTCTAGTTCTTGAACCTGTTTTAAATCTGAATCCGGTTAGTTAAGTTTCTAGCATAACATAATTCCCGAGAACTTCCTAAGTCTGACGCCTTTCTCTTATTGAAAACACCTTCCTGTTTGCTTTCTTTTGTTTACTACAATAGCATAACTGTGCACTTGCAGTAGAATAGGAATAAAACTTACAGCTATCAGTACTACACTTTGGTTGGGCAGAATCAGTTCCAGGTGCTATCTAGCGAACATCCTATGGACCATATTGAGACCTTTGAGGAATTGGCTAGTAGCATTAAGTCTGATGGAGTCTCTTCTGATTACCTCTTCTGTAAGCTCTTCCCATTCTCTCTTATTGGAGAAGCAGCTCACTGGTTGAAGCAGTTACCACTAGGATCTTTGACTACTTGGGATGCGATTAAGAGGAAGTTCCTCAGACACTTTTATGATGATCCTAGATCTGATCAGCTGAGAGAGGATATCCTACACTTCAAACAGGGTCCTACAGAGGCATTAAAAGCTGCTTGGGTGCGTTTCAAGATGTACCAGAGAGATTGTCCACATCATGATTTCTATGAGGTTCAGTTGATATGCATTTTCTTCAGAGGTGTGGATTTGTGGTACCAGATGGTCATGGATGCTGCTAGCAATGGGAACTTCAACACAAAATCTCCAAAGCAAGCTAAGGAGCTGATTGAGAATTTGGTGTATAGCAATAGCACCAAGAATGCTGATCTAGAGAGAAAGAGATCAAGTGGAAATGCCGATGGAAATCAGATT
The DNA here is from genome assembly GCA_030180135.1 of Orychophragmus violaceus. Classification (NCBI taxonomy): domain Eukaryota; kingdom Viridiplantae; phylum Streptophyta; class Magnoliopsida; order Brassicales; family Brassicaceae; genus Orychophragmus; species Orychophragmus violaceus. The sequence continues at coordinate 37,263,978 of CM058238.1, forward strand.
GCAGAGATGAAGAAACAAATAGATTCTGTTCACAGTCTTCTGCTTGGGAAGAAGCAGGTCCATTTTGCTGCAGATACAGAGACTTACGGACCAGTTGATGAGTCAGAGAATGTCAATTTCATTGTTGGAACTGGTTATCAAGGTCAGAGATATGGATATCAGCAGAGACTGACTTCGGGTTACACACCAAGGTCAAAGGATTATGGTTATTCATCTCACCAAAATCCACCACCTAATGAGCATATAGAGATTAAATCCATGCTTGAGCAGCTGCTTCTTGGTCAGAATAATATGACAGGACATCTGAATGGAAAGATGGACTCCATGTACCAAGATCTCAGTGGAAAGTTGGAGATTTTGACAAGCAGAGTTGATAATCTAGACAATCGGATGACGCAAGCTGAGTCGAACATTAAGGGGAAGATGGCCCAATCTCAGAAAGAATATGCCAGGGCGATTTTGGTAGAAGATGAAGCTGAGCAGAAGGTTGATTTAGAGGCTTCAGAGATGGAAAATTCGAGTGATTCTTGAGTTACAGAACCTGTGTCGATCGCTATGAATATGTGTCGGTCGACACCACCCTCGAATTTTCACGATGAACCAAAATCAACCCACCTCGACACTAAGGTCGACTCAAATCGGGTAAATGTCGATCGACATCACTTTAGCGTCGATCGGCACTATGGGCGAGAGCAGACAATCTGTCTAGAGAAGCCGAATGTTGCTGAGAAAAAGGCCTACAAACCGAAGGTTCCTTTCCCTAGGAATTCTAAGAAGGAGCTTAAGTTGGAAAAGTACAAGGAAATAATGAGAGAGATGCTAACTGAAGTCCCATTGATTGATGCTACTAAGACCACTCCTTTGGTGAAGAGATGTATGACGGACATGCTTTCTGGTAACATGACTGATAAAGAAGGTGTCTTGATGATCTCTGAGGTATGCAATGCTGTGATTCAGTGCATAATTCCTGAGAAACTAAAAGATCCAGGGAGTTTTGTGTTGGATTGTTCTATCTACAGAGACAGGTTTAAGAGGTCATTGTGTGATCTTGGTTCAAGTGTGAATCTCATGCCATACTCTGTGACTGTGAGAGGGACTGATGGATTTCCAGCCCACTAGGATCTCTCTTGTCCTAGCTGATAGATCGAAGAAGATTCCAAAAGGAGTTCTTGAGAACATTCCTCTCAGAGTTGGAAATTACTTGATTCCAACAGACTTTGTGGTGCTGAAGTACGAGATTGAACATGATGATCCTCTGCTGCTTGGTAGATCCTTCTTAGCTACTGTTGGAGCTGTGATTGATGTGAGGCATGGTCTGATTGATCTTCACCTGGGAGATAAGCCTTTGCAGTTCAAGATGGATAGATTGCGGAGATCCACCAATGATGGACAGAGCTTCAGGGTTGAGTTGGAACCAGAGATTCAGATTGGAGAGGAGAAGATGGCGGTTCAAGTTGAGCATGCTCTAACATCTTCAAAGCATGTACCTGCTCTTAAGCAGAAAGCTCCAAACATCACATCTAGACCACATCTGACGAAGCAAAGGTATGCACCCTCTGACCTTAAGTATACTAACTATGATGCTGATTTTGCAGGGAATAGAGTCAGGAAACAAAATGCTCCACCCGACCTTGCTGCCATTCCCAAGTTTCTTGGTCAGTCTCATGCGCACGACGCTTATACACCACCGTGGATGAGGAGACTTTCACATAGGCATTCTATGCTTCTGTTGAATCCCCCAGGAGTCTCACCCATCTGTCATAGTCAAGCTAATAACTTAAAACAAGCGCTGAGTGGGAGGTACCCCACTCGTGCGTCTATATATATGAGTTTTCAGTCTAATTTTTGATTTTGGTTTTTTTGAGTCTTTACAGGGAAACTAGCGACATGGAAGATCAGTGTCGATCGACGCGGTCCTATGCGTCGGTCAACACTGGGGTCGAATGCGGATTGGCTAGCTGATGGAATGTAACCGCGGGAATGTAATCGATTTTGATGTTTGATTTGTGGTTCGGGAAGTGGATTGATTGAAACAACGAGGAAAAAGAAGAAGACGTATCGATCGACACGAAATCTAGATCGATCGACACAATAGGTCAGCAGGTCGATCCAGCACTATGGGTCGATCGATCCGATTTTGACGAAGTCGAGGTTAGACCTCGGTTAGACCACCTTGACCGGTTCAATTTCTAAAACCGGTGTTGATCGATACAAATGACTTGGATCGATCGACACAAGGCGAGTCGAGGTAAGTATTTCTTTTCCATACGCGTATGTTCTTCATTATTCTCCCAAACCTCCATTCGCGAAATACCTTCCATAAACTCGATTTCACTAGTTTCTCAACCAAATCAATCGATTCAAAAGCCTAACCTGAGCGGATTTTTGTCATCTATCCATATCTATAATCCGTTTGTGTCGAAACCAAGGTATGTGTTCTTAATCTCAATTTTTCAGAAACGGTTCTAAGGGTAAAAATTTGATTTTTGCTTCCATCTCTTGATCTCGTAATGATATGACACTGATTTAGGTTGTTTTGTAGTGGAATGATGATGCCTAAGTAGTTTTCACGTTTGATTTTGCACGTTTTTAAAATTTAGGTTTTGGGATAAAACTTGTTGAAATGTGTGAAAATGTTGAATGAAAACGTGATTGATGTGTCTGTGGAACTTGGGTTGCTGCTGATTATGATGTTGTTGAGGATTTGATGAGTTTAAATTTTTGATTCTTCATTTGATGCCAGTTTTCTGATTTTTGCTCACAGATGCCTCCAAAGAAGAGAAACCGTACAGACAAGACAGGTCCATCTGAGACAGCACCACCACCTCCTCCACCACCTTTGACTCCCCAGTCTCCTCCGGGTTCTCCACAGCTGCCTAATGAGTTTCCAACACACCCATGGCTCAGAGGGGAGAAGGAGAAGATACTTTCAGAGAAAGTGTGGAATGGTTCGCTGCTGAAAATTATACAGGGGTCTGGTTGTCAAGACAGAGAGGTTCTAGACACTTGGGATTAGTACGACACATTGTTGTACAATGGATGGTGTGATGTTACTATTGAGCCTACACGGTTAGTGAGCCCTGACTTTTTGAAGATAACATGTATGACATATCAGGTTTTGTTATGCTTGAGGAAGATGGGTCTGGGAACCATGCCTTACGTCCGCTATGCTCTGTACTCGGAGTTGGTACGACAGTTTATGGCCACAGTACAAGTCACATACAGATACTGGAATGCCAGGAATGCGCAGGAGGGTCATTTGTGCTTCATGATACATGGCAGGAGATACAGATTGCCACTTCGTGATCTTTGTGCTATCTATGGGTTCAAGAAAGGTTACACACGAGCGACACTTCCAGGTGGATTTCATGATCTGGAGAGGTTCTGGGGTAACTTCGGCTCTACACCCTATTTCTCCAAGGAGGCGAAGATGAAAGATGTATGACATCCGGTCCTGAGGTATGTCGTACGAGTGTTGGCTACTACGCTCTTATGCAAGATGGAGCCAAACAAGATGAGGATGCAAGAGTTGGTTCTACTTCATCCAACAATGGGGCATCTTTGCTCCCATGAGTATGAGGAAGACAGTCCCTAAGAGAGGACCAACCTGGTTGCAATGTTTGCACAGCATTTGGTCAGTCTACATGCAAAGCCATACAGGTACAAGATCAGGCAAGACAGAGTCAGTGGACAGTCTTCTGACACCTATCTTTCAGCACTTTCAGATACCACTGGACGAGTATACATGCGAGCAGGTGTACCTTGATATTGATGAGGCGCACTTGTTGAATGCAGGCTGGCTGAAGCCAGACTTGATGTGGTGCTATAGAGATGGCATGGACGAGCGCACGGTTCAGCTTCCATCTGCAGCCTTGACATTGATAGCTACACAGGAAGCCTTGCGCTTCATACCAGATCCGAGAGACTCGAGACGAGGCACCTATTGCTCTTGCCCGTAGAGGAGCTACATCCCGAGCTGTTCCTACTCTTGCTGAGGACGAGCCTGCTCCTGACCCTGCTGCGGGTCCACATCCGCATTGGGATCTTCCTATGGATGCTCCTCCGCCTCTTCTTGGTTACGATGAGGATTCGCATAGGAAGTATTTGGTAGACACAGTCAGATCATTGTGGAGTAATATTGCTAGAGCATTTAGTTGCACTTGCGTATGTCCGTCTCACGGTCGCATACGTCAGAGATCACCTACACCTTCAGAGGCAGACGACGAGGATTCTGATTCCTAGTTACCTCCTTAATCCTAGTATTTCCCTGAGTTTGATTTTCTTTTCACTTTTCATTTTTCTTTCTTTTGAGTCAACTTTGATATTTATTTAGTCAGTTTGTCATGCTTTTTTTTGAGTTGAACTTTGTGGAACTTTGATCTATCTATCTTGTTGCATTTGACTTGTTTGTGAGTGATCTGTCAGTGCTAACATTGGGAGAAGTTGTGTAACTAACACAACATACTCGGATCATGATAAAGTCTGCGGCCTCAGTACTAATTTACGTGAAGAGTGTCAATCGACACCACATTTGTGTCGGTCGACACCACCAACTTTGTGGCGGTCGATCTTATATGCTCCCAAATATGGGTCGACCTAAGCTCTGAATCGATCGATCTGAGTTGTGTGTCGGTCGACACCAATCGCGACAGAAGATAAGAACCCAATTTTTCTCAAGTTTCACAGAGTTTCGACTTTTATCTCACCGAATCTAGACTCTATAACACTGGGGACAATGTTATTCAAGTCTGGGGGAGGTAGTTGCTGACATTGTGTTTTGTTTTCTTAGAGTCAGTTAGTTGAGTCTGTTTTATTGAGTCAAAATAGTTTAGTAGGAAACTATGGCTTTTTGAGGAGACCACTACACTCGCAAGAACCTAAGTGACCATTGGAATGAGCTTGCAGATGATCTATGACTATTAGAAAACCCCACACAAATCAGCCTACTGAGGACACCCATATCACTTCAGGTATTCAGAGAATCCATTACTGACTTCACCTTTAACTTGACTTAATTTTCTCACCTAGGGGCTTGGTATACTTTGAGTCGGATTCCTCTGTTAGTTTTGACACAGCTTGTAAACCTGTCTAAGTATGGTTCCCTTCTCCACTTCCTTAAGTAAAAAAATAAGATAAACTGCGGATGAGCTAGTAGCTCCGAAGTGATCACGGGAGTGGTAGAGACCCCTATTACCTCCTGTGCATTCATGGAATGGGTCCAAAGTACACTCCAATATGGGAAGAGCACTGATAAAAAAAAATGATACCTAGTGGGGAAAAATCGATGCTAGTGAAGGAAAATGAGAAGAAGAACCAGAAAATAATAGGATGGTTGTCAGGTGCTAACATAGTAAGAGTCCATGTGTTCTTTGATCGATACTCCCTTGGTGAGACCGTACTTATTAGCTAATAGAAGTCAGTATGGTGAATTTGAATGCTCTGAATGTGATTGTGGAGTTTACTCAGGAAAGTTGCTAAGTGTAGGGGAAGTATATGTTGGTCGTGATGTCTGCAGGTCCATTTTTCATGTGGCATACTAAGGAGAATCTGAGTGTGGTGCTCCTACGATGAAACGAATTTCTGAAGTTTTCAAACTTCTTCTCCTCATGTTGGTTTTCTGTTTGCTTGAGGGCAAGCAAAAGATAAGTGTGGGGGAGTTGATATATCATGGTTTTTAGGTGTTTTGAGCCATGATATATGTACATAATCGAGTCTTTTATAGAGTCCTTCGAGTTCTTTCAGGTGTTTTACAGATTTTAGCACGTTTGGAGCATATTTGGACATTATGACGCATTCTGGAACTATTTTGAGCATTCACGCAATTGCAGAGAATTTGGTATGGTGATCTGAGATTTGTGTCGATCGACACATTCTTGGTGTCGGTCGACACAAATCGTGATCAGAAGACTTTCGCCGATTAATGAAGACTTTGAAGAATTTGCAAATTAGCCCAGAAGTTTTTCATAGTTACAAAGAAGCCCAAATCATGTTTTAACTTTATATTAGGGTTTTTAAGCCATTGTTTAGGCTACACTTTACTTTATTAGAGATTAGGAGATTTGGGGCTGGTCTTGTACTCGAGAGAGAAGAGATTTCGAACCCCTGTTCTTATTCTTTTGGATTTTATATGATATCTACTTTGATTATGTCTTCTGTTATGATTGCCATGTCTGAGTAGATCTTTTGTTAGGTTTAGGGATTCTCATGAGGGATTTCAAGGAATGTTAGAATAATTGATTAATGAGGATTCATCATCTAGTTCTTCTCCTAAGTTTTTCTTAATGCTTAATCTGAACTGGCCCTTTAGATTATTGATATTAGGTTGATTTCCGTAACGACAGTTAATTAATTAGCTAGAAAGAATTTAGGTGAGCAATTTATCTATTCGCAAAGAGATTTGGTTTAGAGAAATTATGAAAAGAACGAACTTGGAATTAATGCATGTTTGGAACTCTAGGATTCGCAACGAGAGTTGGCTTACTAGGTTGTTAGACATAGATAATTATCGCAGCGAAAGCTGGTTAGTTATACTTTTGTGATTCTAGTTCAAGAACGCTAATAGATTGAATCATGATTGATTTGTTATCTGATTTCCTGATTTTCTGAGAACTTTCCGAAAACTGATGCCTTCGCTAATTTCTTACACTCGCTTTAATTTACGTTGCTTTATTTACTGCTTACATTTGTCTCGCTTAGGTTAATTCGATTACATATAATATGTCGTGTGAAACTTGAGTCTATGTGGATTCGATACCCTAAATACTACAATCACGTCTGTGCACTTGCAGTAGAAATATGGATTAAAATTTGCTCTATCAAGGACTCAAAACAAGAGGCGACCGAGACAATCACTTCAGTGGTTGATGTTTGGATGATTATAATTTTGTTTCCAGTCTACCATTTTTAATGTTACTTGCAAGACAGGCTCAATTTAAAACTAGTTACTATATTCCAAATTTTTTTTGTTGGTAAAATTGTGTAATACTAAGTGATTATCGTAATTAGAATGAAGATCATTCGAGCAAATAGTTAACATATGGATATATAAAATTTAAACTTATAAGATCACTTTTACTATAATAGTGGTCATACATTGCTATTGCAACAAATCAGATGAAAAGTATAATAAAAAAATCACTCAACTAAGTAATTCCACCAACAATGTTCATATACTTTCAAGATCATTTTTCGAATAATGGACAAGTTAAGAGGATAAATTTTCAAAAATTGAGGATTGTAACATATTAATACATAGAAGTATTAGATTCATAGATTAATTGAGTCAAATCAACTGTAAAACTAGAAAATCAAATTTAAAGTTCCAGTAAAACTGATTATATTGAAAACAACCAAAGTACAACTATTAAGAAATTTTGTAAAACTACTATATCCTGTAAAACTATGTGTATTTTGTTGAGCGGAAAAATTCAAATTTGACCATTTTTTTTTGCGGCAAATTTAAATTCAACCTTTTTTGGCGCCCAAACAAAAAACCCCCAACTTTAATCTTCTCCCTCAATCTATCTCCTCCCTCTTTTCCCCACTTCTCCTTCTCTCTCTTTTCACGAGATTTTCGAGAACTCTCCTTCTCTCTCATTTCATCTTCTTCTCTCTTCTCTTGAATATGGACAATTTCGAATCCGATCCTTATTACAGTGATATGAAGAGGAAGAAGAAGGATTACAACATGATGTTCCTCATTGCAGATGGTGACAATGGTATACCGACAAGATGTCGATGCGGTGGTCGAATCATTGTGGAGCCTGAACCGGACGTGGGAAAGAGATTCTTTGTTTACAATGCGTTTGAGGTGAGATATGTTGATTTAATGATTCATTGATTCGGTGTTAACACATCATTATGATTCGTTGATTGCAGGAAAACAAAGTTACAAAGAAATACATTTTAACATTTAAAAATAGGACTACTTACAATATATACAATAATTAGTATTTAGGTTTTAGTATTTATGAATTTGGGTTTAGGGTTTATTATATTGGGATTTGGGTTTAGGGTTTAGTATATTGGGATTAGGTTTTAGGGATTACGGTTAGGGTTTAATAGTTAGGGATTAGATTTTAGGGTTTAGGATTTATAGATAAAAGAGTTTACATCCAAACATATAATAGGAAATTAATTAAAAAAGTTCAAACTACCCCCAAATTCAACGATTGAACTTAAAGAGCATAAACTTTTCCGCGACCATTTTGCAAACATAGGTAACTTGTAAAATCCAGAAACATTTATCACACATGTCGTCCCCCTTCGGCTTCTCCCACCATAGTTGACTTGGATTGTATTTCGAACATTTGCACTCGTTGATCATATGAGGGTCGTTTTGGTCATGTTCACAATTAACCAATCTGGAATCTGCCTTTCCCACCCATTCCCATTGATCTTAGGCAGTCTGCTTCGAAGATGAGTAGCACGTTCTCGAGTAAATTGATACTTACCGAAGACTCCTTCTTCCCAGCCGTCCCTGAACATTTTGCACATCATGCCGTAGATATACTCGCTCATGATGCATCCTTTTCCTGCAGCAATCTTGATTTGACCGACTCCTTCAACCCGCTTGTTCTCGAATAACACGTTTGAGATTCCTTTGCGGCAGATGGCGGTTCTGTTGCCTGCGTCGTAGCACCTCTCATGGAATTTTGTCCGGTCAAATCCGGGACACCAAACCCAACTACTCATCTTCCTTAGATTAATAGAGGCGTAGAACTCGTCTGTTTGAGACATTCCATTCAACCAAGTGCATGTAATCCTCGAGTGGCAGAGATCATGCACGTCATTTTCGCAGACACGGACAAGAATGTTCCTTATTAGATCTTTCGGCAACTCAAGCAGGTTGAATGGTCTCGCTGCCTCCCTCCGCCTTCTTGTCACCGACCATGTTTCTTAAGGCGGGTCGTTGTAAAGAGGCAACAGCCAGTATACATGAGGGTTTGGCATTTGAGATGGCTTTTGGGTTTCGTTCTGAGTCGGTGGTGATTTTGAAGTGGAGAGTTTATTGAATAGGTGTTATCGAGTAGTTTTTTTTATGAGGCATTTCCATATGTATATATATATATATATACATACAGTCGTGACTATTCGATATCCCCACATAATAATTAGGGTGTAAATGGATTACATAAAATGGAATTATTGGAATAATATGGAATGAGATAAGATGAATGGGATCTAGAGAAAATGGAATGAAATAATTCTATTCATTCCTCATCAAATTTGTAGAGGAATGTTTTTCTTTGAATTTTTACGTGGAATTGATGAAATGACTATTTTATTATATTCCATTCCAAAAATTAGAATTTAAGGCAAATGGTAAATCTTTTATGGAATTAATGATTTTGGGTTCAATTACTTAAACAGAAGTTAAACCGAATAAAAAATCAATTTCGGAAGGGATAATTAAAAGGGAATATTTGGTTCAATTTCACTGTCTCAAGCGATTTCTTTGGGATGCAATAACGTTGAACCATCATTTTATCCCACATTGTTCCACTAGAAAATGGGTGATTTTTAGAGGAATCTACTTAATAACATATTCCACTAAATTTTATTCCTTTAGAAGTGCAACCGCCCTAAAAATCTGTAGAAGTTGTGGTAGATACAAAAAAATTAGATATTGGTATGGGTAAACATCTAATGTGAAAAAGGAAAAACATACATAAATACGACATCATCGATTACATGGAAATCAGGAGAAGTTGTTATCTATCAGTCTGCAGAAGAAAGCGGTCTGCATAATCCAGAAACATTGGTCGCAATAGTCCTTAAACATTGACCACCCAGAGCGCTAAGGGTCGAAGATAGAACATCGGCATTGTCGCACACGATCAATACTATTTTTGTCACGTTTCACTTTGAACCAATCAGGAAGCAAACATCCCCACGAACTATGATCCAGACGAGGTATTTTTAATCGCAGGTCTTCTCGAGTAAATTCATATCTACCGAAGAGTTCATCATCTCTGTCTTCCTCGAAGACTTTGCGTATGCATACATACACATACTTGCTTAAGATGCATCCATCTTTTGCAGACGCATGTATGCGTGCAAGACCTTCATCTCTTTTGTTATCGAAGAAGAAATATGAGATTCCTTTGAAAAGGAAGGTTGATGTGTTGCCTGCGTCGTAGTAGCTTTCATTGAATTTTTTCCAATCAAATCCCGGAGCCCAAACATGGTATGTCATCTGTGTTAGATTGACTGAGTTGAAGAACTCCTGTGTTTCCGTCTTCTCCTTCAGGGCTTTGCAAACAATCTTCGAATGACGGAGATCTTGCTGAAGGATTATGCGTTTTTCCATGGTTCAATTCTCAGATTGCAACCTAGCACATAATCTTAAACAGATCTAGGTTCTTGTAACTGAATCATAAACACAAACCTGGACATTACCTTTTGCAGCGGAATGATTGTAATGTCGAGATCAACGAACAAATGAATACCTGTTCCTCCTCGGTATCCACACTCTTACAAGCCGGGATGGCTGCTAGACCAAAGAGATGGATCAGATCAGAAAGAGAGAGTTGGAGAGAGAGGCAAACTCGCGGCCACAAGGAGAAAAATCGCAAGCCTCACTTCTTCCTTAGGGTTTCCAATCCTTTTATCTCTCATTAATGGGCCCAAGTCATTAGACTAATGGCTCATTAACCTTTTGGGCCCAAGACACAAATCAGACAAAAGCCTGTATTTTGTCTGGCCCATTTCTCTGATCTAATACAGTAAATGCCATTGCATCTTACCGTATTAATTCCATTTAACTTTCCTGTTAGCTATGGTGTGTGACCCTTCGGGATCATACAATACTGGTAATAAGTCCTAAACTTATAGATCAAGAGCGGACTCTAGCAAGCCATCATGATCACCCAGTATTTATGACTTATGTCTGATCTCAACACTTATCATACTTTCTAGAGATAGTACGGTAGATTTCAGGACATTCCCAACAATCTCCCACTTGTACTGGAATCCTACACAGGACATTCCCAACAATCTTCCGATTGTACTGGAATCCTACATTCCCTAGTCCTTTTGTCTTAATATCTCGATCTGGCATAAGGCAAGATGCGTGTCATCCTTATATAGCCAGACCATGTTTATCGGACCAGATTTGATACTGACAATGCAAACGACTTGGGCAAGTCCGTTTGGGAATGGCCATTCTCTTACCAGCTATCAAATCTCCGATTGGCCTAGAGATATTACCTCCGTTAAACGGCAGGGACAAATCCCATCTTGTTCCATCACTATGAACTACACAATTCATAATACACCCAACCAAGGTCCGTATAGCTCCCAGTTACGAAACAGCGTTAGACAATGATCAAAGCGTATCACTCCATGTGTAGCCACATGCATGCGAACTCAGGTCTAAGGACTATACTCTATAGTCGTATATGAGAACCTCTCATGACACAGATATTAATATCTTGTAGAGTTCTCATCTTGCGGGCCATGTCCGGTCATATGCTCCCCTACATATACCTATGTGTCGACTTTGATGCCGCGCATCTATGACCCCTCGAAACTTGGTCATAAGTCTCAACACAATCTAGTCTCAACAGGTTGTTGGTGTTCCAATTTCAACAACCTTCGACTATGGACTCTATGATTTATGTCATTTCGTTAAATATGGGGTTTCAGGATCAAGTCTACTCATGTACTTCGATGGCCCATATATAATGACATAAATCATTTTGGAACGATTATTTTATATCACAAATAAAATAATCCAGAAATAAAAAATTTCATTAACATTTTAAAATGTTTACATGAACCTTTCAAAACAACTAAGTAAAGCCCTTTACAAACTCCCACTGAAATTAAGACTACATCTTAATTTCACTCATCCTACAGCTACAGTCCGCGACTCGTGCTTAGGCATAAGGAGTGGCTTCGTTAATAGATTAGCAACGTTCTCATTCGATGAAACTTGCTTATCTACTTAACACCTCTGTCATTTATCTCACGGAATAGGTTATACCTATCCTCAAGGTGTTTGGACCTATGATGTGCAGCTAGTCTCATCTATGCTGGGAATCACATCAAGTTCAGTGATGAACTCTTCTTTCCAAACAACCTCTTTCGCCGCTTCTCAAGCTGCGAAATGTTCAGCTTAAGTCATGGAGTCAGCAACAGTGCCTTGCACCGCCAGTTAGACACAAGATATAGCCGGACTGTGACTAGGAATTATCTTTGTCTATTGGAAACTTGCCTTTCAGACTCTATCGACTTGTAGCACCTCACTTTCTCCGTAAATCAAGAACTTATCCTAAGTATTCCTCAAATACTTCAGAATATTCTTTACGGCAATCCAGTGATTCTTTACTGGATTTGACAGGTCTTTACTTGTCTTGCTTAGCATTAAAGCAACATCAAAACAAGTACGTGTCATGGCATACATGATAGATCCAATTGCCGTCGCATATGGAATCCTATCCATGCATTCAAGCTCAGCAGTTATCGTAGGACACTGTATCTTGCTTAACGTAATGCCATGTGACATTGGCATAAAACCCTTCTTGGATTGTTGATTACGTGTAGGACTTTGTCAATTTAAGAATCCTGACTTTGTCCTACCAGCTCTTTTGGATCTATATCTTTAGATCCAAAATCCAAGAACTATGTGGCTTTATCCATGTCATCCATTAAACCAACTCCCAAGCCAGTCCTTTACCGACTGCAGCATTGGAACGTTATTTTCGAGAATCAGTATGTCATCGACATACACTATGAGAAATGCAATATTGCTCCCACTTATCTTTTAGTAAACGCACAGTTCCACTTCGTTCCTGTTCAAGTCAAAACCTTGACTACTTTAACAGAACGAAGATTCCAACTCCGATATGTTTGCTTCCATCCATGAATGGATCGATGGAGCTAACTTACACAAAATGTAATTTTTCGGAGTCCGGGCTCACTTTCGCTTCTTTGAATTTCGCAGATTCGTCGCTTTCAATGATTATCAGATCATGCGAACTTTCAATGATCATCAGGTTCAACTAATGACGAGAAATCACTCTCGGATTAGTGACTGATTCATTCATATCTGCGAACTTCAGGCTATACAGGTGTAGATTCTACAGAAATATGTAAATCCATCCGTTGCTCTCCCTCAACAGGTTGAGCAGCCTCCTGTAATTCTCGAATTTCTTCGAGTTGTACTTTTACTCCCACTGTTCTTCTTGGAAAGTAACTTCCCTTCTTAGAAAACAGAATGGACGTAAAAGTAACAAGCCTTGGTTTCCCTAGGACAACCAGCGAAGTAGCACAACTACAAATACTCAGTAAAGACGAATTTGGATCGATTCCAATCCACATTTACGTGGTGTCTTTCTACTGATATTGGTAGAACTATTTCAGCGTAAACTTAGATATTTTAGAGCGTTATTCTTAGAGAATATCATGGAAGATTCGTGTGACTCATCTTTAATCATTTTTAATAAGATCTGATTCATTCTCACAGAAACACCTCTAGGTTTTCAGGAGAAGTGAGCTGTGAAACGACTTCACACTCATTCAGATGATCACACAATCAATGACTTAAGTATTCTCTCTCGTGATCTAATCCAGAGTCTTAATACTTCTGTCATTCAGATTCTATACTTCATTCTGGAACTCTTTCGACCATGTCAAAGAATTCCGACTTGTGTCTCATCAAATGAACACAGTCACACTCACTGAAGTAATCAGTAGAGACAATGAAGTACAGGAAATTTTCTCTGGCATTACTGCTCATCGGACCACATACATGAGTATGTTCAATCTCCAATAAGCCTTTGGGCCTTTCTCTAGCTCGGCTAAGATGGGCCCTTTGTCTTTTGGTCTAGTAAGCAGAATTCAAGTCTCATAAGATATCCATTCAAATGAGCCCAAAAGTCCATAACTATGGGGTTTCTGAATCTGACTTACTCTATGTGACCAAAACATTTATGCCAAGAAAAATCAGGTTTAACTCATCAGATTTAAACCAATTGCGGTATTTATGTTACATTTAGGCACTCTTTGGTTTAAGACATAAAACCCATTCCTTGAATAGGGTGCTACAATTAATATTTCATTAAGATCAAAAGAACAAACTAGTCTTTTATCAAAATGAAAAACATTCAAATTCTTACTAGAAAATGAAAGAAAACTCTGCTTAAAGCAGGTACATTGTAGCAATTACTTAATAAAACCAAGCCTCAAAGGCATCTACAAGTGAAAACCCTACGGCTGAGGCAGCATCCCAAGCTCCTTCCAGACACGCAGTTCCACTTGCCCTTCCTTCAACGTTCTACTGTTGCTCAGGCTCTGCATATTATAACAAATATCAGTGCCACAACCAGTATCCAATACCTATAAGGTATAACTTGAAGAAATAACATGAATACCTGAGGAAGTAGTTTCATACATCAACTTCAACTCCTCATAATCTTCCATGAATTTAATGCAATCTCTCTTCCAATGCCCAGTCTCTTTACAGTAGCAGCACTTACCAACGTAAGAGGTATCTGACTCGGGCTCAGAAGACACACGCTTGCCATGATTCAAAATCTGGACAACTTTGTCTTCACCCTTGTCAGCTTTAGGTTTGGTAAACCTACCCTTCTCCTTCATGAGATTGTACAGGGTGCTCTTCACGTTTGGCTCAACTGTTTTGAGCATGTCATGCAGTTCAGTCAACGTCTTCGTTAAGCCTTTCTTGATATAGTCCCTTACGAACTCATCATAGCTTGACGGCAGTGACTGCAGAATGATATCAGTTGCCAATTCTTGGCTAACTGGATAATCCAGTTTCCTCAGGTTATCAATGTAACCCATCATTTTACTGATATGAGGACTTACTGGATGATCCATCGGTAGCTTGCAGCTAGTGAGAGATTTAACCAACTGGTATCTCTCCACTCTTACCTGCTCCTGAAATTTCAATTTCAGGCTGCTGATCATCTCTATTGGCGACTCCATGTTCTCATATTGCTTCAGCAAATCTGAGTCCATGGTAGCACTACAAGAAAAATGGGTATTGATAGCACCACGAAAACGCTATCATATGTCTATTGTAGCGTTTCCATAAACGCTATGTTTGCCGCTGCCATCTTAGGTCAGCCATCTACGATAGCACTAATTTTGTATGCTATAAAATATCTGTCTAAGATAGCGTTAATTTTGATGTGATTATATAGTTTTCAGTAGCATTGGTTTATCGCCATTTTATAGATTAATATAGCATATTATTCGTGCAATAGTATATACTGTGGTGGCAATATTTTAGGGCTGTATTATACTTTATACTAGCATTTTTGTCGGTGCTATATTATTATCTATAATGACCAATCTTTATGGCTATTGTAAATCTTATAAACACTTTTATATTTTGCCATATTTAATTTTAATTGAAGCTATAGAAATTTTATTATTTATATTTATATTATTTGGAAATCAATTAGAATTATAAAAATATATTTAAAGTTTATAAACATATAAATACAAACAAAAGATCAAACTTAAATTTTCTCTAACTTAAACATAAACAAACACAAACAAAAGTTTAACTTAAAACACAAACTCTTATCTCATTGTTTAGTGATTGTACCATCTTCTTTTTCAGCTCAAGGTCAGAATTGGAAAGCTTGATGGATTCTTTCACATGTCCCAAGTCCTTCTCTTTAGAAACTAACTCCATTGACTTCATTGCAAGCAGTTTCCTTTGAGACTCTAGTTGCTCGTCCGACAATCACAAACTGCTCCCCAGATTGAGTGATACTGATTATGCTTGGCTTTGGTTGATTCATATGAACGACCCATGTCCTAAACCAAGTCAGACAAAATCCATAAACGATAACCTGTCTTAGAGGAGGTTTTATAAAGAGAAAGAACTTACTTATGAGAGTTTCGTTTCTAAAAAAGTAGTTAATACCAGAAAGGAAATTCCTCCAAGAAAATATTAGACAAGTAAGAAGGATACAAAGAAGAATAGCAAAACATTTGTGTAAAGGATGCAAAAAAAAAAAGATACTGATTAGTCAAATAAACATAAAGATAAATCCAAGAATTATGTCTCAGTGTCTTAGGCTGTTCTTTAAAAAATACCAATACACTTTATCACAACTTTTACATGTTTGGAAAAAGAAAAGCAAAAAAGATGATAGTACTCACCAGCTTGATGCGTTGAGAGGCTTCAAAAGAAGTATTCGAAGGTTTATCTCCCTCAGCTCTTTTCTTTTCTGGAAAGCTGGCACTGTGCATAACAAGAATGTCTTTTAAATCCATTTTGTATCAGAATAAAATTTCATTAAGTCTTCATCCACAACACTAGCAAATTTTAAAGTTTTAACAGACACATTATCTTGTTCAGGACCACAAAAACTGTAATTTAAGCAACAAAAACAGAAGATCTGAGTGATGTTGCAACCATAACTCGCAAATTTTCCAGTTTCTTCAGTGACTCATCGCAGCATTAACAGAAAATAGGGACAAGTTTAGAGCAATCTATAAAGTTAGACGAAAAAGAAGTAGTTGTTAATAGAGTTGACAGTTAACCTTTTTGAACGCTTGTGGCTTTGGACCATCCTCAAATCCAACATTCTACTACCTCCACCACCAACTACAAATCTCATTTGTCTACAAAAATTACCACAAAGGAGCTGACTTTTCTCCTTGGCAGTTCCCAGGAGTTGGAGGAAGCAAAAGAGTTACAGGAAATGCTTCAAGTGATCGAAGCAGAAACCACATGGCTTAGCAAAACCCATTAAAAAAACTTGAGCTTTAAGCACAGTTAGCCTGAAAAGTTGAGGACTTTTGTGGAAAATCCAAGTGAATCTTCTCCACCTGTAAAACTGGAGAAATTTGTATCCTTTTTAGCAATAAAGCAGGAAGCTTTTAACATTAAAAGGGACAAAACAAGCGTGGTGGTTTCAATTGAAGAAGAAAAACTGTCTCTGGCTCGTGTGTTCACGGAAATAGTAGTGAGAGGAAGTGAGTCGACTCGTGTCAAAAAATCCAGTCACCAGTGTGTACAAGACCCCACGAGTCGTCAAAATTCCAACCAAATCGGCAAAACAAATCAACACGTGAGGTTGACGAGAAGTCAGTGTTTGGGCACAATCAATCAGCAACTCGTCGAGTCTTTGGCAGCCAAATTGGTCTATAAGCTTGTCGTAATCGATTCAACCAAAACGTAAACCTCTAAGAGGAGAAGAAAACTCACCGTTCACATAGCCAGCTACGGAACACTGCCGGAGTTCACAAAGCCAGCTCCGGCGACGTCAATTTGAGACCCCGAGCTCGCTTCTTCCACTGTTTCTTCGATCTATCACGCTCCCGATCCGGATTTGGAGTCATTGTTCGGGTCTGCCAGATAGAGAATTTTAGGGTTCTGGAAAATCTGAGATTACAGACGAGGGGGAGAGAAAAAAGATACTAATGAAAGGTCTGTGTTTTTTTTTTTGGTTAAGGGAATTATTTTGCTTTAATAAGGATAAAAAGAGAAGGGGGAAATTTTCACAAAAATTTTGTTTTGGCGCTCAATACCAAAAACTCTAAAAATATTATAATTATTATTTATGTTTAAGTATAAAATTAAAAGTTAAGTTTCATAATCTATAATTGATGAATAAGTTTTTAGTTAGAAATTGAGTATTTAGAATTTATTATGATTAAATTTGAATTTTCTTAACATTTTTATAAATGCTATATTTTGTTTTGTTTTGTTCAAGGTTTAAAATTTAAAATTTAGGGTTTGGAGTTTTGGAGTATGAGTTTAAAACTAAGTTTGAAGTTATTGTCTAAAATATTAGATTTTAAAAATAATAATTCTTTTCTAGTAATTATATTTTGATTTATAATTTAGAGTTTTGATATTTATTTGGAATTTAGGATTTAGATTTAAGTTTGGAGTTAGTGTTTAAAAATATTAGATTTTAAAAATAATAATTCTTTTATAAGTTTTTTGGATTTAGGGTTTAGATTTAATTATTTGCATTTGGGAATGAAGACTTAAAATTTAAACAATAATTATA
Source organism: Orychophragmus violaceus (assembly GCA_030180135.1). Taxonomy (NCBI): domain Eukaryota; kingdom Viridiplantae; phylum Streptophyta; class Magnoliopsida; order Brassicales; family Brassicaceae; genus Orychophragmus; species Orychophragmus violaceus. The sequence goes on from CM058238.1 coordinate 37,281,983, forward strand.
GTTAGAATTTTTAATTTAATATTTAATGGTTTATCTTTTTTTCTTGAATGATCTTTTTGTTCTTATAATTTATGATATGATTTAGGTTTGGTTGGATTTGAGGTTTAGGGTTTGGGGTATTTGAATATAGGTTTAGGGTAGAGATTAAGACATTGTAATATATGTTTAGGCTTTAGGGTATTGGAATCTTAGTTTTATATATATAATAGTAATTATATTTTGTTTTGTAATTTAAGGTTTTTATATTTATTTGGAGTTTAGGGTTTAGGGATTGGAGACTTTGTGAGATTTAATAATTTTAAAGTCTTACCCTCAATACCCTAAACCCTAAATCTTAAATTCTTACTCTTCAATACTCTAAATCTTTAACTTGTTTGATAATATATTACAAATGTGAATCTTAAACTCTTATGATTAAAAGTTTAAGTCTTAGTGAATAAGATTTATATTTGTATTTTGTTCACAATTATACCTTTATGTAGGGTTTAGACCCTTAGGGTTTGATTATATGTTTGCAATTTTACTTTTCTTTTCCAATTTTTTCTTAGAATAATTTATTTTAATAAATGCTAAATCTTGTTTTTTAGATATGTTATCGTAGTTTGATTTTTTCTTCTCAAACCCTAAACCCTATTTATATTCTAAATATGCTTTGTTTGTTTAATTTGGTATTTAATACTAGGTATTTTTTTGTAACTGAATTTGTTGTATTTTTTTAATCAAATTTGTAGTAGCCTTAACAATTTGTATGCAATTTATGAATATTATCATAAATACAAATAACTCAAATTTACAAATACTAGTTCATAAAATTCAGAAACAATGAACATGAGTTACAAAAATGCAATCACAGCAACATGAGTTAAATTTTCAACATGCACTACAAGGGCAGTATCTTGATTGGGTGAGTAAATGATCCAAAGGTTTCCAATTGCTCTCTTGTCAATATTTTCTGCAACTCCTATATCCCTTGTGAGGTTTGTCTGCTTATCAACAAGATATCTACACGAAGAAGAAGATCCTAGCATCCTACACAGACACAACTCATGCGTTGTTAATGGATGGAAGAACGATAATTAGATGATGACAAAATTGCATCCCAAACTTTCACATGTTTTCCAAACATCCAAATAGTACGAGAAGGTTTAGTTATTTGACTCACAGATCATCCATAACCAGCATCAAAACTTCCAACCTGCAGAGAGAAAGTTGATAATATGATCAATCAATATTTGTAATAACTCTCTTTCCCATTTTACTATTTCATTGCAGAGGCTAGTGTGAGAACCTTAGTACCCGTCTGACCAAAAATTGTATTATCAGCTGCAATTGTTAGATCGCAGACCATGTGCAAGATATGCCCCCCTCCAACGGCATGACCAGCAACCTGACTCAAAGTCAAAAAAGCAAACAGATTAGCCATGAAAAAATGCTCTCTGTCCATGGGCATATATATACAGTAAAAGAGTTAGTCGAATTAAGATTAGTACAAAGATGCTTACCATGGAGATAACTAGTTTTGAAAGTCTTCGGATATGAACCTGAGTATGAAAAGAAGGAAAGCGCAAACAAATATAAGAATCTGACTAGGAAGATAAAAAACTGAACTTTTATATTTGTCTTGTACATCAAAAGACATACCTGGAGATCAAGGACATTAAGACGACCAACATCATTGGGGTCAGCATAACCATCTGGTGTTCGTAGCGCTTGATCACCACCACTGCAAAATGCTTTCGTTCCCTAAACCAACAATACAACAATTTAGAACAATCCATCCATAAACAGAGGAATACTATTCAACTCTTTGTAATCGCCAAAGTTGGTATAACCTCGACACTTCTAAGACTCAACACAAAGCTCATAGATATATATTGACTTAAGTAACATACCTAAATCTATGCTTTTGTTCCTTGACTCCATCTTCAATGTTTATCCACACAAAAAAACGAAATAAACTTTGTTTTGTTTTGGTAAACGAAATAAACTGTTCGTGGTAGTATGCAATAAACGAAATAAACTGTCCTTGACTCCATCTTCAATGTCTGAATACAACTAGCACAATAAGTAGAGATGTGTCAAGCAATTGAGTTACTGTATAGTGAATCTCACTTGCACATTATCAGACATAGAGACAAGTCAATTCATACTTACCACACTATCGACAGAGACGCCAAGTACACCTCAGATTTAACTTCTCAAGACTTAAGACGGTCACTGAAGGCAGTAATCTCTAAAGAGCTAAGAGAAAAAAGAGATAAGTAAGAAACTAGTCAAGATAAGAAAACGAAGGTGCTTCAGACAAGATACCTTGATGAACTCCTTCAAAATCAGGCGCCTTGTTTCCAACCAGCAGGAGATCATCCTACAAATACAAAAGTAAACTCGTTAAATCAACAATCGAAGAATCTGGGTACTGCCAAAAACTACATAGTGCTATCTATATATCACTCATCAGAGTGCAATTAAAATGTGACTCAGGTTCACTGAACCAAAAACTTCAAAATAATTTCTCCTGTTTTAGTAGTCATCACCACTAATAATAGTACTAACAACCGTAGTCCAAAATTTCAATCAAATTTCTTTTTAGTCAAATTCACAGAAACATGGTCATTAACCTATTAAACCCCTAATTGTTCCCCCAATAAACATAAACCCTTCGAGCTTGTGATAACTTACAGCATGGGCCTTGACAGCAAACCTCCTGCGAGAACTGGAGCTGAGAGAAGAGCTGAGAGAAGAGCGTCGAGCTAATCCGGACCGGAGAGAAGCAGATGCAGAAGGATAGGATAGGGTGCGAAGGAAAGAGACGGAGGGAGATGAAAGAGAGGATTTAGCTGAAAAACCCTAGTGGAAGAGATGAGAGTAGTTGAAGAAGCTACAGGCGCCGGAGAAGAAGCAGATTTTCTGAGACCGGATCCGTTTTGACCCGAGGTAAAACCATCCCAAAATCAGATTAATTAAATTCAGAGTCATTGGGGTTGGACAGAGAGAGACGAAAGAATGAGGCCGAGATTGATAGAGAAAGACAAAATCCCAAAAACATTAGTAAACCCTAAATTTTCAGATGGTCTTTTTGGTGAATAACGAAAAGAAATGGAGAAAAAAAATTGATTTTTTTTTGGGTCTGTTTCATTCACAAATTCTAAACATGTTTAGAGGAAAAATGACTTAGCCAAAAAAATATATTTCCGCCAAAACCAATTTTTTTGGAGCTATGGTGTTACAGATGCAAAATATTGGAGGTAAAGTAAGATTTCTGTCAATTTTTGCCTTCCCGCTTGATGAAATATTTCGTAACGTTGATTTATTGCTATAATAGACTTGGCGTTCTAACTTACCACTTTTAATAGCAGTTTGTGAATTCGTGCTATCGTGAACTGCTATCAATACCCATATTTCTTGTAGTGTAGCCAATATCAGACCACGCACATCTACCGCATCATTATAATGCTTATTCCAAGCATCATATACTGCATGAGAGGCATTGGACCCGATCCTCACGGGGAGAGCTTTCTCAAGGACATCGTCCTTTCTCTCCTGCCTGAGGACTAGCCTCAGGTTCCGCGACCAAGTCAAGAAATTTGATCCGTTCAGTTTGTCCATCTCAAGGACAGACCGGATCGAGAAAGTGTTTTGATTGTTTGTGCTCGTCATAGCTTAAATTTAGAGATAAATAGAGTTTTAGTTATTTAGTTCATAAAAGAGTAATCTTAATAACTTATAAGAAAACTCGCATTGCATTCAAAATTTCTTTGTTTAACCTCATAAGAATGCAATGATTCCGAGACCCATGTTCAGCTAAATCTAAAGTGGGCCACTGGCCGTCACCCGGAATTAGCTTTACTTGGTAAGCATACACACAGCTAGTTATATCTCATATAACTCTCGGTTGTGAATTGGACCCGAGGCCCAAATTCACCAGATGTCTCAAGGCCCAGGACTCCCGATGGCCCAGTCAAGGAAACCAATCTCTTACAGCCAAATAATCACTAAAATCTGGGACTCCCAATGAAATTAGTGACTATATACTACTTTACTTACGCGAAAACAGATACCTCACACTGTAAGCCATATCTGTAATCAAATAAGCGTTAAGTAGCTGACAAGATTGGAAAGACATCCAAGCTTGATATTGTTTTTGAGGATTTTTAAGTTTTATTTCCAAAAATAGAAGATTACTATTTTGGGAAACTTTCTTATTTTAGAAACTTTCTAAATTTAGTAACTTACTAAAAATAGAAATTTCTAATTTAATATTTTATAAATATTTTGGGTTGGGTCACAAATTATAGGCCCAATTCTTGGCCCAAGACCATAGAATTCCAGTTGGCCCAATAATTTGACATAACCGATTCGGTTTATTAATTCTGGTCCAAGACCAAATTAATTATCAAAACCATCGGTTATTTACTAAACCAGACCAGCTCTAAATTATTTGGTCCAACCAAATCAAACTTAGACCAGCCTTCGGTTTAGGTTAAAATTCAATTTTGAATTTCAATCCGGTTTAACCAGAAATTAAATAATACCATGTATTAAATAATTTCCAGCAAACCGCGATTCGGGTTAACCGCTTGAACCACCAATTAAATTGGATCGGTTCAGTTAAATCCAAAACCGGGAAGAAACACCTAGTGTTTTAGCCAATTTGATTTAACTTGCGGTTTAAGGCTTTAAACACACAATTAACCGCCAATTAAATGGACCGGTTAAATTGGTGTGGGTTTAGGCAACAAACCGCGAAGCTCGGTTTAACCGATTGACTATTCGCGGGACGTCAAAATTTAATGGGCCAAACAATCGGATCCAAGATCCAACTCGGCCCATTAACCAATCGCCGGCCCATGATCGATCACACGGACTGTTGCGGTACACGCGATGATCGGCCGCAGTGCACGATCGTTGCTTACACCGCGAACAATCCTCTCGATCACGTGGCCCACACGATCAACTGATTGGTCTCGGCAGCACACGGCACACGCGATCCAAGCCAGCCTCACGATTGCGAGATCGATCTCGGCCAACTTCTCCACGCGACCCATCTCTCGGCATCACACGATCGCATCACTCGGTAATATCACAAACGTGATCCGAGACATGATGCAAACGTGATACGGCCGTTATAGCCATCGATCACACGCCTATGACCCATCATCCGATTGGTTGATCAAAAGCATGATCTTTCATACGATCACATGCTTTAATCATCGGCCAATCTTTAAAAAATATCGATCGGTTAAAAAACGATCGACGGCACATGCTTTAAGATCAAAACCGAGACCATTAAGCAACAAGCGATTCAATCTTGACTTTTTCATGCGATTAATTATCAAACATAAAAGTCAACAAGCGATTCACGATTCTGTATATTAATTATCAAACAAATCAACACGATCATCAACAACTCAAATCGATTTTGACTTCCACATAAAGACAAAAAAACGTGATCCTTGTACATTAACGAATCAAATAATCGAATGAATGATATTTAATTACAAAATCGATCATTCAAAGCAATCGATAATCGACTCATACCAAGCAAAGTTACAAAGCGATTCATACAAAGATCCAAATTACAAGAATCTAATAACCTGGCTCTGATACCACTGAAGGATTATGCGTTTTTCCATGGTTCAATTCTCAGATTGCAACCTAGCACATAATCTTAAACAGATCTAGGTTCTTGTAACTGAATCATAAACACAAACCTGGACATTACCTTTTGCAGCGGAATGATTGTAATGTCGAGATCAACGAACAGATGAATACCTGTTCCTCCTCGGTATCCACACTCTTACAAGCCGGGATGGCTGCTAGACCAAAGAGATGGATCAGATCAGAAAGAGAGAGTTGGAGAGAGAGGCAAACTCGCGGCCACAAGGAGAAAAATTGCAAGCCTCACTTCTTCCTTAGGGTTTCCAATCCTTTTATCTCTCATTAATGGGCCCAAGTCATTAGACTAATGGCTCATTAACCTTTTGGGCCCAAGACACAAATCAGACAAAAGCCTGTATTTTGTCTGGCCCATTTCTCTGATCTAATACAGTAAATGCCATTGCATCTTACCGTATTAATTCCATTTAACTTTCCTGTTAGCTATGGTGTGTGACCCTTCGGGATCATACAATACTGGTAATAAGTCCTAAACTTATAGATCAAGAGCGGACTCTAGCAAGCCATCATGATCACCCAGTATTTATGACTTATGTCTGATCTCGACACTTATCATACTTTCTAGAGATAGTACGGTAGATTTCAGGACATTCCCAACACTTGCATGTCCCGTTCGCAAACCCGAGCGAGAATCTTCGTTATCACATCATCAGGAAACGCTAGAAGGTCGAATGGGATGATTGCTCTATGTTTTCTTGTTACTGATCGGGTTTCATAGTAATGTTGATCGTATCGACGCCATGGCCGGTTCACATAAGCCATAGGCATGTTGTTGTAGTGTGGGTTAACGAAGAGGTTGACTTTTACTGGTTTTGAATCGGTGGTTTCAAGATTTTAAGAATGGGTATTTATTAATCCCTAATTTGATTGACTATGTTTCTTCTACATTATAACCGTATATATAGACACGACTATTCACTTTCCCTCACAAGAATAATTAATAAAATAACTAAACGAAAAATCTACTTAACATTAATATCCTAGATCATCGTGTATTTGGCGCGCAGTTCCCAACTAGTTATACCACTAACCTAGATCATTGTGTAATGTCGGTTGTGTGTGTGCATGAAGCCGACCGTAGACCCCTATATGTTAAGTAGTCGTAATTATTAGACTATTTTATGTCAAATCTTGCTAACATAGTCATTATGTCATGCAAGATTTTGTTAAGTATCAACATTGGTAATGCAATTTTTGTGTAACAGTATTCACAGTAGAACTTTATACATTAATACAACACTAAACATTAAAATATTGTGGTTCAAATATACTAATTCTGATAATTAGTACGATGTATTTTTCACAATTTGTAACTTACCATTCCTTGAAAAAGTGAATCTTACAATATGCTACTAAAACATAAATAAAATATCAAATGGATGATTGATTAGGAACTCAATATATTTAGCAAATCTACCCAAAGATCTTTAAACATCTACTGCAATAATTACAAGTGTGAGGGAATGTGTCAAACAGTAGTTCTTTAATATGCCATGTGTAACACATTAGTTCATGACTAGCCATTAAATGACACAAATTAAGGCCCGCCAAACCCAATATATTTATGGCGCCTGAATTACCATAAACTGTCAATACCCTAACCATTATAACCTCTCTTAAATCACTTCATCTCTCTAATTCCTTTCGTTATACATTTATTTTCTCAACGGAAAATCTATTGCAAAAACACCAATGGCACAAAGGCAATACCAATTCCTCTCGGAGATCAACAAGTCGATGACGAAATGGAGTTTGAGATTGAAGGTCCTTCGGTGTTGGATGTATCAACGGGGTCTTCTCTGGCAAAACCATCAAACTACTTTTGGTGGATGAACATGTTATCTCTCTATCACAATCCATGCGATGTATAAAGTTTTGATCTTACGCTGTATAAACTTTTATTCTTACGCTGTTTGACGTTTTAAGTCTTGCACTTTCTAACGATAAGGCCAAAGGATAGAAGGATAAATTTTGGGTGATTTCGTTGAAATCTTCGAGTGGCTGGTGGAATATTAGGGCCAGTAGGTACAATGGGATAACATTCATATCCTTGATAGGCCAATGTTTGACCGCCTAACAGATAGTTTAGTCTCTCTGTGTCGAGTCCGTTCGAGTGTAATCTGGAAGCCTATACATGGCCTTTCAAATGGCACTATAACTAGCACATATCCAATCAGTATAGTTTTTTGGATTTAAGGTTACAAGTTTTATGGGACTTTATTGTTTTAATATGATTTTGTTATGGATTTATTTGTTATGTTTATTGGTTTGAGATATAGATTTGATTGGTGTCGTGCTTGGAATTGATGGCTTCGTAAGAGATCCAGTGGTTACTGCAAATGATCCGGAAACTTATTTCTAGAGGCGACTTCAAGTAAAATTCAGAATCAGAGATTTGGAGTAAGTATAACATCAATTTATTTGATGTACAATATTCTTAGAATGTCTGAAAGCTCATCTGTTGTAAATATTGGCAGAAACGAGTCATTGGATTGTGTGGCCAATGGCGATCTTGCTGTTAGAATAGTTAGGCCATGGGCCAAAAGTACGAATGAGATATTGTTCTACTTATTCCAGTGCTTTAATATCGCCAATAATAGTGGTGGTATGATGAAACATCAAAGTTTTTTTGTAAATTCGTTCCAGTTAATGTAAAATGACAAATAATTAAAATTTCTTTGTTGATTAGGTTTGGTGAGGTTGGAGGCAATTCAACGAGTTTCTAAGATACGCTTTGATGCGTATGAAGTTGAAGAGTTCCGTGATTTTGTCCAGGGGTATTTATCTCCCAACTCTTAATCATATAGTATAGATGTTTATGTTTTTTGCGATCTTATGTGTTGTTGTTTTAATATGAGTTTTTTTTTGTTCAGGTACCCTAAGCCTCCTCTATGTTAAGAATGTTGGGTGTGGTTTTTTGGCTATGCGAAGTGAAGTACATACTTATGGTTTATGAATTTTAATTAAATTTATATTTATAACCCGCACTTTTTTATGGTTTTCTCTAGTATTTCCTTTTTGCCAACTTGGTTTTCTTTAGTAACTTAGTATATTACTCGTATTCCATGATATACAAAAATTGAAAAATTAATCAATGAGTATTAAACATTGATTAAAATTTAGTACCTAAACTTATTAACCGATCGAGATACCATACCCTACATCCCTCTATGCTTTTTGCTTCTGTTTTTCCGTTTCTCATCAGAACATGTTCCCTTTTGAAGAACAAATCATTGTATTTCGTTACGCTGAGAGGATTATCAACGATCAATTTCTTATTGTAAATTTAACGCATACCAATTAGAGATTATGAAAAAAGCATACATGGGTCATTATCATGTAATCATTCGAGAAAAGCCCAAAAACGAGTTAGTGGATTTTAATGGAAAGTTGCAACGGTTGGGTTTCGAGGTAAAATACCAATTTACCGGGTATTCATTTCAATAAACCTAAAAAAAATTCACTTTTGCTTCTACCTCCTCGCTATCATTCTCTGATATTCAAAGAGATAGACACAAAATGAATCTGCTTATAACATGCGCTTCTGAAAACTCACAATTTCACAAAAATTGTTGATATTACTTTGAGGGATAATCACTGGAATGTTAGAGCGAAGGTTTTGAGAGCGTGGTGTTTTACTCACTATGATGCTCTCTTGGAATTAATTTTATCCAATGAAACGATATTCTTCTTCTACTTTTTTCCCTTGGAATTAATTTTACCCTTTTCATTTTATTGGGTATACATGGCACCCATAAATCCATACGTTTTTATTTGTGTACTTCCTTTTGTAACCTTTGGTTATAATCAACAGGGAAGTCGGATTCAAGCCTTAGCTTTTGGAAAAAAATTCCTGGAAGTTCCTTTTTCTTTTACAAAAAGAAGGTTGCTGGTTTAATTTTTCTGATTTTAGGGTTTCGTTAGGGGCAAAGTATGACAGTGTATGTCCAACGTATAAGGCTATTTATATAACTGACGAGACAAATATCATTGAGAAATTCAAACCTCCAACTTTGGATGACCTCTTGAGCATCAAACCAATCCAAAGAATTAATGATGGGACAGTTTCAGATAAATATGCAATTGGTAAGTGTTGTTTACAATGCATTATTGTTATATTAAGTGAAAAATCTATCATGAGATATTGTAGAATTGTGGTTGTTGTTTTTAGGGGATTAACTTATATTTAAAAGAATTTTTCTATAGATGTTGTTGGTGCTATAACATGGGTTGGAGAGCTTGAGTGGGTAGATCACTCTTCAAAGGTCAATTCGTATTCACGTACACGCGCTAATGTCCAATTCACGCTAAGAGATGCCGAGTAAGTTTAAGTTTCGGAGAATTATAATCACCTTATAATTAAAACTTACTAAATAATGATGTTGGAATTGAAAAAAGAGGGATAGAATGTGTTGCATATGGACCACCCGCTGAGAAATTGTTGAGGCATTTTGAACAAGTTCCAGACAAGCATTTTTTTTTTTGCTTTGATTTTTCTGGATCGAAAGATTTTGCGGTATGTTGACATGTTTCCTAGAAAATATGAGTAAGACATTAATATAGAACAAAATGATGAGAATATAATTTTTTTTTACCTAGGGGTTACTTGGCTTAGAGGAATAGAAGGGCCTTCTTCAATTGACTATCATCGTGTAACTTTGGATGAGTTGATTAGTTTGATGGAACGGTATGAATTTTTTGAAATTGTAATATTGAACATCTTATGATCATATAAATTATTAACAACATTTAACATATTTCCCTCTTTGATTTGGTATAGTTACCCTAATCCTCTTCCGACATGGTACTCAAACGAGCACCAGACTCTCGATCGCTTCTAACTCTCCTTCACTCTTATTCTATCACTATTAAGAACTTATGAATTTTTAATTGTTGATTCATTAAAACCAGTGTAAAGATTGCTAAGCGTTTGGTTTTTATTTTAAGGATTAATTAACTTCGATTTAAATTTAATCAATATATAATATTGCAACTTATACATGTTTATTAGAAGTTGGAAAAAGCGATTATACACTAAATAAAAAAATATTATATGATACGACCCATATCCGACTACTTTGCGACACGAATAATGAGTTGAATATTAGTCGTATCAATAGCGACAAATAAACGACTTGGTTACTACTATAGCTGCCCATGTACTGATCAATTCACGATTGTTCTACGACTCTTAACATCAAACGCAAAAATAGTTATCATATCACCGACTAGCCTGCGACTATTGTTTCCGGTCTCGACAATAGTCGTTATTCAGTCGTAAATCGACGACTAAATTGGCGACAATCATTTTTGGTCGTATATAAGCGACTAATACACGCCATATATCCGTTGTTGCAAAATAGTAGATATATTGTCCTCTAATATTGGTCAAATGTTACGACTACAAGTATAGTCGCAAGTTCCAGTCGCAAAAATGTTGTTTTCTTGTAGTGTCTGAGAAAAAAACCTACCACCGGAGTAGCATCGTTTCCACACTTCGTATGACCGATGAGGACGCTGCAAAGGAAGTAGAGAACGAGCATCTACAGTCTATCTCGGGAAGCTCCCATCCCCTCGAGCTTCTCTTTCACATCTTGAACTCTAACTATCGAGTTTCCAAAATGTTTTCTCACAAAATTAAGGCCACCCAACTGCTTGTAGTTAACCGGATAGTTGCGGCAGTCTAATCCAGACATAAGTGCAAGCTCCCTCAGTCCATATCGTATCGGAACGCCGTAGACCACAAACCAGACTTCCATCCTCTTCTCGATGCAGGCCGTTCATAGGAGTCGCATCCACATGCCCATCAGCTTTTGGTTTCCTTGTTTTGGCAGGTGAAAGATATGTTGGAACTGCGGATGCTCTACAAACCACTTCATCTCAGTAGTCGTTAGCTTAGGATGCAAAGAATCAAGAGTGGCCAGAAAATCAACAACGAAGCACCGCGTCGATATCTTTATTTTTTTCTTGTACTCCGTTGCGGGGAAGTACATTCTCAGAGGTTGCATGGCTGTCATTTCATCACCGGATTCTTGCAAAAAAAAAGAGTTTTACCAAGTTATTCCAGTAATACAATGTTTAGTTTTACCAAGTTATACATAGTTTTACTTAACTAGTTTTACCCAGTTTTACTTAACTAGTTTTACTCAGTTTTACCAGTTTTACTTTATTAGTTATACTCAGTTTTACCAATTTTACTTAACTAGTTGTACCCTGTTTTGCCAGTTTTACTTAACTAGTTTTACTCAGTTTTACTAGTTTTACTTAATTAGTTATACTTAGTTTTACCAGTTTTACCTAATTAGTTATACCCAGTTTTACACATCTAAATGGGTATAATACTTACCGATTGGGAATCAGAGCTGTCGTGGGATTCCTCTTCATCGTATTCTTCGGATACATCCTTGTTTGTCTCCGAGACTCTCAAGTTCGGTCTCGGTTGCTCGGAATCGACCTCGTCTCCGTCTTCTGTACTCTCTGTCGCGTCGTCATCATCTTCATCATCTTCTACTTCACTCCCACTCTCATCTCATTCGCTCTGTTTCTCGAGATCAACTTCTCCTTCCTCGTCAACAGCCGTCCAAGGAGCATTATCGACTAGAGGAGCATTATCGACCTGAGGAGCATTATCGACCGGATTTGTGGTCGTTGTAGGACCAACAACAACGCTCGCCAGAGGAGGAGGATTTGTGGTCGTGGTAGGACCAACTACATCACTCGCCGGAGGAGGAGGAGCATTCACCGTTGTTGGCGCTTGCTTCGCATCGGCATCAGCTTTCTTGGCTCGACGAGTCTTCGGCGCCATCTCTTTTACTCGTGTGATTCCTTCGTCGTTCGAGATATGAGAGAAAGGAGAGGAACTCGAATGGAGAAGAAGAAAAGTAACTGTAAAAAAGAAGTTAAGATTATTTGTCTCGTCGAACTCTTGGAAGGAGAAGAGAGAGTAACGGCTCCGAAAAAAAGGGAAGAAGTTAGAAAGAAATGGAATTAGGGATTTCGATTTTCCAATTTGGAGTTTTTTTGAATTTTTCGGATCTGACCCGATTGATTTGGGCGGGTTAATGGGTAGGCGGATAGGACCGAATATCAACTAGTAGGATAGGCAAACATGAAGCTTTGTTCTAGTTTGAAGTAATTTTACCATTTTTCGTATTTAAAAAAATGCCTTTTATTATGGAGGCATACAAGATTTTGGTTGAAGAAATAAAGGCATAGGAGCCAATTTCTCAAAAACCTGTCGGACCAAAAAAATTGAAATATCCGATCAAACTTGATTAATAAAAGTAATGTAATTGACAAAAACAAATTAAATAGACGACAAAAAGACTGGGCTTAACGAAATGAGTAAACGACAAGAAAAAATGGACAAACTATACCAACTTCTAAGTAGAAATTGGTCGAAGCAACAATGAACGAGTGGGCACATATGCAGGAGGTGCAAGCAGGTTGTGGGGTATGCAAACCGACCCCATATGTTGCCATTTAAGTGTTATAAGACCAGCTTTGAGTTATTATTTGTGTTTGGATCCAAACTCAGTTGTAAGTCTCATATTTCCATTTTCTTTGAGATCCAATAGAAAATAGACAGACAATTTGAGAAATTTAAATTGAAAAAGTTTAAACTATGTAAGACGAGAAAATAAATAAGTGTGTGGAACTAAACTACTCCTAATAAAGCCAAACACAACCTCGGGAACCTCTTCCTCCTGCCAACTATATAAACAGACACCAGTAATCCATTGGTTTAAATGTTTTTTTTTTTGCTTAAAACATTACTGTTTTTTTGTATCCCAATTAAAATACCCAATTAGTTCCTATTCGCATGCAATTTGGTTGTTGGACCGAGCCAAAATTGATTCCAGAGGATGTATCTATTTTTTGTTAAAGTTCCAGAGGATGTATCTATTTTTTGTGAAATTTGTAGTGATCATATATTAATTTTTCTGGAGTATCCATTTGAAAATAATGAGATAGTATGCCTATATCATGAAGTACAATTGTACTGAACGTAAATCAATTTTAAGATGATGTATAAATAAATAAAATCTGATTACGTAGTAGATAACGGGTGAATCGAATAAAGTGAGTTCGGAAACCTTTTCTAACAGTAATGATTCCAGCCGCGGAAGGAGATATGAGTTATGTTTTAACATAGTTTCATTTATTTTTTCTTTTTTAAAAGTTTGTAAATAAACATTTTTCCTCATTTAAGTTTTACATTTGATATAAAAATGAAACTACATTGGTGCAGTAAAACTGGTCGAAGCTAACACGACTTTGACTGTGAGTGCATCGCCAAAAAGTTCGGACGAAATGGAGGATTCTAAGGATGTTGAGGTGTTGACGAAGAAGGAAATTGAATTTCTTTGAGGAGGCTATCAACAATTGTTAAAGGAAGCAGCTGAAAAATAAGCATATATTCGCGACAATAGAGAAGTATTTCGGATCGTTAATGACGATGGTTAGTCTTGGACACATAGCGAATATCCAAAAAAACTAATATTTGTGATTCGTTTTGCTCTGACTGACTGATTTTATGATCCGTTTTGATCCAGAAATTTTAAAATATCCAAAATATGGATAACCTGATTTTTACGTATATTATCCGCTTTGATCCGTTAAAAATATAAAAAATAAATTTTTATAATAATATAAATATTAGAAATTAAATAAATATGTCATCAAAATTAATTGTTGTTTAACAACATGCCGTCAAAATAAGTTTAAAAAAAACTAAATCCAATTGATATACTATCAAAATAAATGGTTGTTCAACAAAAATCTCATAATCCAAAAAATCTCAGAACTTATGCCGAAGAAGATGAATCGGGCGAAGTCTACAACGTTTTTCTTTTTACATATTTTTTATTTTAGTTTTACTTATTAATATGTGTGTATGAATTTGTTGGATCATATTTGGATCTTATCTCAAGAGATCATTTTTCGTATAAAACATAAACACATATCATATATATATATATATATATATATATATATATCGAAGCAGATATTCGATCTTTCTAAAATTAATATTTATTATTTACTTTATTTTTTTGGATATTCAATTTTTTCAACCGAATCAAATCGAATATTGAATCGAATCAGATTTAACGGATATTTTGCCCAGACCTAACGATGGTTAGGAAAAACCCGATGAAACAAGTTCACGACGAAGTATCACCGTCAAGACAGCCAAATTCATCTCATTCCCACTTTCATGTACCAAATGTTAAACCTATTTTTGGTTTGATAAACTTTGGGCTTGATTGGTAAGTGTTGTAGAATGTTTTCACATCCATAATTTTTTTTACAATCTTAAATTTCTTTCAATCATGTTTTACAGAAATATTTTAAAGTTATATATTTTCTTTCTTTTTTCTTGTTTTTAGTGTTAGAGAGAGCAAAAAAACCTAAGGCACTTATTTATATAATGGCTTTGGAAAAGTTAGAAGATAAATAATGAAATCTTTTCAAATCTACAACCTAAATTCCAAAAAAAAACTAAAGTTAAAACCTCAACCAATCAACTCCTTTAAATAATTTCTTAAAGTCTATACACACATTTGACAATTTTCATTACAATATTTATATGAAATGATTGCAAAAAAAATATTAATATGAAATGATTGCAAGATTCCGATAACAATGTATTATATAAGATCAAGATTGAATCTAACATGCATGAATACCAAGCACATGAACAAATACGCATTTAATTTAGGGATTAATTGTCGTCTAGTTTTCTTTGTCTTTTTGATTGAGACCAAAACTTGAGTTCAACATATCCAAATTTGATACTATTCTTATATTTTACATTTTGACAATAAAAAAAAACAAACTTGGTAAAACGGCTCAGCTAGCTAAACTGCATGTTAACTTGTCTGTATTTTTTTTTGTATAATAAACTTGATATTATATTCTACCTTATAAAAGATTAGTATAAAATCCCATGTGGCAAACCCCTTTCTGAAAAAAATGGAACAAAATTATTATAAAGAAAAACAAATGTAAACTAACAAGAATTGAAAGCTTGCTTATATAAAGACTTATGACCCTTTGTTCGCCCATCTTCTCAACAACACTCACTCCCACTTCTCCTTTTCATTCATTTAAACTCAGAACAAGACAAAAAAAAAACCCCAAAGTCTCTCCCCAAAAAAAATGGCGATAATTTGCACAACACCAACGACACCTACTGTAGAGAAAGAACAAGAACCAAAACAAGATCCTGAAAACGAACAGACTCCTCCATTAATCTTCAACCCTTCTCTTCTTAACCTTGAATCTACAATCCCAAACCAATTCATTTGGCCAGACGAAGAGAAACCTTCCATTGACATTCCCGAGCTCAACGTCCCTTTCATCGATCTCTCGAGCCAAGACACAAGTCTAGAGGCTGCAAGACTTATCGCAGAAGCTTGCACCAAACACGGTTTCTTTCTCGTCGTCAATCATGGAGTCAGCGAGTCGCTCATATCCAACGCTCACCGTTTCATGGAAATATTCTTCGACATGCCTCTTGCCGGAAAACAGGGAGCTCAAAGAAAACCCGGTGAGAGCTGTGGCTACGCCAGTAGCTTCACCGGCAGATTCTCCACCAAGCTCCCATGGAAGGAGACTCTCTCTTTCCCGTTTTCCAACGAAATAAGTGGATCAAGAACCGTTCAAGATTACTTCTCCGATACATTAGGACAAGAGTTTGAAAAATTTGGGTACGTGTCTTAAACCAGAACAAAGAAACACAAAACAGAGCAAAAAACCAAATATGTCATATATGTCCTCTGTTTTCTAGCCTTACTTGAGCAAACCGGTTTCTTTTAACGACCGGAAATAAATTTGATCGGTTTTATTTACAGGAAGGTGTATCAAGACTATTGTGAAGCAATGAGCTCCCTATCACTCAAGATAATGGAGCTTCTGGGGCTTAGTTTAGGCTTAAAGCAAGACTATTTCAGAGAATTTTTCGAAGAGAACGATTCGATAATGAGGCTAAATCATTACCCTCCATGCCAAACACCAGATCTCACATTAGGTACAGGACCACATTGTGATCCAAGCTCTTTGACTATTCTTCACCAAGACCATGTCAATGGCCTTCAAGTGTTCGTTGACAATCAATGGCGATCCATTCTCCCCGATCCCAAGGCATTCGTCGTCAATATCGGTGACACTTTCATGGTATAGTTAGTTAACCATCTAAAATGTAAATACATTTCGGTTAATCCTAGAAAAATATTTGATAAATTTTTATGTAGGCTCTATCGAACGGGATGTTCAAGAGTTGTTTGCATAGAGCGGTTGTGAATAGAGAGAGCGCTAGGAACTCAATGGCTTTTTTCTTGTGTCCCAAGAGAGACAAGGTCGTGAAGCCACCAAATGAGATTTTGGAGAAGACGACACCAAGAAGATACCCTGATTTTACATGGCTTATGTTCCTTGAGTTTACTCAAAAGCACTACAGAGCAGATGTCAATACCCTCGATTCCTTTTCAAATTGGATCATTACCAACAAAATTCCCTTATAAAAAACCAGATTACTATCGAAATCATTTGTCTTTCTTAGTTACTATGTTTCTTTTGTTCTCATGGTGAAATGCATTCACATGGATTTCAAACTTTTTGGTTTATTTTTGTCACAAGGATTTCAAAGTTCAAAACGTTTGTATATTGTTCCAAGAATTACCGAGTGGAATATGAACGCTCGTTAAATTAAATACCTAAACAAACTAGGTCAAAGGATGAGTAAACGGGATGAAAATATCTCAACGAAAAAGTTTGATATTTTTTCTAATACTAATTTATTATTCTATTACGAATTATAAAAATTATTACATCCACGATTTTACATACGGATAATTTTACGAGGATATATACATGAGGGTTCTGTTTGATATGTTTAGACTGTTGATGTGATTATGGGTAGCTTGGAACCTGAAGACATTGAGCAGCTTGAACCAAAAGAGATCTGGAGTTGAGAAGCAACTTGTAGCTGAGGAGAATAGAGCTAAGGAGCAGCTTGAACAAGAGGAGAAAGAAGAGTAAGGATCAGAAGCTTTGCACATACCAATTGGACCATTGACCAGAGCTAAGGCAAAGCAATTCAAGCAAGCCTTCTACACCCTTCTACACCACGTCCAGGGCCAACTTGAGTGTGCTAATCCAGCCATTTTGGTTGTGATTCAAGCCACTTAAGTCATCAGTAATGGAGGTGTGTGGACTTGTACTCTTTTTTCCTCCTCTTGGTTTTGTCCCAATGGATTTTCCAAGAGATGTTTTTAATGAGGCAAGCCCACATGCTATTACCTTTGTCCATTACTGATCAATAAGGCCCATAACTCATTCTGAAGTTAGATTTCGAAATTGGAGTATTTAATTTGGTCTTTGTGTTATTTCTTAGGTGTATTAATTGTTGTTCATGCAGTCTTGTTGCATTTTTCTATTTAAAAACTCTTTGTAGCCATTTCTGAACTTTTTTATCAAAATTCTTTTATTCTAAAACTTCTGAAAGTGTTTGATCTGAATGGTGTGTAGTATCCATTCGTCTTGGATTCTTCTTTTGGTTTTTCATCTCCTAGAAAATTTGAGTTCGAAAGTCTTGAAGTGATTCCGCAGCTTCACGATGTTTCTTTCAATCCACGGTTTCTAACCTCTTCAATCAGTTCATCCATTCTGTTCTTCATCTATCAAACAACCAGACTCACAAAGTGCATCAAAGGGAAATGATCTTCTCCATTAAAATCGCATCAACTGTAGTTGAAACTTGACCCATAACGAGATTTTTTGCAATTAAAAACTATGTTTCAAATTTTATTTGAATATGAAATCAAGATAGGAAAGATATGGCAATATATAAAAAGTAATGAATATATTAGTATTTTTCAAAATTTTAGGCTATTTTATACTTTTAAACCTACATTCGTAACGTCCCGACCGCTATTGTCTATGGGTCCACATCTATTTTTTTGACATGTGGGTCTATCTTTGTCTGATGGTCGGATTGTTAGTCCGAGAAACTCAAAAGATTTATTTAATGACACTACAATCACCACGTCATATTTCTGCGTGCTTTGTCTTCACTCACATGATACCGCAAATCATGTTTCGATATGTCACATATTTTTTAACTATTCTATCTCAAGCACACTTAATTCTAGAATTCTTTTTCGACAAGTCACAAAAAAATAAATACATTTTGATGATATATGTAACCAAATTAATTCTTTTAAACCTCTCTGTATATATCACAAACCAAAATGTTACAATATTACTATGGATAAATAAAATTTAAAATTTATTTTAAGTGAGTTACCATGAAATCCTTCCCGTTTCCAAAGGAGATTACGTCTAGGCCTAGTCTGGATTGGAATGCATTGTCATATGAGACCGGAATTCATAAACAAGATCTGACGGAAACGGGACGGGACTTTTGTCTACTCCTACTTACGTGTCATGTTTGGGAATGGATTCGATTGGAGCAAATATATAGAGCAAGAAAAATCCAAGAACAAAGTACACGTCAAGTGTGATTAAGCAGTGAGTCCAACTTAAGATTGAAGACAGAAATTTGTGCATCATATACTTTCAACATGTAATGTAGCGAGTCATCAGAAAACAACAACACACATGGGCCACCATAGCCTACCCAAGTGTTCTCTTTCTTAAAAACATGAGACCCAAAACCCTTATAATGCTCTGAATCTTACCTGTTTGTTGCCCTTTATATACAATATGCAGACACCTTTGTATAGTGCGTGCATAATACACAACTCATTATTGAATTTCAGTTTACGATTTCAATTCTTTTTTTTTCAATTTAATTATTTACTATTGTTGAAAAAAGTCATATGGAGAAAATTTTCATTAACATAAAAAGTCATATGGAGAAATTTTTTATTAACATATATAGTACTGTGTAATGACAACATAAACTTAGGATGATGAGGAGCTAATTAATAATTCCATAATGCAATTAAATCTAACGTCCATTAGCTTATGGTGCCGACAAAACTTATATAGGTTATTATGAGCACCAAATTTAACAATGGGCAGAACTGATATTAGAAGCAACAATATTACAGATTATAATGATTAAAACATGATGGAAATAATCAAAATATGAACCCAACTACCGTAAGCTGATTGAAGAAGAACCGGAAGGTGAGTAGAGTCGAGACAAAGATCTCTCTCCTTAATTCTTTAAACGCCCGTAGTCAGGGGCGGACCCACGTGAGAGGTTACGGGGTCACGTGCCCCCGGTTAAACATATATAATTTTCGCGTAATCTCTAACAATACTAGTGATATGGCGTAATGGTTTCTGAATTTTGGTATGTGCCCCCAGTTGAATCTGAGAATATGTGTTCGATGCCCCCTCCCCTCTTTATTTTTCCTCTTTAATGTGGTCCCCTACGAATAAGCTTTTCTTTTTTTTCTCGTGTGGGTTTTGTGTGGGTCCCAAAATACCAAAACATTAGTGAGAAGTATATTTTCAGCAATTATAAATGTTTTCCTTTTTTGTTTTGACAACTAATTTTTTTTCTTTCTATCTAATCCAAACCACAAAACTATTTTCTTATTATAATAATTAAATGGTAGAAAATAAAATAAAAATAACATTTGATAAATCTAAAAGTTTAGATTTTATTTATAATGTATATATATTTATAATACTAAATTTAAAACTAGTCTAAGATTTGAATTAAAAATTTGGTTGTTATATATATATATATATTTATTTATTTATTTTTATATAAAATATTTTAATTAAAAGTATATAATATATTTAATATATGTGCCCCCGATTAAAAAAATTTCTGGATCCGCCACTGCCCGTAGTGCTCCGGTTTGATACGCTCAAGAATCCCAGGATAAAACTACTCTATTATCTGCTTCGATGCACTCGAGAACAAAGCTAACGAACCAAAAATTTGTGTTGTACTCTCAGACACTAAGAAACATGGAGAAGAAGAAGAGAGGAGATTGTATGGTAATGAGATAGTCTCAAGGCTTGTTTTAAATAGCCACATTTCAAAAAGTAACATACTCCACATTAATGAGAATTATTCTCATAACTGAATTTTTGAATTGATTCACACCATTATGTGTGTTGATTGTATGTTAGAAACTTTTAATTATAGGAGATATTTTAGTTGACCAAATCAACAAAATTTTCAGAATAGATTTAGGCCAAAATTAAATTAATCTTTGAACCTACAATCTTATTCAAGGCCATAAAGCTTAAAGCCCGAGCCCATATCTCCTTTACACTCCAAGTTGTCCATTCAGACTTCAATTTCTCATTCAACCGAACTTCGTTTTTATCGTTCTTATATACCACCTTATAGTGGACGCAGCGACGATTCTATCGTGCCCAGGAACTAATCATTCCGATGAACGTCTTCACCGGAAATCTTACCGGAATATGATCGTAAGCCATTTCCATAAAAACGAGTTCTAACAGTTATATATATAACCTGACATGTAGATAAATAATAAAAAGGCTTAGCTTTAAAAAAATCAATCTGATAAATGAATGAAAAGATTCTAAATATTTGTCGATAAAGACAAAGAGGAGTCGGGAGGGAAAATGACAAGAAGAACAGCTCTATTCTTATTTGTATTCGTAATCAAAATCCAAAACACCTTCTGCATCACGTGCGTCTCTTTTGTTCTCTTTCTTCTCTTAATTATTTTATTTTCCTTTTAATTTATTTTACGTTATGAAAAAAAAACAGCAGGACATATCTATCTCCGCCCGAGCTAAATGACAATGTTTGGGATTTGCATCATATGTCCAACTGCTTTTCTGATTCTTCTTCTTCTTCTTCTTCTCCCTTTGATAATTCCAAATATCTTGTTTTTTCATGCTTTAGATTCTAATCGTTTTGTAATATTATCTCTGATTGATGCCATCTGTCTTACAAGTTACTACCTCTTGCATGAATCGTTGATCTGTAATCGCAAGTCGACTAGACACACGACCCAGATATGCGAAAAAATAAGCTGAAATTGGACATTTTTATATGACCTATTCATTTTTTAAATATTTTATTTGTTTCTTCTGTAATTTCAGTGTGAGGAGAATTAAATAATAATAATAATAAATAGTAAAAAGTTGAGAAAAATAGAAAAACAAAACTGGAGAAAATCGTATGGTTTTCTATTTTTTTTTTTTCCAATTTTTTATAGTTGAAACTTGAAAGTAGATCTTATTTACTATAAAATACAGAAAGGAATATGTAGGCAATTAGCAAATTTGGATACAGGTACAAAAAAATTGTATCAAATAAACCGGAAGTCTCATACGAGAAGTATGGGTCAATTGCATCCACTATATCTTTATTAACTTTTCATTGCAATCTGATATGTTCTTAAAAGAGTTTGCATTGTTGTATCTTTTTGAGTGATTTGGGGCTGTGAAAAGACAAAAATGTCCCCGGTCAATCAAACTATGTCATCCAACTAGATGAACCATTTATCTTGAAATAGTTGAATCACAACTGCATGAATTCAACTCTCTCTGTAACTGTTATATTATTTTGGTTCGGATTATTTTGGAGCTTTCTTCCTGTTTTTATACTTTGTGTATTCGATTAACTTCGGCCGCGAATGGTTTGAGGTGAGATTGTCATCGTTGAGGTAAAAATTGGTAGCCATCTCGGGATCTACGGCGAAAGAAGCAAACTGTTTTTGTTGGAAAGAATAATCGATTGGGTGTGCCTTGAAAAGAAGAAGGTTGTTTTTAAAGCTTATGTTTCCGTGGTCGTAAGTCCGCAAACTAAACAGGCGTCTTCTTTCCGTCGCCCAAAAGAAGTTTTTATTTGGTGGACTCGGCTTGCAGGTATTAGAAAGATGTAGATGATTGAAGATACCTGTAACAATGAAGGGATTGGAGAAACATCAAAAGAAATTGCGACAATGATTTATGGATTTTTGATATATGGATACGCTGTACTTTCGGGGAAATGTGTATGGATACTTACGTATGGATTAATTGTACAACAATCCATGTGTATATTAGAGAGACAGTAATGTAATAGTATGGGTTATTGTTACCACATTCTATGAGCATGGATAGAAACGTATGGATGAAAGTATCCGTATACATGGTAATGTAATAGTATGGATTATTGTTACCACATTCACAAACGGTTTCCGTGGTAATGTATGTTATATAAAAGTTCTGGTTTTATTAACCAATAATATATTGTTATGACGCATGTATATTAATAAAATTTAGCACTGGTTTTTTTTTACATATGTTGATGAAATTGTCCGTATCTATTATAAGAAGTCATAATGGATAATTATGATAGAGAAGGAGTTAAATGACAATGAATATCTAATGAAAGATTATAACGAACTGTGTAATTTGTTTTTTAGAATGAACGCTATATGTTTAACAAAGAAGCCCTGGTGTGGATAGTTTGTGTGATAACCCGTATCCAAAATACGGTCAACGGACAGCAGAAAGTCAACAGGGGTGAAATTGTCATTTTACCAATGTCGGGGGTAAAATGGTAATTTTACCAAAGTTCGAGACGGAAGCCGAGATGGGCCGAATATTCTTATATTTTAATATAAAGAATATTCACAAGACCAGAATTGGAGAAATCGGAGCAGAAACATGTTTTTCGGTGAATCAGGAATGGAAACCGACAAAACTTCAAAAAATTCATAACCGGAGCTACGGGTGTCCGTTTGAGGTGATTCAAAATGCTAAATTCATAAAATAGCATGGAGAATCTTTTTGTGGAGGTTTGAGGATTTATGGAATCATCCAGAGATATTCTTAAATATTACAACCGAGAACCATTAAACCGAGCATTGGAGTTAAAGGGGAGTAGCGGCTGGTTAGGGGCGGTTTAGAGGTAATCTTTGGGCAACAAGGTTTAATTAATCAAGAGTAATTTATAGTGGAAATAGAGAGGAAGAGACGTGGCATGTTGAGGAGGTGTTGTGGCATTGTTTTAAAAGAAATACAATGCATGTGATTTTGATCACATGGTTAAATGAATCTTCTATTGATTCATGCATTGTGTCGTGGCAAGAAGAAGAAGAAGAAGAAGAAGAAGAAGAAGAAGAAGAAGAAGAAGAAGAAGAAGAAGAAGAAGAAGAAGAAGAAGAAGAAGAAGAAGAAGAAGAAGAAGAAGAAGAAGAAGAAGAAGAAGAAGAAAGAAGAGAGAAATAGAGAGCGAAGAGAGAAGAAGAAGAAGGAGAGCGTGAAGAAGAAGAAGAAGAAGAAGAAGAAGAAGAAGAAGAAGAAGAAGAAGAAGAAGAAGAAGAAGAAGGAGAAGAAGAAGAAGGAGGGCATGAAGAAGAAGAAGAAGAAGAAAAAGAAGGAGAAGAAGAAGGAGGGCGTGAAGAAGAAGAAGAAGAAGAGAGAAGAAGAAGAGGAGAGAAGGGAAGAAGCGTGAAAGGAGAGAGAGGAGAAGAGAAGTAGCGTGAAGAAGGAGGAAGAGAAGAAGAGCATGAAGAAGAGGAGAGAGGAGAAGAGAAAAGAAGAGGAGGAGGAGAAGAGGAGAGAGGAGAAGAGGAAGAAGAAGGAGCGTGAAGAGGAGGGAGAGAGGAAGAAGAAGAGTGAAGCGTGAGGGAGAAGAAAGGAGAAGAAGAAGAAGAGTGAAGCGTGAGGGAGAAGAAAGGAGAAGAAGAAGAAGAGGTGAAGCGTGAAATAGAGAGAGAGAGAGAAGAGGAAGCGTGAAAGGGGAGAGAGAGAGAGAGAGAAGAGGAAGCGTGAAGGAGAGAGAGAGAGAGAAGAAGAAGCGTGAAGAGGAGGGAGAGAAGAAGAAGAAGGTGAAGCGTGAAGGAGAGAGAGAGAGATAGAAGAGGAAGCGTGAAGTAGGAGAAGAGGAGAGAGAGGAAGAGAAAGAGAGAAGAAGAGCGTGAAGAAGAGGAGAGAGAGGAAGAGAGAGAGAGAAGAAGCGTGAAGAAGAAAGAGAAGAAGAAGGAAGGAGAGAGAAGCGTGAGATGAGGAGAAGGAGAGAGGAAGAAGGAAGACCAGAGGAGAGAGAAAGAAGAGAGAGAAAGAGGAGAGAGAAAGTAGAGAGAGACGTGAAGGAGGCGTGAAGGAGAGAGAAGATGATCCGGAAGCTTGGTTAGAATTGTTCAGTCAACGGTCGGGACGTTCGGGAAGTTTCGGGATTCGAGTTCGTACATTCGGGAGGTTCGGGTTCCAGTTCGGGGGTCTCGGGCTTCATACCGTGTCAGAGCCGCCATTTCCGTACCTATCTCACTGTGAGTCGGCTCACAAACCTTTAGACTCATATAGACCGGAAATTGATAAACCGTAGTACTAGGATTGCATACCCGTTACTTAACCTAATGAGTAATTAATAAATAATTGGACGTTTAATGTTAAATCGGTTAGGAACGGATAAGCATGTTAGGGTTTAAAGAATTAAAAGGTTAACTGGTTGTGTGCCGCTAGGTTGTTAGTAATGATTGGGTAATGCAATATAGACCGTTGTTTAGGACTGTATATGCATGTATATGGTATAAGAACGATAATTAATGAATATATATATGGGAATTAAGACGATATTAAAATATGGTTAAACCTAAACGAACGTATAGAATATTGTAACGGGATTGGGGTTTAGGTTTAATAGCGGGAGTGGGTAATGATTTAAATTAAGTTAATAATGAGACGTCCGGGAGTTAGTAAGTTTACTAACTCTAAACCGACGGATCGGGGAGTTAATAAATGATGATTAGATTTGATTAAGAAATAAGAAGTGTGGTGATTGGTGAACCGTCTACGGGTTAGCGAGCCGCTAACCTAAGGTAGCGGGCGTAAATTGGTTAAAAGAGGATAGCAACCCTAATAAGCCTGCTTGTGTGTGATTGTGTGATTGATTGTGATTGCGTGATTGATTGTTGTGATTATTGTTATTGTTGTGAGCTTGTGTGCAGGCTTGTTAGACTGCTCGGTGTTGGGCCGAGCAGTTATTGCGGACACTTACTCCGGTCACGGGATCGGGTAAGTTAGTGGTGCTGACTAGGTATCTTACCTAGTCAGAGCGGTGGTAGTGTAGAGGCTTGCGGAATGGTTGGGGATTTATTATTGATATTAATTGCGTGATCTGTGCTAGAGTCCCAGCGAGTCTGCGTGTTTATATTTCTGCACTAGGACTCTAGGGTGCGTTAGATTCCGCAAGCCTAGGTTTTGTTTATGTGATGGTACTTCCATCCCGATTGGATCCTCGGGAATTGAGAACCTGGTCAGCTTAGCCTGGCGGGTGCGAACCTATGGAGTGACGTCTGTAGGGTGTAGTCCGGAGAATACGGGGTCGCGTCCTAGGGCCGGACTGCATGGAAGCTCGGGTTGTCGGGGGTAACCAGAGTCGCCGCGTATCGATGGGCAGAGAACGGTGTCCTAGTCGTTGTGCGGACGGCTAGGAGTCATGTGGGTTAGTTGCCATATCGGTGACAGTGGAAACCCGTGGAAGTCACCAAGTTCGTAGGGCCCAGTGTTTGTTTTGGTATCTTTCTTTTGTTGCGCGATAGATAGATCGAGTCTAATCGAGGACATGTGCCGCAGTGCCTTCGATTCCCCTAATTCTCTTGTTTTGACTATTGCTTGATTGTGTGTGGGTTGACACGACGTGGTAGTGCGTGATCGACTATTTATTTCTATTGATTGTTATTTTGGGTTTTGGGGCGGGAATCTGTAGACTCTAGATAGATTAGAAGCCGTTAGTGGGGAGTCGATTCACTGGGTGATCTTAGATCGCTCATTATACTCTTTTTGTGTTTTTCAGGTTTAGTAGCGACGGACGCGGGAGGTCCTCGGTGTGGTTTCGGGTTGCTTGTGACGGGATTTTATTTGGGATTTGATTGTTTTATTTCGGTTCGGCTTTAGCGCCATTTTGTGATCTTGATTGGTTGTGCATTTGACTATTTTGTATATTTGACTTGACGATTGTTTGTGAAATTCTATTAAACGTTGTGCTTAACGTTTAGTTACTCAAAAATGAAATTGTTTCCCTGATATGAGGTTTCGTCCGAACCGACACAACTCACCGAAGTGGTACAAGGTGTACAACTTGTATTACGGAAGTGAGGATAACGAGGTCAAAGATGGATTAGTGCGAGCCTTTGTCTCAAACCGATCTGTCTCTGACTTCGTCCTGTGACGAACTTTTCCTGTTTGACTTGCTCGGGTTCGATCGGTCATGTTCTTGTTTGATTGTTGACCGGTCAGCTCGACGGTCAGCGGAGAATGGGAAAAGGGCGTTACAGTTTGTGATGCCGAGTATAATTAAGAGGAATGTAATAAATAAGAAATTTTCTTAATTAGGATGAAATTAAAGAAATGTTAAAGCAGGTTTGATTGTGTAACAGAAGGCATGCGACGCTTGCGTTGGGACTGTAAAACTGGTAAAACTAATTGATTTGACTGTGAAGTAATGGCGAGGAGCTTGGTATGAATAAAGTAAATATATTTTTTGTGAATTAATGTTATTGGCCAATTATAGCAGATGTGACCGATGAATTTATGGTGAGAGAACATAACATCGATGTGAGGTTTTAAATTATAAGTTAGTAATTGTAGGATTAGGAATTGTAGGGTTCGTGGATAGTATTAGGAATTAACAATATAAAATATATGATTTTGTGTGTTGAAATAAACAAATAGGTGGATAGGTATTGAATAACGTACGATAGCGGAATAACGAAGCGTTACGCCCTATCCAAGTCGTATAAATATATTGGCGACGACATACAAGCTGTCCAGAGAAGAACATATAAACTAAAACGGGTAAAAAATGAGCAGTTTAAATCTTCTGGATCTGCCAGCAGAAATAAGGAGGATGATCATCACGAAGAATGCTAGTGAGAATATCAGGGAATACTTCAGGATTCGTGAAGTATGCAGGACTCTTCGTGACGACGCTAACCAAGTGGATACTCTCTCGAAGATTGATCTTGTCCAGGAAGTCCCCAAAGAGGAAGCACGTGATGAGGTGACAAATGTATACAACTTTTGCTTGGCTGCGAACAACACATCTGCTGTTTTTCTGAGAGGAATAGGAGATTTCATGTACACACAGGGACGAGAAGAGGGTTTTATAAGAATCAAGGAATGCGCCGCCAAGGGCTACAAACCAGCCGTATATTGCTAAGAAGTAATTCGTCGGTCTATCTCCCCCAATTACGAAACGGATTCTTCTGCTCCTTTTCTAAAGCGGGATAGGGTACGTGCTCTGAGGAGGCACGTTAGGACTTTTGAGAAGCACCCCTGGGCCGTCCCAATATCGGAGGAGCTTGGGAAGATAAGGAATGAATTTGATGGGGATGTATTAAGGACTTGCCCGTGCGCGGTTCATCGATATTGGTTAAACTATCTTAGCGAGAGAGTGAAAGGGCATGGTATGTGTGATGTTTGCTTTTGGACAATTGAAAGTTTAGTCTTTTTCGAGATCATTCCGCGAACTTTTTTCGAGTGGCCTGAGATAATTGGGGAAGCGCAAGAGGGAGTTGACGATGTTTGGGACGACGGACTAATGCAAAACGAAGGTAATTGGGGCGAGGTTGAAATAAACAATGGATACAATGGAGGATGGGGCAACGACGGATGGGAAAACTATGACGATTGAGCGGGTTGTAGATTTGGTCGCTTTGTTTTTAAGTTTGTTGTGTCCATTTGTAGGAAATTAAGGACCTATCTACTTATTCAGATCCTTGTTGATTATTGATAAACCGTTTGGGTATTGTGATATAATGTTATTGGGAAAACGGTAATGAAGTGTGGCTGTCCCCATAGTGTATAAGGGAAAAGAGTACAACAAGCAGGTACACAATGTTAAAAGTAATGGAAATGAGACAGTGATGAATATAAATATGTCTTAGCTAATCCATTTTAAAATGTAGCTATATTGGTGGATAGTCAAACAATGGATGCGCTGTAGATATAGGGAGGAACTAAATAATTCAAATGCATTGAAACCTAGAGTTTTGAGATATCAAAATGGGGAAAGGTTTTTCTGGGGTAAATGGATATGTGAGACATGACATATTTGCATGTTAAGTGAATGATTGGACAACTGCAGATAAAGCAGCCTTGAAAAGTAAAAAGTCTGACGCTTAAGTTAAGTAGGTGGTTAGGGTAGTGTATTTAAAAAAGGAATTGACAGGTGATTGTGAATTAATGTCTTTTTTGTTTAATTAAACGAGACATTGAGTATCGAGAAGAAGATTACATCGAAGAAAGTGCAACAGAGTCGATGGTGGGTTACAAAAAATATTAAATGGATTTAATGTATTACAGATTCGTAATGAACAAGTAGCGAGAGGAGAGTCTAATCATGAGTTAAAAATATAGTAAGAAAGGTTAAGGATGGTTTATTACTATCCTATAGACAAACTAAAGTACTTTGACCATAATTTGTGGTGGATACGTGCTAACAGAACGAATTGAGAATTGTGTGTAGCCGGATTTAGGGAAAAATGATGGATACCAAAAACAGAGTGAGTGTGCAAAAGAAAGCTATAAGGCGGAAAAACTAAAGCGTTTGGACAAAGCATAAAAAAAAAAACAAGTAATACAAACATAATACTTGTATCATACGGTAGGCGTAAGAGCATTTGGATAATTAAACTAAAGTACGAACATTATAATAAAATATGTAGTCTAAATAAATAAATAATGCTAAACAACGCCGTTTTATGCTCCGCCGTCGCCCAAACCGGAACCGTTTTGCATAGCCGCTTCGTGCCAACTGCCTTTGTAACCAATCGAGCCGGCGTTTACTGGAGTTTCAGGGATCTCCGGCCACTCGAGGAATGTCTGGGGAATTATTTGGAAGAAACACAAAGTCTCAATGACCCAGAAACATTCATCACACATAGAGTGAGCTTTGACATCTTCGTGCATGATATCTAGCCAATTGCGAAATACAGAGCAACATCATCTCTGTATTCTGTCTTCGTCAACTGCATCCTTGATCACAGACAGGTCGAGGGACATACAAGCCATAGGGCAGGTAGTACGCTCAAACTGCCTCACATGCCTCCTCAGAGAACGAATAGTAGCACGAGAAAGAAAAGGAATTGAGGAACCTGTATCCAAAGCAGGATAAATAGAGCGACGGATGACTTCGTTGCAATAGATAGCCGGTTTGCATCCAGCAACTGCGCAGCGTTTGATCTGATGGAAGGCTTCTGGACCTCCATATCTGTATTCTGTGTACATAAAATCGGAAATCGATTTCAAAAACAGAGCAGTAATGTTATTGGAGGCCAAACAGGCGTTGAACAATAACGAGACACATTCGCGGTTGTCATCGGGAGAGGATGGCTGAATAAGATTAATCTGAAGAAGAGTGTCCAAATGAGACGCGTTAGTTCGAAGATTATTACGAGGATTCTTGGTAAGCGGAAGATCTGCACGATTGGGAACCAACCGGTTAGGCGTGGATGATTCACCAACAGAGGGGGTTAGCCTTTTCACATTGAGAGGTTTGTTTTGAGAGCGTGGACAGGCAGCAATGTAGACATGTACTATTTATAGATGCGAAAGAACGCGACGTTTCGGTGTCGTCGCAATGTTTCGGTTGGATGGCTTTATGTTATAGAAATAGACAAAGGAAAAAATTAAAAAGTACTTCAAGCGACTCTTAGTTGGATAGTAGTGTGAAGAAAGAAACTTACGAATGGATGGATGGCGAATAGAATTATAATTATGGAGGCTGGTAATAAATATGTTAGAGGGTGCGCATGGATATAGTGAGCGTATATGCTATAATGGATGGTAGTATAGCGTGATATAATAATGGATAGTCAAATAACTTAGTAATTTTTTTATTTTATTGGGATAAAACATGTAGGAGGTTTTAATGGATAGTGTATTATAGATACATACCCTGGAAAAAAATGGGTACGAGAGTAAGACATTAAGAAAAAGCGATGTTGAAGATTTAAGTTTTGGAAACCGTGACATTAATAAAAAACGATGGATAGTTGAGATGGAATTAATATTGGTGGATACCGACGATGATCTGAACATAATTTAAACATGACTATTAAACAGAAATATATATTCGGTACAATTTTTTGAATTTTACATTGCAACACACAAAACGGTACCGCTTTGATCTACTCCTAAACCCGAACGACCGCCGACGATCAGGATTCAGCCGTAGTGCCAACCGCCTTCGTTAACCGAATCTGGTTCGTAAATGTCAGGCCACTCTAGGAATGTTTGGGGAATGATTTGGAAGAAGGATAAAGCCTCAATAGCCCAAAAACATTCATCACACATACCATAAGCTTTGACCTCTTCGTGCAAAAAGTCTAGCCAATATCGGTAAAGAGAGCAGCGGCATCTCTGTATCCTTGTTCCGTCAATCTCATCCCTGACCACATCCGCCAAATACATGGAGATTCCAATAGGCCAGAGGTTTCGCTCAAACTCTCTGACGTGACTTCTCAAAGAACGTATAACAAATCGAGAGAGGAAAGGGATGTCGGAACCTGAATCCAAGGCGGGGGTAATAGAACGACGGATGACTTCATAGCAATACACAGCAGGTTTGAATCCAGCGATTGCACATCGTTTAATATTTTGAAAACCTTCCGGTCTGCCATCATCTGTGTACATAAAGTCGGATATCCCTTTGAGAAAAATAGCGGTTATGTTGTTTGCGGCTAGACAGGTGTTGTACAACCTTATTACGCATTGGGGGAGTGGGTCCAATGAAGCAGTCTGGATAAGATTAATCTGACGGAGAGTATCCACGTTATCCGCGTCGTCTCGAAGGGTCCGGCAGACAGCGCGAACCCTGAAATGTTCGAGAAGGTGGTCACTTGCATTTTTGGCAAGGATAAATCTCCGAAGCTTGGGAGGCAGATCTAGAAAGTTGAGAACTGGCCGTGGAGAGCTAGAAGATTCAGCAACGCGGGGGATTGTTCCTCTCATTGTTTGTGTGGAATGTATTGAGACTGTCGACGGATAGTTGGGGTAAATGGACAATTATTTATACAAGCGAATGGAAACTGCAGACATAAATAAGGAAGAGAAGGAGTTGAGAAGATATATTTAAAAAGGGTTGGATGAGATGGATGGTTTTATTTTGTTGTAAAGATGGATAGGCAAAATTCCTTAAAGACTTAAATGGATAGGCATAGTAATGGGATATATGGATACAAATATTGATTTACCAACTTGCGTATATAGTGTCACGTATCGATCGAATAAATCGTAGGCAGCAGAGTAGGCATAGTAATTTTTGATTAGACAATTTCCGAAAAAGTTTTGTTTTTTCCAAAGAGCATCATTAAGTAGAGTCAAATCTGTCAGGCGTGGATTAAATGGACTAAATGAAGAACGAGTTAAATGAATGTATAGATACACAATATAAAGAATAACTGTTTGTAATATGAAATGATTTGACAGTCATATGATTGAATAAAATTAAATATTCGCAAAAAAAAACAGACGAAAAATGGGCCTTAATAATAATATATCGCTTCGAAACTAGAATCTACGATTTGACAATATACCCCTACGAGGTACAGATTTGAGACGTGGTTGTGTTATTTATTGGAAAGGTAAATGGAATAAGGAAAGACTAAACTGTAAGCTAAAGATTTGTTTGAAAGGATAGGGGCTAAGGTGGATAGAAAGAGTACAAATACTAAACGGTGGATAGAGATGTACAATATGAGTCAGTTGATATCCGTCCATACTAAACATTGATGAAGTAAGTACAATAAACAAGCATTCAACCATGAAAATGAAACTTAAAATGGCTCAATGTCCAACCGATTGAGAAAAGAGAGATGAAGACGATCCAGATAATCTGCATCATATTCATCCGGGTGGGTGTATGGCGCGTGGCACAAGAGGCCTTATTATTTCTTGCAACATCAACTTCGATTTTTCTTGTTATCTTGATTTCCATTTCCTCATCAACAGAAGTCGACCAAGTAGAACATTGATGTCCTCTAGAATTTTCTTGAGATCTTGGGCAAGCTTATCAACCTCTTTCATATAGAGTCGTCCACCCACTCGTTTAAGTGACCTTCATCTGGGTGCTGCTTGGAAAGTACGAGTTAAAGAAATACAAAATGAAATATAAAGTAAATCTAGAAAAAACAAAGGAACCCGGTTTTAAACTAACCCGGATAGCTTCGGGACATTTGAACCACTTGCGATTAAGATTGGAAGGAGTTGTACCATATCCTACTTCGATGTCTTCGCCACACCAGCACATGGTTGGTGCTGCGACGCCTATACATCTAGAAGGTAATGGTTCTTCAGAAGGAGGGGCAGTTGAAGTAGACGTCAAGCTCATTATTGGGAAGATTGTTTCGAAGAAGAGGGTGGACAATTTGTTTTATCCATATTAAAAGTTAGATGAACATATAGAATACGTATATATAAGATATGAATGTTTAAAAGTGTTAACAAGATAGGTTTCTTTCCTAAACTGGTTGAAAAGACTGTTTTAATTTACTAAATATACGGACTAATGGGATGGTAATATGGATAAATGAACCTTACAAATCTAAACGTATTATGGATAGGAATGCAGGACCAAATGGACAACATGGGCAAAGGTTGGATCAAAAGTGGATGCTATGGTTGACAAACTTATAATTGCAATACTGATGGATACAAAATTGCTATCCATATGGGTTAGAAATTGACAATCCATCTAAATTAGGAAAGAGTAGTTTTGATGACATATAAAACCCAGAAGTTAGAAAATAGATGTGACCATGTAAAACAGATAGTAATAAATAAAAGAAAGTTAAGAGAGATGGAGATAGAGAAGAGTCCATATGAGACCCTCTGAGACATTGACGTCGAATTAAAAATCGCAATCCATGTAGATACAAAATCGCAATCCATATAAGACCCTCTGAGACATTGACGTCGAATTAAAAATCAACCCATCTAGAAAAAGTCCTAGGGATCATATCGAAGAAGACATAAGTCTCGAGAGACCAAAAACAGAGATCGCACATGCCTAGACCTTTTACATTTTGGTTCGTCAAATCAAGCCAGTAACGATGGACAGCGCAAGGGCATGTGGAAATTCGTTCAATGTCGACAGAGTCACGGATGGTTCTGATATATTGTGGGGTATAGTGAGGATAACTTACTCCCTGAAACGCTTTCACATGGCTCCTAAGGGCCCGAATAGCAGTGTGAGACAGTTGAGGGAACGTTAAATCAGAAACTAAGTGGGGGCAGATGGAACGCCGGATGACTTCGTAGCAATACGTTGCAGGTTTAATTCCAGCAACAGCGCAGTTTTTGAGGCGGACAAGCGCGCCAGCTCGCTCTTCTGCGGCCACTCCTTTTGTGTGCATAAAATCCGATATGGCTTTTAGAAAGACCACTGATGGATTGTTGGCAAGTAGACAAGAATGTTGCAAGCGAAGAAAACCAAGAAAGTTGTGATTCGTTCGTATAAGATCAATCTGGGACAGGGTATCCACGTGGTCGGAATCATCTCGGAGGGTTTTGCAGACTGCCTTAATTACATAGTACTCGCGAACGACTTCGCTAGCGTTTCTGACCAAAATCGATCTCCGAATTTCATCAGGAAGATCGAGGAAGCTGGGAGGAGAAGGGGCGAAATTATTGTTATCTTCTGTATTCATGCTTAGTTAGGGAAATAAGGTTGGCATAACTTATATTTATAGATGATTTTAGGACGCAACTGTTCATATGCCTAAAACGATGGAACCAACGGCGAAAAAATATACAGCCATTTCCAAATTGATTTTGAAAAATGTATACCCAGAATCGGCGGAAAATTGTTCGGACAACTGCCATGTTCGCCATCTTCAAAAATATGCAGGTACACACAAAGTGGCGGAAGAGCTCCCTGGTGGCCAAATCTTAGACGAAAGGGAATGACTTCATCGGCGGAATCCAAATTGACCATAGCTATGTATCTTGGTTTAGTGGGAGAGGATGCAAAGTTAATGGAGTTAGCTATCTAACTTGACTCTAACTGACTAATAGCAATTCAAAAACAATCTGTAAAACTAACTAGATTAGAAGCTGGACAATCAATTTAGTTGGCATTCTAACTAGGGTTAAAATTGTAATAGCACACCCAAAATCAGCCTTAAAAGATACATAAATGCAAGCAGAAGTCTAAAGATATTAGATTACTATTACTTTCCAAAAAGATACACTGGGTGCAATTAACTCCGAAAAGTATATTAACTATATTTTTAAATAGTTAAATAGTTTGGTGGCCGGAAAGAATATGTGTGGAGACCATTGTCATGGGTGTGATTCTCACCAAATACAAATTAATCAATTTTTTTTACTAACGAGAGAGTTGACTCAGTTAATAAAAATCAGTTGATAGTTTTCCGCCATTTATGTTTAATTTTTATTGCAAGGGATTTCCTTTTTCTTTCAAAAAAATGAATTTAACATAATTTGGACTCCGATTTAGAAGGACGTAGGGACCTACGGATCTCAAACCTCCTAAAAATTCAAAGAAAATATATTATATTCGATTAATTAAATTTTTGGAAAATAAAATGGGATTAATTGCATTGAGTGTACATTTTTTAGAAAGTAATAGCAAACTTGTATCTTTCAAATTCTTTTTGCAATTGTGTATCTTTTTTTATCTTTTAGTGGTGGCTAATGACCATTTAACCTTGTTTTTTGTCTTCTAGTTATAGATAGTTAATTAGATAACCTATCCACATTTCATTCCTCTATGCATCCGATTTATTTATTTTTATTAATTATTTTATTTTCTCTTATTTTCTCTTTCTTACTTTTTGAGTTATTTTTTACCCCCCATGTTTTTGACGGTGGATAGAATAAGGTAGATGATGATTCCAACAATATAGACCGCCAGAATGAAGATTAAATAGGCCGATGTACCGGAATTCAAAAAAAAAAAATCGGACGTAATACGGAATTTGCGAATGGATAGTTTATAGTAGATGTCCATAACATTCATCCACATGGATACTTATGATGAACAAGATGCTTAACAAGATGGTTTAACATGAATGATGATTGACAAGACGCTTAACAAGATGGTATAACATATGATTATTCGTGGACACAAAAGTATGTTGGACAGACAAGATGCTTAACAAGATGGTTTAACATAAATGATGGTGGACAAGATGCTTAACAAGATGGTATAACATATGATTATTCGTGGACACAAAAGTATGTTGGACGGACAAGTTTCTTAACAAAATGGTTTAACATGAATGATGATGGACAAGATGCTTAACAAGATGGTATAACATATGATTATTCGTGGACACAAAAGTATGTTGGGGACAAGATGCTTAACAAGATGGTTTAACATGAATGATGGTGGACAAGATGCTTAACAAGATGGTATAACATATGATTATTCGTGGACACAAAAGTATGTTGGACGGACAAGTTGCTTAACAAGATGGTTTAACATGAATGATGATGGACAAGATGCTTAACAATATGGTATAACATATGATTATTCGTGGACACAAAAGTATGTTGGACAGACAAGATGCTTAACAAGATGGTTTAACATGAATGATGATAGACAAGATGCTTAACAAGATTGTATAACATATGATTATTCGTGGACACAAAGTATGTTGGACGATCACATCTCATTTTGGTTAACAAGATGCTTACCATGGGGTACAAAAGTATTTGTGATCCGTGGATACAAAAGTATGTTGGATCGATTACTCGTGGACACTACCACGGTTATATCACATGCTAAACGCTTATGATGGACAATAGGATGGTCAAGAGATCACATTATTGTGATCCGTGGACACAAAGTATTTTGGTTCGATTATTCGTGGACACTACAATGACTTATATCAAATGCTAAACACTTATGATGGACAATAGGGGTATGTGGTAGTATCTACGTGGATAGATATTGTAGATATCTACTCATAACTATCCACTTGCAAATTTTTTTTTATGTCCAATTTTTTTTTTTTTTTTGGAATTCCGGTAGATCGTTAAATTCTCTCTCCATTCTGGTGATCTAAATGGCCAAAAATATCTTCTAGCGAAACCTATCCACCGTTCAAAAAACAAGGGGTGAAAAAAAGCAAAAGTAAGAAAGAGAAGGGAAAGGAAAAGAAAAGAAAAAAAGAAAATAATAAAATAAGAAATAGATTGATTTTCGGTAGAAATAGATTGATTTTCGGTAGAAAAGAAAAAGAAAAATAGGTGAAAAAGAGAAAGTGAGGATAAAATAGTCATTGTACTGGTAGAACCCACAAAAAAAGATACAAAATCACAAACTCTTTTGGAAAGATCTTAAATTACAACTAAAAAGATAAAAAGATATACCCAGTGTAATTCACCCAAATAAAATGTGTCGAATTCCAAAAAGACCAAAAAATGGAATTCGGAAGTTCAACACCCAACTTCCCTGATGGTGGTGTAAGTACAGATATAATATTGAATCTACAAGGATATATAATGAAAAACGGTGTACGGAAAGTTATGAGTCAAATCAAGCTAATACAAATATATTTTAATTGTTGGTACTTTGGTAATGAGATAAAATCAATGAAAAAAAGCACCAAGTCAAATGACAAATCGCAGAAATTAATGAATGCAAACAATATCGGTATTCAAGAAAATCAGGTTTTTAGAACTTTTTTTTTTTAACATAAGGGCTCTCAAGATAAAAGGGTTGAAGGTTTTTAGAACTTGAGTCACGATTTTAAAGTCTTTCAACTGTAGAGACTCCAATCTATGTCATAACAACCTAATAGAATCTACTTTCGTTCGTTACT
Source organism: Orychophragmus violaceus (assembly GCA_030180135.1). NCBI lineage: Eukaryota > Viridiplantae > Streptophyta > Magnoliopsida > Brassicales > Brassicaceae > Orychophragmus > Orychophragmus violaceus. Next base: position 37,319,416 of record CM058238.1, read on the forward strand.
ACAAGTTCAAGACATGCATTAGGCAGTTCAAAACTCAAATGTTCACACTGATCCATAAACTCCTCTTTATTGTTATGCCTCATTACTCACCAAATACTAGTTCAGAAAATATAGAAAACTGTTGGAGAGTTATATTAAGTGAAAATTACTCCTCGTAGCACACATATTTTAAGGTTAATTACTAGAGTAGCATTACGATGTGTTTTTTTTATTAGAGTAGCATTCTAAGATGGTTTAAAAGACTATATTGTCCTTTCTTTAACTTATTTTTTTTTTGAAAAATAATATAAACAAATCATTAAAATAAAATAAATAATTAATATAAAATTTGTTTTCAAAAATAAATAATTAATATAAAACACGTTTTCCAAAAATAAATAATTAATATAAATTCGTTTAAAAAAATAAATAGTAAAAAACTAATAAAAATAATTTTATAAATAAATCATTTAAATACAAAACATAAATATTATTTCTTGATGGTTAAATTATTTTTTCCAAAAACAAATACAATATATATTTTTATAAATAAATATATTTAAAAAATTTGCTTTCAAAAATAAGAAATAAACACAACATACTGTTTTAATAAATCTATAATTTAAATAAAAATTGATACAATTATTCTTTTTTGTTGGTTATTTTTTATTATTTTGATTTTGAAAACAAGAATTTAATATAAAATAATAAATAAATCATCTAAATAATAAATTAATAGAAAAAGTTTTTTGTTGGTTATTTTTATTATTATTTTTATTTCGTAAAAAAACTTAAAAAAATTAATTATTTAAAAAAGAAATTAATCCGTGAGAATTTTTTGTGTGCCAAATATTGAATTTATTAAGTGAATATTTAGTTACCATAAACGGTTCCTAAAAATCAGGAGAAGATCACGCGACAGTTATTCGAATTATGTATATATTCAATAAATCCGTAACATTAAAATTTATCTGTAACATAACATAAATCCTCAACATTATAAACAAATCTGCCACAAAGAGATAAAATCTGTAACATAGTAGTGCTACAATAGTAATTATTTTATACAATTTTCTTTGTTGCGGACTTTAATAAATCTGTAACACGTAACACAAATATGTAACATTAAATTCCAGATTTATTCAAAATTAAGGAAACAAATCTGAAAATTTTCAAAAGTCTGCAACACGTTAATATAAATCTGTGCCACGTCAGCAAAAAATAAAAAAATCTGCAACATTAGAACACAAATCCGTAACACGTTTAAAAATCTGTAACACTACGATGCTAGTATAGTAATTTTCATAAACATTCTAATGTGTTACAGATATTTAAAACTATGCAACAAAGATAATTAATCCGAAACAAAAGACAATAAATCCGTGCAGACTTATTCAAAAATCCGTAATCTCAATAAATCTGTAACAAAGCATACTTGAGAGAACCTTCGTTTAAGTTTAACAAAAGGCACCTCAAAGATATTGCATGCAAATGCATAATTAACCACACTTGAGGCAAAGTAGTTGTCAAATAGGTACAGCACCACCTCAGACAGAAAGACTAAAGGCCAACGATTAGTGGCCGACTTTAAGTCAAAGGAGAAAGAGTGCCTACTGCCAACCAGTCGATCAAAAGGCTGTGTTTGGTTAAAAGTCCGGGGAGACGTCTTCTCCGCCCCCCAAACATGGAAAGGGGGTGTAACAACCTATGATTAACGTAGTTCCCAATGTTTCGTAAATAAGATTCTTTTTTGCTGATGTGGAAATTAAATAGTAATGACATTCTTGTAATTTTTTTTTTCTAACAAGGGCTTGTAGGGTCATTTTAGACCAAAATTTTGGCCAACAAAAATTCAAATCTCAGATGCTCTTATAATAATTAACCTATGTTTTAGTGCTACCATAGTTTTTTCCATTATGTTAATCTAAGTTTTGATGTTAAGTGATCCAAAAATAAAAAGAACCGGAGTTTTATGTGGTGCACAAAGTGAGCTTTTTCTCTCTATTTTGTTCTCAGGCATGTATCTCAAGAAAATTTCCACTAGTCTAGTTTTTTTTTTTTAACACTGTTTATTAATCTGATTTGAAACACATTACATTATAGAAAAAATTCTTAAAATCTATTATATAATTAGAGCTTTTTCTCTCCATATAGAGTGCCACCTCAGCATGTTTATTTTAATTTTTATGGGCCCTCGGCCGACATCATTACACATGAAGCCCATATTTAAACGGCCCACACAAACGTCGTCTTCTTTCAGCCCAGAGCCGAATACAGTGTCAAACCCTAAAATATAACTTCTTCTGTCTCTTCCAACTGCAAACGCCGTTACAGAAACTCTTCGCCCTCACCAACCTCCATAACTCGCCTTCAAAATCATCCATCACCGTTACGAGCCCATTAAATCACGAAGAAATGTATACCCATTCGCCTCCCAACGGTTCGTCACTAGGTTTAACGTACCCTATAAATCTTGACCTTCCAGCAGCCTCACTCCACCACGCAAAAAACCCAGAGAAAATAAACGAAACTGATCCCCAACAAAAAAATTCCACAATCGCTTCTATGGCTTATGTCGACGTCGTTGTTGTCCCTGCCGCCTCGTCGTATGTCCATTCACCTTGGGCGCTCCAACCAACAAGTCGTGTTCCGTCTCCTCCGTTTCTGGGATGCCCGAAATCTGAAGAGAGCCAGAGAGTTTATGGGAATCGTCTTGCTGCTCCTAGATAAAAAGTACCCATCGCGTGACCATCATATTACAGCTTCTCAAACTTTCTCTCTGTCCACACCTCGCTAATCATGTATGATCTTTAATTTGCAGAATACGTTGATTCACGCCTTCAACTTTACGCACCAGCACCGGACTTTCGCCGTTGCCAGGATGACTGAATCTGCAGCACCACCACATATTCCCCAGGTACAGAAAACCACAATATATTAGACTGCCAATGTCAAACGCCCCTATCTCATACCTTCTGTTTAATTCACAAGGTTCAGGCTGCTGTTGATGCTCCACCTGAGGTTTCCCAGGTTGAAGAACAAGCAGGAGCACTACTTATCCCCGAGGTATTTAAAGTCGCTAATATATGACCCTGCAAATTTCTTACGGCCCAATCTCATAAGTTAATTCTCCATGTCCAAGGTTCAGGCAGCAGTTTTTGCTGCACCTCCGGTCGACCAGGTTGAAGAAACTGTGGCCACCAATCACAGAGCTGGAGAGGGGACTCCGCCTAGCACGCTAACCACTCCATCATCCAGCTCTGGCAGTGGATCAATTTCAGCCCCTTTCTCTCAAGCATTTTCTGTTTTCTTTTTCCATAATTCAATAAGTGTTCTGTTTTCAAATTTCTGTTAAAAAGTTGGGCCATTATGTGGGCCAACTTTCACTTTGTTTTAAGAGAGGATATATAACGGGAAAAATTTACTGCTTTCAAATCTATGCGCATTACACTATATACTAATATGGTCAAACGAGTAAAAAATACACGACATCAGATTCATACAATCTCTATACACGGAAGAGTATGCCCGCCTGTAACCTTTTAACAAAAGGGAAATAAAAAAGGGGAAAAACAAACCAAAATAATGATACATGTATACAACATCAAATACCGGATTTGGGTTATCGGTAGTTCGGTACTACAAACCGAACATTTGAGGGTTGATTACAAATCAACATACATGACTGAGCAGCATGCTTTCTAATTAATCATTACTTGGACAAACTGCTTACTTAATTTGACGGTTTACAACATAATTTTCACGACACCACGCCATAGAAACTTGATCCAATGAGTGTTAGTACATTTTCCTAAGACACCCGATAAAAACACAGTATATTGGGATGACAAAATAATCAACTAATCATGTTTCATTAACATGGTATTTAATATTTATAATAACACAAATTATAGTATATAAAAAATTGGTCTATTTTCGCTTTAATTTCCCTACAATAAAAAATTAATAAAGGTCCAAAAACAACAACAAAAGTTTGCTTGATAATATAAGGTTAATTTTTCTCCAAAGGAAAAAAGATTTATGAAGAATGCTAATATGAGTTGCATAGGGCCGATAAAATAATAAAAAATATATATATTTCTTTAACATGATATTTAATGTTGATAATTACACAAATTATAGTATACACAATATTTTTTGTATTTTCTAATTTTTTTCCTCCCCAAACAAAATTAAAAAATGTTCAAATCATGTTTAAACGGGCAAGTGGTACGCTACCGGGTCTATACGGGTAGATCTAAACGGGTCTAAAATATAAATGAGCCTAATCGGGTAAGATCCTAAACAGGTATGAGTCTTATCGAGCCCTAAGCGGGCCGGGCCCACCCATAAGAGCAGCACTTAATCACTCTTATCTTTGGGATTCATGCGAGAAATACTACCTCTTACAAAACATGAGGGTAGAACCAAGGGAGATCAACTTCGCCGATTGGATAATCAAAGTTGGAAATGGAGAAGCCCCTAAGATAGCGACGTAGAAGGAAGACTTCTGTGAGGAAGATAACATTAAGATAGATGAGTCATTGTTGCTGCAAATTGTGGATCAACCACTTGAAGTCTTGGCGAACTCAGTTTATCCTAATCTAAATTTGCAGATATAACAATACTAAGGGAGTCCGCGATATTAACACCAAGGAACGAGACTTTCGATGAAATCAACAGTTTCATCCTCTCAAAAGTACCGGGGCTCAAAAAGGAATATCTCAGTGGAGATAGCATATGATTGGGTGAATCAATTGAGGATGGACTAGACATGTCTTACCCGTTACAGTTTCTAAACAATCTTGAGTTCCCGAGAATACCAGCACATAAATTGTGCCTAAAGAATGGCACCCTGATCATGCTAATTAGGAATCTGAACCCGAGAGACGGATTGTGCAACGGGACAAGGCTTATTGTTACACACATGGGAGATAAAGTTATTGAAGCAGAATTTCTATCGCACGATGAAAAGCAGAGGAATATATTATTAATCCCACAGATAATTCTCTCTCCAAAAGAAACGTGTCACCCTTTCACACTGAGACGTCGACAGTTCCCAATAAGAAATTCTTATGAAATAGCGATAAATAAAAGCCAGGAGTATACCATAAAGAAGGTTTCGTTATATCTGCCAAACCCGATATTTGCACACACACAACTACATGTTGCATTACCACACGTCACATCACCTAAAAGGCTAGCCATCCTGGACACATCGAAAACATAGAGAAGTAGACCAAGTGTGTGTAACATAGTCTACATAGAAGCTTTCAAGGATATGCCATCCATGAAAAGGTACCACATTGAGAAAGTTACATGATACCACTTAAAAACTAAGCATTAAAATAACAAACACCAACAACAAATTTACATTTCTTGACTTATTGTTAAAGAGCGTGCTAAACACGATTCTAAATTTAAATGCGGGGCGGTCGTACATGAAACATTTGGAGAAACATGAGAGTTTATGCGAAAAACGTCCCACTAATCAGATGGTGTTCATTACCAACGATATTTACATCCCCTTATATGTTGATATAACTTTGTAAAAAAGGTTGGATAAATATAGTACATAATTTTTACCCTAAACTCGCAACGGTCGGAAATACCATAACATTTAGGACTCCAAACAACCTAAACAATGTTCTCTTGGGGTGTGTGGGCATGGAAATTTAGGTTGCACAACCTATTACTATATTTTTCACTGAATATGGTAATTTAAGTAGTAACCAACTTACAATTTATTTTATAAAAATATAGATTTATTAACAAAATAATATACAGTAACGAAAAAGAGAACATTTAACGGGAAATAAGACGTAGCATAAGAGTGTGTCAAAAAAGGATTCAAAACAACCGGGGAAGCAATAGGACCCCCGCGCACGCGCGGGAGTGGACAACTAACTAGTGAAGAACAATGAGAAGATAATGGTCTTTCCACAAGGAAACCAATTGATAATGACACACTATCAAGACCATGCCGATCTTTTTCCGAAACAAGATAGAAAATTAGACGTTCCCAATCCTACACTAGCAGGCGGACTTCTACTTTTAATACCTTTTGATAATTCTCATAATAAGGATAAATTTTCTTCTTCAATTTCTTTGTCAAATCTTCCAGAGAGAGCTTCTCTGAAACTACCGTTGAACAAATCTGAGCATCAATAAACAAATCAGATTAATAATTAGGATTGACAAACTTCCAAAATCCAAGTTTGAGAAGAGATAAATTGCGACTAGTGCCACAAAAACCAAGTGAAGGATCTCTTGCAGATGAACTGTTCCGGAGAGAAACAACACCACATCAAGAACAAAATCAAAACAACGAAAATGAAGACTGTGAAACCCAGTGGAGAACATGAGACCATCGGCTCAACAAGTTACCAAACGCCATCACCCATCAAGCACCATCACAAATCCACCAGCGAAAGGAATGACGCGCCGACATCGAGTGAACTCGGAAGAGAAGAGAGAAGATAAAATTAAAACCAAAAGAAAAATGAAAACGAAGCAAAGAGAACAGAGAGACGGTGAACCATCACACACTACACCGGCAGAGAATCCCGATGAAGGCGATGGATCGCCGCAAGCAATAGATCTCCACTCATGGTGGCTAGGGCGAAGGGTGAGGGCTCTAGGCGGCTAGGGTTTTGGGAGAATTGATTTGTTTTTTTGCCACTAGTCTAGTTTTTGCTCACATTTTCAAATATTTACCCTATTTTATCCAAATTTAGAAAGTTGACTTACCAATTACCACCTCGGGAATTTCAATTTCGCGTAGCCCCCCGACTTCTATCGGTGGGCCCGTGTTTTCGGTTGGTAAGTCTTCTCCTCCCTCTCAAATCTCACTCTGAAGGTCGGGGCTTCTCCGGTTCCTTCTACCTTGTTCCTGCTCTTCTGCAAAAGCTCTGAAAATGAAGTTCTCCACGGGTGGCTAGCTTCTGTCTTGTGTAAAGCTTCAGAGTTCTAAAGAACTTTTGGAACTTGTTTACCTCCGTGTGAGGTTGTGTCTCTACAGTCTTTAACAACAACTGCACAAGCTTTCTTGGGCTCCTCGCTCTCCTATTTACTTTCTCAAAAGCTTCTCCGCTGTTTTTCGGGGTATTCAAACCCAAATCTGTGTTTTTGGTACCACAGTGAGTGGATCTTTACCCCCTAGTAAGGTCATCTTCATATACTCTTCCTCTGTTTTATCACCAGAGAAAGGTCCGAACACCATACTCTGGCCATGTCTCGCCGATATTCGAAGCAGGAAAAGGAAAAATGGGTGGAAGAGACCCCCAAACCTCTAGTTAGTGGAGTGGCTCATTCAATACTGGATTCTGGATAGCAGAGTCACCAGAGGAGCTTTAGGTCATGAAATGTTTCAGCGTAGGTTTGAATCTGAGGAGGATCTTCTCTATGTGCTCACTTTAAAAGATGGATGTTGATGCTGCAACAGTTGGAACCTGTTGTCTCTAACACGTTCTCGAATCTCTTACCATTTTGGATAAATATTAATGGCATCCCACTTCATTTTTGGAATAAATTTACTATCAATGATATTGAAGATACTCTTGGCCCGATCCTTGACAAGGATGTTGCTCAAGGTCGATTTCGGGTCCACATTAACAAATTAAAACCGTTGGAAATGCAGTTACTTAGCCAACTTCTGTCAAAGGAGATCATCTCTGTGGATCTCGTTTACGAAAAGATTGAAAAACACTGTTTCCATTGCTTCAGTCTATCTCATGAAGTGGAAAATTTCCCTTCAAAACTGAAAGCTTATATTGAGATATCAGCAGAGAAGAACATCTCTCAGCAGAACACTCTTTTCAACATTGAATATCGAAGAAAAAAGTTGTCGGAGAAGAGGACATCAAGCTCCTTTAGATCTTTGGACTCTGTACCTCCAAGAAACCACCCTGATGCTGATCGAGTCCCGGTTTCAGGGAACAAAGGAGTCTCGACTGCAGATTTTTGAGCCTCATAGGACCACTCTCGTTATAGTTACTCAAGAGGAAATGATACTTTCTTCCCCCGAGAGGACTCAAGATACTCTATCAAGGATCGTCGTAATAGCATACACATTGCCTTCTATGAGTACCAAATCCATCACTATGGACAAGAGAGAAACATAGGCTCCGCTAAGCAGAGATTGGATTATAGAGAAAAGTCTACCCGTAGACAAGATAGATCTTTTATTCCTGCACCGCAAAAAAACTCCCCCTTCTCAGGTTGTTCGATCCTATAAGTCTCATACACCCTCCCCGAAACCTGACATGGAACCTATCTCCGCACCTCGTTCTCGGGATAACGGTGAGGTTAACATTGCGTCAAGGGACATAACTCCAGCCACAGAAAGACTCTTAAATCCCAGAGATGCAACCATCAATTCATACTTTCACGCTCTTTACTTGGTCGACCCCAAGATCTAGAAGTCAGATATTTTGAAGAGGAAAACCAGGAACAATTCCTCCAAGAATTATCTGGTGCAAAAGCTTCTTCAGAGATCCCACTTTCGGTCCTGACTGAGGACTATAAAATCCCATATACTCTGCGTCTGGGATCCACGAGACCTCAAAGGATTAAACGCAATCCAAAAGACATGGCAGTATCGATAGATTCAACCTCCAAAGCAACGAGGAAAAGAAAGGTTATTAAACCTGCGCCCGAATCCCGTGTTAACCGTAGTCCTCTTCAAGGCGCTCGTAGTCACAAACAACTAGCAATACGGCCTCCCAACGTGGGAAGAAGTTATGGAACGTCCAGAAACTTACCTCTTAATGAGAACCCTTCGGCACCACCCGTGGTGTTAATTCCGGCGATTACAAAACGGAAGGTGGATTTTCAAAATCCGCCAAGCCGGATTCCTTAGCGCTTCTCAGCTGGAACTCTCAGGGTTTGAGAAGTGACTTGAAAGTTCCTAGGATCCGAGAATGGAAGAAAATGAATACCCTGAAAGTTATGTTTCTCATGGAAATCAAGATGCTTTTGTACTAAAAACCTTTGAGGAATTTGGATATGATCATCATTTCACTATTCCTCTGATTGGCCCCAGTGGAGGTTTAGCTCTTTTTTGGATGAAAGATATAAATCTCGAAATTCTTGATTCATCTCCAAATCATACATATTGTAAGGTTATCTCGAAGAACCTTAGCTTCTATCTCACTTGTGTGTACGGACCGCCACAACAGGGAAACAAAGCTGAGTTTTGGCATTACTTATCGGTTCTAGGATAGAACAGAGATATTGCATGGATGCTAATGGGTGATTTCAATGATATTCTTGATAATGCAGAAAAGTGGGAGGCCCCGCTCGATGCAAAGGGTCCTTCATAAACTTCAAAAGTTTTGTCCACCAATGGCCTATGGGACGTCAAACACTCCAGAAACCCACTATCATGTAGAGGAACTCGTCACACCTATTTTATTCAAGAACGGCTGGACAGAGTGGTCACTAACAATGCTTGGTCGGAATTGTTTCCTTCCGGGCGTTGCGACTATCAAAGGTTCGAAGGGTCATATCACCGCCCCATCCTCTCCTACCTTGACACATCAAATCCCCGGAAGAAACGACCCTTTAGATATGACAAAGGTTGCAGCTTGGATGAAGAGGCACGTGAAGTGATTGAAACTGCCTGATAAGGAGGAAGGACATAAAAAGTGGAAGTAAAAAATAAACAGATGCATATGGGATTTAATCAAATGGACTAAAGATAAAAAGGAGAACAATGCTAAAACTATTCTGGAATTTCAAGAAGCACTGGAAACAGCCCTTTCTGCGGCAGTACCGAACCCTATCCTCATCAAAGCAATTTTTGATAAGTTAGCAAAGGCCTACAAAGAAGAGGAATTTTTCTGGCGTCATAGAAGTAGGGTCCTTTGGTTACAAGGTGGTGAACGGAATTATCATTAATTTTGATGAGGACATCAACCCATCATTGACCCGGTAGACTAGAGGATGGCTCACCAAGCCGGTACATGCCTTCGGAGAGAAGCAACTTTATCATATCAGGGATATAGGTGCACATTTTGGAGCGTATCTACCTAACCATGAAGAGTTAAGCTACAAATCGACATGTTCTGGAAACTTGACTCACCAAGGAATCTGCACAAACTGGAATCACATCAATACCAGTTTCTATGAAGAAGTTATGTCCGTTTCAAGACAGGTGATTTGCAGAGAACCCGATAAAGACCGACTTGCACATTTTGGAGTGCTCAGAACGAACCAGGATGAATAAAGGAGTAAAGGAACTTGTTCTGGATTCTTGATTCATCAGGAAATTCATGAGAGTTGGAATCACACCAATACCAGCTCGGACAAAGAAGATATGCAAGATCAAACCCGAAGGTTGCTGGACCTGCCTTATTTGGAAGCTCACGGATTTAGTGAACTCCAGAACTATGTTTGGCGACCAGGAGCACATGCAACATCTCCTTGGGCTGAGGTTTATACTCTTTTTCCCTTAAGTGTGGTTTTGTCCCAATTGGGTTTTCCCACTAAGGTTTTTAATGAGGTAAACCAAGACCCGCTTCAAGAGAAGGAGAATCTGGTCCGTCCAACCTTCCTTCTTGTATTTTCTTTTATAATTTCGACCAGGCCCTTTTTGGCCCAATTGTAACATAGACTATTGGCTATTTAAGCCATTCTTTTTGTTTCTAATAAGATCAAGTAAGTTTTAAGTCAAGAAAAACCCTAAGGGTTGTGTTCTCTCTTCTCTACTGCGCGGCTGCCCCTTTAGAGATCGAGACTTCTTTGCTTATTGCTTGCTGGTTCGATTGTTCTAAGCATACCACAAGATCAGTAGCTCAAAATCACCATCAATCATCCACTGACCAAGTTGAGAGTGCCTTCGGTCAGCAGCTTCGTCCCATCTCATTCTCATCTCATATCATCTGGTATCAGAGCTTAGGCTCTCGACAACGACGGTTACATCTCCCCTTTGCACTTTTATTTCTGTTCTTTATTGATAGCTGTGATGACCGAGGTGGTCACAGGGTCGGGATGCGCGTCTTGCTAGAGAGTTAACGTGCTCGGTCCGAAGGAACTAAGTTGTTCTTGAGAGAGAACCGACTAGATTCATAGACTAGCAGGAGTTAGAAGTATGCTCGGGATGGATGAGAAGGGAATCGTGTTCGGGTTCGTTAAAGGAGAATAATATGCTCGGAACGAGCGTGTCTTTATATTCAGATATCCGAGCAGGTCGGGAGACGTGCTCGGTTTACAATTCGGGAAATGGATTCTAGAGAGAGAAAGTAGTAAGAAGTGCACAAATCCCAAAAAGTTACATTAATGTACAGTGACGACTCCTATTTATAGTAAAATACGGTCGTACTTTCTACAGGCCGTTGACTGCTCGTCGGGCTCGTGCGGATTGGGCCGTACTTGATAACGAGATGGGCTCAACCGTACATTCCTTGGACGTTTGTGCAGCTGAGCCGGCTCGTTGTCGTTTTGTTCAGGTCGAGCCGAGCCGAGCCGATGTAAACGAGCTTGGTCTGGCATATTCGTTCTGGCCCTTTATCGCTTGTTGGGCTGACCTTGAGCTGAAGAATAGGTATTGGGCCTTCTAAATGGTGGGGGTGCTAAACCCATATATGACAGTAAGCCCCCCCCAGTTCGTCGATCTTCGTGGTATCGAGGTCGGCGGATTTGATCAGTGCTTAGTTGGGCCAATATTTATTCGGAATCGGCCCGGTCCGTTAATTGAATTCGTGTGCCTTTTTTCTTCTTCTTCGGGGGGTGCGAGAAATTTCTTGGGAACTGGCGGGGCATCGAAGAGTCGGCTTGTTGCAATGATGGCATCTATAAACGTGGGAAGCCGAAGGGTTGCGTAGGGGTCATCATTGCGCTTGTCTCGATATTTTCCCCGCTCGCTTATATATATCTTGCTCCGCTCTTCTCCAGTTTCATTTCTCTCCTTTCGCAGGTATTTCGCTCTCCCTTCTCTCTAGATTTTTCTCTCTCTAGGTTTGTTGCTTTGTTGTATTGTAAGTTATGAGAATCGATTCTAGTTCAGCGTCTTCCTCGGGTCGGGACTTGTATTCATTTAGATTGTCCGAAGATGATTCCGTTCAGTCCAGTTCGTTGGTAGGTCAGCTAGTCTCCTCGCCTGGCTCGGGACGAACGGAGGTCATTTCCCAGAATCCTGACGATAACCGAACTCATGATCCGACGGCCTCGGGCAGTGTACAGAGTTTCCGTGTGCCTTATCTGATCGATTCCGAAGACGACGGTGCTCGGCCCTGGATCCCGTTGAACCAGAACTTGGGCTCTCTTCCCGTGAAGGCAGAAGTGGTGGCTACGGTTGACCAGGCTCGGTGCGACAGGATGGTGGTGGAACCGAGGAGACCGAGTAAGGCTCGGAAGACGGGGCGAAAGGCCGCGGATGGCTCGAAGAAGACGCGTCCGGTTCGTGAAGTTCTTCCGACGAAATGCTCGGAAGATGACTTGGCGTGGCTGAGGGACAACTGTGATCCTGGGGGTATTGACCGGCTCGAGCTTCGCAAACCTGAGTCGCACGAGAGGCCCTGGGATTGTCCCGAGGGGTGGATATGCTTGTACGATTTTTGGTTCAGGGGTATCCACCTTCGATTCCCTCTACCGAGGTTACTGGTGGCTTATTGCGAAGAGAGAAGGATTGCTATGTCCCAGCTGTGCCCGGCCGCTGTTCAAAACTTGGTTGGATCCATGATTCTGGCCTCCGAGTGTGGAGTGGAGATGACTCTTCGGTTTTTTGAAGAGATAACGACAATTTCCACAAACCCTACTACCGTCGGGACCCGGTATGTCTGTATGCGTACTCGTTATGGGGAGAAGGTCGTCATCGGGAAACCGTCTAAAATTGACGACTGGCAGGATCGCTACTTTTATGTTCGGGTTAATTCCGCCTCGGTTCCCGATCCTGAGAGGCCGTATAGGACGCTCTGGAATCATCTTCATGGTAATCTCTACTTCCTGCTCGTTCCTCTAAATAGACTAACTCATCCTCGTTCTCTCTTCTTGCAGATCGTCATTCTATCGATCTCCCAGTTCCAGACCAGTTTTTGTCGAAGCTGCATAGGCTCGTTGCTCGGAGTATCCAGAGGTGGCCAGACGTTCACGTTAGTCGGGTCAGGCGAGCCATAGAGTGTTCAGACGAAGGTATTCTTGTCGTTTTTCGTCTTTTCTATGTTTTGCTCTTTTTTTTTTTACTTCTTCGATACGCATCGTATGTTCTGCAGGCTGTTATCTGCGTTCGGTCGAGTCTTTGATTGAGCATAACAGTAGACCTCTCGTTCCGATCGTGCCGAAGAAAAGTCGGAAGCTAGAGATGGGCCGTATGGATCTGGAAGTTGTAAACTACGTCGAGGAGAATCTCGTCGATCAGCAGGAAAATCCTGTTGCGGAGCCAACAAATCCCTCCGAGCCACAGGTAAATCCTGTTTCCTTGGACCCAAATCGACCTTTTTCGCCATCGGTCGGGGAGGTCCCGCCCGGGATGGTTTTTGTAAACGAGTATCATCGGGATTTGTTTCGCCAGGTTTGCGAGGCGGTGGAGGTGGCCGAGGCTCAAAAGAAGAAAAGGAAAAAGAAGAAAAGGTCGCGGACCGAGGATGCGGCCGCAACTGAACCGGGAACTCCCCTTGTCCCTGAAGATGGTCGAGAGACCGAAGAGAACGTTGACTTCTTCTCCTTAATAAGGAAGAAGAAAAAGAGGGCTGTTGATCCTGCGGGTCAAGCACTCGAGCCTTCCGAGCGGTCGGCTCTGGTGGTTCTTCCGGGTGCTACGGGTACCCAGGTCGGGGACGTCGAGGGTCCAAATGTTGATGATGCGGCCCTTCTGGAGCGTTCGACCGATGACCCGGGCGCTGGCCATGCTGAGGTTGAAGTCCGGGAAGAAGACGGGGATGCTGATCCTCGGGAGAACCAGTCTATTCCGGATCTGGATGAGATCGCCGGACTCACTTTCTTGGGTGGACCGGGTGAAGGGGCGTTCACGGACTATGGCTTCTCCGTTCGGTATGAAGGTGAGATGCCGATGGTTCGTGATGGTGGAGCTTGCGCGGACTTGTTCCGGATGTTGCGGGAAAGTCCTCCGCATCCGTTGCCTCCGGTTGAGAATACGCGCTTCCTCCATCGGAAGAAAGCGGCAGCCAAAGATATGGCTCGGGTAAGATTTAACTTTTCCTATGATTTTATCTTTGTTGATCGTCCTCTTTCTAATCTGTCTTTCATTTTAGGGCCTTCCTAACTATAACCTTCTGTTCGATGCGTACGAGCAGAGGGAGGTCGACCTTGAGAGGGCGATCAGTGGGTTGAAGCGGGACCTTACCAAGGCCGGTAAGGTCATTGCCGAGCTAGAGGGGTATCGTGAGGTGTCACTACACGCGGTGGCGCTTCGATCGACCCTTGAAGATGAGCAGAGGAAGGTGTCTGCTTTGGAAGAGAAAGTCGCTGGACTTTCGACTGAGAACGATCGGATAAATACTGAGAATGTTCAGTGTCTGGATGATTGCTCAAACGTTCGGGCCGAAGCCGATGAACTGATTGCTCGGGTATCTGATTTGGAGGGCAGGCTTGAATCCGAGTGTGCTCGGCTGAGATCCTCTCGTACGCGGGAAGTCCAGAAAGAGAGGCGACAGATTTCTGAGAAAGCGCAGGCTCGGCTTTCTAAAATTAAGAAGGCTAACGAGGAGAAAGAGCTCGGGCGGAGGACCCAAATACTGATGAATCAGGCCGCTGCCGTTGCGTCCATGCTGGAGATACTGGTTAAGGAGGGATTTGCTATTCCTCCTGATAGGATAGCCAAGGCCCATGCCGATGCTGCTCGTTTTAAGGAGGCACTCATCTCGATTGAGTTTACCGACCTGAAGGACGAAGATTTTACCATGACTCCACCGGATATTCCTGGTCGGGCCACCGGAGGCTCTTCGGTATCTGCGGCGGATCAGCAAGCTTCGGTCGAGGATGAGGATCGAGCTCCCGAGGCTGCTTCTTAAACTTTGCTGTTTCTCCTTTTCTTTTTGTAATATGTTATTGTAATCGGATCTTCGCCTTCGTGCGTTCTTAATGAACTTGTTTTCTTCTCGTTCCCACTCTTTTATTTATGCTTAAGTTGAAATAAACGATGAAAGAAGGAAGTGCTCAGTTTAGGTTAGATAGTTGATTTTGGCGAGGAGCGAGCGCGATGCTCGGCTTATCCCGTAGGACTGACCGGGACAGTTATGCGAAACTGTGTTCGGCTTATTTTTTCTGTCAGTCGTCCTTGTGCGGGAACTGGGCCCGGCTTACTTGGTTGTGGGTTTCGAGACTATGCTCGTTGTACCACGGGTCGGGCGCGAGTAAGTGCTCGGCTTACCCCTAAGGTCTGATCGGGACAGTGTGCGAGAGCTATGCTCGGCTTATTTACTGTCGATTAGCCTTGTGCGGGACTTGGCCTGGCTTAAAAAGTATCGAACATCTGGCCAGGATGTCGATATGTTCGGTGCGGTTGAGACAAAAATTTTAAACTTAATAAGATTTTGTTATTGATATAGCTGAGCCTCGTGAGAGGTTGCCTACGTACCCCGAAAGGGGATCAAGCCGATCGTAGTTCACTTTACATATTACTCGAACTCGTGTATAGCGAGCTCGGTTTTGGAGCGAGAGATGCTCGTTTTTTTTTTTTTTTTTTTTTTTTTTTTTGAGCGCGATGCTCGGCTTTTCCGTGAGCAAGATATGCTCGGTTTTTTTTTTTTTTTTGAGCGCGATGCTCGGCTTTGTCGTAAGCGGGAGATGCTCGGCCTAGTAGTAGTACCGTTTGAGTTTGTTTGCATTCCAAGAGCGTGGAATGGCTTCTCCCTTCATCGTTACGAGCTCGTAAACCCCGGGCTTTACTATCTTCGAAACAATGTACGGACCTTCCCAGTTCGCGCCGAGTTTCCCTGCTCGGTATTCCCGTGTGTTTTCGAACACTTTCCGGAGAACAAGGTCGCCTTCTATGAAGCGGCGTCCTTTGACCTTCTTGTTGTAGTGTCTCGTGATTTGCTGCTGATAGTTCTGGAGTCGTAGGAGTGCTCGGTCTCGTAGTTCCTCTGCTTGATCGAGGCAGTCGATGATCATGTTGTTGTTAAGGTCTTCGTGCTCGGGCGCGATACTCAGGCGTATTGTCGGGACACACATCTCGGCTGGGGACATTGCTTCCATTCCGTGAGACAGTGAAAGAGGTGTCTGGCCGGTTGATGTTCTCGGGGTGGTTCGATGAGACCAGAGAACGCCATCGAGCTCGTCGGCCCAGAGGCCTTTCTTACTTTCCATTCGCTTTCTCAGACCGTCGATGATCGTTTTGTTTGTTGCCTCGGCCTGCCCATTGCCTTGTGGGTACCTCGGTGTTGATTTGCTTAGACGTATCTTCCACCTCGCACAGAATCCTTCGAACAGATTGGAGATAAACTGGGAACCATTGTCGGTTACGATCTCGTAAGGAACACCGTGACGGCAGATTATGTACTTCCAAACAAACTTCTGAACGTCGAGGTTTTTGATTTCTGAGTAGGATTCGGCTTCGACCCACTTGGTGAAGTAGTAGGTCATTATGAGGATGAACTTCTTTTGGTGCGAAGCCGGGAGAGGGCCGACAATGTCCATCGCCCATCGCATGAATGGGTAGGGTGTGGCTGCGGTGGTGAGGAGCTCGGCTGGCTGGTGTATGCTTGGTGCGTGCCTTTGATATTTCTCACATCGGGCTACGTAGCTTTCGCAGTCGGCGATCATGGTCGGCCAGAAATGGCCATGTCGCTTTATCTTTGCGGCTAATGCTCGGCCGCTCGTGTGATTTCCGCCAGCTCCCTCGTGTGTTTGCTCGGTGACCCATTGGATTTCTTGCCCGTTGATGCAGCGCAGAAGAGCCTTGGACGCACTCCAACGGAAGAGTTCATCCTTCATTATTACGTATTGTGCACAGCGGGCTTTCAGTCGGCGGGCTGCCCAACGATCCTCGGGGACCATCCCTGTTAGTATATATTCCTTGATCTCGTCTCTCCAGTCGATGGTAGTAGCGTGTTTGGGATCGGTATCCTTGATTACCTCCTCGTTGCTTCTATGCGCATCGTCCAATCCTTCGTCTTCCTCGGTAATTAGTAGTACATCTTCGTTCAGTGCGATGCTCGGTCGAGCTATGCATTCAACTGGAATGATTCGACGATGATCGGGGTCCGAAGTTGATGCTAGGGCGGCCAGTGCGTCGGCAGAGGAGTTGTCGCTTCTGGGGATCTTGGTTAGCGTGACCGACCCGATCTGTCTGGTGATTTCCTGGACGAGCTTTAAGTATGCATCCATGCGCTCGTTTTTTGCTTCGTATTCTCCGTTGAATTGGTTTACGACCAGCTGTGAATCGGCGAACGCATCTACATGCTTTGCTCCTACCACCTCGGCTAGTCGTAGGCCGGCGAGCAGTGCTTCATATTCGGCTTCGTTGTTTGAAGCTGGAAATCCGAGGCGGAAGGATTGTTCGATTAGTTCGCCGGTCGGGGATGTCAATTTGACTCCTACGCCCGAACCGTTTCTTGATGAGGAACCGTCTACGAACAGGATCCATTTCTCCTTTGGAGGCAAAGCTTCGTTCATAGTGAGCTCGGGTGGTAGTTCGATGAGGAAGTCAGCCAGGACTTGTGCCTTTGCACTGGTTCGAGGTTTGTATTCGATGTCGTATTCGCTTAGCTCTACTGCCCATTTAGCAATTCTTCCTGACTGGCTCGGACTATGCAGGATTGTCCTGATTGGTTGGTTTGTGAGTACGACCACCGAATGTGACTGAAAATAAGGGCGGAGCTTCCGAGCTGAGACGACGACTGCTAAAGCGAGTTTCTCGAGTGTATTGTAGCGTGTTTCCGCGTCGTCGAAGATTTTGCTTGTGTAGAAAATGGGTCTTTGGTCACCTCGATCGTCGCGGACGAGCACACTGCTAACTGCCGAGGTTGACACGGAGATGTATAAGTACAACGTCTCTCCTTCCTCGGGTTTGGCCAGAATTGGTGGGGTGGAGAGGTAGGTCTTTAGCTGTTGAAACGCGTCCTCGCACTTAGCGTCCCATTCGAATTTCTTGTTCCCACGAAGAAGATTGTAGAAAGGGAGACACTTGTCTGTTGATCGAGAGATGAATCTATTCAGGGCTGCGACACGTCCGGTTAGTCGTTGGACTTCTCTGGTGTTCCTCGGAGATGGGAGCTCGGTGATCGCCGTTATATTCTTCGGATTTTCTTCGATGCCCCTCTTTGTGACGATGTAACCAAGGAACTCCCCCGATGTGACCGCGAAAGTGCATTTTGCTGGATTCAACTTCATTCCGTACTTGTTCAGGCTCGCGAAACATGTTGCGAGGTGACTGATGTGGTCGTCGGCTAAAGCGGATTTGACGAGCATATCGTCAATATAAACTTCCATTGTGTTGCCAAGCTGGTCGGCGAACATCCGGTTTACGAGGCGCTGGTAAGTTGCTCCTGAATTCTTAAGCCCGAAGGGCATAACCTTGTAACAATATGTGCCGCGATCAGTGATGAAGGAAGTCTTTTCGCGGTCGTCTGGGTGCATCATAATCTGATTATACCCGGCGAAGGCGTCCATGAACGATAGTAGCTCGTGGCCGGTGGTCGCTTCTACGAGTCGATCAATGTGCGGAAGCGGGAAGCTATCCTTTGGGCACGCCTTGTTGAGGTCGGTGAAATCTACGCATACTCTCCATTTACCGTTCTTCTTTTTCACTACGACGGGATTTGCCAACCAGTCCGGATATTTCACCTCGGTGATCGAACCTGCCTTTGAAAGTCTTTCTACCTCATCGTTGACAGCTTTGGCGCGTTCGGGGCCGAGCTTTCATCTTTTCTGTTTGACTGGTTTAAAGATCGGATCGACGTGCAGTTCGTGACATGCGATGGTCGGGTCGACTCCAGTCATGTCATTCGTCGTCCAGGCGAAGGTCGTGGCATTTTCCTTCAGGAATTCTATGAGCTTGTCTCGTAGGTCAGCTCGGAGGTCGGCTCCTATTCCGATGCAGCGTTCGGGATCGCGAATGTCGATATTGATTTGTACTATCGCGTCCTTCTGTGGGCGGTCGGGAGGTGGTAGCTCGATTCGAGGCTCTGTGACTAGGTACGCTTGTGATTTATGGCGCATTTTGTGCTCGATACGGAAGCATGTGCGGGATATCCTTTGATCTCCTCGTAGTGTATACACGCCGAACGGGGTTGGGAACTTGACACATTGATGAAATGTGGATGGGACTGCCCTCATTTCGTGAATCCAAGGCGTGCCGAGGATGACGTTGTAGATAGCTGGTCGGTCGACGACTACGAATTTGATCAGCTTGGTGATTCTGCCGACGTAGACTGGAATTTTGATTGTTCCGATTGTGTTGATCGAGTCGCCCGAGAAGCCGGTTAGTGGTCTCGTCGAAGGTTTGATACGGTAGTCACTGAGCTCCATTCGTTGCAGTGTTTCTCTGAAAATTAGGTCAACCGAGCTGCCGGTATCGATCAGGATTTTTTCTACTTCGCAGTCGCCGATTCTCATGGCGACGACGAGTGGATCGTTATGCGGTCGATCCACTCCTTCGGCATCCTGTTCGGTGAAACTTACTTCCTCGCCGATTCTGAGCTCGTCAGTGGCGTTTCGTCGGTAGTGCTGGGCTGCCGTGGCCCTTCGTTCGTATTCTTTTATTGATCGAACTGAATCGTTGACCATAGGCAGTCCTCCCATAATCATGTTTATTCGTCTCCTCGGACGTGCTCCGTCTTCTTCTTCTTCGTCGCGGGCTCTTTTGTCCGCGGCTGCCGCTGCGTTGATTTGTTTGGTCTCTTCGTCGAAAGCAATCTGTTTCCTTCGCTCTTCCTGGACGATCCTGAAGCGCTCGGCCTCGTTCTTTGGTTGCGTGACCTGGTTGATTTGCTTTGGGTGAGGTTTGTTGCGATCCAGCATTAGTTTCTTCCCATCTTTTTGGTAATCGGCGAAGAGGAGGGCTTGAAGGTTTCTGCATTCCTCGGTGCTGTGACCCGCTCGCTGATGATATTCGCAGAATAACTTGTTTTTATCGGCTCCTCGGATGAACTTGTTCCACGGCTTGCCTTGATTTTGGCCTTGGTATCCTTGTGTGGGTCGTTCCTGCTGATGATTTTGAGAGCGGTCGGGATGATTTTGTCGTTGATCCTTTTGGGGACGTTCCTCGTCCTGTCGGTGATCTCGCGACTGATCACTGACGTAATACGACGATTTCCCTTTTCTTGCGGTTTCTTCCTCCTTGGATTTCTTGTAATCCTGATCGTAGTGCTGCCGAGGTTCGTATTGCTCGGTATTCTTTTCGCTCTTGTCTTTCGAAGTCGAACTCTTGGGCCCGAATTTCTTGGCTAGGGTTTCTTTTTCTTCCTCGAGTTCGACGAAGATCGATGCGCGGTGGAGGGCGTCCTCTAGCGAGCTTGGCCTATTTTTCTTCAGTTCTTCCCGGAAGCTTGATTCGTACCAGAGGCCGTTTCGGAGTGCGGGTAGACCCTCGCTGTCGGTGATCGTGATTTTGGCCAAAACGTTTTTAAAGCGGGTGACGTACGATCGGAGGCTTTCCCTCGGTCCTTGGGAGATAGCCCATAGGTCGACATTTGATACTTCCTCCTGAATATACATCGAGTAATGCTTGAGAAAGGCGTGCGTTAAGTCGCTGTATCCGTTGATCGAGTTCGGTTCCAAGCGGGAGAACCAATCCAGGGCCGAGCCGGTTAAATGCTCGACGAACAGTTGGCAGTAACCTGCGTCTCGTTCCCCGATACTGAATTTTGTCCTCCCCATTGCAATGCGAAAAGCCGTCAGAAACTGCCTTGGGTCGGATTTGCCGTCGTAGGTTTTCATCTTGATTTTGACCGCCGAAATAGGATGCTCGAACTGGGTATCCATGAGGCGACGAGTGAACGGAGTGTTCTGAGTTTCTTCCAGTACGCGGTCGATTTCGGGGGCCGAGCTGATCGCCTGATGGACTTTGGACGTCATATTTTTCAACATTAATTTTATGTCTTCGATTTCGTTGTCCCTATGTGCGTCGGGCGCTGAGCTACTCGGGATATCCGTGTTGGAGGGTTGTTCGTCCTCGGTCTGTTGCTGCGTTACCGTCGGGTTTCTTGGATTTGGGGGTGGCGTTTCTTCAAATAACGCTCGGTGGAGATGAGTTCGGGGAACGGATCCTTGTTGACTTGTCATTCGTAGATCATTGATTTGCCCTTGGCATACTGCGTGCGCCGTGGCGAGCTGATCGAAGCGAGCGTTGCTTCCCTGAGAGAGTTCGGCTATTTGGGTCATGAGAGTTTTGAGCAAGGTGGACATGTCCTGCTCGTTTGTCTGAGTTTCCGCGGCTTGCTGTGGTCGTTCGGTACACAGAGGTTGCTGCTCGGCGCCGGCCGGCTGAATGATTGGATCTGCAACCTGAGAAACGTGCTGGGGTTGCCCTCTTGCTCGGGAGGCTGTTTCCGAGCTTGTGATGTCTTCGATGTGGACGTAATCCTTGTTCGATGGAGCTCCTGTCATCGCTGAATCTGTCCGTTAGTCAAGAAAAACTTAAGATCCCCACAGACGGCGCCAATTGTGATGACCGAGGTGGTCACAGGGTCGGGATGCGCGTCTTGCTAGAGAGTTAACGTGCTCGGTCCGAAGGAACTAAGTTGTTCTTGAGAGAGAACCGACTAGATTCATAGACTAACAGGAGTTAGAAGTATGCTCGGGATGGATGAGAAGGGAATCATGTTCGGGTTCGTTAAAGGAGAATAATATGCTCGGAACGAGCGTGTCTTTATATTCAGATATCCGAGCAGGTCGGGAGACGTGCTCGGTTTACAATTCGGGAAATGGATTCTAGAGAGAGAAAGTAGTAAGAAGTGCACAAATCCCAAAAAGTTACATTAATGTACAGTGACGACTCCTATTTATAGTAAAATACGGTCGTACTTTCTACAGGCCGTTGACTGCTCGTCGGGCTCGTGCGGATTGGGCCGTACTTGATAACGAGATGGGCTCAACCGTACATTCCTTGGACGTTTGTGCAGCTGAGCCGGCTCGTTGTCGTTTTGTTCAGGTCGAGCCGAGCCGAGCCGATGTAAACGAGCTTGGTCTGGCATATTCGTTCTGGCCCTTTATCGCTTGTTGGGCTGACCTTGAGTTGAAGAATAGGTATTGGGCCTTCTAAATGGTGGGGTGCTAAACCCATATATGACAATAGCTTGCATAAAAAAAAACTGAATCTTTTTTTTTTTTTGTTAGAATCATACCCTGTTCGTCATTTTTAAGTTTTGCATCAGAAAATTAAAAAAAAAAAAAAACTGAATCGCTTTGTTCTTCTTTTTGTTCCTGTTTTATTACTGTTCATCGTGTTTAACATCTGTTTCGTCGCTTTCATAAACGAAAAAAAAAAAAAAATTGTTAGCATCGAATTGGTAGATTGGCTCGTCGTGTTCCTTGCGATTGTTGAAGTCTGATCTTTCATTATTCATTTCGTTATTGTTCAACATCATGTGTTGCATTCAATAAAAAAAAAAAAGAAGCTAAGTTGTTAATTCTTTACGGCTGCATATAATTAAGTTGTTCCTTAGGGTTTCTTTGTGCTGGTTTAGTGTAATTGGTTCAGTTTTAATTAATTATTTGCATTGCATACATAAATTAAAAAAAAAAGTTGGACGTTTGGCTTAGTTTAGGGTTGTTTAATTGGCAGAATCAATTAGCTTAAATTATTTCCTTTTTTACTGATCATATTTCAAAAAATATTTCCTTTTTTTAGCTTTAAGTTGCTTTTTTTTCAATTCTGCATTTTTCTTTTTGTTGCGAATTGCCGATTTGCCTTTTTTTGTTGTTGTTCTTCTTGTTTGTTTCCAGTTCCTGTGGCACTTGATTTTGTGTCTAGTGTTGTTCTTACATGAATTAGCTACCATGGAGAGTGACGAAGAAGACGTGGCTGAAGATAAAGGCTTTGAATGTGTTGTGCGGTTTGAAGGAACGCATGTAGCGGAATGGATAAGAGTCACCATTCATCAAGTTTATTATGATATTTTAAGATTAAAAAAATAAAAAAAAAATTTAAGTGCGTTCCAATTTTGTTAATAACTGCACATGAATGTGAGAAGAACGCAATTAGGTGTGGTTAGGTGTGGTTCACACTTTTCTCTTTTTTTTTCTTCATTTTTTATAAATAAAAATTATGAATTTAAAAATAGGCTTGGGCATTTGGGTATTCGTTCGGGTTCGGTTCAGGTTTTCAAGTTTTCGGGTCTAGGCATATAAGATCCATTCGGGGTATTTTAAAATTCGGGTTCGGTTCGGGTACCCGAAAAATCATAAAACAAAAATAAAAATTAGCTATATTTAAACAAAAGTTTTGTTTAAATTTTGACAAATAAAACGAAAACTTTCATAAATTTTGTTTATTTTTGATAATTTAGTTATTTTAGTCTAAAAAATAATCAATATATTTGAGTTTATAATTATAATTTTAGATAATTTTGTTATATAAAGTCTAAATATAATTAATATTTTGGCTATATAATTATAATTCGGATATTTCGGGTATCCATTCGGTTCTCGATTCCGTTCGGGTTCGATTTTGGTTTTTCGAATATTGGAGTTTAGGACCCTTTCGGATATTTTGTCGGTTCGGATTCGGTTCTACTTTTTCGGTTCAGGTTCGGTTCGATATTTCGGATCCGTGTATTTTGCACATGCCTACTTAAAAGCCTAAAACGACTCTGTTATCTTGATCGGTGCTCAAAATTAACATTGACAATATGTAACCGAAATTATTCAAAGTTAATTGAATTTATCCGAAATAAATCAAAACTAATCGAACTCCTATGTGAAAACCAAAAAAAAATTGTTCATTTGGACAAAATTTGAAACTGAATCCAAACCAAAATAACCATAACCCAAACTGAACCAAACCAAAATTTATGAATGTTCTTTTATTATTAATTTGTTTCAATTCTAAATTATTAGTATATTTTAAAATTTTAAAATAATATATACAATTTTAAAATAACGTATATATTAAAATATAAAATAGTATAGCAATTTAAAATTTAATATATTTTATAGTACCATTTATTTAATATTTAATTTAAGTTTTCAATAAAATATTTTTGTATTTTTATTTAATATTTATTTTAATATATATCCCGCACCATTTTTGTCATTTTTACCACTCAAACGTTTATCTTGTACCGCATACAACTTCTTTTCACCATTCAAACATTGTTACGGACCGCTTATTCAACAGTAACTGCATCTGTTTCGCATAGTGCGTTTCTTCTGTATAAACCACACTTAAACTGTTCCGCACCGCGTAAACCACTTATCCCGCACCGCTTAATCCGCTGTCACCATTCGGAGCCAAAGTTAGTTTTGGTGGTGGACAAATTCAAGTGCAACACAACTCTAAACCGAATGATCATTTCCATGATGAAGGAGAAGACTATGAGCCGCATAACCTCTCTTTTTCAGGTCTTGAACAAGATCCAGAGGCATATTTAAGATGGGAGAGAGGCTTGGAAGATTGGTTTTGGCATCACAAAGTCCCGAAGGAGAAGAGATTATCTCATGCCATCAATGCACTTGTTGGAGAAGCTTCTATATGGTGGATACGAGAAGAAGCTCTCAACTACCGCCATAACCCGATCACTACTTGGGGAGTTTTAAAGCAGCATATGTACAAGGAATTTGTACAAAAGTCCCACAACCGTAGCTACCTTCCCAAGAGGCTTATGATGAGATCAAATTCACGAGTTTGGATGCCAACACCAAAGAAGGAGATTGTTTTGGGTCAACAACCCACCAAGAGCCAATCTCATGAACAATGTAAGTCATCTAAACCTTCTAATGAAGTTAATGCAAGTTTTTATAGATGTCAAAAAATAGGTCATGATGCTTCAACTTGTTCCACTAGACAAGTAGTTATCCATTTGTTATCAGAACAAGAAAGGGTTAACTCTAAAGAAGTTACAATAGCTAATTCCGAGTCAGAATTTTCCAATACTTGTATGATGCACTTGTCTTTGCCAAGGGATTTTGATGCAGGTATAGGCACGCTAAAGAAGGTAGAAGATCATGAAGTTAACACCAGCCTTATTCAGATCCAAGAAGAACCACCGGATCACATAATTACTCAACACGTTGTGGCATTGGAGAAAACCGAACCGCCTCGACCAAAGGTTAAAGTATCCCGACCCAACACTTTATTATCTGATTATAAAGAATCAAAAACTGTTTTAATGCACTTGGAATTGGTCAAATGTGTTGAAAAGGATGCAGGAACGCACAAGAGTCCGATGGACCGCACGAACCAACGGACTGGAGGCGAGGCCGAGAAACTGAAGGAACCGACCGACCCAGAAAGTGATCTGACTAATGCCAATGGAGATCACGACCCAGAAAGTTTCCCATGGAACCCAGGCCAGAATAGAGACGTGATCCTGAGACACCTACTCAAAGGGGCACTGCCTGAAAGCCCTTACACCCACAAGCCACAAATCCATCAAGGTAAGGCCATGGACTCACAAAACCGCATGAAAGCTAACTTGCTTTCTCTTGGTGCAAGTTATATAATTTCGAGGTCGAAATCTTTTCAAGAGGGAGAGTATGATGAGGACATCAACCCATCATTGACCCGGCAGACTAGAGGATGGCTCACCAAGCCGGTACATGCCTTCGGAGAGAAGCAGCTTTATCATACCAGGGATATAGGTGCACATTTTGGAGCGTATCTACCTAACCATGAAGAGTTAAGCTACAAATCGACATGTTCTGGAAACTTGACTCACCAAGGAATCTGCACAAACTGGAATCACATCAATACCAGTTTCTATGAAGAAGTTATGTCCGTTTCAAGACAGGTGATTTGCAGGGAACCCGATAAAGACCGACTTGCACATTTTGGAGTGCTCAGAACGAACCAGGATGAATCAAAGAGTAAAGTAACTTGTTCTGGATTTTTGATTCATCAGGGAATTCATGAGAGTTGGAATCACACCAATACCAGCTCGGACAAAGAAGATATGCAAGATCAAACCCGAAAGTTGCTGGACCTGCCTTATTTGGAAGCTCACGGATTTAGTGAACTCCAGAACTATGTTTGGCGACCAGGAGCACATGCAACATCTCCTTGGGCTGAGGTTTATACTCTTTTTCCCTTAAGTGTGGTTTTGTCCCAATTGGGTTTTCCCACTAAGGTTTTTAATGAGGTAAACCAAGACCCGCTTCAAGAGAAGGAGAATCTGGCCCGTCCAACCTTCCTTCTTGTATTTTCTTTTATAATTTCGACCAGGCCCTTTTTGGCCCAATTGTAACCTAGACTATTGGGTATTTAAGCCATTCTTTTTGTTTCTAATAAGATCAAGTAAGTTTTAAGTCAAGAAAAACCCTAAGGGTTGTGTTCTCTCTTCTCTACTGCGCGGCTGCCCCTTTAGAGATCGAGACTTCTTTGCTTATTGCTTGCTGGTTCGATTTTTCTAAGCATACCACAAGATCTGTAGCTCAAAATCACCATCAATCATCCACTGACCAAGTTGAGAGTGCCTTCGGCCAGCAGCTTCGTCCCATCTCATTCTCATCTCATATCAAATTTCATTCTGTTACAAAGGAAAAACGATCCAGGAACTGACTAACGAATATTGAGAATGAAGAGGGCCTAACCTTCTTTGAAGAAGCTCAAATATGTACAGCTTTTGCGTATTTTCGCAACATTTACACCTATAATGGTGTCTCGAATATAAAGACTGTCAAGGAAGCTTTTTCAAGTAAAATAACGCCAGAGATGAATACTTTGATTTGCGCTATTCCTAACGATTTGGAAATCTATAGAGAAGTCTTCGACCTTCACTCGGATAAGGCCCCTGGTCCGGACGGTTTTCCGGCAGGCTTCTACCAGTTTTTTTTGGAACATCACGGGCAGTGATATCTGTAGAGAAATCAAAATTTTCTTCTCTTCCGGTACGATGGATTCAAAGCTGAACGTGACACAAGTGTGCCTCATCCCGAAGGGTTCTGCCCCGAAAAAGCCTAGTGACTAGATACTCATTGCTTTTTGTAATGTCATGTAAAAAATGGTGGCAAAGATACTCACTCATCGTATGCAGCCACTTCTCCATTTTCTCATCTCCAAACAGCAATCAACTTTTGTACTGGGTAGAGCAATTATCGACAATGTACTCATCACTCATGAGAATCTCCATTCCTGAAGAATTCAGCTGCCCTTAAATGGTTCTCAATGGCGGTGAAAACCGACATGAGTAAGGCATACGATAGAATCAAATGGGGTTTTCTAAAGATGGTACTAAAACAACTGGAATTTCAAGACTGTTGGATAAATTGGGTGATGGAATGTGTTACCTCGGTCTCTTATTCCTACCTTATAAATGGAGAACCTCACGACAAATTTATCTGATATATCATGGTTTTTAGGTGTTTTAAGCCATGCTATATGTACATAATCAAGTCTTTTATAGTGTCGTTCGAGTCCTTTCAGGACACTATGGCGCATTCTGGAGCTATTTGGAGCATTCATGCGGAAGAGAAGAAGTCATAGGCGACATTTGAGATAAGCATCAATCGACACAGGAATTGTGTTGGTCGACACATATCGATGAAAAGATTGTCAGATTTTACCGTAAGTTCTTCGGACTCAGATATCGAATTCTTGAAGCCCGATATTAACATTCAGCATGAGTGTCGACCAATTAATTATTGGCTTCGGTCGACATAGACGCAAATCAGGAGGATTTTTGACGTTTAATGAAGACTTTGGAGAATTGCAGTTTGACCCAAAAATTTCTCATAATTAAAAAGAAGCCCAAATCGTATTTTAACTTTATATTAGGGGTTTTAAGCCATTGTTTAGGCTAAGATTTATTTTTATCAGACATTAGGAGCTTTGTGGCTGGTCTTGCACTCGAGAGAGAAGAGATTTCGAACCCCTGTTCTTATTCTTTTGGATTTTATATGATATATATTTTGACTATGTCTTTTGTTATGATTACCATATATGAGTAGATATCTTGTTAGGTTTATGCATTCTTATTAGGGATTTCATGGAATGTTAGGTTAATTAATCTATAGGAATTCATAACTTCTAGTTCGTTATCCAAGTTGTTCTTAATGCTTAATCTGAACTGGCCATTTAGATTATTGATATTAAGTTGATTCTCGCAACGAAAGTTTGTTAATTAGCTAGAAGGAACTTATGTGAACAATTTATCTATTCGCAAAGAAATTTGGTATAGAGAAATTGTGAGCGAACGAACTCGGAATTAATGCATGTTTAGAACTCTAGGATTCGCAACGAAATTTGGCTTACTAGGTTGTTAGACATAGATAATTATCGCAACGAGAGTTGGTTAGTTATACTTCTGTGATTCTAGTTCAAGAACGCTAATAGATTGAATCCTGATTGATTGGTTATCTGATTTCCTGAGAACTTCCCGAAACCTGACGCCTTCGTTAATTTCTTACACTCAGCTTTAATTTACATTGTTTTACTGCTTACAATCTGTTTTGCTTAGCTTAATTCGATTACAAATAGTCTATCGTGTGAAACTTGAGACTCTGTGGATTAGACCCCTATATACTACATTTGCCTGTGCACTTGCAGTGTTACTTAGGGATCAGTTCAGATCAGTTCTATGCCAATCGGTCTGCGATTCGACCACCTTCGTTTACCAGAGCCGAATTTGAGCTGAACAGAGTACTACACTTTGGTTGGACATCATCAGTTTCATGGGTTCTCACATTCTTTGCACGAAAGTTCTGTCGGGCCTTTGTAGAAATGCGCAGACCTCCTAAAAGCTGAAAGGTCTCCAAGTGGCTCAGAAAGCTCCGTTTATAAGTCACCTTTTCTTCGTGGATGATACAATGTTATTTTGCCAAACAAATGCGACCTGCTGTAAAGAGCTCCTAGAGATCTTGAGAAGGTATGAACAGAGCTCGGGACAATGCATTAATTAAGAGAAATCAACCATCACCTTTTCCGCAAAGTCCCCAAGTGACATCCGAGATATGGTCAAAGGAGCCCTCGGGATATCCAATGAAGGTGGAGTTGGTAAATATCTTGGACTTCTGAAAAATTTCGGAAGACGCAAGAAAGATGTTTTTATAGGTCTGGTTGACAAGATAAGGCAGAGATCCCAAAATTAGACGAAAAAGTTTATCTCGGGGGCTGGGAAACAAGTTACCATGTCTTGCTTTAAGATCCCCTTATTCCTATGCAAACAGATCCAATCACTGCTCACCCGATTTTGGTGGGACTCTTCCCCGAATAAGAAGAAGATGTCGTGGGTTTCTTGGAACCGCCTCACCTTACCAAAGTTCGACGGTGGACTTGAGTTCATAGAGATAGAATCGTTCAATGATGACCTCCTGGCCAAGATTGGGTGGCACATCCTCAAAATCCCGGACTCACTGTTGGCTCAGGTTCTTTTAGAGAAATATTGCACCGATTGCTCCTTTATGGGAAGTGTGCCGAAACAAAATGAGTCCCATGGGTGGAAAGGTATCCTTGCGGGTAAGGAACTCCTCAAGAAGGGTATGAGCTGGCGTGTTGGTAATGGAAAATAAATCAATGTGTGGACAGATAATTGGCTCTCTACTTCATCTCTACAAACGCCCATAGGACCTTCGACTAAAGAAAACTCATGTTTTAAAGTCGCATATTTTTTAGACCCAATCACAAATGAATGAGACTCTGCTGCGGTCAAACAGCATTTACCTCACTATGAGGAAACTATTAAGAGCTTGTTCCCCAGTATGTCAAAGCCGGAAGATACACAAGTTAGGGTGTTGGAAAAAGTAGGGATCTACACTACAAAAAATGGTATACAAGCTCCAAATGTTTTGCCTCACCGAATGTGACCACGCCAACAGATGCGTCGTTTAATTGTGAAATCTGGAATATCTCCACAGCCCCCAAGATTAAGAACCTCATGTGGCGATCTGCGGCAGATGCCCTTCCGACGGGAATGCTGCTCAGTTTCAGAGGCATCGCCGACTGCATTACCTGCAAACTATGTGGAGAAATAGAAGACGTGATGCACATTTTCTATCATTGCCTTATTGCTAAGGAAAGTTGGGAGAACGCGCCACTCAAATCAGTCTCAACTACTTCTGGCGTATCTTGAATGTCCAGGATCTGTTAACAGCTTTAAAATTGTCCCCTACTCTGCCCCCAATTGGATTAAGTGCTTGTCCCTTCTACCCTTGGATCTTGTGGAACTTGTGGACAAGTACGAACAAGTTACTATTCGAGAACAAACAATACTCATCTACTGAAATTATCACTAAAGATTGTGTGGACGCCAAAGTATGGGAAGAGGCAATGAGCTTACAAACCAAAACAGACCACCCTTTGAGACTCCTTTTGTGCGTGATCCTCACCTCCTCACTTGTTACACTGATGGCGCCTGGTGCGCTTCTTTCCACTTGGCGGGCTTGGGTTGGGTCTATCAAGATTCAAGTTCGCTCACGGTCCTACAAGGTTCCTCCTCAAGAGAATTTGTCTCTTCGGCGATTGCAGCTGAAGCGTTTGCTGTAAAGGCATGATTATTGGCAAACCTTGACATGGTCCATCTTCATATTCATCTAGATTCAGACTCGAAAGTCCTCATCAATAATCTGTTAGCTGAGACTGAGATAAATGAAATTGCATGTCTCCTCATGGATATGCACAACCTTGCATCTCTCTTTTCTCACCTATCTTTTGTTTATGTACCTCGTTTTGAGAACGTTTCAGCAGATTTGTTAGCAAAGTCTGCTTTGTATGCACAACGCCATTTAGACGAAACATTTTAAGTTTAATTCAGTTCCAATGAACAAAGAAAATGATCCAAAAGTATAAAATAATAAGAACAAGAAAAGATGATAAAACAATATAATTTCTCTATTCAAACTGATTATAAGGCTTAACAATTAATTAATTCATTGATTACCAACAATATAGTTGTGAAACTACTTAGACATGAACAAATTGGACAAATAAGGGGATGGGAGAGAGAGAGAGAGAGAGCAATTCATGATTAAAGTTCAATAAAAGAGAGAAAGAGTTTCATAAATCTTCTATATATAAAAAGTAAAATATGAGATTTCCTTGTTGAAAGTTTTGGGAAAATCACATTTTAAGCCATGAAGGTGAGAAAAGATAGCATTTTTAACCTTCGTACTCTAGCACTTACACTTCAAACCATCAACATAATTTCTATTGCACTTTTAACTACGAATCTAGCCCCCGAATTTCCGCCGCCAAAATAATTAACGTTTAATTAAACTCCATTAGACTGTCGTTAACTAATAGTTAACGACAGTTTAATTCTCCGTTAACGGAGTTTAATTAAACGTTAATTATTTTGGCGGCGGAAAGTCGGAGGTTAGATTCGAAGTTAAGAATGCAATATAAATTATGTTGATGGTTTGAAGTGTAAGTGCTAGAGTACGTAGGTTAAAAGTGCTATATTTTCTCACCTTCATAGTTTAAAATGCGATTTTCCCGAAAGTTTTTGAATTGAAAACAATAAAAACCTCTAGAATGATAAATAAGAAGCGAATTTAGTGTTCTCTGGTGTGTTTTATGGTACTCTAGTGGGTTGTAGAAGATGTTGTCGAAACTAGAGGCTAAAAAGAAGTATATATAGGCTCTTGGTTCAACTTGGGTTAATAATGTGTAAAAGAAGTTGAAGTCCGCGAATGGCACAACCGAGGCCGAGGTTGGCCTTGGGTGGCCGAGTCTAGTTATCCCATGATGGATAGAGGCTGCCCTCGGTTGGAAAGCAATCAGCCGCAGTCCATGGTCAAACTCCCGTCAATGTTCGCGATGTATTTCCTCCGGTCGTCCCATTTGGTTGCTAGACGGATATGTCTTTACTAAATATTGTAGATATCTCTAAGCAAAGCTTTGAGTGGCTTAATTCCACTTGCATGTGAAATCTAACTTAAAAGGATTCATCTGCTCTAAAAATCATGCAAAGGCCACTTGCTACCCCTGCAATGAGCATTTTGTCGGTGATTGACTGAAGACGGAACAACATAAACAAAATTCAAGAAAGATTTTACAGAAGGTTCCTTTGGAGTAAGAGAATTGACCAAAAGAATAGGTGAATAAATTTTGTACTCCCACAAATGGCTTATAAAGTATTGAAAGAAATTCAGAATTGACGATTAACAGAGAATTATGGCTTATGATTTGCATGCGAAGAGAAAAAAGGTAAGCAAGAGCCCTTATGTTTAGAAACACAATCTGATAAAGATACACATTATCCTTGTTAACTCATTGCAGGGGCGAACCTTAGTAGGGCAAAGGGAAAAGTTCAAGGAGAAAAAAACATTTGACCCTATAATGTAAAAGGAAAAAAATTAAAAGCTTTTCGATTGGAACCGCAAAGTAAAAATGGAATATAGAGTATCTTAGAATAAAAGATTCTTTATCAGTATTCAAGAAAATGAAAGTCATTAAGTCACATATACAAACAATTTCTTACAATTATAAAGTTTCCACTAGAGAAAATCTTTTCCGTGAGATGTCACCTCGAACATCTGTTTTAAAGGCGTTGGACTCTTATGAGACTTTCCAATTCGGATCAGAGTTCAAGAACTTGTTCCATGAAAGAAAAAGGTCATTTGGAATTGACTCCTCCATACAAGGTTATCCAAAATCTTGTTGACCGATTCTCTCTTCTAAAAAATTCAAGTATGAGACTGCAAAGAACTCGGCTTAAAATGAATAAAGAAAATTCTATTTGGGCTGAGACCGCCTCACGAACCATATCGTTAAAAGAGGATCGAAGAGCTTTAAGTTTGGCGTGAGATGCTTCAAGCTTCTTAGCAAATAATTCCATGTCATCGTGGAATGTATTGGCCGGAGTAAAAGAAGATGAATGTTTATGTTGGAGCTCGGAAACTGATAAGCCTCAACAGCGTTACATCCGTAGGAGAAGAGCACGAGAAGGAGAGGATGACGTGGACATTCTGCAACCAACAGCTTAACAGTCAACATAACCAGTTGACCAACTGAAACGGTCAACAAAATCAGTTGACTAAGTCAGTTGCTTAAATAAGAGCGTGAGAGCTCATTTGTATTTTTAGCTTTAATTTTGTTAAACTAAGAGAAGAGTCTTGAGGGAGAAATCAAGTGGGTTAAGCCATCGAGCTCTAATTTTTCTCAATTCAAAGTGTATTCTTTCTTGATTCAATTCAATAAAGCAATTATGAGATTGGGATTTGAGTTGAGCTAAGTGTTTATCACAAATAACATAGCTGAACTCTATCAATTGGTGCGGTGAGAAAATCGCTGAGCTCGCATGACGCATTCGTAACGGATTCCAGTGACAATCAAGGCGGAGAAGATGATTGCATGCGAAGCATCTGTTGCGAATTCCGATGAGCTAATCGACGAGTCATGCGACGCATTTGTGGTGGATTCCGATGAATTTATAGAATGAGCGGTAGGTAGCACTCGACACATCCGTCGCAAATTCTGGTGAGATCTATCATATCACCAATGGTGCAAATAGACGATATCAAAGACCGACTAGAGTCGATGGACAGAACGATGTCGGAATTGCAAAAAAAGTCACAATATCATTCACGGCGTCTGGGAAAGATTGACAAATGCACATATGTGTGATCCGGGATTCACACTAAGAATTTGTATTAGTGGATTTGGACTTTAGGATATAGAAATGGTATAGTTTCCTATGAATCAAAGACTTTATTGAGATTGATCGTCGAGATAGAACAAACACAATCGAAAAGAGAGTACAAAGTATGATGTTCGAGCTATCTAGTCGAAGTGTTCTAAGTGAGGGGTGGAATATCTTGAATGAGTCGCCACTTCTTCTTTTAAATAGTCTCGACTCTGACTTCTCTGTTCCGATATTTTGGCCTCTCCTTCGTAACGATCCCCGTGATTCTCGCGGATCAGTTGAACTGGAAAAGACCGAGTCGCTCTACCTCCACGTCGTCTCCTGCCGAGCTCGAGCTCGATCGCCTCTTACTTCGGCATCGCTTGGGCCTTGTCAAAGTGTAATTCATTTGGGCCCAACGATTGGATCGGCTCGTCTCTTCGCCTTTGATCCTGGAACGGGCTCGTGGATACGGGCCTTCGTCTTGTTTGTTAATGGGCCGGATTTCCTACCAACAATAGCCCCCCAGCCCATTGATTTCGAGAAGTCGAGGTTAATGGGCGGTAGACGTTTTCGGGAAGACGCGCGCGTGTCTCGGGAGTCAAAAAATCTAATGATTACTCTCGCCCCATCCGTAGATCTTGCTGCGATCCAATGGTCAAGGACGGGCGCGTGGGACGAGCTGATCTGCTTTTCAGCGCGGCAGCAGTTATGGCGTGTATTTGTTTGAGAATTTCTTCTCCCACCGTGGACCTGGTCGATCGTCGACGGCTAAGATTCAAAGGTTGCGAAAAGTCTTTTCAGGCTCGTTCTTTTGATGACGTGACCTAATTACTGTGCGCTCGCAGCCGTCGATCTCACATCTACGGTTAGATTAAGGGGAAAGCGAGGAGTCCAAATCATCTCGATTTTCTCGTAATTATTACGAGTTCGGAATCATGCGGTTGAGATTTTGCACGATTCCCACTATAATTTTCTCGTATTTTGCCGAGGGTGATTTCTTCTCTTCCCACTTTCACTTCTTCTCTTACTTTTGCTCTGGTTTTTACTTCTCTTCCCATCGGAAAAATTTCCTTCCAAAACTCTTTGCTTTCTTTGTTCCGATACACCGCTTTCTATGGCTCTCAGAGATGCGACAGGGGCTAGTGCTAGCACGGCGGCAGGCTCATTTGGCCCACATCCGCCGTCTGGAACGACCAGACCCAATTCGCCACTGCCTTCTGCTCCACAGAGACAAGGACCAAATGATCTTGCCGAAATCCGTTCGATGTTAAGCCTATTGGTAGATCGAAAGAGAAATAATGAGGCAAGCGCAAGGGCCCAAGAGATCGCAAACCGCTCTCTGGCCGCGCAACTTGATGAGCAGGAAAGGCGCATTAACGCCCGTCTTGAAGAGCTCGCCAGCCAAAACCAGAGGGGTAGATCAACACACGATCCACGAACCCCCATAAGTCCCCCACCGTGTACACGCTTGGACTTCTCCCAGGTAGTAACTCCACCGGGAACGTCGGGGAATTTCGCCAGTACGTCGAATAGCGGCTTTCGCCCTATAATGACGCCCATCGCGACTCCGACCCCATTTGGTTCGAATTCAGCGATCACAGATCCAACCGGATCGGGTAGTCGACCATTACCCGGGCCACCACCTTTCCCAAGTAGTTCGAATATCCGGCCGAGGCAACTAGAAGGCTCTGCCTTCGCCTCGAGCTCAGGACCCGCTAACGGGTCAAATACGGTACAGTTCCGGATGCCGCAGGTCGGCCAGACGGGATCGTTTCCAGCAATCGATCTCCTCGGCCCCACTTTTCCCGGATAAATATCCAATCAAGCACAAGCCCAGTTCGCGCCAACGACGGGCGACGACCACGATATGCTTAGACAGTATATTGAACAAGCTAAGGCTCAGTTCGTCAGTCTGAGCTCCAAAGTTCACATGGCGACAAGCGCGGTACCTGACATCGATCGAGTGATCGAAGAAACGTGACAAACGCCGTTCACAGACCGGATCGCCTTCGCTAGAATCCGAGAAATCAAGAAAACTAAATTTCCGGAATTCTCTGGGAATTCAGACCCCAAAGCCCATATCAGGGCATTCCGACTAGCGATGGCAAGGGTGTACCTTACCGACGAGGAGAGAGAGCCGGCTTTCTGCAGGCTCTTCGCCGAAAACCTATCGGGCTCTGCCCTAGAATGGTTTGCCGGAATGGAAGAAAGATCCATCGATAATTTCACCCAGTTCATGACGGCTTTCCTCAAACAATACTCCGTCTTTATCGAGGAAAAGACTACCGAGGCAGCTCTATTTGGCGTCTCCCAAAAACCGGACGAATCACTTCGCTCGTACATCGACCGATTTAAGGAAATAAAATCCAAAATCGCAAACCCACGAGATGAAGTAGCTATAGAAGCGCTGCGACGTGGACTGTGGTATTCAACCAGATTCCGCGAGGAAATAACAGTCCGCGAGCCTCAAACACTCGATGACGCCCTTCACCACGCATCGGCCTTCGCTCGCCTCGAGGACGAAACCACGACCCTCAAAGAAAAGCACCGAAAAGAAAAGAACCCTTCGGGATCGCAGAACTCGAACTCGAAAAAAGATTCCCGTAAATCAGGGAACGTCAATGCGGTCGAGAGCCCGAAGAGTTCGAAGTAATTCGAGTTCGACAAGGAAAAATTCTGTGAATTTCACAACAAAAGAGGACACTCGACCGAAGATTGCTATACTCGAGCTAAAGCCGAGGCTGAAAAGCGGGAGTCCGAAAGAAAACAAGAGTCCGAAGTCGAGGAGGAAACTCCGTCCAACAAAAAGGAAAGTAAACAGACCAAAGAGTCAAACACCAAGAGGCCTTCTCAAAATAAACGAGAACGGACAAAGGATCCGGAATCTCCCGAAACACTTCCTCAAGGGTCGCGGAAGCGAGTTGAGTGTATTCTCGGCGAGCTCAGCCTGAGCGGCACCCCGAAAGGTTCGGCGTTATCCCCACCTCCGGCTCCCTTTAAGAGTTTACGCTCACGAATCAATCTCCCTCGTCTCTGCGGGGGGGGGGGGGGGGGGGGGGTGTACGGGCTATACCCCCTAAACGAATCGACTTCATCTTCGGTGGCTCCAAGCTCTGCCGAGACTCGGTCAATTCGATCAAAGCTCTTCAAAGAAGAGTCGAAACTGACAAAGGGGGGAAAATCCCAATGATAGGTCCAAACCACGAGATCACTTTCCACGAGAGCGAGACAAGCAATCTCGACAAACCACACGACGACGCCCTCCTCGTTTGTCTAGTAGTGGGAGATGTCGAACTCTTAAGGATAATGATCGACACAGGAAGTTCGGTGGATGTCCTCTTTTACGATGCGTTCAAAAAGATGGACTTCAACGACTCCGAGATCGTGGAAGAAAAGACGCCACTAGTAGGGTTCGCTGGCGAAACAACGTACTCGATGGGCTCTGTCTTCGCCCCGGTAATAGCTGGAGGAGTCCGAAGAATGACAGAGTTCGTCATAGTGGATCGGCCAGCTCCCCATAACGCTATTCTAGGTCGACCATGGATAAACGACATGAAGGCGGTACCATCGACCTACCATCAATGCGTAAAATTCCCAACTCCCAAAGGGGTAAAAACCGTGTACGGAAGTCAAAAGATTTCCCGCCATTGCTACATGAATGGATACAAGCAAATTGAGAAATCCCCTGCGTAGCAATTACAGAAAGAGGACGAGCTCGCAAACATGCATACCAAAAGGTCGAATGACCCGAGTCAAATAGGACCCCCAAAAGAACCTCATGACTCAAGTCTGCATAGACGATGCTCATCCTGAAAGACTCGTTGGCATTGGAATCGACCTATCAGAGCCAGTCAAAAACGAACTAATCTCTTTCCTTAAACAAAACGTCGACTCCTTTGCCTGGTCTTCAGCAGACATGAAAGGGATCAACATCGACGTTACCAGCCATGAGCTGAATGTCGACCCAACCTACAAACCGGTAAGACAGAAACGTCGAAAACTAGGTCCGGAACGAGCTCAAGCCGTCATTGGCGAGGTCGATCGATTGTTAAAAATCGGATCGATCAGAGAGGTCAAATACCCCGACTGGCTTGCGAACCCTGTAGTGGTTAAGAAAAAGAACGGGAAGTGGAGAGTCTGCGTAGATTTCACAGATCTCAACAAAGCATGTCCGAAAAACAGCTTCCCACTCCCACACATCGACCGGCTGGTCGAAGCCACCGCCGGACACCAGCTACTATCCTTCATGGACGCTTTCTCGGGGTACAATCAAATATTAATGAACCCCGAGGACCAAGAAAAGACTTCGTTCATAACTGATCGAGGCATATACTGCTACAAAGTCATGCCCTTCGGACTAAAAAACGCAGGAGCGACTTACCAACGCCTCGTCAACAAGATGTTCTCAGGACTCCTAGGCAAAATATGGAAGTCTACATCGACGACATGCTGGTCAAATCTTCCAGGTATGAGGATCACATCCCGCAACTAAAAGAATGTTTTATCATTCTCAATAAATACGGGATGAAACTCAACCCAGCAAAGTGCACCTTCGGGGTCCCCTCAGGAGAATTCCTAGGTTACCTAGTAACCGAAAGAGGGATCGAAGCGAACCCCAAACAGATCGCAACATTCATAGAGATGAAATCTCCCAGAACAACGCGAGAAGTCCAGCACCTGACCGGCAAAATAGCTGCCCTGAACCATTTCATCTCGAGGTCGACTGATAAATGTCTGCCCTTCTATCACTTGCTCAAAGCGAACAAAAAGTTTCTCTGGGACGAAAAGTGCGAAGAAGCGTTCACTCAGCTCAAAGCTTACTTAAGCGAACCACCCATATTGGCGAAACCAGTAGAAGGAGAACCCCTCTACCTCTACCTGGCTGTCTCGACGGCAGCGGTAAGTGGAGTCCTGGTTCGCGAAGAACAGAACGAACAACGGCCGGTGTATTACATCAGTAAGACCTTAATCGACGCTGAAACCAGATACACCGCCATGGAAAAACTCGCCTTAGCGCTAGTGACATCAGCTCGGAAACTCCGACCATACTTTCAATCACACTCGATCATAGTAATGACCTCTCAGCCACTGAGAACCATCCTTCACAGTCCAAGCCAGTCTGGTCGACTGGTCAAATGGGCTATCGAACTTAGCGAGTACGACATAGAATACAAAGCTCGAACGTGTCCAAAAGCACAAGTACTGGCAGATTTCGTAATCGAGCTCCCTCCGACTATCGAACTCGACCCGACCTCGGCCCAAAGATGGAAACTCTACATCGATGGAGCTTCCTCGAGGCAAGGATCCGGAGTCGGAGTTAAACTGGTCTCCCCTACGGGCGAAGTACTAGAACAATCGTTCAAACTGGGCTTCGCCGCATCAAATAACGAAGCAGAATACGAAGCGTTAATAGCCGGGCTCAGACTAGTGATAGCAACAGGAGCCCGGGAAGTCAACGCATTCAGCGATTCCCAACTGGTCATGAGCCAATATCATGGCGACTACGAGGCCAAAGACGAACGGATGGAAGCATACCTATGGGTAGTCCATACACTGGCCGAACAGATCGAGTTCTTTGATCTAACGCGAATCCCACGAGGGGAAAACACCGCAGCCGATGCCCTAGCCGCATTAGCATCGACATCAGATCCTAACCTCAAAAGGATCATACCGGTTGAGGGAATCGAAAAATTGAGCATCGACATAGCCTTGAAAGCTTTGTCCTTGAAAGGGGACGGGCCCGCCATAAAGGACAATGTCAATCACAAAGAATGTCCCGAGGACACCGGTAGCAACATCATCGAGATTGATGACGACCTCGATCCTAGAAACGCCGTGTACGTCGCAAACGTCCCCGACGGACCAATCCAAGCCGCATCCACTAGTCAGGGACTCGGGCCTAACAATGACGAAGACTGGAGAACTCCAGTCATTCGATACATTACAAATGGCGAAGTTCCCGACGACAAATGGGAGGCACGAAAACTCAAAACACAAAGTGCAAGGTACTGCGTCACACAAGGAGAACTCTTTAAAAGGAGTCTCTCCAGACCTTATCTTAAATGCCTTGACAAAAATCAAGCCCTAGCCATGATTACACAAGCACATGACGGATCCTGCGGAAGCCATTCCGGAGGACGAGCATTGGCCGTGCGAATCAAAAGGCAAGGCTACTATTGGCCGACAATGGCCACCGAATGTGAGTCCTTCTCCAACAAGTGCGATAAATGCCAAAAGCATGCCCCGATTATCCACCAAGCGTCGGAGAAGCTCTCCTCCATCTCATCGCCATACCCATTCATGCGATGGGGAATGTGTTGGAAGTTTCGGTTGATCCTGATTCAATTCTCATATTGATATCAACCTAAACATGCATTAGATCTAGGTGTTCTCATTTAGAAACATATGATCTCACCTTTTTGCCTGTTTGTTTGCAGCGGAATTGATGAACAGGTCAGATGATCAGGGAGATACACCGAGGGATGAATCCTCCAAAGGCTCACACACGCAATCACAGGAAACTGGCTGCTAGACCACGAGGAGGCTGGGGCGCAGAGAGAGAGAGAGAGGCGCGGCTAGGGTTGGGTTAAGGGAGAAGAGAATTGGCTTTTAGTCATTTAAAAGCCTTCTCTTTCCCTTTTGGGCTTTTGGGCCCAATCTGATTAAATCCCATTTAATCAGACCCATTAGTCTTTCTCTCTTAGTACGACAAATGCCTAGCACTTTTGTCGTACTTCTGCTAAGCCGTTCCAACATTATTTCCTGCTAGCTTAAGCGTGTGACCCATATGGGATCATACAATAAAGGCAATAAGTCCAAGACTTATAGATCATGAGCGGACTCTAGCAAGCCATCATGACCCCCAGTATTGTATGACTTATGTCTGATCACTGACATACTCTTACTTTATAGAGACAGTACAGAGATTGCTGGACACAATTCCAACAATCTCCCACTTGAACTGGAATCTCTGTATTCATAATCCCTTTCGTCTCAATATCTCGATTAGTCATAAGGCAAGATTAGTGTCATCCTTATAAAGCCTAATCTTGTTCATCGGACTCTGATTTGATACTGACAATCCAAACGACTCGGGAAAGTCCGTTTGAGCATGGCCATGCGTTTTCCAGTATTCAAATCTCCGATTGGCCTAGAGATATTCACTCCATTTATATTGGAGGGACAAATCCCATCTTGTTCCATCACTGTAAACTACTCGTTTCATGATGTACCCAAACAAGGTCCTTATAGCTATCGCAGAACGATAGCGTTAGACAATGATCAAAGTGCATCAGTCCATATGCAGTCACATGCATGCGAACTCAGGTCTAAGGACTATACTCTATAGTCGTAGTAAGAATCTCTTATGACACAGATATAAATATCCTGAAGAGTTCTTATTAGCGGGTCTTGTCCGGTCGTATGTTCCCAACATACACCTATGTACTGACTTTGATGCCGAGCATCTATGACACACTGAGACTTTGTCATAAGTCACGTACCAATCCAGTCTTGCACGGTTGTTGGTGTTCCAATTTCAACAACCTTCGACTAGGGACATGATGATATAAAACATTTATCAAATATAGGATCTCATGATCAAGCTAAATGACTTCGATGACTCAAGATCAAATCATTTACTTCGATGACCTATAAAATGGTTCATATCATTTTGGAACGATTATTTCATCACAGTTAAAATAATCTTGAAATAATAATTTCATTAAAACATAAATAATGTTTTACAAGAACATATCAAATAACTAAAATAAAGCTCACAAAACTCCCACTCAAATTTAGATTACATTTCAATGTTTCTAATGCCTACAGCTTCAGTCAGGAACTCGAGCTTAGGCCTTGGGAGTGGCTTTGTCAACGGATCAGCGACATTATCATCTGTCGGAACTCGGCTGATCTTGACTTCCTTTCTATTAATGATGTCACGTATCAAGTGATATCTTCTTTGAACATGCTTGGATTTCTGGTGTGATCTTGGTTCCTTTGCCTGAGCTATAGCACCATTGTTGTCACAAAACAGTGCCAGAGGCTCAGCCGCATCTGGTATCACACCTAGTTCCATAATGAACTTTCGTATCCAAACAGCTTCCTTCGCTGCTTCCGAGGCGGCGATATATTCAGCTTCTGTAGTGGAATCAGCAACGGTGTCCTGCTTGGAGCTTCTCCAACTTACTGCACCGCCATTCAGACAAAAGACATAACCGGACTGTGACCGGAAATCATCTGTGTCTGTCTGGAAACTTGCGTCCGTGAATCCACTGACTTTAAGCACATCACTTCCACCGTACACCAAGAATTTATCCTTAGTATGTCTTAGATACTTCAAGATGTTCTTTACGGCAATCCAATGGTTTTCACCTGGATTTGACTGGTATCTACTCGTCATGCTCAATGCGTAAGCAACATCAGGACGAGTACAGATCATGGCATACATGACAGATCCTATTGCAGATGCATAAGGAATATTCTTCATGCGCTCAAGCTCAGCAGCCGACGTAGGGCTCTGCTTCTTGCTTAGCGTTGTGCCATGTACCATTGGCGTGAAGCCCTTCTTGGAATCTTTCATGCTGAATCTTTGTAGGACTTTGTCAATGTATGAGTCTTGACACAAGCCTATCAGCCTCTTAGGTCTATCCCGATAGATCCTAATTCCAAGAACGTATGCGGCTTCACCCATGTCTTTCATGGAAAAACAACTTCCAAGCCAGTCCTTTACAGACTTCAGCATTGGAATGTCGTTTCCGAGAAGCAGTATGTCATCAACATACAGAATAAGAAAAACGATTTTGCTCCCACTAGTTTTCTTATACACGCATTGTTCTTCTTCGTTTCTGATAAAGTCAAATTGCTTGATCGCTTCATCAAAACGAAGATTCCAGCTCCTCGATGCTTGCTTCAATCCATAAATGGATTTATGAAGCTTGCATACTTTCCCAGCATTCTTTGGATCTATGTAACCGTCAGGTTGCGTCATATACACATCCTCTTCCAGAATACCATTCAGGAAGGCGGTTTTCACGTCCATCTGCCAAATTTCATAATCATGAAAAGCTGCAGTTGCTAGTAGAATCCGAATAGATTTCATCATAGCCACCGGTGAATAGGTTTCATCGTAGTCCACACCGTGAACTTGTCTGAAACCTTTTGCCACCAACCTGGCTTTATAAATCTGGACATTTCCATCCACGTCAATCTTCTTCTTGAAGATCCATTTGCACTCGATGGCTTTTACACCAGCGGGTAAGTCAACCAACGAAAACACTTGGTTGACCGACATGGAGTCCATTTCGGAATCAGTGGCCTTGCGCCACTTAGAGGAATCTGGGCCCATCATGGCTTGATTGAAGTTCGATGGTTCATCACCATCAATGATCAAAAGATCATGACAGTCAGTCACGAGGAATCCCTGATATCTCTCGGGTTCGTGACGGATCCTCCCGGATCTTCGAACTTCAGGTACTACAGGTTCAGGCTCTACAATTTCTTGTAGATCCTCCTGCTGCTCTTCCTCATTAGGTTGAGCAGTATCCTGTTCATCTTGAATTTCTTCAAGCAGTACCTTACTCCCACTGTCTTTCTTAGAGAGAAACTCCCTCTCAAGAAAGTTACAATCCCGGGCAACAAAGATCTTGTTCTCGGAACGTAGATAGAAGTAATAAGCCTTGGTTTCCCGTGGATAACCAATGAAGTAGCATTTATCAGATTTTGGTGTAAGCTTATCTGAGATTAATCTCTTAACATAGGCTTCACAACCCCAAATTCTTAGATAAGACAGCACTGGAGCTTCTCCAGTCCATAATTCATATGGTGTCTTTGCTACTGCTTTTGATGGCGCTCTGTTTAGTGTGAACACTGCTGTTAGCAGAGCATATCCCCAAAGGGATATTGGAAGGTCTGTGTGACTCATCATAGATCGAACCATATCCAATAAGGTCCGATTTCTCCTCTCAGACACACCATTCCATTGAGGTGTTCCAGGAGGAGTGAGTTGGGATACGATCCCACACTCTCTCAGATGATCACTGAATTCTTGGCTTAAGTATTCTCCTCCTCGGTCGGACCGAAGAGCCTTAATGCTTTTGCCAAGTTGGTTCTGTACTTCAT
Organism: Orychophragmus violaceus; assembly: GCA_030180135.1. Lineage (NCBI taxonomy): Eukaryota > Viridiplantae > Streptophyta > Magnoliopsida > Brassicales > Brassicaceae > Orychophragmus > Orychophragmus violaceus. Next base: position 37,363,137 of record CM058238.1, read on the forward strand.
TTTGGAATTCTCTGAACTTTTCAAAAGATTCAGACTTATGTTTCATCAAATAAACATATCCATACCTACTGAAATCATCAGTGAAGGTTATGAAGTACTGATAGTTTCCTCTTGCATTAGTGGACATTGGGCCACACACATCAGTGTGTATCAGGCCCAATAAGTCACTGGCCCTCTCGTTAGGTTTATTAAAGGGGGCCCGTGTCATTTTGCCCATCATGCAGGATTCGCATTTCTCACATGACTCAAAGTCAAATGAGCCAAGAAGTCCATTCGAATGGAGCCTCTTGATGCGTTTCTCGCTGATGTGCCCTAAACGACAATGCCATAGAAACGTTCGGTTTTCCTCATTAGGTTTAAACCGTTTTGTATTAATGTTATAAATTGGCGCGGATTGATCGAGTATGTAAAGCCCATTCGTAAGAGGGGCAGAACCATAGAACAAATTGTTGCGATTGAAGGAACATAATTTATTCTTAACTGAAAAATCATAACCTTCCAAATCCAACAAAGAAATTGAAATAATATTTCTGCTTATAGCAGGTACAAAATAACAATTATTAAGTTCTAAAATCAATCCCGAAGGTAAAGACAACAAGTAAGTTCCTACAGCTAGTGCTGAAACTTTCGCTCCATTCCCAACTCGTAGTTCCACTTGTCCTTGCTTCAGCCTTCTACTGTTGCTGAGTGCCTGCATATTAGTACAAATATGAGCCCCACAACCAGTATCCATGACCCATGAGGTATTATCAGAAGTAGTTGTATTAACTTCTATAACAAAAATACCTGATGAAGAAGTCTCGAAAGTCTTCTTCTTTAATTCCTTTAGACCTTCCTGGAATTTCTTACAATCTCTTCTCCAATGCCCCAGTTCTTTGCAGAACCTGCACATGTCAGTAGGCCCAGCCTTGGACTTGGGCTTGGGCTTTGGCGTGTCCTTGTCCTTAGCAGAAGACTTCTTAAACCCCTTGCCCTTTTGTACCATAAGTACATTGGGGTCCTTGGCGGTTTTCTTCAAGTTGGGCTCTGCAGTCTTGAGCATTCCGTGAAGCTCAGGCAGTGTCTTACTCAAGCCATGCATGTTAAAGTTCAGAATGAACTGATCATAGCTTGCAGGTAAAGACTGCAGAATGATGTCGCAGGCAAGTTCCTGGCTGATTGGGCAGTCGAGTTTGTGAAGATGATCGAGATAACCCATCATCTTCAACACATGAGGACTCACTGCCGCATTTGCAGCCAACTTACAGTCCAAGAGGTTCTTAACTGTCTGGAACCTCTCGGTCCTAGCCTGCTCCTGAAAAAGCGATTTCAGGCTTGCCATGATCTTGATTGGAGACAATACACTTTCGAACTGTTTTTGCAGCTCAGGAGTCATTGTCACCAACATCAGGCAATAAACATCATTTTCATCTGACGAATGCTTTTCCCAAGCATTGTGCAGAGTCCTGGCAGCATTGGCAAGAGGCCTCTCGGGGAGGGGATCTCGAAGGACATAATCCTTCTTCTCCTGCTTGAGGACCAGCCTCAAGTTCCTTGACCATGTCAGGAAGTTCGTTCCAGTCAGCTTCTCCTTCTCGAGAACAGACCGGATCGAGAATGTGTTTTGTGTGCTTGTAGTAGTCATATCTGAAATATATAAATAAAAAGGTTATTAGTTATATGTTCAAAATGATTAATCTCGTATTAAAGTATAATGTGATTAATCATGCATTATATTCAATAACATAAGTTACCCTCAATAGAATATAATGATTCCAAGATCCACATATAACTAAGATCAAAGTGGGCCACTGGCCGTCACCCAACCTTAGCTTATATCGGTAAGCCCTATTTCGGCTAATTATATCCGTGATATAACTCTTGGTTGTGAATCTGGGCCCGAGGCCCAATCCACTCTGATGTCTCAAGGCCCGGGACTCCCGATGGCCTAGTCAAGAAAACCGGACTATACAGTCATGTAATCATTAATGTCTGGGACTCCCAATGACATTTATGAATCACAAACCGTCTTACCCACGCAAAAGCAGACATCCTCACACTGTAAGGCCATGAATGCAATTGAATGGGCTTTGACAGCTGACATAGCCTGGACAAGACATCCAACGCTTGATATTATTTGAGGTTCGTAGGTTTATTAAAATCATTCCCAAAATAGAAGATTACTATTTCGGGAAACTTTCTATTTATGGAAACCTACTATTTTTGGAAACTTTCTAAAATTGGAAACTTTCTAAAACCGGAAACTTTCTAACTTTAGAAACTTCTTTAAAATCCAAAACCCGCAAATTCAGAAACTTCTATTTTAAGAAACTTTCTAATTTCAAAATTTCGGAAACTTTAATTTAAAACGACTTTATAATTTTATAAAATAGATTTTAAATTGATCTGAAGAAAGACTCAATTAACTGGCCCAATTGTTTTAACTTCTTGGCCCGAGGCCCAAGAATTGGTCCATGTCCAAGACATGACCCAATTGTCCAATTAATTGACATAACCGGTCTGGTTCATTAAAACTGGTCTAACCAAGTTTTAATTACTACGATGACCACAATTGTCAACCGGTTATTTACTAAACCGGAATTTCTCAATTTATTTGGTCCAACCAAATCAAATTAGAAATTCCTGGTTTAGGCACTAAATCCAATAATTCTTTCGACATTGGATTTCTTATCCTGGTTTAACCAGACTTAATAAACTTATCAAATCTGTTTATTAAACCAGGACGAGTTAATTTTTAATTAAAAAAATTTAAACCGAACCGCCAAAACGAACCGTGACGATCACGTCAGCCCTAGCTTCGCGACCATTGTCCAGCCGCAAACCGTACAACGATCCGAGATCGAGACGACGTGCAGCTCCGGACGGGACGCGACAGCCGGGCAGGTTGGGACGCTCGGGTGGGACGGTCGGGACGCACGGTCGCTCCACGATCGCCGAGCGATCGGGACGTGACGCGCGCGACAGCCGGGAAGCGATCGGGACGACGCGATCGACTCGATCCATCCGTCCGATCCGCGTCCGACCGGTCCAATCCGACCAACCGGCCATGCCGATCCAATCCGATCGCAAATCTGAGTCATATAGCTCATGTTTTGCGATTTTTCTTGTGTGTTTAGAGTTCAATTATGTTTCTTAACTGTTTTATCTTATCAGTAATTGATTCAAAAACAATTCTAAACAGATTAAACAACCTAAACAATGAATCTAAAACAAGAAACCTAAGAACCAATGGCTCTGATACCACTGTAGGAAGTTTCGGTTGATCCTGATTCAATTCTCATATTGATATCAACCTAAACATGCATCAGATCTAGGTGTTCTTATTTAGAAACATTATGATCTCACCTTTTACCTGTTTGTTGCAGCGGAATTGATGAACAGGTCAGAGATCAGGGAGATACACCAAGGGATGAATCCTCCAAAGGCTCACACACGCAATCACAGGAAACTGGCTGCTAGACCACGAGGAGATGGGGCGCAGAAGAGAGAGAGAGGCGCGGCTGAGTGCTTAGGGTTCAGAGGAAGAGAGTTGGCTTTTAGTCATTAAAAGCCTTCTCTTTCCCTTTTGGGCTTTTGGGCCCAATCTGATTAAATCCCATTTAATCAGACCCATTAATCTTTCTCTCTTAGTACGACAAATGCCTAGCACTTTTGTCGTACTTCTGTTAAGCCGTTCCTACTTTATTTCCTGCTAGCTTAAGCGTGTGACCCATATGGGATCATACAATAAAAGCAATAAGTCCGAGACTTATAGATCATGAGCGGACTCTAGCAAGCCATCATGACCCCCAGTATTGTATGACTTATGTCTGATCACTGACATACTCTTACTTTATAGAGACAGTACAGAGATTGCTGAACACAATTCCAACAATAAGTCGCATTCAAAAAGAAAGCTACACACTTATTGTGATGACGCCTTACCAAATGGATTTTACCAAAAAGTTAAGGAAGAAGATTCGTCGGCGAAAATTTCATATCACTTTGCACAACGTAACGGAGATAATTTCTATATAAGGGATAATTTCTATCGCTTGCGACAGGAGGGTCCCAAAGAGACGTTTGATTGGGAGACTTATTTTGATTTCACAAAGATAAGCTAGTATGACTTCGTTTGAAGTTATCGAGCTCGGTAAGAGCTTTGTGTTTGGGGGGTGGCTGCGCTCGAAGTCGAGCTGCCTACGTACCCTTTTAAGGGGATCAAGCCATTTCGTAGTTCGATTATGTTGGCGTACTCTTAGTGGAATTACTTTTTGAGGTTGATGATGTTCCAAGGTCGTAGTTCAGGTTTCTGGGTTTCTACCGACTTGAGTCGGTAGACCTCGTCCTTTACAACATCGGTGACCTGGTAAGGACCTTCCCACTTTGCTCCTAATTTTCCAGCGTGTTCTTCCTTTTTATGGTCGAACACTTTCCGTAATACGAGCTCTCCTACTTGAAACCTTCGAGTTTTGATTCGGGAATCATAGTAGCGAGCTGCGGCTTGTTGGTAATTCTGGAGTCGAGCTAATGCGAGGTTCCTTCTTTCGTCGACGAGGTCGAGCTCGTCAGTTATCATCTTGTTGTTAAGTTCCTCTTGTCGTGGGCATTCTTCCTTGCGGATGCTTGACACGAGGATTTCGGCTGGTACTACCGCCTCGATTCCATAAGCCAGCGAGAAGGGAGTCTCGCCGGTGGATTTGCGGGGGGTAGTCCGATAAGCCCATAGTACGGCTGGGAGCTTGTCGCTCCAGGTTGTTTTGCACTCGTTGAGCCTTTTCTTGAGACCATTCATAATCGCTTTGTTAGCTGCTTCTGCTAGCCCGTTCCCTTGGGGATAGCGTGGCGTTGAGTAAGTCAGCTTTATGTTCCAAGTTCTGCAGAACTCTTTGAACGTGTTTGATATGAACTGAGATCCGTTATCGGTGACGATCTCGTGGGGTAGTCCATGTCGGCAAACGATGTTTCGCCAGACGAACTCCTTAACGTGAACGTCCTTAACTTTTTGGTATGACTCTGCTTCAATCCACTTGGTGAAGTAGTCCGTCATCACCAATAGGTGTGTAGCTTTCTTTTTTCCGGACGCGACTAGCGGTCCCACAATGTCCATTCCCCATCGCATGAATGGGTATGGTGATGAGATAGAGGAGAGTTTCTCCGACGCTTGGTGGATAATTGGAGCATGCTTTTGGCATTTGTCGCACTTGTTGGAGAAGGACTCGCATTCGGTGGCCATTGTCGGCCAATAGTAACCTTGCCTTTTGATTCGCACGGCCAATGCTCGTCCTCCGGAATGGCTTCCGCAGGATCCGTCATGTGTTTGTGTAATCACGGCTAGGGCTTGCTTTTTGTCAAGGCATTTGAGATAAGGTCCGGAGAGGCTCCTTTTAAAGAGCTCTCCTTGCGTGACACAGTACCTTGCACTCTGTGTTTTAAGTTTCCGCGCCTCCCATTTGTCGTCAGGAACTTTTCCGTTTGTGATGTATCGAATGATCGGAGTCCTCCAATCTTCGTCATTGTTAGGCTCAGGTCCCTGACTAGTGGATGCGGTTTGAATTGGTCCGTCGGGGACGTTCGCGACGTACACGGCGTTTCTAGGATCGAGGTCATCATCAATCTCGATGATGTCGCTACTGGTGTCCCCAGGACATTCTTTGTGCTTGACATCGTCCTTCATGGCGGGCCCGTCCCCTTTCAAGGACAGAGCTTTGAGGGCTATGTCGATGCTTGGTTTTTCGATCCCTTCGACTGGTATGATCCTTTTGAGGTTAGGATCTGATGTCGATGCTAATGCGGCTAGGACATCGGCTGCAGTGTTTTCCCCTCGTGGGATTCGTGTTAGGTCAAAGAATTCGATCTGTTCGGCCAGTGTATGGACTACCCGTAGGTATGCTTCCATCCGTTCGTCTTTGGCCTCGTAGTCGCCATGATATTGGCTCGTGACCAGTTGGGAATCGCTGAAGGCGTTTACTTCCCGGGCTCCTATTGCTATCGCTAGTCTGAGCCCGGCTATTAACGCTTCGTATTCTGCTTCGTTATTTGATGCGGCGAAGCCCAGTCTGAACGATTGTTCTAGTCCTTCGCCCGTTGGGGAGACTAGCTTTACTCCGACTCCGGATCCTTGCCTCGAGGAAGCTCCATCGACGTAGAGTTTCCATTTTTGGGCCGAGGTTGGGTCAAGTTCTATAGTCGGAGGGAGCTCGATTACGAAATCTGCCAGTACTTGTGCTTTTAGGCACGTTCGAGCTTTGTATTCTATGTCGTACTCGCTAAGTTCGATAGCCCATTTGACCAATCGACCTGACTGGCTTGGACTGTGAAGGATGGTTCTCAGTGGCTGAGAGGTCATCACTATGATCGAGTGCGATTGAAAGTACGGTCGGAGTTTCCGAGCCGATGTTACTAGCGCTAAGGCGAGTTTTTCCATGGCGGGGTATCTGGTTTCAGCATCGATCAAGGTCTTACTGATGTAATACACCGGCCGTTGCTCGTTTTGTTCCTCGCGAACCAGGACTCCACTTACTGCTGCCGTCGAGACAGCTAGGTAGAGGTAAAGGGGTTCTCCTTCTACTGGTTTCGCCAGTATGGGTGGTTCGCTTAAGTAAGCTTTGAGCTGAGTGAAAGCTTCTTCGCACTTTTCGTCCCAGAGGAACTTTTTGTTTGCTTTGAGCAAGTGATAGAAGGGTAGACATTTATCAGTCGACCTTGAGATGAAGCGATTCAGAGCAGCTATTTTGCCAGTCAGGCGCTGGACTTCTCGCGTTGTTCTGGGAGATTTCATCTCTATGAACGTTGCGATCTGTTTGGGGTTCGCTTCGATCCCTCTTTCGGTTACTAGGTAACCTAGGAATTCTCCTGAGGGAACCCCGAAGGTACACTTTGCTGGGTTGAGTTTCATCCCGTATTTATTGAGAATGGTAAAACATTCTTTTAGTTGGGGGATGTGATCCTCATACCTGGAAGATTTTACCAGCATATCGTCGATGTAGACTTCCATAGTTTTGCCTAGGAGTCCTGAGAACATCTTGTTGACGAGGCGTTGGTAAGTCGCTCCTGCGTTTTTAGTCCGTAGGGCATGACTTTGTAGCAGTACGTGCCTCGATCAGTTATGAACGAAGTCTTTTCTTGGTCCTCAGGGTTCATCAATATTTGATTGTACCCCGAGAAAGCGTCCATGAAGGATAGTAGCTGGTGTCCGGCGGTGGCTTCGACCAGCCGGTCGATGTGTGGGAGTGGGAAGCTGTCCTTCGGACATGCTTTGTTGAGATCTGTGAAATCTACGCAGACTCTCTACTTCCCGTTCTTTTTCTTAACCACTACAGGGTTCGCAAGCCAGTCGGGGTATTTAACCTCTCTGATCGATCCGATTTTTAGCAATCGATCGACCTCGTCATTGACGGCTTGAACTCGTTCCGGACCTAGTTTTCGACGTTTCTTTCTCACCGGTTTGTAGGTTGGGTCGACATTCAGCTCATGGCTGGTAACGTCGATGTTGATCCCTTTCATGTCTGCTGAAGACAAGGCAAAGGAGTCGACGTTTTGTTTAAGGAAAGAGATCAGTTCGTTTTTGACTGGTTCCGATAGGTCGATTTCAATACCAGCGAGTCTTTCGGGATGAGCATCGTCTATGCAGACTTGAGTCGTGAGGTCCTTTGGGGGTCCTATTTGACTCGAGTCATTCGTCCTTTTGGTCTGCATGGTGGCGAGCTCGTCCTCTTTCTGTAATTGCTACGCAGGGGATTTCTCAATTTGCTTGTATCCATTCATGTAGCAATGACGGGAAATCTTTTGACTTCCGTACACGGTTTTTACCCCTTTGGGAGTTGAGAATTTTACGCATTGATGGTAGGTCGATGGTACCGCTTTCATGTCGTATATCCATGGTCGACCTAGAATAGCGTTATAGGGAGCTGGCCAATCCACTATGACGAACTCTGTCATTCTTCGGACTCCTCCAGCTATTACCGGGGCGAAGACAGAGCCCATCGAGTACTTTGTTTCGCCAGCGAACCCTACTAGTGGTGTCTTTTCTTCCACGATCTCGGAGTCGTTGAGGTCCATCTTTTTGAACGCATCGTAAAAGAGGACATCCACCGAACTTCCTGTGTCGATCATTATCCTTGAGAGTTCGACATCTCCCACTACTAGACAAACGAGGAGGGCGTCGTCGTGTGGTTTGTCGAGATTGCTTGTCTCGCTCTCGTGGAAAGTGATCTCGTGGTCTGGACCTATCATTGGGATTTTCCCCCCTTTGTCAGTTTCGACTCTTCTTTGAAGAGCTTTGATCGAATTGACCGAGTCTCGGCAGAGCTTGGAGCCACCGAAGATGAAGTCGATTCGTTTAGGGGGTATAGCCCGTACACCCCCCCGCAGAGACGAGGGAGATTGATTCGTGAGCGTAAACTCTTAAAGGGAGCCGGAGGTGGGGATAACGCCGAACCTTTCGGGGTGCCGCTCAGGCTGAGCTCGCCGAGAATACACTCAACTCGCTTCCGCGACCCTTGAGGAAGTGTTTCGGGAGATTCCGGCTCCTTTGTCCGTTCTCGTTTATTTTGAGAAGGCCTCTTGGTGTTTGACTCTTTGGTCTGTTTACTTTCCTTTTTGTTGGACGGAGTTTCCTCCTCGACTTCGGACTCTTGTTTTCTTTCGGACTCCCGCTTTTGAGCCTCGGCTTTAGCTCGAGTATAGCAATCTTCGGTCGAGTGTCCTCTTTTGTTGTGAAATTCACAGAATTTTTCCTTGTCGAACTCGAATTTCTTCGAACTCTTCGGGCTTTCGACCGCATTGACGTTCCCTGATTTATGGGAATATTTTTTCGAGTTCGAGTTCTGCGATCCCGAAGGGTTCTTTTCTTTTCGGTGCTTTTCCCTGAGGGTCGTGGTTTCGTCCTCGAGGCGAGCGAAGGCCGATGCGCGATGAAGGGCGTCATCGAGTGTTTGAGGCTCGCGGACTGTTATTTCCTCGCGGAATCTGGTTGAATACCACAGTCCATGTCGCAGCGCTTCTATAGCTACTTCGTCTCGTGGGTTTGCGATTTTGGATTTTATTTCCTTAAATCGGTTGATGTACGAGCGAAGTGATTCGTCCGGTTTTTGGGAGACGCCAAATAGAGCTGCCTCGGTAGTCTTTTCCTCGATAAAGACGGAGTATTGTTTGAGGAAAGCCGTCATGAACTGGGTGATATTGTCGATGGATCTTTCTTCCAGTCCGGAAAACCATTATAGGGCGGAGCCCGATAGGTTTTCGGCGAAGAGCTTGCAGAAAGCCGGCTCTCTCTCCTCGTCGGTAAGGTACACCCTTGCCATCGCTAGTCGGAATGCCCTGATATGGGCTTTGGGGTCCGACTTCCCAGAGAATTACGGAAATTTAGTTTTCTTGATTTCTCGGATTCTAGCGAAGGCGATCCGGTCTGTGAACGGCGTTTGTCGCGTTTCTTCGATCACTCGATCGATGTCAGGTGCCGCACTTATCGCCATGTGAACTTTGGAGCTCAGACTGACGATTGAGCCTTAGCTTGTTCAATATACTGTCTAAGCATATCGTGGTCGTCGCCCGTCGTTGGCGCGAACTGGGCTTGTGCTTGATTGGACATTTGTCCTGGAAAAGTGGGGTCGAGGAGATCGATTGCTGGAAATGATCCCATCTTGCCGACCTGCGGCGTCCGGAACTGTACCGTATTTGACCCGTTAGCGGGTCCTGGGCTCGAGGCGAAGGCAAAGCCTCCTAGTTGCCTCGGCCGGATATTCGAACTACTCGGGAAAGGTGGTGGCCCGGGTAATGGTCGACTACCCGATCCGGTTGGATCTGTGATCGCTGAATTTGAACCGAATGGGGGCGGAGTCGCGATGGGCGTCATTATAGGGCGAAAGCCGCTATTCGACGTATGGGGGTTCGTGGATCGTGTGTTGATCTACCCCCTGGTTTTGGCTGGCGAGCTCTTGAAGACGGGCGTTAATGCGCCTTTCATGTTCATCGAGTTGCGCGGCCAGAGAGCGGTTTGCGATCTCTTGGGCCCTTGCGCTTGCCTCATTATTTCTCGTTCGATCTACCAATAGGCTTAACATCGAACGGATTTCGGCAAGATCATTTGGCCCTTGTCTTTGTGGAGCAGAAGGCAGTGGTGAATTGGGTCTGGTCGTTCCAGATCCGCCTCCAGGGGTGGGAATCAAATCGTTTCTCATCCACACCCAGTTTCTGCTCGGATCGTTAGTTCCTGACAAAACATTTGTCGGAGTCTGGCTCGTCGCGATTGTTTGGGCGACTGAGCTGGCTGGTGCCGAGGTCGTGGAGACTGAGGCAGAACTCGTCAACACTCCATCGGTCTGATCCATGATTCTTACCCCGGTGGTGTTCTGAGGAACGTTGTCGACCGTTTGAGGGTGGTCAACCGGTGGTGTGGCGCTGGGAGAGCCAGATTGGTCGGGATTCATCTCGATCTATCGGATCTAAGATCTGATTCTTAAGATAGGAAAACTATAGATAGTCCCCACAGTCGGCGCCAAATGTGAGATCCGGGATTCACACTAAGAATTTGTATTCGTGGATTTGGACTTTAGGATATAGAAATGGTATAGTTTCCTATGAATCAAAGACTTTATTGAGATTGATCGTCGAGATAGAACAAACACAATCGAAAAGAGAGTACAAAGTATGATGTTCGAGCTATCTAGTCGAAGTGTTCTAAGTGAGGGTTGGAATATCTTGAATGATTCGCCACTTCTTCTTTTAAATAGTCTCGACTCTGACCTCTCTGTTTCGATATTTCGGCCTCTCCTTCGTAACGATCCCCGTGATTCTCGCGGATCAGTTGAACTGGAAAAGACCGAGTCGCTCTACCTCCACGTCGTGTCCTGCCGAGCTCGAGCTCGATCGCCTCTTACTTCGGCATCGCTTGGGCCTTGTCAAAGTGTCATTCGTTGTGGCCCAACGATTGGATCGGCTCGTCTCTTCGCCTTTGATCCTGGAACGGGCTCGTGGATACGGGCCTTCGTCTTGTTTATTAATGGGCCGGATTTCCTAGAGGGAAATCCAGTACCAACAACATATAGAAACAAATATGCGAGTTGGCGCAATGGAGAAAAAATTGCAAGCTGTGATGGAAATGCTGAATAGAATCGAGACCAATACTTGCACAAGGATGCAGAAAGGAAAAGACGTTGCCGAGTCTCGCTTCCAAACATTCAGGTAAACTCTCATACTATGCTTGATGATAGATAGGATCAACCATTAGGTTATGGAAGGCATTAAAACATGTTTGTAAATCGGGAAAGCCTGGTTAAGAAAATTGTGTTGCCTACGATTGATGGTTCAATGTGTAACACCCATCTCCCGGCGAACCGGAGCCGAGGCATTAGGACGCCCGTTGAACCGAATTCGGTTCGGATGCGGGATCGATACAGTCATGTGACGTCATTGGTGGCTTTGAATACGAAGAGGCCTGAGTAATTGTTTCAAATACAATTACCCAGTGAGGGCTGATTTAAGGAACCCGCAATCCCAACTTACACTACAAAACTACGAAGCACAAGTCCTAAGCTAATAACACCTTGCAATCAGGCCCGAAGGCTTTCACCACGCAATCTACATCCACTCGTGCTTTCACACTCATGGACCCCTCCCTTCAGCCCATAGGCCCACACAATCCTTCTTTATCCTTCTTTGGAGGCTTGTCTCACCTCCGACGACTTTTCAAGGGACACGCACCCCGTACGCATCCCGCCACACAACACCCTTTCAGGGGCCCTACCACAGTTCTAATCAATCATATCCATCACGCACAAACAACATTTTCGGTTTTAGCGATAACCTAGCAGTTCTATGTTCCAAAATCAATCACATCAGCGCTTTACTTGTTGGGATTATGTCCTGAAATCACATTGTACTTACTCTAACGATAGTTGTACGTCGAGATCAGACATGTTGTATGATACTGGGCGGTTGCAATGCTTTGCTAGAAGCCTCTTGCAGTCTGTAAGTTGTAGACTTACTGCCAGTATTGTATGATCCTATAGGGTCACACACCTAAGCAATCTGGAAGCTTATATATGGGAATGATCATCATGGTGGTGATTAAGATGATGTGTATTGGATACATATCAATATAGAGTAAAGAGAGGTGTGTCGATCGACACAGTTGGTGTATCGATCGACACATGTCGATTCCGAGACTGATGTTTCGGTTTATGACTTAGACCTTTTTGGTTAAATCCGAAAGATGGTTTAGTCATAACAGGTCGTATATATAGGCTTATATGGTCAACCTGAACCCTAAGCCATTCACTTTTCTTGATTAGAAAAACAGAAACTCTCTCTATTCAATTCCCAGATCCGGCACTAGCATCCCGGCTTTCCAGGTTATGTGCGTGTGGACCACGATAGAGGCGAGGCACCTGAATCGCTCCTGATCTCGTCTTACCATTCATTTCCGCTGCTAGAACAAGGTAAACGCGAGATCCATGATTCAATAACTCAAACCCTTAGATCCTAGGCTCAGAATTCAGACTCAGGGTTGCCTAATCGGATTAGGAACTGCTAGGAATTCCATCAGTGGTATCAGAGCCTTAGGGTTTTATCATTGAATCAGCCTGTTTAGTAGAATTTGATGATTTAAATTCGTTCGTAAGATAGTATGAATAAGAACAGGTTAGATCGATTAAGATTGAAAAACGATTCTGTGTTTTCGCAGAGTGTCGATCGACACAGAATAGCGAAATCGACAGAGTCGGCGGCTAGGGTTTTTCGCGAAGAAAAACAGAAAGCCTGCTGTGTCGATCGACACAGGTTGAGTGTCGGTCGACACAGACCTTGCGATTGGTTAATCGGTTCATTAGGATTGGACTGATTATCTCAATTAGTGTAAACCAATTTGATCGGTAAAGATCAGTTTGATCTGATAAGTCGGTTCAATTGGATTGAACCGGTTATCAAAACTGTCTCCGGTTTAGGTTTATGTCGACCGTCACACATGGGTTGTGTCGATCGACATAACTGGTTCAATGAACCGGGTTAATTGGATTAACCGGTTATTGAAGTACGGTTTTGTTTGGTGGTGTCGATCGACAGACATGGTCTGCGTCGATCGACACAGTGCTCACAATTCTGGTTATTGAACCTTGAATTTGAAAAAAAAAACAAACTCGACTTAAACCTAGTTGATAAAGAACAATTAAAACACCTTTTGGATGCATATTGGATATGTATCAAGATTAAATGTTCTAAATCTATTTTGGTACACATTGGATGTGTATTAGATCAAAGCTTAGCTTAAATGTGGTCAACTGTCAAGGCTCATTTCGTTGTGTGATGGTCTAGCCAAGAGCTTGGTGTCCACAATTACGTGAGTAAGGCAGGTAATTATGTTGATGGACTTGCAGTGCTTGACATCAACAATTACATGACCTCAGAGATTGATTTGCTAATCTTTTAGAGTTTCATTTCCTCAACTAAATATCAAGTGACCTTGATGTCTTGCCCAAATCTTGTCTATTGTCAAGACTCATTTCGTTGTTGGATAGTCTTGGAGTCTTTGGTATCCACTACTACATGAGTAAGGCAGGTGATCATTGATAGACTTGCAGTGCGACTGTCAATGATCACAAGACTGAAGAGATTGGTTTACTTGACTGGGCTATCAGAAGTTCTGGGCCCAGAGACGTCAGAGTAGATGAGACATGAATTGTCTTATCTGCGACCAAGAGTTGTACTGGGTACAATTAGCAATAATTTGCTTACCTAGATAACTAAATTTTGGGTGATGGCGAGTCGTCCACTCAGATTTTAGTGAAATATGGATCTTGGATCATTATATTCATAGAGGAAACATTGTTTGAATATAATGCGAGTTTTCTTATTAGATAAGATTCCTCATTTCATGGATTACATAACTAAATCTTTGTTTTCTTGGATTTCAGCTTATGCCTAAAACTACTTTCTCATTGCGATCCGTCCTTGAGAAGGACAAGTTAAATGGATCAAATTTCCTGGATTGGTATCGGAATTTGAGAATAGTTCTCAAGCAGGAGAATAAGGACTATGTCCTTGAGAGAGCTCTCCCCAAAAGGCTTGGGACCAATGCCTCGCATGCAGTATATGATGCTTGGAATAAGCATTATATTGATGTGGTAGATGTGTGTGGTCTGATGTTGGCTACCATGAACTCGGACTTGAAGAGTCAATACGAGAACGTGGAGTCGCCAATAGAGATGATCACCAGTCTGAAACTGATGTTTCAGGAACATGCACAAATTGAGAGATACCAGACGGTTAAATCTCTCATTGGGTGCAAGCTACCAAAGGATGCTCCAGTCAGTCCTCATGTCATTAAAATGATGGGTTACATTGATAACCTGGGGAAACTGGATTGTCCTGTTAGCCTAGAGTTGGCTACAAACATTATTCTGCAGTCACTGCCGTCAAGCTATGATAAGTTTATTAACAGCTATATCAAGAAAGGCTTGACGAAGAAGTTGACTGAACTGCATGGCATGCTCAAGATAGCAGAGCAAAACATCATGAAGGGCAAAAAATTTGAGAAATTTTGTATAGACAAGGGTGGAGGCAAGGCCATTCAGATTTGGAATCGGGATAAGCCTGTGTCATCCTTTAAGCCTAAGTCAGGCCCATCTGATGTTGATAAATGCTGCTACTGTAAAGAGTTTGGGCATTGGAAGAGAAATTGCATTAAATTCTTGGAAGATTCACAAGAGATGGAGAAGATGTATGGGACTTCTTCTTCAGGTATTGTGTTATTACTTCAAGTTCTACGTGAGTATTGGATACTAGTTATAGTACTGATATTTTTGAAATATGCAGGACCTACGCAACAGTAGAACATTGGAGAAAGGACAAGTGGAACTGCACGTCTGGAATGAAGCAATGGTTGCTGCATTAGCCGTATAAATTCTCCACTTGTAGGAGCCTTTCAAGCTTGGTTTTAGAAATTAAGTAATTGCCACCATGTACTTGCTATATGCAAAGATGTCTTTCATTATCTTGTAAGATTTTGGATGTTTTTCATTTTGATAAAAGACAAGTTTTGTTCTCTTGATCTTAATGAAATATTTTATGGTAGCACCCCGTTTAGAATGGGTTTTACATCTTAAACCAACATGAGTTTGAATATAACATAAATACTAAATGTTTGAGTCTGATGACTCGAACCAGTCCTTCCTTGGCATAGTCGTTTTGGCCATATAAGAGTGAAGCGGATTCAGAAGCTCCATGGTTATGGGCTTTTGGGCTCATTTGATTATAAATCATATGAGAAATGAATTCTGCCTGCTGGGCCAAATGAATAAGGCTTATTTAGCAGAGCTAAAGAAAAGAGCCAGAGGCTCATTGGGCCTTGCTCATACTGATGTATGTGGTCCGATGAGCATAAGTGCCAGAGGAATTCTTCAATACTTCATTTGCCTTATTGATGACTTCAGTAAGTATGGATGTGTTCTTTTGATGAAACACAAGTAGGAATCCTTTGAGGAGTTCCAAAAATGAAGTATAGAACCGATTTGACAGAAGTATTGAGATCCTCGATTAAATCGCGGAGGAAAATACTTGAGTCAAGAATTGAGTGATCATCTAAATGAGTGTGAAGTCATATCACAGCTCTTTTCTCCTGAAAAACCTAAATGGTGTTTCGGAGAGAACGAATCGGAACTTATTAGATATGCTCCGATTAATGATGAGTCACAGGAATCTTCCATTATCCTTTTAAAATACGCTCTAAAAGGTCTGTGTTTGCGCAGAAAAAAGGGTTTCAATCAGAATCAATTGAAAGACACCACATTGGATGTGGACTGGAAGTTTTTCAAGTATGTTGTTTCTGATTATTTGGGAATGATAGCTGACAAGCTTGAACCCAAATCTGATAAGTTCTACCTCGCTGGTTGTCCTAGGGAAACCGAGGCTTGTTACTTTTATAACCAATCCGAGAACAAAGTTTTGTTGTCCGGAACTGTGTCTTTTGAGAAAGATTATACTTTCCAATAAGAACAGTGGGAGTAAGAGTACACATCGAAGAAATTCGATAGACACAGGAGGCTGCTCAACCTGTAAAGGGAGAGCAGCGGTGAGATCTGCAAAGAGCTGTAGGACCTACACCTGTGGAGCCTGAAGTTCGCAGATCCGAATGGATCCGTCACTAACTCGAGAGTGATTTCTCGTAACCAATTGCCGTGATCTTTTGATCATTGAAAAGTGACGAACCTGCGAAATTAAAGAAGCGATGGTGACTCCGAATATTGGCTTGGTATGCATGTTAGCTTCACCGATCCATTTCTGGATTGAAGCAAAACATCTTGGAGTTGGAATCCACGTTCTGATAAAACGGTCAAAGTTTTGACTTGATCAGGAACGAATAGAAACCGTGCGTTTACTAGTGGGAGCGTAGTTGCATTTCTCACACTGTATGTAGACGACATACTCATTCTCATAAACGACGTTCCGTCGCTCAAGTCTCATGAGACTTGGGTCGGAAGTCATTTTCATCAAAGGACATGGGAGAAGCCGCGTGAGTTCTTGGAATAAGGATCCATTGAGATGGATAGGGAAGGCTAATTGGATCGTGTCAGAATCCTTATGTAGATAAGGCTTTGGACAGTTCCAATATGCATGATTCCAAGAGTGGCTTCACACCAAAGGACTTATGGCAATAATCTTAGCAAGATGAAGTGTCTTGGACACTGGCTGAGCTAGGAACAATCTTAGCAAGATGAAGTGTTTTTGAACACTAGCTGAGCTAGTATGTATGAGTGTGATTCCTTATGCTTCTGCAATAGAATCCATCATGAATGCCATAATTTACACTCATCCAGATGCAGCTTACGCATTACGAGTAGATACCAAGTTGTTCCTGTAAAATTCACTGAACAGTTGCCAGAAATATCCCAAGTGTTTGAGGAACACTAAGGATAGGTTCGTGGTGAACTAAGGAAGTGACGAACTAGTTGAGAGTAGTTAGACGGACAAAGACGATTTCCGGTTCCCACTTGGTTATGTCTTTTGTCCAAATAACGGTACTATCTGTTGGAAGGGATCCAAGCAGAAAACCGTAGAATAGTGCTTTTATCTGAATGGCGGTGTGGTTTGTTGGAATCGTTTCAAGCAAAAACACCGCAGTCTCTCCCACAACCTAAGCACGAGATTTATTCTGTTGCTGTAGGTATTAGATATCTGAAGAGATGATCTTGATTCTAGTGGGAGTTACATTAGTTATGTTGTAATCTTTACATAGACATGCCATGGCAATGTTTGTATAAGTTAAAACTGACATCAACATTATTTGATAATTAAATAATGGTCCCAAAGTATTTTATGTTCATTTTATAGGTCATCAAGTTGATGACTTGATCATGAAACCCTATAAGTGAAAGATGACATAAAATTATGTTTGTCCCTAGTCGAGGTTGTTGAAGTGGGACACTAACAACCGCGAGAGACTAGCATGTGAGGTGACTGTTGGACTAAGTTTCATGGAGTCAATGATATGATTATCACAGTCAATCACATAGATATATGTTGGTGAACATATGATCGGACATGACCCGCTAATGAGAACTCCACAGGATAGTTATATCAGTGTCATGGGAGGTTCTCATTACGACTATAGAGTATAGTCCTTAGACCTGAGTTCATCATGCTTTCTAGCATATGAATTGGTACGTTTTGACCTTGTCAAACGTCGTTCCGTAACTGGCGGCTATAACGGCATTGCTTAGGTGTATCATGAAGTATGTGTAGAAACAGGGATGGAACAAGATGGGATTTGTCCCTCCCATATAACGGGAGATAAATATCTCAGGGCCCATCGAAGATTTGATACTGAGAAAATGCATGGCCGTGCTCAAACGAGGTGATTGTCAGTCGTTTGTTTTATCAGTATAGATCAGGAGTTCGATGAACATGATGTTGGCTATAATAAGGATGACACAGTCTCTTGCCTTATGCCATATCGAGATATAGAGACGAAGGGATTATAGGAATAAGTGATTCCAGTACAAGTGGGAGATTGTTGGGATTATGTCCTGAAATCACATTGTACTTACTCTAACGATAGTTGTACGTCGAGATCGGACATGTTGTATGATACTGGGCGGTTGCAATGCTTTTCTAGAAGCCTCTTGCAGTCTGTAAGTTGTAGACTTACTGCCAGTATTGTATGATCCTATAGGGTCACACACCTAAGCAATCTGGAAGCTTATATATGAGAATGATCATCATGGTGGTGATCAAGATGATGTGTATTGGATACATATCAATATAGAGTAAAGAGAGGTGTGTCGATCGACACAGTTGGTGTATCGATCGACACATGTCGATTCCGAGACTGATGTTTCGGTTTATGACTTAGACCTTTTCGGTTAAATCCGAAAGATGGTTTAGTCATAACATGTCGTATATATAGGCTTATATGGTCGACCTGAACCCTAAGCCATTCACTTTTCTTGATTAGAAAAACAGAAACTCTCTCTATTCAATTCCCAAATCCGGCACTAGCATCCTGGCTTTCCAGGTTGTGTGCGTGTGGACCACGATAGAGGCGAGGCACCTGAATCGCTCCTGATCTCGTCTTACCATTCAATTCCGCTGCCAGAACAAGGTAAACGCGAGATCCATGATTCAATAACTCAAACCCTTAGATCATAGACTCGGAATTCAGACTCAGGGTTGCCTAATCGGATTAGGAACTGCTAGGAATTCCATCATTACTATCCTTAAACTACCTAGGAAAGATGGCATTAACAGAGGACTATCGTCCGGAATTGAGAAAGAGCAAGGGAGATAACCAACGGTCCTCACCTTAGCAAAAGAAGAGGGCAAAAAGGTAATTTAGAAGCTCCATTAGCCCAAACGGACATCAGATCTGGAAAGAGGACAAGAAATCGAGTGAGATGGGCTTTCGTTTCATTTGAATCGGGTTTAGGATGGTCAAGTTATGGTCCAACGAAGTTTGTGATGGAACTTCGAGCCAATTCTACCAGATTCGGAATTGCTGTCAGGTTCCAGATAGCCTAGGATCTAGGGTCTTGTTAATTGAATCAAGGATCTGATCTCTGTTTACCTGGAGATTGGCAGCGGAAAATGGTCAGATAAACGAGATCTATGGAGTGCCTCAGATGCTGCGCCTCTACCTCAGTCCACACGCACACAAGCTGGAATCCGCCGGGATGCTAGTACCGGGGCTCGGATCTCCTGGGAACTGAGTTTCTCAAGGTTCTGTGTTTTTCTCTCTGAGAAAAACTGTCTGGGCGGCTCACACTGTTCATCATCTGGTCGAAATACATAAAACACGTTTATATATTGACCTCGAGGTGAACCGAAACATCAGTTTCGGTTTCGCCATTGTGTCGACCGACACACCCATTGGTGTCGATCGACACACGTCTTGTATCGACCGACGCACCCAATGGTGTCGATCGATACACCCTTTTTGAAACTCATATTCGTTGTGTATCCAATACACATCGACCAGACCATATGCCAATGATCAATCCCATACGAAGTATTTCCAACTTGCTTAGGTGTGTGACCCTGTAGGTTCACACGATACTGGAAATGAGTTACAACTCATTTGTCATAAGCGGTTTCTAGCAAAACATTATGACTACCCAGTATCATATGAATTGTCCGATCTCGACAATACAACTATCTCTAGAGTGAGTACAATGTGATTTCAGGACATAATCCCAACAGTTTGGTTGCCTGAAAGTCAACGGTCAGGTCAAAGTCAACCGGTTGACCCGGTCAACCCAGACCCAGACCCAAACCCAGACTGAACCAGGCCTAAATCTATAACCGGCCCAAATCCTAAACCAGACCCTAACCAACTAAATCAGGAACCTAATTGAATTAAACCGAGAATTAATTGAACCAGAAGGAAATTCGACTGAATCGGCAAACCGAAAGAATTGATTTAAAACGGGAATCGAAATCGAACCGGACCAACCCAGCTAACCGGACCGGTCGGCGTCAGCGGCGGTCAACGGCGGCAAACGGCGGCGGTCAACGGTGGTGCTCTGGCGGTACTCCGGCGGCGGACAGAGGCGGCGGACGGCGGCGCTCCGGCGATACTCCGGCGACGGGGACGGCGGCTCCGGTGGCAGCGTGGCTCCGACGGAGGAGCGTGGGACTCCGGCGCATTGCTCCTCTGGAGCGTGCGGGCGCGTGGGGCTCCGGTCGGCGCCTACGGCTTCGTCTCGTCACGACGGTCACGATGGTAGGCTCGGTTTCTCGGGATTTGAGGTATTTTGGGAGATATGAAATAACCAAAACATTTTTCTGTTTAAAAGCATGGATCCGGTTCCCGAGAGGTACCTGGTGAGAAAAAGAAGAAAGAAAAACGTGGATGGAACTTTATGGTGCTTTGAACGGCTCACGATCTCGACAGAGCTTCGCCGAAAAGGAAGAGAATGAGTTTTTGAAGGAGGAGAAGTGGTATTTATAGGAAAAGAGAAGGAGGAGCCCTAGGGTTTTGGGAAAGAGGCTATTGGGCTTGGGCTTCCTCCTTTTTTTTAAAGAAAATTTTTGGGTTTGGGCCAAGCCATTACAAATTCCCCCCCCCTTGAAAAGAATTCGCCCCGAATTCTGAGGTGTACGGTTTCCCGATCACTTCTGACTCGAGGGCACTGTTCTATTCTGGGTGTAGAGGCTGGTACTACGGAAGGTCCGTTTGGAAAGGCACGATGTAATGAAACAATGAATATAAATAAGGAATATGGCTACATAGTTTTGAAATAATAGAAGTAAAACCAACTACGCAAAAACCATGGAAATAATACTCAAACAAAAGAAAACCCCAACACCTCGAAAGAATGACTACGCCCTACTCCTAGAAAATCCCCAACGCCCCTTGACTCTAGCCACGTGATGATCCTGGGTCTGGTACTCAAGATCCTGGTCTCCTCTGTACAGCTGGTTGTACTCGCTCCCGTACTCCTCTGGGTCAGAATCTGGCTCTGAATCTGAGATGGTTATCACTGGTGGTGCCACCTCCTGCTCATGCATCTGTGCAGCCTGTTGCTGCTGTCTCTGCTCCTGCTCCCAGGCGGCCTGCTGCCGATCTAATCTCTCCTGCACTCGCTTTCGAGTGGCCTGCTGCTCATCCAGCCAAGCATAGTCTCTGGCATCCTGCTCCCGTCGTATCCTCTGCTCATTATCCCAAGCCTTCTGTTGCTCCGCCATCACTTGTCGCCTGATCGCCTCATTCCTTTGAATCCTTTCCCTCTCTTGCTGTCTATAGGCCATGTCCCTCTGATTCCTTTCCACAACTTCTGCATAACTAGCAGCCATCACAACCAAACTGTACTCTCCATACTCTCCACCATATGTCATCCCCTGACGAATCTCCGGTAATAGTCCGTCCATGAACATGGTCATCATGTGGATCGGCGACCTAGGGTAAGTGCATCCTACTCTCCAAATGAACAAGCCCATATACTCCTCCATGCTCATACCAACCATCTGGAATGGTCGGGGCACATCCCGAGGAAGCTCCTGCGCCTGGGGCCTCGCTGTCGACGCTCCTGGTGTGTCGTCCGCCTGTGGTATTGATGAGGACATTGACTCAAGCATTGACTCAAGCGTAGAGATACGTCAAGAAGACCTAGAAGAAGTACCTGCTGCTCAAGACGTGACGACCATGAGAGATCCTCCAAGGACAAGATCAGGAACTAGAAGACTCAGAGCACTGTTCAACACGTCCATTCAGAGTCTCCTAGCTCAAGATTATCAAGTGGAGCGTTTAGAAGATCAAATGAAGACAATTGAAGACTCGATGATGATCTTCTCAATTCAGCCCACGTAGGCCCAACCATGGACGACCACACACGCTCATTAAGGTATGATTTCAATTCATATATTGTGTTTGTTCATTTTGCAGGTCCAAGTATTACATTAGTTGTCTGAGTCAGAGTCTGTATTAGTCGTTAAGTGAGTCAAGTTTCCCTGTATTACTTTAAAGTCGGACCATAGGATATTTTAGTATTTTAGTAGCCGTTGTAATTAGGTTTTCTGCCTTAGAAGGCAACAGCTGCACGATCCCCTTTATAAGGATCCTTAGCAGCCGTGTATCATTTACCAATATCAATACAATAACGTAGTTCTTCTTCTTTGAGAGAAAACACCTTTTCGATTCTAAGCTTTCTTGTGAGTCATATCAAGCGACCTTAGATTCAGTCTTATCACAAGATCCTTCATCTCTTGTGTGGCGACAATCAATCCACCTTCTATCCATTCAATCATCTCACGTTCATTCTAAGGAGTCTAGAGACCCGAGGATTGAATCCATCTTACCACAATATCACCCACGACCTAGAATAGAGAGACCTCAGTCCCTGTTCTACGTCAAACACGCTTCCATCTTGCATCATCTGGTATCAGAGCCGAAAGGTTCCTAGATCAGGTGTATCTATCCCTTTTCCTTTCGGTTTTCTTTGCATCTAGTTTATAGCTTTCGATTTCTACATTAAAAAAAAAAAACCATAAAAGTCTTTGTTTCATCTTGTTTCATTGTTGATCTACGTCCTTGATTCAATTAGAAATCGCTTCTTTGTGCTTGAGCCAATAAGCGAAATTCTCTTGTCAATCTTAGGGCTTTAGAATCAAAGTTTTTCTTTTCTTGCACTCGTTTTCAACTTTCAAAAAAAAAAAAAAGTTTTGCTTTGTGTTCTTGTTTAGTTCTTATTTTTGGCATTCAAAAAAAAAAAGAGAAAGATTTAACGAAGAAGAAGAAGTTTAACCTTTTGATCCGATTTTTCATCAGAATTTTTGGTTCGAATTGTTTCTTTCCTTTTCCCAAAGATTTCAAAATATTTAGATTTTTCAAAGATATTCTAGTTTCCTATTTCTTTCAAATCTAGTTTTCAAAAAAAAAAAAAAAAAAAAAAGAGAAACTTTCTAAATCTTTTCAAAAATCTCTAAACGATCTCCTATATTTTCTCAAATCGGTTTTCAACTTTTCAAACTCTTTTTGTCTAAACCGAGCGTGAGTTTTACTTGTTACCAAGACTTCTCTTGTGTCAGTCCTTGACGCATCGCTTGTATCACAAGCTATCATAGGTTTGCTTAGGATCTTTCTTCTTATTTTGTGCCTTCTGTTCCCTAGTCACTTGATCGCTTGCTCTAGTGTGTGTAGGAACAGGAACCCAATGGCAGGAGAACAAGTAGACCCTAATGCGACTCTGCTAGAGGCGCTCCAAGCCTTGAGGAATGACTTGTCGGCTCAGATCGGACGGATTGATCAAAGGGTTGGACGACTAGAACTTCCAAGGAATGATGAGCAGTCGGATGATGATGAGAGTGAGAATACTCTGAATGCAGGAGCATGAGGGAGGAACCGAGATCATCAACATCACCGCCGTGATCGCCAACCACAACAAGAGGTAAACCGCAACTTTGCAAAAGATTTGAAACTAACTGTGCCAACTTTTGCAGGTAGGGTTAATCCGGAAGCATACCTTGATTGGGAGAGGCGTATGGAGTACATCTTTGACTACTACGAGTACAATGACCAGAAGAAGATAGCTCTAGCTTCGGCTCAACTCACGGACCATGCCTTAACTTGGTGGGACAGAGAAGTCCAAGACCGTAGGCGAAACAATTTTGAGCGGATCACAACCTGTGCAGCCATGAAGTACAACTTCAGGAGGCGCTTTGTGCCACCTCATTACCACAGAGATATGCAAAAGCAGTTCAGGCAGCTGTCACAGAAGAACAAGAGTGTTGAGGAGTACTACGAAGAGTTTTAACAACTCAAGAACCGGATGGCGTTGGACGAGAGTGAAGAAGTTCTCATGGGCTATTTCATTGATGGACTCAATGACCGGATTGCCAGAAAGGTAGAACGTCAACCTTGTTATGATCTCAATGATTTGTTGCATGCAGCCGTGCAGGCTGAACAAGGAATCAAGAGAAAGACAGCGGCAGCGAGTCGCTCAAGACCTAGCTCATGGAACGCACCTCCGGCTAAGAATCAATGGAGTGCACCGCAAGCTAAGAACCTTGACAAAGGCAAGACTGTTGCCTCAGGTTCCCAAGATAAGAGGTCAGCTTATGACGCTCCAAGGAACAACCGTACTGACTCAGGTAAGTCTTCAACCACTAATACAAGAGCGCGAGACATAACTTGTTTCAAGTGTCAGGGTAAAGGTCATTATGCACGAGATTGTCCAAATCAGCGAGTTATGATCCTAACACCTGATGGAGGATATGAGTCTCAAGATGAAGAGGAACACCTTGAAGCTGCGGATTCAGAAGAGGAAGTAGCATTTCCCGAGACAGGAGAGATGTTAGTTGTTTGCAGGGCATTGAGTGCCTTGAGTGACCCAGACACCATCCAGAGAGAAAACTTGTTTTTCACTCGATGTTCAGTTCAGAACAAGGTATGTAGTCTCATAATTGATGGTGGATCTTGTACTAATGCTGCTAGCAAGATTATGGTGGACAAGCTAGGTTTGAAGACAACCCAACATCCGAGGCCATATCGCCTTAGATGGTTAGATTCAAGCACCGAGATCAGGATACATGAGCAAGTCCTGATTCAGTTCAAGATAGGGAAGTATGAGGATGAAGTTTTGTGCGATGTTGTCCCAATGCAAGTAGGCCATATGCTTCTCGGCAGACCATGGCAATTTGATAGAGAAGTCATACACAACGGACGCACCAATACTCATTCCTTCACGCATGACAAGCGCAAATTCCAGCTTGCTCCATTATCTCCTCAAGAGGTACATGAGATGCAATCCAAATTTGCTGCCGAGGCCAAGGTAAGTAAAACTAACCTTTACATCACTCCTAGTACTGTCTATAAGGCTTTAGAGCGAAAAGAAACGGTGCTACTAATGGTGTTTAGAGATGTGTTGATTACAGGTTCACAGGATAATGTGCTTGTACCAGAGATTTTATCACTGCTTGACAGATACAAAGATGTGTTCCCCGAAGAGATACCGGCTGGGTTACCACCTATTAGAGGAATAGAGCATCAGATTGATCTAGTTCCCGGTGTACCATTGCCCAACCGTCCAGCTTACCGTATGAACCCAACAGAAACTAAGGAGTTGGAGAAGCAGATTCAAGACTTAATGGAGAAAGGTTACATTAGAGAAAGCTTGAGTCCGTGTGCTGTACCAGTTCTCTTAGTGCCAAACAAAGATGGAACTTGGAGGATGTGTGTAGACTGCAGAGCAATCAACAACATCACCATAAAATATCGACATCCAATTCCAAGGTTAGATGATATGCTTGATGAACTATCTGGATCTAATGTGTTTTCGAAGATTGATCTTAGGAGTGGATACCATCAAGTAAGAATGAAAGAAGGTGACGAATGGAAGACTGCTTTCAAGACTAAGCAGGGGCTATACGAGTGGTTGGTCATGCCATTTGGTCTAACCAATGCACCCAGCACCTTCATGAGGTTAATGAACCAGGTTCTAAGAGCTTATATCAGTAAATTTGTAGTAGTTTAATTTGATGATATATTGGTTTATAGCAAATCGTTTGAGGATCACCAGAAGCATCTTGAGCTAGTCCTTGACACACTTCGAAAAGAAAGCCTATATGGTAATCTTAAGAAGTGCTCCTTTTGTACTAATGAAGTGGTTTTATTAGGTTTTGTTGTCAGTTCCAAAGGTTTACAGGTTGATCAAGAGAAGATCAAAGCAATCCAAGAATGGCTGAGACCAAACAACATAGGACAAGTCAGGAGCTTCCACGGATTGGCAAGCTTCTACCGGCGTTTTGTCAAAGATTTCAGTACTATAGCCGCCCCTCTCACTGCTGTGATCAAGAAGGACGTAGCATTTCAGTGGGGATCAGCTCAAGAGGACGCGTTCAACAGACTCAAGGATCGCTTGACGCATGCACCAGTTTTGGTATTACCCGATTTTAACAAAACTTTTGAGGTTGAATGTGATGCTTCAGGCTTAGGTATTGGAGCCGTGCTAACTCAAGGAGGGCGTCCAGTAGCCTACTTCAGTGAGAAACTAAGTGGAGCCAGCTTGAACTACCCGACGTACGACAAGGAACTCTATGCGCTAGTGAGGTCGTTGGAGACATGGCAGCACTATCTTCTGTCCAAGGAGTTTGTCATACATACTGATCATGAGACTTTGAAGCACCTTAGAGGACAAACAACACTGAAGAGAAGACATGCTAAGTGGATGGAGTTTGTAGAAGCATTCCCATATGTGATAAAGTATAAGAAGGGAAAAGAGAATGTTGTGGCTGACGCACTCTCAAGGCGACACATGCTGATCACAACTTTGGAGGCTAAGGTCTTAGGGTTTGAACACCTTAAGGATGCATATAAGGATGATCCAGACTTCGGTTCAGCCTATCAAGATTGTACCACTGCCCCAACAGGTTCCTTCTACTTACATAATGGTTATTTGTTTAGGGAAAGGCGTTTGTGTGTTCCACAGGGTTATATGCGAGACTTGTTGATCAAGGAAGCACATGGTGGTGGACTCATGGGACATTTTGGAGTGGATAAGACTCTGAGCGTTTTGGTAGAACACTTCTTTTGGTCTCACCTCAAGAAGGATGTGGAACGATTCTGTTCCAAGTGTGTCACTTGCCTCAAAGCCAAATCCAGGTCACATCCATATGGTTTATACATGCCACTTCCTATTCCTAGTATGCCTTGGGTTGATATATCAATGGACTTTGTTCTAGGCTTACCCAAAATCCGAGGAAAGGATTCTATTTTTGTTGTAGTGGACAGGTTCTCAAAGATGGCACATTTCATTCCTTGCGCCAAGACTAATGATGCCACTCAAACTGCTGAGTTATTCTTTAAAGAAGTAGTACGCTTACATGGGATCCCGAGAAATATTGTTTCTGACCGAGACACGAAGTTTCTGAGTCACTTCTGGAGAGTTCTTTGGAGGAAGCTAGGAACCAAGCTACTCTTCTCAACAACTTGTCATCCACAAACTGATGGACAAACTGAGGTTGTAAACAGAACTCTATCTACTCTCTTAAGAGCCACGGTTGGTAAGAACTTACGGAACTGGTTAGATTGTATTCCATATGTTGAGTTTGCTTATAATCATGCTAACCATTCTACTAATAAGTTGTCACCTTTTGAGATTGTCTATGGATTTCAGCCCGAAACCCCTTTAGATCTTGTTCCTTTGCCGCAATTAGATGTTACTAATCAGGATGGAGAATCAAAGGCTGAGTTAATCAAGAAGCTGCATCAGAAGGTGAAGGCCAACATAGAGGAAAGGACGGCCAAGTATAAGAAGGCTGCTGACAAAGGGAGAAAGGCGCTCATCTTCAATCCAGGAGATTGGGTGTGGGTTCACATGCGTACAGAGAGGTTCCCAAATCAGAGGAAGTCCAAACTAGCGCCAAGAGGAGCTGGACCATTTCGAGTGCTGGAGAGAGTCAACAACAATGCCTACAAGCTGGATCTGCCAGGTGAGTTGACCATTTCACCAGTGTTCAATGTTGCTGACTTGCTTCCTTATAATGCAGATGATGGAATTCTGAGGTCAGAATCTTCTCAAGAGGGAGGGAATGATGAGGACATTGACTCAAGCATTGACTCAAGCGTAGAGATACGTCAAGAAGACCTAGAAGAAGTACATGCTGCTCAAGACGTGACGACCATGAGAGATCCTCCAAGGACAAGATCAGGAACTAGAAGACTCAGAGCACTGTTCAACACGTCCATTCAGAGTCTCCTAGCTCAAGATTATCAAGTGGAGCGTTTAGAAGATCAAATGAAGACAATTGAAGACTCGATGATGATCTTCTCAATTCAGCCCACGTAGGCCCAACCATGGACGACCACACACGCTCATTAAGGTATGATTTCAATTCATATATTGTGTTTGTTCATTTTGCAGGTCCAAGTATTACATTAGTTGTCTGAGTCAGAGTCTGTATTAGTCGTTAAGTGAGTCAAGTTTCCCTGTATTACTTTAAAGTCGGACCATAGGATATTTTAGTATTTTAGTAGCCGTTGTAATTAGGTTTTCTGCCCTAGAAGGCAACAGCTGCACGATCCCCTTTATAAGGATCCTTAGCAGCCGTGTATCATTTACCAATATCAATACAATAACGCAGTTCTTCTTCTTTGAGAGAAAACACCTTTTCAATTCTAAGCTTTCTTGTGAGTCATATCAAGCGACCTTAGATTCAGTCTTATCACAAGATCCTTCATCTCTTGTGTGGCGACAATCAATCCACCTTCTATCCATTCAATCATCTCACGTTCATTCTAAGGAGTCTAGAGGCCCGAGGATTGAATCCATCTTACCACAATATCACCCACGACCTAGAATAGAGAGACCTCAGTCCCTGTTCTACGTCAAACACGCTTCCATCTTGCATCAGGTATCGCCTCGGGTCCAAACTCCGGGTAAGTCGGGTCACTCTGGGCTGAGGGTCTCACCGTCATGAAACACACATGGGCTGGTGGGTCGGGATGACTCTCCTCCACTACATGCTCCTTCCCTGGCCTCCTAACTCTGGGTGCATCTGCAGATGTCGATGGGGCCACTACGGGCGTCTTCCGGGGTAGACCTCTATCCCTCACTGGCCTCGAAACTGTCTCAACTGGAACTGATGCAGACACGGAGCTTCCAGCTGGGTGTCGGGTGGGCGGCTGTGCGTCTGGGCGGCGCCGGGAATCACAACTGGCGTCCCAATCGTGAGACGTCTCCTCTGTCGTCGCGGAACACTCCTACTGGTCACAACACGGGTGCGTAGAACACTGGTGGGGCTAGGGGCGTACTCGGACCCAGAATAAGAGCTCGAATCGGCGGACATCCTGCATAAATGAATCTAAGTAAGGTCACAACAGGAGATAATCAATGATATATTGGTGTTTGAAAAGTCTTTTGCAAAGTAACCGTTTTAATAAAATTTTCGCAAATTTTTTGAAAAGATTTGAAAACAGGGTTTGGGGTAAACAACGGAAGCTGATTTCCCAGGATGAGACTAGGAGATCTTAACCTAGGCTCTGATACCAAATTGTAACACTCGTCTCCCGGCGAACCGGAGACGCGGATTAGGACGCCCGTTGAACCGGATTCGGTCCAACCGGGACGCCAACTCAAGTTGTCCCAGTCCCAGGCGCCTCCTTCGTATTCAAAGCCACCAATGACGTCACAAGACTGTATCGATCCCGCATCCGGACCTGCAAGAAAAACGGGGACAGGGAAAGGAAAGGAGGCCTGAGTAATTGTTTCAAACACAATTACCCAGTGAGGGCGGATTTCAGGAATCCGCGATCCCAGCTTACACAACACAACTACGAAGCACAAGTCCTAAGCTAATAACACCTTGCAATCATGCCCGAAGGCTTTCACCACACAATCTACATCCACTCGTACTTTCACACTCATGGACCCCTCCCTTCAGCCCGTAGGCCCACACAATCTTTCTTTATCCTTCGTTGGAGGCTCGTCTTACCTCCGACAACTTCTCAAGGGAAACGCACCCCGTACGCATCCCGCCACAAAACACCCTTTTGGGGGCCCTACCACAGTTCTAATCAATCATATCCATCACGCACAAACAATATTTTCGGTTTTAGCGATAACCGAGCAGTTCTATGTTCCACAGTCAATCACATCAGCGCTTTACTATCCCTACACTACCTAGGAAAGATGGCATTAACAGAGGACTATCGTCCGAAATTGAGATAGAGCAAGGGAGATAACCAACGGTCCTCACCTTATCCAAAGAAGAGGGCAAAACGGTAATTTAGAAGCTCCATTAGCCCGAACAGACATCAGATCTGGAAAGAGGATGAGAAATCGAGTGAGATATGCTTACGTTTCGTTCGAATCGGGTTTAGGATGGTCAAGTTATGCTCCAACAAAGTTTGGTTGACTAAAAGTCAACGGTCAGGTCAAAGTCAACCGGTTGACCCGGTCAACCCAGACCCAGACCCAAACCCAGAATGAACCAGGCCCAAATCCATAACCGGCCCAAATCTTAAACCAGACCCTAACCAACTAAACCAGGAACCTAATTGAATTAAACCGAGAATTAATTGAAACAGAAGGAAATTCGATTGAACCGGCAAACCGAAGGAATTGATTTAAACCGGGAATCAAAATTGAACCGGACCAACCCAGCTAACCGGACCGGTTGGTCAACGGTCGGCGTCAGCGGCGGCGGTCAACAGTGGTGCTCCGGCGGTACTCCGGCAGCGGCGGACGGCGGCGCTCCGATGATACTCCGGCGGCTCCGGTGGCGGCGGCGGTGGCGCATGGCTCCTCCGGCGGCGGCACGTGGCTCCGGCGGCGGCGCGTGGGATTCCGGCGCGTGGCTCCTCTGGCGCGCGTGGATCTCACCCGCCCGTGACTCCTCAGGCGCGTGCAGGAAAGTGCGGCGGCGCGTGGGTCTTCGGTCGGCGCCTACGGCTTCGTCTCGTCATGACGATCACGATGGTAGGCTCGATTTCTCGGTATTTGGGGTATTTTGTGAGATATAAAATAACCAAAATGTTTTTCTGTTTAAAAGCATGGATCCGGTTCCCGAGAGTTACCTGGTGAGAAAAAGAAGAAAGAAAAACGTGGATGGAACTTTCTGGTGCTTCGAACGGCTAACGATCTCGACAGAGCTTCGCCGAAAAGGAAGAGAATGAGTTTCTGAAGGAGAAGAGGTGGTATTTATAGGAAAAGAGAAGGAGGAGCCCTAGGGTTTTGGGAAAGAGGCTATTGGGCTTGAGCTTCCTCCTTTCTTTTTAAAGAAAATTTTTGGGTTCGGGCCAAGGCCATTACATAATGTCTTATGTTTGGATATTAAAAGTTGAAAGATACTTTAGAGCTTCTAGATATACAGAAGAAGAGAAATTATAAGTGGTGGCATTAAATTTGAATGGACCTGTTTTGAACTTGTATTTGTGGGAAGCTAAAGAAGAACAAATCAGTAGTTGGTATCAGTTCAAACAACATATGCTGGAAAGGTTCGCAGAATCCATTGATGAAGAACCAAGAAAAAAACTGTGCGCATTACAAAAAACATGCTCTATTCAAAAGTATGTCAGTGAGTTTGAAGAACTGATAACTCAGGTCAAAGGTATTAATGAAGAAAATTTGATCAGATTGTTATGTGAGAGTCGGAATTCGCACTGTCGATATTTGTAGAGCTAAACTTTTGTTTCAAGAGTAAACACAACGAAATAGAAACCCAGAGGATATTTTATTGATAGGAGATCGGAAAAAGAGTACAAAGAGCGAAAATGCTAAAAGTGTTCTAAGTCTAGATGCTAGGGTTTTTTGAGATACCTCAATCGTAGGAAGTCCTTCTTCTTATATAAATGCGGCAAAGCGGTTTCAATATTCTTCGTCCGTAAGATTTCTGGAAATCTTTATGTTATCGACATCTTCCATTTCCGTTAAAATTTACTTTTTCCGCTCGGATTTTCCTCTTCTGCTCGGAGATATCTTCTCCTTCCCTTCTTCGAGTTTTTCTTCTTATTTTGGCGATTATCTTTCCGCGGCTTAACCTATTTTGCCGAATGGGCCGAAAATGGTCAATCTAAATCCGTTTGAGCGTAGACTTCTTGATTCGGAACAATATCTCGGAAATACGAGTCTTGTGGGTTGGGTCCAAACTCTTATCTCGTATGAATTTATCCGAAAATTCTTGTTAACGGCTAGGAACATACAAGTTGATGTTCCGAAGAGGGGTTGCGGCTAGTTGCGTGTCTGAAGAAGAAGATGTTGGAATTGTGTCCAGTAATCTCGGTACTGTCTCTAGAAAGTAAGAGTATGTCAATGATCAGACATAAGTCATATAATACTGGGGGTCATGATGGCTTGCTAGAGTCCGCTCATGATCTATAAGTCTTGGACTTATTGCCTTTATTATATGATCCCATATGGGTCACACGCCTAAGCTAACAGGAAAATGTGTAGGAACGGTTTAGCAGAAGTACGGTAAAAGTGCTAGGCATTTACTGTACTAAGAGAGAGTAAATGGGTTTTGCCACTGTGTGTCGATCGATGCACAAGGCGTGTCGATCGACACAGTGCGCGAATGCTTTCTGGTTATTTGGTATTTGGGCCAAATAGCCCAAGAGAAACCGGACGAGTTTTATAAGTAAAACTCGAGTCTGTTTTCTGGTCCAACCCTAACTAGCCGCGCCTCTCTCTCTCTCCTGCGACTTCTCCTAGTGGCCTAGCAGCCTTCTTCCTGCTCGGTGTGCGTGTGTGAACCTCTGGAGGAGTTATCTCTCGGTGGCTCTCTGATCTCAGACATACCGTCCCTTTCCGCTGCAAATCAGGTATAAGGTGAGATCATCTATTGTTTCTATTCAAGAGAACCTAGATCCGCATGTTTAGGATGATCTGAATCTGGAATTGAATCAGGATTGATCTAAACATTCCTTCAGTGGTATCAGAGCTAATGGTTCTGGTTTTTCTTGTTTAGATTCAAGTTTAGGATTGTTTTTCTTGTTTAAAAGTGTTTTGAATCAACTACTGATAAGAGAAATCACTTAAGTAACAAGAATTGAACCCTAAACATATGAAAAATCGCATGATCAAGCTATATGATTTGGTGTGCGATCTGATCCGAGAGAATGAGAATCGGCCAGAATCGCATGGATCGATCGATACGATCGCATGGATCGGTCGATACAATCGGAGATCGCATGGATCGATCGATACGATCGCATGGATCGGTCGATACAGACTCTCGGCAAAACCCTGTTAACGCGTGAAAGCATCGATCGATGCAGGATCGATGCAGGTTCGATGTTGGTGTATCTACCGATGCGGTTGGTGCATCGATCGACACGGTTAGGGTTTTTGCTCGGTTCCGTGCATGCGTGAGAGCATCGATCGATACAGGATCGATGCACGGTCGATGCAGGATCGATGCTAAGAGCATCGACCGATGCGGTTGATGGATCGATCGACACGGTTGGTTCATCGATCGACATGGTTGGTTTAAGGCTCGGTTTAATATTTTGATTAAAATTAAACGTCACGGTTTAATAAACAGATTTAATAATTTTATTAAGTCTGGTTAAACCGGGATAAGAAATCCAAAGTCAAAAAATTGGATTTTGTGCATAAACCAGGATTTTCTAATTTGATTTGGTTAGACCAAATAAATTGAGAAAATCCGGTTTAGTAAATAACCGGTTGACAATTGTGGTCATCGTAGTAATTAAAATTTGGTTAGACCAATTTTAATGAACCAGACCGGTTATGTCATTTAATTGGACAATTGGGTCATGTCTTGGACATGGACCAATTCTTGGGCCTCGGGCCAAGAAGTTAAAACAATTGGGCCAATTATTTGAGTCTTTCTTCAGATTAATTTAAAATTTATTTTATAAAATTATAAAGTCGATTTTAAATTAAAGTTTCCGAATTTTTGAAATTAGAAAGTTTCTTAAATTTATAGAAGTTTCTAGATTTGCATGATTCGGATTTTAAGAAATTTCTAAAGTTAGAAAGTTTCCGTTTTTGAAAGTTTCCAATTTTAGAAAGTTTCCAAAAATAGTAGGTTTCCAAAAATGAAAAGTTTCCCGAAATAGTAATCTTCTATTTTGGGAATAAATTTTTAAATAAACCTACGAACCTCAAATAATATCAAGCGTTGGATGTCTTGTCCATTCTATGTCAGCTGTCGAAGCCCATTCAATTGTATTCATGGCCTTACAGTGTGAGGGTGTCTGCTTTTGCGTGGATAAGACGGTTTGTGATTCATAAATGTCATTGGGAGTCCCAGACATTAATGATTACATGACTGTATAGTCTGGTTTTCTTGACTAGGCCATCGGGAGTCCCGGGCCTTGAGACATCAGAGTGGATTGGGCCTCGGGCCCAGATTCACAACCAAGAGTTATATCACGGATATAATTAGCCGATATAGGGCTTACCGATATAAGCTAAGGTTGGGTGACGGCCAGTGGCCCACTTTGATCTTAGTTATATGTGGATCTTGGAATCATTATATTCTATTGAGGGTAA
Organism: Orychophragmus violaceus; assembly: GCA_030180135.1. Lineage (NCBI taxonomy): Eukaryota > Viridiplantae > Streptophyta > Magnoliopsida > Brassicales > Brassicaceae > Orychophragmus > Orychophragmus violaceus. Next base: position 37,397,060 of record CM058238.1, read on the forward strand.
CTTATGTTATTGAATATAATGCGTGATTAATCATATTAAGTATAATATAAGATTAATCATATTGAACATATTAACTAAAATCCTTTTATCTTAATTTTCAGTTATGACTAGCACAAACAATCAAAACACTTTCTCGATCCGGTCTGTCCTTAAGATGGACAAGCTGAACGGATCAAATTTCTTGACTTGGTCGCGGAACCTGAGGCTAGTCCTCAGACAGGAGAGAAAGGACTATGTCCTTGAGAGAGCTCTCCCCGTGAGGATCGGGTCCAATGCTTCTCATGCAGTATATAATGCTTGGAATAAGCATTATAATGATGCGGTAGATGTGCGTGGTCTGATATTGGCTACCATGGACTCAGACTTGCGGAAGCAATATGAGAACATGGAGTCGCCAATAGAGATGATCAGCAGCCTGAAATTGAAATTTCAGGAGCAGATAAGAGTGGAGAGATACCAGTTGGTTAAATCTCTCACTAGCTGCAAGCTACCAAATGATCATCCAGTGAGTCCTCATGTCAGTAAAATGATGGGTTACATTGATAACTGAGGAAACTGGATTATCCAGTAAGCCAAGAATTGGCAACTGAGATCATTCTGCAGTCACTGCCGTCAAGCTATGATAAGTTCAGAAGGAACTATATCAAGAAAGGCTTAACGAAGACGCTGACTGAACTGCATGATATGCTCAAGACAGTTGAGCCAAACGTGAAGAGTACCCTGTACAATCTCATGAACGAGAAGGGTAGGTTTACTAAACCTAATGCTGACAAGGGTGAAGACAAAGTTGTCCATATTTTGAATCATGGCAAGCGTGTGTCTTCTGAGCCCGAGTCAGATACCTCTTACGTTGATAAGTGCTGCTACTGTAAGGAGACAGGGCATTGGAAGAGAAATTGCATTAAATTCATGGAAGATGATGAGGAGTTAAAGTTGATGTATGAGACTACTTCCTCAGGTATTCATGTTATTACTTCAAGTTCTACCTTAAAGGTATAGGATACTGGTTGTGGCAGTGATATTTGTAATAATATGCAGAGCCTAAGCAACAGTAGAACGTTGAAAGAAGGGCAAGTGAAACTACATGTCTGGAAGGAGCTTGGGATGCTGCCTCAGCTGTAGGGTTTTTCACTTATAGATCCCTTTGAGGCTTGGTTTTGTATTAAGTAATTGCTACAATGTACCTGCTTTAAGCAGAATTGTCTTTCATTTTCTAGTAAGAATTTGAATGTTTTTCATTTTGATAAAAGACAAGTTTTGTTCTTTTGATCTTAATGAAATATTAATTGTAGCACCCTATTCATGGAATGGGTTTTATATCTTAAACCAAAGAGTGCCTAAATGTAACATAAATACCGAATTGGTTTAAATCTGATGAATTAAACCTGATTTTTCTTGGCATAAAGTCTTGGTCACATAGAGTAAGTCGGATTCAGAAATCCCATAGTCATGGACTGTTGGGCTCATTTGATAAAATATCTTATGAGACTTGAATTCTGTTTACTAGACCAAAAGATAAAGGGCCTATCTTAGCCGAGCTAGAGAAAAGCCCAAAGGCTTATTGGACCTGGAACATACTCATGTATGTGGCCCAATGAGAAGTAATGCCAGAGAAAATCTCCTGTACTTCATTGTCTCTACTGATTACTTCAGTGAGTGTGACTGTGTTCAATTGATGAGACACAAGTCGGAATTCTTTGACATGGTCGAAAGAGTTCCAGAATGAAGTATAGGATCTGAGTGACAAAAGTATTAAGACTCTGGATTAAATCACGAGTGAGAATACTTAAGTCATTGATTGTGTGATCATCTTAATGAGTGTGAAATCGTTTCACAGCTCATTTCTCCTGAAAACCTGAAGGTGTTTCTGTGAGAAAGAATCAGATCTTATTAGAAATGATTAAAGATGAGTCACACGAATCTTCCATGATATTATTTAAGAATAACGCTCTAAAATATCTAAGTTTACGCTGAAATAGTTCCACCATATCAGTTGAAAGACACCACGTAAATGTGGATTGGAATCAATCCAAATTTGTCTTTACTGAGTATTTGTAGTTATGCTACTTCGCTGGTTGTCCTAGAGAAACTAAAGCTTGTTACTTTTACGTCCAATCTGTTTTCTAAGAAGGGAAGTTATTTTCCAAGAAGAACAGTGGGAGTAAAAGCATAACTCGAAGTTTTCTTAGGGAAACCAAGGCTCGGTACTTTTACGACCATTCTGTTTTCTAAGAAGGGAAATTACTTTCCAAGAAGAACAGTGGGAGTAAAAAGTATTTTTTACGACCATTCTGTTTTCTAAGAAGGGAAGTTACTTTCCAAGAAGAACAGTGGGAGTAAAAGTACAACTCGAAGAAATTCGAGAAATACAGGAGGCTGCTTAACCTATTGAGGGAGAGCAGCGGAAGGATTTACAGATTTCTGTAGAATCTACACCTGTGGAGCCTGAAGTTCGCAGATATGAAAGAATCAGTCACTAATCCGAGAGTGAATTCTCGTCATTAGTTCAGCCTGATGATCATTGAATGTTCGCATGATCTGATGATCATTGAAAGCGACGAATCTGCGAAATCCTAGGAAGCGAAAGTGAGCCCAGACTCCGAAGAATTACATTTTGTGTAAGTTGGCTTCATCGATCCATTCATGGATGGAAGCAAACATATCGGAGTTGGAATCTTCGTTCTGTTGAAGTAGTCAAGGTTTTGACTTGAACAGGAACGAAGCGGAACTGTGTGTTTACCAATAGATTAGTGGGAGCGATATTGCATTTCTCATATTGTATGTCGATGACATACTGATTCTCGGATATAACGTCCCAACGCTGTAGTCGGTAAAGGACTAGCTTGGGAGTTGGTTTAATGAATGACATGGGTAAAGCCACGTAGTTCTTGGATTTTGGATCTAAAGATAGAGATCCAAAAGAGCTGATAGGACAAAGTCAGATTCTTAAATTGACAAAGTCCTACACGTTTTGAGCAATCCAAGAAGGGTTTTATGCCAATGTCACATGGCATTAAGTTAAGCAAGATACAGTATCCTACGATAACTGCTGAGCTTAAATGCATGGATGAGATTCCATATGCGTCGGCAATTGGATCTATCATGTATGCCATGAAACATACTTGTTTGATGTTGCTTTAATGTTAAGCAAGACAAATAAAGACCAGTCAAATCCAGCAAAGAATCAAGTTTCCTAAAGTATGTCCTAAAGTATTTGAGGAATACTAAGGATAAGTTCTTGATTTACGGAGAAAGTGAGGTGCTATAAGTCGATAGAGTCTGAAAGGCAAGTTTCCAATAGACAAAGATGATTTCCGATCACAGTCCGGTTATATCTTGTGTCTATCTGGCCGTGCAAGGCACTGTTGCTGACTCAATGACTTAAGCTGAACATTTCGCAGCTTGGAAGTGGCGAAAGAGGTTGTTTGGAAAGAAGAGTTCGTCACTGAACTTGATGTGATTCCCAGCATAGATGAGACTAGCTGCACATCAGAGGTCCAAACACCTTGAGGATAGGTATAACCTATTCCGTAAGATAAATGACAGAGATGTTAAGTAGATCAGCAAGTTTCAACGAATGAGAACGTTGCTAATCTATTAACGAAGCCACTCCTTAGGCCTAAGCACGAGTCGCGGACTGTTGCTGTAGGATAAGTGAAATTAAGATGTAGTCTTAATTTCAGTGGGAGTTATTAAAGGGCTTTATTTAGTTATTGGATATGTTCTTGAAACAACATTTAAGATGTTTAATGAAATTATTATTATTTCAAGATTATTTTAACTGTGATGAAATAATCGTTCCAAAGTGATATAAACCATTTTATAGGTCATCGAAGTAAATGACTTGATCTTGAGTCATCGAAGTCATTTAGCTTGATCATGAGACCCTATATTTGATAAATGTTTTATATCATCCTGTCCCTAGTCGAAGGTTGTTGAAATTGGAACACCAACAACCGTGTGAGACTGGATTGGTACATGACTTATGACAAAGTCTCAGTGTGTCATAGATGCGCGGCATCAAAGTCAGTACATAGGTGTATGTTTGGGAACATACGACCGGACAAGACCCGCTTATAAGAACTCTTCAGGATATTTATATCTGTGTCATAAGAGATTCTTACTACGACTATAGAGTATAGTCCTTAGACCTGAGTTCGCATGCATGTGACTGCACATGGACTGATGTACTTTGATCATTGTCTAACGCTATCGTTCTGCGATAGTTATAAGGACCTTGTTTGGGTACATTGTGAAATGAGTATTTTACAGTGATGGAACAAGACGGGATTTGTCCCTCCAATATAAATGGAGTGAATATCTCTAGGCCAATCGGAGATTTGAATACTGGAAAATGCATGGCCATGCTCAAACGGACTGTCCCGAGTCGTTTGGATTGTCAGTATCGAATCAGAGTCCGATGAACAAGATTAGGCTTTATAAGGATGACACCAATCTTGCCTTATGACTAATCGAGATATTGTGATAAAAGGATTATGAATACAGAGATTCCAGTACAAGTGGGAGATTGTTGGAATTGTGTCCAGTAATCTCGGTACTGTCTCTAGAAAGTAAGAGTATGTCAATGATCAGACATAAGTCATATAATACTGGGGGTCATGATGGCTTGCTAGAGTCCGCTCATGATCTATAAGTCTTGGACTTATTGCCTTTATTTTATGATCCCATATGGGTCACACGCCTAAGCTAACAGGAAAATGTGTAGGAACGGTTTAGCAGAAGTACGTTCTTGAATGTTTGGAAATCCATTGTTGGCCTTTCGTCGCTGCTTCTGTATTCGAACAAGAAAAATAGTCGAAGGTGCGTTGAATTTTGAACCGGTCGTGTTTACGAATGTGATGAGTTTGAGAGAGAAATAGCGTAGGGCTTTCCGAGCATGTTTGCTCGAATTTTTTCGGAACTATCCGAGTAAGTCTGCTCTGATTTCCGAGCATATCTGCTCAGAATTTCTGAGAAAGTCTGCTCGGATTTTCTGAGCAAGTCTGCTCTGATTTGCTGAGCAAATCTGCTCGGATTTGCTGAGCAAATCTGCTCGGATTTTCTGAGCAAGTATGCTTGGATTTTTGAGCAGGATTTGGTTTCAGGTTAGTTTGCCAAGCCTTCTAGGACGACATGTACGTCCGAGAAGCCAAACTGTCGTGTTGACGTTACATCGACTAATGCAGAAAAGTCGAGCAGATTTTATCGGGAGAAAATCTCCCATATCGGCTCTGTATAGACAGTATGAGTTGGTTTCATATTGCTTGAAGGCTTTTCCGAACAGCTTCGTATAATTCCCGGAGGAAAGTATGATTTAGCGTTTGATCCTTGGTGCTTTAGGAGCACTGCATTCGGATGCATATTTGGTTGCTTTCCGACTCTTAAGGTTAATAAGATAGCGTTTAAATATGGTGTGCGTAGAAGCGTTCCACCGTATTTCGATTCAAGTTTTGAGTTCGAAGGTCGGCGAGATGTACGCGCCTTATCGATTTGTGATGACTAAGACCAGAGTGCACGGAAGCCTCTAACTGGGTTCCGAGTTAGTTCGAAGGTTAGTGAGATATACTCTACTTACGAACCTGAAATGATTGAGACCAATGTGCTCGGAAGCGTCTGACTGGGTTTCAGATTTAAGTTCGAAGATTAGCGAGACATACTCTTCTTGCGAGCTTGTGATGATTTATACCAGTGTGCTTGGAAGCGTCTTATTGGGTTTCAGAATTAAGTCCGAAGATTAGCAAGACGTACTCTTCTTGCGAACTTGCGATGATCTAGACCAGTATGCTCGGAAGCGTCTTACTGGGTTTCAGAAAAGTCGGAAGATTAGCGAGACTTACTCTTCTTGCGAACTTGTGATGATTTAGACCAGTGTGCTCGGAAGCGTCTTACTGGGTTTCAGAATTTTACTTCGACTTTGGTACTAGTGCGGGGGCTCCCGACTTATATTCCCGCCGCCGGTAGTAAACTGATATCAAATGATATCAGGCCAAGTTATACTCGGATTTATGACATCGTTTAGACCAGTGTGCTTAGCAGCATTTACTTGGTTTAGAATCGTACTTCGAGTTCGGTGTTTTTGGGAGACTTCTTGGCTTACATTTTCCGTTATCGATAGTAAGCTGATATACGTAGGTCATACCTTTTAGATAACAGACCAAGATATACTTGGTTAGGACGTCATTTACCAGTGTGCTAAGCAGCGTTATACTGGGTTTTTGGGGTCTACTTCGAATCCAGTACTGGTGCGGGGGTCTCCTTGACTTATGTTCCCTGCATCGATAGTAAACATACCTACCATGTATTAAATTTTATATAGCGCGCTTTTATCCGTTTTTTTTTATGTATAGAACCTCAATCCGTATAGGACATATTGGTTAAGATCCATAAATGATGTATTTGTTTGTCTGAATTCCTAAGAAGTCATGAGAACGTATTAGACTCGACGAGGTATGACATGATAGTAAACGAAGGAATACTCAGAAAAGTGCAACAATATGTCTCGAATTGCCAAACCTGTCAAACACAAGCATTCTACTTTGTGTCTAGCAGGATTGTTGCAACCATTACAACTTTCAACTGAAATTTGGGAAGAATTATCTATGGATTTTGTTGACGGGTTGCCATCATCTCATGGGTTTAATGTCATCTTTGTGGTCGTGGATAGACTGAGTAAATATGCACACTTTATCAGTTTGAAGCATCCTTTCCAAGCAAACGATGTGGCCAACAAGTTTATATTTGAGGTAGTTCGTCTCCATGGTTTTCCTAAATCTATCATATCAGATCGAGATAAGATCTTCCTGAGTACTTTCTTGCGTAAACTATTTCGATTAACAAATACAAAACTCAAATACATCACTGATTTTCATCCACATACATATGGGAAAACCGAAGTGATTAACAGATGCCTAGACACTTACCTAAGGTGCTTTGCTTCTTCTCATCAATGCACATGGCGTAAGTTCCTTAGATGGGAAGAATTATGGTGTAACACTACATATCATACTTCACTCAAGACGACACTATTCAATGTGGTTTATGGACGAGATCCTCCAACTCTGCTTAGCTACGAAGAAGGTTCCACAACCAGCTTTGATTTGGAATCAATGATGAAAGAAATGGATTAAATGTTGACAGATATAAATAGTCAATTAATACACGCTCATCAATTGATGAAGAACAATGCTGATAAACACAGAAGGAAGTCGAGTTTCAAGTTGAAGATTTGGTTTACTTGAAACTAAGGCAGTATAGGAAGAAATCTATGGCAAAAAGGGTATGTCAAAAACTATCTGCTAAGTACTATGGTCCATACCCTGTATTGGAACACATAGGAAAGGTTGCATATAGACTACAACTTCCCCCTGAAACAAAGATACACACAGTCCTCCATGTGTCCCAACTTCCACTCCTTACTCCAACTGATGAGGAAATTTCTGTCATCCCAGAAGAGGTCTTGGATACTCGTTATAATGAGAGAGGAGGATTATAATTGTTGTTGAAATGGACATGTCTAACATAAGAAGATAACTCATGGGTGTTATGCACATAATTCCGTGAAAAATTTCCGGATTTTAAGCTTGGGGACCAGCTTCATATCGAAGAGGGGCATATTGATAAGCCTCAACAACGCTATATCCGTAGGAGAAGAGAACCAGAAGGAGAGGATTACGTGGACATTCTGCAACCAACAGCTTAATGGTCAACATAATTAGTTGACCAAGTGAAACAGTCAACATAATCAGTTGACTAAGTTACCTTTTTAAATAAGAGCGTGAGAGCTCATTTGTATTTTGTAGCTTTGATTTTTTAAACAAATGAGAGTCTTGAGGGAGAAATCGAATGGGTTAAGCCATTGATCTCCATTGTTTTTCAATTCAAAGTGTATTCTGAGTTTTGGATTTGAGTTGAGCTAAGTGTTTATCACAAATTTCATAGCTGAACTCTATCAGAAACATTCTCAGAAAAGAAAGATTTATCTGCCTAATGAGAAGAAATTTGTTCTTGAAGCTGGAAAACTACATTTTCATGTTCATAATGCGATTCTTGGTTCCAAAGGTCTATATCCACATAAGGCTAGTCTAAGAAATTCACTACTCCATAGAAAACCTAAAAGTCAACAAACAAAGAATGAGGAGTTAGACCCATAACAAGAATGAAGAGGCCACCCTCACAAAGGTTGCTCATATCAAGCACCCGACCCTTTATCAGTAAACTAACTAAAAATAAAGGCAACAACATATATGGGAATATTCTTGAACTCAGTTAAAGACCCAAATATTCTTTGACTAGTAGTTCAGATGGCTGTCTCTCTCAAGTATACATGCGAATCACTTTGGAATCCAATGAAACAATTAACTAACGGAGCATTCATACCTCACAAAGGAGAAATGGAAAGAAGGATGCTATCATTCTTCAGAATAGGGCTATCTAGAAAAGTAAGTGCGAGCTGAGCGGACAATGTCAAAGAAGTAATTGTGTAGAACTTGGTTGATCAAAGAACTTTTTTATTAATCGAACTTTGTGATCTACTTATACAAGTTTATGAGAAGGCTTCCTACACAAGAAACCTAATTTTGATAAGGATAAACATTATATCATCAATATATTTAACTTCATCGATATCATTAATCTTTGGCAATCTTTATCCCATATCTTTAATGCTTATCGCCAATACTCCCCCTCAAGTTGGAGCATGTAGGTTGATATATCATTGTTTTTAGGACTTTCAACCCTGGTATATGTCTTTGTTATTGAGTCTTTTAGAGTTTTTTTGGAGTCCTTTTACGTTCGTTTACAGGTCTAGGTACGTTTGGAGCAGATTTGGACATTATGGCGCATTCTGAAGCTATTTGGAGCATTTGCCCGAGAAGGAGAAGTGAGTATCGATATCAGACTACTATGTCGATCGACAAACTTGTGGCGTCGATCGACACAAATGCGAGATGGATAATTCTTGGCGCGTTTAATGAAGACTTTGGAAATTGCACTTTGGCCCAGAAGTTTCTCATAATTACAAAGAAGCCCCATACGAGTTTAGATCATTATACTAGGGTTTTAAGCCATTGTTTAGGCTACGCTTTACTTACGCATTCTTTTATTCAGAAAGAGAGAGATTAGGAACCCATATTCCTTGTTTCTGTTTTATGATATTTGATTTTCTATTCATCATGTCTTTTGTTTCATCTGCCATGTCTGAGTAGTTTACCTGTTAGGTTTAGGGATTCTCACAGGGGATTTCATGGAATTATAGGTTAATCAATCTGTAGGGATTCAAATCCTTCTAGTTCTTCATCTAGGGTTGTTCTTAATGCTTGATCTGAATTGGCCACTTAGATTATTGATGTTAGGTTGATTTCTGCAACGACAGTTGATTAATTAACTAGAAAGAACCTAGATGAGCAATTTGACTATTTGCAAAGAAATTTGGCTTAGGAGAATTGTGAACGAAAGAACCTGAGATTAATGCATGTTTAGGATCTCTAGAACTTGCAACGAAAGTTGGTTTGCTAGGTTGCTAGACATAGATAATAACCGCAACAAAAGTTGGTTTCTTATGCTTCTGTGATTCTAGTTCTAGAACATTACTTAATTAGATCCCGACTGATTGATTAGCCTGTGTTCATGATTTCCTAAGAACTCCCTTGACCTGATGCTTTGCCTAATTGCTTACAAACCGTTTGATTTACTGCTTATTCTCTGTTTCACCTAGCTTAATTCGACGTTCTATAATCTATCGCAAGAATCTTGAGTCTCTGTGGATTTCGATACCCTATATACTACTGGTTCACGTCTGTGCACTTGCAGTGTAGATCTCGGGATTAAAACCTGATCGTATCATGTTTTTGGCGCCGTTGCCGGGGACTCTTTTGAGTTTTCGATAGATTTGAACTTAGGTTTTAGACTAGGTTTTTCGTTTTTGTTTTTGGTTACTGATTTTTTTTTTTTCTTGCGTTTCAGGTACGCCTAGAATCGCATTGCATCGATCGACACGGTCCTAAGTGTCGATCGACACCACTTCGCGATTAGCATCAATCGACGCCTCCCTGCATCGATTGACACACTTGCGTGAACGAGATAGTTTATGCCTGATTGCGACTTAAGGAGTAATTTGGACAAAGAACTCGTTAATCTTGAGCTTAAAGAGCTTGCAAAGCTAGAGAGAGAACATGAAAGCTCAGAAACTAGTTAAGATGGCTAATACCAATCGTGTAATCTTAATTCGGGATGCTGAAGGTGTTCTGAGAAATGCGGAGAACCATGTATGCAATGAGCTTGGTCAGAGACTCGATGATGAAGGTAATGTTCAGCCTGATGGAGAAGCACAAGGTGGACAGGAGAATCCACGAGCACCAGATCCTCCTGCTAGGAGGACACTAGCTGATTACAATCGACCCGATGAGTTTTACGCCAATAGGTCTGCGATGGTACCTCCCTTGTTTCTGCGAAATGAGTTTGAGCTTAAGACCTCCTATTACACACTTGTGGGACAACATCTGTTTAATGGACTTCCACATGAGCATCCTATGGATCACATAGAGAATTTTGAGTCTTTAGTCACTGGGATGAAGCACAATGGAGTGACCTATGACTACTTACACTGCAATCTTTTTCCTCACTCTCTTGGAGGAGAAGCAGCTAACTGGCTGAAGCAGATTCCACCTGGGACTCTGACTACTTGGGATGCAGTGAAGAAGAAGTTTCTAAGGCACTTCTATGATGATGCTAGATCTGATTAACTTAGACAGGATCTCTTGACCTTTAAGCAGAGATCTACAGAGCCTTTGAAGGCAGCTTGGGTAAGATTCATGATGTACCAAAGAGATTTACCTCATCATGGTTTCTCTGAGGTTCAGCTGCTGGGCATCTTCTTCAGAGGAGTTGATTTGTGGTATCAGATGGCTTTAGATGCTGCAAGTACTGGAAACTTCTACACTAAACCTCCAGAAGAAGCTAAGGAGCTTATTGAGAACTTGGTGACTAGTAATAGTGTCAAAAATGCTGATATGGAGAGGATGAAGTCTGGTGGTTGATATACCATGGATTTTAGGGCTTTTAACCATGGTATATCTCTTATTTATCGAGTCTTTTGTTATGTTTTGAAGTCTTTTAGGTGTGTTTACAGGTCTAGGCACGTTTGGAGCGGAATTGGAGATTATGGAGAATTTTGGAGATTTAACCCGAGAGATAGAGTTCACTGTCCAAAACAGAAGATTGCATCGATCGACACAACATGTGCATCGATCGACACACGAGCGAGATGGGCCTTCCTCGGCGAGTTTAATGAAGATTGTGGAAATTGCACTTTTGCACAGATGTTTCAGTATTTACAAGGAAGCCGCAAGACGTGATTCGGCTAATATAATTAGGTTTTTACATAACACTTGACAGACGCTTTCATACTTTGAGATGAGAGTTTTTAGAGCTTTTTGGGGCTGATCTGAACCTGTATTGCTTCATGCTTTTGGAGAAGATTTCGAACCCCTTTGTTTCTTTACTCTCTTTAATGCAATTTATTTATTCATTGATTATGTTTTCATTAATCATGTTTGAGTAGATTCATAGTTAGGTTTAGGGATTCTCGTTAGGGATTTCATGACTTGCTAGATTTGTTTATTCAGTTAAGGATTCATAGCATAATTGTTCTTCAACCAGAATTGTGCTTAACACTAGTTTCTAACCTGATCACTTAGAATCTAGACTCTAGGTTGTTAAATTGACACGAAAGTGTGATTTAGAATCTGAACTATTTAGGTTGAGCAATTGAATTACTCGCAAAGAAATTTGGTTTAATCGAATTGTGAACATATCGAACCTGCACTTAAGGCTAGTTTAATCTGTTAGGAATTGCAAAGAAATTTGGGTTTCTGCTATTAGACTTAGAGAATTCTCGCAACGAAATTTGGTTAGTTTTATATCCGTGTTTGAGTTCTAGAACCGTACTTAATTTGATCATGACTGATAATCTGATCTGCTTGTCTGATTTCCTGAGAACTCCTTAGACTTAGCTCTTTTAGTTGATTGCTTACAAACCACTTCTGCTATCTGATTTACTTTTCTTCTTTCTTTTTAGTTTCTCATTACTTTCTCCTAATTTAACTTGACCGTTCTTTAATCTATCGTGTGACCAAGAGTCTCTGTGGGATTCGATACCTTTTATACTATAATTGCATTAACTGTGCACTTGCAGTAGAATAGGATTAAAACTTAGACCCTATCAAGTTTTTGGCGCTGTTGCCGGGGACTCTTTTGAGTCTTCGATAGATTTGAACTTAGGGTTTAGACTAGGATTGTTGTTTTTATTTTTTTTGGTTACTAATTTCTCTGTTTTTCTCTGTCGCAGGTCTGATATTCTCTTAGCATCGATCGTTGCATTCTTTTGAATCGATCGTTGCAGGGCGAATCTGAGTTGAATCGATCGTTGCATCCAAGCATCGATCGTTGTACTGCGATTACCGACGGTTTATGCATAAGCGTGAAACCAGAAGTGATCCGAACGTGAATCTTGTGAATCTCAGACTTGAGGAGCTTGCTAGACTAGAGAGAACTAACAGAAAAGGTCAAGGAGCAAAGATGGTGCAAAACCGCTTGATTCTGAGACCTGATGCTCAAGGTGTTCTGAGGGGCGACCAGAACAACCGATACAATGATGCTGGGCATAGGTTAGATGCTGAAGGGAATGTGATCCCTGAACCTGAGCCTGAACCGCCACAAAGACAAGGCCAAGGACAAGCCCAAGGACAAGGGCAAAGGCAGATGGTTGTGCATGCTGAGAGGACTCTTCCTGACTACAACCGTCCGGATGAGTTCCATGCTAACCGGTCAGAAATTGTACTTCCTGGTTTTGAGGGGAATGCCTTCGAGATCAAGACTATCTACTACTCTATTCTGAGGCAGAATGCTTTCCATGGTTTCCCAAATGAGCAGCCAATGGACACTATTGATGAGTTTGAAGACATAGTTACTGGGATGAAGTACGATGGAGTGAACTATGACCATTTGTTTCTCAAACTCTTCCCCTATTCTCTCGCTGGAGATGCTGCAGCTTGTCTGAAACAACTTCCACCTGGGAAGTTTACTACTTGGGATGCTGTGAAGAGTGAGTTCTTCAGGCACTTTTATGATGATGCTCGCTCTGATTAGTCAAGACATGACATTCTCACTTTCTCCCAAGGTCCTACAGAGTCTCTTAAGGCTGCTTGGATGAGGTTTAAGAAGTACCAACGAGACTGTCCTCACCATGGATTCACTGAAGTGACATTGCTGGGCATATTTTTGAGAGGCATTGATTTGCATTACCAAACTGCGTTGGACAATTCCAGCAATGGAAATTTCAACACAAGGACTCCTGAGCAGGCTAAGACATTGATTGATAATTTGGTGAGCAGTAATAGCACCAAGACTGCTGATAGGAGAAGGAAAGAGTCTGGTGGGAAGATAGATAATCTGGAGATGGCTGATATTAGAAGCAAGCTGGACACTGTTCACAGTTTGTTGACTTCAAAGAAGGCTGTTCACTTTGCTCAGGATGTTGAGGTATTTGGAGCTGAAGAAGATCATCAGGAATAAGATGTGAACTACATTGGTGGCTCTGGATTTCAAGGGAATAGGTTTGGGAATCAGCAAGGTAACAGGTTCTTAAATGCTGGACAGAAGAGTGCTTTCACAAGCAAAAAAAACTCTTCTGGATTTGGACAGAATGCTGGTTTTCAGAAACCTTTTCAGCAAGGTAATCAGAGGACTTATGGATCATCTTCTTATCAGGCACCTCCTGCTGCTAATGCTTATGAGAGCAAGATGGAAGCCATGATGGAGCAGTTGCTAGAAGGGCAGACTAAGACGGCTGTGGACTTCAACAAGAAGTTAGTGTTGGGAATGTCCTGAAATCTACTGTACTATCTCTAGAAAGTATGATAAATGTCGAGATCAGACATAAGTCATAAATACTGGGTGATCATGATGACTTGCTAGAGCCCGCTCATGATCTATAAGTTTAGGACTTATTACCAGTATTGTATGATCCCTAAGGGTCACACACCATAGCTAACGGGAAAGTTAACAAGGAATTAATACAGTAAGATGCAAGGCATTTACTATATTTGTACAGAGAATTGGGCCAGACAAAAGACTGTAATTTTGTCTGATTTGGGTCTTGGGCCCAAAAGCCTAATAGGCCATTAGTTTAATCACTTGGGCCCATATAAGGAAGAGGGGAGGCGCCAGAAACACAAGTTTTTTCTGCGACTTTTCTAGGTCTAGCCGTCCTCTCTCTCTGTTGATTCCAGCTTGGTCTAGCAGCCTGATCCAGTAGCTTGTAAGCGTGTGGATACCTAGGAGGAGCCGGTTATCATCAGCTCTTGCAGATCTCTTCATTCCTTTGATCAATCCGCTGCAATCATAAGGTAATGAATCTGATCTGTTTATGATTCAACTGCAAATCACCTAGATCCTAGTTGATTATGTGCTAGGTTGTAACCTGACAATTACACCAATGAACACACATAATCTTACAGTGGTATCAGAGCCTAGATCGTTAGGTTTTTGCTTTTTGGATCATACTAGGTTGTTTATTAGTTTGATGAATCGATTTTAATGAGTAAAATTGATTGAAACTTTGAAAACCTAGAAATAAGAAAAACGATAAGATTGTTGATGTTCAATCGATTTGTTATGTTTTGATCGCTTGTTAATGTCACGATCGCTTGTTAATGTTACGATCGTTTTTGTCACGATCGCTTGTTAATCGTTTTTGATCGCTTGTTTATGTTTTGCGCTGCAATCATAAGAAACGTGTTAGATTTGTTAATGTTCAAAACGATTTTGTCCATAAGTGAATGTTGAAACGAATCGCATGTTGACATAAGGTAAATTAATTATCATACGATGAGGAAAAAGTCAAAATCGGTTTTTTGTCTTATGTCATGATCGATGAGGATAAGCAATTGTTGAATTAATTATCAAACGATTTGTAAAAGTTATGTATCAAGTGAATCGCTTGTTGACTTTAGGTTAGCCATCGTTTTGTTTTTGTTTTAATGTATGAATCGATTAATTATTTAATTAATGTATGGTTCAAGCGGTTAACCCAAATCGCGGTTTGCTGGAAATTATTTAATACAATTGGTATTATTTAATTTCTGGTTAAACCAGATTTAAATTCAAAATTGAATTTTAACCTAAACCGAAGGCTGGTCTAAGTTTGATTTGGTTGGAACAAATAATTTAGAGCTGGTCTGGTTTAGTAAATAACCAGTTGGATTTAGTAGTTAATTTGGTCTTGGACCAGAATTAATGAACCGACTCGGTTATGTCAAATTATTGGGCCAATTGGAATTCTGTGGTCTTGGGCCAAGAATTGGGCCTATAATTTGTGACCCAACCGAAAACTTTAATAAAACATTAAATTAGAAAGTTTCTTTGATTAGAAGTTTCTAATTTTGGCATGTTAAGAAATTTCTAAATATAGTAAGTTTCTGAATTTAGAAAGCTTCTAAAATAAGTAGGTTTCCTAAAATAGAAAGTTTCCACATTTAGTAAGTTACCTGAAATGGAAAGTTTCCCAAAATAGTAATCTTCTATTTTTGGGAGGAAATCTATTGAAACCTAAAATCCTCAAAACCAATATCAAGCTTGGATGTCTTGCCCAATCTTGTCAGCTACTTAACGCTTATTCAATTACAGATATGGCTTACAGTGTGAGGTGTCTGTTTTTGCGTAAGTAAAGTAGTATATAGTCACTAATTTCATTGGGAGTCCCAGACTTTAGTGATTATTTGGCTGTAAGAGATTGGTTTCCTTGACTGGGCCATCGGGAGTCCCGAGCCTTGAGACATCTGGTGAATTGGGCCTTGGGCCCAATCCACAACCGAGAGTTATATAGATATAACTAGCTGTGTGCATGCTTACCAAGTAAAGCTAATTCCGGGTGACGGCCAGTGGCCCACTTTGGTTTTGGTTGAACATGGGTCTCGGAATCATTGCATTCTTATGAGGTTAAACAAAGAAATTTTGAATGCAATGCGAGTTTTCTTATAAGTTATTAAGATTACTCTTTTATGAACTGAATAACTAAAACTCTATTTATCTCTAAATTTCAGTTATGACTAGCACAAACAATCAAAACACTTTCTCGATCCGGTCTGTCCTTGAGATGGACAAACTGAACGGGTCCAATGCCTCTCATGCAGTATATGATGCTTGGAATAAGCATTATAATGATGCGGTAGATGTGCGTGGTCTGATATTGGCTACCATGGACTCAGATTTGCTGAAGCAATATGAGAACATGGAGTCGCCAATAGAGATGATCAGCAGCCTGAAATTGAAATTTCAGGAGCAGGTAAGAGTGGAGAGATACCAGTTGGTTAAGTCTCTCACTAGCTGCAAGCTACCAAATGATCATCCAGTGAGTCCTCATGTCAGTAAAATGATGGGTTACATTGATAACCTGAGGAAACTGGATTATCCAGTTAGCCAAGAATTGGCAACTGAGATCATTCTGCAGTCACTGCCGTCAAGCTATGATAAGTTCAAAAGGAACTATATCAAGAAAGGCTTAACGAAGACGCTGACTGAACTGCATGATATGCTCAAGACAGTTGAGCCAAACGTGAAGAGTACCCTGTATAATCTCATAATGGAGAAGGGTAGGTTTACTAAACCTAGTGCTGACAAGGGTGAAGACAAAGTTGTCCAGATTTTGAATCATGGCAAGCCTGTGTCTTCTGAGCCCGAGTCAGATACATCTTACGTTGGTAAGTGCTGCTACTGTAAAGAGGTTGGGCATTGGAAGAGAGATTGCATTAAATTCATGGAAGATTATGAGGAGTTGAAGTTGATGTATGAGACTACTTCCTCAGGTATTCATGTTATTACTTCAAGTTCTACCTTATAGGTATTGGATACTGGTTGTGGCACTGATATTTGTTATAATATGCAGAGTCTAAGCAACAGTAGAACGTTGAAGGAAGGACAAGTGGAACTGCATGTCTGGAAGGAGCTATGGATGCTGCCTCAGCCGTAGGGTTTTCACTTGTAAATGCATTTGAGGCTTGGTTTTGTATTAAGTAATTGCTACAATGTACCTGCTTTAAGCAGAGTTGTCTTTCATTTTCTTGTAAGAATTTGAATGTTTTTCATTTTGATAAAAGACAAGTTTTGTTCTTTTGATCTCAATGAAATATTGATTGTAGCACCCTATTCAAGGAATGGGTTTTATATCTTAAACCAAAGAGTGCCTAAATGTAACATAAATACCGAATTGGTTTAAATCTGATGAATTAAACCTGATTTTTCTTGGCGTAAATGTTTTGGTCACATAGAGTAAGTCGGATTCAGAAACCCCATAGTTATGGACTTTTGGGCTCATTTGATCGGATATCTTATGAGACTTGAATTCTGCTTACTGGACCAAAAGACAAAGGGCCCATCTTAGCCGAGCTAGAGAAAATCCCAAAGACTTATTGGACATTGAACATACTCATGTATGTGGCCCGATGAGCAGCAATGCCAGAGAAAATTTCCTGTACTTCATTATCTTTACTGATTACTTCAGTGAGTATGACTGTGTTCATTTGATGAGACACGAGTCAGAATTCTTTGAAATGGTCGAAAGAATTCCAGAATGAGGTATAGAATCTGAGTGACAGATGTATTGAATAGACTCTGGATTAGATCACGAGTGAGAATACTTAAGTCATTGATGGTGTGATCATCTTAATGAGTGTGAAGTCGTTTCACAGCTCATTTCTCCTGAAAACCTGGAGGTGTTTCTGTGAGAAAGAATCAGATCTTATTAGAAATGATTAAAGATGAGTCACACGAATCTTCCATGATATTCTTTATGAATAACGCTCTAGAAATATCTAAGTTTACGCTGAAATAGTTCCACCAATATCAGTTGAAAGACACCACATAAATGTGGACTGGAAATGATCCAAATTCGTCTTTACTGAGTATTTGTAGTTGTGCTACTGCGCTGGTTGTCCTAGGGAAACCAAGGCTTGTTACTTTTACGTCCATTCCGAAAACGAAGTTAGGTTGTTCGGAATTCTGTTTTCTAAAAGGGAAGTTGCTTTCCAAGAAGAACAGTGGGAGTAAAAGTATAACTCGAAAAAATTCGAGAAATACAGGAGGCTGCTCAACCTGTTGAGGGAGAGCAGCGGATGGATTTACAGATTTCTGTAGAATCTACACCTGTAGAGCCTGAAGTTCGCAGATCTGAATGAATCCGTCACTAATCCGAGAGTGATTTCTCGTGATTAATTGCCATGATCTGATGATCATTGAAAGTGACGAACCTGCAAAATTCACAGAAGCGAAAGTGAGCCCGGACTCCGAAAAATTATACTGTGTGTAAGTTAGCTTCATCGATCCATTCATGGATGGAAGCAAACATATCGGAGTTGGAATCTTCGTTCTGTTGAAGTAGTCAAGGTTTTGACTTGAACAAGAACGAAGTGGAACTGTGCGTTTACTAATAGATAAGTGGGAGCGATGTTGCATTTCTCATAGTGTATGTCGATGACATACTGATTCTCGGAAATAACGTTCCAATGCTGCAGTCGGTAAAGGACTGGCTTGGGAGTTGTTTTTATGATTGACATGGGTAAAGCCACGTATGTTCTTGGATTTTGGATCTAAAGATAGAGATCCAAAAGAGCTGAAAGGACAAAGTCAGGATTCTTATATTGACAAAGTCCTACACGTTTTCAGCATTCCAAGAAGGGTTTTATGCCAATGTCACATGGCATTACGTTAAGCAAGAAACAGTGTCCTACGATAACTGCTGAGCTTGAATGCATGGATGAGATTCCATATGCGTCGGCAATTGGATCTATCATGTATGCCATGACACGTACTTGTTTTGATGTTGCTTTAATGTTAAGCAAGACAAGGAAAGACCAGTCAAATCCAGCAAAGAATCACTGGATAGACGTAATGAATATCCTCAAGTATTTGGAAAATACTTAGGATAAGTTCTTGATTTACGGAGAAAGTGAGGTGCTACAAGTCGGTAGAGTCTGAAAGGCAAGTTACCAACAGACAAAGATGATTTCCGGCCACAGTCCGGTTATATCTTGTGTTTGTCTGGCGGTGCAAGGCACTGTTGCTGACTCCATGACTTAAGCTGAACATTTCGCAGCTTGAGAAGCGGCGAAAGAGGTTGTTTGGAAAGAAGAGTTCATCACTGAACTTGATGTGATTCTTAGCATAGATGAGGCTAGCTGCACATCAGAGGTCCAAACACCTTGAGGGTAGGTATAACCTATTCCGTGAGATAAATGACAGAGGTGTTAAGTAGATCAGCAAGTTTTAACGAATGAGAACGTTGCTAATCTATTAACGAAGCCACTCCTTAGGCCTAAGCACGAGTCGCGGACTGTAGCTGTAGGATAAGTGAAATTAAGATGTAGTCTTAATTTCAGTGGGAGTTTGTAAAGGGCTTTATTTAGTTGTTTTGAAAGGTTCATGTAAACATAATATTTTATGTTTATGAAATTTATGATTTCTGGATTATTTTAACTGTGATATAAATAATCGTTCCAAAATGATTCATGTCATTATATATGGGCCATCGAAGTACATGAGTAGACTTGATCCTGAAACCCCATATTTAACGAAATGACATAAATCATAGTGTCCATAGTCGAAGGTTGTTGAAATTGGAACACCAACAACCACTTGAGACTAGAGTGTGTTGAGACTTATGACCAAGTTTCGAGGGGTCATAGATGCGCGGCATCAAAGTCGACACATAGGTATATGTAGGGGAGCATATGACCGGACATGGCCCGCTGATGAGAACTCTACAAGATATTAATATCTGTGTCATAAGAGGTTCTCATATACGACTATAGAGTATAGTCCTTAGACCTGAGTTCGCATGCATGTGGCTGCACATGGATTGATACGCTTTGATCATTGTCTAACGCTGTTTCGTAACTGGGAGCTATAAGGACCTTGGTTGGGTGTATTATGAAGTGTGTAGTTCATAGTGATGGAACAAGATGGGATTTGTCCCTGCCGTTTAACGGAGGTAATATCTCTAGGCCAATCGGAGACTTGATAGCTGGTAAGAGAGTGGCCACTCCCAAACGGACTTGCCCAAGTCGTTTGCATTGTCAGTATCAAATCTGGTCCGATGAACATGGTCTGGCTATATAAGGATGACACGCATCTTGCCTTATGCCAGATCGAGATATTGAGACAAAAGGATTAGGGAATGTAGGAATCCAGTACAAGTGGGAGATTGTTGGGAATGTCCTGAAATCTACTGTACTATCTCTAGAAAGTATGATAAATGTCGAGATCAGACATAAGTCATAAATACTGGGTGATCATGATGACTTGCTAGAGCCCGCTCATGATCTATAAGTTTAGGACTTATTACCAGTTTAGATGCTGTGTATGAAGACCTTAATGGGAAGTTTGAGTCCTTGAGTACACATGTGAAGCAATTGGACACACAAGTGAGCCAAATTTCAAGCTCTGTCAAAGGAAAGAGTGTTTAGGACACCCACATCAAGGCTTGGTCAGTCTATATTGATGATGGATCACACCAAGGTGGAAATTTTGAGTTAAAGACAGCTGAACTCGTCGAAGAACATGAGAAATCAGAAACTGAGGAAAAACTCTTGGGTGGAATCTGTGAAAAATCATCTGCATCGATCGATGCACCTATTGCGTCGATCGTTGCAAGTCATGGACATACAATTTCACTTATTTCTCGTAGCATTGATGAAGAGACGGATCTGGAACTTATTAGACTATTCCCTGGGGTGTCTGAGATAACTCAACAAGAGATCGATGCAGCTAGACAGCTGGAAGTGATGGATGAGAAGTTGGAAGAAGGTTCACAGTCTGATGATCCACCATATCACCCTTGTGTGCAGAAGTACTTGGAGAAGATGCTGCCAATGGACGAAATGTTGAAAGATTGGGTGATAGTGGTCCCTAATCAGTGATGTGCTGCTAACTCAGATCCCGAAGAAGCTACCTGATCCTGGTATATTTGTGCTGAGTTGTTCCATTTTTGAGGATGGTTTCAAGCGTTCTTTGTGTGACTTAGGAGCTGCTGGAAGTCTCATGCCATACTCTGTAGCAGAGAAGCTGGGGATGACATATTTTTCACCCACTAGGACCTCTCTTGTTCTAGCTGATCAGTCAATAAGGATTCCGGAAGGAGTGCTTGAGGACGTCCCAGTGAGAGTTGGAAACTACTTAGTTCCGACAGATTTCTTGGTACTTAAGTACGACAGTGAGCAGGATGATGCTCTAATACTGGGAAGACCATTCTTAGCCACAACTGGGGAATTGATCGATGTAAGGAACAATCTGATTGATCTCTATCTGGGAGATGAGCCTCTACACTTTGAGATGGATATGCTGCGCATGCCAAAGATTGATGATCAAACCTTTAGGATTGAGGATGGACAGGGAGAGCAGACGAGTGAAACTTTGGTTTTAGATCCTGGAGAACATTACATTCCTTCTTTTCTTGTACGAGCTCACACCGACACAACTTACTCTCCACCTTGGATGAGGAGACTTTCGCAGAGGTGCTCACAGTCTCTGTTGAAACCTCCAGGAGCTTGATCTTGTTCGTCCGGTCAAGCTAATGACCTTAAACAAGCGCTGAGTGGGAGGTAACCCACTGTTTGGTTTGTACATATTAATTTTGGTATTTTTATTAGGATTTTACGTTTTGGATTTGTTTTTGCTGTGTTTTCATTACAGAACACGAGTCTGGAGATATGTGACGATCATTGCGGACATGTGCAACGGTCGTTGCAGATATGACGAGGAGATGAAATCGCCTTGTGACGATCGTTGCGGTCCTGAGCAACGGTCGTTGTATCTGGTTCATAATTGCAAATTAAAGGTACACGTGCGCTAAACCGGAATCGAATCGGTTCACTAGCAACGATCGTTGCTTATCTGCAACGGTCGTTGCATTCGCGAAACAGGTAAGTGCCTTTAACCTTTTCTCCTTTCTCTTCTTCCCCATTTCGGCCGTCCGTACACCCGAATCGCCTCTCGCCTAAATCACTCAATTCTTCATCATTTTCGTTGATTCAAATTGCTATTCTTCTTGTTTTTACACGCTCTATCCATTTCTATAACCTATTCGAAGAAATTCCGAGGTAAGGTCTCTCAAATTCATCGTTTTCGGATTCGATTTTAGGGTTTTGGAATTAGAAGATTTTGGCTTTAGAATGATGATTCCGTGCTGATATAGGCTTGATTTAGGCTGATTGATGATGAGATTATACTGCTGTTGTGATTGTGGATTGCTTTTATACGATTTGAGGAGTCTGTGAAAATCGCCTTGCATCGATCGATGCATCGTAGGCAACGATCGTTGCACTGCGATTTCACAGAGAATTCTGATGGACTAATGGGACTTAGTTCTTTGATTGCAGATGCCTCCTCGCAGACAACCTCGCAAATGCAAAGCTACTGCAGCAGCTGCAGATCAGCCTCATCCACCGGAGGAGTGGTTTCTCCGCAACTCAACACCACCTGAGCCTTATCAGAGAGATCGTGAGGCCATACAGTTACCTTGGCCCAAGGAAGATTAGGAGAAGATCCCAACAGACAAAGTATGGGGCATGGAACCAGACAAGCTGCTTAAGACGGACACATTCATTGAGAGGCCGATACATGATTACTGGGATGAGTACGATACACTGCCCTACAATGGCTGGTGTGATATGGATGTTCAGCCGACCAAGTTTGCTGATTATTGGAGTTGCAGGACCTTAGGCATTGATGAGCAGGTGCTTAGATTGGTTAAGGGCATTGGTTTGGGGACAATGCCTATGCAGTACTATGAGCTGTATCCTGATCTGGTGAGACAGTTGCTGGCTACCTGCAGAGTTTACTATCCTGATCCGGAGCGCAGGAGAGCCGCAGATGGTATCTTTACATTCATGAGCTTAGGAGTCAGGTATTGGATTCCCCTTCTAGATATCTGCCGTATTTATGGGTTCAGCGTGGAGCCTACACGCACTGGTATAGCTCTTAAGTGGGATAGACAGGAGGCGCAGTATTTTTGGGATTAGTTTGGCAATGGAGCATATGACTCGAGGACCATGAAGCATATTCAGGTCAGACATCCTGTTCTTAGATATGTGATCCGCATCTTGGGTTACACGCTGCTGTGCAAAGCCGAGGCAAACAAGATGCGCAAGAATGAGCTCGAGATACTCTTCATTGGGTTGAGAGAGCAGTTTGCTGATACTGAGTTGAGAGATCCTGCTAGGGATCTAAACTTAGGAGCTGTGTTTGCCCATCACTTGTGCTCATTGCAGAAGATGGCCTTAGATGGGAAGGGCATTGAGACAGTGGGGAGTCTGCTTACTCCCATCTTCCGGCATTGCAGGATCCCTTTAGAGGGTATGGAGCGTGATGATAGCGAGGTATATATGGACCTGACCCACGTGCAGAGTGCTACTTGGCTGAAGGAGAGACGTATATGGGTCTATTATGACACGAACGCTACGAAGAGTGGTGTAGATCTTCCTGCTGCTGATCTGACCAAGATCGATACATTGGATGCTTTGAGTTTCCAGACTCCTATGAGAGATCAGCGCAGTGTTCCTACAATGGCCCATCCTATGGGAGAGCCTTCTAAACGGGCTTCTTCTTCTTCTGCGCCTGCACCCGAGCCTCCTGCTGCACATGACATTGGTCCTTATCCTGCTCCTTCAGTACCTTTGAGTGAGATGTCTGAGGGAGAGTGGAGAGAGCGTCAGGATGGTATTCTACGGAGCATTTGAGACTTCATGCGTGGCTGCACTTGCAGGAGACAGCCACAGATTCATCAGCCTATTCCTACCAGTCGACGTTGACAGCGTTCTCCAACTCCCGGTACTTCTAGCAGTTCTGATCCCTATGCTGGCATATATGATGAGTAGAGAGTGAGATTGGTCTCCATTTTTCAGACTATCGGTTCTGTATTTCTTTTTCATTTTTTCTTTTGTACTTTTGTTTTGATTTTTCTCTTTGATACTTATGTTTGGGATGATGTGTTTACTTTTAGACTATCTGTTGCTTTGATTTTGCTTGTTTGCATTGATTTTCAGCTTTCAGGTTTGAGATTTGAGAATTTCTCACGGACTAACTTGCTAACTGCTGACTGATCCGACGAAATCGCATTGCAGCGATCGTTGCAGTTCTGAGCAACGATCGACACATAATCGCAATCGCCTTGCAATGATCGATGCAGGTGCGAGTCAGGTAAAAATCAGACAGAACATTAACTCATCCTTTAACATTTATACCTTCTTTTGCCAATCCTTAGCTTGACACTACTGGGGACAGTGTGTTTCAAGTGTGGGGGTGGTAGCTACTGAGGCACGCTTTTGTTTTCTTAGAGTCAATCCTATTTTCAAAAATTTGTTTTATTGAGTCAAAATAGTTTAAGTAAGAAACAGTGAATTTTCGTCTAGCTGTAAGAAGCTGTTTAAGTGAGGTTACCGTCGTTGCCGAGCCGTTTTAGAAGCTGTTTAGGCGTTCTTACTGACAAATGGATGAGTGTGAGATGAACACTTTGATGCACAGAGATTCATGACTAAGTTATAGAAATCGTGGGAGGTGAACTGCTCAGCTCTTTCCACGAAAGAAAATGAATGGTTGCGAGGCTTATACATGCTCGGCTTATCCGTCGTAAGCTATTGAATTGCTTCGGAGTAAGTTTTCTTAGACGATATGGTAAGCTGGATTCCTCTCAGAGAATAGTCAAGCTGGTTTCTCCTTGCCAAAGGCGTTCTTGTTTTCGAGCTGTTCTGATGAAATTTTGTCGAGAAGTTTTTGTCGGAAGTTGTCAAAATGTTTTTTGTTGCTCTGTGGTGCCATATTGGACGCCGAGTGTGTTTAATCGGGGACTAAGCCAAGCAGACCATTCTGAGCAGTAAGTCTTAGTAGTCTGTCTAAGCCGATCAACACGCAGATGCAGAGTAAGTGTCACCAAACCCAGCGAGAAATTTTTCCAATTAGGCCATCACTTCATAGCACTGAGCAGGATGGACTGATCGAAAATGCGTAGCAGCATGGATCGACCGGAAATGCCAAGCAGAACGTTGCTGAGTAAAACGTTTCTGAGCAGATCAGTTCATCGAGCAAGGAGTACGCGGAAGCGACGAGCGGGTTTGCTCGGACCGTCGGAGCATCTGAGCAGCCGGGAAGCTTGAATCATCCGAGAGAAGCTCACACGTGGATTTTCCGAATGAAAGACTTCCAAGCAGTTTCGTATGTTGTCGAACTTTTCATCGGAACTGTTGGTCGTTCTGGTGTATGACCTGGATGCTTCGTTACTTCAGACGAAGGTTTTTTGTTTTGAGTTTTAAGTCTTGTTCTTGGATGTTTGGAAATCCATTGTTGGCCTTTCGTCGCTGCTTCCGTATTCGAACAAGAAAAACAGTCGAAGGTGCGTTGAATTTTGAACCGGTCGTGTTTACGAATGTGATGACTTTGAGAGAAAAATCGCGTTGGGCTTTCCGAGCATGTTTGCTCGGATTTTTTCGGAATTATCCGAGTAAGTCTGCTCTGATTTCCGAGCATATCTGCTCAGAATTTCTGAGAAAGTCTGCTCGGATTTTCTGAGCAAGTCTGCTCCGATTTGCTGAGCAAATCTGCTCGGATTTTCTGAGCAAGTCTGCTTGGATTTTTGAGCAGGATTTGGTTTCAGGTTAGTTTGTCAAGCCTTCTAGGACGACATGTACGTCCGAGAAGCCAAACTGTCGTGTTGACGTTACATCGATTAATGCAGAAAAGTCGAGCAGATTTTATCGGGAGAAAATCTCCCTTATCGGCTCCGTATAGACTGTATGAGTTGGTTTCATATTGCTTGAAGGCTTTTCCGAACAGCTTCGTATAATTCCCGGAGGAAAGTATTATTTAGCGTTTGATCCTTGGTGCTTTAGGAGCACTGCATTCGGATGCGTATTTGGTTGCTTTCCGACTCTTAAGGTTAATGAGATAGTGTTTAAATATGGTGTGCGTAGAAGCGTTCCACCGTATTTCGATTAAAGTTTTGAGTTCGAAGGTCGGCGAGATGTACTCGCCTTATCGATTTGTGATGACTAAGACCAGCGTGCTCGGAAGCCTCTAACTGGGTTCCGAGTTAAGTTCGAAGGTTAGTGAGATATACTCTACTTACGAACCTGAAATGATTGAGACCAATGTGCTCGGAAGCGTCTGACTGGGTTTCGGATTTAAGTTCGAAGATTAGCGAGACGTACTCTTCTTGCGAACTTGTGATGATTTAGACCAGTGTGCTTGGAAGCGTCTTATTGGGTTTCAGAATTAAGTCCGAAGATTAGCAAGACGTACTCTTCTTGCGAACTTGCGATGATCTAGACCAGTGTGCTCGGAAGCGTCTTACTGGGTTTCAGAAAAGTCGGAAGATTAGCGAGACTTACTCTTCTTGCGAACTTGTGATGATTTAGACCAGTGTGCTCGGAAGCGTCTTACTGGGTTTCAGAATTTTACTTCGACTTTGGTACTAGTGCGGGGGCTCCCGACTTATATTCCCGCCGCCGGTAGTAAACTGATATCAAATGATATCAGGCCAAGTTATACTCGGATTTATGACATCGTTTAGACCAGTGTGCTTAGCAGCATTTACTGGGTTTAGAATCGTACTTCGAGTTCGGTGTTTTTGGGAGACTTCTTGGATTACATTTTCCATTATCGATAGTAAGCTGATATTCGTAGGTCATACCTTTCAGATAACATACCAAGATATACTTGGTTAGGACGTCATTTACCAGTGTGCTAAGCAGCGTTATACTGGGTTTTTGGGGTCTACTTCGAATCTAGTACTGTTGCGGGGGTCTCCTTGACTTATGTTCCCTGCATCGATAGTAAACATACCTACCATGTATTAAAATTTATATAGCGCGCTTTTATCCATTTTTTTTGATGTATAGAACCTCAATCCGTATAGGACATGTTGGTTAAGATCCATAAATGATGTATTTGTTTGTCTGATGTGGACATCAGCAGACAAGATAAAGAATTCCTAAGAAGTCATGAGAGCGTATTAGACTCGACGAGGTATGACATGATAGTAAACGAAGGAATACTCAGAAAAGTGCAACAATATGTCTCGAATTGCCAAATCTGTCAAACACAAGCATTCTACTTTGTGTTTAGCAGGATTGTTGCAACCATTACAACTTTCAACTGAAATTTGGGAAGAATTATCTATGGATTTTGTTGAAGGGTTGCCATCATCTCATGGGTTTAATGTCATCTTTGTGGTCGTGGATAGACTGAGTAAATATGCACACTTTATCAGTTTGAAGCATCCTTTCCAAGCAAACGATGTGGCCAACAAGTTTATATTTGAGGTGGTTCGTCTCCATGGTTTTCCTAAATCTATCATATCAGATCGAGATAAGATCTTCCTGAGTACTTTATGGCATAAACTATTTCGATTAACAAACACCAAACTTAAATACATCACTGATTTTCATCCACATACATATGGGAAAACCGAAGTGATTAACAGATGCCTAGAAACTTACCTAAGGTGCTTTGCTTCTTCTCATCAATGCACATGGCGTAAGTTCCTTGGATGGGAAGAATTATGGTGTAACACTACATATCATACTTCACTCAAGACGACACTATTCAATGTGGTTTATGGACGAGATCCTCCAACTCTGCTTAGCTACGAAGAAGGTTCCACAACCAGCTTTGAGTTGGAATCAATGATGAAAGAAATGGATTAAATGCTGAAGGATATAAATAATCAATTAATACACGCTCATCAATTGATGAAGAACAATGCTGATAAACACAGAAGGAAGTCGAGTTTCAAGTTGAAGATTTGGTTTACTTGAAACTAAGGCAGTATAGGAAGAAATCTATGGCAAAAAGGGTATGTCAAAAACTATCTGCTAAGTACTATGGTCCATACCCTGTATTGGAACACATAGGAAAGGTTGCATATAGACTACAACTTCCCCCTGAAACAAAGATACACTCAGTCTTCCATGTGTCCCAACTTCCACTCCTTACTCCAACTGATGAGGAAATTTCTGTCATCCCTGAAGAGGTCTTGGATAGTCGTTATAATGAGAGAGGAGGATTATAATTGTTGTTGAAATGGACATGTCTAACATAAGAAGATAACTCATGGGTGTTATGCACATAATTCCGTGAAAAATTTCCAGATTTTAAGCTTGGGGACCAAATTCATATCGAAGAGGGGCATATTGATAAGCCTCAACAACGTTATATCCGTAGGAGAAGAGCACGAGAAGGAGAGGATTACGTGGACATTCTGCAACCAACAGCTTAATGGTCAACATAATTAGTTGACCAAGTGAAACAGTCAACATAATCAGTTGACTAAGTTACCTTCTTAAATAAGAGCGTGAGAGCTCATTTGTATTTTGTAGCTTTGATTTTTTAAACAAATGAGAGTCTTGAGGGAGAAATCAAATGGGTTAAGCCATTGATCTCCATTGTTTTTCAATTCAAAGTCTATTCTGAGTTTTGGATTTGAGTTGAGCTAAGTGTTTATCACAAATTACATAGCTGAACTCTATCAGAAACATTCTCAGAAAAGAAAGATTTATCTGCCTAATGAGAAGAAATTTGTTCTTGAAGCTGGAAAACAACATTTTCATGTTCATAATGCGGTTCTTGGTTCCAAAGGTCTATATCCACTTTAGGCTAGTCTAAGAAATTCACTACTCCATAGAAAACCTAAAAGCCAACAAACAAAGAATGAGGAGTTAGACCCATAACAAGAATGAAGAGGCCACCCTCACAAAGGTTGCTCATATCAAGCACCCGACCCTTTATCAGTAAACTAACTAAAAATAAAGGAAACAACATATATGGGAATATTCTTGAACTCAGTTAAAGACCCAAATATTCTTTGACTAGTAGTTCAGATGGCTGTCTCTCTCAAGTATACATGGGAATCACTTTGGAATCCTATGAAACAATTAACTAACGGAGCATTCATACCTCACAAAGGAGGAATGGAAAGAAGGATGCCATCATTCTTTAGAATAGGGCTGTCTAGAAAAGTAAGTGCGAGCTGAGCGGACAATGTCAAAGAAGTAATTGTGTAGAACTTGGTTGATCAAAGAACTTTTTTTATTAATCGAACTTTGTGATCTACTTTTACAAGTTTATGAGAAGGCTTCCTACACAAGAAACCTAATTTTCATAAGGATAAACATTATATAATCAATATATTTAACTTCATCGATATCATTAATCTTTGGCAATCTTTATCCCATATCTTTAATGCTTATCGCCAATACTCCCCCTCAAGTTGGAGCATGTAGGTTGATATATCATGGTTTTTAGGACTTTCAACCCTGGTATATGTCTTTGTTATTGAGTCTTTTAGAGTTTTTTTGGAGTCCTTTTATGTGTGTTTACAGGTCTAGGTACGTTTGGAGCGGATTTGGACATTATGGCGCATTCTGAAGCTATTTGAAGCATTTGTCCGAGAAAGAGAAGTGAGTGTCGATATCAGACTTCTATGTCGATCGACAAACTTGTGGCGTCGATCGACACAAATGCGAGATGAATAATTCTTGGCGCGTTTAATGAAGAGTTTGGAAATTGCACTTTGTCCCAGAAGTTTCTCATAATTACAAAGAAGCTCCATACGAGTTTAGATCATTATACTAGGGTTTTTAAGCCATTGTTTAGGCTACGCTTTACTTACGCATTCTTTTATTCATAAAGAGAGAGATTTGGAACTCATATTCCTTGTTTCTGTTTTATGATATTTGATTTTCTATTCATCATGTCTTTTGTTTCATCTGCCATGTCTGAGTAGTTTACCTGTTAGGTTTAGGGATTCTCACAGGGGATTTCATGGAAACTTCTACACTAAACCTCCAGAAGAAGTTAAGGAGCTTATTGAGAACTTGGTGACTAGTAATAGTGTCAAGAATGCTGATATGGAGAGGATGAAGTCTGGTGGTTGATATACCATGGATTTTAGGGCTTTTAACCATGGTATATGTCTTATTTATCGAGTTTTATGTTATGTTTTGGTGTCTTTTAGGTGTGTTTACAGGTCTAGGCACGTTTGGAGCGGAATTGGAGATTATGGAGAATTTTGGAGATTTAACCCGAGAGATAGAGTTCACTGTCCAAAACAGAGTATTGCATCGATCGACACAACATGTGCATCGATCGACACACGAGCGAGATGGGCCTTCCTCGGCGAGTTTAATGAAGATTGTGGAAATTGCACTTTTGCACAGATGTTTCAGTATTTACAAGGAAGCCCCAAGACGTGATTAGGCTAATATAATTAGGTTTTTACATAACACTTGACAGACGCTTTCATACTTTGAGCTGAGAGTTTTTAGAGCTTTTTGGGGCTGATCTGAACCTGTATTGCTTCCTGCTTTTGGAGAAGATTTCGAACCCCTTTGTTTCTTTACTCTCTTTAATGCAATTTATTTATTCATTGATTATGTTTTCATTAATCATGTCTGAGTAGATTCATAGTTAGGTTTAGGGATTCTCGTTAGGGATTTCATGACTTGCTAGATTTGTTTATTCAGTTAAGGATT
The DNA here is from genome assembly GCA_030180135.1 of Orychophragmus violaceus. Classification (NCBI taxonomy): domain Eukaryota; kingdom Viridiplantae; phylum Streptophyta; class Magnoliopsida; order Brassicales; family Brassicaceae; genus Orychophragmus; species Orychophragmus violaceus. The sequence continues at coordinate 37,427,629 of CM058238.1, forward strand.
CATATCATAATTGTTCTTCAACCTGAATTGTGCTTAACACTAGTTTCTAACCTGATCACTTAGAATATAGACTCTAGGTTGTTAAATTGACACGAAAGTGTGATTTAGAATCTGAACTATTAGGTTGAGCAATTGAATTACTCGCAAAGAAATTTGGTTTAATCGAATTGTGAACATATCGAACCTGCACTTAAGGCTAGTTTAATCTTTTAGGAATTGTAAAGAAATTTGGGTTTGTGCTATTAGACTTAGAGAATTCTCGCAACGAAAGTTGGTTAGTTTTATATCCGTGTTTGAGTTCTAGAACCGTACTTAATTTGATCCTGACTGATTATCTGATCTGCTTGTCTGATTTCTTGAGAACTCCCTAGACTTAGCGCTTTTAGTTGATTGCTTACAAACCACTTCTGCTATCTAATTTACTTTTCTGCTTGCTTTTTAGTTTCTCATTACTTTCTCCTAATTTAACTTGACCGTTCTTTAATCTATCGTGTGACCGAGAGTCTCTGTGGGATTCGATACCTTTTATACTATAATTGCATTAACTGTGCACTTGCAGTAGAATAGGATTAAAACTTAGACCCTATCAAGTTTTTGGCGCCGTTGCCGGGGACTCTTTTGAGTCTTCGGTAGATTTGAACGTAGGGTTTAGACTAGGATTTTTGTTTTTATTTTTTTTGGTTACTAATTTCTCAGTTTTTCTCTGTCGCAGGTCTGATATTCGCTTAGCATCGATCATTGCATTCTTTTGAATCGATCGTTGCAGGGCGAATCTGAGTTGAATCGATCGTTGCATCCAAGCATCGATCGTTGCACTGCGATTACCGACGGTTTATGCATAAGCGTGAGACCAGATGTGATCCGAACGTGAATCTTGTGAATCTCAGACTTGCGGAGCTTGCTAGACTAGAGAGAACTAACAGAAAAGGTGAACGAGCAAAGATGGTGCAAAACTGCTTGATTCTGAGACCTGATGCTCAAGGTGTTCTGAGGGACGACCAGAACAACCGATACAATGATGCTGGGCATAGGTTAGATGCTGAAGGGAATGTGATCCTTGAACCTGAGCCTGAACCGCCACAAGGACAAGGTCAAGGACAAGAACAAAGGCAGATGGTTGTGCATGCGGAGAGGACTCTTGCTGACTACAACCGTCCGGATGAGTTCCATGCTAACCGGTCAGCAATTGTACCTCCTGGTTTTGAGAGGAATGACTTAGAGATCAAGACTATCTACTACTCTATTCTGAGGCAGAATGCTTTCCATGGTTTCCCAAATGAGCAGCCAATGGACCATATTGATGAGTTTGAAGACATAGTTACTGGGATGAAGTACGATGGAGTGAACTATGACCATTTGTTTCTCAAACTCTTCCCCTATTCTCTCGCTGGAGATGCTGCAGCTTGGCTGAAACAACTTCCACCTGGGAAGTTTACTACTTGGGATGCTGTGAAGAGTGAGTTCTTAAGGCACTTTTATGATGATGCTCGCTCTGATCAGTCAAGACATGACATTCTCACTTTCTCCCAAGGTCATACAGAATCTCTTAAGGCTGCTTGGATGAGGTTTAAGAAGTACCAACGAGACTGTCCTCACCATGGATTCACTGAAGTGGCATTGCTGGGCATATTCTTCAGAGGCATTGATTTGCATTACCAGACTGCGTTGGACAATTCCAGCAATGGAAATTTCAACACAAGGACTCCTGAGCAGGTTAAGACATTGATTGATAACTTGGTGAGCAGTAATAGCACCAAGACTGCTGATTGGAGAAGGAAAGAGTCTGGTGGGAAGATAGATAATCTGGAGATGGCTGATATTAGGAGCAAGCTGGACACTGTTCACAGTTTGTTGACTTCAAAGAAAGCTGTTCACTTTGCTCAGGATGTTGAGGTGTTTCGAGCTGAAGAAGATCATCAGGAATAAGATGTGAACTACATTGGTGGCTCTGTATTTCAAGGGAATAGGTTTGGGAATCAGCAAGGTAACAGGTTCTTCAATGCTGGACAGAAGAGTGCTTTCACAAGCAACCAAAACTCTTCTGGATTTGGACAGAATGCTGGTTTTTAGAAACCTTTTCAGCAAGGTAATCAGAGGACTTATGGATCATCTTCTTATCAGGCACCTCCTGCTGCTAATGATTATGAGAGCAAGATGGAAGCCATGATGGAGCAGTTGCTAGAAGGGTAGACTAAGACGGCTGTGGACTTCAACAAGAAGTTAGATGCTGTGTATGAAGACCTTAATGGGAAGTTTGAGTCCTTGAGTACACATGTGAAGCAATTGGACACACAAGTGAGCCAAATTTCAAGCTCTGTCAAAGGAAAGAGTGTCATGGACACCCACATCAAGGCTTGGTCAGTCTGTATTGATGATGGATCACACCAAGGTGAAAATTTTGAGTTAAAGGCAGCTGAACTCGTCGAAGAACCTGAGAAATCAGAAACTGAGGAAAAACTCTTGGGTGGAATCTGTGAAAAATCATCTGCATCGATCGATGCACCTATTGCGTCGATCGTTGCAAGTCATGGATATACAATTTCACTTATTTCTCGTAGCATTGATGAAGAGATGGATCTGGAACTTATTAGACTATTCCCTGGGGTGTCTGAGATAACTCAACAAGAGATCGATGCAGCTAGACAGCTGGAAGTGATGTATGAGAAGTTGGAAGAAGTTTCACAGTCTGATGATCCACCATATCACCCTTGTGTGCAGAAGTACTTGGAGAAGATGCTGCCAATGGACGAAATGTTGAAAGATTGGGTGATAGTGGTCCCTAATCAGTGATGTGCTGCTAACTCAGATCCCGAAGAAGCTACCTGATCCTGGTATATTTGTGCTGAGTTGTTCCATTTTTGAGGATGGTTTCAAGCGTTCTTTGTGTGACTTAGGAGCTGCTGGAAGTCTCATGCCTTACTCTGTAGCAGAGAAGCTGGGGATGAAAGATTTTTCACCCACTAGGACCTCTCTTGTTCTAGCTGATCAGTCAATAAGGATTCCGGAAGGAGTGCTTGAGGACGTCCCAGTGAGAGTTGGAAACTAATTAGTTCCGACAGATTTCTTGGTACTTAAGTACGACAGTGAGCAGGATGATGCTCTAATATTGGGAAGACCATTCTTAGCCACAGCTGGGGCAGTGATCGATGTAAGGAACAGTCTGATTGATCTCTATCTGGGAGATGAGCCTCTACACTTTGAGATGGATATGCTGCGCAGGCCAAAGATTGATGGTCAAACCTTTAGGATTGAGGATGGACATGTTGGGATTATGTCCTGAAATCACATTGTACTCACTCTGGAGATAGTTGTATTGTCGAGATCGGACAATTCATGTGATACTGGGTAGTCATAATGTTTTGCTAGAAACCGCTTATGACAAATGAGTTGTAACTCATTTCCAGTATCGTGTGAACCTACAGGGTCACACACCTAAGCAAGTTGGACATAGTTCGTATGGGACAGATCATTGGCATATGGTCTGGTCGATGTGTATTGGATACACATCGAATATGAGTTTTAATGAGGTGTGTCGATCGACACGATTGGGTGCGTCGGTCGACACAAGACGTGTGTCGATCGACACCACTAAGTGTGTCGGTCGACACAAGGCCGAAACCGAGACTGATGTTTCGGTTTATGTCAAGGTCGACATATATAAGTGATCTTATGTAATTTCGACCTAGTAGACGAAGAGCGCCGCCCAGACAGTTTTTCTCAGAGAGAAAAACACAGAAACCTCTAGAAATTCAGTTCCCAGGAGATCCGAGCCCCGATACTAGCATCCCGGTGGATTCCAGCTTGTGTGCGTGTGGACTGAAGTAGAGGCGCAGCATCTGAGGCGCTTCACAGATCTCATTTATCTGACCATCTTCCGCTGCCAATCTCCAGGTAAACAGAGATCAGATCCTTGATTCAATTAACTAGACCCTAGATCCTAGGCTATCTGGAACCTGACAGCAATTCCGAATCTGGTAGAATTGGCTCGAAGTTCCAACAGTGGTATCAGAGCCTTAGGGTTTTCCATTGAATCGCACCTGTTGATTGAATTTGATGAGTTAAATTCGCAAGCTAGGTTGTTTGAGTTAGAACAGGTGAGATCGATCTGATCGATCTCCGATTCTATGTTTTCGCACAGTGTCGATCGACACACTAGGTGTGTCGGTCGACACAGAGTAGCGATCGACACACTAGGTGTGTCGGTCGACAAAGAGTGGCGAATTCGATAGAATCGGCGGCTAGGGTTTTTCGCGAAGAAAAACCGAAAGCCTTCTGTGTCGATCGACACAGGTTGAGTGTCGGTCGACACAGAACAAATTCGGTCGAGTGTCGATCGACATAGGTTAGTGTCGGTCGACACAGACCGAGCGAATGGTTAATCGGTTCAATTGGATTGGACCGGTTATCATGCTTGGTTAAGTCCGAATAGATCGGTTTAAATTGGATGAATTAGTTCAATTGGATTGAACTGATTATCTCAATTAGCATGAACCGATGGGTTGAATCAGTTTGATTGGATAATACGGTTCAATTGAATTGGACCGGTTATTGCAATCAGTTGAAACTTGTTTAAACCGTATAAACTATCTTCCAATTAGTATAAACCGAATGGTTAAGATCAGTTTGATCAGATAAGTCGGTTCAATTGAATTGGACTGGTTATCAAAACTATCTTCGGTTTAAGTCTATGTCGACCGTCACACATGGGTTGTGTCTATCGACATGACTGGTTCGATGAACCAAGTTAATTGAATTAACTGGTTATTGAAGTCCGGTTTTGTTTGGTGGTATCGATCGACAGACACAGTCTGCGTCGATCGATACAGTGCTCAGAATTCTGGTTATTGAATCTTGAATTTGCAGAAATCAAACTCGACCAAAACCTTGAAAAAGGCTTAGCTTCAATATGGTCAACTGTCAAGACTCATTTCGTTGTGTGATGTCTAGCCAAGATCTTGGTGTCCACAATTACATGAGTAAGGCAGGTAATATGTTGATAGATTTGCAGTGCTAAACATCAACAATTACATGACCTAAGAGATTGATTTGCTGAACTTTTGGGTTTAGTTTCCTCAACTAAATATCAAGTAACCTTGATGTCTTGACCAATCTTGTCTACTGTCAAAACTCGTGTCGTTTGTTGGATAGTCTTGGAGTCCTTGGTATCCACTGCAACATGAGTAAGGCAGATGATCATTGACAGACTTGCAGTGCGACTGTCAATAATCATAAGACAGAAAAGATTGGTTATACTTGACTGGGCTATCAGAAGTTCTGGGCCCGGAGACATCATAGTGGATTAGACATAGTTTGTCTCACCCACAACCAAGAGTTGTACTGAGTACAATTAGCAATGATTTGCTTACCTAGATAACTAAGGTTTGGGTAATGGCGAGTCGCCCACTCAGATTTTGGTGAAGTATGGATCTTGGATCATTATATTCATAGAGGAAACATTGTTTAAATATAATGCGAGTTTTCTTATTAGATAAGATTTCTCATCATATACATAACTAAATCTTTGTTTTTCTTGGATTTCAGCTTATGTCTATGACTACTTTCTCGTTGCGATCCGTCCTTGAGAAGGACAAGTTAAATGGATCCAAATTCCTGGATTGGTATCGGAATCTGAGATTCATTCTCAAGCAGGAGAGCAAGGACTATGTCCTTGAAAAGGCTCTTCCAGAAAGGCTTGGGACCAATCGCTCGCATGCAGCATATAATGCTTGGAATAAGCATTATATTGATGTGGTAGATGTGCGTGATCTGATGTTGGCTACCATGAAATCGGACTTGAAGAGTCAATACGAGAACATGAAATCGCCAATAGAGATGATCACCAGCCTGAAACTGAAGTTTCAGAATCTGGCACGAGTTGAGAGATTCCAGTTGGTGAAGTCTCTAACTTAGTGCAAGCTACCAGAGGATGATCCAGTAAGTCCTCATGTCATTAAACTGATGGGTAACATTGATAACCTGGGGAGACTGGAATGTCCTGTCAGCTTAGAGTTGGCCACTGACATCATTCTGCAGTCACTGCCGTTAGGCTATGTCAAGTTCATTAAGAACTATATCAAGAAAGGCTTGACGAAGACGTTGACTCAGCTGCATGCATGCTCAAAACAGCAGAACAAGACATCGTAAAGGGCCGTCCAGATTTGGAATCAGGATAAGCCTGTGTCATCTTATAAGCCCAAGTCGGGCCCATCGGGTGTTAGAAAATGCTTCTACTGCGATGAGTCAGGGCATTGGAAGAGAGATTGCATTAAATTCTTGGAAGATTCACAAGAGATGAAGGAGATGTATGGTACTTCTTCTTTAGGTATTGTGTTATTAATTCAAGTTCTACGTAAGTATTGGATACTAGTTGTGGTACTGATATTTTGGAAATATGCAGGACCTAAGCGACAATAGAACGTTGAAGAAAGGGCAAGTGGAACTGCGTGTCTGGTATGAAGCAATGGTTGCTGCATGAGCCGTAGAGATTCTCCACTTGTAGGAGCCTTTCATACTTGGTTTTAGAAATTAAGTAATTGCTACTATGCATCTGCCTTGTGCAGAAATGTCTTTCATCTTCTTGTAAAGAATTTGGATGTTTTTCATTTTGATAAAAGACAAGTTTTGTTCTTTAGATCTTAATGAAATATCATATGGTAGCACTCCTTTTGGAATGGGTTTTATATCTTAAACCAACGAAAGTCAGAATATAACACAAATACTAAAAGTTTAAGTCTGATGACTCGAACTCGACTTTTCCTTGGCATAGTCGTTTGACAATACAGAGTGAAGCGGATTCAGAAGTTCCATAGTTTTGGACTCATTCGATTATAAATCATTTGAGATATGAATTCTGTTCACTGGACCAAATGACTAAGGCCCTTTTAGCAGAGCTAAAAGAAACGGGCCAGAGGCTTATTGGGCCTTACACATACTGATGTATGCGGCCCGATGAGCATTAGTGCCAAAGGAAATCTTCTGTACTTCATTACCTTATTGATGGCATCAATAAGTATGGCTGTGTTAATTTGATGAGACACGAGCAGGAATCCCTTGAGGAGTTCCAAGATGAAGTGTAGAACCAATTTGACAGAAGTATTGAGATCCTCGATTGAATCGCGGAGGAAAATACTTAAGTCAAGAATTGGGTGATCATCTGACAGAATGAATCGGATCTTATTAGATATGCTCCGATTAATGATGAGTCACAAGAATCTTCCATAATCATTTAAGAATACGTTCTAAAATGTCTATGTTTACGCCAAATAAGTTTCTATCAGAATCAGTGAAAAACACCACATTGGATGTGGACTGGGTGATTTCCAAATTTTTTTTTTCTGATTAATTGGGACTGCAAGGTTTGTGTAAGACAGTAGTCAACAATTAAACTTGAACCCATATCCGATAAGTGCTACCTCGCTGGTTGTCCCAAGGAAATCGAGGCTTACTACTTTCATAACCAATCCGAGAACAAAGATTTGTTGTTCGGAACTGTGTCTTTGAGAAAGATCGTACTTTCAAAAGGAACAGTGGGAGTAAAAGTACACATCGAAGAAATTCGATAAACACAAGAGGCTGCTCAACCTGTTGAGGGAGATCAGCGGTGAGATCTACAAAGTGTTGTAGGATCTACACCTGTGGAGCCTGAAAATCGCAGATCCGAAAGGATCCGTCACTAACTCGAGAGTGATTTCTCGTAGCCGATTGTCGTGATCTGTTGATCATTGAAAAGTGACGAGCATGCGAAATTCAAAGAAGCGATGGTGAGCCCCAACTCCGAAAATTTGCTGGGTATGCATGTTAGCTTCACCGATCCATTTCTGGATTGAAGCAAACATCTTGGAGTTGGAATCAACATTCTGATAATGTGGTCAAAAGTTTTGACTTGATCAGAAAGAAATGAAACCATGCGTTTACAAGAAGACTAGTGGGAGCGTAATTGCAATTCTCACACTGTATGTAGACAACATACTTAATCTCATAAAAGACGTTCCGACGCTAAAGTCTTGTCAAGATTTGGGTCGGAAGTCAAATTGAACGATGGACATGGGAGAAGGCCGTGAAAGTTCTTGGAATAAGGATCCATTGGAATGGATCAGAAAGGCTAATTGGATCGTGTTAAAATCCTTATGACAATAAGGTATTGGACAGTTCCAATATGCATGATTCCAATAATGGCTTCATACCAAAGGTCTTATGGCAATAATCTAAGAAAGATGAAGTGTTTTGGACACTGACTGAGCTAGTAACAATATTAGCAAGAAGAAATGTTATTGAACACTGTCTGAACTAGTATTAATGAGTGTGATTGCTTATGCTGATGCAATAGAATCCATCATAAATTCCATATTTGTACTCGTCAAGATGCAGCTTGCGCATAAACCATGACGAGAAAATACCAATATATTCCGGTAAAGTTCACTGATCAGTTACCAGAAATATCCCAAGTGTTTGAGAAACACTAAGGATAGGTTCGTGGTGAACTAAGGAAGTGACGAACCAGTTGAAAGTAGTTAGACGGACAAAGATGATTCCCGGTTCCCACCTGGTTATGTCTCTTTGTCTGAATAGCGGTGCTATCTGTTGGAAAGGCTCCAAGCAGTGGACCGTAGAATAGTGCTTTTATCTGAATGGCGGTGTGGTTTGTTGGAATTAATTCAAGTAATAACACCGCAGTATCTCCCACAACCTAAGCACGAAATTTATTCTGTAGCTGTAGGTGTAAGATATCTGAAGAGATGATCTTGATTCTAGTGGGAGTTATTTTAGTTATGTTATAATCTTCACATAGACATGCTATGGTAGTGTTTATGTAAGTCAAAATGACATTGGTATTATTTAATTATGGGATAATTAAGTAATAGTCCCAAAGTACTTTATGGTCATCATATAGGTCATCAAGTTGAGGACTTGATCATGAAACCCTATAAGTAAAAGATGACATAAATTATGATTGTCCCTAGTCGAGGTTATTGAAGTGGGACACCAATAACCGCGCGAGACTAGTATGTGAGGTGACTGCTGGACTAAGTTTCATGGAGTCAATGATACGATTATCACAGTCAGTCACATAGATATATGTTGGTGAACATATGATCGGACATGACCCGCTTAATGAGAACTCCACAGGATAGTTATATCAGTGTCATGGGAGGTTCTCATTACGACTATAGAGTATAGTCCTTAGACCTGAGTTCATATGCTTTCTAGCATATGAATTGGTGCGTTTTGACCTTGTCAAACGTCGTTCCGTAACTGGCGGCTATAACGGCATTGCTTAGGCGTATCATGAAGTATGTGTAGAAACAGGGATGGAACAAGATGGGATTTGTCTCTCCTAGAATGGGAGATAAATATCTCAGGGCCCATCGAAGATTTGATACTGAGAAAATGCATGGCCGTGCTCAAACGAGGTGATTGTCAGTCGTTTGTTTTATCAGTATAGATCAGGAATTCGATGAACATGATGTTGGCTATAATAAGGATGACACAGTCTCTTGCCTTATGCCATATCGAGATATAGTGACGAAGGGATTATAGGAATAGGTGATTCCAGTACAAGTGGGAGATTGTTGGGATTATGTCCTGAAATCACATTGTACTCACTCTGGAGATAGTTGTATTGTCGAGATCGGACAATTAATGTGATATTGGGTAGTCATAATGTTTTGCTAGAAACCGCTTATGACAAATGAGTTGTAACTCATTTCCAGTATCGTGTGAACCTACAGGGTCACACACCTAAGCAAGTTGGACATAGTTCGTATGGGACATATCCTTGGCATATGGTCTGGTCGATGTGTATTGGATACACATCGAATATGAGTTTTAATGAGGTGTGTCGATCGACACCATTGGGTGCGTCGGTCGACACAAGACGTGTGTCGATCGACACCACTAAGTGTGTCGATCGACACCACTAAGTGTGTCGATCGACACCACTAAGTGTGTCGATCGACACCACTAAGTGTGTCGGTCGACACAAGGCCGAAACCGAGACTGATGTTTCGGTTTATGTCAAGGTCGACATATATAAGTGATCTTATGTAATTTCGACCTAGTAGACGAAGAGTGCCGCCCAGACAGTTTTTCTCAGAGAGAAAAATACAGAAACCTCTAGAAACTCAGTTCCTAGGAGATCCGATCCCCGGTACTAGCATCCCGGCGGATTCCAGCTTGTGTGCGTGTGGACTGAAGTAGAGGCGCAGCATCTGAGGCGCTTCACAGATCTCGTTTATCTGACCATCTTCCGCTGCCAATCTCCAGGTAAACAGAGATCAGATCCTTGATTCAATTAACTAGACCCTAGATCCTAGGATATCTGGAACCTGACAGCAATTCCGAATCTGGTAGAATTGGCTCGAAGTTCCAACAGTGTTTGCCCATCACTTGTGCTCATTGCAGAAGATGGCCTTAGATGGGAAGGGCATTGAGACAGTGGGGAGTCTGCTTACTCCCATCTTCCGGCATTGCAGGATCCCTTTATAGGGTACGGAGCGGATGATAGCGAGGTATATATGGACCTGACCCACGTGCAGAGTGCTACTTGGCTGAAGGAGAGACGTATATGGGTCTATTATGACACGAACGCTACGAAGCGTGGTGTAGATCTTCCTGCTGCTGATCTGACCAAGATCGATACATTGGATGCTTTGAGTTTCCAGCCTCCTATGAGAGATCAACGCAGTGTTCCTACGATGGCTCATCCTCTGGAAGAGCCTTCGACACGGGCTTCTTCTTCTTTTTCGCCTGCACCCGAGTCTCCTGCTGCACATGACATTGGTCCTTATCCTGCTCCTTCAGTACCTTTGAGTGAGATGTCTGAGGGAGAGTGGAGAGAGTGTCAAGATGGTATTCTACGGAGCATTTGAGACTTCATGCGTGGCTGCACTTGCAGGAGACAGCCACATATTCATCAGCCCGTTCCTACCAGTCGACGTTGACAGCGTTCTCCGACTCCCGATACTTCCAGCAGTTCTGATCCCTATGCTGGCATATATGATGAGTAGAGAGTGAGATTGGTCTCCATTTTTCCGACTATCGGTTCTGTATTTCTTTTTCACTTTTTCTTTTGTACTTTTGTTTTGATTTTTCTCTTTGATACTTATGTTTGGGATGATGTGTTTACTTTTAGACTATCTGTTGCTTTGATTTTGCTTGTTTGCATTGATTTTCACCTTTCAGGTTTGAGATTTGAGAATTTCTCACGGACTAACTTGCTAACTGCTGACTGATCCGACGAAATCACATTGCAGCGATCGTTGCAGTCCTGAGCAACGATCGACACATAATCGCAATCGCCTTGCAACGATCGTCGCAATTATGTGTAACGATCGATGCAGGTGCGAGACAGGTAAAAATCAGACAGAACATTAACTCATCCCTTAACATTTATACCTTCTTTTGCCAATCCTTAGCTTGACACTAATGGGGACAGTGTGTTTCAAGTGTGGGGGAGGTAGCTACTGACGCACGCTTTTGTTTTCTTAGAGTCAGTCCTATTTTCAAAAATTTGTTTTATTGAGTCAAAACACTTTAAGTAAGAAACAGTGAATTTTTGAGAAGTTAACAACATTTGCAGGAACTTAAGTGACCATTGGGATGAAGTTGCAGGATCAATCTATGACTATTATAAAACCCCAACACAGAACAGCCTACTGAGAACACCCACATCACTTCAGGTATCAGAGGATCCTTTACTACTTCACCATTAATTTTGACTTAATTTTCTCACCTAAGGGCTTGGTATACCTTGAGTCGGATTCCTCTGTTAGTTCTGACACAGCTTGTAAACCTGTCCAAGTAAGGTTCCCTTCTCCCCTTCTCTTAAAATAAAAAAAAAAGAGAATAATAAATTGAGGATGAGCTAGTAGCTCCGAAGTGGTCACGGGACTGGTAGCAACCACTATTACCTCCTGTGCATTCATGGAAAGTGTACAAAGTACACCCCATAACGGGAAGAGCATTGAATAAAAAAAATAAAATGATACCCAATGGGGAAAAAAATCAGTTGCTAAGGACGGGAAAAGAGAAGAAAGGAACCAGAAAAAGATAGTATGGTGGTCTAGAGGTAACAGAGTAAGAATCCATGTGCCCTTTGATCGATAATCCTTAGGTGAGACCGCACTTAAATAGCTTATAGAAGTCAGTAGGGTGAATTTGAATGCTTGAATGTGATTGTGGAGTTTACTCATGACAATTGCTAAGTGTGGGGGAAGTATATGTTGGTCTTGATGTCTTGCAGGTGAATCTTTCAGTGGCTTACTAAGGGGAATCTGAATGTTGTTGATTCTAAGATGAAAAGAGTTTCTGAAAGTTTTCAAACCTCTTCACTACATTTGAGTTCTTTTTTTTTGCTTGAGGGCAAGCAAAGGCTAAGTGTGAGGGAGTTGATATACCATGGATTTTAGGGCTTTTAACCATGGTATATGTCTTATTTATCGAGTCTTTTGTTATGTTTTGGAGTCTTTTAGGTGTGTTTACAGGTCTAGGCACGTTTGGAGCGGAATTGGAGATTATGGAGCATTTTGGAGCATTTTGGAGATTTTACCCGAAAGATAGAGTTCACTGTCCAAAACAGAGGATTGCATCGATCGACACAACATGTGCATCGATCGACACACGAGCGAGATGGGCCTTCCTCGGCGAGTTTAATGAAGATTGTGGAAATTATACTTTTGCCTAGAAGTTTCAGTATTTACAAGGAAGCCCCAAGACGTGATTAGGAAAATATAATTAGGTTTTTACATAACACTTGACATACGCTTTCATACTTTGAGCTGAGAGTTTTTAGAGCTTTTTGGGGCTGATCTGAACCTGTATTGCTTCCTGCTTTTGGAGAAGATTTCGAACCCCTTTGTTTCTTTACTCTCTTTAATGCAATTTATATATTCATTGATTATGTTTTCATTAATCATGTCTGAGTAGATTCATAGTTAGGTTTAGGGATTCTCGTTAGGGATTTCATGACTTGCTAGATTTGTTTATTCAGTTAAGGATTCATATCATAATTGTTCTTCAACCTGAATTGTGCTTAACACTAGTTTTTAACTTGATCACTTAGAATCTAGACTCTAGGTTGTTAAATTAACACGAAAGTGTGATTTAGAATCTGAACTATTTAGGTTGAGCAATTGAATTACTCGCAAAGAAATTTGGTTTAATCGAACTGTGAACATATCGAACCTGCACTTAAGGCTAGTTTAATCTGTTAGGAATTGCAAAGAAATTTGGGTTTCTGCTATTAGACTTAGAGAATTCTCGCAACGAAAGTTTGTTAGTTCTATATCCGTGTTTGAGTTCTAGAACCGTACTTAATTTGATCCTGACTGATTATCTGATCTGCTTGTCTGATTTCCTGAGAACTCCCTAGACTTAGCGCTTTTAGTTGATTGCTTACAAACCACTCCTGCTATCTGATTTACTTTTCTGCTTGCTTTTTAGTTTCTCATTACTTTCTCCTAATTTAACTTAATCGTTCTTTAATCTATCGTGGGACCGAGAGTCTCTGTGGGATTCGATACCTTTTATACTATAATTGCATTAACTGTGCACTTGCAGTAGAATAGGATTAAAACTTAGACCCTATCAGTGGTAAAGCTGACAATTCCCAGATAGCTGAGATGAAGAAGAAGATTGATTCTGTCTATAGCATCTTACTTGGTAAGAAAGTGTAGGTTCAGGAGGCTGAGTGATGAGGACATCGGATCCTCCAGACCCGGCCCGAACGAGTGGTACGTACCAGCCTCGACCATGAGGCTGACCGAGCTGTTCCCGACCACGCGGAGCATACCTGAGGAGGTTCAGAAGGCCAATGCATGTTCTACCCAACCCAATGACGTGGTATCAAGAATTCATAAGCCAACAGCATATTTCAGGAGTGATGATCGTTCCAGAACCCAATTGGAACAATCCCATTTGGAGACGGTCGACAACCGACCTCCCGGAGCCCTAACCGTGTCCTGGAAGATGTCCATAGAAGAGTTGGTTCAAGCCAATCATGCTAGACTTGATATTCATCATACAGTATGCTATTCGGAAGAGTTTGGTCAGAAGGAATCAGTTTGGGTTCGTGATCAACTAGGAGGATGTCTAGAAGCTGTCCAGTTAGCCCTGTCCGCGGATATAGGTGCATTCAAGAGAGGATTGCGAATGGACCAAGAGGAATCAAGCTGCAACTCAACCTGTTTTGGAAACCTGACTCACCAAAGAATCTTCACGAAGTTGAATCACATCAAGACCATTTTCTATGAAGAAGTTATGTCCGTTTCAATACAGGTGATTTTCAGGGAACGTGATAAAGACCGACTTGCACATTTTGGAGTGCTCATAACGAACCAGGATGATTCAAAGAGTAAAAGAACTTGTTCTGGATTCTTGATTCATCAGGGAATGCATGAAAGTTGGAATCACACCAATACCAGCTCGTACCAAGAAGATATGCAAGATCCAATCCGAAGGTTGATGGACCTGCCTTATTTGGAAGCTCACGGACTTAGTGGGCTTCAGACTTATGTATGGCGACCAGGAGTACGAGCAACATCTCCTTGGGCATTGGTTTATACTCTTTTTCCCTTAAGTGTGGTTTTATCCTAATTGGGTTTTCCCACTAAGGTTTTTAATGAGGTAAACCAAGGCCCGCTTCAAGAGAAGGAGAATATGGCCCGTCCAACCTTCTTTCTTGTTTTCTATTTTAGTAGTTTCGACCAGGCCTCTTTATGGCCCATTATTAAGACCTGTGGTACTTTGGTTATTTAAAGACACTCTTTGTTTTCAATAAATTTAAGAAAGTTTAAACCAAGAAAAAGAAACCCTAAGGCCTTCTCGATATCTCTCTCTTCGTGTGGCTGCCCCTTAGACGAGCGGATCATCTTGGCTTTTGCTTGCTGCCTCAGTTATCTCCATTGCTCCTAGAAATCAGTAACTCACAAATCACCACTCAATCATCCCTTGATGAGAAGAGAGTGCCATCGGCCAGCTTCTCGTTCCATTCGACCATCACTCTTTTCTTCTCTCCATTCTCGGTCCATCTCTCCATCAACCACCATACCATATCACATCATCTGGTATCAGAGCTAAAAGCTCCTAACCAGTCAGGTTATCTCTTTCCTTTATTCAGTTTTAGTCTTGTTTGCTTGCTGCCCATCCTTTCAAAACCGAGAAAAACAAAAATAAGAAGCTAGGTTGTTAGTGATTTGTTCAATCTGGATTTGAATTTGGATTGTTAGAAGTTGCTGTTGAACATTGTTGAATTTGTTTTGCTCCTGTTGTGATTGGGTTAAGCTGAGAATTCGAGTGCTAGGTGTAGAACCATTTGCGGCCGTGAGTTAGAGAGAGAGCTAGGGTTCCCTTTCTTGTTTGCGGTTTAATTGGATCTGTACTTGGTTTAATTTTGGTTAATTGCATTTATTAAATCTTGGTTTAGCTCTTTCCTTTTATAGTTCTTAGTCAAAAAAAAAAAAAAAAAAAATCTGAGTTTCGGTTTTGTCTTCTTTTATTTTCTTGTTGCTTGCGGCCTCTCTTTGTTTCCTTTCGAGTTGATTGCGTTTTCCTTTTTAGTTCTTCCATTTCTCTTCTTTGGTACGTTTGACTTGTTTGTTGAGTGTGCAGAGATAATGGCCGACGAACAAGTCCAGCAAAGCGGCTCAACTGACCTCAATCAGCTCCTAGCTGCGATCCAGACGATAGGTGCTCGACTCGACTGTCTGGAGCGACCACCCGACCACTCTCGACCAGGTCGAGTGAAACAAGGACGACCAGACCATGGTCACAACCCATACCATTGTGGATACGACCATGCTGCGAACAAAATGGATCCCGAGCCACCTGACCAATATCGGCGCCATCAATCCTCCAGACTAAGACATTCAAAACTCAATAAATTTCAGAATAATTTTTGCGTCTTAGACTCACAACTAATATCTTTTTCAGGTACTGAAGACTACTTTCAGTGGGAAGAAGACCTAGAAGATTACTTTTGGGATTACAATATCCCAAGGAACGAACAGGCCTCGTATGCGATCCAAACCCTGGCCGGAGATGCCCATGCTTGGTGGCAGCTCGAGGAGAAGATACGGAGACAACTGAAGGAACCGTCAAGGACGTGGAAGGAGCTGAAATGGTTAGTATATGAGCAGTATGTCATAATAATACCAAAGTCCCAGGGCCGTCCACGCCCTTCGACCGCCTCGACCAAAGTTCCAATGCCCGAACCGCCTCGACCAAAGGTTAAAGTGTCCCAACCCAAATCTTTTCCATCTGATTATAATGAATCAAAAACTGTTTTAATGCACTTGGGATTGGTCAAAAGTGTTGATCAGGATGCAGGAAAGATAGAGGGTCCAATGGGCCGCACAGGTCAACAGACCGGAGGCGAGGCCGAGAAACTGAAGGAACCGGTCAAACCAGAAAGTGATTCGACTAAAGCCAATGGAGATCACGTCCCAAACCAGACTGATAGTGTTAGTGAGAAATCAGAACATGATTTGAGACCACAACTAGATGTTGGAACCAAAGAGGCGAACCGGAAAGAAGTGCCACGCTCGCCCATTTCTCGACCACGACCCTCGACCGCCTCGACCAAGGTTCAAGTATCCCAACCCATTTCTCTTATATCTGATTATAAAGAATCAAACACTGTTTTATTGCACTTGGAATTGGTCAAAGGTTTTTAGCAGGGCGCAGGAATGAACAAGGGTCCGATGGACCGCACGAACCAACGGACCGGAGGCAAGAAACTGAAGAAACCGGCCGACCCAAAGAGTGATACGAATAAAGCCAATGGAGATCATGACCCAGAGAGTTTCCCATGGAACCCAGGCCAAGAAAAAGGCGTGATACTGAGTTTCCAACCCAACGGAACACGCATAGAAACTCCTAGCACCAGCCGGCCACCCATTCCTCAAGGTAAGGCCATGAACTCACAAAACCGCATGAAGGCTAACTTGCTTTCTATTGGTGCAGGTTATGCAGATTCGAGGTCGAATCCTATTCAAGAGAGAGGGTATGATGAGGACATCGGATCCTCCAGACCCGGCCCGAACGAGTGGTACGTACCAGCCTCGACCATGAGGCTGATCGAGCTGTTCCCGACCACGCGGAGCATACCTGAGGAGGTTCAGAAGGCCAATGCATGTTCTACCCAACCCAATGACGTGGTATCAAGAATTCATAAGCCAACAGCATATTTCAGGAGTGATGATCGTTCCAGAACCCAATTGGAACAATCCCATTTGGAGACGGTCGACAACCGACCTCCCGGAGCCCTAACCGTGTCCTGGAAGATGTCCATAGAAGAGTTGGTTCAAGCCAATCATGCTAGACTTGATATTCATCATACAATATGCTATTCGGAAGATTTTGGTCAGAAGGAATCAGTTTGGGTTCGTGATCAACTAGGAGGATGTCTAGAAGCTGTCCAGTTAGCCCTGTCCGCGGATATAGGTGCATTCAAGAGAGGATTGCGAATGGACCAAGAGGAATCAAGCTGCAACTCAACCTGTTTTGGACACCTGACTCCCCAAGGAATCTGCACGAAGTTGAATCACATCAAGACCATTTTCTATGAAGAAGTTATGCCCGTTTCAATACAGGTGCTTTTCAGGAAACGTGATAACGACCGACTTGCACATTTTGGAGTGCTCATAACGAACCAGGATGATTCAAGGAGTAAAAGAACTTGTTCTGGATTCTTGATTCATTAGGGAATGCATGAGAGTTGGAATCACACCAATACCAGCTCGTACCAAGAAGATATGCAAGATCCATTCCGAAGGTTGCTGGACCTGCCTTATTTGGAAGCTCACGGACTTAGTGGGCTTCAGACTTATGTATGGCGACCAAGAGTACGAGCAACATCTCCTTGGGAATTGGTTTATACTATTTTTCCCTTAAGTGTGGTTTTATCCCAATTGGGTTTTCCCACTAAGGTTTTTAATGAGGTAAACCAAGGCCCGCTTCAAGAGAAGGAGAATATGGCCCGTCCAACCTTCTTTCTTGTTTTCTATTTTAGTAGTTTCGACCAGGCCTCTTTATGGCCCATTCTTAAGACCTGTAACCCTAGTACTTTGGTTATTTAAAGCCACTCTTTGTTTTCAATAAATTTAAGAATGTTTAAACCAAGAAAAAGAAACCCTAAGGCTTTCTCGATATCTCTCTCTTCGTATGGCTGCCCCTTAGACGAGCGGATCATTTTGGCTTTTTCTTGCTACCTCAGTTATCTCCATTTCTCCTAGAAATCAGTAACTCACAAATCACCACTCAATCATCCCTTGACGAGAAGAGAGTGCCATCGGCCAGCTTCTCGTTCCATTCGACCATCACTCTTTTCTTCTCTCCATTCTCGGTCCATCTCTCCATCAACCACCATACCATATCACATCACTGAGGATGTGAATTACATAGCTGGAGCTGGGTATCAAGGTCAGAGGTATGGAAATCAGCAAGGACAGACTTCAGGGTTTACATCAAAGTCTGCATTTCAGAGACCTTTCCAGTAGAACAGCTCATTTACTAGAGATTATGGTTCTTCATCATATCAGCTTGTTCCTCCACCAAATGAGCAGAATGATAAGATGATAGGTGTTGGGGTCAAAAACCTCCTCGACGAAAACAATAGCCGAAGACAAGATCAAGCAATCGGATACAGACGAATGTCCGCATCGGACGTTCGAAGTCTTGTATGAATAACCGAGTTGTATGAAGTATCGCCAACGTCACTTGAACGACTTATTAAACAAAGGGATTCGAACGGATACATTTCAAACGACATCTCGTATATGACAGAACATTCGGACAAACATACCTTCCAACAGGGATTGCAGATCAACGAGACAACCAAACAGACAGAAAACGGCTGATTCAGCTCGGAACTGAACCAAACAGCTTGGAATCACCGAGCTGAACCAGCTCGGAAGTTCCGAGCTGAACCAGTTCGGACCAAGCTGAACCAGCTCGGACCAAGCTGAACCAGCTCGGACCAAGCTGAACCAGCTCGGACCAAGCCGAACCAGCTCGGATTTCCGAGCAGAACCAGCTCATATTTCCGAGCTGAACCAACTCAAATTTCCGAGCTAAAACAGCTCGGGTTTTTCCGAGCTGAACCAACTCATTTCCGAACTGAACCAGCTCGGGTTTTCTGAGCTGAACCGACTGTTTGCCGAGCTGATCCCAACCAATTTGGCTCGGATCCGAACCTTTCCTTTCTCTTTTTCAAAACATGGTTTATCCCTTTGAAAATTCCGAGCTGGATGCACCTCTTGCAAACTTTTGATCTGGACTTCGCTGAGCTTTCCGAACGGTTAACCCAACATTTGCCGATATGCACAACTTGTCGCAACCCACCTTCGGAAGCATCGGCCTGTACCTCTTGGCCAATAACTTGGGCTGATAAGATCAAGTTAAGAGAAATAAGAACTTAGGCCCAAACATACGACGACTTTGGGCCGAATAAGTAAGTTTGTACACGAATGGACTCAGATCGTCCGTTCTCGGCCCATCCGGAAAATAGGCAAGCCGCAGAAAGATGAAAGAAGATAAAGACAAAGAAGTAAAGAAAGAGATATCTCCGAGCTGAAAAGGAAAATCCGAGATATAAATGTACATGTTAACGGAAAAAAAAAAGGAGATAACAATAGGAAGATTTCCGCAATTCTTGCGGAAATATTCTCGAAGCCGACTTGCCGCGGTTATATAAGGAGGTGGAAGTCATACGAGAAAGCCAGAGCGAAAAACCCTAGCATCTAGGCTTAAGAGTTTAAGCGGTTTTCTTAGCCAATTCTTATTGTTTGTATTCTCTTTTCCGACCTTTGTACTCCTTTCGATCTAATAATCAATAAAACATCCTTCGGGTTTACTAGTTTAGTGGTTTATCTTTAAAGTTTCTGTTCCCTAAAAAGTTTGCTCTACAAGTTTTGACCGTGCGAGTTTCGACTCTCACAGTTTGGCGCCATCTGAGGGGACTTAAAAACTTTTGACACTTAAAAACCACCAACTCAAGGAGCCGAAAGAGATGGCTACCATCGAAAACACGAGCGAGATGGGCCTTCCTCGGCGAGTTTAATGAAGATTGTGGAAATTGTACTTTTGCCTAGAAGTTTCAGTATTTACAAGGAAGCCCCAAGACGTGGTTAGGCTAATATAATTAGGTTTTTACATAACACTTGACATACGCTTTCATACTTTGAGCTGAGAGTTTTTAGAGCTTTTTGGGGCTGATCTGAACCTGTATTGCTTCCTGCTTTTGGAGAAGATTTTGAACCCCTTTGTTTCTTTACTCTCTTTCATGCAATTTATTTATTCATTGATTATGTTTTCATTAATCATGTCTGAGTAGATTCATAGTTAGGTTTATCGATTCTCGTTAGGGATTTCATGACTTGCTAGATTTGTTTATTCAGTTAAGGATTCATATCATAATTTTTCTTCAACCTGAATTGTGCTTAACACTAGTTTCTAACCTGATCACTTAAGAATCTAGACTCTAGGTTGTTAAATTGACACGAAAGTGTGCTTTAGAATCTGAACTATTTAGGTTGAGCAATTGAATTACTCGCAAAGAAATTTGGTTTAATCGAATTGTGAACATATCGAACCTGCACTTAAGGCTAGTTTAATCTGTTAGGAATTGCAAAGAAATTTGGGTTTCTGCTATTAGACTTAAAGAATTCTCGCAACAAAAGTTTGTTAGTTCTATATCCGTGCTTGAGTTCTAGAACCGTACTTAATTTGATCCTGACTGATTATCTGATCTGCTTGTCTGATTTCCTGAGAACTCCCTAGACTTAGCGCTTTTAGTTTCTCATTACATCAAAGTCTGCATTTCAGAGACCTTTCTAGTAGAACAGCTCATTTACTAGAGATTATGGTTCTACATCATATCAGCTTGTTCCTCCACCAAATGAGCAGAATGATAAGATGATAGGTGTTGGGGTCAAAAACCTCCTCGACGAAAACAATAGCCGAAGACAAGATCAAGCAATCGGATACAGACGAATGTCCGCATCGGACGTTCGAAGTCTCGTATGAATAACCGAGTTGTATGAAGTATCGCCAACGTCACTTGAACGACTTATTAATCAAAGGAATTCGAACGGATACATTTCAAACGACATTTCGTATATGGTAGACCGTTCGGACAAACATACCTTCCAACAGGGATTGCAGATCAACGAGACAACCAAACGGACAGAAAACGGCTGATTCAGCTCGGAACCGAACCAAACAACTCGGAATCACCGAGCTGAACCAGCTCGGAAGTTCCGAGCTGAACCAGTTTGGACCAAGCTGAACCAGCTCGGACCAAGCTGAACCAGCTCGGAATTTCCGAGCTGAACCAACTCGAATTTCCGAGCTAAAACATCTCGGGTTTTCCGAGCTGAACCGACTGTTTGTCGAGCTGATCCTAACCAATTTGGCTCGGATCCGAACCTTTCCTTTCTCTTTTTCAAAACATGGTTTATCCCTTTGAAAATTCCGAGCGGAATGCACCTCTTGCAAGCTTTTGATCTGGACTTCGCTGAGCTTTCCGAACGGTTAACCAAACATTTGCCGATATGCACAACTTGTCGCAACCCACCTTCGGAAGCATCGGCCTGTAACTCTTGGCCAATAACTTGGGCTGATAAGATCAAGTTAAGAGAAATAAGAACTTAGGCCCAAACATACGACGACTTTGGGCCAAATAAGTAAGTCTGTACACGAATGGACTCGGATCGTCCGTTCTCGGCCCATCCGGAAAATAGGTCAAGCCGCAGAAAGATGAAAGAAGATAAAGACAAAGAAGTAAAGAAAGAGATATCTCCGAGCTGAAAAGGAAAATCCGAGATAGAAATGTACATCTTAACGGAAAAAGAAGGAGATAACAACAGGAAGATTTCCGCAATTCTTGCGGAAATATTCTCGAAGCCGACTTGCCGCGGTTATATATGGAGGTGGAAGTCATACGAGAAAGCCAGAGCGAAAAAACCTAGCATCTAGACTTAAGAGTTTAAGCAGTTTTTTAGCCGATTCTTATTGTTTGTATTCTCTTTTCCGACCTTTGTACTCCTTTCGATCTAATAATCACTAAAACATCCTCCTGGTTTACTAGTTTAGTGGTTTATCTTTAAAGTTTCTGTTCCCTAAAAAGTTTGCTCTACAAGTTTTGACCGTGCGAGTTTCGACTCTCACAGTTTGGCGCCGTCTGAGGGGACTTAGAAACTTTTGACACTTAAAAACCACCAACTCAAGGATCCGAAAGAGATGGCTACCATTGAAAACGGGGACGAGACAGATCAGCAACTGCCGATCGGCAACAACACACCCAACGTTACCACTGGTAACACTTCGGAAAGCGGCGACGTTACAAGCACGGCCGCACCGGATGCGACAATCAATGCGACACTTTCCGAGCTGAAAGAGATGGTGGCCGCGTTAAGGCAAAGGGCAGAAGAGCAGGAAAAGGCAAACAGTACTCTCACAGAGCAGATTGAAAGACTGAAGACTGGAAACCATGCTCAAACGACCCGAACGGTGAACTTCGGCCCGCCTGAGCGAAGGCGTTTAAACTTCTCAACGTCCGTAGAGTTGGCGAGAAATCCATCGCAACATCGTCAGCAAACCACAGGCGAACAAACTCCCCCTGCGACTAAATCCAATATCCCGGATCCTCCTCCCATAATCTGAGGACGAAAGTCCGCAACGGCAAAAGCCGCAGAAGTCTGCGATAACGAAGACTCGATTCTGCATGACAATCGGACTGAACTATCCTCAGACGAGGAGAAAAGGATCGATGCGGACCGATACATCCCCCAGCTAAGTGACGACGAATTATCGGAAGAGGAGGACGCAGAACGAGCCCACCCAAGCGAGCCGCGAAGAGGCAACAAACGAAGCGAGCTCGATGAGCTCAGGAACGCGCTAGCTCAGACAACTGAGGAGATCAAGACTGTACGGTCGCAGGTTCATCGGGCGACAAGCGCTGCACCGGAGATTGATCGAGTCCTGGAGGAAACACGGAAAACGCCATTCAAAGTGCGAATCACTAGAACTCGGATTTACAATCCGGGCAAGCTCAAAATTCCATTCTACGACGGAATGACTAATCCGAAAGCTCATATGATGGCTTTCCGGATAGCAATGGGAAGAGCAAATCTTAGTCGAAAAGACAAGGATGCCGGCTTTTGTCTCCTGTTCGTAGAACATCTAAAAGGAGCGGCCCTCGAATGGTTCTCCAGATTGGAATGCGACTCCATCGGAAATTTCCAACAGCTGTCGGAGGAATTCATGAAACAATACTCGATTTTCATAGACAGAGACACCCGAGAGTTTGAGGAAATTCATCGAACGGTTCAAAAGAGTCGCTACCAGAATCGAAGGTCTTAGTAATAAATTGGGTATCGACGCACTAAGAAGGCACTTTGGTTTGAGTCGGACTTCAGGAAGGAAATCTCACTAAACCGGCCGCAGACGATGGCGGATGCTTTGCACAGATAAATAGACTTCATTGTCGACGAAGAAGAGACGAAAGTATTATTTGAGAAATATAAGTCTAAAAAGCAATCGAGCAAGGAAACCCACCTATCGACAAGCACAAGCGGCGAGAAATGGACTTCGAAGCCGATCAGCACTTCACGGCCCGAAAGAACGGGTGGGGCGCATAATTACCAGACCGGCTCACACCGAAAAGGCATTCTGCGATCACCACCAATCTTACGGCCATAACGCTGCTGATTATCGCAAACTGGGCATTAAAATCGCGGCAAAACTCATGGCCGGAGAATTGGGAGATGCAATAACCCTAAAGGACCTCGACGACGGGAAAACGGGGAATCAGCCGAACAGGCCAAACAGGAACGGCGATCCAAATGGATCAAACCGAGAACGAAACCATCAAGAAGGACAAGTCGCAACAGGAAATAAATGAAAACGAAGCGATGAAGACCCTAAATAAAGAGGCCTTCAAAGGGTAAACATGATCGTGGAAGGGCCGCAATATCACCCAAGATCCAGACCGATGGCCGATCCCTACCCTCAGCGACCATGGAGAGTAATCACACCAAAAAGAGATACAAGGCGAAGCATGCCGAGTCGACGCACGGATCACAGGATAACATTCAACGATGTGTGGATCTCAAAGACCAATCAACCTCTAGTCGTGGAAATGATCATCCAGAATCGTCACGTGCCAAACATACTCATCGACACCGGGAGTTTCGTGAATGTAATCTTCTGCGAAACTCTGAAAAAGATGGACATGAACTTAAACCAGGTAACGCCTTCTCAGTCATCTTTAACAGGATTCGCTGGAGACACCATAGCCACATTCGGAAAGATCGAGTTGCCAATACTCGCGGGAGGAATCTCCAAGGACGTCGAATTCTCGGTGGTCGATCGTCCAACAATCTATGGAGCGATTCTAGGGATCCCATGGATAAACGAAATGAAGACTGTTCCGTCGACTTATCATCTATGCGTCAAGTTCCTTACCGCCACAGGAATCAGGACAATCTGGGGGAATCAAGAGCAACAGACTCCTGATAATTTCCGGAACAATGAATCAGGCCATCGGATGAGTTCAGAAAAGAAGTAGCTATCAACCCCGCCAATCGGATGATCATGCTCAACCTTTCTCCGCGGGAGACCTTGTCTTAAGAAGAGTATGGGGAAACTCGGTGCTTCAAAATACCGGATCGGATTGGGAAGGACCTTACATGATCACATGGGAGATCCGCCCCGAAGTGTACGAACTCGAGACTATGAACAACACCAGGATAGTTAGAGGATGGAACGCGATGCATCTGAGAAGATTCTGCTACTGAAGACTACGAACGTAAAAAAAAAAAAAAACTGTGACAAAGCGTTTTGAACTACGGGACGGGCTTTATCCCCGAAAGGGGTACGTAGGAAGCCGGTCTTTTGATCGGTTCAACTGTCCCCCCTCTCAAAAAGGGGGGGGGGGAGTGGGTTCATATATATCTATACTTCCACATCGGAATTTGGAATTTAAAAAAAAAAAAAAAACTTTTCGGACTCGAAATCTATCCAAATACTTGGGAAATCTCCAAGGAACTATCTCGGAAATTCCCAGCAAATCGGCTAGGAATATCCAAACCGATCAAACTAGCTCGGAACGTTTCAGCAACTCGGCTAGGAATTTTCCAGCAAACCAGCTAGAAAAGTCCGAGCACATCAGCTAAGAACTTTCCAGCAAACCAGCTAGGGAAACCCAAGCAGATCAGCTGGGAACTTCCCAGCAAACCAGCTAGGAAAGTCCGAGCAAATCATCTAGGAACTTTCTGACAGATCAGCTGGGAAAATCCTACCTAGCCAAACCAGCTCGGGTCCACACTAAACCAGCTTGGAATTTCCAAGCTGAACCAGCTCGGATCTGAGCCAAACCAGCTCGGAATTTCTGAGCTGAGCCGACTTGAATTCCCGAGTTCCGCGAAAAATCCACACAACGGGTCTTGGCTGGAGCCACCACACACCTACAGTGCTAAGGAAGGAAAAGGAGAAGAAAGGAACCAAAAAAAAACAGTTTGGTGGTCAGGTGCTAATAGAGTAAGAATCCATGTGTTCTTTGATCGATACTCCCAAGGTGAGACCGCACTTATTAGATTACAGAAGTCAGTGTGGTGAATTTGGATGCTCTGGATGTGATTGTGGAGTTTAATCAGGACAGTTGCTAAGTGAGGGGGACGTACATGTTGGTCTTGATGTTTGCAGGTTCATTTTCATGTGGCTTACTATGACGAATCTGAGTGTGGTGCTTCTATGATGAAACGAGTTTCTGAAGTTTTCAAACTTATTCTCCTGATCTTGGTTTTCTGTTTGCTTGAGGGCAAGCCAAAACTAAGTGTGGGGAGTTGATATATCATGGTTTTTAGGACTTTCAACCATGGTATATGTCTTTGTTATTGAGTCTTTTAGAGTTTTTTTTTGGAGTCCTTTTATGTGTTTTACTGGTCTAGGTACGTTTGGAGCGGATTTGGACATTATGGCGCATTCTGAAGATATTTGGAGCATTTGCCCGAGAAGGAGAAGTGAGTGTCAATATCAGACTACTGTGTCAATCGACACACTTGTGGCATCGATCGACACAGATGCGAGATGGATAATTCTTGGCGCGTTTAATGAAGAGTTTGGAAATTACACTTTGGCCTAGAAGTTTCTCATAATTACAAAGAAGCCCCATACGAGTTTAGATCATTTTATTAGGGTTTTAAGCCATTGTTTAGGCTACGCTTTACTTATGCATTCTTTTATTCAGAAAGAGAGAGATTTGGAACTCATATTCCTTGTTTCTGTTTTATGATATTTGGTTTTCTATTCATCATGTCTTTTGTTTCATCTGCCATGTCTGAGTAATTTACCTGTTAGGTTTAAGGATTCGCACAGGGGATTTCATGGAATTATAGGTTAATCAATCTGTAGGGATTCACATCCTTCTAGTTCTTCATCTAGGGTTGTTCTTAATGCTTGATCTGAATTGGCCACTTAGATTATTGATGTTAGGTTGATTTCTGCAACGATAGTTGATTAATTAACTAGAAAGAACCTAGATGAGCAATTTGACTATTTGCAAAGAATTTGGCTTAGGAGAATTGTGAACGAAAGAACCTGAGATTAATGCATGTTTAGGATCTCTAGAACTCGCAACGAAAGTTGGTTTGCTAGGTTGCTAGACATAGATAATATCCACAACGAAAGTTGGTTTCTTATGCTTCTGTGATTCTAGTTCTAGAACAGTACTTAATTAGATCCCGATTGATTAATTATCATGTGTTCCTAATTTCCTGAGAACTACCTTGACCTGACGCTTTTCCTAATTGCTTACAAACCGTTTGATTTACTGCTTATTCTCTGTTTCACCTAGCTTAATTCGACGTTCAATAATCTATCGCAAGAATCTTGAGTCTCTGTGGATTTCGATACCCTATATACTACTGGTTCACGTCTGTGTACTTGCAGTGTAGATCTAGGGATTAAAACCTGATCGTATCATAGGTCGAGAATGCCCAACTTGAACACTAGGTTTTGAAATGCCACACGTCCAAGAGACTTTGTCAAGATATCTGCGATTTGTGAACCAGTCGAAATGTGTTTTGTGACAACGATCCCTTATTGAATTGCATCCCGAACCGCATGGCATTCATTCTAGATGTGTTTTGTTCGTTCGTGGAAGACTGGATTGACAGCTATATAGAGTGCAGTTTTGCTATCACAGAAGAAGCGAGTAGGCAAGTTGGCTTGATCAATTCCTAGTTCTTTTAACAACTTCCGCATCCATTTTATTTCACGCAAAGCAGACGCCATATACCGATACTCTGCCTCAGCTGAGGAGGGAGATACAGTCTTCTGTTTCTTTGTCTTCCAAGCTACTGGAGATCCTCCAAGCATGACAACAAAAGCACTGGGATATCGCCGAGATAATGGACATGCCGACCAATCAGAGTCACAGTAGATGGAGAGTGTTAAATCTTTATCCGAGCCTAACACAATGCCTTATCCGGGTGAGTTTTTGAGAAATCGAACTACTCTTAGTGCCGCAAGCCACTGTGCCTCGTTTGGAGACTTCATGAATTGGGAAAGAATGTGCACCGAGTAGCAGAGATCAGGTCGAGTGTTGAGTAGATATATGAGTCTTCCGATGAAACATCTATCTTTCTTGGGATATTTGAGAAGCGCACTCTTCCAAGTAATCTTTGAACTTGGCCACCATGTATGCATCATTGCCGCAAATCAAAAGACAATCGACATACACCAATACTCGTAACTCTAAACCTTTCTGTGAGTATGAAAAAGGGAGTAATCTTCATATGACTGGATAAAACCGGATTTGAGCAAAGCATCCGACAATTTCTTGAACCAACACCTCGGAGCTTGCTTCAAGCCATAAAGAGACTTTTGTATTTTACACACTTTGTCCGGATGGATATGTTGAAAACCAGGAGGAAGCTTCATGTATACTTATTCCTCGAGATCTCCATGAAGAAAAGCATTTTCAGTTGGGTATGTATGCTTCTGATAAGCTTCTCAGTTGTTTGCTGCTACTATCCGCAAAAGTGTTCTTACGGTGGTCATCTTGACTACTGGTGCAAATGTTTCTCCATAATCTTCTCCTTCAATCTGTTTATTCCCTTGAATAACAAGTCGAGCCTTATACCGTTCTAGCGTGCCATCCACTTTGTATTTGCTTTTGTAAACCCATTGACTCCCGACTGCCACTTTTCCTGGTGGAACCCAATTTTGTTTGTCTTCGAGTGCAGTGACTTCCTTTTTCATTGCCTCCTTCCATTCATCGAACTGAACAGCTTCTTTGAAGTGTTTTGTTTCAGATATAGATGGAATGGCCGCTAAATATGCTTTGTGACCTGAAGAGAATTTTTCATCAGTTATATAAACGGATATTGGATATCTCGACGTACCAGGAACGTTTGTCGTGGACGAGAGATCAGCACCGGAAGAGACGTGATGTGTACTAGTTGTTGTATTGTAGAGTAGATAGTCTTGTAAAGCAGCATGCTGCTTTTTATCACGAAGCCCCCTTCCAAGTTCTGTAGTAGCTTCTTCTACAGATGATATTTAAGTTTCAGCATTCTTTTCAGCTGAAGAAACCGGAAGTGTTTGAGGGTCTGTTTCATTTTTTACATCCGAAAACAGTGGAGCAACATTCTCTGTGGAGGAAGAATCAACTATATGCTGATCACTACTCACCCTGACGTCTGAGACGACTAACGAATCATCTTAACTAACTGAGGTCATTGTTATAGATGGAAGTGTCGGCTGCGGTTGTGTTGATTCTGCAAACGGAAACTTGGCTTCTCGAAACACCACATCACGGGAGACTAAAAACTCATTCCTTTCAATATCATAGACCTTCCAGCCCTTTTTCCAATCGGATATCCCATGAACCCACATAGTCGACTTCTTGTACCAAACTTATCCTTACTCCGGTCCATACGATGTGTGTAACACGCTGACCCAAATACCCTTCGCTGGTTGTAATCAGGAACATCACCGTAAAGAATATCGTAAGGCGACTTACCTCGATGTATAGGAGTAGGTGTCCTATTGATCAGGTGAGCAGCCCTCAAGATAGCCTCGCCCCAAAACTTCACGGGTAGACTAACTTGAAAAAGAAGTGCACGGGCAACATTAAGAATGTGTCTATGCTTTCTTTCCACTCGTCCATTCGGTTGTGGTGTTGCTACACAAGATGTTTTGTGAACAATGCCAATTTCTTTAAACAAAGCCGCCATGACCATGAACTCCGTTCCATTGTCGCTTCAAACCGTTTTGACTAGATTCCCAAATTGTCTCTCTGCGTATGCTAAGAACTTTTTCAGAACATCTTTCACCTCAGATTTTTCGAGCAAGAGGAATGTCCACACTGATCTCGAGTAATCATCAACAATCGTCAAGAAATAGACAGCACCACATGAAGAAGAAACTCGATATGGTCCCCATACATCGACATGTATTAATGAAAAACACTCTCTTGTTTTATTGATACTGTCATAAAAGACTTCTCGTGTCTGCTTAGCTCTATAACAAGTGTCACACGGACTAGAGCTAGCTGATTAGAAGAAAACGTAAACTAGAAATTACTGAAAAAGATGAATGTCCCAAGCGCAAATGCCACAAACTCTGATCAGTTTTTTTTTTTGCAGCTTGATGATTTCTTGCAGAAACCAAATCCATTAAATAGTACAGACCATCAGGTTCCTTACAGCGTCTTCGAAAAACGGTCCTGCAAAACACAAATTGTGCCAGTGAATAGTGCAAAGCAATTTGTATGTTTCAACAGTTTTTCAACTGATATCAAAGTGCAATTCAAATCAGGCACATAAAGAACATTGGATAGTGTCCTCTTTGATGAAAATGGAAACACTCCTTTACTTGTCGCAAGTGTTTTTCCTCCATCGGCAAATGCTACTGAACAAGGCGCAATCATCTCGACATTATTGAGTAATGAGAACGTCCCTGTCATGGGGTGCAAAGCACCTGTGTCAAGAATCACATCTCCTAATTTATTCTTACCAGACAGACGATCCGATGTTGTAGAACCTGATTTCTCTTGAAGGAGTTGAGTTAGCATCCGTATTTGTTTAGAAGTGAACTCCAGAAAGTCTGAAGAGATTGAAATTGTAGCGTGAGCTACACTTGCTCGCCCTCGTCCACGTCCTGAACCTCTACCCCCTTTTCCTCTGGTTGCACTGTTTTGTCCGCGACCTTGGTTTTGTTTGTAAACCACTCTGGATAACCTATAATTTCCCAGCAGACTTTCTTTAGATGCCCTGTTTTTCTACAATTTAAGCAGAGCATTCTACTGCGAATGATTGTATTGTCACTCGCTTCCTCATTCGATATCTTTGTTTGTCGTGAGCCTGACTCATCCTTTGAAGATTTGTCATGAAGAGCCATAAATCCGACCGCATCTTTTTGTTCATGTGCTCGACGTCAGGCGCTGCTCTTCCCTGACAACTCTGTTATAGACTTCACCGATTGAAGGAAGTGGATCAATTCCTACAATCGTTGAGAAAACTCCACCAAACTGTGATTCATCCAATCCCATTATGAACTGATGCACCTTCTCTGCTTCTCTTTCTTTCGCAATTGCTTCAGCAGCTCCACAGGAGCATGTATGTATCAGTTAATACATCTGTAACTTTTCCCACAGAGAAGAGAGATTTCCGAAATACTCTAACATTGTTTGTCCATCCAGTCTACACGAGACAAGCTGTGTTTTGACTTGGTGAATCCTCACCGTATTTCCGACTTAAAATATTTCTTTCAAATTATCCCAGAGTTGGTGTGCTTCAGAGATATATGTGATTGTCTATCTCACTTTCGGTTCTATTGAAGTCCGAATCCATCCGATAACCATAGAATTGACAGTGAGCCAATTCTCTAGATCAGGACTATCGACGGCTGGTTTCTTTAAAGTGCCGTAAAAAAACATGTTTTCTGCTTGGCATGTAGTGCATTAAGCAGCTATAGCGACCATTCATTATAATTTGCTCCATTCAATCGAACCGATGTTATTTCTGCTCATGGATTGTCAGCGGCATACAATACATACATCGATGTCGAGACACTTGCCTCGCTTTTGCCTCCCTCTAAGAAGGACATTCTCGATCTCTACTGTTTGAGAATCGTTTGTGTTTTTGTATTTTGCTGATTTTTAGATCAATTCAGCTCTGATACCATGTAGAGCTTGGTTGATCAAAGAACTTGTTTTATTAATCGAACTTTGTGATCTATTTATACAAGTTTATGAGAAGGCTTCCTACACAAGAAACCTAATTTTGATAAGGATAAACATTATTTCATCTATATCTTTAACTTCATCGATATCAATAATCTTTGGCGATCTTTATCCCTTATCTTCAATGCTTATCGCCAATAAATTGCGAAAGTAGATAGGAAACAAATATTAAAAATTTCATAAAAGATCTTGAAACGCTATCTATTGAAATGAATTAAACAGCCCATAGATTACAAAAGATGAACATTTAGAGAAAGATAAAAAGTGAATTCTTTTGCCAAGATTTTGATTTATAAAGATTAATTACTGAAAAGTTCTTTAAAATGGATTAAAGTACAAGTTAAAAGTTATGGACTAATTTTTTGAAAGTCCGGTCCAGTAAGATAGGTCCATGGAAAGACAAAAAAGAAATAAAACATTAGCTCAAACCAGTTTGAAATAAACGACAAAATTTAGTAATAAGAATCGAACTCAAAGTTAAGTTGAGGATGAACTTAACTCATTGAAACTGGTAGTTTGATATAAATATAAATGAATCAATAACAAATCAAACAAAGTTTTTTTTTTTTGTTGTTGTTAAAGGTTGACTTTTGTATGGGAAAACAAAAGTTGACATTACACTATGCGGTGGACTGCAAGAATATCTGAACCATCAGTGTTTCAATATTGTCAGCTATGGTTGCACTACATGCATTGGTAACTCTAGAGAAATTAATGAATCGGTAGGAGCTGCTATCACGGAAAATGGTATTATTGAAATTCACTACTAAGACTTAATTTGGACTTTCTGCCTTTATATTTCTTATTTATATGTGCCTAATTTGTTATTGCTTATTGTTAAGACATTGTGGTGGCTGCTGTGCTTTCTGGGAACATGAACTTTGAGGGTCGTGTTCATACACTAACAAGAGCCAACTACCTTGCATCTTCTCCTTTGGTGGTTGCCTACGCTCTTGCTGGAACTGATTGGCGTAAACTTGTCAAATTTCTACCTACATTTCTGTACGTGATATTGACACATTACCCATCATCATATTGGCAATTTAACATTCCTTTTTTTTTTTTTCCTATTTCCCAGGTTAACATTGACTTTGAAACGGAGGCAATTAGCACTGGAAATAATGGCAAAGACGTCTTCCTAAGGGATATTTGGCCAACAACAAAAGAAATTGCTGAGGTATATATTCAACTTACAACCAGCGAACAAAACATTCCTCTGATACATGATTATTATATGAGTCTTACGAAATATGGATCAGGTTTCCAGGGTTTTGCCTGACATGTTCTGAGCAACTTACGAGTCAATCACCAAGGGTAACCCGATGTGGAATGAGCTTTTTGTTCCCGAAAACACTCTCTAGTCATGGGATCCCAAGTCAACTTACGAATGCTACCATATTTAAAGGACATGAGCATGGATCCTCCAGGTCCACACAGTGTGAAGGATGCAAACTGTTTGCTTAACTTTGGGGACAATACCACCACTGACCACATATCTCCAACTGGTAATATCCAAAAGGACTATCCCGCTCCAAAGTATCTCTGTTAGAGTTTACTAGTCCTAAACTCTATTATTGAATATCTGAATCATGGTGCAAGAGCAGCTTCGCAGGTTCCGATCTCAATCACATTCTCATGGTGAAAGTGATTGATCTCGACGATCTCATAAAGACCGTATTGGGACTCATATCGTCAACAATCTAAAACATACAAAGCATGAT
The DNA here is from genome assembly GCA_030180135.1 of Orychophragmus violaceus. Classification (NCBI taxonomy): domain Eukaryota; kingdom Viridiplantae; phylum Streptophyta; class Magnoliopsida; order Brassicales; family Brassicaceae; genus Orychophragmus; species Orychophragmus violaceus. The sequence goes on from CM058238.1 coordinate 37,460,596, forward strand.
CTAACCACTCATCTCTCTCTCTTCTATACTTCTCTTCTTTCATGAGCTGAGGACTAAATCATCTGGAATCTTGATTTTACTCTATTACCTTATCACGTCAGCTTCGGCATTTGCAACGTCAATACTATGACACATGATATCTATAAATACTTCTCCCAACAAAATTAATCTTCTCCTCAAGCTTGATAAGAATAACTTGATGCGGAAAGTCGCGATACTATTACTGGTGCATGTTCTCACATAAACCGACATGTAACTTCACGAGTGGAAATAATTCTATATTAGTGAGAAGCCCACACAAGAAGCCTGCAACGCTCAAGCCCATCAGAACCTGCAACAAATACAAAAAGATGATCAGTTAGCAAAAGAGAAGAAGACAAATTACCTATGCCGTACAAAGGCAATTGCGAGGCAGCTTCCTCATCCAGCCATCACGCTCCCTTCTCATCCGAACGTTACACTGAGAAATAGCTTTGATGTGTTGTCACTATGTTAAATGAACAACTGATACAGTAAAAGGAGTTGATAGAAGACATGTGGATGACCACAATTTATTCATCCAGATACACTGTATAAAACAGAAATGTAAAAGCTATTCGATTCATTCTGCAAAATTGATGAGAAAATATCTCAATTCTTCCTTTCTCTTTGATTCATGATGTTTTGTTACAAGAAAATTGATACCTTCACAAGAACGATACACATAAGCTAATGTTCTCAAGAAACAGAAACCTCTCTTACTAATTTGAACTTCCAACCCGACGATGAAACCCAGAATTAGTGAAGAACATCATGAATCAGAGAGAAAGGAAGAACTGAGATATTTTCTCATCAATTTTGCAGAATGAATCGAATAGCTTTTATATTTCTGTTTTATACAGTCACTTTACTGTATATGAATGAATAAATTGTTTCCATCCACGTGTCTTCTATCAACTCCTTTTAATGTATCAAATCTCCCCGCTCAAGAGAAACTTGTCCACAAGATTCTTCTGTAAAATCTGGAAAAAGTTTCTGCAAATTCTCCTTCAACCAAGTTGGATAGCCTACATTCATTTTTGAAGACCAGTTTTGCTCTAAACCAAGCAACATGATTGTAGAACGAGTGATGAACGCAACACTGTCCATACTTCAAGACATCCAAACCACCAGTCTTGGTATAACGTGTCATTAACATGTCTTTGCGTCTCCATCGGTGCCATATGGTATGAACTATCTGAAATGTAGTAGTCTTAAGGATATGTGGTATTTCTGATTTGACCTCCATGTTACCAAACCGAAGTGTAACTATAACCAACATCTCAAATGCAGAAGCTAGCTTCGACGTTTCAGACTTGTCTATCATCCTTAAACCTTGAGCTTTTATTTCACACCAGAACATTGACCTCATCTCCTCCAATGGAGTCATATCATCAAAACACCATGTCTGCATCTCTGGTGTTTTGGTCAACTTTGTAGCCTTAATGGTTCTCACAGAATCTTTCGTAACAACAACCGTATCCTCCAACTTATTCACTTCTCCTTCCATATTACTAGTATCTGTTTGTTGTCCTTTATCACTCACGAAGCTGCTGTGCAGGGTTTCTCTATTGCCACCCAAGTGTCCATCAATCTCAGACCTATCGATTTGTTCTTCCTGTGGCTTAATTTGACTCTCAGCTTCAAGCTCACATTTGAAGCTGTTGGTGAGATATTTGATCCAAATCGGCATTGTTGTATGGAACAATGAACCGCTACATATCTTTGCAAACATCTCCTCTAATAACTCCACCTCCTCTACAAAATCAGTTTTGACAAACTGATCTACAACCCCAGCAAGGTTCACTTGTAGACTAGCAAAACTGAGCCCTCGTTGTTGCCTTAATTTGTACTTGAATCTCCTAGATTTTGGTATTCTTCTCTGCATATTCTTCTGCTTCACTTTGCTTAATTTTAGAAGCATTATATCGAACAGTTGGTATGCACAAAGTAACATGGCGTTACTTGTTGATTTCTGAAAATTCCTAGCCTCTAGATTTTGATTCGCAACTACCAGTTCCATGCTGTAAATTCTTAACAGAGTATCTCCACGTCTAAATTCTCAGAAAGAAATTGGTACCTGAGACTGTGGAATCATTTCTTCAATCTCCTCAGTTTCTCGTAACCAGTCATCGAAACTTTCTAACATGTTGTGATGAACATAAACTGATCTTGCTCCTGTAATGGAATCGGAATTCAGAGAATGAGAAATCGGTGCCGTTGAAACCATGGATTCCAATTTCGCCGACCTCGTAACACCAGCTTGATGTCCGGTGTGATGATTTTGTTTATTCACAACTCCAGAAGATGTATCACCCGAGGAATTGTATGATCTCTGATTCGACAGCGACCTAATCGCTTCGAGCAGCTCGTTCTTTCTCCTGGTAATTTCAGAAGATAACGATGCAATCGATCCTTTGATATTCTGAAATCGATCGAAAAATTTATCCTCCAGCTCTTTCAGCATCGAATCCTTCATATGAGCTTGGAGATGTGTTGCAGCCATGACTTCCGAGAAACGTTTGGAGCTCTGATACCTTTGTTACAATAAAATTGATACCTTCACAAGAACGATACACATAAGCTAATGTTCTCTAGAAACAGAAACCCCTCTTACTAATTTGAGCTTCCAACCCGACGATGGAACCCAAAACTAGTGAAGAACATCATGAAGCAGAGAGAAAGGAAGAACTGAGATATTTTTTCATCAATTTTGCAGAATGAATCGAATAACTTTTACATTTCTGTTTTATACAGTCACTTTACTGTATATGAATGAATAAATTGTTTCAACCCACGTGTCTTCTATCAACTCCTTTTACTGTATCAAATCTCCCCGCCCAAGAGAAACTTGTCCACAAGATTCTTCTGTAAAATATGGAAAAAGTTTCTGCAAATTCTACTTCAACCAAGTTGGATAGCCTACATTCATTTTTGAAGACAAGTTTTGCTCTAAACCAAGCAACATGATTGTAACACGAGTGATGAACGCAACACTGTCCATACTTCAAGACATCCAAACCACCAGTCTTGGTATAACGTGTCATTAACATGTCTTTGCGTCTCCATCAGTGCCATATGGTATGAACTATCTGAAATGTAAGGATATGTGGTATTTCTGATTTGACCTCCATGTTACCAGACCGAAGTGTAACTATAACCAACATCTCAAATGCAGAAGCTAGCTTCGACGTTTCAGACTTGTCTATTATCCTTAAACCTTTAGCTTTTATTTCACACCAGAACCTTGACCTCATCTCCTCCAATGGAGTCATATCATCAAAACACCATGTCTGCATCTCTGGTGTTTTGGTAAACTTTATAGCCTTAATGGTTCTCACAGAATCTTTCGTAACAACAATCGTATCCTCCAACTTATTCACTTCTCCTGCCATATTACTAGTATCTGTTTGTTGTCCTTTATCACTCACGAAGCTGCTGTGCAGGGTTTCTCTATTGCCACCCAAGTGTCCATCAATCTCAGACTTATCGATTTGTTCTTCTTGTGGCTTAATTTGACTCTCAGCTTCAAGCTCACATTTGAAGCTGTTGGTGAGATATTTGATCCAAATCGGCATTTTTGTATGGAACAATGAACCGCTACATATATTTGCAAACATCTCCTCTAATAACTCCACCTCCTCTACAAAATTAGTTTTGACAAACTGATCTACAACCCCAACAAGATTCACTTGTAGACTAGCAACACTGAGCCCTCGTTGTTTCCTTAATTTGTACTTGAATTTCCAAGATTTTGGTATTCTTCTCTGCATATTCTTGTGCTTCACTTTGCTTAATTTTAGAAGCATTATATCGAACAGTTGAAATGTACAAAGTAACGTGGTGTTACTTTTTGATTTCTGAAAATTCCTAGCCTCTAGTGTCGGTCGATACCAACCTTATCAAAACAATCGCAATAAACCGTTTAGCAGTTTAACCAATTTTAACCAAGTTCGATGATCGGTCCAATCCAATTGAACCGACTATCCTGATCGCGAGGCCTGTGTCGACCGACACAACTCTTGTGTCGATCGTCACAGTTAGGTTAAACTTGTATCTTATTCGGGTTATCCTTATGTGTCGACCGACACCAGATTGGTATCGATCGACACAGTGCGATAAACCCTAAACGTTTTCAAGCAAAACCTAAAACTAGATTACTTTGATGAAAACGAATTTTAGCATGCTTGTATCAACTATACGGAGATTCAGATTCAACTAATCTAATCAACATGCTACTGATTCAATAGAACCCTAAGGCTCTGGTACCACTGAAGGAATTTCTAGCAGTTCCTAATCCAATTAGGCAGCCCTAGTCTGAATTCCAAGCCTAGGATCTAGGGTTCATATAATCGAATCAATGGGATCTCGAGATTACCTGTTGATAAGCAGCGGAAGGTTTGCAAGTAATCGAGATCTCGAAGCACCTCAAACGATGTGCCTTTACTGGTATCCACACGCACACAAACTGAACAGGAGGGATGCTAGTGCCTTTAGAGATCAGATCTCTCAAGAGGTTTCTGTTTCTTTTCTGGTGGCTGTGAATTAGGTTAGAATTATGTAAAGGTCGACCATATATCTTATATATGTCGACTTATACCACGTCTGAATTAACCAACGATTAAACCGAAGTTAATCTGGTCATTCGCGATCTGTGTCGACCGACACACTTACTGTGTCGATCGACACTGCCTCAGAAACTCGGTATTGAATGCATATCAAATATGCATTTACCAGATCATTACATTAATGATCAATCTCATATACTACGTCCAGTTTTCTTAGGTGTGTGACCCTGTAGGATCATATTGTTGGGAATGTCCTGAAATCTACTGTACTTGCTCTAAGTGAAAGTCGTATAGTCGAGATGAGACAATCACATAACACTAGGTAGTCATAACGCTTTGCTAGAAGCCACTTATGATCAATGAGTTGAGAACTCATTGCTAGTGTTATATGATCCTACAGGGTCACACACCTAAGCAAACTGGGCGTTAAAGACGAGGTTGATCATTAATGTAATGATCCAGTGAATGCATATGTGATATGCATTCGATATCAATGTTCTGGGATAGCATCGATCGTTGCAGATAGTGCATCGATCGATGCACTCGCGGATTAATCAGATTAATTCGGTTTAATCGTTGGTTAATTCCGTTGTGGTTTAAGCCGACATATATAAGATATATGGTCGACCTAAACTCGTCTCTAACCTAATACACAGCCACCAGAACACAAATAGAAACCTCTCTGGAGATCAGATCTCTGTAAGGCACTAGCATCCCTGTGGTCCAGTTTGTGTGCGTGTGGATGAAGGATTGTTTAGATGAATCCTGATTCAATTCTCTGATTCAGATTATCCTAAACATGCGGATCTAGGTTCTCTTGAATAGAAACAAATGATGATCTCACCTTTTACCTGTTTTGTGCAGCGGAAAGGGAGAACAGGTCAGAGATCAGAGAGCCACCGAGAGGTAACTCCTCCAGAGGTTCACACACGCACACCGAGCAGGAAGAGGCTGCTAGACCAGTAGGGAATCGGCGCAGAGAGAGAGAGGAGGCTCGCGGCTAGGGCTTATCTTCGACCTGAACTCGTCTTAAGTTTATATAACTCGTTCAGTTTGTTTTGGGCCATTTGGCCCAAAGGCCAATTAACTCCGAGGCGTTCGCGCACTGTGTCGATCGACACTCCTTGTGTATCGATCGACACACAGCGGCCAAACCCAATTATTCTCTCTAAGTACAGTAAATGCCTAGCACTTTTACCGTACTTCTGCTAAACCATTCCTACACGTTTTCCTGTTAGCTTAGGCGTGTGACCCATATGGGATCATATAATAAAGGCAATAAGTCCAAGACTTATAGATCATGAGCGGACTCTAGCAAGCCATCATGACCCCCAGTATTATATGACTTATGTCTGATCATTGACATACTCTTACTTTCTAGAGACAGTACCGAGATTACTGGACACAATTCCAACAATCTCCCACTTGTACTGGAATCTCTGTATTCATAATCCTTTTGTCACAATATCTCGATTAGTCATAAGGCAAGATTGGTGTCATCCTTATAAAGGCTAATCTTGTTCATCGGACTCTGATTCGATACTGACAATCCAAACGACTCGGGACAGTCCGTTTGAGCATGGCCATGCATTTTCCAGTATTCAAATCTCCGATTGGCCTAGAGATATTCACTCCATTTATATTGGAGGGACAAATCCCGTCTTGTTCCATCACTGTAAACTACTCATTTCACAATGTACCCAAACAAGGTCCTTATAACTATCGCAGAACGATAGCGTTAGACAATGATCAAAGTACATCAGTCCATGTGCAGTCACATGCATGCGAACTCAGGTCTAAGGACTATACTCTATAGTCGTAGTAAGAATCTCTTATGACACAGATATAAATATCCTGAAGAGTTCTTATAAGCGGGTCTTGTCCGGTCGTATGTTCCCAAACATACACCTATGTACTGACTTTGATGCCGCGCATCTATGACACACTGAGACTTTGTCATAAGTCACGTACCAATCCAGTCTCACACGGTTGTTGGTGTTCCAATTTCAACAACCTTCGACTAGGGACAGGATGATATAAAACATTTATCAAATATAGGGTCTCATGATCAAGCTAAATGACTTCGATGACTCAAGATCAAGTCATTTACTTCGATGACCTATAAAATGGTTTATATCACTTTGGAACGATTATTTCATCACAGTTAAAATAATATTGAAATAATAATTTCATTAAACATCTTAAATGTTGTTTCAAGAACATATCCAATAACTAAATAAAGCCCTTTAATAACTCCCACTGAAATTAAGACTACATCTTAATTTCACTTATCCTACAGCAACAGTCTGCGACTCGTGCTTAGGCCTAAGGAGTGGCTTCGTTAATAGATTAGCAACGTTCTCATTCGTTGAAACTTGCTGATCTACTTAACATCTCTGTCATTTATCTTACGGAATAGGTTATACCTATCCTCAAGGTGTTTGGACCTCTGATGTGCAGCTAGTCTCATCTATGCTGGGAATCACATCAAGTTCAGTGACGAACTCTTCTTTCCAAACAACCTCTTTCGCCACTTCCCAAGCTGCGAAATGTTCAGCTTAAGTCATTTAGTCAGCAACAGTGCCTTGCACCGCCAGATAGACACAAGATATAACCGGACTGTGATCGGAAATCATCTTTGTCTATTGGAAACTTGCCTTTCAGACTCTGTCGACTTATAGCACCTCACTTTCTCCGTAAATCAAGAACTTATCCTTAGTATTCCTCAAATACTTTAGGACATACTTTAGGAAACTTGATTCTTTGCTGGATTTGACTGGTCTTTTTATTTGTCTTGCTTAACATTAAAGCAACATCAAACAAGTATGTTTCATGGCATACATGATAGATCCAATTGCCGACGCATATGGAATCTCATCCATGCATTTAAGCTCAGCAGTTATCGTAGGATACTGTATCTTGCTTAACTTAATGCCATGTGACATTGGCATAAAACCCTTCTTGGATTGCTCAAAACGTGTAGGACTTTGTCAATTTAAGAATCTGACTTTGTCCTATCAGCTCTTTTGGATCTCTATCTTTAGATCCAAAATCCAAGAACTACGTGGCTTTACCCATGTCAATCATTAAACCAACTCCCAAGCTAGTCCTTTACCGACTACAGCGTTGGGACGTCATTTTCGAGAATCAGTATGTCATCGACATACAATATGAGAAATGCAATATCGCTCCCACTAATCTATTAGTAAACACACAGTTCCGCTTCGTTCCTGTTCAAGTCAAAATCTTGACTACTTCAACAGAACGAAGATTCCAACTCCGATATGTTTGCTTCCATCCATGAATGGATCAATGAAGCTAACTTACATAAAATGTAATTTTTCGGAGTCCGGGCTCACTTTCGCTTCTTTGAATTTCGCAGATTCGTCGCTTTCAATGATCATCAGATCATGCGAACTTTCAATGATTATCAGGTTCAACTAATGACGAGAAATCACTCTCGGATTAGTAACTGATTCATTCATATCTGCGAACTTCAGGCTCCAGAGGTGCAGATTTCAATGATTATCAGGTTCAACTAATGACGAGAAATCACTCTCGGATTAGTAACTGATTCATTCATATCTGCGAACTCCATAATCCACAGGTGTAGATTCTACAGAAATCTGTAAATCCTTCCGCTGCTCTCCCTCAACAGGTTAAGCAGCCTCTTGTATTTCTCGAATTTCTTCGAGTTATACTTTTACTCCCACTGTTCTTCTTGGAAATTAACTTCCCTTCTTAGAAAACAGAATGGACGTAAAAGTAACAAGCCTTGGTTTACCTAGGACAACCAGCGAAGTAGCACAACTACAAATACTCAGTAAAGACGAATTTGGATCGATTCCAATCCACATTAACGTGGTGTCTTTCAACTGATATTTGTGGAACTATTTCAGCGGAAACTTAGATATTTTAGAGCGTTATTCTTAAATAATATCATGGAAGATTCGTGTGACTCATCTTTAATTATTTCTAATAAGATCTGATTCTTTCTCACAGAAACACCTTCAGGTTTTCAGGAGAAATGAGCTGTGAAACGATTTCACACTCATTAAGATGATCACACAATCAATGACTTAAGTATTCTCACTCGTGATTTAATCCAGAGTCTTAATACTTTTGTCACTCAGATCCTATACTTCATTCTGGAACTCTTTCGACCATGTCAAAGAATTCCGACTTGTGTCTCATCAAATGAACACAGTCACACTCACTGAAGTAATCAGTAGAGACAATGAAGTACAGGAAAATTTTCTCTGGCATTACTGCTCATTGGGCCACATACATCAGTATGTTCCAGGTCCAATAAGTCTTTGGGCCTTTCTCTAGCTCGGCTAAGATATGCCCTTTTTCCTTTTGGTCCAGTAAACAGAATTCATGTCTCATAAGATATTTTATCAAATGAGCCCAAAAGTCCATGACTATGGGATTTCTGAATCCGACTTACTCTATGTGACCAAGACTTTATGCCAAGAAAAATCAGGTTTAATTCATCAGATTTAAACCAATTCGGTATTTATGTTACATTTAGGCACTCTTTGGTTTAAGATATAAAACCCATTCCATGAATAGGGTGCTACAATTAATATTTCATTAAGATCAAAAGAACAAGACTTGTCTTTTATCAAAATGAAAAACATTCAAATTCTTACAAGAAAATGAAAGACAATTCTGCTTAAAGCAGGTACATTGTAGCAATTACTTAATACAAAACCAAGCCTCAAAGGGATCTATAAGTGAAAAACCCTACGGCTGAGGCAGCATCCCAAGCTCCTTCCAGACATGTAGTTTCACTTGCCCTTCCTTCAACGTTCTACTGTTGCTTAGGCTCTGCATATTATCACAAATATCAGTGCCACAACCAGTATCCAATACCTTTAAGGTAGAACTTGAAGTAATAACATGAATACCTGAGGAAGTAGTCGCATACATCGACTTTAACTCCTCATCATCTTCCATGAATTTAATGCAATCTCTCTTCCAATGCCCTGTCTCCTTACAGTAGCAGCACTTACCAACGTAAGAGGTATCTGACTCGGGCTCAGAAGACACACGCTTGCCATGATTCAAAATCTGGACAACTTTGCCTTCACCCTTGTCAGCATTAGGTTTATTAAACCTACCCTTCTCATTCATGAGATTATTCAGGGTACTCTTCACGTTTGGCTCAACTGTCTTGAGCATATCATGCAGTTCAGTCAGCGTCTTCGTTAAGCCTTTCTTGATATAGTTCCTTCTGAACTTATCATAGCTTGACGGCAGTGACTGCAGAATGATCTCAGTTGCCAATTCTTGGCTAATTGGATAATCCAGTTTCCTCAGGTTATCAATGTAACCCATCATTTTACTGACATGAGGACTCACTGGATGATCATTTGGTAGCTTGCAGTTAGTGAGAGACTTAACCAACTGGTATCTCTCCACCCTTATCTGCTCCTGAAATTTCAATTTCAGGCTGCTGATCATCTCTATTGGCGACTCCATGTTCTCATATTGCTTTCGCAAATCTGAGTCCATGGTAGCCAATATCAGACCACGCACATCTACCGCATCATTATAATGCTTATTCCAAGCATTATATACTGCATGAGAAGCATTGGACCCGATCCTCACGGGGAGAGCTCTCTCAAGGACATAGTCCTTTCTCTCCTGTCTGAGAACTAGCCTCAGGTTCCGCGACCAAGTCAAGAAATTTGATCCGTTCAGCTTGTCCATCTCAAGGACAGACCGGATCGAGAAAGTGTTTTGATTGTTTGTGCTAGTCATAACTGAAAATTAAGATAAAAGGATTTTAGTTAACATGTTCAATATGATTAATCTCGTATTAAATTTAATATGATTAATCACGCATTATATTCAATAACATAAGTTACCCTCAATAGAATATAATGATTCCAAGATCCACATATAACTAAGATTAAAGTGGGCCACTGGCCGTCACCAAACCTTAGCTTATATCGGTAAGCCCTATATCGGCTAATTATATCCGTGATATAACTCTTGGTTGTGAATCTGGGCCCGAGGCCCAATCCACTCTGATGTCTCAAGGCCCGGGACTCCCGATGGCCCAGTCAAGAAAACCAGACTATACAGTCATGTAATCATTAATGTCTGGGACTCCCAATGACATTTATGAATCACAAACCGTCTTATCCACGCAAAAGCAGACACCCTCACACTGTAAGGCCATGAATACAATTGAATGGGCTTCGACAGCTGACATAGAATGGACAAGACATCCAACGCTTGATATTATTTGAGGTTCGTAGGTTTATTTAAAAAATCCATTCCCAAAATAGAAGATTACTATTTCGGGAAACTTTCCATTTTGGAAACCTACTATTTTTGGAAACTTTCTAAAATTGGAAACTTTCTAAAAACGGAAACTTTCTAACTTTAGAAATTTCTTAAAATCCGAATCATGCAAATCTAGAAACTTCTATAAATTAAGAAACTTTCTAATTTCAAAATATCGGAAACTTTAATTTAAAATCGATTTATATTCTTTATAAAATAAATTTTAAATTAATCTGAAGAAAGACTCAAATAATTGGCCCAATTGTTTTAACTTCTTGGCCCGAGGCCCAAGAATTGGTCCATGTCCAAGACATGACCCAATTGTCCAATTAAATGACATAACCGGTCTGGTTCATTAAAATTGGTCTAACCAAATTTTAATTACTACGATGACCACAATTGTCAACCGGTTATTTACTAAACCGGATTTTCTCAATTTATTTGGTCCAACCAAATCAAATTAGAAAATCCTGGTTTAGGCACAAAATCCAATTTTTCGACTTTGGATTTCTTATCCCGGTTTAACCAGACTTAATAAAATTATTAAATCTGTTTATTAAACCGTGACGTTTAATTTTAATCAAAATATTAAACCGAGCCTTAAACCAACCATGTCGATCGATGAACCAACCGTGTCGATCGATCCATCAACCACATCGGTCGATGCTCTTAGCATCGATCCTGCATCGATCGTGCATCGATCCTGTATCGATCGATGCTCTCACGCATGCATGGACCCGAGCCAAAAACCTAACCGTGTCGATCGATGCACCAACCGCATCGGTCGATGCACCAACATCGAACCTGCATCGATCCTGCATCGATCGATGCTTTCACGCGTTTAACAGGTTTTGCCGAGAGTCTGTATCGACCGATCCATGCGATCGTATCGATCGATCCATGCGATCTTCGAATTGTATCGACCGATCCATGCGATCGTATCGATCGATACATGCAATCGCAGCCGATTCTCATTCTCTCGGATCAGATCGCATACCAAATCAATATAGTTTGATCATGCGATTTTTCATGTGTTTAGATTTCAATTCTTGTTACTTAAATGTTTTCTCTTATCAGTAGTTGATTCAAAACACTTTTAAACAAGAAAAACAATCCTAAACATGAATCTAAACAAGAAAAACCAGAACCAATAGCTCTGATACCACTGAAGGATTGTTTAGATGAATCCTGATTCAATTCTCTGATTCAGATTATCCTAAACATGCGGATCTAGGTTCTCTTGAATAGAAACAAATGATGATCTCACCTTTTACCTGTTTTGTGCAGCGGAAAGGGAGAACAGGTCAGAGATCAGAGAGCCACCGAGAGGTAACTCCTCCAGAGGTTCACACACGCACACCGAGCAGGAAGAGGCTGCTAGACCAGTAGGGAATCGGCGCAGAGAGAGAGAGGAGGCTCGCGGCTAGGGCTTATCTTCGACCTGAACTCGTCTTAAGTTTATATAACTCGTTCAGTTCGTTTTGGGCCATTTGGCCCAAAGGCCAATTAACTCCGAGGCGTTCGCGCATTGTGTCGATCGACACTCCTTGTGTATCGATCGACACACAGCGGCCAAACCCAATTATTCTCTCTAAGTACAGTAAATGCCTAGCACTTTTACCGTACTTCTGCTAAACCATTCCTACACGTTTTCCTGTTAGCTTAGGCGTGTGACCCATATGGGATCATATAATAAAGGCAATAAGTCCAAGACTTATAGATCATGAGCGGACTCTAGCAAGCCATCATGACCCCCAGTATTATATGACTTATGTCTGATCATTGACATACTCTTACTTTCTAGAGACAGTACCGAGATTACTGGACACAATTCCAACAGTGGATACCAGTAGAGGCGCAGCATCTGAGGCACTTCGTGATCTCGATTATCTTCAAACCTTCCGCTGCTAATCACCAGGTAAATCTGAGATCCCATAGATTCAATCATATGAACCTTAGATCCTAGGCTCGGAATTCAGACTAGGGTTGCTAATCCTGATTAGAACTGCTAGAAATTCCTTCAGTGGTATCAGAGCTTTAGGGTTCCATTGAATCTGTAGCATGATGATTAGATTAGTTGAATCTAGATCTTTGTATAATTGATACAAGCATGCTAAAACTCGTTTTGATCAAAGTAACCTAGTTTAGGGTTTTGTTCGAAAACGTTTTAAGGTTTTTCGCATAGTGTCGATCGTTGCCAATCGGGCATCGATCGACACAGAGCGAAATCCCGAATAAATTTAGGGTTTTTCGCATGGTGTCGATCGTTGCCAATCCGGCAACGATCGATGCAGGGCGAAAACCCGAATAAACCTAGTTTTCGCCTAGTGTCGATCGATGCAATTGTTGCATCGATCGACACAGCCTCGCGAGATTGTTGGATCAGTTCAATTGGATTGGACCGGTTATCGAGCTTGGTTAATAATGGTCGAACACTGTGAATGGTTTAAATGCGATTGGTTTGATTAGGTTGGCATCGACCGATGCTAATGTAGCATCGATCGACGCTGACCGGTATTCAAAACCGGATCAATTGGATTGATCGGTTATCGCGGATTAATTGATTATAAGAATTAAAACATAGTAAAACTGAACGTTTTAAATGGTTCCGTTCCTCAACCAAATATCAAGTGTACTTGATGTCTTTCCAATCTTGTCAACTGTCAAGACCCATTTGATTGTACGACAGACTTGCAGTGCAAGATGTCCACAATTTCATGAGTAAGACAGAGGTAATCGTGTTGATGGATTTGCAGTGCAAAACATCGACAATTACATGACTGAAGAGATTGGTTTACTTGACTGGGCCATGAAAATCGTTTTGGGCTCAGAGACATCAGGTGGATTAGACATAAGATGTCAGTCCATAACCAAGAGTTATATTGGATATAACTAGCAAGGTTGTTGCTTACCTAGATAGCTGAATTTGGGTGATAGCCAGTGGCTCACTCAAGTCTAGTGAAACATGGGTCTTGGATCATTATATTCATCTGAGGAAACATTGTTTGAATATAGTGCGAGTTTTCTTAAATGTTAAGATTTCTCATTTCTTGAACATCATAACTAAACTTTTTCTTTTCTATGTTCTCAGCTATGACTAACACTCATAACAACTCTTTCTCCCTGCGATCCGTCCTTGAGAAGGACAAGTTAACTGGATAGAATTTTCTCGAATGGTATCGGAACTTGAGAATTGTTCTCAAGCAGGAGAAAAGGGACTATGTCCTGGAAACTGTTCTCCCTGAAAAACCGAGAGCCAATGCTCCACATGCAGAAAGGAATGCTTGGGATAAGCATTCCAATGATGTGGTCGATGTGAATTGTCTCATGTTGGCTACCATGAACTCGGATTTGCAGAAGCAATACGAGAACGTGGAGTCGCCCGTGGAGATGATCACTAGCCTGAAAAGTATGTTTCAGGAGCAAGCACGAACTGAGAGATACCAGACGGTTAAATCTCTCATTGAATGCAAGCTACCAAAGGACATTCCAGTCAGTCCTCATGTCATTAAGATGATGGGTTATATTGATAACCTGGGGAGGCTGGATTGTCCTATTAGCCAAGAGTTGGCTACTGACATCATTCTGCAGTCACTGCCGTCAAGTTATGATCAGTTTGTTATGAACTATAACATGAATAACTTGAAAAAGACATTGACTGAGCTGCATGGCATGCTCAAGACAGCTGAGCCAAATATCAAGAAGGGCACTCCTAATGTACTTATGGTACAAGGGGGTAAGAAGTTTAAGAAACTTGGCAAAGGTAAGGGAAAGGGCAAGGCAGTCCCGGTTGAGAACCAGGACATGCCGGCGCCAGCCCCAAAGCCCAAGCCGGGCCCATCTGAGACTGATAAGTGCCATTACTGTAAAGAGCTTGGGCATTGGAAGAGAAATTGCAACAAATTCTTGGAAGAGAAGAAGAAGAAGAAGACTTTCGAGACTTCATCTTCAGGTATTTATGTTATAGAAGTAAATGTTACTACTTCTGGTTCTACTTCTTGGGTATTGGATACCGGCTGTGGTGCTCATATTTGTACAAATATGCAGGGCCTAAGCAACAGTAGGAAGTTGGAAAAGGGACAAGTGGACCTGCGCGTGGGGAATGGAGCAAGAGTTGCTGCATTAGCCGTAGGAACATATAACTTGTCTTTACCTTCTGGTTTGGTTTTAAAACTTAATAATTGCTACTATGTACCTGCTATAAGCAGAAATATTATTTCCATTCCTGTTTTGGATGTGGAAGGATATCAGTTTTCAATTAAGAATAAATGTTGTTCTTTTTATTACAATGATGTATTTTATGGTAGCAGCCCATTAGAGAATGGGCTTTATGTTTTAAACCAAACCGCACCAATCTATAACATTAATACCAAGAGATTCAAATCAAATGACACGAATCAGACTTTTCTTTGGCATTGTCGTTTGGGCCACATAAACGAGAAACGGATCCAAAAGCTCCATAGTGATGGGCTTCTGGGCTCATTTGGTTATGAATCATGTGAGAAATGTGAATCTTGTTTACTGGGCAAAATGACTAAGGCCCCTTTCAACAAATCAAATGAAAGGGCCAGTGACCTATTGGGCCTTATACATACGGATGTGTGCGGCCCAATGAGCACAAGTGCCAGAGGAAATTTTCGATACTTCATTACCTTCACTGATGATTTCAGCAGGTATGGCTATGTCTATCCAATGAGACACAAGTCGGAATCCTTTGAAAAGTTCAAAGAGTTCCAAAATGAAGTACATAATCAACTTAGCAAAAGTATTAAGGCTCTTCGATCAGATCGTGGAGGAGAATACTTAAGTCAAGAATTCAGTGATCATTTGAGAGATTGTGGAATTGTTTCACAACTCTCTCCCCCTGGAACACCACAATGGAATGGGGTGTCCGAGAGGAGGAATAAAACTTTATTAGATATGGTTCGATCAATGATGAGTCTCTCAACTCTTCCATTATCCTTTTGGGGATACGCTCTAGTAACGTCTGCGTTTACACTTAATAGGGTTCCGTCAAAATCAGTTGCAAAGACACCACATGAGATGTGGACTGGAAATGTTCCGAGTTTGTCTTTCCTGAAGATTTGGGGTTGCGAAGCTTATGTTAAGAGATTAATTACAGATAAGCTCGAGCCCAAATCTGATAAATGCTACTTCGTTGGTTATCCTAAGGAAACCAAGGCATACTACTTTTACAACCAATCCGAGAACAAAGTGTTTGTTGCTCGGAACTGCGTTTTTATTGAGAGAGAGTTTCTTTCCAAGAGAAACAGTGGGAGTAAAGTACAACTCGAAGAAGTTCGAGAACCGCAGGAAAATGCTCAACCTGTAGAGGAAGAGCAACAGTTGGATCTACAAAGAGTTGTAGAACCCGCGCCTGTGGAGCCTGAAATTCGCCGATCCGAAAGGATCCGTCACGAACCCGAGAGATATGGATTTCTCGTAACCAATTATCATGATTTGTTAATCATTGACTGTGACGAGCCAGCGAATTTCGAAGAAGCAATGATGAGCCCTGACTCCGCAAAGTGGCTGAAAGCCGCTGAATCCGAAATGGGATCCATGTCACAGAACCAAGTATGGACTTTGGTTGATTTACCCGATGGTGCAAGACCCATTGAGTGTAAATGGATTTTCAAGAAGAAAATTGATGTGGATGGAAATATTCAGATATATAAAGCAAGGCTAGTGGCAAAAGGTTTCAAACAAATTCATGGTATTGACTATGAAGAAACATATTCACCTGTCGCCATGCTTAAATCCATTCGGATTCTCCTAGCAACAGCTGCTCATTATGATTATGAGATCTGGCAGATGGACGTGAAAACAACTTTCCTTAATGGAATTCTGGAAGAGGATGTGTACATGACACAACCCGAAGGTTTCATCGATCCAAATGCAGCTAGGAAAGTATGCAAACTTCATCGATCCATTTATGGATTGAAGCAAGCATCTCGGAGTTGGAATCTTCGTTTTGATGAAGCAGTCAAAAAGTTTGATTTCATCAGAAGCGAAGAAGAACCATGTGTTTACAAGAAGACTAGTGGGAGCGCAGTTGCATTTCTCGTGTTTATGTAGATGACATACTTCTTCTCGGAAATGACGTTCCGTTGTTACAGTCTGTTAAGACTTGGCTCGGAAGTTGTTTTTCAATGAAAGACATGGGAGAAGCCGCGTATATTCTTGGAATAAGAATCTATAGAGATAGAATAAACAAGCTGATTGGACTGTGTCAAGACACTTATATCGATAAAGTCCTACACAGGTTCAGAATGCAAGATTCCAAGAAGGGCTTCATACCAATGTCTTATGGCATAAGTCTCAGCAAGAAGCAGTGTCCTGAGACACCTGCTGAGCGAGAACGCATGAGTCGGATTCCCTATGCCTCGGCGTTGGGATCCATTATGTATGCCATGCTCTGTACTCGTCCAGATGTTGCTTGTGCTTTAAGCATGACGAGTAGATACCAATCGGATCCTGGTGAAAGTCACTGGACAGCAGTCAAGAATATTCTGAAGTATTTGAGAAATACTAAGGATAAATTCTTGGTGTACGGAGGAAGTGATGAGCTGGTAGTAAGTGGTTACACAGACGCAAGTTTCCAGACAGACAAAGATGATTTCCGATCGCAATCTGGTTACATCTTCTGCCTGAATGGCGGTGCAGTCAGCTGGAAGAGTTCCAGGCAGGACACTGTAGCAGATTCCACAACTGAAGCTGAGTACCTCGCTGCTTCTGAAGCGGCAAAGGAGGCTGTTTGGATCAAGAAGTTCATCACTGAACTTGGTGTGATTCCTAGTATTTATGAGCCAGTGGCTCTGTATTGTGACAACAATGGAGCCATTGCGCAAGCAAAGGAACCTAGATCACACCAGAAATCCAAACACATAGAAAGGAGATATCACCTTATCCGTGATATTGTGAATAGAGGAGATGTGAAGATCAGCAGAGTCCCGACGGATGAGAATGTTGCTGATCCACTGACCAAGCCTCTCCCAAGGCCTAAGCACGAGTTTCATACCACTGCTATAGGCATTAGATTTCTTAAGATATGATCTTGATTTCAGTGGGAGTTGTATTTGTTTTAGTTATGACATGATGTTCACAAAGACATAATAGTTATGTTATTTTAATGAAATTGTTTCAGCATTATTTAATTGTGTTAATTAAATGTATATAATGTCCCAAAGTAATTTATGACATTTTATAGGCCATCAAGTATGTGACTGGATCATGAAACCCTATAAGCAATAAATGACATAAATTATAATGGTCCCTGGTCGAGGTTGTTAACGTGGGACATTAACAACCACGTGAGACTAGTATGTGAGGTGACTGATGACCATGTTTCATGGAGTCATTAATAAGTGTATTAAAGTCAATCACATAGATATGTGTTAGAGAACACATGATCGGACTTGACCCGTCAATGAGAACTCTACAAGATGTTATATTAGTGTCATAAGAGTTTCTCATTACGACAAAAGAGTTTAGTCCTAAGACATGAGTTCATCATGTCCTCTCTCATATGGATTGGTTCGTCTTGACTTTGTCAAACGTCAGCCGTAACTGGTGATTATAAAGACACTGATTAGGCGTATCATGAAATATGAAAGAGACATGGATGGGACAAGATGGGATTTGTACCTCCTATATAACAGGAGTTAAATATCTTTGGGCCTATCGAAGATTTGATACTGGAAATGTGTGGCCGCGCTCAAACGAGGTGATTGTCAGTCGTTTGTTTTTCATCAGTACAAATCGGGATTCAATAAACGTAATCTGGTTGAATAAGGATGACACAGTGCTTGCCTTGTGCTAGATTGAGATATAGCTACAAAGGGATTAAAGGAATAGATGATTCCAGTACAAGTGGGAGATTGTTGGGAATGTCCTGAAATCTACTGTACTTGCTCTAAGTGAAAGTCGTATAGTCGAGATGAGACAATCACATAACACTAGGTAGTCATAACGCTTTGCTAGAAGCCACTTATGATCAATGAGTTGAGAACTCATTGCTAGTGTTATATGATCCTACAGGGTCACACACCTAAGAAAACTGGGCGTTAAAGACGAGGTTGATCATTAATGTAATGATCCAGTGAATGCATATGTGATATGCATTCGATATCAATGTTCTGGGATAGCATCGATCGTTGCAGATAGTGCATCGATCGATGCACTCGCGGATTAATCAGATTAATTCGGTTTAATCGTTGGTTAATTCCGTTGTGGTTTAAGCCGACATATATAAGATATATGGTCGACCTAAACTCGTCTCTAACCTAATACACAGCCACCAGAACACAGATAGAAACCTCTCTGGAGATCAGATCTCTGTAAGGCACTAGCATCCCTGTGGTCCAGTTTGTGTGCGTGTGGATACCAGTAGAGGCGCAGCATCTGAGGCGCTTCGTGATCTCGATTATCTGCAAACCTTCCGCTGCTAATCACCAGGTAAATCTGAGATCCCATAGATTCAATCATATGAACCTTAGATCCTAGGCTCGGAATTCAGACTAGGGTTGCTAATCCTGATTAGAACTGCTAGAAATTCCTTCACATATAACACTAGCAATGAGTTCTAAACTCATTGATCATAAGTGGCTTCTAGCAAAGCATTATGACTGCCCAGTGTCATATGATTGTCTCATCTCGACAATACGACTTTCACTTAGAGTAAGTACAATAGATTTCAAGACATTCCCAACAGGTTCTATTCCGGATTGAAGACCAGAACATGAGAACACAAGTTCTTCGTAGACACTGCTGGCACATTGGAGAAGTGCCTCTTGTTGTTGAAGAGTGGAGTAAGACTAATTTTCATCTCAAGCCTAATCTCTCATTGATGCCGATTTGGGTCGACTTTAGAGGAGTTCCGGACCACCTATTCTCGGAGAAGGGATTATTTTTTCTTGGAGATATAATTGGTTCTTCCCAAAAGTTTCATCCTAGCACTGAGCATTGCATTCGTATGGATGTTGCACGTGTTTTAAGTGTGGTCAATCTGGAAAAAACCTTATCGAAGATGATAGCTCTGAACTCGGATGATGAGACCATGATCTCTGTAACTTATCTGTGGCTCCCATCTCGTAGTACGGCCTGCAACTGTTGGGGACACAATGATACAAAATGTGAGAAAATGAAGATGGGAAGAGTAGCTAAGGACAGTAAAAATGGAGGCAAAACAGGGGATGACTTAGCTCATACATATGTTAAAAAAAAAACGATGTGACAGCGGCTGAGGAGAAACATGAATTTAAGTGCTGAGGAAGGAAAAGTCGTGGACCAGACTGAGATCTTATCGAATGAGACTCAAGAAAAGCCATGGAACATTGTAACAAAAGGTGCGAAAAGTCCAAAGTGTAAAACAGTAGAAGAGGCGAGCTTGAAAAGTGATTCTTCTCCTGTAAAATCTGGAGTAAACTCTCCATCTAGATTTAACATACTCTCTGAGACCTTAGAGGATGAAGTGGAAGAAGACAAAAAAGAAGGTGAGAACCGACCTGATGCAGGAAAAACTGCAGAAGAATGTAGATTCTTCTTCGTCAGAAGATGAGACTACCGCACCACTGCCGCTGCCACCAAAGGTCCCAACTGGAGGTAATCGAACTCGGAAAAAATAATCAGAAGAAGCAGAATGCACCACAAAAAGAAAACCTTGGGTCCTATCAACAAGCACCTAAAAAGTCCTCCTCACAGAGGAACTAATGATCATGACATCTTTTTGCGTAGAATGTACGGGGCTTTAATAACGCAAACAAAATCATGTTTGCACATGGTTAGCGTCTGCAAAACCTGCTTTTGGGTGTCTTCTCGAAACAAGGGTGCAGAAGGAAAAAAGTTCTGATATCTTAACTAGGACTTTTCCGGGTTGGATTTATGAAATAAATTATGATTATCATCATTTGGGACTTATTTAGGTGGTTTTGTCTGATCAAATGGAGGTTACGATTTTATTCAAAAGTTCACAGCTAATCACTATGGGCGTGGAGACTAAGAGGGGGGAAACCTTTGTTTGTTCTTGTGTTTATGCTTCGAACTTTAGAAGGGACCGCCTCACGCTTTGGGAAGAGATAAGGCAGAACAAGGACCTCATGGCAGAATCGGGGCATCCTTGGATACTGATAGGAGACTATAATGTGACTATGGCCTTGGAAGCACTCGCAAGTTCGTCATGGACTCGGAGATCAAACGGGCATGACAGACTTTCAGACGCTTGTTGATGAATGTGAGCTTGAAGACTTATGCTACACTGGCCTAAGATTTACTTGGTGGAATCACCATGACATGGACCCAATTGGGAAGAAGTTAGACCGTGCAATGGTGAATAACTACTTGTCAGATAAGTTCCCTACTTCGTATGCCTCCTTTGAGACTAATGGTATATCCGATCATACACGATGTTTGGTCTGAATTGATAATGTGAAGTAAGGGAAGAGAAGGCACTTCCAATTCTTTAACTACACTAAGGATCATCCAGAGTTTTTGGGGATGGTTGATGAGTACTGGAAAGGAACTGAGCCACTTTACCATTCTCATTCAGCTCTGCACATTTTGCATCGAAAATTGAAAGCTCTGAAACCTCTCTTAAGAGATCTCAACAAAAACCGCTATGGAGATATCACAAAATGCACAAAAGTTGATTTTGATGTGCTATGCGAGAGACAGAAGCAAGCCTTTCTGGATCCTTGCAAAGACACCTTTAATGCAGAAGAGAGAGCTTTAAAAGAGTGTCACACTCTAGCTGATGTTGAGGAGCAATTCTTTTAGCAGAAATCCAGAGTGTCTTGGCTAAAAAATGGGGATCACAACACAACGGCATTCCATAAAGAAGTTCAGTCGAGAAGGTAGAAAAAGTCAATTCGAAAGCTGCAAACAATAGATGGACAGATCATCACGGATCTAGATCTGATCAAAAAAGAAGCAATGGATCATTTTCAAAAATTCCTCCATGTTACGAATGCTCAGGACAGTACAACAACTTTCGAGGACCTGCAATCTCTCCTACAGTACACTTGCTCAACTGAACAGGCTGATGAACTTACTAAAGAAGTAACAACTGATGAGATTAAAAGGGTCTTATTGGCAATGCCTTCGAATAAGTCTCCAGGGCCTGATGGTTTCACGAAGTAGTTTTTGTTGCGGCTTGGACCATTTTAGGGAAGAATTTTGTAACTGCAATTCAATCCTTTTTATGAATGGATTCATGCCATATGGAGTTAATGGAACCATCCAAACCCTCATACCAAAGAAATCATAAGCCTTAAATATGAAGGACTTTAGACTCATTGCTTGTTGCAACACTACTTACAAGGTCATTTCCAAAACACTACATGAAAAACTGTTTTTAGCCACGGATCAGCACGAACGGTTCGTGGCTACGATTTTCTCAGCCACGAATAGCTACGAACCAGCCACGAATGCAAAAAACATGATTTGTGGCTAGTTCGTAGATATTCGTGGCTATATAGCCACAAATTATGTTTTGTAGCTATTCATGGAAAATTAACCACGAATAACTACAAAGTCAGTTGTGGCTAATATTAGCCACGAATAGACACGAGATTATTCGTGGCTAATTTTCCACGAAAACAATCGTGGCTATTCGAGGAAATATAACCACGAATTTCCTCGAACAAGTTCGTGGCAAACTATATCCAGGAATAGCCACGAAATATTTCGTGGATATATAGCCACAAAACGTTTGTAGCTATTCGTAGAAATATATCCACGAATAGCGACGAAAAGGTTCGTGGAAGAAACATAGCCACGACTAGCGATGAAATTATCGTGGAAATATATAGCCACGTCTGTTTCGTGGCTAGCCGTGAGATATAATCATTTCGCAAAGACACGGGTGTAATAGTCACGGGTATCGCATCCATTAAACTTTATGTCTAGGCAGGCTTTATGTCACATTATGTCAGCATAGCCATGAACTAGTTCGTGGCTATTTGTGGCTATAGACTTAGCCACGGATACAATTGTAGCTATCCGTGGCCATGGGGTTAAAAACACATGTTTTCAATTCCCCATCGGTTTCTATCCAATCAATATCAAGTCTTTTCATTGTTTGTGTCATAGAGAATATATTCCCTATAGCCACGAACTTTGTCGTGGCTATCCGTGGCTGAATCAACTTATAAATAACTTACGGATGAGAGTATATGATGAAAGTATCAAAGGAAAAAACAAATAACTATAAAAAACACGAAATAATACAAAATGTCCGAGTTTTTCGAATGGACAGAGTGGATGTATAAACGTCGAAAACGTTCTGATAATAGTGTGTATGCAAATTTTAGTGAGGGGTTAAACACTTTTATTTCTTTTGCTAGTAGTCAAGCTTCTTATCTTGAGAGTGGGAATTTATTTTGTCCGTGCAAAAGGTGCAAGAATCAAAAGCCCCATGATGTTGGTACCGTGACGACTCACCTTATGATGAAAGGATTTATGGATAACTATTATGTCAGGACGCAACACGGAGGAAATTGTTATTACGATCGTGAAGCTTCAACAAGTCATCATGTCACGGAGCAAGAAGCATGGAGTGGTTTTCCTAATACCGAAGCTCCAATCGATCAACTCCATGATCCCACTGACCATTTGAACATCTTACCCGAAGGTGCCGAATCTTTCCAAGAACCAATCTACGAGGAATACCAGGATCCCGTTCAGCAGGCGTTAGAAGCTGCCAACCAACCTTTATACGATGGATGTGCCGATGGAATTTCCCAATTGTACGTGACGTCGAAGCAAATGACTTGGAAGACGAATTAAAATATCACAGAGGAATGCTTGGATGATATCGCTTAAACATTTAATTATGTCCTTCCATCGCCTAATACTGCTCCAAAGTCGTACTACAAGACAAAGAAGCTGAAAAAGTCTCTTGGGTTGCCGTGTCACAAGATTGATGTATGCGAAGCGAATTGTATATTTTGGAAAGGAGAAGATCGTGAGTTGTCACATTGTCGGTTTTGTGGAAAAGATCGGTACGAGCCAATTGTGGGTCGGTCGGGAAAAAGATAGCAAAGCAAAGGATGTTTTATCTGCCACTTGGAGATCTGTTGAAGCGGTTGTATCAATCAAAGACAACAACTTCGCAAATGAGATGGCATGCTGAACATGTGTCTCCAGAAGGAGAAATGCATCATCCATCAGATGGAAGGGCATGGAAGCATTTTCAAGAGGTATATCCTTCATTTATCCTGAGAGTCGAAATGTCTATCTATGTTTATCAAATGATTGTCACAAAAGGTTTTTGCCCCAGGAGCATCCCTATAGACATAATGTCAGATCTTTCCTAAAAAACAAACAGTCCGTGATGATCCTCCGCCATGGTTAAACGGAGAAGAAATCTTGCATGAAAGGATAAACAACATCAACAGACTGCATAAGACAGTGGTTTGCGGAGGAAACGGACCTGACAACCCTACTCGAACAATCGAATTGTGCGGTGTGCACCACAATTGGGTGAAGAAAAGTATCTTCTGGGAGTTACCGTATTGGGAACAACGTCTTCTTCGGCATAACCTTGACTTTATGCACATTGAGAAGAATTTCTTCGACAATCCCATCAACACAATTCTAAATGTTCCTGGCAAGACAAAGGATAGCATAAAATCAATATTGGACCTTCCTTCGTTCTGCTGAAGACCTGACTTAGAAGTTACTCAAGATGGAAAGGTGCATATTCCTATCTTTAGATTGTCGAAAGAAGGCAAAGGCAAATTTCTAATATGGTTGAAGGATGGTCTCAAATTTTCAGACGGGTATGTATCGAAATTTTCACATTGTGTTAACATCGACAGTGGAAAGATTTCAGGATTAAAAAGTCATGACTGTCATGTCATCATGCAACGACTTCACCCATTTGCACTTTCAGAACTACTCCCGACAACCGTTCATACGTCTATTTCAGGTAAAATATTGATATAAGATTTATATAATTTGATACTGAAATATATTTTCATGTATTTAATTCCTTGATGTTTTATGTTGATATTGCACTTTTCCGAGATATATCCACTAAAGTCCTAAGGAACGAAGATGTTGCAATTTTGAAAGAAAATATTGTTGTGAGGTTGTGCAATCTGGAAAGAATCTTCCCACCAACATTCTTCGATGTGATGAAACATTTACCGGTGCATCTTCCAGATGAAGCTGATTTAGGAGGTCCGGTCCAATACAGGTAGATGTATCCATTTGAACGATACATGTATCACTTGAAGAAAAAGGTTAAGAACAAAGCACGGATTGGAGGATCGATAGTAGCTCAATGTGTCATCGAAGAAATCTCCCATGTAGCAGCTAATTATATTACTCCTCCAGAAGATTTAGATTCCGCAAAAGATGTCCACGAAATTCGATTCGTCTACAATTATCCTGATGTTCCTCTCATGTTTCAACAAATAGGACGAATCAGCGGAAGATCAACAACAACATGGTTAAATGATGAAGATCATAATATACTTCTGACTTTTTTACTCCTCAACTGTCACGAGTTTGAACCATACGAAAGGTGTGTTTTATAACTTTATAATTAAATATTTGCTTATGTGTATATAATGTATTTCCTAATCTATATGCATGATGTATGAGGAAGAGATTAGGAATGATATGCCCAACATTACTCCAGACGCATTGACCCGACTTAAAGATGCCAATTTTGCAATTTAGTGCAAAAACAACATAAGTACTAAAATTTAAATAAAAAGTATAAACATGTGTTATATATATATATATATATATTTTTTTTTTCTCATATACGAAGTTTGAAATATGTGCAGGTTAATGATGCAAGCAAATCGTTTGAATTTGTGCAAGGGCCAAAGCATAAAATCACTTCATGGCCCATGTATTTCTCGAGGGGATGCCATTACCAAACGCAAAACCATGGACAAAATAAGAAGATTATGAATTGGTTTTGCCGTTCATGGAACCACTGAAAAAGAGTATTTCGGGTTGGTTGACGAGATATTCATGATTGATTATAGTGGTGTTGTAGGTTTAAAAGCCATGATTTTCAAATGCCAATGGTTCAACACCAGTCGAGGAATAAGAAGACATCCTTCGGGTATTGTCGATGTTTCCCACAATTGCACTATGAGAAGTACGATCCTTTCATATTACCGGAGTGTTGGAATTGTGTCCAGCAATCTCTGTACTGTCTCTATAACGTAAGAGTATGTCAGTGATCAGACATAAGTCATACAATACTGGGGGTCATGATGGCTTGCTAGAGTCCGCTCATGATCTATAAGTCTTGGACTTATTGCCTTTATTGTATGATCCCATATGGGTCACACGCTTAAGCTAGCAGGAAATAATGTTGGAACGGCATAGCAGAAGTACGACAAAAGTGCTAGGCATTTGTCGTACTAAGAGAGAATGAATAATGGGTCTGATTAAATGGAATTTAATCAGATTGGGCCCAAAAGCCCAAATGGGAAGGAGAAGGCTTTTAATGACTAAAAGCCAAAGTCTCCTTCTCCCTAACCCAACCCTAGCCGCGATTCTCCTCTCTCTCTGGCGCCTCTCTCCTCGTGGTCTAGCAACCAGTTTCCTGTGATTGCGTGTGTGAGCCTTTGGAGGATCCATCTCTCGGTGTATCTCCCTGATCATTGACCTGTTCTCAATTCCGCTGCAAACAAACAGGTAAAAGGTGAGATCATATGATTCTAAATAAGAACACCTAGATCTGATGCATGTTTAGGTTGATATCAATATGAGAATTGAATCAGGATCAACCGAACAATCCAACAGTGGTATCAGAGCCATTGGTTCTGTAGGTTTCTTGTTTTAGATTCATGTTTAGGTTGTTTAATCTGTTTAGAATTGTTTTTGAATCAATTACTGATAAGATAAAACATTAAGAAACATATTAGAACCCTAAACACACTAAATCAGATCGCAAACTGAGCTATATGACTCAGGTTTGCGATCGGCCGAGTGAAGAAATCGATCGGCTTGGCCGGTTGATCATCACGGCCGGATGGATCGCACGGACGGGTCGTATCGCGTGGATGCGTTGCGATCGTCCCGATCGTTGGATGATGCGCGAGAGAGCTCGATCACGGTCGCTTGGCGATCGCGTGCATTCGGTCTCGGCATCGTCCCGATCGCCAGCGTTGTCCTGCATCACGATCGCTCGGCGATCGCATGACGTGCGAGCAAGCTGCGATCATCCATCCCGTCCCGAGCACACCGAACGAACGTCCCGATCACGCCTCCAAACCGTCTCGATCGCGTCTCGGCCAAGCATGGTGGCTTGCGGCTTGGACAAGTTTCGAACGGTTAGGGTTTGAGTGTGATGGGCCGGTTCAATCTCGGTTAGGTGGTTCGGTTTAAAATTTAATTAAAATCTACGTTCTGGTTTAATAAACAGATTAATAATTTTATTAAGTCTGGTTAAACCAGGATAAGAAATCCAAAGTCGAAAAATTGGATTTGTGCCTAAACCAGGAATTTCTAATTTGATTTGGTTGGACCAAATAAATTGAGAAATTCCGGTTTAGTAAATAACCGGTTGACAATTGTGGTCATCGTAGTAATTAAAACTTGGTTAGACCAGTTTTAATGAACCAGACCGGTTATGTCAATTAATTGGACAATTGGGTCATGTCGTGGACATGGATCAATTCTTGGGCCTCGGGCCAAGAAGTTAAAACAATTGGGCCAGTTAATTGAGTCTTTCTTCAGATTAATTTAAAAACTATTTTATAAAATTATAAAGTCGTTTTAAATTAAAGTTTCCGAAATTCTATAATTAGAAAGTTTCTTAAAATAGAAGTTTCTGAATTTGCGGGTTTTGGATTTTAAAGAAGTTTCTAAAGTTAGAAAGTTTCCGGTTTTAGAAAGTTTCCAATTTTAGAAAGTTTCTAAAAATAGTAGGTTTCCATAAATAGAAAGTTTCCCGAAATAGTAATCTTCTATTTTGGGAATGAATTTTAATAAACCTACGAACCTCAAACAATATCAAGCGTTGGATGTCTTGTCCAGGCTATGTCAGCTGTCGAAGCCCATTCAATTGTATTCATGGCCTTACAGTGTGAGGGTGTCTGCTTTTGCGTGGGTAAGACGGTTTGTGATTCATAAATGTCATTGGGAGTCCCAGACATTAATGATTACATGACTGTATAGTCCGGTTTTCTTGACTGGGCCATCGGGAGTCCCGGGCCTTGAGACATCAGAGTGGATTGGGCCTCGGGCCCAGATTCACAACCAAGAGTTATATCACGGATATAATTAGCCGATATAGGGCTTACCGATATAAGCTAAAGTTGGGTGACGGCCAGTGGCCCACTTTAATCTTAGTTATATGTGGATCTTGGAATCATTATATTCTATTGAGGGTAACTGATGTTATTGAATATAATGCGTGATTAATCATATTAAATTATAATACGAGATTAATCATATTGAACATATTAACTAAAATCCTTTTATCATATATTTCAGTTATGACTAGCACAAACAATCAAAACACTTTCTCGATCCGGTCTGTCCTTGAGATGGACAAGCTGAACGGATCAAATTTCTTGACTTGGTCGCGGAACCTGAGGCTAGTCCTCAGGCAGGAGAGAAAGGACTATGTCCTTGAGAGAGCTCTCCCCGTAAGGATCGGGTCTAATGCTTCTCATGCAGTATATGATGCTTGGAATAAGCATTATAATGATGCGGTAGATGTGCGTGGTCTGATATTGGCCACCATGGACTCAGACTTGCGGGAGCAATATGAGAACATGGAGTCGCCAATAGAGATGATCAGCAGCCTGAAATTGAAATTTCAGGAGCAGATACGAGTGGAGAGATACCAGTTGGTTAAGTCTCTCACTGGCTGCAAGCTACCGAATGATCATCCAGTGAGTCCTCATGTCAGTAAAATGATAGGTTATATTGATAACCTGAGGAAACTGGATTATCCAGTTAGCCATGAATTGGCAACTGAGATCATTCTGCAGTCACTGCCGTCAAGCTATGATAAGTTCGTAAGGAACTATATCAAGAAAGGCTTAACGAAGACGTTGACTGAACTGCATTATATGCTCAAAACGGTTGAGCCAAACGTGAAGGGTAGGTTTATTGAACCTAGTATTGACAAGGGTGAAGACAAAGTTGTCCAGATTTTGAATCATGGCAAGCGTGTGTCTTCCGAGCCCAAGTCAGATACCTCTTACGTTGGTAAGTGCTGCTACTGTAAAGAGACAGGGCATTGGAAGAGAGATTGCATAAAATTCATGGAAGACGATGAGGAGTTGAAGTTGATGTATCAGACTACTTCCTCAGGTATTCATGTTATTACTTCAAGTTCTACCTTGCAGGTATTGGATACTGGTTGTGGCACTGATATTTGTTGTAATATGCAGAGCCTAAGCAACAGTAGAACGTTGAATGAAGGGCAAGTGGAACTGCATGTCTGGAAGGAGCTATGGATGCTGCCTCAGTCATAGGGTTTTTCACTTGTAGATGCCTTCGAGGCTTGGTTTTGTATTAAGTAATTGCTACAATGTACCTGCTTTAAGCAGAGTTGTTTTCATTTTCTTGTAAAGAATTTGAATGTTTTTCATTTTGATAAAAGACAAGTTTTGTTCTTTTGATCTTAATGAAATATTAATTGTAGCACCCTATTCAAGGAATGGGTTTTATATCTTAAACCAAAGAATGCCTAAATGTAACATAAATACCAAATTGGTTTAAATCTGATGAATTAAACCTGATTTTTCTTGGCATAAATGTCTTGGTCACAGAGAGTAAGTCGGATTCAGAAATCCCATAGTTATGAACTGTTGGGCTCATTTGAATGAATGTCTTATGAGACTTGAATTCTGCTTACTAGACCAAAAAGACAAAGGGCCCATCTTAGCCGAGCTAAAGAAAGGCCCAAAGGCTTGTTGGAGATTGAACATACTCATGTATGTGGTCTGATGAGCAACAATGCCAGAGAAAATTTTCTTGTACTTCATTATCTCTACTGATTATTTCAGTGAGTAAAAATGTGTTCATTTGATGAGACACAAGTCGGAATTCTTTGACATGGTCAAAAGAGTTCCAGAATGAAGTATAGGATCTGAATGACAAAAGGTATTAAGACTCTGGATTAAATCACGAGTGAGAATACTTAAGTCATTGATTGTGTGATCATCTTAATGAGTGTGAAATCGTTTCACAGCTCATCTCTCCTGAAAAACCTGAAGGTGTTTCTGTAAGAGAGAATCAGATCTTATTAGAAATGATTAAAGATGAGTCACACGAATTTTCCATGATATTATTTAAGAATAACGCTCTAAAATATCTAAGTTTACGCTGAATTAGTTCCACAAATATCAGTTGAAAGACACCACGTTAATGTGGATTGGAATCGATCCAAATTTGTCTTTACTGAGTATTTGTAGTTGTGCTACTTCGCTGGTTGTCCTAGAGAAATTAAGGCTTGATACTTTTACGTCCAATCTGTTTTCTAAGAAGGGAAGTTATTTTCCAAGAAGAACAGTGGGAGTAAAAGTATAACTCGAAGTTTTCTCAGGGAAACCAAGGCTCGGTACTTTTATGACCATTTTGTTTTCTAAGAAGGAAATTACTTTCCAAGAAGAACAGTGGGAGTAAAAGTACAACTCGAAGAAATTCGAGAAATACAGGAGGCTGCTTAACCTATTGAGGGAGAGCAGCGGAAGGATTTACAGATTTCTGTAGAATCTACACCTGTGGAGCCTGAAGTTCGCAGATATGAAAGAATCAGTCGCTAATCCGAGAGTGAATTCTCGTCATTAGTTCAGCCTGATGATCATTAAATGTTCGCATGATCTGATGATCAATAAAAGCGACAAATCTGCGAAATCCTAGGAAGCGAAAGTGAGCCCAGACTCCGAAGAATTACATCTTGTGTAATTTGGCTTCATCGATCCATTCATGGATGGAAGCAAACATATCGGAGTTGGAATCTTCGTTCTGTTGAAGTAGTCAAGGTTTTGACTTAAACAGGAACGAAGCGGAACTGTGTGTTTACTAAAAGATAAGTGGGAGCAATATTGCATTTCTCATAGTGTATGTCTATGACATACTGATCCTCGGATATAACGTCCCAAAGATTAGGCTTTATAAGGATGACACTAATCTTGCCTTATGACTAATCGAGATATTGAGACGAAAGGGATTATGAATACAGAGATTCCAGTTCAAGTGGGAGATTGTTGGAATTGTGTCCAGCAATCTCTGTACTGTCTCTATAACGTAAGAGTATGTCAGTGATCAGACATAAGTCATACAATACTGGGGGTCATGATGGCTTGCTAGAGTCCGCTCATGATCTATAAGTCTTGGACTTATTGCCTTTATTGTATGATCCCATATGGGTCACACGCTTAAGCTAGCAGGAAATAATGTTGGAACGGCATAGCAGAAGTACGACAAAAGTGCTAGGCATTTGTCGTACTAAGAGAGAATGAATAATGGGTCTGATTAAATGGAATTTAATCAGATTGGGCCCAAAAGCCCAAATGGGAAGGAGAAGGCTTTTAATGACTAAAAGCCAAAGTCTCCTTCTCCCTAACCCAACCCTAGCCGCGATTCTCCTCTCTCTCTGGCGCCTCTCTCCTCGTGGTCTAGCAACCAGTTTCCTGTGATTGCGTGTGTGAGCCTTTGGAGGATCCATCTCTCGGTGTATCTCCCTGATCATTGACCTGTTCTCAATTCCGCTGCAAACAAACAGGTAAAAGGTGAGATCATATGATTCTAAATAAGAACACCTAGATCTGATGCATGTTTAGGTTGATATCAATATGAGAATTGAATCAGGATCAACCGAACAATCCAACACGGAGCAATGCGATCAAGTTTGTTATATCCCTTATCCACGACTACGGCCAACAAGAGTAGAATGTTGGGAAACACGCGGGTAATGCCGAGAGGATTTACTCAAACTCAGGAAGTGGCCCAAATTGCAGTACAAAACGACTATGTTGATCACGAGATACAAGATACTGCTATACTACGAGTAGAAGCTCATGCAGTTCAAGATGCTTTTGATTATGATCCTACACCGATTACAAATCCCAATGATGAGTATGTTTCTGAAGATTATGTGGACGATCAGTATAGTGAATATTCGGATTCCGATTCATGTCCAGACGAATAATTGTATTTGTGTATGTTTTATGATCTAAATAAAATTTTGTGGGTTGGTTTTAACAAAATCAAATAAAATCATAAATTTTATGGGAGTTAGAAAAACAAATTTTTATCAAAATCCAACTAAATCATAAATCTTAATTTTTATCAAAATCCAACTAAAATCCTAAATTTTAAATTTTTTATCAAAATTAAAATAAAACATAAAATTTTAGAGTTTTAAAAATAATTTTTGATCAAAATCAAACTGAAATCATAAATTTTAAATTTTTATAAAAAATAAACTAAATCATACATTTATGTTATAATCAAAAATCAGATTAATGTTAAAACCATTAAGTTTAGAAGAAATCTAAACTTATAAAAATCAAACAAAATCCAAATATTCATATAGCCACGAACATGTTCGTGGCTATATGAATATTTGGTTTTGCGGTATTTCTAAAATTGATTTCGCGGTTTATTCTTAATTTCGCAGTTTAATATTTTTACATAGCTATGAATAGCCATGATTGTGGCTATGTAATTTTGGGTTTTACGGCCAAATTTTGGCCCAGAAATTCATTTTGCCACGTATGCTTTTTGGCCCGGGGTATATTATCCCTAAAACTAGTCGCTGAAACCCTAAAGTAATTCTCCGTTTCTCTCTCGATCTCTCTCTTTGATCTTCATCCTCTATGTTTCTCTCTCTCTCTCTCTCTGATCTTCATCCTCTTCGTCTCTCTCTTGATCGCTCACTCTTGATCTTCATCTTCTCCGTCGCTCTCTCGATCTCTTGGTCTTTCTCTCGATCTCTATCGCTTGAATCTTTCTCAGTCTGTCTCGAATTGATCTCTCTGAGTCTCGATTAGATCTCTCTCTCTCTCTCTCTCTCTCTCTCTCTCTCTCTCTCTCTCTCTCTCTCTCTCTCTCTCTCTCTCTCTCTCTCTCTCTCTCTCTCTCTCTCTCTCTCTCTCTCTCTCTCTCTCTCTCTCTCTCTCTCTCTCTCTCTCTCTCTCTCTCTCTCTCTCTCTCTCTCTCTCTCTCTCTCTCTCGCATCTCTTTTATTTTAATACGGTAACTCGATTATCCACTCTACTCTTGTTAATTTTTATTGCATGCAGATTCGACTTTTTATTTTGTGGTTTTCCTTCTCAGTTTTGCTACTCACTTGTGTTCTTGTTGCATTCAGATGTTTCGACCAAGCACTTCTTCTTCTGGAAGATCCACATCCCAAAGGCGAGTCCACACCACTATCCCGCCGAGAGTGATGAGAACTGCAGCTACCGCCGCTGCACGTCTTCCCTTACCCACCCTTGCGGCTGTGATGGCTGCGCCGGAGAGACAGCACATGCCTCTTCTCCATCCCAAAGGCTCAACGGTGGTTTATAGTAAGTCCACATGCCTCTTCCCTTTTCCGTTTGTTCTGGTGATATGTTGTCTGATTTGTGGTCTGTACTGTCTGTATGCGTCTGTATGTTGGTTTGATCCATGTATTTCACTTGTTTTGATTCGTGCATGTTGTTCAATACCGTCTATATTATGGTCTGTATTGATCCTGGTAATACCGTTTGTTCTAGTGATATGTTGTCTGATTTTGTGGTCTGTATTGTATGTATTGCATGTATGTGTCTGTATCCATGTATTTCACTTGTTTTTATTCGTGCATGTCTGTATTATGGTCTGTATTGATCCTGGTAATATCGTTTGTGCTGTTAGTATATAGTTTATATTGTTCTGTAGTTATTGATAAAACCGTTTTCAGTGTTCTGTTGAACTTGATATTGTCTGTATGTTGTTCTGTATTGATCCAGGTAATATCGTTTGTGTTGTTATAATATAGTTTCTATTGTTCTGAAGATATTGAAAAATCGTTTTCAGTGTTCTGTTGAGCTTGATATTGTCTGTATGTTGGTCTGTATTGATCATGTCGCTTGATAATTAATTGTGCATGTTGTGTAATATAAGAAAAAGTTTGTTGATGGTTTGAACTGATATTTAGGATGAGTATTGTCTGTTGTTGACTTGTGAGACTTGTCTGGAAAACTGACTGTCCTGTTAGCTAGAGTTGAGATGAGATGAGACTTGTCTGGAAAACTGACTGACTGTTGTTGACTTGTGAGACTTGTCTGGAAAACTGATTGTCCTGTTAGAGAGAGTTGAAAACTGAAACTTGTGAGACTTGTCTGGAAAACTAATTATTATGTCTGGTATACTAATTAACTTGTCAGTCGGTTGTTATTCTTTTCGGTTTGATGCTGTTGTTTGGTTTGTTATTTGGTACTATCACAGGTTTGGCATTGATGACTGCATCCGCAAGGACATTGTTGCCTCCACTCAAAGTTCTGGGGTCCATGGTGGAATTATGGAATGGCGCCGCAGGATAAGAAGGATGAATGGTGGACCAGCTTTATGGTATGTTTTTGAATTGTTTTCATTATATAATTAGTTATCAGTTATGTTTTGTCTCATTACTTAACTAATTTACCTTTTTCTTTTTGAAGCAAAAATACTATTGGGATCCTCATCATAAGGATTTGGTGTATCGGCGTTGGGAGAAGATTATGAGACTTTCTATTAGCGATCTCAAGAGCAAGAGGAAGCGCTCTGGCAAGAAACCTAACTTTATAGGACTAGCGGATTGGAGCATCATGCTTGAGACTTGGGAGGAGGAGCCTCACCAAAAGAGAAGCAAGATAAACTCGGAGAACTCTTCATCTAATCCAGATGGATTAGGGAAGCACTACCAAACTTCTGGAGCTGTGCCACACATTCGTGTGGCACATAAAATGGTAAGTATTTATAATACTCTGATTATTTATATAAATTCCGTTATTTATCTTTCTGATTACTAACACATTGCTTTCTTTGATAGGCTCTTGAGCTGGGCGAGGCACCACCTGCAACTGCGGTGGTGTTTAAAACTCACTCGAACAAAAACAGCCAAGTCATAGATAAACGAGAAGAGGCTCTCGTGAAATCTGCTGAGAAGTTGGCTATCTCAAGATCGCAACAGTCGTATGTCTCTGATGGAACCCCCTACTCCCTCTTTCCAAGAGCTCACGGCTGCATACATAGAGGTAAGAATCCATATTGTTTTGGAAATGCTTCTGATTTTTGTATTAGGAATTGTTAACTCTTATTGTTTTGGAAATGGTTATGTTTACTCTTCCTGTTTTGATTTTGTGAAGCCTTGAAATGATATGGCAGTTAAGTGTTATGATTTATCAAGTGTTGATGTTAATTGCTTCTGTTAAGTTTTCTGTTGAGTGTTGATGTTAATTGCTTCTGTTAAGTTTTCAGTTAAGTGTTAAGATTTATCAAATTATACTGCTCTTTCTGTTTTCATGTTGCAGACAGTAAAAACCACAAGGGTCGTATGTATGGTCTCGGTTCTATCTAGTACCTTGAGGCTTCACCAAACGAGATTGCAGCTGCTTCACTTCTCAAGCATGTGGAAGCTAATGCTAGAATGGGCAATAAGGAGGAAGATATTTCAGGGTTGAAGCAGAATATTTCTGTGATCAACAAAGGGCTGGGGTTCTCCTATGCCTTGCTGGAATAGATCCGGTGACTTATCAGTCCATTGCACGACCTGCTCCACGTGAAAGTGCTGCTTCTGCTCCAAGCTTCCATTCAGAGTCTTCCCAGCAGCTGCAAAATGACGACCCCAACAACTTCTCTCCGATCAATCTTGCAAATGCCACTCCTCATTCTCTCTCAATCACCAATGAACAAATTCAGAACTAAGTTTATGTTTTTACTAAGTGTTTAATTAATCAGGATACGTATTATATTAACTTCTTTTTGTAAACTCAAAATATCATTTGATGTTTTTTTTACATATATATAATGGATCTTTTGAATGTAATGAATTTGGTGTATAGTTTTGCTCTTAATGGATCACAATTAGTTTTTAATTTAGTATAGTTCTGAATAATCACAACAATTAGTTAATAATTAATTGTGTCTACTCGTGGAAATAGAAAGAATTTTTTTTGTGGCTATTCGAGTTTACATTTCTACGGATGGCTACAAATAGTTTGTGGCTAATTAGATACCAATACTATTTCGCGCCATTCGTGGCTATATAGCCACGAAGAAGTTCGTAGTTATCCATTGAAAAATAGCTACAAATCTATTTCGTAGCTAATTTGTGGCTAAATTAGCCACATAAAGTTCGTGGATATCTGTAGACAAGCCACGGAAAATAATAGTAGCTAAGTCGTGGCTACTTAGCTACGACATAGTCGTGGCTACTTAGCTACGACATAGTCGTGGTTATTCGTGGCTAATATCAATGAAATATTCGTGGCTATTTCGTAGCCATATCCACGAACCAGGTCGTGTTTATTCGTGGTTAGGCCGTGGAAACGTGGCTACGAAAAGCCACGATTGTTCAATAGCAACGAGCCCATAGCCATGAAACTGATTTGTGGCTATTCGTGGCTATAGGAAAAATATCCACAAATAATTGGCCATAGCCACGAAAATTTCCGTTGCTATGGCCGAGATTTCTTGTAGTGAAATCCTTTCATCTAGATTAAATAAAGTACTTCCGGAGGCCGTACTTCTGAATCAGAGTGCGTTTATCAAGGACAGATTGCTTCAGGAGAATGTGAAATTGGCGACAGATCTTGTCAAAGCCAATCACAAGGATTCGATCGCTACGAGATGCGCCTTGAAGATAGACATCACAAAGATTTTGATACAATAAATTGAAACTTCATGTTAAAGACTTTACAAGCATTTGGAGTGCTAGAAATGTATATCTACTGGTCATAAGTTGCATCTCTACTCCGAGCTTCTCAGTTTGTGTCAATGGTGAACTGGAGGGATATTTCAAAAGTAATTGTTGTCTAAGACAAGGATGCGCTCTTTCTCCAACAACATTTGTCATGGCCATTAATGTGTTGTCGCGCCGATTGAACGAAGCAGCAAAGGAGGGGAAGATAGGATATCATCCCAAGTGTAAGGATTTGGAGCTAACTCATTTGAGCTTCGCAGACGACCTGATCATATTCACAGATTGTACAATGATAGGTTGTATAGTTTTCCCTATTCTACTGCAAGTGCACAGTTAATGCAATCGTAGTATATAAGGTATCGAATCCCACGAGGACTCTCAGTCACACAATAGATTAATAGCAATTCAGATTAAATTAAGCGAAGCAAATGTGAAAACAGTAAACGAAATAGCAAAGTAAATCAAGTGAGTTTGTAAGCAAGAAGGCGAGGCGTTAGGTTTCAGGAGTTCTCAGGAAATCAGGAACGCAAGCAATCAATCTATCTAAATCCAATCAATAACTATTCTAGAACTCAAACACTGATATAGAATTAACCAAATTCCTTTGCGATAATTCTCTAAGTCTAAGTGCAGCAAACCAAACTTCCGTTTGCGAGAACTAACAGATTAAACTAGCATTAATTCCAAGTTTGATATGTTCACAATTATCCTGAACCAAACTTTCGTTTGCGAAAAGTTTAATTGCTTATCTAAATTCTTTCTAGTTAAATTAACCAACTTCCGTTGAATTAATCAACCTAACATCATAACTCTGATTAGCTACTTCAGATTTAGCATTAAGAACAACTTAGATAAAGAACTAGCAGATATGAATCTCTACAGATTAATTAAACTATAATTCTCTGAAATCCCTAATGAGAATCCTTCAACCTAACAGGTAATCTACTCAGACATGTTCATCGAGACAGAAAACATCTTAAGTAGAAAACCAAATATCATAAAACAGAATAATCAACAGGGGTTCGAAATCCTCTCTCTTTCGAGAGCAAGATCAGCCCCTAAGGCTCTCTGAAATAAAATAAAACTAAAGTAAAGCGTGTCAAGCGTTTTTTAAACATTGGCTTAAAAACTCTATTTATAACCTAAAACACGTTTTGGGGCTTCTTTGTAAATATTAGGAACTTCTGGGCAGGACTGCAGTTTCATCATTCTTTATTAAACCGTCTTTTGGCCCATCTCGCTGGTGCATCGATCGTTGCCACAAGTGTGACGGTCGATGCAACTCGGAAATATCAACAGTGAACTTCATCTCTCGGCCAAATACTCCAATTGGCTCCAGAAAGTGTCTAAATCACCAAATATGCTCCAAATGTGCTTGTACCTAATAAACACCTGAAAAGACTCTAAAACATAGTAAAAGACTCGATAAATAACACATATACCATGCTTAAAAGCCATAAAATCCATGGTATATCAACTCCCCCACACTTAGCTCTTGCTTGTCCTCAAGCAAGACAAAGAACTAAATGTAGATAAGAGGTTTGAAAACTCTTCAGAAACTCATTTCATCCTAGGAGCTACAATACTCAGATTCCCCTTAGTAAACCACTGCAAGAATCAATCACAGGATATCAAGACCACAATGTACTTCCCCCACACTTAGCAACTGTCCTAGGTAAACTCCACAATCACATTCAAGCATTCAAATTCTCCCTACTGACTTCTGCAAGTATTTAAGTGCGGTCTCACCTAAGGATTATCGATCAAAGGGCACATGGATTCTTACCTTATCAGCTCTAGACCACCATACTATCTTTCTCTAGTCCCTTTCTTCTCTTTCCCTTCTTTAACAACTGATTTTTCCCCACTGGGTATCATTTTATTTTTTTTATCAGTGTTCTTCCCGTTATGGGGTGTACTTTGGACACATTCCATGGTACACAGGATATGAGAGCTTCAGCTACCATTCCCATGACCACTTCGGAGTTACTAACTCATCCTCAGTTTATTATATTTTTTTTTTTTTTTTACATTACAGAAGGGGAGAAGGGAACTAAATAGGACAGGTTTACAGGCTGTGTCAGAACTAACAAGGGAATCCGACACAAAGTATACCAAGCCCTTAGGTGAGAAATCTAAGTCAGTATTAGGGTGAAGTCAGTAAAGGATCCTCTGATACCTGAAGTGATGTGGGTGTTCCTAGTAGGTTGATCAGTGATGGGGTTTTCTAATAGTCGTAGATAGATCCTGCAACTTCATCCCAATGGTTACTTAAGTTCCTGTAAGTCTTGTAAATCTTCTCAGAAAATTATAGTTTCTTACTTAAACAATTTTGACTCAATAAAACAAAAATTTTGAAAAACGGACTGACTCTTAAGAAAACAGAAAACAAAAGTCAGTAGCACCTCCCCCACACTTAAAACACACTGTCCCCAGTAGTGTCCAGCGAAGGATCGGTAAAAAGAAAATAAAAATTGAAAAGGTGAAATTATGTCTGTCGGGTTACCTCTGTCGCTGAGCATCGATCGTTGCACTAAGTGCATCGACCGTTACTTGGCGATTTTCGTGTATAGTCGATCGTTGCTCAGCACCGCAACAATCGCTGCAATGCGATTCCTTTCGTGTTGTGACGATCGACACAGAAGTGCGTCGATCGTCGCACTGCGATTTAACCGAGACCTGCAAACATAAACTCACCAGAAACAAAAAAAAACGTAAAGTCCTAACAAAAACACCAAAAATTAAGTAGAAAAACACCAGTACCTAATGGTGGGTTGCCTCCCACCCAGCGCTTGTTTAAGGTCAATAGCTTGACCGGACGGATGGGAATTTTCAAGTACCAGGAGGTCTTGACAGAGACTTTTTCTGTCTCTGTTCAAGTCTCCTCATCCAAGGTGGTGAGTAGGCTGCTGCGGAATGCTCATGTCCAAGAAAAGATGGAGTGAAATGTGCTCCAGGATCTATAACCATGGTATGATCAGGCTGCTCAAAATCTGCGTCCCTTATGGTGAATGTCTGCCCATCTATCAGTGGCTTTCGCAGCTTATCCATCTCATAGTGCAGTGGTTCATCTCCCAGATGGAGGTCTATCAGGCTGTTCCTAACATCAATCAACGCTCCTGCTGTAGCCAAAAAGGTTCTCCCAAGCAATAATGCTTCATCCGAATCACAGTCATATTTCAGAACAAGGAAGTCCGTTGGAACTAAGTAGTTTCCAACTCTCACCGGAATGTCCATAAGGAGTCCTTCAGGAACTCGTATGGACTGATCAGCTAGAACAAGAGAAGTCCTAGTGGGAGTAAAATCCAGCATACCCAGCTTCTCTGCCACAGAATAAGGCATCAAACTTCCAGCAGCTCCTAAATCACACAGAGAGCGTCTAAAACTATCCTCAAAGATAGAACAATCCAGCAAAAAGACTCCAGGATCAGATAGCTTCTTCGGGACCTTAGTTAGCAGAACATCACTGATATGCTGAGGAACTATTATCACCCAGTCTTTCAGATCATCATCCAGGGGAAACATCTTGTTCAGGTACCTTTGCACACATGGATGATAAGGTGGATCATCAGAAGTTGGAATTTCTTCCAATTCTTCACCAATACCTTCTAATTTCTTCAGCTCTTCAATCTCTTGCCTAATCACTTCAGACACTGAGGAGTGTTGTCTAAAGATCTGCTCGTAGATCTCCTGTTGAGAAATCTCAGAGGCTCCATTGAATAGGCGATCAAGCTCCAAATCATCATTTATGCTATTATCATCCGAAGGTTCTGTCTGTTCACGCCCTGCAACGACCGACACTAAGGGTGTGTCGATCGTTGCCATCCCGACGGGTGTATCGATCGGCACAGATGTTGCATCGATCGACGCACTGCAGCAGATTTCACCCGAGAGTTTTTCACAAATATCCGAAAATTCTTGTTCTGTCACCAACTCAGCTGTACTTAGCTCAAATCTTTCACCTAGGTGAGATCCATCATTAATGCACACAGACCAGGCCTTAACATGAGTGTCTGCCACTCCTTTTCCCTTCAGTGAGCTGGACATCTGGTTTACCTGAGTGTCCAACTGCTTCATGTGAGTGCTCAGAGACTCAAATTTCCCATTGAGGTCTTCATAGACAGCGTCCAACTTCTTGTTGCAGTCCACATAAATCTTGGTCTGACTCTCAATCAGCTGTTCCATCATAGCCTCCATTTTGCTCTCATGTGCTGTAGGCGCAGGAGGAGTCTGATAGGATGTAGATCCATAGGTTCTCTGAGTACCTTGTCCATAGGTCTTCTGAAAACCACCAGTCTGTCCACCATTGGAGAATCTGTTCCCCTGTTGATTACCAAATCTATTACCTTGGAAACCAGAACCTCCTATGAAATTCACATCTTCTTCCTGAGTTTCCTCCTCAGCCTGAATCACCTCTACATCTTGGGCAAAGTGGACAGATTTCTTACTAGTCAGGAGATTGTAGACTGTGTCCAATCTGGATCTTATATTAGCTATATCAGAATTCTCTACAGTTCCACCAGATTTCTTCCTCCTTTCATCAATTGTCTTGCAACTGTTGCTGCCAATCAGGTTCTCAATCAACTGCTTAGCTTGTGTAGGAGTCCTGGTGTTAAAATTAGCATTACTGGAATTATCCAGCGCAGTCTGATAAGGGAGGTCTATGCCTCTGAAGAAAATACCAATCAACTGTACTTCTGTGAATCCATGGTGTGGACAGTCACGCTGATACTGCTTAAATCTCATCCAGGCAGTCTTCAAGGGCTCCACAGCT
This sequence comes from Orychophragmus violaceus, assembly GCA_030180135.1. NCBI lineage: Eukaryota > Viridiplantae > Streptophyta > Magnoliopsida > Brassicales > Brassicaceae > Orychophragmus > Orychophragmus violaceus. The sequence goes on from CM058238.1 coordinate 37,502,114, forward strand.
CCTTGGGAAAAGGTGAGTATGTCCTGTCTGGACTGATCCGAGCGCGCATCATCATAAAAGTGACGCAAGAACTCACTCTTTAAGGCTGCCCAAGTAGTATACTGACCAGGTGCCAGTTGTCTCAGCCATGCACTAGCGTCTCCAGCAAGATTGTGCGGAAATAGCTTAAGGAACAGATAGTCCGGGCATACTCCTTCATACTTCATGCCAGTGACTATGTCTTCAAACTTGTCAATGTGATCCATAGGCTGCTCTGCTTGAAGACCATGAAAAGCAATCTGTCTCATCAGCTGGTAGTAGATGGTTTTTACCTCAAAATCATTCCTCTCAAAAGAAGGAAGCACTAGAGCTGCTCGGTTTGTATGAAACTCATCAGGTCTGTTGTAATCAGCTAGTGTCCTCTCATAAACCACCATCTCTCTACCTTTGGCCTGTCCTTGACCCTGGTTTCGGTTCAGCTCCTGTTGCTGTTGCTCAGGAGGATCAGGGATGACATTCCCTTCAGCATCAACCCGATGCCCAGCAGCATTGTACGGGTTGTCATCTTGGTCCCTTAGGGTACCTTCAGCATCTGGTATCAAGATCAAACGTTCTCGTACCATTCTCTCTCTTCTTTCTCTTCTGTTAGTCCTTTCTAGACGTCCAAGTTCCTCTAGTCCGAGATTAAGCAAGCTCGAGTTCGGATTACTTCGAGTTTTCTGCGTTGGCATAAACTGTCTGTAATCGTCCAGCAACGATCGATGCTATCAGTGCAACGATCGATTCAATTCTCAGAATCGCCTAGTGACGATCGACGCAAGGTATGCAACGATCGAAGCAAGGCGAAATTCGTACCAGCGACAGAGAGAAATCAGAGAAAAAGTTAGCAAAATCAAAAATAAAAAAAACGAAAAAGAACAAAAACAAAAAGAAAAATTTCTAGCAAAAACCCTAAGTTCGGTCCTATCGAAGACTCAAAGAGTCCCCGGCAACGGCGCCAAAAACTTGATAGGTTGTATAGTTTTTCCTATTCTACTGCAAGTGCACAGTTAATGCAATCGTAGTATATAAGGTATCGAATCCCACGAGGACTCTCAGTCACACAATAGATTAATAGCAGTTCAGATTAAATTAAGCGAAGCAAATGTGAAAACAGTAAACGAAATAGCAAAGTAAATCAAGTGAGTTTGTAAGCAAGAAGGCGAGGCGTTAGGTTTCAGGAGTTCTCAGGAAATCAGGAACGCAAGCAATCAATCTATCTAAATCCAATCAATAACTATTCTAGAACTCAAACACTGATATAGAATTAACCAAATTCCTTTGCGATAATTCTCTAAGTCTAAGTGCAGCAAACCAAACTTCCGTTTGCGATAACTAACAGATTAAACTAGCATTAATTCCAAGTTTGATATGTTCACAATTATCCTGAACCAAACTTTCGTTTGCGAAAAGTTTAATTGCTTATCTAAATTCTTTCTAGTTAAATTAACCAACTTCCGTTGAATTAATCAACCTAACATCATAACTCTGATTAGCTACTTCAGATTTAGCATTAAGAACAACTTAGACAAAGAACTAGCAGATATGAATCTCTACAGATTAATTAAACTATAATTCTCTGAAATCCCTAATGAGAATCCTTCAACCTAACAGGTAATCTACTCAGACATGTTCATCGAGACAGAAAACATCTTAAGTAGAAAACCAAATATCATAAAACAGAATAATCAACAGGGGTTCGAAATCCTCTCTCTTTCGAGAGCAAGATCATCCCCTAAGGCTCTCTGAAATAAAATAAAACTAAAGTAAAGCGTGTCAAGCGTTTTTTAAACATTGGCTTAAAAACTCTATTTATAACCTAAAACACGTTTTGGGGCTTCTTTGTAAATATTAGGAACTTCTGGGCAGGACTGCAGTTTCATCATTCTTTATTAAACCGTCTTTTGGCCCATCTCGCTGGTGCATCGATCGTTGCCACAAGTGTGACGGTCGATGCAACTCGGAAATATCAACAGTGAACTTCATCTCTCGGCCAAATACTCCAATTGGCTCCAGAAAGTGTCTAAATCACCAAATATGCTCCAAATGTGCTTGTACCTAATAAACACCTGAAAAGACTCTAAAACATAGTAAAAGACTCGATAAATAACACATATACCATGCTTAAAAGCCATAAAATCCATGGTATATCATACAACTCACTCTATTGACGGCATAATTGAGGTTCTAAGGCAATTTGAGTTGGATTCAGGGCTAGCGATTAATATGAGCAAATCTGCTATGTATATGGCTGGGAAAACAGAGCATGTACTCCAAAAAACGAGATAAGGCTATGGCATTCCTATAGAGCAACTGCCAATAAGATATTTGGGATTGCCCCTCACTACGAGAAGCATGACCAGATTCGATTATGAACCTCTCATTGATAAGATTTGAAGTCGGCTTCTCTCTTGGTCAAGCAAAGTTCTCTCGTACGCCGGTAGACTTCAGCTCATACCATTTATGATTGTTAGTATCGCCAACTTCTGGTGCTCCGCATTCCGGTTGCCGACCTGATGTATAACCGAAATTAAAAAGATGTGTTGTGCTTTCCTATGGTCAGGTTCCCCTCATGTAACTAAAAAGGCCAAAGTCTCTTGGACAGATATTTGTTTACCTAAGAAAGAAGAGGACTGGGTATCCGAAGGTAGATAGACTCTTCAACGATGTTCTCTCTCAAGCTAATATGGAGATTCTTTGCTAACTCGGGATCTCTTTGGGTTTCTTGGACGAAACATTACCTGCTCAAAGACTCCTCTTTCTGGGACATCCCAGAGAAAACCACAAGCGGCTCTTGGATGTGGAGAAAGGTTATCAAGCTGCGATCCACAACCTCTAATTTTCCCAGACTCGAAGTTAATAATGGCCTAAATGATGGAACTTCGAGCCAATTCTACCGTATTCAGAATCCTCAAGAGTTCCAGATAGCCTAGGATCTAGGGTCTAGTTAATTGAATCATGGATAGATCTAGCGTTTACCTTGTTCTGGCAGCGGAATAGGGTCAGGCAAACGAGATCTCTGGAGCACCTCTGATGCTGCGCCTCTACTGATAGTCCACACGCACACAAGCTGGAATCTGCCGGGATGCTAGTACCTGGGCTCAGATCTCCTGGGAACTCAGTTTCTAGAGGTTTATGTGTTTTCTCTCTGAGAAAACACTCTAGGCGGCGCACTGTTCATTGTTCCACGTCGAGTCTATAAACACGTTTATATATTGACCTCGAGGTGAACCGAAACTTCAGTTTCGGTTTCGCCCTTGTGTCGACCGACACACTTAGTGGTGTCGATCGACACACGTCCTGTATCGACCGACGCACCCAATGGTGTCGATCGATACACCTCTTTGAAACTTATATTCGATGTGTATCCAATACACATCGACCAAACCATTTGCCAATGATCAATCCCATATGGACTATGTCCAACTTGCTTAGGTGTGTGACCCTGTAGGTTCACACGATACTGGAAATGAGTTACAACTCATTTGTCATAAGCGGTTTCTAGCAAAACGTTATGATTACCCAGTATCACATGAATTGTCCGATCTCGACAATACAACTATCTCTAGAGTGAGTACAATGTGATTTCAGGACATAATCCCAACAATCTCCCACTTGTACTGGAATCACCTATTCCTACAATCCCTTCGTCTCTATATCTCGATATGGCATAAGGCAAGAGACTGTGTCATCCTTATTATAGCCAACATCATGTTCATCGAATTCCTGATCTATACTGATAAAACAAACGACTCACAATCACCTCGTTTGAGCACGGCCATGCATTTTCTCAGTATCAAATCTTCGATGGGCCCTGAGATATTTATCTCCCGTTATCCAGGAGGGACAAATCCCATCTTGTTCCATCCATGTTTCTACACATACTTCATGATACGCCTAAGCAATGCCGTTATAGCCGCCAGTTACGGAACGACGTTTGACAAGGTCAAAATGCACCAATTCATATGCTAGAAAGCATGATGAACTCAGGTCTAAGGACTATACTCTATAGTCGTAATGAGAACCTCCCATGACACTGATATAACTATCCTGTGGAGTTCTCATTAGCGGGTCATGTCCGATCATATGTTCACCAACATATGTCTATGTGACTGACTGTGATAATCATATCATTGACTCCATGAAACTTAGTCCAGCAGTCACCTCACATACTAGTCTCACGCGGTTATTGGTGCCCCACTTCAATAACCTCGACTAGGGACAATCATAATTTATGTCATCTTTTACTTATAGGGTTTCATGATCAAGTCCTCAACTTGATGACCTATATGATGACCATAAAGTACTTTGGGACCATTATTTAATTATCCAATAATTAAATAATACCGATGTCAGTTTAACTTACATAAACACTACCATAACTAAAATTACTCCCACTAGAATCAAGATCATCTCTTCAGATATCTTATACCTACAGCAACAGAATAAATCTGGTGCTTAGGTTGTGGGAGAGTCTGCGGTGTTTTGTTTGAAACAATTCCAACAAACCACACCGCCATTCAGATAAAAGCACTATTCTACGGTCCACTGCTTGGAGCCTTTCCAACAGATAGCACTGTTATTCAGACAAAGAGACATAACCAGGTGGGAACCGGGAATCGTCTTTTGTCCGTCTAACTACTTTCAACTGGTTCGTCACTTCCTCAGTTCACCACGAACCTATCCTTTGTGTTTCTCAAACACTTGGGATATTTCTGGTAACTGTTCAGTGACTATTACCGGAACATATTGGTATTTTCTCGTCATGCTATATGCATAAGCTGCATCTAGACGAGCGCAAAATATGGCATTCATGATGGGTTCCATTGCAGCAGCATAGGCAATCACACTCATTAATACTAGTTCAGACAGTGTTCAAAACACTTCATCTTGCTAATATTATTGCCATAAGACCTTTGGTATGAAGCCATTCATGGAATCATGCATATTGGAACTGTCCAATACCTTATCATCATAAGGATTTTGACACGATCCAATTAGCCTTTCTGATCCATTCCAATGGACCCTAATTCCAAGAACTTTCACGGCCTTCTCCAATGTCTATCGGTAAATTTGACTTCCGACCCAAATCTTGATAAGACTTTGGCGTTGGAACGTCGTTTATGAGATTAAGTATGTTGTCTACATACAGTGTGAGAATTGCAATTACGCTCCCACTAGTCTTCTTGTAAACGCATGGTTTCATCTCTTTCTGATCAAGCCAAAACTTTTGACCATATTATCAGAATGCTGATTCCAAATCCAAGATGTTTGCTTCAATCCAGAAATGGATCGGTGAAGCTAACATGCATCCCCAACCAATTTTCGGAGTTGGGGCTCACCATCGCTTCTTTGAATTTCGCATGCTCGTCTCTTTTCAATGATAAATAGATCACGACAATTGGTTACGAGAAATCACTCTCGTGTTAGTGACGGATCCTTTCGGATCTGCGAATTTCAGGCTCCACAGGTGCAGATCCTACAGCACTTTGTAGATCTCACCGCTGCTCTCCCTCAACAGGTTGAGCAGCCTCCTGTGTTAATCGAATTTCTTCGATGTATACTTTTACTCCCACTGTTCCTTTTGGAAAGTACGATCTTTCTCAAAAGACACAGTTCCGGACAACGAAAAGTACTAGCCTTGGTTTTCCTAGGACAACCAGCGAGGTAGAACTTATCAGATTTGGGTTCAAGTTTGTTTGTTGACTAATGTCTTACACAAACCTTGTAATCCCAATTAATCAGAAAAACAAATTTGGAAATCACCCAGTCCACATCCAATGTGGTGTTTTTCACTGATTCTGATAGAAACTTATTAAGCGTAAACATAGACATTTTAGAACGTATTCTTAAATGATTATGGAAGATTCCTGTGACTCATCATTAATCGGAGCATATCTAATAAGATCTGATTCATTCTGTTAGATGATCACCCAATTCTTGACTCAAGTATTTTCCTCCGCGATTCAAACGAGGATCTCAATACTTTTGTCAAATTGGTTATACACTTCATCTTAGAACTCCTCAAGGGATTCCTTCTCGTGTCTCATCAAATGAACACAGCCATACTTATTGATGCCATCAATAAGGTGATGAAGTACAGAAGATTTCCTTTGGCACTAATGCTCATCGGGCCGCATACATCAGTATGTGTAAGGCCCAATAAGCCTCTGGCCCGTTTCTTTTAGCTCTGCTAAAAGGGCCTTAGTCATTTGGTCCAGTGAACATAATTCATATCTCAAATGATTTATAATCGAATGAGTCCAAAACTATGGAACTTCTGAATCCGCTTCACTCTATATGGTCAAACGACTATGCAAAAGAAAAGTCGAGTTCAAGTCATCAGACTTAAACTTTTAGTATTTGTGTTATATTCTAACTTTCGCTGGTTTAAGATATAAAACCCATTCCAAATGGGGTGCTACCATATGATATTTCATTAAGATGTAAAGAGCAAAACTTGTCTTTTATCAAAATGAAAACATTCAAATTCTTACAAGAAAATGAAAGACATTTCTGCACAAGGCAGATACATAGTAGCAATTACTTAATTTATAAAACCAAGTATGAAAGGCTCCTACAAGTGGAGAATCTCTACGGCTCATGCAGCAACCATTGCTTCATATCAGACACGCAGTTCCACTTGTCCTTTTTTCAACGTTCTACTGTCGCTTAGGTCCTGCATATTTCAAAAATATCAGTACCACAACTAGTATCCAATACTTATGTAGAACTTGAATTAATAACACAATACCTGAAGAAGAAGTACCATACATCTCCTTCATCTCTTGTGAATCTTCCAAGAATTTAATGCAATCTCTCTTCCAATGCCCTGACTCATCGCAGTAGAAGCATTTTCTAACACCAGATGGGCCTGACTTGGGCTTATAAGATGACACAGGCTTATCCTGATTCCAAATCTGGACGGCCCTGCCTCTACCCTTGCCAACACAAGATTTCTCAAATCTTTTACCCTTTATGATGTCTTGCTCTGCTATTTTGAGCATGCCATGCATCTCAGTCAACGTCTTCGTCAAACCTTTCTTGATATAGTTCTTAATGAACTTATCATAGCTTGACGGCAGTGACTGCAGAATGATGTCAGTGGCCAACTCTAAGCTGACAGGACATTCCAGTTTCCTCAGGTTATCAATGTAACCCATCAGTTTAATGACATGAGGACTTACTGGAGCATCCTCTGGTAGCTTGCACTCAGTTAGAGACTTCACCATCTGGAATCTCTCAACTCGTGCCAGATCCCGAAACTTCAGTTTCAGGCTGGTGATCATCTCTATTGGCGACTCCATGTTCTCGTATTGACTCTTCAAGTCGGAGTTCATGGTAGCCAACATTAGACCACGCACATCTACCACATCAATATAATGCTTATTCCAAGTATTATATGCTGCATGCGAGCGATTGGTCCCAAGCATTTCTGGAAGAGCCTTTTCAAGGACATAGTCTTTGCTCTCCTGCTTGAGAATGAATCTCAGATTCCGATACCAATCCAGGAAGTTGGATCCATTTAACCTGCCCTTCTCAAGGACGGATCGCAACGAGAAAGTAGTCATGGACATAAGCTGAAATCCAAGAAAAACAAAGATTTAGTTATGTATATGATGAGAAATCTTATCTAATAAGAGAACTCGCATTATATTCAAACAATGTTTCCTCTATGAATATAATGATCCAAGATCCATACTTCACTAAAATCTGAGTGGGCGACTCGCCATTTGATATACCATGGATTTTAGGGCTTTTAACCATGGTATATGTGCTATTTATCGAGTCTTTTACTATGTTTTAGAGTCTTTTCAGGTGTTTATTAGGTACAAGCACATTTGGAGCATATTTGGTGATTTAGACACTTTCTGGAGCTAATTGGAGTATTTGGCCGAGAGATAGAGTTCACTGTCCGAAACAGAGAAAGGTGTCGATCGTTGCATTCCTAGCATCGATCGATGCACCAGCGAGATGGGCCAAACGACGGTTTGATGAAGAATGATGACATTGCAATTCTGCCCAGAAGTTCCTGATATTTACAAAGAAGCCCCAAAACGTGTTTTAGGATTATAATTAGGTTTTACAGCCACTTGTTAGGCTAAGCTTTTCTTACGTTAAGTTTTACTCAGAGAGAGTTGAGGGGCTGATCCTGATCTCGAAAGAGACTTGATTTTGAACCCCAGTTCTTATTTGATTATATGATATTTGGTTTTCTACTTATGATATCTTCTGTCTCGATGAATATGTCTGAGTAGATCACCTGTTAGGTTGAAGGATTCTCATTAAGGATTTCAGAGAATTATAGTTCAATTGATCTGTAGAGATCCATATCTGCTAGTTCTTTATCTAAGTTGTTCTTAATGCCTAATATGAAGTAGCTAATCAGAATTATGATGTTAGGTTGATTAATGCAGCGGAAGTTGGTTAATTTAACTAGAAAGAATTTAGATAAGCAATTAAACTGTTCGCAAACGGAAGTTTGGTTCAGGTTAATTGTGAGCATATCAAACTTGGAATTAATGCTAGTTTAATCTGTTAGTTCTCGCAAACGGAAGTTTGGTTTGCTGCACTTAGACTTAGAGAATTATCGCAAAGGAATTTGGTTAATTCTATATCAGTGTTTGAGTTCTAGAATAGTTATTGATTGGATCTAGATAGATTGATTGCTTGCGTTCCTGATTTCCTGAGAACTCCTGAAACCTAACGCCTCGCCTTCTTGCTTACAAACTCACTTGATTTACTTTGCTATTTAGTTTACTATTTTCAAATCTGCTTCGCTTAATTTAATATGAACTGCTATTAATCTATTGTGTGACTGAGAGTCCTCGTGGGATTCGATACCTTATATACTACGATTGCATTAACTGTGCACTTGCAGTAGAATAGGGAAAACTATACAACCTACCAAGTTTTTGGCGCCGTTGCCGGGGACTCTTTGAGTTCACCTATAGATTTAGTACTAGGATTTAGACTAAGCATTCTTTTTAATTTTCTTGTTTACTCACGTTTTTGATTTTTGGATCCGCAGGGATTCGCACTGCATCGATCGTTGCTCACCTTGCATCGATCGACGCAAGGCGAGAACAGCGATGCTGAGATCTGAGACGATTCATAGGTTCCGCGCCATGGAACCTGTGATTCTGATTCGCGGTGAAAACGGCGTTCTACGAGACCAAGAGGGTCACATATGCAACGCAAAAGGTCAGAAAATAGATGGGGAAGGAAATCCCATCTTACCAGATTACCATGTATTGGTTGGGCAAGTAGCTGAGATGCAGAGTAAGATAGATGACATCCATGACATCTTTCTTAGGGAGAGACAGTTCCGAGCAGAGGCAAAAACTGATAAATTTGCAGAGGTACATTATATGGCTGGAACCGACTCTTATGGACGTACATTGGAACATCAACACCGACAAGGTTCTAGGCATGCTCAAGGATCAAGAGACCATAACTACACTTCCTATCTAGCACCTCCCCCACAAAGGAGCAGACTCGAGATGATGATAGAGCAAACAATTGAAAAGCAACAGCAGAACACAGCTTCTTTCAGCTCGAAGCTGGAGAACCTGTACACTAATCTGAATGAGAAATTTGAATCCTTGAGCACTCGCATGAAGCAGCTGGACACACAGATGGATCAAGTTCCAAGTTCTGCTCCAAGGAAGGATTCTCAAGAAGCTCATGCCAGCAACATTCCCATTCAGGATGACATACAGATGGATCATGGATCATATCTAGCAGTTAAGGCTGTGGAATTTATGGAAGATAGTGGGGAATTTGATGTTGAATTGCCTGAGTTTGAAAGCTTCAATGCACCCGACTCAACAGAGATTGACATGGATCTCTTGACTTGGATAGTTCAGATCAAAGTGGGACCAAGCCAAGAAGAGAAATTTGAGTCTGAGATGGCTGGAATGGACCAAGAGGCGGATAACCGAGACCATAGTTGAAACACGAGCTGAGATGACAGCATCGATCGATTCTCCACACGCACCGATCGTTGCACCCCGAAAGGAACCAGTTTCACTCACATCTCAAGGACCTGCTAAAGAAAGAACCTATAAACCTCCATTACCATTCCCGAAAGCTCCCGTTACGCCTAAAGAGATAGTTCAGTGCACCGTAGTGGTTGACAAGAAGATGGTGGTTCCACAAGAGCCTATTCTAACATCTTCAAGGCCTAAAGCTACTCATAAACAAAAGGCCCCGAACATCAAAACTTTGCCAAAGGTAAAGCATAAATCCTCTAAGTTTAAACCTCCTGACTCCACTGTTTTGAATGCAGGAAAGAGCGTTGAAACGCCCAAGTGTCAATTTCACCCTACATTCATCCCGACGTTTCTTGGACGACACCATGCTACTACAGCTTACACACCACCATGGATGATAAGACATTCACAGAGACACTCAAAGTCTCTGTTGAAACCTCCATGAGTTTGACCTCTTTCCAAAAGTCAAGCTAATGAATTAAAACAAGCGCTGAGTGGGAGGCAACCCACTGTTAGGTTTGATTATTTTCTTTCTCATTTTTGGTGTTTTTCTTAGGATTTCACGTTTTTAGTTGTTTTTGTTAGTTATTAGATACAGAACACAAGTCTGGAGATGTGTGTCGATCGTTACTCACATGTGCAACGGTCGTTGCATTTGGTTTAAATCGAAATTAAGGTACGTAGAGCCGAACCGGAATCAATCTGGTTCAACCAGCATCGATCGTTGCCCCTAAAGCAACGATCGTTGCACCCACGACCAGGTAAGTCACCTTAAACCCTATTTTCTTTTCTTCTTCCCCATTCCTTTCGGTCGACACACCGAGAACCCAAACCGAAAATCATCATTTCTTCATCGATTTCTTTGATTCTAAGCACTATTTCACTTATTTTTACATCCCCAATCTGTTTCTCATACCCAATTCTCACGAAATCAAGGTAATGTACTTCTATTTTTGATTTTTCGGATTTCACTTTTAGGGTTTTAGAAATTGGAGATTTTTATGGAATTGATGAATGCATGTTGACATGATTATGCTTTAGGTTGTTTAGTGATGGATTGTTGTTGATTTTGTGGTTGATAACACAATTTTGAACTGATTTTGATGAATTGTTTGCGGCAAAATCGCCCTGCAACGGTCGTTGCTCTCGAGCAGCGGTCGTTGCATAGCGATTTTGGGAAATGTTCGATAACGCGAAATCGCCTTGCAACGATCGATGCCTTGGATGCAACGGTCGATGCTTCGCGATTTCACAGTGAAATTTTGCCGAGACTTATAAATATTTGAACTTTGTTTTTGCAGATGGCGTCTCAAAGGCAACCCCGCAAGAAGCGAGCCACAGCGTCCACAGCAACAAGACACTACACCCCACCGCCTCAATGGTTTAACAGGGAATCAGAGTCACCCGCACCATACAACATATACGGGCCACCAATCGCTTTACCTTGGCCCAGAGAGGACGCCACACCATTTCAGACGACCAGACAGTGGCCGGAGGACCTCACACGTTTCTTAAGGTCCGCTGAGTTCACAGAGCGGCCATTGCTCTCTTCATGGGACGAGTATGACTCGCTTCTCTACAGTGGTTGGTGTGGGATGATCATCAAGCCGACCAAGTTCGCGGACTACTCCACCTGCAGGATTCTGGGGATCGATGAGCAGGTGATGGCTGTGTGCAGAGGCATTGGTCTAGGGACAATGCCGATGCGACACTATGACCTCTATCCTGAGCTGGTCAGGCAGCTATTGGCCACTTGCAGAGTGGTTTACTCGGATCCCGACCACAGGAGCGCTACAGGTGGTGCTTTCACCTTCATGAGTTGGGGAGTCAGGTATCGGATTCCTCTACTTGATCTCTGCAGGATCTACGGGTTCAGTACTGCGCCGAGGCGCATAGCCATGCCACTCGAGTGGGATCCGCTGGAGGCTCGCACATTCTGGGAGAGTATTGGCAGCGGTCGATACAACTCCAGGACCACGCCAGTAGTGCGGATGAGACATTCGGTGCTGCGATATGTCTCGCGTATCTTGTGCTGGAGCTTGCTTTGCAAGTTTGAGGCCAACAAGATGCGCAAACTTGAGATGGAGTTGCTGTTTATGGGGCTGAGAGATCAGTTTAGGCAGAGTGGCGTGAGAGATCCGACTGCGGGTCTCAACTTGGGAGCTATTTTCGCACAGCATTTGGTTGATTTGCAGCTGAAGCCGTTTGATGGAGCTGGTACAGAGACGGTAGGGAGTTTACTTACTCCCATTTTTGAGTATTGTGGGATTCCTCTGCATGGCACAGAGCGTGATACGGCTCGCGAGTTCCTGGATCTCAGTCATCTGCAGAGCGCTACCTGGCTCAAGGAGGGGCGCATTTGGGTTTACACTGATCCGACCACTGGGAGGACTGGTATCGAGCTTCCCGCTGCGAGATGGACACAGATTGACACATTAGAGGCACTGAGATTTCAGCCTCCTGAGTCTGCGCAGCGTGGGATTCCGACCATGGCTCATCCGCTGGGAGAGCCTTCCTCACGAGCTTCGACATCCTCTGCCCCTGCTCCTGCGCCTGCCCCTGTCGACATTGTGGGTCCCTTTCCAGAGCCTGCGATGCCTTACGGTGCATATTCTGAGGCAGAGTGGAGAGAGAGATCCGATGGTATGTTTCGAGTTCTTTGGAACTTCATGCGTACTTGCAGCTGCAGGAGGCCACCACAGATCCATCAGCCCGTACCTGACCGTCGTCGACAGCGATCTCCGACTGATACTGATCCCGCACCCTAGGCAGCCGATGACGATGCATTGTATGGTGGGATAGACGATGTGAGCGAGTGAGAGTAGTCTCCATACTTTCGGTTCTGTATTCTGACTTTTTCTTATCTTTTGCACTTTTCTTCTTTTGATTTTTAGGATTCTACTTTGTTTGGATGATGTGTACTCTATTCGATACATCTTTTGCTTCGGTTTTACTCTGTTTCTAGTGTTCTCAGCTTGCAGGGATCAAAATTGACAAAAACAGACGGATTTACCTGCTAACTTGCTAACTGTTCGTGAAAGCGCAGTGCGTCGATCGATACACCATTGTGTCGATCGTTACAATACGAAAGAATCGCACAGCAACGGTCGGTGCACTTAGTGCAACGATTGGTGCTTGTGCGACAGAGGTAAAACCCGACAGAACTGAAACATCCATTAACAATTTTTCTTTCTTTTTACCGATCCTTCGCTGGACACTACTGGGGACAGTGTGTCTTAAGTGTGGGGGAGGTGCTACTGACTTTTGTTCTGTTTTCTTAAGGGTCAGTCCGTTTTTCAAAAAAATTTGTTTTATTGAGTCAAAATTGTTTAAGTAAGAAACTATGATTTTCTGAGAAGATTTACAAGACTTGCAGGAACTTAAGTAACCATTGGGATGAAGTTGCAGGATCTATCTATGACTATTAGAAAACCCCATCACAGATCAACCTACTAGGAACACCCACATCACTTCAGGTATCAGAGGATCCTTTACTGACTTCACCCTAATACTGACTTAGATTTCTCACCTAAGGGCTTGATATACTTTGTGTCGGATTCCCTTGTTAGTTCTGACACAGCCTGTAAAGATGTCCCATTTAGTTCCCTTCTCCCCTTCTGTAAAGTAAAAAAAAATATATATATAATAAACTGAGGATGAGTTAGTAACTCCGAAGTGGTCATGGGAATAGTAGCAAACACTATTATCTCTCATGTGATCCATGGAATGTGTCCAAAGTACACCCCATAACGGGAAGAACACTGATAAAAAAAATAAAATGATACCCAGTGGGGAAAAATCAGTTGTTAAAGAAGGGAAAGAGAAGAAAGGGACTAGAGAAAGATAGTATGGTGGTCTAGAGCTGATAAGGTAAGAATCCATGTGCCCTTTGATCGATACTCCTTAGGTGAGACCGCACTTAAATACTTGCAGAAGTCAGTAGGGAGAATTTGAATGCTTGAATGTGATTGTGGAGTTTACCTAGGACAGTTGCTAAGTGTGGGGGAAGTACATTGTGGTCTTGATATCCTATGATTGATTCTTGCAGTGGTTTACTAAGGGGAATCTGAGTATTGTAGCTTCTAGGATGAAATGAGTTTCTGAAGAGTTTTCAAACTTCTTATCTAACAGTGGGTTTTCAAACTTCTTATCTAAAAACCATGATATATCAACTGCTTTTTAATTCAATTACATTGCTTACCCAAACTTTAGTTATCTAGGTAAGCAAATCATTGCTAATTGTACTCAGTACAACTCTTGGTTGTGGATGAGACAAAATATGTCTAATCCACTCTGATGTCTCCGGGCCCAGAACTTCTGATAGCCTAGTCAAGTAAAACCAATATTTTATGTCTTGTGATCACTGACAGTTGCACTGCAAGTCTGTCAATGACCACCTGCCTTACTCATGTTGCAGTGGATACCAAGGACTCCAAGACTATCCAACAAACGACATGAGCTTTGATAGTAGACAAGATTGGGCAAGACATCAAGGTTACTTGATATTTAGTTGAGGAAACTAAACCCAAAAGTTTAGCAAATCAATCTTTTAGGTCATGTAATTGTTGATGTTTTAGCACTGCAAATCCATCAACATAACTACCTGCCTTACTCACGTAATTGTGGACACCAAGCTCTTGGCTAGACCATCACACAACGAAATGAGTCTTGACAGTTGACCATATTGAAGCTAAGCTTTGATCAAGGTTTAGGTCGAGTTTGGCTTCTGCAAATTCAAGGTCCAATAACCAGAATTTCGAGCACCGTATCGATCGATGCAGACTATGTCTGTCGATCGACACCACCAAACAAAACCGGACTTCAATAACCGGTTAATCCAATTAACCCGGTTCATCGAACCATTCATGTCGATCGACATAACCCGTGTGTGACGGTCGACATAGACCTTAACCGAAGACAGTTTTGATAACCGGTCCAATCCAATTGAACCGACTTATCAGATCAAACTGATCTTAACCATTCGGTTTATATTAATTGGGATAATTAGTTCAATCCAATTGAACCAATTCATCCAATTTAAACCGTTTTAACCAGTTTCAACTAATTGCGATAACCGGTCCAATTCCATTGAACCGTATTATCCAATCAAACTGATTCAAACCATCGATTTATGCTAATTGAGATAATCAGTTCAATCCAATTGAACCAATTCATCCAATTTAAACCGATCTATTCGGACTTAACCAAGCATGATAACCGGTCCAATCCAATTGAACCAATTAACCATTCGCTAAGTATGTGTCGACCGACACTAACCTGTGTCGATCGACACTGGACCGAATCTGTTCTGTGTCGACCGACACTCAAACTGTGTCGATCGACACAGTAGGCTTTCGGTTTTTCTTCGCGAAAAACCCTAGCCGCCGAATCTGTCGATTTCGCTGTTCTGTGTCGACTGACACACCTAGTGTATCGATCGACACTGTGCGAAAACACAGACTCGATCTTGATCGAAATCGATCTGACCTGTTCTAACCAAACAACCTAGTTTGCGAATCTAAATCATTAAATTCAATAAACAGGTTTGATTCAATGATAAAACCCTAAGGCTCTGATACCACTGATGGAACTTCGAGCCAATTATACCGTATTCAGAATCCTCAAGAGTTCCAGATAGCCTAGGATCTAGGGTCTAGTTAATTGAATCATGGATAGATCTAGCGTTTACCTTGTTCTGGCAGCGGAATAGGGTCAGGCAAACGAGATCTCTGGAGCGCCTCTGATGTTGCGCCTCTACTGATATCCACACGCACACAAGCTGGAATCTGCCGGGATGCTAGTACCGGGGCTCAGATCTCCTGGGAACTCAGTTTCTAGAGGTTTCTGTGTTTTCTCTCTGAGAAAACACTCTAGGCGGCGCACTGTTCATTGTTCCACGTCGAGTCTATAAACACGTTTATATATTGACCTCGAGGTGAACCGAAACTTCAGTTTCGGTTTCGCCCTTGTGTCGACCGACACACTTAGTGGTGTCGATCGACACACGTCCTGTATCGACCGACGCACCCAATGGTGTCGATCGATACACCTCTTTGAAACTTATATTCGATGTGTATCCAATACACATCGACCAGACCATTTGCCAATGATCAATCCCATATGGACTATGTCCAACTTGCTTAGGTGTGTGACCCTGTAGGTTCACACGATACTGGAAATGAGTTACAACTCATTTGTCATAAGCGGTTTCTAGTAAAACGTTATGATTACCCAGTATCACATGAATTGTCCGATCTCGACAATACAACTATCTCTAGAGTGAGTACAATGTGATTTCAGGACATAATCCCAACACTAAACACTTCTTTCTGGTTTGACAACTGGACGAGACCAGTGCCACTTATTGATATAGCTGGGGAGGAAAGCATTCGACAATTGGGGCTGAGCAGGCAATCCAAAGTTGCAGAAGTAATGGGTGAGAATGATTGGAATTTCAGACGAGTGAGAGGAATCCAAGGGCAGTAGGTAGTTCGTGTGGTGCGTACTATGCTTTTCCCATGACAAGTCTCAAAAACGGACAATCCAACGTGGAAAATGACATGATTCATATGAAGGAAAATTTGTCTCCAAAAAAACATGGCATCTAATTCGAACTCGAAAGGATGAAGTCCCATGGTACAAAGTCTTGTGGTTTCACCAAGCCATTCCAAGACAAGCTTACATTCTATGGCTTGCTTTTCAGAACAGGCTTGCCACTAGTAATAAAACTAAGATGTGGGGCGACAATCAATCATGCTTGCTATATGGAGAACTAGAAGAATCCCGAGACCATTTATTCTTGGCATGTCCCTATTCATTTACGGTTTGGCACTCATTGGTGGCAAGACTTATGTGTCCGAGAATCAACCCATATTGGTCAGTCACAATAAACTCCCTTATTAGAAACAAAATGTCGCGAGTAGATGCACTGCTGGCTCGTATGACTTTTCAAGTTGTGGTATACTGGGTCTGGGAGGAACGAAATTGATGTAAACACAACCGAGTTTGCACACATCCATCAACTCTGACCAATCTGATCAACAAGGAAATAAGTAACAGACTTATCTCACTAAGTTCAGATGATGAGGGTGAGAGGAATACAGCAAGAATCAGATGGTCCAGGATCGGAGGTGAAGGATAGATAGCTCGAGTCCTCTGTTTTTATATTTTAGCGTGTTTTTGGTTCTTTCAACTTTTGTAAGAGCAAATTCGTCATGTTTAGTAAAGCTCAAAGCTAAAACCAATCTTTTTTTTTAATGATAAATAAATTTCACATTTCAAAAAAAAAAAAAGATGATTATATGTGTACATACAAAATAGAAAAGCTACAATTATGGAGAAAATCCATGGACAATATAGAAGATAATGGAGGATATATGATGGAGATGATGGATGATACAGATGAAAATGATGGAGGAGAATCATATAAATATTACATTAATGTAGATATATCTTTAATAGGTCCCATGTTGTAGAATAGAAGAAAAAGCCTCCATTTTTGACTTGTCCAATACTAACCCAATCTCGACTCCATTGGTGCCATCTCTTGACTCAGAAAATGCAATCGTACCAAGTGTTTTAGTATGCATTATCTCCAATTTGCAAGGCTTCCCCAATCCAAAATCCAAATCGTAAAGACCCAATCTCGGAGCACCAGAAATGATGACCGGTAGACGGCTCGCGACCCATTTCTCTAGTCTCTGTCTCCAAGTGGGTGCTGTTTTCACAATATCGCTTGATAGCATCTCTTTGATACATGCTGATATAGCGTTGGAAGCAGCCAAAACGCCGTGTTCCCCGACGAGATCCTCTTTCTTGACCGTCACGAAACCTGGAGCGTTACAGTTCCCCACGTAATTTGACGGAATTGGATGTTCATATCTGAGGCGATTCCTGCAATCAACATTAAACACTAAATGGAAACTATCGTCTTCGTCTTCCATTAGTGTCTTGATCAAGCTAACCCATGCTAAAGCTAGGGTTACCACAAAAGTCGAAACTGGCGAAGTTTTCTCTGTAATACAACGCTTGAGATTGTCTATCTGATTACGCCTCATTGTGAACGTTGCTCTAACCGTGTTTTCTAGAGAGAAATGGGTAAAGAATTTGTTTTGGTTTTCAAAATTTTGGTTCCAAAATTGCTCCAAATATCCGGAGGCTACTTCGCCTGGGTCCTTGATTGTGTTTCTACAGCTGTGAATTGGGAGCGAAGGAAGAAGAATCATTGGATCTCCACCGTTGGATTTGTTGCTCAACGACATCCAAAACTTCATGAAATTTGAGAAGGAGACTCCATCTCCTACGACATGTGTAGAAGTGTTGCCTATACAGATTTCGTAACCTGGGAAGATGGTGACTTGCATTGCCATGATCGGACGGATCTGAAACCCTTCAGAAGAGACATGAGCAGGAGGAAACTTGGGCATGAAGTCATCCAAGAGTTTTGCATCTTTAGGTGCGTCGCTTATGAGATAGTCAAAGTCGTTTCTAACAGACTCAGCTACGATGAAAGGAAGAGAGGAATCTTGCCCGTCAATGTAGCGTAAGTAAGGAAGTCCGGGACGAGGACGGATTATGAGATTAGAGGCGTAAGGGAAGAAATGTTGGAGAGAGATGGAGAGTGATTGTTTGAGATTTGGGAGAAACTCTTTGAGGAAACTTTTCGTTGGGTTTGGGTATGAGTAAAATAAGAGAGACTGAACGGGTGGTATGCTGAGCCATGGGACGTCGAAGAAGTTGAGGGAAAGAGTGGTGGATGGAACGGTGCCATTTGGTGGACATATTTGACTTGTTTCGATCATCTTTGGA
The DNA here is from genome assembly GCA_030180135.1 of Orychophragmus violaceus. Lineage (NCBI taxonomy): Eukaryota > Viridiplantae > Streptophyta > Magnoliopsida > Brassicales > Brassicaceae > Orychophragmus > Orychophragmus violaceus. The sequence continues at coordinate 37,520,935 of CM058238.1, forward strand.
GGTTGATTAGACATTGTGTGCATATAAATTATTAATGGGTGTGGTCTGTGGTGATGTGTGGATTAGAGGAGTTGGTTTTATAAGGTGCTGGAAGCGTATGCATATCATTAGATTCCAGAACTCGCGTTACACATCCGCCGCACTCACTAAAGTGATGGAAAGCAATGATGGTATTAAAAAAAAAACTGGAAAAAAAACTAAGTACTGCTGATGTCATGACGATGGTGACGTGCGAGTGAGTCTGAGTAAGAGTCACAAATGCCACTTTTCAAAAAAATAATGGCACAAATACCACCTTCTTGTAAAATTACAATTTCACCCTTAATGAATTTCAATAATGATTTGTCAGGGTTAAATAGCATTGAATCAGTATAGATTTGTAAAATGCACGGTAGTTCAGGTGGTCGCGCGCGTCCTTGTGCTCGCGTCGCCACCAGGGTTCGAATCCTCCTATTGCGGTACAACTGGTACAACTGGAGGATTATTATGTCAGTTGTACCAGTCCATCTAGTACAACTGGTACAACTGGTACGTCTGGGGGACAACTGGTACAACTAGTACATTTGAGAGGCAGTTGTACTAGTATAACTGGTATATCTGTGGGGGCAGTTATACTGGTACAATTGGTACATCTGTGGACAGTGTTGTACCACACGGGTGATGAGTTTTTCATTTAGAAAAATTCAGGGGTAGTTTCGGCATTTCATTTAAAATAAGTAGCATGTAGATCATGGAGTGGCATTTTATTAAATATTTTAAATTATATGTTTTATTGTTTTTTATTTGCTGTATCGTTTTTTATAAATCTTAATTTTATACAATTCTTAAATTTAATATATCAAAATGGATTTATACTGAATCTATTTTTAATATATAAGAATGTCTTTTTTTTAATTTAGAGAGAGTATTTTTCATTTTTACTTTTCATATATTTTCCTTTTATTACTATTTTTTGCATGAAATTATATCACTTTATAAAATATGACATTTATTTTTGTTTACTAACTAATATTTTATTTTCTCTTGTCTGATTGAAACCCTAGCATCTCTTCTGGTGTGAAAGTGCCACCTCTCTTTTGCCCAGCTTCGGTATTTCATTCGTGAACAAAGTCCCTATTTCATTCTCTATGTGAGTCCCATGGTTCCTCTAGTTGTGTCGTCACAAAGGCGGTTGGTTGTGGCTCCCCAAGATCAGTAAGAACGAGATTTTGGGGATGAGTCTTCTCTCCTTCCTTCTCGGTGTTTCCTTAGTAGTTGCGGCTTGCATGGTATGGGTTTATGCGTTCGTAGCAGATCTGAAGTCGTGGATGTGGTGTAATGGCGCATGGACTGTCGGCAGGTGTTCTTTCGTCGGATGTCTTCTTCGCTGGTGGTAGAATATATTTTATTTATTGTAGTTTAAAATCTTTTAGTTAATTTTTTTATTAAAATAATACACAATTAATTTAAAAAGAAAATGAATTCAATGTTAATTAATATGAATTATCCACACTATGTGCGGACACGAGATTTTGAATATCAATATATATAAACTTCCGATCTAAACTTTTAATTAAAAAATCAATGTATGTTATATATCTTTTCAAAATTTAATATTAACGAAAATACTCCAATTCATTATATAAAATCTTATTATTTATAACTAACAAATCTATTAATATATGAAGTGGTATAGCAAATATACTATAGTAAAAATTATCGGATTTTTTTTTCAAAAAAATTATAGAAAAGATTATGCATATCTCCAAAACATAATAAAAATAATTATTTAAATTATTGTAATAAATAACTAAATTTTGAATATAAAATAAGGTTAACATAGTAAATACTTAATTTTATCAAGGATAAGTAAGTAATCAACCAATTTGAGAGTCAATGAGAGCTCAAATCACTTCCTATTTAACATTAAAAAAAAAAAATTAAAAACAAATCAATAACTGCTAGAAAGTTACGTTTACTGTTCATACACTCTTCTTCTTGTTAGTGATCTATCTTTTTCAAATTGTAAGGTATTCAATATATAGATCTTGTATTTGATTCCTTATTTTGTTTTGTTTTGTAGGTTTTATGTGTTTTTACTATGAAAAGCATGGTAAAAAGAGAAAGTAATCATACCATCAAGTTTCAGAATACAGAGCTATAAAAATCCAGGTAACGAAACAACTCTTTCAATGTAAAAGATGAATAGTTCATGAAGTTTTTCACATTTGGGTAGATTTCATGTTGGTAAAATTTTAAAGTATGTGAGTTTTGGCAAACTTATATGTTATTTACTAAATTGGTAGATTAGAGTACAACCAATATGGGTATGGCAGACTTGACAATTCAAATTGGTAGATTTGTATATTGTTTGTTGAAAATTAATAGACTAGCTTTAAAATCTACATGTTTATGGTAGACTTAAAAAGCAAATCCAGTAGACCTATATTTTGTTTACGGACACTGCATCCTTTCCATGTCGTTAACAGACATTAAAAGTCGGAGTGGTAGACTTATACGTTGTTTGCTGATATCGGTATACTAGCGTAAAATCAACATTTGTATGGTAGAATTTAAATGTTACTCTAGAAGATCAGTGATCGATCTGCGGAGATTTGACAAACTATCCTAAAGTCTGCAACTTACGGCAGACTAGAAAATCCACACCAATAGCCTTGTATGTTGGTTTTTTGATAATCGGCAGACTACATTAATGGCTATACGTGTGTAACAAACTTCAAATTCCAAATTTGGTAGAATTTTATTTTGTCTGTGAACCATTAGTGGACTTGCATAAACTCTACCTGCTCATGGTAGACTTCAAATCAAAATCAGTAGACTAGTTTGTTGTCCGCTGATAATCGACAGACTAGCGTAATGTATACACTTGTGTTGCAGACTTCAAATGTCAATTTGGTAGACTTTTATTTTGTCTGAAAAATATTAGTAGACTTGTGTAATGTATACATGTTTGTTACATACATGAAAATCAAAATCGGTAGACTAGATTGTTGTCTGCTAATAATCGACAGACTAGCATAATGTCTACACTTGTGTTGCAGACTTCAAATGTCGATTTGGTAGACTTTTATTTTGTCTGCAAAATATTAGTAAACTTTCCTAAACTCTAAAATTTTGACTTCATATGCCATCGGAATACTAGCATAAAGTCTATACATTTTTTGGAGACTAACCGATAATCGGCAGACAAGTAAAACGTTTACATGTTTATGGAAGACTAGGTGCAATCGGGAGACTAGAGTAATGTCTACAAGATTTTGGAAGACTAGTTGATTATCGGCATACTAGAGTAAAGTCTACATGTTATTTGCAGACTAGCTGATTATGGAAAGATTTTTATGTTTGCCACAAAGTCATCATTTTGTTAAACAATAGTTGTTTGTCTTATTATTTCATGCTTTTTATATATAATTTATTTTTCTAATTATCGGCCGTACTCTTGACGGAGGTAGCGATGATACAGAAAAAGTGGTACACTTGATGGTGATGAAGATGAAGAAAAAGTGGTACCCTTGATGGATTTGGTGAAGATGAGGCACAAAGTGGTACACCATAAAGATATAGTGAGAATGAGGTCCCAAGTGGTACCTTTGACGAAATTTATGATGATGGAAAAAGTTGTGGTTCTACCGATAGTAATTTCGGATTTGATTCAAATATGTCTTTTCATGGATTGACTGAAGATCAAATAGTTGGTGGCTTAGAAGGTACACAAATATTTTGAAGATTCTAGAGCGTATTAGTGTGGGGGCAAATATATAGTACCAAGGCGGAGTTACAAAATATTTTTGTATGATCACAATGTTTCAAAATTTTGATTATATAACTTACAAGTCGGGAAAAACTTTGATTGTACTCAAATGCTTTGTTGCTGATTGTTCTTGGAAGATTCGCGCATCGGCAGTTAAATCATCTTATGAGTTTAAAGTTTAAAAGTACATAGACATTCATACATGTTCTGCTACATACATGTGTTCTCGTCATCGACAAGCTACATCAAAATGTATTGGAGAGTTGTATTTGGGAAAAATTCAAAAAATTGGTCTTGGGATTAGACTAATTTATATCATGGATGTCATGACGGCTATCTTTGGTATTGATATTGATTATCGGAAGTCATAAAAATCACTAGTGTGTTTGAGTATTTGCCTTTCTATTTACAAAAGCTTGAGGCGGCTAATCTATGTACAATTACTAAACTTGAATGTGACGATAAAGACAAATTTAAGTACTTGTTTATTGCATTTGGTGCATATATGAATGGTTTCTAGTTTAAAAGAAATGTGATTGTAGTGGATGGAGCTCATTTGAAAGGAAAGTTCAAGGGTGTTATTGTAGTTTCCGCTTCACAAGATGGAAATGGTGAGATATTCCCTCTAGTCTTAGGGATTTTCGATTCAGAAAATTATCAATACTGCAATTGTGCAACACATATATGAATTTCAAAGCCATGTAACTGGGGGTGCACTTGCTTGTGTCGTTGATACACAAAAGGTACAAATTTCTTTCTCATGATTATTATGTTATTAGTTTGCATGATATTATTTTATTGTAATTTTCCTAACTCGTTTTATACTTGTCATAGAGAAGTTATACTTGTCGTGTTTACGATATTTGTTAGATACCTTGTGAGGCTCTTGAATCTGATTCAACTCTCTCTTACATTGGTTCTTCATGCGTACCAAAAACTTCTTCCACAACCCTTTATGACCTTTGTTTCAATAACATCCTCATTCCCAGGAAAAAAGTGAACCGTTTAAAGTTGTTATATTTTCGAACTCCGACAAAGAGAACCGAGCCGGTGTATTTCCAAACAAACACCACATCTCGTGCTTCTTCTTGCAAGCAAGTTTATTCACAAGAAGATGCTCGACGATCTTAGACGACCAAACAAATTTATTTTCTATGAACCTTGTAATTACTCCTAGAGGAGAACCACAAATGTTATTATATATTTCTTCTCCAATCGTGTTTTCCACTTCTTCAAGAAACTCAGTTTTAATATGGTGATTGATATTTTTGTGGATTTCTGCTCACATCCGAAGTGAAAACAATCGTAACGGAAATCCCAAATCCTATATGTTTTTGTTGAAATGTTAAATTTATTTATCAACAAAAAAGAATGTTATACAAGTTGCAACTGATTTTGAATCTTGGACATGAATTCATAGAAAAATAAGGCAAAACTAAGCTCCTTTTCCTAGCCATCGTTGCATCATATCACTATAGTATATCAGATTGCGCACACGAAGAGAATTAATTCGGTTTTGTATCATCTTGTCAATGAAATCCACAAGTTGTGAGCTTGTTTGGCTTGCGCGCGAATGCTGTCTGCCATTCCTTTCACGCCAGAGAATGTGAATAGTTGTCTAAAACGCCAATCGCAAGAGATATTGATCGATAGTTGAATCTCGGGGTGATAGGAGTGAAGCAATGGTGATGGACCAACCAAGGTTCACTCTACTTTCCAAGATAAAATCAACAAGGTCAATCCAAACAGTGAAGGAGTATGGACATACGAGAAAGAGATGGTTGCGAGTCTCATTCGGTTCACCACATAAGGGAAAGATTTGGGTTTGACCCCATGTGTGCATACTATTGCCGGTAGAAAGTCTGTTTTTGAAAGCGGGCCAAGTAATGAACGAGTATCACAGGATAGCCTGAGGAACTACACCACTTTGCTCCATTGGATCGGCTTGTGATGTGTAACGAGGAGGTCCCAATTTTTTCCGGTAGATAAGCTTGTTTTGAAATCGTCCTCTCCATGTTGCCATAGTAGCAAGTCGTCATGCTCATTATCTACCTGCAGTGAAACTGGAGTGATTTGAGTTACATGACTCGTAGGTGATAACCACGACATCGACGAAAGTTCCACCCTCTAGAGGATGACACGTTAGCAACTGTTTTATAGCAAGTTATACCAAGAGTACTAGTTTCGGATTCTCCTGCAATATCAATAAGCTTCCCCATATTAATCCAATTATCAAACCAAAACATAGTGGATTTACCATTTCCAATGTCTAATCGTATGAAAGTAGCAGCAATGTCCCATAGCTTTGGGAGTTTTCTCCATATCCAAGACCCACTATATCAATCACTAACGTCCAAGAAACAACGAGACTTCAAGATATAAGTGTGCGTCCAAGCAACCCATAAATAATTGAGGTTCGTGAGCAGTCTCCAGATCAGATTTGGCGAGAAGACTCGGGATGAATCACATAATTTTCTGATTCCAAAACCCCCTTCTATTTTTGATCTACAACATTCCTCCCATGATACATTCGCGCTATTCTTGTTTGGAGAGCCAAACCATTAAAAGGCACTACACATTCCTTTGATGGTCTCAAGATGATATATCATGGTTTTTACTAGTTTTAGACCATGATATAAGTGTGTTTTAGAGCCTATTTGTGTCTCCTTAGAGTCTTTTACAGGTTTTATTAGTTACACGCACGTTTGGAGCTAATGTGGTGATTATGGAGCTTATTGGAGCATTTTGGAGATTTGACCCGAGAGCTTGTGCTCACTGTCCAGATTTGATGACTGCATCGATCGTTGCACACCTGCAACGGTCGATGCACTACGCGAATGGGCCAGACTCGGCGGTTTAGTGAAGAATGCCAATATTGCAGAAAAGCCCAGAAGTTCCAGATATTTACACAGAAGCCCCAAGTCGTGTTTTAGCTATTTAATTAGGATTTTAGATCAGTTTTTACATACGCTTACATACGCTATCATAACTTAGAGCACAGAGTTTTAGAGTTTTTGGGGGCTGATCTGATCCTATACTACATTCGTTTTGGAAAAGTTTTCGAACCCATTTTATTGTTCAAATCTCTTTTATGATTGCTATTTATTCATTGATTATGTTTACATCATCCATGTCTGAGTAGTTCCATAGTTAGGTTTAGGATTTCTCATAGGGATTTCATGACCTGCTAGATATCATTAATTCAGTTAAGGATTCACAACAATAGATGTTCTTCAAACTAAATTGAGTTTAATGCTAGTTCTAACCTGATTAATTAGAATCTAGATCTTAGGTTGCTAAATACGACACGACAGTGTGGTTTATAATCTGAACTATTTAGGTTGAGCAATTTAATTACTCGCAAAGGAATTTGGTTTAATTAGATTGTGAACAAATCAAACTTGAATTTAAAGCTGGTCTAATCTGTTAGTAATTGCAAAGGAATTTGGATTACTGCACTTAGACTTAGAGAATTCTCGCAAAGGAATTTGGTTAATTCTATATCTGTGTTTTGAGTTCTAGAACTGAGTTTAATTAGATCCTGACTGATTGATTTATCTGCTTGTCTGATTTTCTGAGAACGCCCTAGACTTAGCGCTTTTAGTTTATTGATTTCAAACAACCAACCTGCTACTGATTTACTTTCCTGCTTGCTTTTAGATAATAGAATACAATTTGCTTTTTGTTTTCTCCTAGTTTTAATCTCTTTAAGTTCTTAGTTCTATCGTGCCTAGAGTCCTCGTGGATTCGATCCATAAGTACTACAATTGATTTACTGTGCACTTGCAGTTAGTATAGGGTAAAACTAGACACCTATCACAAGACAATGCTTTGGAAAGCGAAAAACCGAACACCAGAAATTAGTAATACTTACAATGACAGAGTTTACCAGTTGCAATTTCATGCGTATGAGAACACTCTGGTGGACCAGGATAGGAGACGGTTTCTGATCTTATCAATGAGTGGTTCGTAGTCGGTTTGGGTCATTGATTTGGTAGTAAGAAGGAGGCCGAGGTTGCGTACAAGGAGAGCATCAGCAGGAATGCCCAGGTGTTGAACCTCTTGCTTGAATTCCTGCGACATTTTACCCGCCACAAAAATGAAGGATTTTCGGGTTTATTTTCAGAATAGAGATCCTCACAAAATAGTCAAGTACAGCCAAGATAACCTTTAGTGATTCAGCCGAACCATCCATGAAGACCATGATATCATCAACAAAACTCAAGTGGGTAAGGTTGACTTCTTTGCATTTAGGATGAAAACCAATGTTTCCCGAGGAAGCTGCACAGTTGAGGAGCCACGAAAGGACGTTTATACCGATGAAAAAAAGAACGGTGATAGTGCACAGCCTTGACGAATTCCACGTTCACTGCAAAAATATCCTCGAGTTCCCCATTTACCGATACTGAGAAAGCAGTCGTTGAAAGACAGATATGGAGCCAATTAACAAACGGGTATGGGATGTTCATAGCTCAGAGAGTATATGTGATGAAAGACCAATTTATACTATAAAAATCTTTTGAGATGTAAAGCTTTAGGACACTTCAAGAAGTGATATTGTCCTTATAATAGTCCTTCACAAGTTCTATCGTAAGCAACACATTCTCAAGAAAAAGTATACCTTTTGATAAAAGCGCATAGTTTGGTTCAAATAGCTCCGGCAAGAAAACTTTGAGGCAGTTTGCCAGAATGTTTGAAATCACTTTGTAAAGGATGTTGGAGCACAAGATTGGACGATAATCCTTGATTGATTGAGCGTCATCTTCTTGGGGACCAGTGCAAGTATTGTGGTGTTAACACCTCTCGGAAGGAATCCATAGGTAAAGAAAGACTGTACAACAACAACAAAATCAGAGCTGATAATGGACCAAGCCTCTTTGTAAATTCAACCAGATAACCATCCGAACCTGGTGATTTGTTCGAAGGCATTGAGAAGAGCACAAATTTTATTTCAGCTGCAAAGACTGGTTTGATAAGGAGATCCGTTGTAGCTGTAGGGCAACGGAAATCTAAAAGATGTATCAAGCTCTGAATATTCGATGGTTGTGCATCAGAGGCTGTAGAATTAGAGACTGTAGAATATTTCAGAAAATTCTCAAAGTGGGCTGCTGTCGTCTATTTAATCAGTTGAGGGTCAATGATTGTCTCGGCCGTATCCAAGACCAGAATTCGAATGGTATTAAAAGCTGTTCTGCTTTTGACTGTTTTTTTTTTAAATAGGGTATTCTGGACATCATGTTTGATCCAAGTAATACAAGATTTTTTTTGGTAAAATCGTTCCTCTATAATAGCCCAGTGATTCCAGTACGACGTTGCGTCAAAAACTGCTTCAAACGTATCATGGTTCGGGTCAGTTAGCGCCAGACGTTGTTTGTTACATAAATCCTCAAAAGCCTCTTTTGATTTTCTCGGTAAGTCACCAAACATGTTTTATATTCAAAGATCTCAACGCCAGCTTCAACTGATTTATCTTTTTGTGGAACAGGTAGAGAGCTGAACAGAATTGATAGATTGGCTATGTGTTTCTCCAAACGTTAGAGATAGTTTCTACAAAATAAGATTGATCAGCTAGAAATTGAAGAATTTAAATGGTCGTTTATTACCCAATGGAGGCGACTCAGGTCGAGCCAATCATCTAGTATGGTCAGAGATGCCCGATGTTTCAAAGCTTGCAAAGGACTGTGCACATTGGTGCAACCATGAATCATTTACCAATACCATATCCAACTTATTTGCGATCGGATTGTCTGACTGATTGTTCGTCCAAGTAAACTTTGGCCCAAGTAAGGTTAGGTCCGTGAGATTGCAGGCTCCAACTGCATTCTGAAAAGCAAGAATTCCACTTTGATTACCAGTCGTGATAATTGAGTGATTAGATGATTAGAGGGTTTCATTAAAATCACCCATCACAATCCAACGAGCGCCAGAGGATCAAATTGGGCTTGATTCTGAATCATGTCACTCCAAAGACGTTTGCGATCAGCTTGGGCGTTTGAGGCATAAACACACGAACATATGAATTATTATCATGTAGCCGTTGTGACCAATACAATAATGATTTGAGCCGTTTTGCAGAGTAAAGTAATACTGACATTGTCGGACCAGCATAACCAAAATTTTCCAATGTGGTGATGCTCATAATTGTTTATAGACTTCCAAGCAGGGAGAGAAGCCTTAAGAATTGTCTCATGGTTTCCCTCTTGAACACGATATTCAATAGGTATCCTTGAGACGGTTTTTCTGAGTTTATCCAAGAATTAAGTGCAACGTGTTTGCGGTTTTTATTGAAGAGAAAACGGCTCATTTTCCCATGAACTTGTAGCCAAAACAGATTTTCCTACACGAACTATAGAGCCATGGCAAAATCACCACAAACTTGTTTAAAAATGGAATTTAACATATGAATTAACAAAAATTGGCTAAATCCATCAAATCGATTAACGGCATTAATTGACCTTTAACAGAGTTATTAAATATGTTAACTCCGTTTAGTATTTAAAAAAAAAAAAAATTTAATTAATCATAAAATTCAAAACGACGTCTTTTTGTGTTATTTATTTAATTAAGAAAATTAACACAAAACGACATGGTTTTGTATTATTGGATTAATTAAAACAAAACGGCTTTTTCCCATGCTTCTCCACCACGGCCACTCGCTGATTTACCGTGCAAGAGAAAAGCCATACCAGTTAACGGAATTTGCAGAGATGAACTCAACTAATAGGTTTATCGGTATCTCACGCCTCCATTTTTCACAGTAAACTAGCTGCTGAAGTTGACCGTGTATAAGCTTCCAAATGTTTTAATGTGTTAACGAGTACTTACTTTGGCTGAGGAAGGGATCTAGCAAGAGGCAAAAGCTTTGCTGGGTCGATGAAGAACTTGTCTCTTGGAGCATACGAGGTGGCTACAATACCTTCCATCATTTTGATAGAAAACAACTGAAGAAGAACAAAACATAATTAATATCTGAAACATCTAGTTTGCTTACAACTGGAGGAACAAAACAACATAGATATATAAGAAACCAATTCACTTCAATAGATCTGCAATAAGTTTCTGAACATTGAGAAATTACTGATAACATATTGATTTTTGTCTTGTACATTGCTACTACACTTAAAGTCAAGTCTCAGAATCAAGCATCTATCATGGTTCTTTGTCTATGCATTTCCAAAACCAAACAAAAAAGTGAAACAAGCATCTCAAGGATAGAAATGATCCCAATACTTCGCTAGGAAGCCCTTCGTCGCGAAACCCACCAAAGCGACCGCCTCTGCGACCGCCACCACCAGATCGTCCACCACCACCAAATCGTCCTCCACCACCAAGTCGACCGCCGCCTCCGTCTTTCCCTCCCCTCCCCCTGTTATTTTTTTTATATATTAAATGAATCACACAAAACGACATCGTTTTGTATTAGTTAATTAATTAAAAAAAATATTTTTAAAATAAATATTTAAAAATCTAAACGGAGTTAACGGATCTAATAACTCTGTTAACGGCCAATTAACACTGTTAATCGATTTGATGGAGCCAATTTTTGTTAATTTATGTGTTGAATTCAAATTTTAAGTTAGTTCGTGGTGATTTTGGCATGTCTCTATAGTTCGTGTAGGAAAATCTGTTTTGGCTACAAGTTCATGGGAGAATGGGCCGTTTTTCCTTTTATTAAACCCCAAGTGTTAACCACAAAAAGATATATCATCATTTAGTGCCTCTGTGAGGAGGCTGGTTTTTATTGATTTTTTTTTCTTCACTTTTCGCATGTTCTATGTTTTCCTTTTGATCCTTGTTTTGCTTTGGTTTGCTTCAATTCTTCCATGACTAAAAGCCTTAACAAGTGATCTCTCCTGCTTTTTAGAAGCTTGTACATTTTCCTCGACAGAATTTACATCATTTAGGCTGTCATTCTTAACTTCTCCCTCGCAAAGATCTTCACTAAGGACCTGAAAACGAGATGGGCTTGCATTCTATGTACTTAGTGTAGCAGAAATGTGAGATTTGTTTGGTTGGAACTATGTAATGTCCTTTCTCGGTGAATGCTTAGCTACTTTTGAAGAAGTTTTACCCTCATCTTGTTCATGATCAACTGTATCCGTGGGAGGTGTGTGTAGCCTTTGGAGCATTTTCGACCTCCTGAACATCATCCACCTTTTGAGCCGTTTCTGCAATTTTCCCAGCGGTCGTCGAGACTTCAGGAGGTGCAGCAGTTACAAATAATTTTGTTCAGTCGTGGGAGGTGCAGTGTGATATATCATAGTTTTTCCTGGTTTTTAACCTTGATATGTACTATATATTGAGTCTTTTACCTGGTGTTTTGAGTCTATCGAGACTTTTACAGGTTAACACGTGATTGGAGCTTATGGGGAGTTTTGGAGCTTTTCTGGAGCAAGTTGCAAGAAGTCGAAGTTGGAGGCGTAACTTGACACTGGTGTCGCCTGAAACCACTTTGGTGTCGGTCGATACCGACCCCGACCAGACTTGTACTCGACTTGGAAGACATCTTTTGAAGAATTGCAAAAGTGTCCAGAAGTTTCATAAATTTGTAATTAAATTTCTGAACGTGTTTAGACTATTAATTAGGTTTTAGAAGAGTTATATCTCTTATATTTGTTTTTGCTTTTGGATTGAGAGATATTGAGAGCTTGGGGCTGATCTGCTACTCCGTAAATTTTGAGAGAAGATTTTGAACCACTTATTTATCTATTCAATATGTTTGGTTTTCTATTCAATATGTGTTGCTTGACAATCAATATGTCTAAGCAGTTTACCTTGTTAGATTTAGGGATTCTCAATAGCAATTTCATGCTTTGTTAGAATTTCTTGTTAATTAGGATTTACCATAAATCTGTTCATCACGTAAGTTGTTCTTCAAGCTAATTTTGGATTGATCACCTAGAACTTAGATCTTAGGTTTATTGATTAGCATGAGAGTTTGATTAATAATATAAAAAGAACTTAGAGTGAACAATTTAACTAATCGCAAAGAGATTTGGTTTAGAAAATTTTTGAACGAAAGACCTTGAACTAAATGCATGTCTAGAACTCTAGGATTGCAAAGTGATTTGGATCATTAGGTTGCTAGACATAGATAATAATTGCAGCGAGAGTTGAATTCTTTTACACTTGTGTTTCTAGTTCTTGAACATGTTCTTAAATCTGAATCATGATTAATCGGTGCCTAACTTTGTATGATTTCCTGAAAAGTCTATTGATATTATGTGGTTCTTTGTTCGATACCCTAAGTACTACGACAATACAATACACACTTGCAGTTGATAACTATGGATTAAACTTTGACCTATCAAGTTTTTAGCGCCGTTGCTTAGGACCTCTGTTTTTATCAATAGATTCTAGTTCTAAATTTTTACTGAGCTTTTTGTTACTTACATCTTTCTACCTTGCTTGTCTTTGTTGTTGCATGTTTCTATGACCAGATCTGCTCAGCGTCGACCGACATCCTACAAGCGTCGCTCGACACCAAGTTCGATATCTAATATTAAACTTTGTGTATGCTTATTCGTGCAACCAGGAGCAACCGAGATAAGGAGCTTTTGTATCTTCGGAATCAAGAGTTTTCTAGGCTAGAGAGAAAGAAACGGAAAAGAAGAAACCAGAGAAAATGATGCAAGCCGTGATTGTTACTGCAGATGAGAATGGTGTTCTTTGTGACCGTCAGGGTCAAGCGTACAACGAGCATGGACATAGGTTGGACGCAGCAGGAAACATCATCCCTACACCTGTCATTGAAGCCGCTACGGGCGCATGGCTTAATAAACAAAGGGTGGTGAGGATGCTGCTGCAGTTGGCAGAACAATTGGAGACTATACCAGGCCTGATGAGTTCTATGTGAACAGGTCTGCGATCAGACTTTCTGCCATCCAGAAAACGACTTTGAGCTGAAAACGAGCAACTACACTTTTGTTAGAAAGCATCAATTTCATGGTCTTTATCATAAACACCCTATAGACCACAATGAGAGGTTATAGGACTTGGTGACTAGCATGAAGCATGATGGAGTCAGCTATGACTATCTCTTTTGTAAGCATTTCCCACACTCTCGGTTAAAGAAGTTTCCAATAGGTTCTATTACCAACTGGGATGACACTAAGAGGGCATTTCTGAGGAACATCTATGACGATGCACGATCCGATGCTGTCAGGAACTTGATTTCATAGTTCAAACATGCTCATGTAGAAGCCTTTAAGGCTGCTTGGGTGCGCTTTAGAGCGTACCAGCATGACTATCCACACCATAGTTTCTCACAAGTACAGCTTTTGGGCATTTCTTTAGTGGTGTGAATTGGAGGTACCAAATGGCCTTGGATGCTGCTAGCAATGGAAACTTCAAGACGAGGTCTCATGAGCAAGCAAGTGAGCTGATTGAGAACTTTTTGTATAGCAATAGCACCAAGAATGCTAACTTTGAAAGGCAACAAATAGCAGGAACTGTTGATGGAGTTCTGTTTGTTGAGATAAAGAATAAGTTGGATTCTACGCATAGCCTTTTGATGAACAAGAAACAGGTTCATTAACCAGTTAATGAGTGTGAGGAAGAAGATGTCAACTACATTGCAGGGACTAGTTATTAGGGGTCAGAGATATGGAAATCAGCAAGGAAACAGAACCTACACTAGTAATGGTTAGAAGAGTGCTTTCACCCGCAATCAAAACTCTTATGCCTACGTTCAGAAACTTACGTTTAATAAACCATTCCAGCAGAACAGTTCATTCACAAAGACTTATGGAGCTTCTTCTTACCAAGCACCTCCTGCACAACCTCATGAGAGCAGACTGGAAGCTATGATGGAGCAGGTTCTTGAGGGACAGCAGAAGACTATTGTGGATTTCAACAAGAAGATAGACGCCATATATGCTGAACTGAATGGGAAGTTCGAGTCATTGAGCACACATGTGAAAAAGTTGGATATTCAAGTTGTTCAAACTGTTGGAACTGTCAAAAGGCTAGATGGATTCCTTCTTGGAAGGACTGATGTTAATCCCAAACATAAGTGCAACTCCATCATGCTGAGAAGTGGAACAGAGCTGCAACATGTTCCGAAAAAGAGGTTAAGTGTTGTTGAACTCGTGGAGTTAGAGAAATTGGAAGAAGACGACTTTACAGTCGAAAAACCAGTGTCGGTTTACACCCCCATTGGATGTAGGTCGACACCAGTTATAGTGGATGATTCTTTGAGTTTCGAGAAGGGAAAAAGTCGACCGAGGTTGACACATGATAGAAAGAGGTGTCAAGCAAGACTGTTGTCGCCCGACACCCAGTCAGTGTCGCCCGATACCCATCTACAAAGGGAACTTCGAGTCCTCATGACGGACCGAAATTGACCAAAAATCAATCCTAAGGCTTATACTAAAGGAAAATCTGTCACAAATTCATCTCTACAAGCCAGTGTCGACCGACACTATTTTTGTGTTGATCGATACCATGGATGCATAGAGTCGGTCACTATGAAATCGTAGTTTTATGCTGATGGGAAGGCTTACAAACCCAAGGTACTTTTCGCGATAAACCCCAAGAACTCTAATTTTGAGCGTTATGAAGCTAAGTACAAATCTTTGTTGAGCAAACTTACTCTTTCAGTGCCTTTAATGGATGTTATCAAAACTACTCTGGTTGTCAAGAGATGCTTCAAACAGATGTTGACTACTGATATGGATGAGGAGTGTGTGATAATGATCAGTGAAGTCTGTAGTGTTGTCATCCAGAATAGAATTTTAGAGAAATTGAAGGACCCAAGAAGCTTTGTTTTGGACTGCTCTATCTTCAAAGATAGGTTCGAGAGATTGTTGTGTGATATGGGATTGATCATTAATCTGATGCCATACTCAATTTCTTTGAGGATGGGGATGACTGATTTTGCACCTACTAGGATCTCTCTGATTCTAGCTGATCATTCAATAAGGATTCCAGAGGTCTATTCGAAGATTTGCCGGTGAAAATCAGTGGCTGCGTGATTCCCACAGACTTTGTGGTTCTGCAGTACAATGATGAGCCTAAGGATTCTCTTATCTTTGGCAGACCATTCTTGGCTACATCATGTGCTATCATTGATGTGAAGCAAGGGAAGATAGTCTGAATGTGGGTGATCTAGTGATGAATTTCGACATGGACAAGTAGATGAGACATCCCACAATTGATGGACATACCTTCTATGTGGACATATTAGATAACCTGGCTGCGGAGATATTTCATGAGATGCATAATGCGGATCCTTTGGAGATAGAATTGATGGGTTCTGCGCATGAATTGGAGAATCAGGATGGCATGACTGCTGGGTATGTCATAACTATTGATGCTAGTGAGAATGTGATGCAGTTGGTAGCTCAGGCGGATCTGATTTGCACTTCACAGAAAGCTGCAACACTTGGAGATTGGAGCGAGGAAAAGGCTCCCAAAATTGAGCTCAAACAGCTTCTTACGAACATCAGCATTCTCCAAAATTGAGGAAAAGGCTCCCATCTTTACGGACATGCTTGAGGACTTTATGGAGGTCTTCATGGATGATTTCTCTGTCTATGGACCCTCATACCACGCTTGTCTGGATAATCTATGTAAGGTGCTTGTTAGATGTGAGGAAAAGCACATGGTTTTGAATTGGGAGAGGTGTAATTTCATGGTCAGAGATGGAATTTTACTTGGACACAGGGTTTCTGAGGCATAGATTCAGGTGGTCATGACATGTCTACAGGCGCTGGATTCAGTAAATCTAGTGAGGAGTTTTCTTGGACATGCTAGTTTTTACAAGAGATTTTTTAGAGATTTCAGCAAGATAACTCGACCACCTTCTGCGCTTTTGTGCAAAGATGTGAAGTTTGAGTTCACTGAGGAGTTTCATTCTGCATTCCATGAGCTGAAGCAAACTTTTATTTATCCTCCAATTGTGCAACCTCCAGACTGGGAATTTTATTTCGAGGTGATGTGTGATGCCAGTGACTTCGCAGTAGATGTTGTATCGGGTTAGAGAAAGGACAAGAAAATTCATGCTATCTACTATGCAAGTAGAACGCCTGATGACGCGCAGAGGAATTATGCAACAACTGAGAAGAAATTGCTAGTTGTTATCTTTTCCTTTGAGAATTTGTGTTCCTAACTCATCAGATCCAAGGTGATTGTGCATACAGATCATTTTGCACTCAAGTATTTGATGCAGAAAAAGGATGTTAAGCCGAGACTATTGCGATGGATTCTGCTTCTTCAAGAGTTTGATATCAAAGTAAGGGACAAGAAGGGAGTTGAAAATGGTGTAGCGATCCTCTCTCATGGATCAGAGTTGATGAGGACGTCCCTATAGAATATTTTCTGCCTGAGGAGAACATTTATACAATTGAGACATGTTACCAAACAGAGTATGCTGAAAACTTGCAATCTATACGAGCTACAGGTCTGGTGTCGACACCCAGCTCGAAAACACGGACGATAATCGATCAAGGTTGATTCTGAGGGGTCGAAAAGATTCAGTGTCGACCGAAACCACCATCGGTGTCGGTCGACGGCAACTACATACAGGAACAGATGTTTCAGATGATCAATTTGAAGCTTTCATGGCTGATGTTACCACATGTTCTGCCTCCAATAGACCGTGGTATGCTGATAATGCAAACTACCTAGCTTCATAGGATGACCCATACCAGTTTAAAGACTATGCAAAGAAGAATTTCTTCGGGAAATAAGGCGTTTCTAGTGAAAATGCCATATTTGTACAAACACTGTTCATAAGGTATCTACATGCGCTGTATTTTAGAATCTGAAGTTCAGAACTTGATGTACTACTTTCATGGGTATGAGTATGCTGGACACTTCGCCACTTTCAAGACAGTGTCCAGAGTTCTTCAAGCAGGCGACTGGTTGCCTACGATGTTTAAAGATGCTCAATTGTTTTATCTTGAAGTGTGATGTCTATCAGAGGAGAGGGAAGATAAGCAAACGACATGAGATTCCACAAAACTTCATCTTGGAAGTTGAGGTTTTCGATTGCTGGGACATCGATTTCATGGGTCCATTCCCTTAATCATACGGGAATAAGTACATATTGGTTGTTGTAGGCTACGTATCTAAGTGGGTTTAAACTAATGTTATTCCAACCAATGATTCGTCGGTAGTTCTTAAGCTGTTTAAGACTATCATCTTCCCTAGATTTTGAGTGCCTCGGATTGTGAAAAGTGATGGTGGTTCTCACTTTATCAACAAGGTTTTCGAGAAGCTGCTAATGAAGCATGGTGTCAATCATCGTGTGGCTACTCTATATCATCCTCAGACGAGTGGAAAATTTGAGGTCTCCAACAAACAGATCAAAGAGTTACTGGAGAAGACAGTGGGTAAGACTAGGAATGATTGGTCTACAGGACTGCGTTTAAGACGCCACTTGGGACTACACCGTTTCATCTCCTCTATGGAATATCTTGTCACCTTCCAGTTGAGCTCGTGCACAAGGCTTCATGGTCTGTCAAGAAGATGAACTTTGATCTCAAACCTGGTGCATAGAGGTGTTTGATACAATTGAATGAGTTAGATGAGATCAGATGCCACACGTATGAGAACTCAAAGCTATACAAGGAGAGGAAAAAATGGTATCATGATAAGAACATCTCTCGCCACTTCGAACCCAATGACCAGGTACTTATGAATAACTCGCGTTTATAATTGTTTCTTGGAAAGTTGTGTTCTCGTTGGTCAGGTCCCTTTACCATCAAGAAGGTCAGACCATACAGTGTTGTTGTCGTATTAATTCCCAAAGGTGAGAAGTTCACTTTCAATGGACAAAGGGTGAAACACAATTGGGCGAAAGCCGAGATTCCAGAAGGCGACATCGTGCCTCTGGATGATGCACCCACTGCATAGTCACAGTTCAGTCAAGCTAATGATGTAAAACGAGCGCTTGGTGGGAGGCGACCCACTGGTAAGTTGTAAATACTAGGATTTTCACTTTTTTTTTAGGATTTTTGGTTTTTCCTTGTTGGTCGGTCGACACTCCACGACCGGTGTCGGTCGACACTCCACGACTGATGATTTCGAGGTAAGTTTTCTGTAAAACCCGATTTTTCACTTCATCTTCTCCACATTATCTCTCTCGCAAAATCACCCTCAAATCGCCAACTCTCTCGATTCTTAACTAATTTGAGTGACTCAAAGGCCTATTCCACTCGATTTTCTCCCCTCTATCCAATGCCACTCTCTGTTTCATCTATCTGCAAAGCTATGGTCTCCAAATAACCATATTTTAGGTTTGGCCCTAATGTAAAAGCTTCGATTTTGCCTCCATTAGCTCGTTTTGATGCTTGAATCATGCCTATGTAAGTTGTGCTAGAGGTAATCTAAGTTTCCCATGTGATTTCGTGGTTAATTTGCATTTTCTCAGAAATTTTTTATTTGATGACGAACTTGTGCGTTCTTAGATTATAACGACCTTTAGGAAATAATTGAGATGAAATGTGATTAATATTGATGATGTGGAAAATGTGCATGATAAATTTGATATGATTTGGTCATTTTAAAAATTGCGATTATCTACTTGACTTTTTGGACTGCTTTGTTTTTGATCTTGCGGATGGAACCAAATAATGCAAACAAGCGGGCAAAGAGGACCGCCGATGAGGCTTCAGGTTCAAGTTCTGCACCACCACAGGCACAGGCACCTACCGAAGACACTGCTTCTATCCCGAAACCGCTGGTTCGCGCCCCTTGGCGAAGGAGAGAAAAGACCAAGATTCCATACAACCGGGTTTGGGAATGAGATCCTAAAGAGGAGTATAAGAGGAATGAGTGTGTCCACAGGGATATCTCCTAGGATTGGGACGATTGTGACTCTTTTTTATACAACGCTTGGATTGGTGTAAACATTGTCCCTACTTTATTCACTGACGTTTGCACCATGTAGTCAATGAGAATCCGAGAGGACATTCCGCACATTCTGAGGAGGATTGGCTTGGGGACCATATGTACCAAGCAATATGACATGCACGAGTACCTGTTCAGACAGTTCCTGGCTACTGTCAATGTTTATTATGCCAATGATATGGTCTGTGTCGCATCGTAGAGCACTCTTACTTTCATGGCTAAGGGTGTCATATACATGATCTCTATTCATGAGATTTGCGACATCTATGAGTTCGACATAACTCGACAGAGGGTGGCACTTCCAGAGCAGTGGGCATATTTGCAAATGTTCTGGTCTCGTTTCAGGAACGGAATCTACAACTCAAAGAAGACACGACATAAAACAGTGAGATATCAAGTCATTCAATACCTTGCACGCTTATTGGGTAACACCATTATGTGCAAGATGGAGCCCGGTATAATGCAAGTTTCTAAGCTTCTCCTGATGTACTTTTGCATTGGCCATATCATAGATGTGCACGAGTATTAGGATGCGCACTTGGAGCATGATGTGAACATTGGAGCTGTATTTGCACATCACTTGGTCACTCTTAAGACTAAGCCGTTCACTAAAAAGGGGGCCAAGACAGAGTGTGTTGGGAGTCTATTGACTCTGATTTTCGATCATTTAAGGATTGACATGAGCTCTTACAAAACCTACACGAAGAGGTCAACAATGGATTTAGAGCACTTGAAGAGTGCTACCTGGATTAAGCCATATTTTATGTGAAGCTTTGTGGACTCTTCAGAAGTGGGACATCTATTTCAGCTTCCAGATAAGAGTCCCACATCTATCACATATGATCCATTTATGATACGTTTCCAGCCGTTTGAGAATCTTCCCCGACATACCCTGACCTCTATTGTCGTCAAAGGATCATCTTCTGGAGCTGCTCCATCTGCTTTTGAGGACGACATTATCCATGACCTTGCTGGAGGTCCATTGCTTGTCTTCCCAGAGCCTCCTTTACGACTACGAGACATGCCTCTACTAGACTAACTGGAGTGTATGACTGAGATGATTCGACAGCTTTAGAAGGTTGTCACGAGCTGCTCTGGTCGTCGCGCACCACATGTTTCCCACCCACGTTGTCGTTATCGCGAGCCCACCCCACCTGCGCCCGAGTCTCATGAGGACGAGGAGCTCGATGATATTGCTGATTTTGCAAATGAGGATGACGTGAACTCTCAGGAGTTCTAGTTCTTCCATCGTTACTGGTTATGTTTCTCTTTTCTTTTCTTTTTCTTTTGACTTTGAGTCATTTTATGTCTTTTCTTGAGTCAGTATGTTAGTCCTTTTGATCTGAAACTTGGGATTTATGAGTCTATGCTATGTATTGTTGCTTCTGACATTGCATATTAGTGATCTAACATAGCTAACATGTGACAGTTTTGGGTGAAAACCCACTAACTTAGACACATTGCATGTTGTTGTGATGGTATTGACTACACGACATTGGTGTCGTCCGACACCAAGTTGGTGTCGTCCGACACCAAGTTAGTGTCGGTCGACGCCCTTACAAACAATTGTTGACTTAAGCCTAGTGTCGCCCGACGACAGGCACTGTGTCGGTCGACACTGTTCGTGATCACATGTACCTATTTTGACTCAATTTCCCGATGTTTCTTATCGATTTCAGCCAAACCCAAGCTTCAAAAGCACTGTGGTCATTATTGTTCAAGTGTGTGGGAGGTGGTTACTAACAACGTAATCTATTTTCTTAGAGTCTTTCAACTGTTTTTGTGTCATTTTATTGAGTCAAAACTTGTATGAAACTATGATTTTTTTAGGAAATTTTTGCATTCACAAGACCCTAAGTGACCATTGGACGGCTTGGAGCGATCTATGACTATTAGAAAACCCCAAACCAATCAACCTACCAAAAACACTCATATATTTTTGGGTGTTCAAAGGATACATTACTGACTTGACCCTAATCTGACTTGATTTTTCTCACCCAGGGGCTTGGTTACATTGGATTAGATTCCTCCTTCAACAGGTAAAGACCCCTATCATCTCTTGTGTTTCATGAAAACATTTACAAAGAAACACTCCGGATAAAAGGGAAGAACAACTGAAAATAAAATGATACCCAGTGGAGAAAAATCAGCTGCTGAAGCGAGAAAAGAGAGAGGAAAGAAACAAGAAGTAAGACAGTCTGTGTGTTCGGGATACTGATTGAGTAAGAGTCCATGTGTTATCTGATCGATACTCCCCTGGTGAGACTGCACATAATTATGATAGAGGTCAGTATGGTGAATTTGGATTTCTCATCAGGATTGTGGAGTTTACTTGGGACAGTTGCTAAAAGTGGGGGGAAGTGCATTGTGGTCTCGATTTCAGCAGATTTTTTCATGTGGTCTTATGACGAACTAAGTTTCTTTGTTTTCAAACCTCTTTTCCTGATTTTGGTTTTCTATTTGCTTGAAGACAAGTCAAAGCTAAGTGTGGGGGATTTGATATATCATGTTTTTCAAGGTTTTTAAGCATGATATGTATCTATATAGAGAGTCTTTTACCTGTTATTTCGAGTCTATCGAGTCTTTTACAGGTTAGCATGTGATTGGAGCTTAATTGGGAGTTTTGGAACTTTTTTGGAGCAAGTTGCAAGAAGTCGAAGTTGGAGGCGTGACTTGACATTGGTGTCGCCTGACACCACTTTGGTGTCGGTCGACACCGAACCCGACCAGACTTGTACGCGAGTTGGAAGACATATTTTGCAAAAGTGCCAGGAAGTTTCATAAATTTGTAATTAAGTCCTTGAACGTGTTTAGCCTATTATTTAGGTTTTAGAAGAGTTTTATCTCTTAACTTTGTTCTTGCTTTTGGATTGAGAGATATTAAGAGCTTGGAGATGATATGCTACTATGTAACCTTTGAGAGAAGATTTTGAACCCCCTCCCCTTATTTATCTATTCAATATGTTTGGTTTTCAATTCAATATGTGTTGCCAGACAATCAATATGTCTGAGTAGTTTATCTTTTTAGATTTAGGGAGTCTCGTTAAGGATGTCATACTCTGTTAGGATTTCTGGTTAATTAGGATTTACCATCATTCTGTTCATCACCTAAGTTGTTCTTAAAGATAATTCTAGATTGATCACCTAGAACTTAGATCTTAGGTTTATTTATTAGCACGAGAGAGTGATTAATAATGGTTTAGGAAAATTATGAACGAAAGAACTTGAACTGAATGCATGTCTAGAACTCTAGGATTGCGAAGAGATTTGGATCATTAGGTTGCTAGACATAGATAATAACTGCAGCGAGAGTTGAATTGTTTTACACTTGTGTTTCTAGTTCTTGAACATGTGCTTAAATCTGAATCATGATTAATTGGTGCCTAAATTTGTATGATTTTCTGAGAACTTTCCTAAGTCTAGCGCCATCTCATATCGAATCTCCACTTTTATATACTCATACTATTTACTGCTTTCCACCATTTGCACTTCTTAACATTGATTGAAAACGAAAAGTTTATTGATATTATGCGGTCCTTTAATCGATACCCTAAAAACTACGACAATACATTGTACACTTGCAGTTCATAACTAGGGATTAAATTTCGACCTATTTCCTTGTTTTACAGACTGCCACCATTTCACAATCCTTGAGTAAAAGGCCCCATTGTTTACAGAAAGTACACTGTTGGGGAAGCCATGGATAACATGCTGGGATGGTGATGTATGTTACACAGAGAACTATACATTCCGACAATGGCATATCAAGGTTTAAAACCACAAGTAACATATCCACATCTAAACGTGTGCAACGCTAAGGGGGGTGTATTGAACTTAGTATTTAGAGTGATTTGATTTTTTATAAGATTTTCAATGATTTTAATGGTTTTGAGTGATTTTAAAGGAGTTGTTATGATTTTGTATTAAAATCACCTGCAATCCCACCTAAAACCATGAAATTTGAATATTTGTATTTTTAACTAGGAAAGTCACCTAAAATCCCCTAAAACCCTCTGCAGTCATTAAAATCTCAATACTTAAAACATTTTCAATAACAGTGGATTTGATATGATTTTAGCAAATTCTTGTTTGAATAACAGTGGATTGTAAATGATTTTGAGTGACTTTACATAAATCTCAAGTTCAATAACACCAGATTTGGGAAGACATTTTAAAATCATAAGTTGAATAACAGCGGATTTTAAGAAAACTTCAAAATCTCTTAAAATCCATAGTTCAATACACCCCCATAAGTGTTTAGATGGATTTTAGCTATTTTCCCCCACAATATCTCCAAGGAAGGTGAGACCCTTATGCGAAAACAAATGTCCCGGAACACCAGTGAGATCAACCCACAGAAAAATGGCTGTTAAATCAGGTTTCGATGAAGCAGTAGATGGACTCCATTCCTTAACTACCAGAGGGATGTCTGCTGTAATGGCCCAAATCCAGTAACCCAAAAATTTTTTTAAAAAAGAAGAGAAAAGCCCAGCCCATTAGTCAGGCCCAAAACCCTAATCCTAAAACCCTAGCTTTCTCCCCATAAATACCAACCCTTCCACCTCCTTAAACCTATTTCTCTTTTCTGCTGCAAAACCCTGTCGGAGTGTGGAGCTGTTCGAGCCTAGGAGTCAATATTCACGTTTCCGAGCTTCCCCTTGATCCAGGTAACCCCCGAACCCGTAGATCTAGGTTTTTCAAACCCAAAAATCTTGTTTTCATTCATTTTCCAAAAATACACCGAATCCCAAGAAACCGAGCATACCATTGTGACCGCCTCGACGAGACGAAGCCGGAACCGTCGACCAATCGCCGAACCGCCGCCGCACGCGCCCCCAAGCGCCGCCGGAATGCCGGGCGTGTGAGATCCACGCGCGCCAGAGGAGCCCCACGCGCCGACCGCCGCGGTCACGCGCCACCGTCCGCCGCCGGAGACCCTTCCGGAGCGCCGCCGCCGCCGTCGCCGGAAAATCCGCCGGAGCCGCCGTTGACCGCCGGTCCGGTTTGGTTGGTCCGGTTCGGTTCGATTCCCAATTTTCAATTCGGTTCCGGTTTAGCCAAATTGATTTCGGCTTAATCCGGTTTTCTAAAATCAATTCGAATCCGGTTTTCTTTTGGTTCAATTCGATTTCGTTTCGGTTTAGATGGTTTGCCCAAATTGATTTCAATTTCCGGTTTAGCCCCAAACCAATTTTCAATTCAATTTGATTCGGTTTAGGATTTGAACTATAAACTTCCTTCGATCATATCTAGCCCGTCTTAAATCCGATTTGGGTGATTCAAAAGCCTAAGTCGATCTATTTTTCCCCCTCTTTCCAGATCTCTCGTCCGTTCGGCCTCATGAAGTTACTAAATTACAAAACCGTCATTCTTTGGCCAAGGTGAGGATCGGTTGTTGACCCTTGCTTACTCTATTCAGTTCCGGACGATAGTCCTTTGTTAATACCGTCTTTCCTAGGTAGTATATGATAGTTATATGCGCATGATGTGATTGATTGTGGAACATAGAATGCTAGGTTATCACTTAAACTGAAAATGTTGTGTATGCTTGATGGACATGAAGGGTTTAGAACTGTGGTAGGTCCCCCGAAAGGGTGTTTCGTGACGGCTTGCGTATAACGAGTTTTGGTACGCAACCCTTGAATCGTCGTAAGGGGGGTTTCGGCGAGCTCCCCGATTGTGAGTTGGAGTTGGAGTTGGGCCGTTGATTATTCTATTCATTATTTTATTCACTCGTGCCTTTCCGTTCGGACGTTCCGTAGCCATCCCCGCTACTTGTGTTGATAAGTGCCTTTGAGTTCAGAAGCGACCGGGGAACCGAGTCCTTCAGAATTCGGGACGAATTCTTTTCAAGGGGGGGAGAATTGTAATGGTCCAAATCCAGAAGAGAAAAGCTCAGCCCATTAGCCAGGCCCAAAACCCTAATCCTAAAACCCTATCTTTCTCCCTATAAATACCAATCCTTCCACCTCCTTAAACTTATTTCTCTTTTCTGCTGCGAAGCCCTGTTGGAGTGTGGACCTGTTCGAGCCTAGGAGTCACTATTCACGTTTCTGAGCTTCCACTTGATCCAGGTAACCCCCGAACCCGTAGATCTAGGTTTTTCAAACCCAAAAAGCTTGTTTTCATTCGTTTTCCAAAAAATACACCGAATCCCGAGAAACCGAGCATACCATCGTGACCGCCT
Source organism: Orychophragmus violaceus (assembly GCA_030180135.1). Taxonomy (NCBI): domain Eukaryota; kingdom Viridiplantae; phylum Streptophyta; class Magnoliopsida; order Brassicales; family Brassicaceae; genus Orychophragmus; species Orychophragmus violaceus. Next base: position 37,546,728 of record CM058238.1, read on the forward strand.
CGACGAGACAAATCCGGAACCGTCGACCAATCGCCGAACCGCCGCCGCACGCGCCCCCACACGCCGCCGGAGTGCCGGGCACGTGAGATCCACGCGCGCCGGAGGAGCCCCAAGCGCCGGAGCCACACGCCGCCGCCGCCGACCGGAGCCGCCGACAACCGGAGCCGCCGCCAACCGGAGCCGCCGCCGCCATCGCCGGAGCCGCCGTTGACCGCCGGTCCATTTTGGTTGGTCCGGTTCGGTTCGATTCCCAATTTTTAATTCGATTCCGGTTTAATCCGGTTTTCTAAAATCAATTCGAATCCGGTTTTCTTTTGGTTCAATTCGATTTCGTTTCGGTTTAGATGGTTTGCCCGAATTGATTTCAATTTCCGGTTTAGCCCCAAACCAATTTCCAATTCAATTTGATTCGGTTTAGGATTTAAAGTATAAACTTCCTTCGATCATATCTAGCCCGTCTTAAATCCGATTTGGGTGATTCAAAAGCCTAAGTCGATCTATTTTTCGCCCTCTTTCCAGATCTCTCATCCATTTGGTCTCATGAAGTTCCTAAATTACGAAAACGCTCTTCTTTTGCCAAGGTGAGGATCGGTTCTTGACCCTTGCTTACTCTATTCAGTTCCGGACGATAGTCCTTTGTTAATACCGTCTTTCCTAGGTAGTATATGATAGTTATATGCACATGATGTGATTGATTGTGGAACATAGAATGCTAGGTTATCACTTAAACTGAAAATGTTGTGTATGCTTGATGGACATGAAGGGTTTAGAACTGTGGTAGGTCCCCCGAAAGGGTGTTTCGTGACGGCTTGCGTATAACGAGTTTTGGTACGCAACCCTTGAATCGTCGTAAGGGGGGTTTCGGCGAGCTCCCCGATTGTGAGTTGGAGTTGGAGTTGGGCTCCATGGCCAATGGCGGGCTTCGGAGCCATTTATTTTAATGCACTTCTTTGGTAGATTTGTTTGCGCTTCATTTCGTAGAAGTCGATTGGGACATAGGTTGCGTGATTAAAGCCTTCAGGTGATGTTTGTAAGATGCTATTAGCTTAGTGATGGATTATGGGTGTTTCCAAGGTTTAATTCTCGTTACAACCTAACACAAATCCTTAAACAGATCTAGGTTCTTGTCAAATGAATCATAAACCAAACCTGATCACTACCTTTCAGATTGCAGCGGATTATGGATGGCAGTGATGAGATCAGCTAGAACAGATGGCTACACCTATTCCTCCTCGAGTATCCACACTCTTACAAGCACGGGACGGCTGCTAGACCAAAGAGTTGGAAGAATCAGAGAGAGAGATGAAGAGAGAGAGAGAGGTCACGCCAAGAAGAAAAATCGCAGGGAGCGTTATTTCCTTTAGGGCTTTCTGATTCTCTTATATCTCATTAATGGGCCCAAGTCATTAGACTAATGGCTCATTAATCTTTTGGGCCCAAAACACAAATAAGACAAAAGCCTGTATTTGTCTGGCCCAAAACTCTGATCCAATACAGTAAGTGCCATTGCATCTTACCGTATTAATTCCATTTAACTTTCCCGTTAGCTATGGTGTGTGACCCTTAGGGATCATACAATGCTGGTAATAAGTCCTAAACTTATAGATCAAGAGCGGACTCTAGCAAGCCATCATGATCACCCAGTATTTATGACTTATGACTGATCTCGACACTTATCATACTTTCTAGAGATAGTACAGTAGATTTCAGGACATTCCCAACAATCTCCCACTTGTACTGGAATTCTACAAAGGACATTCCCAACAATCTTCCGATTGTACTGGAATCCTACATTCCCTAATCCTTTTGTCTTAATATCTCGATCTGGCATAAGGCAAGATGTGTGTCATCCTTATATAGCCAGACCATGTTTATCGGACCAGATTTGATACTGACAATTCAAACGACTTGGGCAAGTCCGTTTGGGAATGGCCATTCTCTTACCAGCTATCAAATCTCCGATTGGCCTAGAGATATTACCTCCGTTAAACGGCAGGGACAAATCCCGTCTTGTTCCATCACTATGAACTACACAATTCATAATACACCCAACCAAGGTCCGTATAGCTCCCAGTTACGAAACAGCGTTAGACAATGATCAAAGCGCATTACTCCATGCGCAGCCACATGCATGCGAACTCAGGTCTAAGGACTATACTCTATAGTCGTATATGAGAACTTCTTATGACACAGATATTAATATCTTGCAGAGTTCTCATCAGCGGGCCATGTCCGGTCATATGCTCCCCTACATATACCTATGTGTCGACTTTGATGCCGCGCATCTATGACCCCTCGAAACCTGGTCATAAGTCTCAACACAATCTAGTCTCAACAGGTTGTTGTTGTTCCAATTTCAACAACCTTCGACTATGGACACTATAATTTATGTCACTTCGTTAAATATGGGGTTTCAGGATCAAGTCTACTCATGTACTTCGATGGCCCATATATAATGACATGAATCATTTTGGAACGATTATTTATATCACAGTTAAAATAATCCAGAAATCATCAGATTTCATAAACATAAAATATTATGTTTACATGAACGTTTCAAAACAACTAAGTAAAGCCCTTTACAAACTCCCACTGAAATTAAGACTACATCTTAATTTCACTCATCCTACAGTTACAGTCCGCGACTCGTGCTTAGGCATAAGGAGTGGCTTCGTTAATAGATTAGCAACGTTCTCATTCGATGAAACTTGCTTATCTACTTAACACCTCTGTCATTTATCTCACGGAATAGGTTATACCTATCCTCAAGGTGTTTGGACCTCTGATGTGCAGCTAGTCTCATCTACGCTGGGAATCACATCAAGTTCAGTGATGAACTTTTCTATCCAAACAACCTCTTTCGCCGCTTCTCAAGCTGCGAAATGTTCAGCTTAAGTCATGGAGTCAGCTACAGTGCCTTGCACCGCCAGATAGACACAAGATATAGCCGGACTGTGACCGGGAATTATCTTTGTCTACTGGAAACTTGCCTTTCAGACTCTATCGACTTGTAGCACCTCACTTTCTCCGTAAATCAAGAACTTATCCTAAGTATTCCTCAAATACTTCAGAATGTTCTTTACGGCAATCCAGTGATTCTTTGCTGGATTTGACTGGTCTTTACTTATCTTGCTTAGCATTAAAGCAACATCAAAACAAGTACGTGTCATGGCATACATGATAGATCCAATTGCCGTCGCATATGGAATCCTATCCATGCATTCAAGCTCAGCAGTTATCGTAGGACACTGTATCTCGCTTAACGTAATGCCATATGACATTGGCATAAAACCCTTCTTGGAATGCTGAAAACGTGTAGGACTTTGTCAACTTAAGAATCCTGACTTTGTCCTACCAGCTCTTTTGGATCTCTATCTTTAGATCCAAAATCCAAGAACTACGTGGCTTTACCCATGTCAATCATAAAACCAACTCCCAACCAGTCCTTTACCGACTGCAGCATTGGAACGTTATTTTCGAGAATCAGTATGTCATCGACATACACTATGAGAAATGCAATATTGCTCCCACTTATCTTTTAGTAAACGCACAGTTCCACTTCGTTCCTGTTCAAGCCAAAACATTGACTACTTTAACAGAACGAAGATTCCAACTCCGATATGTTTGCTTCCATCCATGAATGGATCGATGAAGCTAACTTACACCAAATGTAATTTTTCGGAGTCCGGGCTCACTTTCGCTTCTTTGAATTTCGCAGATTCGTCGCTTTCAATGATCATCAGATCATGCGAACTTTCAATGATCATCAGGTTCAACTAATGACGAGAAATCACTCTCGGATTAGTGACTGATTCATTCATATCTGCGAATTTCAGGCTCTACAGGTGTAGATTCTACAGAAATCTGTAAATCCATCCGTTGCTCTCCCTTAACAGGTTGAGCAGCCTCCTGTATTTCTCGAATTTCTTCGAGTTGTACTTTTACTCCCACTGTTTTTCTTGGAAAGTAACTTCCCTTCTTAGAAAACAGAATGGACGTAAAAGTAACAAGCCTTGGTTTCCCTAGGACAACCAGCGAAGTAGCACAACTACAAATACTCAGTAAAGACGAATTTGGATCGATTCCAATCCACATTTACGTGGTGTCTTTCAACTGATATTGGTGGAACTATTTCAGCGTAAACTTAGATATTTTAGAGCGTTATTCTTAAAGAATATCATGGAAGATTCGTGTGACTCATCTTTAATCATTTCTTATAAGATCTGATTCATTCTCACAGAAACACCTCTAGGTTTTCAGGAGAATTGAGCTGTGAAACGACTTCACACTCATTCAGATGATCACACAATCAATGACTTAAGTATTCTCACTCGTGATCTAATCCAGAGTCTTAATACTTCTGTCATTCAGATTCTATACTTCATTCTGGAACTCTTTCGACCATGTCAAAGAATTCCGACTTGTGTCTCATCAAATGAACACAGTCACACTCACTGAAGTAATCAGTAGAGACAATGAAGTACAGGAAATTTTCTCTGGCATTACTGCTCATCGGACCACATACATGAGTATGTTCAATCTCCGATAAGCCTTTGGGCCTTTCTTAGCTCGGCTAAGATGGGCCCTATGTCTTTTGGTCCAGTAAGCAGAATTCAAGTCTCATAAGATATCCATTCAAATGAGCCCAAAAGTCCATAACTATGGGGTTTCTGAATCTGACTTACTCTATGTGACCAAAACATTTATGCCAAGAAAAATCAGGTTTAATTCATCAGATTTAAACCAATTCGGTATTTATGTTACATTTAGGCACTCTTTGGTTTAAGACATAAAACCCATTCCTTGAATAGGGTGCTACAATTAACATTTCATTAAGATCAAAAGAACAAAACTTGTCTTTATCAAAATGAAAACATTCAAATTCTTCACAAGAAAATGAAAAACAACTCTGCTTAAAGCAGGTACATTGTAGCAATTACTTAATAAAACCAAGCCTGAAAGGCATCTACAAGTGAAAACCCTACGGCTGAGGCAGCATCCCAAGCTCCTTCCAGACACGCAGTTCCACTTGCCCTTCCTTCAACGTTCTACTGTTGCTCAGGCTCTGCATATTATAACAAATATCAGTGCCACAACCAGTATCCAATACCTATAAGGTATAACTTGAAGTAATAACATGAATACCTGAGGAAGTAGTTTCATACATCAACTTCAACTCCTCATAATCTTCCATGAATTTAATGCAATCTCTCTTCCAATGCCCAGTCTCTTTACAGTAGCAGCACTTACCAACGTAAGAGGTATCTGACTCGGGCTCAGAAGACACACGCTTGCCATGATTCAAAATCTGGACAACTTTGTCTTCACCCTTGTCAGCTTTAGGTTTGGTAAACCTACCCTTCTCCTTCATGAGATTGTACAGGGTGCTCTTCATGTTTGGCTCAACTGTTTTGAGCATGTCATGCAGTTCAGTCAACGTCTTCGTTAAGCCTTTCTTGATATAGTCCCTTACGAACTCATCATAGCTTGATGGCAGTGACTGCAGAATGATATCAGTTGCCAATTCTTGGCTAACTGGATAATCCAGTTTCCTCAGGTTATCAATGTAACCCATCATTTTACTGATATGAGGACTTACTGGATGATCCATCGGTAGCTTGCAGCTAGTGAGAGATTTAACCAACTGTATCTCTCCACTCTTACCTGCTCCTGAAATTTCAATTTCAGGCTGCTGATCATCTCTATTGTCGACTCCATGTTCTCATATTGCTTCCGCAAATCTGAGTCCAAGGTAGCCAATATCAGACCACGCACATCTACCGCATCATTATAATGCTTATTCCAAGCATTATATACTGCATGACTGGCTTTGGATCCGATCCTCTCGGGGAGAGCTTTCTCAAGGACATAGTCCTTTCTCTCATGCCTGAGAACTAGTCTCAGGTTCCGCGACCAAGTCAAGAAATTTGATCCGTTCAGTTTGTCCATCTCAAGGACATACCGGATCGAGAAAGTGTTTTGATTGTTTGTGCTTGTCATAGCTGAAATTCAGAGATAAATAGAGTTTTAGTTATTAAGTTCATAAAAGAGTAATCTTAATAACTGATAAGAAAACTCGCATTGCATTCAAAATTTCTTTGTTTAACCTCATAAGAATGCAATGATTCCGAGACCCATGTTCAACCAAAACCAAAGTGGGCCACTGGCCGTCACCCGGAATTAGCTTTACTTGGTAAGCATACACACAGCTAGTTATAACCAATAACTCTCGGTTGTGAATTGGGCCCAAGGCCCAATACACCAGATGTCTCAAGGCCCGGGACTCCCGATGGCCCAGTCAAGGAAACCAATCTCTTACAACCAAATAATCACTAAAGTCTGGGACTCCCAATGAAATTAGTGACTATATACTACTTTACTTACGCGAAAACAGATACCTCACACTGTAAGCCATATCTGTAATCAAATAAGTGTTAAGTAGCTGACAAGATTGGAAAGACATCCAAGCTTGATATTGCTTTTGAGGATTTTTAAGTTTTATTTCCAAAAATAGAAAATTACTATTTTGGGAAACTTTCTTATTTTAGAAACTTTCTAAATTTAGTAACTTACTAAAAATAGAAATTTCTAATTTAAATATTTCATTAAATATTTTGGGTTGGGTCACAAATTATAGGCCCAATTCTTGGCCCAAGACCATAGAATTCTAGCTGGCCCAATAATTTGACATAACCGATCCGGTTTATTAATTCTGGTCCAAGACCAAATCAACTATCAAAACCATCGGTTATTTACTAAACCAGACCAGCTCTAAATTATTTGGTCCAACCAAATCAAACTTAGACCAGCCTTCGGTTTAGGTTAAAATTCTATTTTATGAATTTAAATCCGGTTTAACCAGAAATTAAATAATACCATGTATTAAATTATTTCTAGCAAACCGCGATTTGGGTTAACCGCTTGAACCACCAATAAATTGGATCGGTTCAGTTAAATCCAAAACCGGGAAGAAACACCTAGTGTTTTAGACAATTTGATTTAACTTGCGGTTTAAGGCTTTAAACACTCAATCAACCGCCAATAAATTGGACCGGTTTAATTGGAGTGGTTTTGGACAACGAACCGCGAAGCTCGGTTTAACCGATAGACAATTCGCGGGACGTAAAATTTTAATGGGCCAAACAATCGGATCCAAGATCCAACTCGGCCCATTAACGCAATTGTGGGCCCATAACGATCCGAGGCCCATGATCCATTTCGACACAGCAGTTGCTCACGATCGAAAACGATCGATCATCGCAACGCATGATCTCGCTCGGCTCGGTTACACGGCCCACGCATCGCTCACCTTGCCTCACGATCGTAAGATCGGTCTCGGCTTATGACGCGATCCATGTTACTCAGCCTTACGGCTCAAGCAATATCACACGGTAATTGCAACGAATTAACAACGGCCTTATGAACCGGTTAGGGTACGCATTGAACCGGTTCAATAATAGAATGGAGCCGCATCATGAAGCAACGTATTAGCAACGTTTTATAATTGAGGTTTTATATTGCATCATTCATTTAATAATAGAATGATCGAATAGCACATGGTCGGCACACGCACACACACGCCCAATCATTTGTCATGTGATCGCACCGAGCATCAATACACGGCCAATACACTTTCGGTTAGGGTTTCATTCAAGCACATGAACCGGTTTAATAATTGAATGGGACACAGTCGATTGCATCAATTCAGTAACGAATTCGATTCAATTATTAACATTCGATAATTCGATTATAGCCGAGCCGATTATCAACAATCAAAATTAATTAATCAATTAATCAATTTTCATATGATCCAATTTCACAAGAAACCTAAAACCTAGGCTCTGATACCACTGATGGATTATGGGTGTTTCCAAGGTTTAATTCTCGTTACAACCTAACACAAATCCTTAAACAGATCTAGGTTCTTGTCAAATGAATCATAAACCAAACCTGATCACTACCTTTCAGATTGCAGCGGATTATGGATGGCAGTGATGAGATCAGCTAGAACAGATGGCTACACCTATTCCTCCTCGAGTATCCACACTCTTACAAGCACGGGACGGCTGCTAGACCAAAGAGTTGGAAGAATCAGAGAGAGAGATGAAGAGAGAGAGAGAGAGGTCACGCCAAGAAGAAAAATCGCAGGGAGCGTTATTTCCTTTAGGGCTTTCTGATTCTCTTATATCTCATTAATGGGCCCAAGTCATTAGACTAATGGCTCATTAATCTTTTGGGCCCAAAACACAAATAAGACAAAAGCCTGTATTTGTCTGGCCCAAAACTCTGATCCAATACAGTAAGTGCCATTGCATCTTACCGTATTAATTCCATTTAACTTTCCCGTTAGCTATGGTGTGTGACCCTTAGGGATCATACAATGCTGGTAATAAGTCCTAAACTTATAGATCAAGAGCGGACTCTAGCAAGCCATCATGATCACCCAGTATTTATGACTTATTTCTGATCTCGACACTTATCATACTTTCTAGAGATAGTACAGTAGATTTCAGGACATTCCCAACACTTAGGACTTGTGCTTCGTAGTTATGTGGCGTAAGCCGTGATCGCGGGTTCCTTAAATCCGCCCCTCACTGGGTAATTGTGTTTGAAACAATTACTCAGACCTCCTTTCCCTTTTCCCTTGTCCCCGTTTGCCTGCAAGTCCAGATGCGGGATTGATTCGGTCGTGTGACATAATTGGTGGATTTCAATACGAAGGGGGCGCCGGGTTCCTAGGACCAGTTGAGATGGCGTCCCGGTTGGACCAAATTGGGTTCAACGGGCGTCCAAATGCCGCGTATCCGGTTTGACCGGGAGGCGGGTGTTACAATCTGGTATCAGAGCTTAGGTTAAGATCTCCCAGTCCTGTCCTGGGAGATCAACCTTCGTTTTTTTTCTTTCCAAAACCCAGATTTCAATCTTTTTCAAAAGCGTTTGCGAAAACTTTACTAAAATGGTCACTTTGCGAAAACTTTTTCAAGCACCAATATATGTTACTGATTATCTCCTGTGGTGACCTCTTTTAGTATCTTCTTATGCAGGATGTCTTCTGATTCGAGCACCGATTATGGGTCCGAGTACGCGCCTAGCCCCACCAGTGTCCTACGCACCCGTGCTTCAACCAGGAGAAGTGCACCACCGCGCCAGAGGAGACGACTCACGATTGGGACCCCAGCCGCGACCCCAGGACCCGTCCGACCACCCACCCCGCACCCTAGAGGTAGACTTGTGTTTCCATGAGTTGGGGCCTTCACGAGACCAGTGAGAGGGAGAGGCAGACCTCGGAAGACACCTATCGTTGATCCGTCAGCACCCGTGGATCCAGTGGATGCACCCAGTGCTAGGAGGCCTGGGAAGGAGCATGTAGTGGAGGAGGGTCACCCCGATCCGCCACCTCAGGTGTGCTTCATGACTGTGAGACCTTCAGATCCGCGTGACCCGGCTTTACCGGACTTTGGACCAGAGGCGATACCGCAGGCAGACGACACCCCGGGAGCGTCGACCGCGAGGCCACCGGCGCAGACACCACCTCGGGACGTTCCCCGGCCCTTTCAGATGGTTGGGATGAGTGTGCAGGATTACCTATAGGCATTCCTTTTCAGAGCCGGTTGTACCTACCCTAGATCCCCGACCCATTTGATGACCATGTTCATGGGTGGGCTGTTACCAGAGATCCGTCAGGGGATGACAGATGGGAGCGAGTATGGAGACTACGGGCTGGTGGTAATGGCAGCCCGTTATGCGGAATCCATAGAGACGAACCAGAGAGACTTCACATACCGGCAGAAGATGAGAGAGAGACGTCGGGGGAAAGAGGACATTCGACGACAAGTGATGGCTGAGCAGCATGCCACTTGGGACAAAGAGCTGCGTTTGAGGAGAGAGAGCAGGAGATTGCGGATTTTCCCTGGCTGGGAGAGTTGACAACCACCAGAGAGCGGATACAGGAGAGACTGGATCAGCAGAGAGTAGAGTGGGCAGAGGTGCAGGCTGCTTGGGAGCAAGGACGAGAGTAGAGACAGCAGCAGCAGGCCGCACGGAGACAGGAGTCGAGGCAGTCAGCAGTGCCACCAGTGATCACTATCACGGATTCAGAGCCGGATTCAGACCCGTCAGAGGATAGAGGGGTAGAGGATCAGTTGTACCATGGCGATCAGGACCTCGAGTATTGGACCCCAGGATCGCAGAGTGGCTTGGATCGGGAGACTTAGGGTGGTATTAGGAGTATGGCTTAGTTATTTGGTGTTAGTGTTTTATTTCGTTCTTCCGCGGTTTTCGCGTAGTTGGTTTATCTTTCCTTCCGTTTATTTGAAATTTGTAGCCCTGCGCCGTTGATTATTCTATTCATTATTTTATTCAGTCGTGCATTTCCGTTCGGACGTTCCGTAGCCATCCCCGCTACTTGTGTTGATAAGTGCCTTTGAGTTTAGAAGCGACCAGGGAACCGAGTCCTTCAGAATTCGGGACGAATTCTTTTCAAGGGGGGGGAGAATTGTAATGGTCCAAATCCAGTAACCCAAAATATTTTTTAAAAAGAAGAGAAAAGCCCAGCCCATTAGCCAGGCCCAAAACCCTAATCCTAAAACCCTAGCTTTCTCCCTATAAATACCAATCCTTCCACCTCCTTAAACCTATTTCTCTTTTCTGCTGCGAAGCCCTGTCGGAGTGTGGAGCTGTTCGAGCCTAGGAGTCACTATTCACGTTTCCGAGCTTCCGCTTGATCCAGGTAACCCCGAACCCGTAGATCTAGGTTTTTCAAACCCAAAAAGCTTGTTTTCATTCTTTTTTCAAAAAATACACTGAATCCCGAGAAACTGAGCATACCATCGTGACCGCCTCGACGAGACGAAGCCAGATCCGTCGACCAATCGCCGAACCGCCGCCGCACGCGCCCCCACACACCGCCAGAGTGCCGGGCGCGTGAGATCCACGCGCGCCGTAGGAGCCCCATGCGTCGGAGCCACGCGCCGACCGTCGCCGTCACGCTCCGCCGCCGCCGACCAGAGCCGCCATCGCCGGACCCGCCGTTGACCGCCGGTCCGGTTTGGTTGGTCCGGTTCGGTTCGATTCCCAATTTTTAATTCGATTCCGGTTTAACCAAATTGATTTCGGTTTAATCCGGTTTTCTAAAATCAATTCGAATCCAGTTTTCTTTTGGTTCAATTCGATTTCGTTTCGGTTTAGATGGTTTGCCGAAATTGATTTCAATTTCCGGTTTAGCCCCAAACCAATTTCCAATTCAATTTGATTCGGTTTAGGATTTGAACTATAAACTTCCTTCGATCATATCTAGCCCGTCTTAAATTCGATTTGGGTGATTCAAAAGCCTTAGTCGATCTATTTTTCGACCTCTTTCCAGATCTCATGTCCGTTCGGTCTCATGAAGTTCCTAAATTATGAAAACGCCTTTATTTGGCCAAGGTGAGGATCGGTTCTTGACCCTTGCTTACTCTATTCAGTTCCGGACGATAGTCCTTTGTTAATACCGTCTTTCCTAGGTAGTATAGGATAGTTATATGCGCATGATGTGATTGATTGTGGAACATAGAATGCTAGGTTATCGCTTAAACTGAAAACGTTGTGTGTGCTTGTTGGACTTAAAGGGTTTAGAACTGTGGTAGGGCCCCCGAAAGGGTGTTTCGTGACGGCTTGCGTATAACGAGTTTTGGTACGCAACCCTTGAATCGTCGTAAGGGGGGTTTCGTCGAGCTCTCCAATTGTGAGTTGGAATTGGAGTTGGAGTTGGGCTCCGTGGCCAATGGCGGGCTTCGGAGCCATTTATTTTAATGCACTTCTTTGGTAGATTTGTTTGCGCTTCATTTAGTAGAAGTCCATTGGGACATAGGTTGCGTGATTACAGTCTTCGGGTGATGTTTGTAAGATGTTATTAGCTTAGGACTTGTACTTCATAGTTGTGTGGCATAAGCCGGGATCGTGGTTCCTTAAATCCGCCCCTCACTGGGTAATTGTGTTTGAAACAATTACTCAGACCTCCTTTCCCTTTTCCCTTGTCCACGTTTGCCTGCAGGTCCAGATGCAGGATTGATTCGGTCGTGTGACATAATTGGTGTATTTCAATACGAAGGGGGCGCCGGGTTCCTGGGACCAGTTGAGATGGCATCCCGGTTGGACCAAATTGGGTTCAACGGGCGTCCGAATGCTGCGTATCCGGTTTAACCGGGAGGCGGGTGTTACAATCTGGTATCAGAGCTTAGATTAAGATCTCACAGTCCTGTCCTGGGAGATCAACTTTCGTTGTTTTCCCAAAACCCAGATTTCAATCTTTTTCAAAAGCGTTTGCGAAAACTTTACTAAAATGGTCACTTTGCGAAAACTTTTTCAAGCACCAATATATGTTACTGATAATCTCCTGAGGTGACCTCTTTTAGTATCTTCTTATGCAGGATGTCTTCTGATTCGAGCACAGATTCTGGGTCCGAGTACGCGCCTAACCCCTCCAGTGTTCTATGTACCCGTGCTTTAACCAGGAGAAGTGCACCACTGCGCCAGAGGAGACGACTCATGATTGGGACCCCAGCCGCGACCCCGGGACCGGTCCGACCACCCACCCCGCACCCTAGAGGTAGACTTGTGTTTCCATGAGTTGGGGCCTTCACGAGACCAGTGAGAGGGAGAGGCAGACCTTGGAAGACACCTATCGTTGATCCGTCAACACCCGTGGATCCAGTGGATGCACCCAGTGCTAGGAGGCCTGGGAAGGAGCATGTAGTGGAGGAGGGTCACCCCGATCCGCCACCTCAGGTGTGCTTCATGACTGTGAGACCTTCAGATCCGCGTGACCCGGCTTTATCGGACTTTGGACCAGAGGCGATACCGCAGGCAGACGACACCCCGGGAGCGTCGACCGCGAGGCCACCGGCGCAGACACCACCTCAGGATGTTCCCCGGCCCTTTCAGATGGTTGGGATGAGTGTGCAGGATTACCTATAGGCATTCCTTTTCAGAGCCGGTCGTACCTATCCTAGATCCCCGACCCATTTGATGACCATGTTCATGGGTGGGCTGTTACCAGAGATCCGTCAGGGGATGACAAATGGGAGCGAGTATGGAGACTACGGGCTGGTGGTAATGGCAGCCCGTTATGCGGAATCTATAGAGAGGAACCAGAGAGACTTCACATACCGGCAGCAGATGAGAGAGAGACGTCGGGAGAAAGAGGACATTCGAAGACAAGTGATGGCTGAGCAGCAGGCCACTTGGGACAAAGAGCTGCGTTTGAGGAGAGAGCAGGAGATTGCGGATTTTGCCTGGCTGGGAGAGTTGACAACCACCAGAGAGCGGATACAGGAGAGACTGGATCAGCAGAGAGCAGAGTGGGCAGAGGAGCAGGCTGTTTGGGAGCAAGGACGAGAGCAGAGACAGCAGCAGCAGCCGCACGGAGACAGGAGTCGAGGCAGTCAGCAGTGCCACCAGTGATCACTATCACGGATTCAGAGCCGGATTCAGACCCGTCAGAGGATAAGGGTAGGAGGATCAGTTGTACAATGGCGATCAGGACCTTGAGTACCGGAGCCCAGGATCGCAGAGTGGCTTGGATCGGGAGACTTAGGGTGGTATTAGGAGTAGGGCTTAGTTATTTGGTGTTAGTGTTTTATTTCGTTCTTCCGCGGTTTTCGCGTAGTTGGTTTGTCTTTCCTTCCATTCATTTGAACTTTGTAGCCCTGCGCCGTTGATTATTCTATTCATTATTTTATTCAGTCGTGTCTTTCCGTTCGGACGTTCCGTAGCCATCCCCGCTACTTGTGTTGATAAGTGCCTTTGAGTTCAGAAGCGACCGGGGAACCAAGTCTTTCAGAATTCGGGACGAATTCTTGTCAAGGGGGGGGGGGGGGAATTGTAATGGCCCAAATCCAGTAACCCAAAATATTTTTTAAAAAGAAGAGAAAAGCCCAGCCCATTAGCCAGGCCCAAAACCCTAATCCTAAAACCCTAACTTTCTCCCTATAAATACCAATCCTTCCACCTCCTTAAACCTATTTCTCTTTTCTGCTGCGAAGCCCTGTCGGAGTGAGGAGCTGTTCTAGCCTAGGAGTCACTATTCATGTTTCCGAGATTCCCCTTGATCCAGGTAACCTCCGAACACGTAGATCTAGGTTTTTCAAACCCAAAAACCTTGTTTTCATCGTTTTCAAAAAAATACACCGAATCCCGAGAAACCGAGCATACCATCGTGACCGCCTCGACGAGACGAAGCCGGAGCCGTCGACCAATCGCCGAACCGCCGCCGCACGCGCTCCCACGCGCCGCCGTAGTGTCGGGCGCGTGAGATCCACGCGCGCCGGAGGAGCCCCACGCGCCGACCGCCGCCGTCATGCGCCGCCACCGCCGCCGCCGTGGCCGGAAAAGCCGCCGGTCCGGTTTGGTTGGTCCGATTCGGTTCGATTCCCAATTTTTAATTCGATTCCAGTTTAGCCAAATTGATTTCGGTTTAATCCGGTTTTCTAAAATCAATTCGAATCCGGTTTTCTTTTGGTTCAATTAGATTTCGTTTCGGTTTAGATGGTTTGCCCAAATTGATTTCAATTTCCAGTTTAGCCCCAAACCAATTTCCAATTCAATTTGATTCGGTTTAGGATTTGAACTATAAACTTCCTTCGATCATATCTAGCCCGTCTTAAATCCGATTTGGGTGATTCAAAAGCCTAAATCGATCTATTTTTCGCCCTCTTTCGAGATCTCTCATCCGTTTGGTCTCATGAAGTTCCTAAATTACAAAAACGCCCTTCTTTGGCCAAGGTGAGGATCGGTTCTTGACCCTTGCTTACTTTATACAGTTCCGGACGATAGTCCATTTTTAATACCGTCTTTCCTAGGTAGTATAGGATAGTTATATGCGCATGATGTGATATATTGTGGAACATAGAATGCTAGGTTATCGCTTAAACTGAAAACGTTGTGTGTGCTTGATGGACTTGAAGGGTTTAGAACTGTGGTAGGGCCCCCAAAAGGGTGTTTCGTGACGGCTTGCGTATAACGAGTTTTGGTACGCAACCCTTGAATCGTCGTAAGGGGGGTTCGGCGAGCTCCCCGATTGTGAGTTGGAGTTGGAGTTGGAGTTGGGCTCCGGGGCCAATGGCGGGCTTCGGAGCCATTTATTTTAATGCACTTCTTTGGTAGATTTGTTTGCGCTTCATTTCGTAGAAGTCCATTGGGACATAGGTTGCGTGATTAAAGCCTTCGGGTGATGTTTGTAAGATGCTATTAGCTTAGGACTTGTGCTTCGTAGTCGTGTGGCATAAGCCGGGATCGCGGGTTCCTTAAATCCGCCCCTCACTGGGTAATTGTGTTTGAAACAATTACTCAGACCTCCTTTCCCTTTTCCCTTGTCCCCGTTTGCTTGCAGGTCCGGATGCGGGATTGATTCGGTCGTGTGACATAATTGGTGGATTTCAATACGAAGAGGGCGCCGGGTTCCTGGGACCAGTTGAGATGGCGTCCCGGTTGGACCAAATTGGGTTCAACGGGCGTCCTAATGTCGCATCTCCGGTTTAACCGGGAGGGCTGGTGTTACATCTGCGATATACCAAAAGTGACGGCATAGAAATCGTACACGGATCTGAGGATTTTTGATTCAAAACAGAACTATTTTCGGACTAATGAATTGGGCATCAATCTTAATTAACTTCTAGGGAAAGGACCAGATGAAATTTATCGTTACGTGGACCTTACCAATATGAGGTGCATCACCTATGAAATGCCCCACAATGAATGATGTACATGGAGGCTGAGCTTCGATCAGGATCTCTTCCGGGAGATCCACTGTTGTTATTCCTTACTTCATCTCAACCACAGGTTTGAGATTTAGGGTAGGGAGGTTCGGGTCTGAGACAACGTGGGACCATGAAGGCTTGCTTGAGGAGGAGGGAGTTGGTGGTAGTATTTTGCGACGAAGGTGAAGTGTCCATAGCTCCGGTAGCCGGAGCCGTGAGGCTTACGGCAGCGGAGGCGGCTGTCTCTGAAATTTTTGCAGTCTCTCTCTCACTAGTGTTTTTGTGTTCTAAATCTACATTTGTTTGAATCGACATCCTGTACAAAAATAATAATACACTAGCTGAGATTCAAAATTTGAATAGAACTCATTCACAAAAATTAGATCGCACTCATTTTTTTTTTGTGTGCAAAAGATCGCACTCATCAACTTGATAGAAAACGTATGAGACATGATAAAGTATGAGAACGATGATACAACCGATTCAAAACTCTAACTCGATCACGATCCGAGATTCACAATTCACGTTTCCAGAGAGTTTACGAAGTAGGAGAATGATGACCCAATCAATGAAAAGTGTTCAGGATTTTGGATTTGGTGACAAAGTATCAGCTAAGAAAAAAAAACCGAAATTCTTAGTTGACGGCTAAAATAGTAAATATTTTAGGGTTGATGTCCCAAATTTACTTATTTGATTAATAATTAATAAAATAGTAAAACAAATTGACCACAAAAAAAGATAGTAAAACAAATAATTAAGGGTAATTTACTTTTGGTTAAAAAAAAAGAATTTGCAAACAAATTATAGAAATGATAATTTAGGAATTATTGAATTAAGTAAAGTATTAGTAGGTTATGTGACTAATAATAATTTCGATGGGTTATGTAGGTTATTCTAGGTAATTTTCTCTTGTTTTTCTTTAAACCATTCATTTCCTTTTCTTTCAAAGCCTAAGCCATCTTGGATTCGTATTCAAAATAAAGATTTTTTTTGTTCCTCTCTTTCAAGCCAAAGAGTTTCTTTGTCGTTAAAAATGTTTTCTTCTCGCTAGATACTTCTCGGTTTCGATGAGAACTTTTTTGTAATTAAATGTAAAATTTTATTGAAACCAACAAATGCTTTTACAACTTGTGCTTCATATTTTCTATCTTTTTGGATCGAAAAATAACAAATGATCAAAGAGATTCCGATTACATTTCTGTGGAGAACCAAAGTTGGATACAATCATAAAACTTACGGTTATCTGAAACTGATCAAGAGTATCCAACTGTGAACTTGTTTGTCAATTTGTTTTGCTAATGCGTCAGCTGATGTCGAGTTTTCTCTATAATTTGACCATTCGGTTCTCTCCAAATAGTGTATATTAAATCTTGGAATGCATATCTAATAGCTTACCACACAATGTATCAGAGATTAAATGTGGTAGGGTTGCCCTGCTCATTCTGAATCTGGAAGTGAGAAAACCACTCCCCAAATTTGTCCAAACTACATCGTAATGTAACACGAAAAACAAATAGTCTCTAGTTTCAAGATTATCATTGCAAATAGCACATGCCGCATTTTTCACTGAGTTCCAAGACATCATGTGATTGCATGTGGAGAGCATGTTTTGTGTTGCAAGCTAGGCGATTAAAGCAAACTAAGGTGTCTCATGGCGAAACCAGAGACCTTTATACATGATGTTATGAAATATCTCTTGTATCCATCTTCCTTATTTTCCAGAGAATAATGTCTCCACTATTATGATTTCGATATGTGTGCTTCTACGCTATTCCTAGTGACAACTATTTTGAGATTCAACACTAGACTAGGCGGTAGCTATAGTTCTGCTTCTACAACATTAGCCTGATGGATTCACTTTGTAGAGACTTCCTCTGAAGGATATGGTAGCTCTATTTTATCTGACCTAAATTGATCTTAATTCTTTCTCGGCTTAAGTTTTAGGCTCGAGGACAAACTATACATTCAGTATTTCTTTCACCTTTTCACCACTCTCTGTTGTACCTGAATGGTCATCTAATCTTTAGTTGGTTCTCAACCTAAATCTTAACCATTTTTTCGAACCTCATGCATTCTCTCTTGTTCTGTTATGTGCAAAATCGCCGGAAAGCGGAGAACGATGTATTTCTCAGTCACTGAAGATGGAGGCTCTGAAGAAACTGGAGTAGGAGAACAAACAACAGAAAGGAGCATTGCTATGCCTTGAAAATCTCAAAAAATTGGTAAAAAATCGTATCCCTTAAGAATCTACACTTTATGCATTTTTTCCTTAAGAAAAAAAAGAAAGAGACAAATGGGAAAGAATGAAAAAGGAAATAAAATCCAATAAGAGTCTTAAGTGATAAAAAAAAAAACAATACCAAGGCAAGCAACGGTTCGTTGATAAGAAGTCTCAGAGCCGTTTCAACCAAAGACCCCGCAGAAAAATATAAGTCTGGGGGAAGAAAGATGGTGAATCCTAAAAGGAGGAACGAGTAGATGACTTGTGAATTGAGTAGTAACTGGGATCTATGGATATAAACAATTCCGACCTCTCTTGTTGTTTCGCGATATCTAGGATCCTCCAGAAAAACGGTAACATGGAACACTTGTAGCCTCACCTTAATTTGTCCTTAACACCTAGCCTTGTTAGTTCGGGTTATTAATGAATCTAGAGAGCTTGTTACTGGATTTGGAGTATATATAATTTTAATTCTATATGATGGCATTACAACTAGTGTTGCAAGACTTTGGTGGTAATTTTAAAACTGAGTTTAGATTGATTCATATTCATGGTTATGGTGTAGAAAGACGTTCATTTAGCTTTTGTGAAATCACCTTGCGAAATCCTCGCTTTTCAAACTTCTTTCCTAACTTTGATTTCAATTATTTGAAGACAAAAAAAGTCTAAGTCTGGGAAAGTGATAAACTCCGTTTTGACCATATTATAACTCATGTTCTGTAAATGTTCTTGAGTCTTTTCGAGTCTTTTAGTCATTTCAAGTCAAAAAATGGTTTAGGATTAAAATTTTAGCATTTGAAGAAAAAATGCTTAATTTTGTGCAAAATGGTGATTTTGGTGAAAGGAGATTCATACCGTCTGATCCAGACAAAGAGCAACCGCTCCTAAAATTAGATCGACCGATGCACATCTAGATCTATCAATCCCATCATGCACAGAATCTGTGAGTTATGTGAGTTGCCCAGAAGAAATCGTGAGATCCCAGATCGATCGATCTCAGCACAACCGCTCTAGAAACCATACCAACTGGCTTGCGAGAATATCAAGAAGAATCTCATGCTGCCCTAATGAAGATGTTAAAGACAAACTCAGAGTATAAAATAAGAGAAAAATAGGAGAAAAAATAACTCAATTAATCATCATATTATACTACATATTACATTTATATTCACTATTTTATGTCTTTACTTTTGTAAAACGCTCTTTACTCAAACTATTACACTCATTTTCTATCATATTTCACTATTAATTTCATATCAATTCCATTCATTTTATCGTTAGTCTTCTCATTTTTATTCGTTGCTAAATAGTCATTTGAGGTTTTGTTTTCAGAAACTAGTGTGCATTAGGGTTTGAAATATGGCTTTACGGTTTGATTATTTGGTTCTGTCTCCTTGTTGAATTGGTTAGCGTAATTGTTACACCGTTCCTTTTGCTCATCTATAGTTAAAAAAAAAAACTAGAGAAAAAGCTTTATATTCTGTTTAAGTTTCTGTGTTCTTTGTATTGTGTTTGCTTGATTCATTTCTAAAGAAAAAAAAGCCAAAAAAATATTGTGTTTAATTTGCTGCATTTGTCCTTTGATTCCATTCATTAATAACTACATATATAAAACGCATTTGCATTTACGGTTGTTCCCATATCTCGTTTGTGTATCATTTCAAAGGTGGACAAGTGATTTTGGTTTCCTAAATAATTTTGCATTTGAATTTCAAAAATCAGCAACACAAAAAAAAATGTCTTTATTTGTTTTGTTTTGCATTTAGTCCTTGTTGCATTCATAAGAATAAAAAAATATAAATATATCTTCATTTAGTTGCATATTTCTTTTTATTTTCAAAAAAAAAATAACAAGAAAATTCGCCATTAATATTTCATTGTTTCCTATTTTGGTTTTGTGCAATCGACCTTACCTTCTTTTGGTAAGCGCCGATATTGTTTCCTTTTCCGTGATCACATTGCTATTTCCTTTTGCGGTTGATCGTTTGTTAAATGTGATCAGGACTTAGTTTATGTCGGATGAGCAAGCTAACTAACAAATAAGGCCGGCCGATCGTATTCGGATCATGGCTGCGGTACGAGCCATACAGGCGCGGCTCGACCGTCTGGAGCGACCACCCGACAACTCTCGACCTGGTCGAGTGAAACAAGGACGACCAGACCATGGTCACAAACCATACAACATTGGAGAAAACCATGTTGTGGACGAGATGGAACCCGAGCCACCAGATCATTACTGGCCCCATCATCCACCCAGACTAAGACATTCAAAACCCCATAGATTTCAAAGTAATTCTTATGTCTTAGACTCACAGCCAATGTCTTTTTCAGGTACTAAAGACTACTTTCAATGGGAAGAAGACCTAGAAGACTATTTTTGGGATTACAACATCCCAAGAAAAGAACAGGCCTCGTATGCTATCTGAACCCTGGCCGGAGATGCCTATACTTGGTGGGAGAACGAGGAGACGATACGAGTTCACTACAAGGAGGCAGCATGGACGTGCAAGGATCTGAAAAGGCTCGTATACGAGCAATGTGTCACGCCCAGACCAAAGGCCCAAGGCCGTCCATGCCCTTCGACCGCCTCGACCAAAGTTCCAATGCACGAACCGCCACGACCAAAGGTTAAAGTGTCCCAACCCAAATCTTTTCCATCTGATTATATTGAATCAAAAACTGTTTTAATGCACTTGGGATTGGTCAAAAGTGTTGATCAGGATGCAGGAAAGACAGAGAGTCCAAAGGACTGCCCAGACCA
Organism: Orychophragmus violaceus; assembly: GCA_030180135.1. Taxonomy (NCBI): domain Eukaryota; kingdom Viridiplantae; phylum Streptophyta; class Magnoliopsida; order Brassicales; family Brassicaceae; genus Orychophragmus; species Orychophragmus violaceus. The sequence goes on from CM058238.1 coordinate 37,567,444, forward strand.
ACAGACCGGAGGCGACACCGAGAAACAGAAAGAACCGGCCGACGCAAAATGTGATCTGACTGAGGCTAATGAAGATCATGGTGCAGAGAGTTTCTCATGGAACCTAGGCCAGAAAAAAAGACGTTATAATGAGTACCCCATGTTGGGAATGTCCTGAAATCTATTGTACTTGCTCTAAGTGAAAGTCGTATAGTCGAGATGAGACAATCACATAACACTAGGTAGTCATAACGCTTTGCTAGAAGCCACTTATGATCAATGAGTTGAGAACTCATTGCTAGTGTTATATGATCCTACAGGGTCACACACCTAAGCAAACTGGGAGTTAAAGACGAGGTTGATCATTAATGTAATGATCCAGTGAATGCATATTTGATATGCATTCGATATCAATGTTCTGGGGCAGTGTCGATCGTTGCAGTTAGTGCATCGATCGATGCACTCGCGGATTAACCAGATTAATACGGTTTAATTGTTAGTTAATTCCGTCGTGGTTTAAGCTGACATATATAAGATATATGGTCGACCTAAACTCGTTCCTAACCTAATACACAGCCACCAGAACATAGAAAGAAACCTCTCTGGAGATTAGATCTCTGTAAGGCACTAGCATCCCTGCGGTCCAGTTTGTGTGCGTGTGGATACCAGTAGAGGCGCAGCATTTGAGGCGCTTCGTGATCTCGATTATCTGCTAATACTTCCGCTGCAAATCAACAGGTAAATCTGAGATCCCATAGATTCAATTACTTGAACCTTAGATCCTAGGCTCGGAATTCAGACTAGGGTTGCTAATCTTGATTAGAACTGCTAGAAATTCCTTCAGTGGTATCAGAGCTTTAGGGTTCCATTGAATCTGTAGCATGTTGATTAGATTGGTTGAATCTGAATCTGTGTATGGTTGATACAAACTTGCTAAAATTCGTTTTCATGAAAAACCTAGTTTAGGGTTCTGTTCGAAAACGTTTTAGGGTATTTTCGCATGGTGTCGATCGATGTCAATCCGGCATCGATCGACACAGGGCGAAAACCCGAATAAAATTTTAGGGTTTTTCGCATGGTGTCGATCGTTGCCAATCCGGCATCGATCGACACAGGGCGAAAACCCGAATAAAACTCAGTTTTCGCCTAGTGTCGATCGACACAAATCTTGTGTCGATCGACACAAACCTCGCAAGATTGATGAATCGGTTCAATTGGATTGGACCGGTTATGGAGCTTGGTTAAAGATGGTCGGACACTGTGAATGGTTTAATTGCGAATGGTTTGATTAGGTTGGCATCGACCGATGCTAATGTAGCATCGATCGATGCTGACCGGTATTCAAAACCGGATCAATTGGATTGATCGGTTATCGCGGATTGCTTTTGGTTATCCTGCATAGATCGACACTATAGTAGTGTCGGTCGACATCAGACTTGTTGATTAGGTTATTGAACCTTAAATTACAGAACCAAAGCAAGATGAATCAATTAATTATAAGAATTAAAACATAATAAAACTAAACGTTTTAAATGATTCCGTTCCTCAATCAAATATCAAGTGATACTTGATGTCTTTCCAATCTTGTCAACTGTCAAGACCCATTTAATTGTGCGATAGACTTGCAGTGCAAGATGTCCACGATTTCATGAGTAAGACAGAGGTAATCGTGTTGATGGACTTGCAGTGCAAGACGTCAACAATTACATGACTGAAAAGATTGGTTTACTTGACTGGGCCATCAAAATCGTTTTGGGCTCAGAGACATCAGGTGGATTGGACATAAAGATGTCAATCCACAACCAAGAGTTATATTGGATATAACTAGCAAAGATGTTGCTTACCTAGATAGCTAAAGTTGAGTGATAGCCAGTGGCTCACTTGAATTTAGTGAAGTATGGGTCTTGGATCATTATATTCATCTGAGGAAACATTGTTTTGAATATAATGCGAGTTTTCTTAAAAGTTAAGATTTCTCATTTCTTGAACATCATAACTAAACCTTTTCCTTTCTTTGTTCTCAGCTATGACTAACACTCATAATAACTCTTTCTCCCTGCGATCCGTCCTTGAGAAGGACAAGTTAAATGGTCGAATTTTCTCGAATGGTATCGGAACTTGAGAATTGTTCTCAAGCAGGAGAAAATGGACTATGTCCTGGAAACTGTTCTCCCTGAAAAACCGAGAGCCAATGCTGCACATGCAGAAAGGAGTGCTTGGGATAAGCATTCCAATGATGTGGTCGATGTGAATTGTCTCATGTTGGCTACCATGAACTCGGACTTGCAGAAGCAATACGAGAACGTGGAGTCGCCAGTGGAGATGATTACTAGCCTGAAAAGCATGTTTCAGGAGCAAGCACGAACTGAGAGATACCAGACGGTTAAATCTCTCATTGAATGCAAGCTACCAAAGGACAGTCCGATCAGTCCTCATGTCATTAAGATGATGGGTTATATTGATAACCTGGGGAGACTGGATTGTCCCATTAGCCAAGAGTTGGCTACTGACATCATTCTGCAGTCACTGCCGTCAAGTTATGATCAGTTTGTTATGAACTATAACATGAACAACTTGACGAAGACGTTGACTGAACTGCATGGCATGCTCAAGACAGCTGAGCCTAATATAAAGAAGGGCACTCCTAATGTACTTATGGTACAAAGGGGTAAGAAGTTTAAGAAACTTGGCAAAGGTAAGGGAAAGGGCAAGGCAGTCCAGGTTGAGAACCAGGACACGCCTGCGCCAGCCCCGAAGCCCAAGACGGGCCCATCTGAGACTGATAAGTGCCATTACTGTAAAGAGCCTGGGCATTGGAAGAGAAATTGCAACAAATTCTTGGAAGAGAAGAAAAAGAAGAAGAAGACTTTCGAGACTTCATCTTCAGGTATTTATGTTATAGAAGTAAATGTTACTACTTCTGGTTCTACTTCTTGGGTATTGGATACCGGCTGTGGTGCTCATATTTGTACAAATATGCAGGGCCTAAGCAACAGTAGGAAGTTGGAAAGGGGACAAGTGGACCTGCGCGTGGGGAATGGAGCAAGAGTTGATGCATTAGCCGTAGGAACATATAACTTGTCTTTACCTTCTGGTTTGGTTTTAAAGCTTAATAATTGCTACTACGTACCTGCTATAAGCAGAAATATTATTTTCATTCCTATTTTGGATGTGGAAGGATATCAGTTTTCAATTAAGAATAAATGTTGTTCTTTTGATTACAATGATATATTTTATGGTAGCAGCCCATTAGAGAATGGGCTTTATGTTTTAAACCAGACTGCACCAATCTATAACATTAACACCAAGAGATTCAAATCAAATGACACGAATCAGAATTTTCTTTGGCATTGTCGTTTGGGCCACATAAACGAGAAACGGATCCAAAAGCTCCATAATGATGGGCTTCTGGGCTCATTTGGTTATGAATCATGTGAGAAATGTGAATCTTGTTTACTGGGCAAAATGACTAAGGCCCCTTTCAACAAATCAAATGAAAGGGCCAGTGACCTATTGGGCCTTATACATACGGATGTGTGCGGCCCAATGAGCACAAGTGCCAGAGGAAATTTTCGATACTTCATTACCTTCACTGATGATTTCAGCAGGTATGGCTATGTCTATCTAATGAGACACAAGTCGGAATCCTTTGAAAAGTTCAAAGAGTTCCAAAATGAAGTACAGAATCAACTTGGCAAAAATATTAAGGCTCTTCGATCAGATCGTGGAGGAGAATACTTAAGTCAAGAATTCAGTGATCATTTGAGAGATTGTGGAATTGTTTCACAACTCTCTCCCCCTGGAACACCACAATGGAATGGGGTGTCCGAGAGGAGGAATCGAACTTTATTAGATATGGTTCGATCAATGATGAGTCTCTCAACTCTTCCATTATCCTTTTGGGGATACGCTCTAGAAACGTCTGCGTTTACACTTAATAGGGTTCCGTCAAAATCAGTTGCAAAGACACCACATGAGATGTGGACTGGAAATGTTCTGAGTTTGTCTTTCCTGAAGATTTGGGGTTGCGAAGCTTATGTTAAGAGATTAATTACAGATAAGCTCGAGCCCAAATCTGATAAATGCTACTTCGTTGGTTATCCTAAGGAAACCAAGGCATACTACTTTTACAACCAATCCGAGAACAAAGTGTTTGTTGCTCGGAACTGCGTTTTTCTTGAGAGACAATTTCTTTCCAAGAGAAACAGTGGGAGTAAAGTACAACTCGAAGAATTTCGAGAACCGCAGGAAAATGCTCAACCCGTAGAGGAAGAGCAACAGTTGGATCTACAAAGAGTTGTAGAGACGGCGCCTGTGGAGCCTGAAATTCGCTGATCCGAAAGGATCCGTCACGAACCCGAGAGATATGGATTTCTCGTAACCAATTGTCATGATTTGTTGATCATTGACAGTGACGAGCCAGCGAATTTCGAAGAAGCGATGATGAGCCCTGACTCCGAAAAGTGGCTAAAAGCCGCTGAATCCGAAATGGGATCCATGTCACAGAACCAAGTATGGACTTTGGTTGATTTACCCGATGGTGCAAGACCCATTGAGTGTAAATGGATTTTCAAGAAGAAAATTGATGTGGATGGAAATATTCAGATATATAAAGCAAGGCTAGTGGCAAAAGGTTTCAAACAAATTCATGGTATTGACTATGAAGAAACCTATTCACCTGTCGCCATGCTTAAATCCATTTGGATTCTCCTAGCAACAGCTGCTCATTATGATTATGAGATCTGGCAGATGGACGTGAAAACAGCTTTCCTTAATGGAATTCTGGAAGAGGATGTGTACATGACACAACCCGAAGGTTTCATCGATCCAAATGCAGCTAGGAAAGTATGCAAAATCCATCGATCCATTTATGGATTGAAGCAAGCATCTCGGAGTTGGAATCTTCGTTTTGATGAAGCAGTCAAAAAGTTTGATTTCATCAGAAGCGAAGAAGAACCATGTGTTTACAAGAAGACTAGTGGGAGCGCAGTTGCATTTCTCGTGTTGTATGTAGATGACATACTTCTTCTCGGAAATGACGTTCCGTTGTTACAGTCTGTTAAGACTTGGCTCGGAAGTTGTTTTTCAATGAAAGACATGTGAGAAGCCGCGTATATTCTTGGAATAAGAATCTATAGAGATAGATTAAACAAGTTGATTGGACTGTGTCAAGACACTTATATTGATAAAGTCTTACACAGGTTCAGAATGCAAGATTCCAAGAAAGGGTTCATACCAATGTCTTATGGCATAAGTCTCAGCAAGAAGCAGTGTCCTGAGACACCTGCTGAGCGAGATCGCATGAGTCGGATTCCCTATGCCTCGGCGTTGGGATCCATCATGTATGTCATGCTCTGTACTCGTCCAGATGTTGCTTGTGCTTTAAGCATGACGAGTAGATACCAATCGGATCCAGGTGAAAGTCACTGGACAGCAGTCAAGAATATTCTGAAGTATTTGAGAAATACTAAGGATAAATTCTTGGTGTATGGAGAAAGTGATGAGCTGGTAGTAAGTGGTTACACAGACGCAAGTTTTCAGACAGACAAAGATGATTTCCGATCACAATCTGGTTACATCTTATGCCTGAATGGCGGTGCAGTCAGCTGGAAGAGTTCCAAGCAGGACACTGTAGCAGATTCCACAACTGAAGCTGAGTACCTCGCTGCTTCTGAAGCGGCAAAGGAGGCTGTTTGGATCAAGAAGTTCATCACTGAACTTGGTGTGATTCCTAGCATTTCTGAGCCAGTGGCTTTGTATTGTGACAACAATGGAGCCATTGCGCAAGCAAAGGAACCTAGATCACACCAGAAATCCAAACACATAGAAAGACGATATCACCTTATCCGTGATATTGTGAATAGAGGAGATGTGAAGATCAGCAGAGTCCCGACGGATGAGAATGTTGCTGATCCACTGACCAAGCCCCTCCCAAGGCCTAAGCATGAGTTCCATACAACTGCTGTAGGCATTAGATTTCTTAAGATATGATCTTGTTTTCAGTGGGAGTTACATTTGGTGTTTAGTTATGACTTGATGTTCGTAAAACATAATTTGGTTATGTTATTTTAATGAAATTGTTTCAGCATTATTTAATTGTCTTATTAAATAATTGTCCAAAAGTAATTTATGACATTTTATAGGTTATCAAGTATGTGACTTGATCATGAAACCCTATAAGAAACAAATGACATAAATTAAAAATGGTCCCTAGTCGAGGTTGTTAAAATGGGACACTAACAACCACGTGAGACTAGTATGTGAGGTGACTCATGACTATGTTTCATGAAGTCATTTAATAAGTGTATTAAAGTCAATCACATAGATATGTGTTAGAGAACACATGATCGGACTTGACCCGTTAATGAGAACTCTACAAGATGTTATATGAGTGTCATAAGAGTTTCTCATTACGACTAAAGAGAGTAGTCCTTAAACCTGAGTTCATCATGTACTCTCTTATATGGATTGGTTCGTCTTGACTTTGTCAAACGTCAGCCGTAACTGGTGATCATAAAGACACTGATTAGGCGTATCATGAAATATAAAAGAAACATGGATGGAACAAGATGGGATTTGTACCTCCTATATAACAGGAGTTAAATATCTCTGGGCCTATCGAAGATTTGATACTGGAAATGCGTGGCCGCGCTCAAACGAGGTGATTGTCAGTCGTTTGTTTTATCAGTACAAATCGGGATTCGATAAACGTGATCTGGCTTAATAAGGATGACACAGTTCTTGCCTTATGCTAGATTGACATATAGCTACAAAGGGATTAAAGGAATAGATGATTCCAGTACAAGTGGGAGATTGTTGGGAATGTCCTGAAATCTATTGTACTTGCTCTAAGTGAAAGTCGTATAGTCGAGATGAGACAATCACATAACACTAGGTAGTCATAACGCTTTGCTAGAAGCCACTTATGATCAATGAGTTGAGAACTCATTGCTAGTGTTATATGATCCTACAGGGTCACACACCTAAGCAAACTGGGAGTTAAAGACGAGGTTGATCATTAATGTAATGATCCAGTGAATGCATATTTGATATGCATTCGATATCAATGTTCTGGGGCAGTGTCGATCGTTGCAGTTAGTTCATCGATCGATGCACTCGCGGATTAACCAGATTAATACGGTTTAATCGTTAGTTAATTCCGTCGTGGTTTAAGCCGACATATATAAGATATATGGTCGACCTAACTCGTTCCTAACCTAATACACAGCCACCAGAACATAGAAAGAAACCTCTCTGGAGATTAGATCTCTGTAAGGCACTAGCATCCCTGCGGTCCAGTTTGTGTGCGTGTGGATACCAGTAGAGGCGCAGCATTTGAGGCGCTTCGTGATCTCGATTATCTGCTAATACTCCCGCTGCAAATCAACAGGTAAATCTGAGATCCCATAGATTCAATTACTTGAACCTTAGATCCTAGGCTCGGAATTCAGACTAGGGTTGCTAATCTTGATTAGAACTGCTAGAAATTCCTTCACCCCACTCAACGGAGCACGCCCAGAAAGCCTTTACACCCACAAGCCACAAATCCATCAAGGTAAGGCCATGGACTCATGAAACCGAATGAAGGCTAACTTGCTTTCTATTGGTGCAGGTTATGCAGATTCGAGGTCGAATCCTTTTCAAGAGAGAGGGTATGATGAGGACATCGGATGATCCAAACCCGGCCCGGATGAGCGGTACGTACCAACCTCGAGTTGTTCCCGACCACGCGGAACGTACTTGAAAAGGTTTATGAGGCCACGACTTGTTCTACAATGCCAAATGACGTGGAACTGAGGATTCATCAGCCAACAACATGTTTCAGGAGTAATGATCGTTCCAGAACCCAACTGGAACGATACCATTTGGAGATGGTCGACAACCGTCCACCTGGAGGCTTAGCCAAGTCCTGGAGGATGACCATAGGAGAATTGGTTTAAACCAATCATACCAGACTTGATATCCACCATAAAGTATGCTATTTGGAAGAGTTTGGTCAGAAGGAATCAGCCTTGGTTCAAGCCAATCTTGGCGTATGTCTAGAAGCTGTCCATTTAGGCATGTTCACGAATATAGGTGCATTTAAGAGAGGATTGAGATCGGAAAATGAGGATTCAAGCTCCAACGCAACCTGTTCTGGAAACTGGACTCACCAAGGAATCTTCACGAACTGGAATCACATCAAGATCATTCTCTATAAAGAAGTTATGCTCGTTTCAAGACAAGTGATTTTCAAAGAAACCGATAAAGACCGACTTGCACATTTTGGAGTGCTCAGAACGAACCAGGATGAATCAAGGAGTAAAGGAACTTGTTATGGATTCTTGATTCATCAGGTAACACATTAGAGTTGGAATAACACCAATACCAGCTCGGACAAAGAAGATATGCAAGATCAAACTCGAAGATTGTTCGACCTGCTTTATTTGGAAGCTCACGGATTTAGTGAACTCCAGAACTATGTTTGGCGACCAGGATCACGTGCAACATCTCTTTGGGATGAGGATTATACTATTTTCCCTTAAGTGTGGTTTTATCCCAATTGGGTTTTCCCACTAAGGTTTTTAATGAGGTAAACCAAAGCCTGATACAAGAGAAGGAGAATTTGGCCCGTCCAACCTTCCTTCTTGTCTTTTCTTTTATGATTTAGACCAGGCCCTTTTTGGCCCACTTGTAACCTAGAATATTGGCTATTTAAGCCTCTCTTTTCATTGATAATAAGATAAGCAAGTTTAAACCTAAAACCTAAAGTGTTTAGCCTAACGGTGCAGCCTCTCTTTCTCTCGCGTGGATTCCCCTTGAGACGAAGGCTTGTTACTTGTTTGTGTTCGTGTTCTTGTGCTACTGAAGTGTTCTTGTTCTGTCAAATACATCAAACCTTTCATTGAGAAGCCTTGAGAGCGCCTTCGGCCAGCAAGCTTTTCCCATTCAACCACCGACCATCGTCCATCGATCATCGACCACGGATCAACCAGAGAGCGTCTTCGACCAGCTGGGCGACCCAAACAACTATTCACCTCCCATATTACATCACCTCAGGCTTGAGGATCTAGCTAAACTTGAGAGAACTAACAGAAAGGCTCCGATATCTGTAAGGAAGATGAACAATCCTTTGATCTTGAGACCTGATGCTGAAGGAGTTCTGAGAGACCAACAGAACAACCCATACAATGATCAGGGGCAAAAGATTGATTCCCAAGGGCATGTGATCCCTGAACCTGAGCAGCCTCAAGATGAGAGGCGGGTGGTCAATTCTGGAGCTAATGGATAGCCACCTAATCCTCCTGCTGCTGAGAGCACTCTTGCTGACTACAACCGACCCGATGAGTTTTATGCTAACCGGTCAGCAACTGTGCCTCCTCCTTTTGAGAGGAATGAGTTTAAGCTCAAGACTGTCTACTATTCACTTCTGAGGCAACATCCTTTCCATGGTCTTCCACATGAGCAACCTATGGACCACATTGAGGATTTTGAAGCCTTCATCACTGGGATGAAGCACAATGGAATGGGTTATGACTTCCTCTTCCTCGAGATTTTCCCATACTCTCTTGCTGGAGAAGCTGCAGCTTGGCTTAAGCAACTTCCACCTGGGACGTTAACTACTTGGGATGCAGTGAACAGAGAGTTCCTGTGAAATTTCTACGATGATGCTCGCTCTGATCAGCTCAGACAGGACCTTCTGACATTCACTCAGGGACTTACAGAGCCACTTAAGTCTGCTTGGGTAAGGTTCAAGATGTACCAACGAGACTGTCCTCATCATGGATTCTCTGAAGTTCAGCTACTGGGCATTTTCTTCAGAGGGGTGGATCTCTGGTACCAGTCTGCGTTAGATGCTGCCAGAAATAGTAGCTTCAACACAAAGACTCCTAAACAAGCTAGAGTATTGATTGAGAACTTGGTGAGCAGCAACAGTACTAAGGTTGCAGATCAGAGAAGGAAAGAGTCTGGTGGAAAGGTTGACCACCTGCAGATAGCTGAGATGAAGAAAAAGTTGGATACTGTTCACAGCTTGTTGACTAGCAAGAAGCATGTCCATTTTGCTCAAGAGGTTGAAGAGTTTGGACCGAAAGAAGGCTGCACAGAAGAAGATGTGAACTACATTGGTGGTTCTGGATTTCAAGGAAACAGGTTTGGAAATCAGCAAAGCAACAAGTTCTTTACTGGTGGACAGAAGAGTACTTTCACAAGCAATAAAAACTCTTCTGGATATGGTCAGAATGCTGGTTACCAGAAGCTTTTTCAGCAGAACAACTCTTATCAGAGGACCTATGGATCATCTTCCTATCAGACACCTCCTGCTACTAGTGCTCATGAGAATAAGCTGGAAGCTATGATGGAGCAGTTGCTAGAGGGACAGACAAAGACTGCTGTGGATTTCAACAAGAAGTTAGATGTTGTTTACACTGAGCTGAATGGAAAGTTTGAGACTTTGAACACACATATGAAGCAACTGGATACACAAGTGAACCAGATTTAAAGCTCATTCAATGGAAAGAATGTTATGGACACTCACATCAATGCTTGGTCAGTTCAGATTGATGATGGGTTGGATCAAGGAGAAGAATTTGGGATTAAGACAGCTAAAATCGTTGAAGGTAGTCAAAAATCCGAGGTTGTGTCCCCAATGTCGACCGACACTGCCTTTGACGTCGGTTGACATCCACTTTCAACAGGGATTTCGAGTTTTCATGACGAACGGAAATAGAGCATGACCGGTTATGGAGTCGACGTCGATGGTGAATTGGCTGATGTCGACCGACATCAATCCAACGTCGGTCAACATCCTGGGCGTGAGGAACCAACTTCACCAACATCTTGTTCAGTTCAGGTTGAGGATGGGCTGGATCAAGGAGAAGGATTTGAGATTAAGACATATGAATTTGTTATTGATGGTCAAAAATCCAAAGCTGAAACCTCAACGTCGACCGACACTGCTCTTGACGTCGGTCGACACCCATCTTCAAACTTGATTTAGAGTCTTCGTGACAGACAGAAATCGACCAGAATCGATTATGGTCACGACAGTGGTGGAGAACAAACTGATGTCGACCGACATCAATCCAACGTCGGTCGACACCATGGGCGAGAGGAACCAACTTCACCAACATCTTGTGGCATTGCTGAAGAGAAGGTCTACAAACCTTCAATACCTTTCCCAAAGGTAGTTGTGAAGTCTCAACACGAGCTTGATGAAGCCAGACACCTGGAAGTGATGTATAAGAAGTTGAAAGAGAATCCGCAAGGTGATGTTTTTCCCTATCATCCTTGTCTACAGAGATACATGGAGAAGATGATGCTCATGGACGAGGATTTGAAAGAATGTGTAGTGGTGCTTCCTAAACGAGTCAGTGACGTGTTGTTTAATCAGATCCCCAAGAAGCTACCAGATCTTGGTGTATTTGCATTGGATTGTTCCATCTTCGAGGATACCTTTGAGCGTTCCTTGTGTGATTTAGGAGCTGTTGGAAATCTCATGCCATACTCTGTGGCAGAAAGACTGGGGATGACAGATTTCACACCCACTAGGATCTCTCTAATCCTAGCTGGTCATTCAAAGAGGATTCCAGAAGGAGTTCTTGAAGATGTCCCCGTTATAATTGGGAATTACTTAGTCCCAACTGACTTTGTGGTGCTAAAGTACGATAGTGAACCTGATGATCCTCTGATACTGGGAAGACCCTTTTTAGCTACTGCTGGAGCGAGGATCGATGTGAGGCATAGTCTGATTGATCTCCACCTGAGAGATGAGCCACTGCACTTCAAGATGGATAAGCTGCAATGGTCTATTGTTGATGGTCAAGCCTTTAGCATTGAGCTGGAGCAAGAAGCTCAAACTGGTTAGGCTTCAGTTTTTAATCCTGTAGAACAGAAGATGGTGGTTTCTCAAGATTCCACTCTAACATCTTCAGAGCCTGCAACTGCTCATAAGCAGAAAGCTCCGCACCTCAGAGCTCCACCCAAGCGAAGGTATGCATCTTCCAAACTCGAACCTGCTAACCTCATTGCTATACCCGCAGAGAAACGCTCGAATGCACCCAAGCTTCATTCTCACTCTGGTGTTAACACCTCGTTCCTTGGACGATCTCACGCTGACACTGCTTACTCTCCACCTTGGATGAGGAGACTTTCGCAGAGGCACTCACAGCCTCTGTCGAAACCACCGGGAGTCTAATCTCCCAACAAAGTCAAGCTAATGACTAAAACCAAGCGCTGGATGGGAGGCAACCCACTTGATGTCGGTCGACATTGATCTCGAAGAAGTTTCGAGCATGAACGATAATCGACCGTGGTCGATTTCCAGAAGTCGACTTGGTGCATAAAGGTAAGTGTCGACCGACATTAACCTCAGTGTCGGTCGACATCGATGAAATCGAGGTAAGTTCTCTTAAAATCTCGCGACCCGACTCTTCTTCTTCATTTCTCTTCTCGCTGAAACACTTTCACAAATCGCCACCTCCTTCATTTCTCCACTGTTTTTGACGATTCAAAGCTCCATTCCCCTTGCTTTTTTGTGCTCTGTTCATTTATAGCATCTGTTTAATCGATCTGCGAAGGTATGACTCTAAATCTCCAATTTTCAGTTCGTGTTCAAGTAAAGAAAACTTCGAATTTGGATCGATTTGTTGATTTTAGGATGAGATTGTAGAGGAATGTGATTGGTTTTGATGATGTGTATGATTATATGGATTCAATTTATGAGATTAGAATGCTGCAAAAATCGGATTGTTGAACCTCATGCTCGTGTGTCTGTGTTCATGTTGCAGATGAGGCCCTCTCTGAACCAAGGAAAACGACCACGAAGAGTCGTTGACACCGATACTTCTGGCCCATCATCGCAGCAACGCCACATTGCCGACGCTCAGAACCAAGCACCTTGGCCAAAGATGGAAGAGAGGAGGTTCATGGTCACTTGCTTCACGGACGAGCCTGCAGTAGAAGTGAAGAAGCGCGCTTGCACCCACAGACCTATCTCCGAGCATTGGGACGATTATGACAGCTTGTTCTAAAACGCTTGGTATAGCGTTAAGATTGAGCCCACACGGCTTCCTTGCCCCACGACTATGAGTAAGCTGAAGATATAATCGGATCTCTTGCGAGTTATACGGACGATAGGCTTGGGTACAATCTGTACCAAGTACTATGATTTGCATGAGGAGCTAGTCAGACAGTTCATGGCCACAGTCCGTGTTTACTACTCCAATGATGTGGTTGATACGATCAGGTTTTAATCCCCAGATCTACACTGCAAGTGCACAGACGTGAACCAGTAGTAAATTAGGTATCGAATCCACAGAGGCTTAAGATCTTGCGATAGATTATAGAAATTCGGGTTAAGCTAGGCGATGCAAATCATAAAGCAGTAAATCAGAGCAAAAAGTAAAGTAAACGGTTTTGTAAGCAATCAAACGAAGCGTCAGGTCAAGGGAGTTCTCCGGAAATCAGGAACATAGGCTAATCAATCAATCGGGATCTAATTAGGAACTGTTCTAGAACTAGAATCACATAATTATAACAGACCAACTTTCGTTGAGAATATTATCTATGTCTAACAACCTAGCAAGCCAACTTTCGTTGTGAATCCTAGAGTTCTAAACAAGCATTAATCTCAGGTTCTTTCGTTCACAATTCTTCTAAACCAAATTTCTTTGCGAATAGTCAAATTGCTCATCTAAGTTCTTTATAGTTAATTAATCAACTGTCGTTGCAGAAATCAACCTAACATCAATAATCTAAGTGGCCTGTTTAGATCAAGCATTAAGAACAACCCTAGATGAATAACTAGAAAGATGTGAATCCCTACAGATTGATCAACCTATAAAGTTCATGACATCCCCTATGAGAATCCCTAAACCTAATTGGTAAACTACTCAGACATGATCAATGAAACAGAAATCATAATGAATAGAAAACCAAATAGCATAAAATAGAATAAGAAATTGGGGTTCGAAATCTCTTCTCTCTCGAGTACAAGATCAGCCCCTAAATCTCTCAAAGTAAAATAATGCGTCTGAAACCGTAGCCTAAACAATGGCTTAAAACCCCTAATATAGTGATTTAAACTCGGTTGGGGCTTCTTTGTAATTATGAGAAACTTCTGGGCCAAACTGCAATTGCCACAAATATTCATTAAACCGCCGAGAATTGTCCATCTCGAATGTGTGTCGATCGATGCACAATGTGTGTCGATCGACACAGACATCTGATAACGACAGTGAACTCTTTCTCTCGGGTAAATGCTCCAAATATCTCCAGAATGCGCCATAATGTCCAAATCCACTCCAAACGTACTTAGACCTGTAAACACACATAATAGGACTCCAAAATACTCTAAAAGACTCGATAATAAAGACATATACCATGGTTGAAAGTCCTAAAAACCATGATATATCAACTCCCCCACAGTTAGCTTGTGCTTGCCCTCAAACAAACATAAAACCAAGATCAGGAGAAGAAGTTTGAAAACTTCAGTAACTCGTTTCATCGTAGGAGCACCACACTCAGATTCGCTTTAGTAAACCACATGAAAATTAACCTGCAGACATCAAGACCAACATATACCTCCCCCACACTTAGCAACTATCCTGAGTAAACTCCACAATCACATTCAGAGCATCCAAATTCACCATACTGACTTCTGAGATCTAATAAGTGCGGTCTCACCAAGGGAGTATCGATCAAATAACACATGGACTTTTACTCTGTTAGCACCTGACCACTCAACAATCTTTTCCAGGTTCCTTTCTTCTCCTTTTCCTTCCTTAGCACTGATTTTTCCCCACTGGATATCATTTTATTTTTTCTATCAGTGTTCTTCCCTTTTTATTCGGGGCATAACTTTGGACATGTTTCCATGGATGCACAGGAGGTAATAGGGGTCTCTACCACTCCCATGACCACTTCGAAGCTACTAGCTAATCCTCAGTTTATCTCTTTTTCTTTTACTTTCAAGGAAGGAGAGAAGGAAACCTTACTTAGACAGGTTTACAAGCTGAGTCAGAACCAACAGAGGAATCCGATCCAAAGTATACCAAGCCCCAAGGTGAGAAAATTAAGTCAAGTTAAAGGTGAAGTCAAGTAATGGATTCTCTCAATACCTGAAGTGATATGGGTGCCCTCAGTAGGCTTGTCCGTGTTGGGTTTTCTAATATTCATAGATCATCTGCAAATCATCCAATGGTTACTTAAGTTCCTACAAGTGTGGTAATCTCCTCAAAAGTCCTTGTTTCCTACACAATTTGACTCAACAAAACAAATTTGGACTGACTCTAAGAAAACAAAAAGCGGTGCGTCAGTAGCTACCTCCCCCACACTTGAAAAACACTGTCCCCAGTGGTCTCAAGCTTAGGCTTGGTGAGAAAAGAAATCGGAATTAAGAGAATCCGAAAAGGGTGAGAACACTTACATGTCGTCGGCCTGTGTCGATCGATGCCACAAGTGGTGTCGATCGATACAAGTCGAATATGCTCACGGTTATGTAGATAACCGGTGTCTGAACCGCAATTGAATCGGCAAACCGTAAATCGCATCTGCGGCGACCGACACAAAGGATGTGCCGATCGATGATGAGCGATTCTGCCTGTTTCACACGCCTTTGAACACACAAAAACGGAAAAATCAAAGCAACAAAATCAAAACGAAAAATGAAAAGAAAAACGAACCTACTAGTGGGTTGCCTCCCACTCAGAGCTTGTTTAAAGTCAATAGCTTGACTATGGAAAGGAGATCAGACTTATGGTGGATTCAACAGAGACTTTGAGTGTCTCTGTGAATGTCTCTTCAACCAAGGTGGTGCATAAGCGTTCATATCATGAGATCTCCCAAGAAAAGAGCAGGGTGGGAGCGAAGCAAGGGTTGGATATTGCGTTTTCCTGCATTCGCAGCTTGGTGGTTAGGAGGTTTGAGTTTAGAGGAATCATACCTGTGCTTTGGTGGATGGAAGAGATATGGAGCTTTCTGCTTAAGAGCAGTTGCAGGATCTGAAGATGTTAGAGCAATCTCAGAATGAACTGCCATCTTCTCTTCTCCAAGAGGAATCTCTGGTTCCACTTCCACACTGAAGCTTTGTCCATCTATGGTGGATTTCTGCAGCTTAACCATCTTGAACTGCAAAGGCTTGTCTCCCAGATGGAGATTAATCAGTCCATGTCTCACATCAATCACTGCTCCAGCAGTAGCTAAGAAAGGTCGACCAAGTAACAAAGGATCAGCTGGCTCAATATTATACTTCAGCACTACAAAGTCTGTTGGAATCAAGTAGTTTCCAACTCTGACAGGAATGTCCTCAAGAACTCCTTCTGAATACCTCTTTGAATGATCAGCTAGGATAAGAGAGATCCTAATAGGCTGGAAATCCATCATTCCCAATCCCACAGCCACAAAGTATGGCATGAGATTCACACCAGATCCTAAGTCACACAGAGAATGCTTGAATCTGTCCTTAGCGATGGAACATTCTAGTATAAAGGCTTCTGGGTCTGGAAGCTTCTCTGAAATCTGAATCAACTTCTTTTCCATCACTTTCATGTAATTAGCCACGTCTAGCTCCTGTTTAGACAGTTTAGGAGCCTTAGGATATGAATCATAGGGCTTGTAGACTCGTTCTGGGACTGTTGCAGGTTTTTGGTCCCGTCTGCGATCTGTGTCGATCGATGCATAAGATGTGTCGATCGACACAAGGCGATTTTGTGCAGTTTCATCAGACGTATTGGGGTTGCATCGATCGACATCAAGAGTGTGTCGATCGATGCTTGTATCAGACAGACAATATTCATCCAGAAAATCCGAGATGATGCTCTCTTCTTCTTCCAGTAAGTCAATATCATCCCTAATGATCACAGCATGGACAAATTGGTTCTGTTCAGCTCTTCCTGATCCATTTTGCCATTGCGCTGCTCCAGCAATCTGCTGAACCTGAAAATCTAGCTTCTTCACAAGAGTGCTTATAGCTTCTATCTTCCCATTAAGATCAAGGTACATAGCATCTATCTTTCCATTGAAGTCCAATGTACTCTTCTGCTGTCCTTCCAAGAGTTGTTCCAAAAGTCCCATCATCTTATCATTTTGCTCATTTTTAGGAGGAACAGGCTGATACGATAAAGCACCATAATCTCTAGTAAATGAGCTGTTCTGCTGGAAAGGTCATTGAAATGAAGACTTTGGTGCGAAACCTGAAGTCTGTCCTTGCTGATTTCCATACATCTGACCTTGATAACCAGCTCCAGCTATGTAATTAACATCCTCAGTCTCCTGGACATCCACTTTCTTACCAAGTAAGATGCTATGGACAGAATCAATCTTCTTGTTCATCTCAGCTATCTGGGAATGGTCAGCTTTACCACCAGATTTCTGTCTTTCTAAATCAGCATTCTTGACACAATTGCCAGTCATCAAGTTGTCAATAAGCTCATTGGCTTCTTCTGGAGATTTAGTGTAGAAATTTCCATTACTTGCAGCATCTACAGCCATTTGATACCACAAATCAACTCCTCTGAAGAAGATACACAACAGCTGCACCTCATAGAAGCCATGATGAGGGCAATCTCTCTGGTATCTCTTGAATCTCACCCAGGCTGTCTTAAAAGGCTCTGTAGATCCTTACTTGAAGGTCAAGAGATCTTGTCTAAGCTGATCGGACCGAGCATCATCATAAAAGTGTCGTAGAAACTTCTCCTTCACTGCATTCCAAGTAGTCAGAGTCCCAGGTGGAATCTGGCTTAGCCAGTCAGCAGCTTCTCCTACAAGAGAGTGAAGAAAAAGCTTGCAGTGCAGGTAGTCATAGGTCACTCCATTGTGCTTCATCCTAGTGACTATAGACTCAAAGTGCTCTATGTGGTCCATAGGATGCTCATGTGCAGATCCGCTGAAAACACGCTGTCCCACAAGTATTTAGTATGAGGTCTTCAGCTCGAAGTCATTACGCGGAAACGCAAGAGGTACAATCGCAAACCTATTAGCATAGAATTCATCGGGTCAATTGTAATCAGCTAGTGTCCTCCTAGCAGGAGGATTAAGAGGTGGATCAGGTGCTCTAGGAGGCTCATAAGCTCGTGGATTTCCTTGTCCACCTTAAGCTTCTCCATCATGTTGATCAATCTACCTCTGACGCTCAGGAATGACATTACCTTCTTCATCGAGTCTCTGACCAAGCTCATTGCAGACTTGGTTCTTCGCATTCCTCAGAATCTTGAATTAAGATCACTCGGTTGAGGATCACTCGGTTGAGATTAGCAATCTTAACTAGCTTCTGGGCTTTCCTATTCTCTCTCTCTAGCTTTGCAAGCTCCTTAAGTTCAAGATTCACGAGCTCCTTATCCGGATTACTTCGTAAGTCACGATCAATCATAAATTGTTCTGTTCACGCAGGTGTGTCGATCGATGCAGGGAGAGCGTCGATTGATGCAAGGCACGAATGTGTGTCGATCGATACTCAGGGTCGTGTCGATCGATGCAGTGTGATTCTAGGCGTACCTTAAACGCAAGAAAAATAAAAATCAGTAACCAAAAACAAAAACGAAAACCTAGTCTAAACCCTAAGTTCAAATCTATCGAAGACTCAAAAGAGTCCCCGGCAACGGCGCCAAAAACTTGACACGATCAGGTTTTAATCCCCAGATCTACACTGCAAGTGCACAGACGTGAACCAGTAATATATAGGGTATCAAATCCACAGAGGCTTAAGATCTTGCGATAGATTATAGAAATTCAGGTTAAGCTAGGCGATGCAAATCAGAAAGCAGTAAATCAGAGCAAAAAGTAAAGTAAACGGTTTTGTAAGCAATCAAAAGAAGCGTCAGGTCAAGGGAGTTCTCAGGAAATCAGGAACATATGCTAATCAATCAATCGGGATCTAATTAGGAACTGTTCTAGAACTAGAATCACATAATTATAACAAACCAACTTTCGTTGCAAATATTATCTATGTCTAACAACCTAGCAAGCCAACTTTCGTTGCGAATCCTAGAGTTCTAAACAAGCATTTATCTCAGGTTCTTTCGTTCACAATTCTTCTAAACCAAATTTCTTTGCGAATAGTCAAATTGCTCATCTAAGTTCTTTATAGTTAATTAATCAATTGTCGTTGCAGAAATCAACCTAACATCAATAATCCAAGTGGCCTGTTCAGATCAAGCATTAAGAACAACCCTAGATGAAGAACTAAAAAGATGTGAATCCCTACAGATTGATCAACCTATAAATCCATGACATCCCCTGTGAGAATCCCTAAACCTAATTGGTAAACTACTCAGACATGATCAATGAAACGAATTCATAATGAATAGAAAACCAAATAGCATAAAATAGAATAAGAAATTGGGGTTCGAAATCTCTTCTCTCTCGAGTACAAGATCAGCCCCTAACTCTCTCAAAGTAAAATAATGCGTCTGAAAGCGTAGCCTAAACAATGGCTTAAAAACCCTAATATAGTGATCTAAACTCGGCTGGGGCTTCTTTGTAATTATGAGAAACTTCTGGGACAAACTGTAATTTCCACAAATCTTCATTAAACCGCCGAGAATTATCCATCTCGCATGTGTGTCGATCGATGCACAATGTGTGTCGATCGACACAGACATCTGACATCGACAGTGAACTCTTTCTCTCGGGTAAATGCTCCAAATAGCTCCAGAATGCGACATAATGTCCAAATCCACTCTAAACGTACTTAGACCTGTAAACACACATAATAGGACTCCAAAAGACTCTAAAAGACTCGATAATAAGACATATACCATGGTTGAAAGTCCTAAAAACCATGATATATCAGTGGTGAGCAAGGCCTCTGATGGGACATTGACCTTCATGGCCAAGGGCAGAAGGTACGGGCTCAGCCTCCAGGAGCTGTGTTACCTGAGCACTGGCATGATGTGCATCTTTTATGTCAACACTTTGGCACCGGAATGTATGATTCCCAGACCACCAGACAGACCGTTGTGCGCCATCCGGTTCTGTGATACCTGGTCCGAGTGTTTGCCAATATTATCTTGTGTAAGATGGAGCCTGGGATGATGAGGATTGCTGAGATTTTGTTGCTCTATCTTGGGATTGGCAGCAGTGTTGATGTCAGTGTGTTTGAGGATGCTCATTTGGTAGCAGAAGTCAACATGGGACCTCTTTTTGCTCATCATTTGGAGACCTTGAAGGCGACGAAGCCATTCACTAGGAAGACGACTAAGACAGAGACGGTTGGGAGTCTTTTAACTCCCATCTTTGACCACTTTGGGCTCGACAGGAGTCAGATGACCATTTGCACTAAGAAGCCTACCATGGACTTCACACATCTGAAGAGCATGCAATTGATCAAGGGAGATGTCAATGGCAGGCAGTTCTTCTAGCGTTGAGCACCTCTTTCCCCTTCCAGAGACCAAGCTCACAGGCATCACCAAGGAGCCTCTTTCACTCTCTTTTCAGCCCAACGTAGAGCTCTGTCGAGGTGTACCGTGTCGTTCCACTGTACTCAGAGGCACTTCTTCTGGAGCTGCTGCCTCTGCTACTGAGCATGAGGTTGTCCCTGCTGATGATCTAGATGAGACCTATGGGTTTCCTGAGCTTCCAGGACCAGCAGAAGACATGCCACCAGGGCAGTTTCAGAATTGGGCAGCATGTGTCCTCAAGAGAATTTGGAAGAAGGTTCACAACATGTCTTGCCAACGCTCACAGCGCGTTCACCACCCGCAGCCACGACGTCGCGCACCAGCGCAAGCACCTGTCCATGTGAGCTCATAGGATGAGGAGATAGAGGATGGAGCTGACTCCGAGGAGATGGATGATGGGGACTCTCCAGCCCTCTCGACACTTGCTGCTGATTCTGCGTTTGTTTCTCTTTTTCCTTTCTCTTGAGTCATTTTGATGTTTCCTTTGAGTCAGTCTGTCAGTCCCATCTGTTTGGAACCTTGACTATTTGAGTTTATGCATCACCACTGTTGTTTTTTATGTGATTTTGAGTGATTTAACACAGCTAACAAGTGAGGAATTGTGTGCTAACTCATGAACTTAACCACGGCCGATTTGAACATCCTGCGTATGATCGCACGACCCTGATGTCGGGCGACACTAAGCTTAGTGTCGGTCGACATCGGGCGTGTTCAGGTTCGGATTTTTAGCATTGTGTTTCTAGTTCTTGAACTTGAGCTTAATCTGAATCCGGTTAGTTAAGTGTCTAGCTTTGTATGATTCTCGAGAACTTCCTAAGTCTGACGCCTTTCTACCATTGAAAACTCACTTTGATTTACTTGCATTTGTTTACTGCTTCCTCTTGATTGATTTAGCTTAACTAAAGAACATATAATCTGTCGTGTGAAACTTGAGTCCTTGTGAATACGATACCCTGAATACTACATTCGCATAATTGTGCACTTGCAGTAGAATAGGGATATAACTTTGACCTATCACATTCCAGAGATACAAAAGACGATCTTTTATAAAAAAAAAAGAGTACTTCTGAGATGTTCTTCAAAAAAAGAATACTTCTGAGGTGTTCTTCAAAAAAAGAGTACTACATAGCCGAGAAATTAAAAACAAAAAACTAAGTACGAGAAAATAAATTAAAGAACAGAGGTAACAATCGAATTCATGTAGAAGAACTTCAAACACCGTTTGTACATAAAGCAGTCGGGGCAGTCGATTTCCATATCAAGAACATGGCAAGATCTATGGGGCTTTCTGTTCTCCATCGATTGCACATAAACATGCTTCTTGCGGACAGTGACTCCATGCAGTGTCTTCCTCAAGTTCTTCCAAACTCGTGCCACCAAATCCTCCTCATCTTCCCGCCAGTTCTTCAAGGCAAGTTCCTCAAAGTGACCCATTAGAGAATTGTCGTGGAGGAAGCGCATAACACCATACAGGTAAGCAGCTTCCAAAATCAAATCGCCGCCCTCCCCAATCGTGGCAAGCTCTAAATATGTCATTCCGTTGTCTTCATCATTATCTTTAAAGTAACAGAGAATACCTCGAACGAACAATGCGGCGTTGTTCTCATGCTCTACGCATTTTCCCAGAATCGCCGAGTGCTGAAGCGCACGGAGAGGCCTCTTCACCAGCGGTGAGAAACAGAGAGAATGGAGGACTGCAGGACTGTTGAAAGCTTCTTTCATAATTCTGCAGGTTGCTCTAAGGTTACAGTAATCGGCGGAGGAAGCTTTGCCGACTTTTTGGACGATCTTGGTGAGGACTTCGATCGGGAGTTGTTGCAGAGAGACAATCGATCTCATGTTGGCCATGCTTTATGTGTTTGATGGTTATGGGTTCTTCTCTCTGTTTTTCGTCGGTTTTTCGGAATCTCAACTTCTCTCTATGCTTGATGGATATGTGGTCATTGAGTTTTTAAAGAAAGGATTTTTAGGGTTGCGTCTTAAAGAGGTGTCGATTCGCGAAACCGGTGACGATTCGCCGGTATCAGAGATTTAGTGATGATGGTGTGGGGGTTATCTTTCTTGGGTTTGAAGATCGACGGCTAGTTTATCCCTTGCATTAAACGTTTGTGATTTGACAATAGTTCGAGAAACGTAAACGTCAAATCGGTTTATATGAGAGACAAATACAGAACTTATGGCCTGAATACTTAAAGTCTAAGGGTCTAGAAAAGATCGTGGTGCTCAAGATGTGGAGGAGTGTTCGGCTAGAAGTAACTGTTTAACATTTTCATTTGTTGTTATATAAGAGCAGTTCCAACGCAGGGTTTTAAGAGGGTATCTAACCAAAAAGGTATTAAATAAAGAAAAAAAAATTAATAAAAAAGAAAAATTAGAACCTGTTCTTCCTTAAAAACTTTTGATATCTACCTAAGAAATCCTCTTTCTAGACACTTGTCAATTTAGTATAGGTTTAATTTATAATGAGAAATCAAATAATTAATTTGTTGTCAAATCTATTTAATTGTTGATATGTTGGTAACTTAAATTTTAAAATTTTTTATAAATCCTAAAATAAAATTAACTATTCCATTTTCATTAATTTAAGTTATATACTAATAATATTTGATGGACAGATAATCCTCGAACATACTTTAATTTGAACCAAAACTTATATGAGAAATCATAATATAATTGAATATATTAAACCGAAAGATAAGACATGTCAATATATATATATATATAGTGGTTCAAAATATCCACAGTTTCGCAGAACATAAACATGTGCGTGTCTATAGTTTTCCTCATAAAGCTAGATTTCTTGCATTCTTTCACTTGGATGACCCACTTGAGTAAATATATCAGGAACATTGATATGATTTACAGGGACTTCACCTTCAGTGAATCTGGTTAACTTGACCAAATTAAATGGATTAGAAAAATTTATAATTAATTAAGATATTGCCATATGTGTGTCTTACAAATGGCAAAGTGAATATGTGATAGCGCATTTACCTTGATTTTGTTTTTATATTCGCAGCAATGTAATGCTCTGAGAAATAAGCTATCTCCTCGTTGATATACGATTCAAAAATCGATCTTGCCGCATATCTTTTGTTCTTTGCTTTTCCTTTCAATTTTTTGAAAAACCTTTCAAAAGGGTACATCCACCTATATAGCACCGGACCTCCTAATTCAGCTTCGTAGGGGAGATAGGGAAATGCTCAATCACGTCAAAAATGATTTTGGAAATATCTTTTCCAAGTTGCATATGATTAAAACTCTGTTTTCTTTGAGAATTTGGAGACGGTTTTTTTGTAAAGTTCTCGAGCATAAGTCACGGAAAAAACTTCCAACCCCTACAATATATATTTTTAAAAATGTTGGTAAATATAAAATACTATACTCATATTTAATTATCAAATATTAAGTAAAATAAAATAGAAAAATCTGCTAACGCAAGGTGGACGTTCCGGTCTAAGAGTTCGGCAAAGGTAAATGAAAGTAACCGCTCCATAAAAACGTGGCAGTCATGACTCTTCATCCCTGAAAACTTATCGTTATGCATATCAGCACAAGTAGCTAAGTCGGC
Organism: Orychophragmus violaceus; assembly: GCA_030180135.1. Taxonomy (NCBI): domain Eukaryota; kingdom Viridiplantae; phylum Streptophyta; class Magnoliopsida; order Brassicales; family Brassicaceae; genus Orychophragmus; species Orychophragmus violaceus. Next base: position 37,591,369 of record CM058238.1, read on the forward strand.
TGCATAGCCATATGGGAATTTTACTGCATGTAGGTGTGGCCGAGAACAGAATCGTTCTATATCAATTCTTGACATGATGGTGTCTTTGGATTTACCCTTCACACTCAAAAGAGTATTCATGACGTTGTCAAAAAAGTTCTTCTCTACATGCATCAAATCAACATTATGTCGAAGAGTAAGGTCCCTCCAGTACAGAAGCTCTCAGAATATGCTTTCCTTGTGCCAGCTATGCAACTTCCCATAGCCAGGCTCCTTATTTTCGTGACCGTTTCCACCGACGTCCTTTGTTTTCGGTGGATTTACACCTTGCAATCGCTCGCTATAAACTTGCTCACCACTCAATACTTCTGGTGGATGTTCTTTCGAGGCGTCTTTCCCCTTCAAGAAGTCTTTTTATTCTTCCTCAATGGATGACCAAATGGAAGAAATCTTATGTGACAATCAAACCAACACGTCTTCCTTCCCTTAGGCAGATAAAAAGATTTTGTATCTTCCATCACTACAAGAAATTTGAGTATATATAACGCCCAAAAAACACTATATATTACTATCATAGCGGTTTGTTAAACACTCTATCTGCGGCCGTTATAATAGATTGGGACCTTTACATAGCGGTTTTTCGTTATGCTATATTTTAGATATTTACAATAGCGCTTTTTTAGTGCAATAAGAAATAAAGTAATAGCGTTTAATTCCTGTTATAATATATTTTCTATATATATTTGATAGCGTTTTATTTCTGTTATTATTTATTTTATATATAACAATTTTTATTATAACATTGTATTTTGTATTATTGTTATTTTGTTGTTTATTTTGATCTAAATGCTAAATATGAAACATGCTTTCAATTGTAAAACAAACAATTAATTAACAAAAACATATTTGTATTATTATGAAAATCCACATTTGACAACAAGTTTACAATAAGACATAACAAGTTATAAAAGTCTTTGAGCTCAACGTAATACAACTCACACTAAGACAATGTTTCATGTATCTTGAGTGCTCACATCTCCTATATGTTCACCAAGTGCCAATAGCTCCTACAAGAATCGCTGATGTGTTTATAGAGTCTTCGCCAAAGCCCAATGCCCTTAAACAAGCAGTCTACAACACAAAAAGGGAAAAAGATTTGAACTTTTTGTTTTAGTACTGTTGGTAAAGCTTAATAGTGAAGATGTGTTGACTTACATGATCCCACCTTGCTCCAGGTCGAGGCTGGATAGGTATGCCAGTTGAGCATCAGCCTCATATGGAGCTAAAATAAATTCGACGTTTTCTGATATCAGCGGGAGAAAACTTATCTCTTCTTTCTGTTTCAGATATCTGTGACCATGTCGAGAACAGCTCCAAATGTTGAAACTGAGGAAGAAAGAAAGAGAAGCGAGTCAAGTTCAACATTCCCACATATTATAGAAATTGCATATGATGACATGACGTGTTATCATCTCGATCAACACTACGAGGGAATTTAAGGTTACTGACACTTACTGGTCTTTTTTAGCAACATTCTTGTCTGGGAACCTTATTACGCGCTTCAGAGGAGTGAACAAAGGATTCAAAACCACACTGAAGTTTCAGTAAGGTGTATCTTTGATCGGAGATAAAACCCAACGACCAAATATATTGGAAAAGACCAAGCCTGTCATGGAATCCATCAGCCCATTTCCCACATGTAAACAAACATTCATCAAAGTTTTAAAAACCTTCTAAACTCATAATCACACATGGATCAATAAAGAAGACAGTCTCACCATGTAACCCTTCAGATTAATTGAGGAATATAATGCCCTAAAGCAAGCCATAGCAGATTTTTTTAGAGAAGATTTAAGAAAGAAAATTAAAGGATAAAAATATAAGGCAAGCTTCAAAGTTTTTACCTGCATAGCTCTCCCCAAATGTTGAAACTCAATGCTTGAATATACCTAATGGTTTGTGGCTGTGGATTCTGCTGTGTGAGTTCCCTTAATGGCACAGTCCTCATGAACAATGCTCATGAACGAGTCTGAGGTCACCTATGCAACTGCATTCCATTTTCAGTGTGTTACCATCTTCGCACACCGCTTCTTCTTCCCATAGAGCAGTCCACCTTCTTCCTCCAATGATTCCTGGCATACATAAGAAGAAACATAAATATCAGAATCTCTTCAACCCTTAAAAACCTGCCAACTCAATCATTGACAACAAAATGGAGAATGTAATCCATTTAGCACGAACATACATGTGACGCTAAAATAAACTCTACAAGTATAAGATTAATAACGTAGAGCTCTTACTCTTTCCCTCTGATAAACTTAATCAAGGAAGCACCAACCTGCAACAAATCACACAAAGTCAGGCAAATTGTTTAGAGGCTACAGGAAACATTAAGTAACAAAGAGAAAAAGTACCCTAAGCGAAACTCAATGCTTTCCAGCTGAAACAACTGAGGCTGTGTCATTCACTCCTCTCTCTGTAACTTCTTCAGGAATAACAAAAACTCAGAGAGCTAGATCTAGGAGCCTATCACACTAAGGCCTAATAGTTAATTCACAGGTCGGACGATGATGGAAACATGATAAATACGGGCTTGTACCTCAAATTTCAAGATGAAACATAAATGTTCAGAACAAAGCACATACCTCCCGAGACGAACAAAGGCTGTGAAAAAAAGAAGAAACGAGTCGGTTTCACAAAAGCAAAAATGTAATCGCAAACAGATCTAACGACACCAAGTAGTGAGATCCATTGCATCGTCATGAGGGACAGTCACTGGTGTTTCACGTACTCTGCACAAAGATCATAAGAAGACACATTTTAATGATAAATTTTCAGATGATAAATAGGTGGAAAATCATCAGTGAGATGGATGGCATACGTATTTGGATCTCCCTCACTGAAATACGCATTCACAGCTTGATTAAGATCACCACGATGTTCCTGAATTACAAAAGAAGGAAAGATTGTTAAAAACACCCAATTAGCTAAATCAAGAGCTCCATCAGTTTAATTTTACTACAATCAACTCTCAAATTCAAAGAAACTCTCTGCTAAGATTGGCGAAAATCATACAATCATCGATGAACAAGTACTAAGTATGATGAACCATGGAGCTAATCAGCAATGTAAGAAGAGAAACCCTCCAAGAACAAAGACCTAAAAATTCTGAAAATCAATATAAAAGAAAGAACAAAGAGAGTGGGAGAAAAGCATCTGATAATCAAACTTTCACGTTATCGACTCGAGAAACTTGCGAAAACTTATTCAATACCAAACAATATATCTTCTAAGAAGATGAAAAGAATCGTGAAAAAGAAAAGAACAAACATAAATCCAGACGAGTGTAATTCGAATCACCTCGAGCTTCTGAACGGCGACAGCGTCTGAAGCGCCGGTGATGCTCATGAAGGTGTTGATTGCTTCCTGATTCGGTGTCGCCATGAGAGACAAAGATGAAGAGAATCTGAGAGAAGATGTTTCGTTTAAGGATTTGTTGTGGGAATTGTTGGAGTGAGGAGGGGAAAAGAATTGTGATTTTTGTTGTAAATCGTCGGTTTAAGGTCTTTGTTTATTTCTGGTCGATCTTCATTACTCTTTTGGGCTTTTCTCTTGCAATCGATCGTCGAGGAGAAGAATGAATGTGATTCGAACAGATCTATTTCCAATTCTGGGTTATTAGATTGAAATCTTCTCTCTTCTCTCTCTTTGTTAGGTGATGGCTTGAAAACCTGGATCTAGAGAGTGAGAAAAAGGAATGAGAAAAAGGAATGAGAAAAAGGACGAGCAAGTGAATTTTTCTTCCTAACAATTTTATTTTCTAAGTTAGGCGGGGACTTAAAATTTTTATTCCCGCTTGACCATTCTATAGCACTTTAATAAAATATTCATAGGTGCCAAACACTGAAATTTGAGGGTAAAATTTGACCACACAAACATAGCGTTTATAAGTTTAAAAACGCTATATAAAAAATGAGTGATATTTACCATAGCAGAAAAGCACAAAACGCTATATTTTACTGCTATGGATACCCCAATTTCTTGTAGTGCATGTAAATAGGACAAGACAATCCACCATGGGTCGTCCATCCTGATAACATCCCATATGCCGGAAAGTCGCTTATCGTCAACAGCAGCACTGCTTTTAGTTTAAAGTTTTCCTTCAATGACACATCGTATGCATCGACTCCAGAAGACCACAATTCTTTTAACTCCTCAATAAGAGGTTGGAGGAAGATATCGAGACTAGCGCGCACGGATGATTTGGCCCAGAATTCAGAATTATAAAAAACAAGTATTCTGTATTCATGCACATATCAGGGGGTAAATTATATGGAGTCAAGATCACGGGCCAGAACGAATGATTATGAGACATGCCAAATGGATTGAACCCATCTGTATATAATCCAAGATAAACGTTACGGGGTTCTTGGGAAAAAGGATGTTGAGCTTGAAATGATTTCCACTCCACCGCATCATAAGAATGACACATTTCTCCCTCCTTCGTTTGGTGATCCGTATGCCATCTCATTGCCGCTGCAGTCTTCTCGCTTTTATACATTCTCTTTAGTCTGTCAGCAATTGGTAGATACCACATACGACTGTAGGATACTTTGGTTCTACTTTGTCTCTCGTTCAGCTTCCATCTTGGTTTAGCACAAAACCGATAATTTTCTTCCTTTTCGTCTTCTTTTCAAAAAATCATACAATTGTTCATGCAAACATCAATTGTACGATAGAGGAGGCATAAATTGTGCATCAGTTTCTCTGTCTCGTAGTGAGAACTTGTTGCATGGTTTCCTTTTGGTAAATACTCTGTCATCATTTCTCATATCGAACCCACTAACCTTTCACTCATATTATGTTCTGCCTTGTTATGAAGGATCCGAGCAGCCAAGGATAACTGAGAGTGACCTTCACGACAACCATCATATAAAGGATTGTTGGCTCCTTCTAACAGGTCATAAAACTTTTTTGAATGATTACGTACATGTTCTTCACTATTACTCGCGTAACCACGAAATGCATCATTCACCATATCCACATACCTATCTTCTACATTATTATGACCATTCGGATCAACAACGTTCCTATATCCAAACCGATTTTTTCTACATGCTTATACCAAACACAATAATCAGGCATAAATCCGTAACTAAACAGATGACTCCAAATTCCTGGTTCTGTGGTTTCCGGTTTTTCGTTCTTGCAGAAACGACAAGGGCAGAGAAACTTACCGCCATTGCTCAGAGCTAAAGACTGATTTTTGCCAAGTTCCATAAATTGTGTCACCCCCATTATGAAGGCTGTTGAGACATTGTTTGTGGCATCACTGAACCTATTATACCTCCACTCTCCATGGTTGCTATAATTATTGTAGCCTCCAGCCATGTAACTAAAATTTCAAATTCTTTGTGTTTCTACAAATGAAAACGGAGAAATGACTGAATTTCGACTATGCAGATATAATTGGCAACTCTCATTAATTGTCATAAATGCATGCGCATAAAACGAGTACACCTACCACAAACAGGTACAATATAACCAAACTCTCATATTATTATTACTAAATCCAAAAATACTATATTAAACATGAAAAGAGTATGTCTATATGAGTTATTCTCATTTAATAATGATTACAATATATATATATATATAGCTTTGATAATCAGTTAAGACTATTAACACGTATAAACAAACTATCTTATATTATTATTACTAAATCAAAAATACTATATGATACGACCCATACTCGACTACTCTGCGACATGAATAGTTGAGTTGAATATTAGTCGTATCAATAGCGACAAATAAACGACTTGGTTACTACTGTACTCGAAGTAGCGAATTAGTCGCCCATGTACTGACCAACTCGCGACTGTTCTCCGACTTTTAACATCAAACGCAAAAATAATCGCCATATCACCGACTAGCCTGCGACTATTGTTTCTGGTCTCGACAATGGTCGTTAATCAGTCGTCAATCGACGACTAAATTGGCGACAATCATTTTTGGTCGTATATAAGCAACTAATACACGTCCAATAATCCGTTGTCGCAAAATAGTAGCAATATTATCCCCGAATAGTGGCCAAATGTTACGACTACAAGTATAGTCGCAAATGTCCAGTCGCAAAAAACGTTGTTTTTTTGTAGTGTGTATAATAAAAGATGAAGCCAAATAAATTGAGAATAAGACTTTAAAAACAAAATGTTAAATCCGGTTTTTCCAGAAGAGGAAATTTACCAAAGTGGAAAATATATACAATGGGTTTGATTAGTAAAGCTACAATAAAAACCAACGTTGGAGGCATACCGGTTTCTTTGTTACCAATCACGAAAATGTTACCAAAAGGTACAGTAAAACATAGTTATTCTCAGTTTTTTGTTACCGCTTTCGCTAACAGTTTTCATTTATAGTTTGACACTATTCAACCACTTATCACTTCCGCTAACCGTTAATATAACCGTTACGCTTTTGTTAATCAATCAGACCCAATAAAAAAATTAAAAGCCGACTAAAATCTGATTTGAATAGAAAACTTTCTCGAAGAGATGTTAAAGTTTTTCAAAATAATAGAAAAAAATAAAGGTCAAATGTGGCGCAGGTGAATTGAGAGAGATGATAGAAAACAGCCGCCATTTATCTGAGCCCGATGTCTGGTGTTTCTCCCGACAAACACTCTTACTTCTCATCAGCAATCAAAAAAAATTATGAGATTTTAACTTATTCCACCTGTTTTTTCAAACATACTCCCAAATAAAACTATATAATAAGCTACAACTGCTTCTATTTTTTTCTTTTTAATATGAAGAGAAAATTATCTCCTACGAAAATATTAGCTATTATCCGCTGCTCACTACAAGTTTACAACTCACTACCATCTCTCAAAATATTCGAAACGAAACATTGCTCGCGAAGCCAATCAAATTGCTCCAGTTTCAAAGCTGCCAAAGTTATTATAAAGGGACAAAAGTTTACATGGCCGATGGTCAAAACCTAAAACATATATATGTGAAGCTTTAAATATAATTAAAAAGACTAAGAGCAGGTCCATTGGAGTTTCATAAGAGTTTTTGGGCTCAATTTCCTAGGGCTAAACAAATAAAAATAAATGGATCAAATAATATTTGCTAAGGAACGTCTCTTAGATAAGGATTTTAAGAGCCCGTCCCTTAGCGACGTGGCCATGTCCCATTGGCTTATTTTTTTTTTTTCGGGTGAAAGGATTGGGTCGGGGTCAAAAACGTTTTGGCCCATTCGACATTCTCCCTTTGTTTTTCACGAGTGAGAGAAATAGCGAGAGAGTTCTTAGGCGATTTTCAGGCGATTTACTCGTGATACTCTTCTTCTTCGCATTCTTTGCTTGATTTCTGTTTTTCAATACATTATTTACCTTTACGGGTTATATTTGCGTGTTGTGCATCGATTCAGGAATCGATTTAGGGTTTGTTAGGGTTTCGGGGTTTGAACGATTTAGGGTTATTTAGCGATTTAGGGTTTCTTTTGTTTGCGGTTCGATTCTGATTCCGTTTGTGATTCACATTTGTGATTCTCTTAGGCTTTCTTTGTAATCTCAATCTCGTTTCGTTGTAGTCGTGATTAGGGTTCTTTAGCGATTTAGGGTTTGTTTGGTTTATGGGTTCGATTCTGTTAATTACTTGTGATTCTCTTCGTTTTGCTATGTAATCTCGTTTCGTTGTACCTGCGATTAGGGTTATTTAGCGATTTAGGGTTCGTTTCGTTGTACTAGTAATCTGCACCTCGTTTCTATGTACTTGTGAATAGGGTTCTTGACCGATTTAGGGATCTTCATCTCTCTGTGTCCTCCTTGATTTCTGGTGTTACCTAATAACCTGTGTTAGACATGTTTTATCGAGATTTCTGTTTGTAGACTGCAATTTGTGTAGCCATTGAGACTTGTCAAGTCTACTCATCTTGTGTTAATGTGTATTGTTTTTGGTCTGGACATTAGCTTTCTCCTCCTACTGTTTTGTGTTAATGTGTATTGTTAAATTTGTCTCTTCTCTAAACACTTTTGAGTGCATGTTTGCATCACGACTAAGTTATTGATATGTTTGTTATCCGACAGTGTTCTTAGATAAGATTTGTTCCTTCGAGTCTGTGTTGGTAATGCTTTTGTTTGTTTGTTTGCAAATGCTTTTCTTAATGTTTGTTTGCAAATGCTTTTGTTCTCATAATGCTTTCCTTTATGTCGCAGAAGTACAGTCTTCAAAGCTTTGCTTATGGACCCTGTTTTGAAAGAAGAGAGGAGAGAGATGAAACGTCTCAAAGCTCACTACGACTGGTTTGGATGTGTTGCGGATGGAGAATATGGAATCCCTACCAGTTGCCCTTGTGGGGGAAGAATAGTGGACGAGGTAGCTAAGGAGGAAGAAAGTCCCTTTCTTCCTGGGAAGAGATTCTTCACGTGTAACGACTACAAGGTATATCTCACTATCTGAACTTCTTCCATATGATTCATAGATTCCAAATTAATTGTGTTTGTGTTCTGTTACAGGCAGATGGTTTGCATTTTAGGCAACCATGGGTGTTAGGTGTTCAATAGGAGATTTCAAATCTTAACAGGCGGCTAACAGAGGCTGAGGGGCTTAAATGGAAGGTGTATGATATGAATTGGGAGATTAAGAAACTGAATCTTCAAGTACAGACACTGAAGGTAACTAGATAGCTAAGTTTATGTTGTATTTATGTTTATTAAAATAGGTTAACACTTGCATTTCTGACTTTCCAGGAAGAGTTGGAGAAACAAACTACTTGTAACCGCTGACCTTGCATTATAGCCAAGGTCAGTTTTAAAGTATACACTGAAATGATATGATCTAATTAGGTTGAAGTATACACTGAAATGATATGATCTAATTAGGTATTGTGATTGCATAGTTATATTTGTGTTTGTTGTGTTGCTAAGTTGCTTTTATTTTGTGTTTCAGGAGGAAACCAATACAAAAGTGCAATCGTTTGTACTCTTTTGTTGTAAGACTTTGTTGTATAATTAACTCACGAGTCAAGAACTTCTTTTGTTCTCTTGTATTTTGGATGTTTTAGTCACGAGTGTAATGTTGTATTTTGTTGTACTATACCATTTCCTCTATTTAATCTCTCCTTTGTTGTATTATTAGCTCATGCAAATTCTCTTCTTCTTTGCTTCTTTAAAAGTACTTCTTCTTCTTTCAAAGTTTGAACATCTATGATTTCTAAACCTCCTTTGCAAATATATCCAATATAATGTATACTATCTTCTAAAACATCTACTAAATCATCTATGATTCCTAAACATATTCCATTATCCAACATCTTATTAAAATAAAACTTTTGATAATTTATATATTTTTTTTTTAGAAATCCAAAATGGGTAACACCAATGGAGGACTCAAATCAACCAAGTCTCTTAACTATTCTTAACTAACACAAATACTAATAAATTATTCCTAAGGAACCCACATTGGATAACACCAATGTGGGTGCTCTAATACGATGATGTACTGGCAGATTGAACCTGGAGGATGTGGTGGAATCAATCGGCTGCTGTTGGTCGGTTCTCTTGGTTCGACTCCAAACATTTCCCTTGAAGTTCTCTCAACATCTTTGGAATATTACTCAGTCCACAAGTCTTTATCATATAACCCACTCCCCACACATCCACTTTCACTGCATGCAACCCTCTCACCATCTCCGGCGCGTGCCTCCCATGCTCCTCCTCCTCCTCTTCCACAGCCATAGGACGGTGCGGGTTAAGCTGCGGGGACTCAGCAGCTTCGTCGAACCCGCAAACGATCCATTCCGCGTCGCTTCTCATCACATTTTCCCATCGCATGTCACGATGCATGAACGAAAGGTCGTGAAGCGCAACAAGCGCTCTCGTCACACACATCAGAGACTCGATAAGCTGATCAACGTTCCAAGGTTTAACTCTGATTCCACGTGGCTTAAAACTTAATGAGAGTTCCTTCTCGCTTGCCTCGTCCAAATGCTCAGCGTGTGGAACTCTTTGGTCGAGAAAATTGTAGATGCCTTTCACTAGGCTCCATATTCTCTTGCTTGAGTAATACTTAGTCACCGTGTGAGGTGTTACCTCGGTCACAAAATCTCCATGACTGATTCTCTCGAAGTCGTTGTAACACAAATGCCTCATTGTGCACCGATATGCAAGCAAAGGTAAAAGAGAAGCGAGACGGTAACAAGGAACCAAGGCCTTGATTCTATCCGACGGTGACGAGATGTCGAATGAATAAAGATCGGTGCAGATCACTCGATCTTGCGAAGAACGGCTCAAAGTGCAAAACGTTAGCGTGATATCCAAGAATGTATGGAAGATCGTGGTACGGCCAAAGAATCTTTTCGACCAACAGAGAAGAAGGATCAGCTGCACCTTCGCGTACCTTATCAGCCTCTTCTCCTCTCCATAATCCGAATCCTTTTATGAATCCCATCACGTTTGTATTGAAATGACGATCATAGGTTCAGATGAAGCTCTAATGATCAGAGATGGATAGCTTAAAGGCTATCAATCCACATGGATGCTAGGAGGAGTAAACGATCCGTCCATGAAGAATCTGTGGATAGTATCCGTGGATGAACAGTAAAAACAGTCTTGTCACTTCAAGATATTTTTAGATTAGCTTCTCTTGTAAGCTAGATTAGTCAAAGAGATCTCTTCTATATTGTAACATCTGATTTTGAATTTTAAATCTAAGGGAGACTTATTCTCTTCTCCAATTCTCTCTCTACTCTCTCTCTTGTTCTTATTCTCTCAAACTCTCTCCAATCTTCTTCTCTTATGTTCTTGTGCTTAAATCTACAAAATCTCCTTTAATTCTCTTAAATTCTAACATGGTATCAGAGCATTAAGCTCATGTACCTATTCATTTCCGCAAATTCTCTTGTTAAACTCTGATTTTCTTGTTCTTAAAACTGTTCTTGAAACTCTCTTAAGAAACCATTTTTGTTCTAAGAGTGTATACTGCTCTTAAGCTCATTCTCTTGGTTTCTAAACTTCCTTGTGATCTTTTCTCCTTGAATACTCCCTCCACAGTAATGGAGAACTCAAGAGTGATAATTCCTGTTGTCCTTAAAAGCGCTAACTATCTTGTTTGGGCTAGGATGGTTAAATCTGCCCTTGGTGGTAGAGGTTTGTGGAAGCATGTTCTGAGTAACACTGCTCCACTTAAGATGATGAAGTCTGAAGCTAAGGACAAGGCTAAGGCTGGAACTGAAGCAGAGACTCAAGTTGATGAAGAAGCTGATAAAGAAGCGGCTCTTGAAGATGAAGAGCTATGGGTTCAAGGAGACCAAAATGTACTCTCCATTCTACAAAGTTCCCTTGAACCATCTCTCTTGGAAGCTTATTCTTATTGTGAAACTTCCAAGGATTTGTGGGACACTCTCAAGAAAGTTTATGGAAATATGTCCAATCTGAGCAGGGTGTTTGAAGTCAAGCTTGCTATCAACAATCTCCATCAAGAAGAAATGGAGTTTAAACAACATTTTGGGAAGTTTAGAGCTTTGTGGGCAGAGTTGGAGATGTTAAGGCCACCTACTGTTGATCCCATTGTTCTTCAGGAAAGAAGAGAGCAAGACAAGGTGTTTGCCCTCTTGTTAACTCTGAATTCATCTTACGCCAGTCTCATCCAACACATGCTAAGGGCAGAGACGCTTCCTTCCTTAGATGATGTTTGTGCTCAAATTCAGAAGGAGCAGAGATCCTTTGGTCTCTTTGGTGGTAAGCGTGAGCTTGTGACTGCACACAAGAGTGCATTCAGACCTGAAGAGAAACAAGGGAATGGTGGTGACAAGAGGCAATTCTGGTTTTGTGAACATTGCAAGAAGAGTGGCCATCTCAAGGAGAAATGCTGGCGCCTACATCCTCACCTCAGGCCATCATCCTTCAACCGGTTCAAAGACCAAAGAGCTAACTACTCCCAAGGTGGTGAATCTGGTCCATCTTCAGTGCAGGCTGGTGAGGAAGGAAGGGCAATGGTGGTTCATCAAGCTCCTACCATGGTAGTTCAAAATGATGTGGTAAGAAGGTCAGACCTTGAAGCTCTAATCAAAGCTCTCAAAGAGAACTCTGGTATGACTCTTGGTAACACCCTTTTTGCTTCAAACAGAACCAAACCATTGATAGTTGATTCAGGAGCATCTTACCATATGATCAGCGACTCTAAGTTGATAGAAAACATTAAACCTGCTCTTGGTAATGTTGTGATTGCAAATGGTGATAAGATACCAATTCAAGGCATAGGAAATCTTAAGTTGTTTAGCAAATAATCTAAAGCTTTCTATATGCCTAGTTTTACATCAAACTTATTATCTGTGAAAAGAGTAGCTACTGATCTTAATTGCAATGTTATTTTCAGTCCTAATGATGTGATTTTTCAGGATATTGAGACAAGTAAGTTGCTTGGGAAAGGTATTACAAAGGATGAGCTTTACATGCTTGAGGACACCAACTCTTCTTCTGAATTATCTACTGCTTTATCTACTTATGCTGGTGTGGATGACTCTATTTGGCATGCTAGACTAGGGCATCCACACTCTAGGGCTTTAGGACTCCTATTACCATCTGTTTCTTTTAAAAATGATGATTGTGAGGCTTGTATTCTTGGGAAACATTGCAAATCTGTTTTTCCAAGTTCTAAAACTACTTATGAAAGTTGCTTTGATCTTGTTCATTCTGATGTGTGGACTGCCCCTTGTGTCTCTAGAGAGAATCATAAGTATTTTGTGACATTCATTGATGAAAAATCTAAATACACTTGGATAACCTTGATGCAAACTAAGGATAGAGTGTTAGAAGCTTTCATGAATTTTCAGAATCATGTTACTAACCATTTCAATGCTAAGATCAAAATTTTTAGATCAGATAATGGTGGAGAGTATACAAGTAATGCCTTCCAACAACACCTATCCAAACATGGGATTCTTCATCAAACAAGTTGCCCTTACACTCCACAACAAAATGGAGTGGCTGAAAGGAAGAACAGACACTTAATGGAGGTGGCAAGGTCCATGATGTTCTACAAGAATGTTCCTAAGAGGTTTTGGGGAGATGCAGTCATGACTGCATGCTACTTGATCAATAGAACTCCCACAAAAGTTCTTAAGGATCAATCACCATTTCAGGTATTAAACAAAACCAATCCATTCGTTGATCACTTACGTGTGTTTGGGTGCATGTGTTTTGTATTAATACCAGGAGAACAAAGAGACAAGTTGGATGCTAAGAGCACCAAATCCATGTTCATTGGGTATTCCACAACACAAAGAGGATACAAGTGCTATGTGCCTGAAACAAGGAAGGTTTTGATCTCAAGAGATGTGAAGTTTATGGAGACAAGAAGCTTCTATGATGAGAAGAATTGGGACAGCTTGAAGGATCTTCCTACTTCTCAATCAGACCGAGCTGCTAACCTAAGGATAATCATGGAAAGTCTTGGTATTATTCTGCCTCAGGAACCGGCCAAGTCAAGTAAAGCTCCTTTAGTCCCTGATTTACCTTCAGAAGCTCCACAAAATCCCCATCTTGATCATGAGGGGGACACTCAAGAATCAGAACAACCGCAGCAGCAACAATCTGATTCTATTACACATGATCAAGATAGTGTTGAGGAGCATGAGATAGAATCTGGTCAGATGGATCATGATCCGCACAATGAAGAGACTGAACTGGCAACTAACCAGCAAATTCAAGTACTCAGAAGAAGCACTAGAGAAAAGAAGGATCCATCAATCTGGATCAACAAGAAGTTCTACTTCAACAATCATGCAATAGCTCATCCTTCGCGAGTTGTATGCACTTTGGATCATGTACCTTTGGAACATCAAGTGTTCATTGGACAGTTGGATCAAGAACAAGTACCAACAACCTATGAAGAAGCCAAGGGAGATAAGAGGTGTATGCAAGCTGTGAATGAAGAGACCAAAGCAATGGAAAACAATGAGACTTGGTATGAGGCAGAACTTCCAAAAGGAAAGAAGGCAGTGAGTTCTAAGTGGGTTTTCACCATAAAATATAGAAGCAATGGAGAGGTTGAGAGATACAAAGCAAGGCTGGTTGCAAGAGGCTTCACTCAAACCTATGGAAAGGACTATTTGGATACCTTTGCTCCAGTGGCTAAGCTTCATACAGTCAGGATCATCTTATCTTTGGTAACAAACCTTGATTGGGAACTTTGGCAAATGGATGTCAAGAATGCATTCCTTCAAGGGGAGCTTGAAGATGAGGTGTATATGACACCACCTTCTGGTCTTGAAGGCATTGTGAAACCAGAGAAGGTGCTAAGACTCAAGAAGGCTATCTATGGACTGAAAAAATCTCCTAGGGCTTGGTACCATAAGCTGAGCTCAACACTTATGCAGAGAGGATTCAAGAGGTCTGAGGGAGATCACACCTTATTCACTCTCCAGAATCAGGAAGATATCATAGTCATTCTAGTATATGTTGATGACATTATCATTTCAGGAAACAACAAGTCAGGTATACAAGACACTAAGGCTTATCTTAAATCTGTTTTTGATATTAAAGACCTTGGTGCTCTAAAGTACTTTCTTGGGATAGAGGTTTGTCGATCTAAGGATGGACTCTTCTTATCTCAAAGGAAGTACACACTTGATTTGTTATCTGAAGCAGGAAAGCTAGGATCAAAACCGGCTAAGACACCTCTTGAAGAAGGCTACAGAGTCATAAGAGAGGGGGAGATTGAAGATAGGCCATTTGAGGACATTACACAATATAGAAGAATGGTCGGTAAGCTCATTTATCTAACCATAACAAGACCTGATCTATGTTTTGCAGTAAACCAAGTAAGCCAACATATGCAAGCCCCCAAGATGCATCACTGGAATATGGTTGAAAGGATACTCAGATACCTAAGTGGTGCTCCTGGTCAAGGCATTTGGATGGGTTGCAATAAAAGCACAGAAGTGGTTGGGTATTGTGATGCTGATTGGGCAGGAGATAGAGTGGACAGAAGGTCTACCACAGGATATTGTACATTCATTGGAGGCAACCTAGTCACTTGGAAGAGCAAGAAGCAGAAGATAGTCTCATGCTCAAGTGCTGAAGCTGAATATAGAGCAATGAGGAAGTTAGCAACCGAGTTGGCATGGATCAAAGCTCTTCTTGTGGATTTGGGAATCGAAACATCAAAGCCGATTACCATGCATTGTGACAACCAAGCAGCCATTCACATTGCCTCAAACTCAGTCTTCCATGAAAGGACCAAGCACATAGAAGTGGATTGTCATAAGGTTAGACAGATGATGGAGCAAGGAGTGGTTCTGCCATGTTTTACAAGAAGTGAAGAACAACTAGCTGATGTCTTCACTAAGGCGGCAAGTTTGAAGATGTGTGAGTCCATTCACACAAAGCTTGGACTCATTACGCTTCATGAATCCTCTAAGGCCGTGGAATCCACACTCTTTTTCCCTTCATGAAGTTTTATCCCATGTGGTTTTCTTCATGAAGGTTTTTAATGAGGTAGATCTCCATTGTCATTCCAAGCTTACTTCAATCTTTGAATTCAAGCTTGAGGGGGAGTATTGAAATGACGATCATAGGTTCAGATGAAGCTCTAATGATCAGAGATGGATAGCTTAAAGGCTATCAATCCACATGGATGCTAGGAGGAGTAAACGATCTGTCCATGAAGAATCCGTGGATAGTATCCGTGGATGAACAGTAAAAACAGTCTTGTCACTTCAAGATATTTTTAGATTAGCTTCTCTTGTAAGCTAGATTAGTCAAAGAGATCTCTTCTATATTGTAACATCTGATTTTGAATTTTAAATCTAAGGGAGACTTATTCTCTTCTCCAATTCTCTCTCTACTCTCTCTCTTGTTCTTATTCTCTCAAACTCTCTCCAATCTTCTTCTCTTATGTTCTTGTGCTTAAATCTACAAAATCTCCTTTAATTCTCTTAAATTCTAACAGTTTGGCCACTGATCTTGAACGTTTTCAACACAAGAAAATGAATCCGGTTGACGCAAAACCACCATTTCACAAAACTTTGAAACCATCCTGTTAACGCAGTCGTCCCAAAGCGGGATCAGCGAGTCTTTGCTCGAGATGACGAAACCGTAATTAGGGTTTAAGCGGGACATTATGGGGCTGATGATATCATATGTGATTGCTCTACAATCTAGAAGCTCCGTTGTGGAAGTTGAGAAAAAGAGCTCTTTCCCCGGCGGCAAGTCTTTGTAGACGTCTCGCCGGATAGGAAACCGGAGATTTTCCGGTGGCGGTTCTTGAAGATACCGTGCTAGCTCAAATAAACTCGGAAGATTTCCCGCCGGCACACGCAAGCTACTCAAGCAATGCTCAGATGGGTCTTGGAACTCCAATGTCGATATTGCTATATACGCATTTGTTCACACGTTAATATATAATACAAGTTGAACGAACTTTTAAGCTATAAGATTAGAAAAAGAATTACATTTGTAAATGGGCACTGAGAGTGGAAGCTGAGCTCGATCAAACGAACCTGCCATATTAACTGGAAAAAAGGATAATAATTAATATATGAGAGTTTGTTGCACACAAAAAATGGAGTGTGCATTGATTTTCCTCTTTAACGTTATTATTTAATTATTTTTTACTATAAGGTTTATTTGATCAAACAAACCTGCCATTATCTACAAATTCCTCTTCAATTCTGTACATTTGTCACTATGTGATTATCTATTCTTTACATTTCTCGCTTTACTTGATTAGACATTTGCATTAATCATTACTGGAATATCCATAACATTTCCTCTCTCTATAAGATTGTAGAGAGGTTCATTTTATAGTTTAACCACTAGACGAATGTATGTGTATGTGTGTGTGTTACCTGAAGGTGAAGGAGCAGATGATGATGCTGACTTTTGTCTTCCGAAGACTTTAAGATGTTGACCAGAAATGAATTTATCCAAAGAGAATCCTTTGAGAGGTCCATCTTCAAAAGATTCCATTGTACAAGCCACCATGGAATCATCCAAGTAGGTGAGCTCGTCTGCATTCAAGAAACTCGACCCACTAACCCTAATTTTCCCATAATCAACCTCTCCTTCTTCAGCCCACAAGTTAACCGATTCCTCCCAGGTTAACCGTATTTTCCCAATACGGCGCAGATCTTTTAGAGACGAAGAAGAAGGGATCGTCTCGCTAGAAGGATTGAAGTATAGTGATCTATTAGAGAATAAACCTGACCCTCTAGCAATGTTGTGTGAATACGGATATTGAGGATGATCATCTCCAGCTATTGATAATGCTAACCGCTTCCCTACATATTTAATTTTGCTCTCACATTATAAACAAAAATAATAATGAAGAAAATCATAATCTTAAACAGTTTCAATTTCCTTCATTTCTAATCAATAAGACCAGTATACGAACGTACTAAGCAGAGACAATCAAAACAAATAAAAACATGCACAAGACCAATTATGCCGTATGATATAATGTGACTATTAAATAACAATGCACTTTTAAACAAGTCAATGAATAATAAATAAATAAATACCGATGTTATTATCAATATCATCGTCTCTTGAAGTCATGAACGGTGAATGAGGAATAGGAGGAAGCGTCTCAACAGAGGTAACATCTGCCGGAGCTCCACCACTACTACGTCTAATAGTCGGAGCTCTGGCACGTGGACCCATGAAAAGAGCCAATTCTTGGTACACTTCTTCGTCGAAAGACGCGGGAAGTCGATGTTGTTTCCTCTCGTAAGGAGAGAGCCTGAAGTAACTCTTACCAAATTTCTCTCTATCTCCTCCTTTCTCCCACTCGTTCACTTTCCTAAACTCACCAAGCATGTTGTCCCATTTTGTACCGGCGATTTTCGAATCCCGGTTTACACCGTTCCGGTTTAGGAACTCGCCTACTTCCCTATCTTTCTCAGCCCTTGTTTTCCCTCTTCCCTCGCCCGACCCGGTTCCCTGATTTTGATACTGGACTCTCCAAGCTTTTGCTAGCCATAGCATCTCGTGTGGTTTCCACACAGGGCTCACGTATTTCCCTTTTCTGAATTTATGTTGAAACGACTCCATTTCGGGTTGTTGTTTCTCGGCGTTTGTAGCTTCTTGGCCCGGCGGTGAAGATGCGGCGGTTTCGGTGGAAGAGGCGGTTACAATGGCGGTGGAAGGGGACGGTGATGAAGGGATTGTGGCGGCGGTTGGTACGGTGGAAGGTGACGGCAAGGCTTTCCATTGAGGTGGAGAGAGACCACCGGAAGAGCTGAAACGTGGTCGTTTGGGGATGACCGGAGCTCCGGGAGAAGAAACAGTGGGGATGCAGATCGGAGAAGGGAGATAAGATTGGTGCTGGTGGTGGTGGATGAGTGATGTGCTTGGTGTTTGGTGATCAAGTGAAGAATCTTTAGGCGAGGAGATTTGATTCGGTTATGGTTTTGTCGCATCTCCTTTTGTTGTCTCACCCATTTCAAGATGCACTCAAGTTAAAGAGTGGATTAAAAATATCCCAAAATGAGTTTTTATTATTTAAAAAGAGAGAGAGAGAAGGGAACAAGAAGAACAGAAACGATTGTGTTTGATATTTTGAGACTCAAGCTTGTTTAGTTTATCTGGCTTTGGGGTTTAATTATGAAGAGAGATGAGAGCATGCCCAATGGTGTAACCCCAATGGTGTAACCCCATTGGGGTTCTTAAAAAAAAAAAATTTAGTATTTTTTTTTTTTTTCGGATCCTAAAAGAAAAAAAAAATTAAAAAAAAATAACAGACCAATCACAAGATGACAAGTGGCGTGAACAGTGTAAGGATCGGTCCTTATATAAGTGCTGTGGTGTCCACATAATATTATGTGGCCCACATAATATTATATAATTTTTTAACTGTGCTGTGGGGCCCACATAATATTATGCTGTGCTGTGGCCCACATAATATTATGTTAACTGTGCTGTGGAGCCCACATAATATTATATAATTTTTTTCCTAAAGATTCCACCTTAGAACTTCTATTGTTCTAGCTCTGAGTCAGACAACTATTAGGGTTTTTAGCTTTTTGATGGGTTTTGCTTTTTGCAGAGATATGAAACGAGTACGGATGTTAGAGCACCCACAGCGGTGAAACGCGTGTGGGTCTCTTAATTCTTTTTTTTATTTTTTTTTTTTATTTTTTTTAAATCTGGGAAAAAAAAATTAAAAAAAAGAACCAATCCAGTAACGCCACGTCGACGCTACAGGACAAGAGACAGTGCATGTGGGACCCACTAATTTTATATTATATTTTTGTTAAGAGACCCTGCTAAGAAACGTCAATGGACGTGCTCTTAGAACCATATTTATCGAAAACTAGTACTATTTCTTATAAGTAGACAGAATTTTAAAAACAAATATTGACACAAAAAAAGAATTTTAAATACAAAATTATTATTCTATTTTAATCAGTCTACCAATATAAAACGTGTTTAGAGTATCCATATCTGTTTGACCAACCAATCACACATACCACCATGTTTCGATGATACTCGTTTTAACTCTGTTGTTGAATATTTAAAAATACCTAATGGGTTTGATTGGTGTATAAATAGTAGTAAAAGCGTTAGAGCTATACCGCTTTTTTTTATTACCAATTACGAAAACGTTATCAAAAACTACAGTAAAAATGATTACTCTCAACTTTTTGTTACCGTTTTCGCTAACAACTTTTGCTACCAGTTTTTACTTACAATTTTGCACTATTCAACCGTTTATCACTTCTATTAACCGCTAATATAACCGTTGCGCTATTATTCACCAATTGGAACCAATATGTCACATTGTAAATACAAATTCAGTCATCACTCTCAAGTAATTCACTGTATTTATTTGATAAATGACAAGAATAAAGGAAATTATACCAAGTCATATAGAAATTGTGATAACCGAGCTTATCACAAAGGTTCAGGAGCGCGTCTTGCTCGGGAGAGTTGACGTGCTCGGGTCCGAGGGACAAAGTTTCTCTAAGAGAGAACCGACTAGGCTCAACGATGAATCAGAAAAGAAGAAAGATGTTCGGTGTTAAGTAATGAAGAGAGAGAGAGAGTTGCTCGGTAATGAGCGTATGGTATTGAGTGAGAACCCGAGCTTGTCGAAAGACGAGCTCGGTTTTAAATTCGGGAAATATTCTCTAGAGAGAGAAAGTAGTAAGAAGTACACAAATCCCAAAAAAGTTGCATTAATGTACGGTGGCGACTCCTATTTATAGTAAAATACGGTCGTACTTTTTATAGGCCGTTGACCACTTATCGAGCTCGTGCGGATGGGCCGTACTTGGTGACGAGATGGGCTGAGCCGTACATTCCTTTGGCTGTTAGTGGATCCAAGCTGATTTATTGTCGTGGGCTGAGCCGAGCCGAGCCGGAGTAGTGGGCTCGGTTTAGGCATGTGTGTTCGGGCCCTTAGCTTGTTGGGCCGAGTTTGTTTCTATTGTGCCGGACTTTGTACAAAGAATAGATGTTGGGCCTTCGAAGTGGATGGGTGCTAAACCCATATATAACAGTAAGCCCCCCCCCCCAGTTCGTCGGTCTTCATGGTGTTTTGAAGTCGACGAATTTGTTCAGGTGCTTAGTTGGGCCAAAATCTGTTCGGCGGACTTGGTCGGCCTGCTTTAATTTCTTCGTCTTGTTGCTTTTGTCTTGGGAATCTTAACAGGTTTCTTGAGAAGCTGCTGGATACGGAAGAGTCGCATAGATATAATGATGATACATATAGCTGTTGGAAACTAAAGGGTCGCATAGGCGTAATAATTGCATCTCCCTCGAGAACTTCCCACTTCGCTATAAATACTCCTCCGGTTCTTCTTTATTTTCATTTCTCTTCTTCCGCAGGTATTTTGATCTCCCTTCTCTCTAGATTTTCTCTCTCTAGCTTTGTTGTTGTATTAGTAGTCATGAGAATCGATTCTAATTCAGAATCGTCCTCCGATCGGGATCTCCATTCGGTAAGGTTATCCGAAGGTAATTCTGCTCAGTCCAGTTCTTCCGTGTCGCAACAGAGTTCTTCGCCAGGTTCGGAACGAACAGAGGTTATTGTCCAAAGTCTTGGAAGTAATCGAGCTCGGGCCCCTTCGGCTTTGGGTAGCATACAGAGTTTCCGAGTTCCATACCTGATAGACTCGGAGGACGACGGTGCTCGGCCTTGGTTGCCCTCGTCGGGTCAGCATTTGGGTTCTCTTTTAGTGAAGGCGGAAGCCGTGTGCATGGTAGACCAGGCGATGCTCGCTTATATGCCGCCGGAGCCGAGTAAGTCTAAGAAAACTCGGAAGAAGGCGAATCGAGAGGCTTCGGGTGGCTCGGGGAAGAAGCCGCGTCCCTTGCGTCCCGTTCTGCCGACGAAGTGCACAGATGATGACTTGAAATGGCTTTCGGACAATTGTGCTTCCGGAGGTGTTGGTCGGCTCGAGCTTCGCAGACCCGAGCAACACGAAAGTCCCTGGGACTGTCCGGAGGGGTGGGTGTGCTTATATGATTTTTGGTTTAGGCATATCCATCTAAGGTTTCCGTTACTGAGGTTGCTCGTTGCCTACTGCGAGGAAATGAGGATTGCTCTGTCCCAGCTTTGTCCGGCGGCTGTTCAGAACCTAGTTGGTTCCATGATTCTGGCCGCCGAGTGTGGTATTGAGATGACTCTTCGGTTTTTTGAGGAGATTTCGTCAATTTTGACGAATAGTATGACCGTGGGGACCCGCTATGTGTGCTTAAGGACCCGTTTTGATCAGAAGGTTATGATCGGGAAACCATCGAAAGTTAATGACTGGCAGGATCGTTACTTCTATGCTCGGGTTAATTCAGCTTCGGTTCCAGATCCGGAGAGGCCATATAGGACTCAGTGGAATAATCTTCATGGTAAACGTCTTTGCTTTGCTCGTTCCTCTAAATAGACTAACTCATGCTCGTTTCTCTTTTTTGTAGATCGCCATCCTTTCGCTCTCCCGCCCCCAGATAACTTCTTGGACAATCTTAGGAAACCCGTTGCTCTGGGAATTCAGAAGTGGCCTGACGTTCACGCTAGTCGGGTTACACGAACTGTAGAGTGTCTTGACAGAGGTACTTTCCCCTTCTTCTTTCTTTGGTTT
The DNA here is from genome assembly GCA_030180135.1 of Orychophragmus violaceus. Classification (NCBI taxonomy): domain Eukaryota; kingdom Viridiplantae; phylum Streptophyta; class Magnoliopsida; order Brassicales; family Brassicaceae; genus Orychophragmus; species Orychophragmus violaceus. Next base: position 37,613,431 of record CM058238.1, read on the forward strand.
GTTTTGCCTTCCTTGACCTCGATCTCTTCTGTAGGTTGTCAACTTCGTTCGATCGAGTCATTGACCGAGCATAACAATCGGCCGTTTGTTCATTACACGAAAGGAGGCAAACAAGTGGAAGAGATGGGCCAATGGAGCTCGAAGTTTTGGACTACGTCGGGGAGAATCTCACCGATCGTCAGGAGAATCCCACCGTAGCGCAGGGGAATCTCTTCGGACCGCAGGTAAATCCCGTCGACCTGGATCCTAACCGATCATTTTCTCCATGGATTGGGCCGGTTCCTCTTGGGATGGTTTTTGTAGATGAATATCATCGGAATTTATTTCATCAGGTGTGCGTTGCGATGGAGGCCGTTGCCGCTGAGAAGAAGAAGAAAAAGAAGAAGAAGAGGTCGCGGACCGAGAATGCAGTGGCCACCGAATTGGAAGTTCCTCTTGTTCGGGAACAGGGTCGGGAGGCCGAGGATACCGCAGAGGTGCCTCCCTTAGAGAGGAAAAAGAAGAAGAGCAGAACGGTTGCTTCTGCAACGGAGGTTAGTGACCAAACGACCAAAGCTTTCGAGCATCCTGATATTGGAGGGATGGACCTGGTGGTTCGTCCCGAGACTGTGGATGCTCGGGTTGAAACTTCTGAGCGCCTTGGTGCTGATGAGACTGCCACTGATCAAGACGAAGCGGATGGTCGGGGAGGGAATGAGGTTGTTGAGCCTCAAAACGAGACGGTCGGTCCGGGTGGAGATGAAGTTGCTGGCTTCATTTTCTCGGGAACAGATATGAGGATATGGTTACCGACTATGGATTCGTTCTTAAATATGAGGGCTCGGGGTCAATTATCCGCGATGAAACGGCCTGCGCGGATCTGTTTCGCATGCTAAGAGACAGTCCACCTAGACAGCTTCCCTCGGTTAATCATACGCTCTTTCCGGAACATAAGAAGGCGGCGGCAAAGGACATGGTTCGGTGAGGCATTTTGTCCGTCCTCCCTTTTCTTTGTGACTGCCTAGTTCGGGCTTCATTATATCTTTTTTTTTGCAGGGCCTTGCTAACTATAACTTGCTCTTCGATGAGTATGAGAGGGATCGGGTCGGTCTCGAGCGGATGATTAGTGGGCTGAAGAGGGATCTCGGGAAAGCTGAGAGGGCCATTGCTGAGCTCGAAGGATATCGTGAGAAGGCGGCTCCTGCGGAGGCTCTTCGTTTGTCCCTTACAGCTGAAGAGGAGAAGGTGGCGGCTTTAAAGAAGAGAGTCGAGCTGTTTGCCACTGAGAATGCTCTCTTGGATACCGAGAGCAGACAGTGCTTGACCGACTCTTCAAACGCTCCGGCCAAAGCTGACGAATTGGTTGCTCGGTGTGAGATCTGAGATTCACACTAAAAATTTGTATTCGTGGATTTGGACTTTTGTATATTGAAATGGTATAGATTTCCTATGAATCAAATACTTTATTGAGATTGATCGTCGAGATAGAACAAACACAATCGAAAAGAGAGTACAAAGTGAGTTGATTGAGCTATCTAGTCGAAGTGTTCTTAGCTAGGGTTGGAATGTCTTGAATGAATCGCCACTTCTCCTTTAAATACTCTCGACTTTGATCTCCTTGTTCCGATAATTTGGCCTCGCCATCATAACGATCTCCGAGATTTGTGCGGATCAGTTGAACTGCCGAAGACCGGGTTGTTCTATCTCCACGTCGTCTCCTGCCGAGCTCGAGCTCGATCGCTTCCCACTTCGGCATTGCTTGGGCCTTGTCAAGAAGTCAATCATATAGGCCCAACAGAGAATAACGGTCGATCTCTCTCTGCCTTGATACTGAAGCGGGCTCATAACGATGGGCCTTTGTTTTATCTGTTAATGGGCCGGATTTCCTAGAGGGAAATCCAATACCAACAATAGCCCCCCAGCCCATTAATTTTGACAAGTCGAGGTTAATGGGCGGTGGACGTTCTCGGGAAGATGCGCGCGTGTCTTAGGTATTGGAGAAAACCTAATGATTATTTTTGCCCCATCCGTAGATCTTGTTTTGATCTGATGGCTAGGATTGGGCGCGTGGATCGGATCAATCTATTTGCGGCGCGTTCGTTGCCACAACTAGTGTAACTCGATCTACCGTTGGTCTAGTCGATCATCAACGGCTGAGATCTCTTGAGTTTGATAAATCTTATCGGCCGCGATTCGTGCGGATGTGACCTATCTTATCAGCCGTTTATCCCTGCCCTTAGACCTTATATCGACGGTCAAGATCGCAAGGGATCAAAGGATCCCAACTGTCTCGATCTTTTTCGTAATTATTCACAAATTTCGAATTGAGCGGTTGAGATTGCGGGATACGAAAAATCCCACAGATCTCGAGCACGAGATAGTTTAAAAGGGAAAGTTACCTAGCACGATTCCCATTACTGCTCGCACTACAAATCGACAAGGTAACTTCTTCTCCCTAATTCTATCATTTTTGCCTCTCGCTCTTGTTCCTTTTGCTGTTATTTCGAAACTCTTCTCTTTAGGGATTTCGTCTTTCCTCTTTTTCTTTTTTGAAAAGAAAGAAATTCTCAGTACACCGACCATTATGGTTCGGAAAGATGCAGTCAAGGCGAGTTCAAACGCGGCGGCGGGACCGTTCGGTCCCTATCCGCCGTCCAGTTTGACCGTGGACCATATACAAAAGTTGCGGACGAAATGTCGGATCCCACCGGAGGTGGAGATAATCATCCCATCTCCGGCGATGTCGCCGGACCCCGTCGTCGAGGGCTATTGCTGTGCCTCTTATACTGATTTCGATAAATGCGGATTGTTTTTTTCAATCCCACGCATTATCTCATGGTTTTGGCTCAGCTTCAGCTGGCCTTTCATCAGATGACTCCGAATTTCGTCCGGTACGTTATCGGACTCGGAGTCAGAGCCGTCGAGGAGGGCATCGATTTCGGGGTCGAGGAGTTGATGAGGGTTTGTTCGGTGAAACATAACACTCGCTTCCCCGGGACTTACTACCTCTCTCCTCGTCATGGGAAGATCCTCGACGGGATCCCGACGAGGGATGTGTGGAAGAGTAAATATTTTTACTTCAGGATCAACCGTCACTCGGTCGAGGGCTTTGATTATTCGGTTATCCCGACGAAGTGGACAGCTAGTGTCGGTCAGCTTTTTAGGGTTTATTGGTTTCCCTGATCGCTTTGATGTTCTTAGTTGACATTAAGCCGTTTGTTAATAGTTTTTTTTTTTTTTTTGGTTTTTCTTGCAGAGGCTCCCGAGTCACTATCTCTGAACCCAATCACATCGAGCTTGATAGCTCGTCTCAGGAGAGGAGATATCCACTGGTCTAATTTCTCAGACCCGCGAATCCGAGCTGCCTTAGGTCCCGCGGCCCGACGACCTTCTTCATACCGATCTCGGCTTTCGCAAGACGAGTCGCTGCTCCCCCACCAGCCCGCTTCGACCAAAATCATTCAGGCTCCGCTTCAGATTACCGAGCGGACTGGAGAGAGTAAGTATTCTGATTGGTTTGTGTAAGGACTTCCATGCTAGACGTTTTTTACTTGTCGAGCTGACTCGAGTCCGTTTTACCTGCATATCGACTTATTTCAGACGACAGTTCTACCGCCAGTACTTCTTTCGAAAAGATGTCGCGAAGATCGAGCAACCGTCGGAACGGGAAGGATCCCGTTGATCTGGCAAAGAAAATGAAGGCCGGCGACTTGGGCAACGCCCTTCTTTTTGCCATGGGCGAGGGGCCTCCTCCTCCTCCTTCAGTCCCTCCTCCTAACCCTGTTCAGGTCCCCCTGGACACAGGATCTGGAGAGGCAAACATGGAGGTGGAGAATTTACCTCTTCTTTCGACCGGTCGAGAACTAGCACATGTCTCGTCTGGAGAGCCTGTTTTGCGCAACTCCCGGACGAATGGTTCGAGAGGATCGAACGGTCGGAGTCGGGGCGGTCCTCCTCCTCCGGCGGCGAAGCGTCAAAGAACTGACGCGGAAGTGAGCTCGAGAAGATAGAGCCAGAATGTGGAGGCGAGGCCTGCCTCTTCTGGGTCCTCTGGATCTTTCAACTGGCGCTTCAGGCACCAGAAGGAATGTCCGATTGCGGATGACCCGACGGGTGTTGCTTATCTGCTGAGGCATTTTAAGCCCGCAGGCGTTCAGCTCCCAGCTGTTGGGGATATGGCCCTCGGTGATCCTTACACCGAGATGATGGCTACTGCTGGGAAGGTAATGATTTCCCTCCTTCGCTTTCTTGACTTGTTTCACGCTTAATTTTTGATTTTCCTTGTAGGCCTTGGAGGCCGCGAACAAGTTCGCGGCTAGGGCTGAGCATGAGCTGCGAGAAATACCGCAGGCGAGTGAGCTCGAGACCGTCGAGAAGACGGTTAGTGACCTGAAAAAGCAGTTGCAGGGGGCCTTGGCTCGGGTTTCTGTCGCGGAGGAGGCGAGTCGAAACGCTGTTGAGGCAGTTCGGGTTGCGGATATGCGGGCTGCGCAATGTCAGGCTGATTTGGACAAGGCTGTCGCCGACCGAGAGCTTGATATCAAGGTGGCGGCCCACGAGGCGAGGAAGGGGCTAAATGATGAATACCTCAAGATTCTCTAGGGAATTGCGGCAAAGGAAAGCCAAAGGAAGGTTGTTGTGAGTGATGAGATAAGGCTCCAAGAGGCCTTGGCCAATATCGCGCTTATCGTTGAGTTCGCCTCTGGCGAATTGGATTTGACCAAGGAGGTGATGGACTTTGCTGAGAAGAAGCGATTAGCTATGGAGGAGATGGATGCTGCAGCAGTTTCTGACTTCAGAATTAGCAAGCTCAATTTGCCGGTGATGTCGGACAATTCGGTGATCTTGGCGCGCCCTTTAAACCAGGTGGCCACTCGTCTTGATCAGTATGGGTCGAATCTCCCAACCGGAGTTAGCTCGCGAGCTAGTGATGAGGCGACGGCCGGTGATCAGCCAGAGGATCGGGACGAGGCTTCCTCTCCTTCCAAGCAGTTCTAATAAATTTTAGTTGTGGCTGCCTCGAGGGGCTTTCATTTCCTTTTCCAAACTTTGTTGCCCAAGGGGGCTTTTGTTTTTGGTGTTGCCCATAGTGGGATTTTTGTTCGAACTCGGGGACATTGTGTCCTTTTTTTATGAATTGCTTTTGAATTTTCGTGCCTTAGCATAGATTCCACTGTATAGCACCTTAGTGTAAAATTGGTCGTTATGGCAGTTCGAACCTCTCCCGAGAGATCGAATGAATAACCTTAGGAAATTCTCAATGGACCTTTAGTTTGAACAAACTCGAGTCAGAGTTTTTCTTCGAGTATATTCGAAGTTCGACTCTTTCAATGTTCAGAGTTCAAGTTTGGCGTTCCACGGAAATTTCTAAGTATAAGTCAAAAAATGGACTTACACAGATTTTGAATGTGTGCGGAGGCCTTTTTTGTATGAGCAGTTGTCTCGTTTTATCAATCTTGACGTGGACTCGACCTCATTGTTTTTGCTTAGAGGGAGGGGGGTAGCCCCCCGATTCTTCTAAGTTGCATAAGGCTGGAAGAATTTTATGTTTTCGAGGGATCATTTTAGATCGCTTGATTTAGGACGACCATTTCAGTTCGTTCTGCCTAGAGGGAACATTTTGGGTCGCTTTGTTTTAGGGACGAGCATTTCAGTTCGTTCTGCTTGGAGGGACCATTTTGGGTCGCTTTATTTTTGGGACGAGCATTTCAGTTCGTTCTGCTTGGAGGGACCATTTCGGGTCGCTTATTTTCGGGACGATCATTTCAGGTCGTTCAATTTTGGGGCGATTATATCGGTTCGCTCGGTTTTGGGGCGAGCATTTCAGTTCGCTCGATTTTGGGGCGAGCATTTCAGTTCGCTCGTATCACTTTATTTTAGGAGAGGCCATTTCAGGTCGCTTATGAAGGGATAATTTCATATCACTTGTCTTTTGAAGAGATAATTTCATATCACTTTGATTTTTGAAGAGATAATTTCATATCGCTTTGCAGAATGTAATGGCGAAATATTTCGTGATGACTCTTAACTTTTACGATCGGAAAGAGACATTGGTAGGGAGACTTATTTTGATTTCACAACGATAAGCTATTACGACTTCGTTTGAAGTTGTCGAGCTCGGTAAGAGCTATGTGTTGGGGGGGGGGGGGGGGGCGGCTGCGCTCGAAGTCGAGCTGCCTACGTACCCTTTTAAGGGGATCAAGCCATTTCGTAGTTCGATTATGTTGCGTACTTTATTAAAAGTACTTTTTGAGGTTGATGATGTTCCAAGGTCGCAGTTCGGGCTTCTGGGTTTCTACCGACTTGAGTCAGTAGACCCCGTCCTTCACAACATCGGTGACCTGGTAAGGACCTTCCCACTTTGCTCCTAACTTTTTAGCGTGTTCTTCCTTTTTATGGTCGAACACTTTCCGTAAGACGAGCTCGCCTACTTGAAACCTTCGAGTTTTAATTCTGGAATCATACTAGCGAGCTGCAGCTTGTTGGTAGTTCTGGATTCGAGCTAGTGCGAGGTTCCTCCTTTCTTCGATGAGATCGAGCTCGTCAGTTATCATCTTGTTGTTAAGTTCCTCTTGTCGTGGGCATTATTCCTTGCCGATGCTTGACACGAGGATTTCGGCTGGTACTACCACCTTGATCTAGTAGGCCAGCGCATAGGGAGTTTCGCCGGTGGATTTGCGAGGAGTAGTCCGGTGAGTCCATAGTACAGCTAGGAGCTCGTCGCTCCAGCTCGTTTTGCACTCATTGAGTCTTTTTTTAAGGTTGTTCATGATTGCTTTATTAGCTGCCTCTGCCAGTCCGTTTCCTTGAGGATAACGGGGCGTTGAGTAAGTCAGCTTTATGTTCCAGGTTCTACAGAACTCCTTGAACACGTTTGATATGAATTGTGATCCGTTATCGGTGACGATCTCATGGGGTAGTCCATGTCGGCACACGATGTTTCGCCATACGAACTCCTTAACGTGAAAGTCTTTGATCTTTTGGTATGACTCTGCTTCGATTCACTTAGTGAAGTAGTCTGTCATTACCAATAGGTGTGTAGCTTTCTTTTTGCCGGATGGGACTAGAGGTCCCACGATGTCCATTCCCCATCGCATGAATGGGTATGGTGATGAGATAGAGGAGAGTTTCTCCGATGCTTGATGGATAACCGGGGCATGCTTTTGGCATTTGTCACATTTGCTGGAAAAAGATTCGCATTCGGTGGCCATTGTTGGCCAGAAATAGCCTTGCCTTTTGATTCGTACGGCTAGGGCTCGTCCTCCGGAATGGCTTCCGCAGGATCCGTCGTGGGCCTGCGTGATCACGGCTAGAGCTTGATTTTTATCGAGGCATTTGAGGTAAGTTCCAGAGAGACTTCTCTTGAAGATCTCTCCTTGCGTGACGCAGTACCTCGCACTCTGTGTCTTGAGTTTCCGCGCCTCCCATTTGTCGTCGGGGACTTCGCCATTTGTAATGTATCGAATGATCGGAGTTCTCCAATCTTCGTCATCATAAGGCTCAGGTCCTCGACTAGTGGATGCGGCTTGGATTGGTCCATCGGGGACGTTTGCGACGTACACGGCGCTTCTTGGATCGAGATTATCATCAATCTCGATGATGTCGCGACTGGTGTCCTTGGGACGTTCCTTGTGTTCGACCCCTTCCTTTGTGTTGGGCTCGTCCTCTCTCAAGGATAGAGCTTTCAGGGCTATGTCGATACATGGTTTTTCGATCCCCTCGACTGGTATGATCCTTTTAAGGTTAGGGTCCGATGTCGACGCTAGGGCAGCCAGGGCATCGGCTGCGGTGTATTGCCCTCGCGGGATCCGTGTTAGATCAAAGAATTTGATCTGTTCGGCGAGTGTATGGACTACCTGTAGGTATGCTTCCATGCGTTCGTCTTTGGCCTCGTAGTCCCCATGATATTGGCCTCGTAGTCGCCAGTTATCATCTTGTTGTTAAGTTCCTCTTGTCGTGGGCATTATTCCTTGCGGATGCTTGACAAGAGGTTTTGGCTGGTACTACCGCCTCGATCCCGTAGGCCATCGAATAGGGAGTTTCGCCGGTGGATTTGCGAGGAGTAGTCCGGTGAGTCCATAGTACAGCTAGGAGCTCGTCGCTCCAGCTCGTTTTGCACTCATTGAGTCTTTTTTTAAGGTTGTTCATGATTGCTTTATTAGCTGCCTCTGCCAGTCCGTTTCCTTGAGGATAACGGGGCGTTGAGTAAGTCAGCTTTATGTTCCAAGTTCTACAGAACTCCTTGAACACGTTTGATATGAATTGTGATCCGTTATCGGTGACGATCTCATGTGGTAGTCCATGTCGGCATACGATGTTTCGCCATACGAACTCCTTAACGTGAACGTCTTTGATCTTTTGGTATGACACTGCTTCGATTCACTTAGTGAAGTAGTCTGTCATTACCAATAGGTGTGTAGCTTTCTTTTTGCCGGATGGGACTAGAGGTCCCACGATGTCCATTCCCCATCGCATGAATGTGTATGGTGATGAGATAGAGGAGAGTTTCTCCGATGCTTGATGGATAACCGGGGCATGCTTTTGGCATTTGTCACATTTGCTGGAAAAAGATTCGCATTCGGTGGCCATTGTTGGCCAGAAATAGCCTTGCCTTTTGATTCGTACGGCTAGGGCTCGTCCTCCGGAATGGCTTCCGCAGGATCCGTCGTGGGCCTGCGTGATCACGGCTAGAGCTTGATTTTTATCGAGGCATTTGAGGTAAGTTCCAGAGAGACTTCTCTTGAAGATCTCTCCTTGCGTGACGCAGTACCTCGCACTCTGTGTCTTGAGTTTCCGCGCCTCCCATTTGTCGCCGGGGACTTCGCCATTTGTAATGTATCGAATGATCGGAGTTCTCCAATCTTCGTCATCATAAGGCTCAGGTCCTCGACTAGTGGATGCGGCTTGGATTGGTCCATCGGGGACGTTTGCGACGTACACGGCGCTTCTTGGATCGAGATTATCATCAATCTCGATGATGTCGCGACTGGTGTCCATGGGACGTTCCTTGTGTTTGACCCCTTCCTTTGTGGTGGGCTCGTCCTCTCTCAAGGATAGAGCTTTCAGGGCTATGTCGATACTTGTTTTTTTCGATCCCCTCGACTGGTATGATCCTTTTGAGGTTAGGGTCCGATGTCGACGCTAGGGCAGCCAGGGCATCGGCTGCGGTGTATTGCCCTCGCGGGATCCGTGTTAGATCAAAGAATTCGATCTGTTCGGCGAGTGTATGGACTACCTGTAGGTATGCTTCCATGCGTTCGTCTTTGGCCTCGTAGTCGCCATGATATTGGCTCGTGACCAATTGGGAATCCCTGAAGGCGTCTACTTCTCGGGCTCCTATCGCTATGCTAGTCTGAGCCCGGCTATTAAGCTTTGTATTCTGCTTCGTTATTTGATGCGGCGAAACCCAGTCTGAAAGACTGTTCCAGTACTTCGCCAGTGGGGGAGACCAGTTTTACTCCGACTCCGGATCCTTGCCTCGAGGAAGCTCCATCGACGTAGAGTTTCCATTTCTTGGCGGAGGTCGGGTCGAGTTCTATGGTCGGGGGGAGCTCGATTATTAAATCTGCCAGCACTTGCGCTTTCAGACACGTCCAAGCTTTATATTCTATGTCATACTCGCTGAGTTCGATAGCCCATTTGACCAGTCGACCTGATTGGCTTGGACTATGAAGGATGGTTCTCAGTGGCTGAGAGGTCATCACTATAATTGAGTGCGATTGGAAGTATGGTCGGAGTTTCCAAGCCGATGTGACTAGTGCTAAAGCGAGTTTTTCCATGGCGGGGTACCTAGTTTCAGCATCGATTAAGGTCTTACTGATGTAGTACACCGGCCGTTGCTCGTTTTCGCGAACCAGGACTCCACTTACTGCTGCCGTGGAAACAGCTAGGTAGAGGTAGGGGCTACCCTTCCACTGGTTTCGCCAGTATAGGTGGTTCGCTTAGGTAAGACTTGAGCTGGGTGAATGCTTCTTCGCAATTTTCGTCCCAGAGGAACTTCTTGTTCGCTTTGAGCAAGTGATAGAAGGGTAGACATTTATCAATCGACCTCGAGATGAAGCGGTTCAAAGCAGCTATTTTGCCAGTCAGGCACTGGACTTCTCGAATTATTCTGGGAGATTTCATCTCTATAAATGTTGCGATCTGTTTGGGGTTCGCTTCAATCCCTCTTTCGGTCACTAGGTAACCAAGGAATTCTCCTGAGGGGACCCCGAATGTGCACTTCGCTGGGTTGAGTTTCATCCCGTATTTGTTGAGAATGATAAAGCATTCCCTTATCTGGGGGATATGGTCCTCATACCTGGAAGATTTGACTAGCATATCGTCGATGTAGACTTCCATGGTTTTGCCCAGGAGTCCTGAAAACATCTTGTTGACGAGGCGTTGGTAAGTTGCTCCTGCATTTTTCAATCCGAAGGGCATGACTTTGTAGCAGTATGTTCCTCGATCAGTTATGAACGGAGTCTTTTCTTGGTCCTCAGGGTTCATTAGTATTTGGTTATACCCCGAGAAGGCATCCATGAAGGATAGCAGTTGGTGTCCAGTGGTAGCTTCGACCAATCGATCGATGTGTGGGAGTGGAAAACTGTCCTTCGGACATGCTTTGTTGAGATCTGTAAAATCTACACAGACTCTCCACTTCCCGTTCTTTTTCTTGACCACTACGGGGTTCGCAAGCCAGTCGGGGTACTTGACCTCTCTGATCAATCCGATTTTTAATAACCGATCGACCTCGTCGTTGATGGCTAGTTTCCGACGCTTTTGTCTTACCGGTTTGTAGGTTGGGTCGATATTCAGCTCGTGGCTGGTTACGTCGATGTTGATCCCTTTCATTTCTGCTGAAGACCAGACAAAGGAGTCGACATTCTGTTTAAGGAAAGAGACCAATTCGTTTTTGACTGGTTCTGATAGGTCAGTTCCAATGCCAACAAGTCTTTCGGGGTGATCATCTTCTATGCAAACTTGGGTCGTGAGGTCCTTTGGGGGTCCTATTTGACTTGGGTCGTTCGACCTTTTGGTCTGCATAGTGGCGAGCTCCTCCTTTTTCCGTAATTGCTACGCGGGGGATTTTTCAATCTGCTTATACCCGTTCATATAGCAATGTCGGGAAATCTTTTGACTTCCGTAAATGGTTTTTACTCCTTTGGGAGTTGGAAATTTTACGCATTGATGGTAGGTCGACGGTACTGCTTTCATGTCGTATATCCATGGTCGACCTAGAATTGCGTTGTAGGGAGCTAGTCGATCTACTACGACGAACTCTGTCATCCTTCGAACTCCTCCAGCTGTTACTGGGGCGAATACAGAGCCCATTGAGTATGTTGTTTCGCCAGCGAACCCTACTAGTGGTGTCTTTTCCTCGACGATTTCGGAGTCGTTGAACACCATCTTTTTCAATGCGTCGTAAAAGAGGACATCCACCGAGCTTCCTGTGTCAATCATTATCCTCGAGAGTTCGACATCTCCCACTACTAGACAGACGAGGAGAGCGTCGTTGTGTGTTTTGTCGAGATTACTTATCTCGCTCTCGTGAAAAGTGATTTCATGGTATGGACCTAACATTGGGATTTTCCCCCCTTTGTCGGTCTCGACTCTTCTTTGAAGAGCTTTGAATTAATTGACCGAGTCTCGGCAAAGCTTGGAGCCACCGAAGATGAATTCGATTCGTTTAGGGGGTATAGCCCGCACACACCCCCCCCCCCCCCCCCCCGCAGAGACGAGGGAGATTGATTCATGAGCGTAAACTCTTACTAGGAGCTGGAGGTGGAGATAGTGCCGAGCCTCCCGAGGTGCCGCATAGGCTGAGTTCGCCGAGAATGACCTCGACTCGCTTTCGCGATCCCTGGGGGAGGGTTTCGGGAGATTCCGGCTCCTTGGACCGCTCTCGTTTGTTTTGAGAAGTCTTCTTGGTGTTTGACTCTTTGGTCTGTTTATTTTCCTTTTTGTCAGATGGAGTTTCCTCCTCGACTTCTGACTCTTGTTTGTTTTCGGACTCTCGATTTTGTGCCTCAGCTTTAGCTCGAGTGTAGCACTCTTCAGTCGAATGTCTTCTTTTGTTGTGAAAATCACAGAATTTTTCCTTGTCGAACTCGAATTTCTTCGAGCTCTTCGGGCTCTCGACTGCATTGACGTTTCCTGATTTACGAGAATCCTTTTTGAGTTCGAGTTCTGCGAGCCCGACGGGTTCTTTTCTTTACTGAGGGCCGTAGTTTCATCCTCGAGGCGAGCGAAGGCCGATGCGCGATGAAGGGCATCATCGAGCGTTTGAGGCTCGCGGACCGTTATTTCCTCGCGGAATCTGGTCGAGTACCATAGTCCGCGTCTCAGTGCTTCTATTGCTACTTCGTCTCGCGGGTTTGTGATTTTGGATTTAATTTCCTTAAATCGGTCGATGTACGAGCGAAGTGGCTCGTCGGGTTTCTGGGAGACGCTAAATAGAGCTGCCTCGGTAGTCTTTTCCTCGATAAAGACGGAATATTGTTTGAGGAAAGCCGTCATGAACTTGGTGAAGTTGTCAATGGACCTTTCTTCCAGTCCGGCAAACCATTCAAGGGCGGGGCCCGATAGGTTTTCGGCGAAGAGCCTGCAGAAAGTCGGCTCTCTCTCCTCATCGGTAAGGTATACCCTTGCCATTGCTAGTCGGAACACACTGATATGGGCTTTCGGGTCCGATTTTCCAGAGAACTCCAGAAACTTTGTTTTCTTCATTTCCCGGATTCGTGCAAAGGCGATCCGGTCTGTGAACCGCGTTTGTCGCGTTTCTTCGATCACTCGATCGATGTCGGGCGCCGCGCTTGTTGCCATGTGAACTTTGGAGCTTAGACTGACGAACTGGGCCTTAGCTTGTTCAATATACTGTCTAAGCATATCGTGTTCATCGCCTGCCGTAGGCGCGAACTGGGCTTGTGCTTGATTGGACGTTTGTCCCGGGAAAACAGGGTCGAGAAGATCGATTGTTGGAAACGATCCTGTCTGATCGACCTGCGGTGTTCGGAACTGTACTGTATTTGATCCGTTAGGATGTACCGAGCTCGAGGCGAAAGCGGAGCCTCCTAGTTACCTCGGCCGGATATTCAAGCTATTCGGGAAAGGTGGTGGCCCGGGTAATGGTCGGTTTTCCGATCCGGTTGGATCTGTGACCATTGAATTCGAACTGAATGGAGTCAGAGTCACAATAGGCGTCATTATAGGGCAGAAGATGCTACTTGACGTATTAGCAAAATTTCCCGACCCTCCCGGGGGAGTTACTAACTGGGAGAAGTCCAAGTGTGTACACGGTGGAGGACTTATGGGGGTTCGTGGATCATGTGTTGATCTACCCCCTTGTTTTGGCTAGCGAGCTCTTCAAGACGAGCGTTAACGCGCCTTTCCTGTTCATCGAGCTGCGCGGCCAGAGAGCGGTTCGCGGTCTCTTGGGAATGTGCGCTTGCCTCGTTGTTTCTCGTTCGGTTTACCAACAAGCTTAACATCGAACGGATTTCAGCGAGGTCATCTGGGCCTTGTCGCTGTGGAGCAGAAGGCAGTGGCGAATTAGGTCTAGTTGTTCCAGATCCACCTCCTGAAGCGGGGGCGGAAATAGAATCATTCCTCATCCACACCCAGTTTCTACTTGGATCGTTAGTTCCTGACAAAACATTTGTCGGAGTATGGCTCGTCGCGACTGTTTGAGCGACTGGGCCGGTTGGTGCCGAAGTCGTGGAGACTGAGGCAGAGCTCGTCAACACGCCATCGGTCTGACCCATGATTCTTACCCCGGTAGTGTTCTGAGGAACGTTGTCAACCGTTTGAGGGTGGTCGACTGGTGGTGTGGCGCTGGGAGAGCCAGATTGGTCGGGATTCATCTCGATCTATCGGATCTAGGATCTGATTCTTAAGACAGGCAAAACTATAGATAGTCCCCACAGTCGGCACCAAATGTGAGATCTGAGATTCACACTAAGAATTTGTATTCGTGGATTTGGACTTTTGTATATTGAAATGGTATAGATTTTCTATGAATCAAAGACTTTATTGAGATTGATCGTCAAGATAGAACAAACACAATCGAAAAGAGAGTACAAAGAGAGTTGATTGAGCTATCTAGTCGAAGTGTTCTTAGCTAGGGTTGGAATGTCTTGAATGAATCGCCACTTCTCCTTTAAATACTATCGACTTTGATCTCCTTGTTCCGATATTTCGGCCTCGCCATCATAACGATCTCCGAGATTTGTGCGGATCAGTTGAACTGACGAAGACTGGGTTGTTCTATCTCCACGTCGTCTCCTAACGAGCTCAAGCTCGATCGCTTCCCACTTCGGCATTGCTTGGGCCTTGTCAAGAAGTCAATCGTATAGAACCAACAGAGAATAACGGTCGATCTCTCTCTGCCTTGATACTGAAGCGGGCTCATAATGATGGGCCTTTGTTTTATCTATTAATGGGACGGATTTCGTAGAGGGAAATCCAGTACCAACACTCGGGTATCTGGTTTAAAGAGCAAGCTTAAATCGGAGTGTGCTCGGCTCAAAGCTTCCAGTCTTAAGGAAAAGGAGCACATATCGAACAAGGCACATGCTCGGCTTTCGAAGATAAAGAAGGCCAATGAAGAGAAGGAGCTCGGGAGGAGAAAATAGATAACCATGAACCAGGCCGCCGCTGTTGCCGCCATGCTGAGAGCGCTCGTTGAAGAAGGTTTTGACATCCCTGCCGAGAAGATAAATAGAGCTGCCTCCGACTTTGCTCTTAAGCAAGAGCTGATCGAGGTTCGGTATACGGAACTGGTCGATGATGATTTTGTCATGACTCCTCTTAACAGCCCAGATCGAGCAGAGGAAAATTCGGCGGTGCTCCTTCAGGATCAGCATGTCTCAAACCAAGTGATTGTGACTCCGGCGGTCTTGGATGACCTTCGAGATGCAGGGGATCGGGCCGAATATCGCTCTACCGAGGTTTCCTAGTTTAGCTTTCTTTCTTTTTTTGTAATCGGGCTTATGCCTTGCGTACGTCAGTGTTAGTTCGGGTTCTTTATATGACCGAACATGTTTTGTTTTCCCCTTTCTCCCCTCTTTTTTAGTAATATATAAATTTGGATTGTTTGTCCGTTTGCAACTTGCAATTTTCATTCCGCGTACTTGTCCTTAGTAGTGCATTTTGATTTCGGCGATTGGTATGCTCGGGTTTAAGTTAGATTAGTTAGTGAGGAGCGAGTAGAGTGCTCGGCTTACCCCGTAGGATGGACCGGGACAATTATGCAAAACTGGGTTCGGCTTATTTTTTCTGTTAGTCGTCCTTATGCGGGAATTGGGCCCGGCTTACTTAATTGCGTGGGATTTGAGGCTATGCTCGTTATCCCAGAGGTCGGGTGTGAGTAAGTGCTCGGCTTACCCCTAAGGTCTGATCGGGACATTATGTGAAAACTAGGTTCAGCTTATTTCCTGTCAATCAGCCTTGTGCGGGAACTAGGCCCGGCTTGTGATGTATCTAGCATTTGGCCAGAATGTCGATTTGTTTGGGTAACTGAAACAAGTATACTTAATAAAATTTTATTATTGATATAGCTGAGCCTCGTGAGAGGTTGCCTACGTACCCCGAAAGGGGATCAAGCCGATCGTAGTTCACTTTACATATTACTCGAACTCGTGTATAGCGAGCTCGGTTTGGAGCGAGATGCTCGTTTTTTTTTGGCGCTCGGGGTTGCCTGATGCGTCGCCTTTTCTTGCTGCTCGGTTGGTTTTATAAGAAGCGTTTGAGTTTGTTGGCGTTCCACGAGCGTGGAATGGCCTCTCCTTTCATCGTAACGAGCTTGTAAACACCGGGCTTCACTACCTTGGAAACGATGTAAGGACCTTCCCATTTGGCGCCGAGTTTTCCTGCTCTGTACTCGCGAGTATTTTCGAATACTTTTCGGAGGACGAGGTCGCCTCCGACGAAGCGTCGGCCCTTAACCTTCCTGTTGTAGTATCGGGTGATTTGCTGCTGGTAGTTTTGTAGACGTAGCAATGCTCGGTCCCGTAGCTCTTCGACTTGGTTGAGGCAGTCGACGATCATATTATTGTTGAGTTCCTCGTGCTCGGGCGAAATGCTTAATCGGATCGTTGGGACGCACATCTCCGCGGGGGACATTGCCTCCATTCCATGGGAGAGTGAGAAAGGAGTTGGCCTGTTGATGTTCGTGGTGTTGTTCGGTGAGACCATAGAACGCCATCGAGCTCGTCGGCCCAAAGGTCTTTCTTAATTTCCATTCGTTTTTAAGACCGTCGATGATTGTTTTGTTGGTTGCCTCGGCTTGGCCGTTGCCTTGGGGGTACCTTGGCTTGGATTTGCTCAGGCGAATTTTCCACCTTGCGCAGAACCTCGAACAGGTTGGAGATGAATTGAGATCCGTTGTCGGTTACGATCTCATATGGAACGCCGTGGCGACAGATTATGTATTTCCAGACAAACTTCTGGACATCGAGATCGTGAATATCCGAGTAGGACTCCGCTTCGACCCATTTCGTGAAGTAATCGGTCATTATTAGGATATATTTCTTTTGGTACGAGGTCGGGAGGGGCCCGACGATGTCCATCTCCCACCGCATGAAGGGGTAGGGTGTAGCCGCAGTGGTGAGGAGCTTGGCGGGCTGGTGTATGCTCGGTGCGTGCCTCTGGCACTTCTCGCATCGGGACACGTAATTTTCGCAATCGGCGATCATGGTTAGCCAGAAATGACCATGTCGTTTAATTTTTGCGGCCAATGCACTGCCGCTTGTGTGATTTCCGCCTGCTCCTTCGTGAGTTTGCTCGGTGACCCACTGGATTTCTTGCCCGTTTATGCACCGTAAGAGGGCCTTGGACGCGCTCCATCGAAATAATTCGTCCTTCATCATTACATATTGCGCACATCGAGCTTTTAGTCGGCGGGCTGCCCAGCGATCCTCGGGGACCTTCCCGTTCAGTATGTATTCTTTGATTTCGTCTCTCCAGTCGACGACTTCAGTTTGTTCAAGTTTGGGAATTTTGACGATGTCTTCGTTACTTTTGTAGGCATCGTCCATTCCTTCGTCTTCCTCGGTAATGATTAGTACATCCTCTTCTGGCGCAATGCTCGGTCTATGCACTCAACTAGAATGATTCGCCGGAGATCAGGGTCGGAAGTCGAGGCTAGGGCGGCCAATGCGTCTGCGGAGGAGTTGTCACTTCGGGGAATCTTGGTTAGTGTAACTGATCCGATCCGTGCGACGATTTCCTGGACGAGTTTCAGGTATGCGTCCATACGCTCGTTTTTTGTTTCGTATTCCCCGTTGAACTGGTTCACGACGAGTTGCGAGTCAGCAAACGCTTCTACTTGTTTAGCCGCCAATACCTCGGCTAGCCGCAGTCCTGCGAGCAGTGCTTCATACTCAGCTTCGTTATTAGAGGCTGGGAAGGCCAGTCGGAAAGATTGCTCATTTAGCTCGCCGGTCGGGGACGTTAGCTTGACGCCTACTCCCGAACCATTTCTTGACGAAGAGCCGTCCACGAACATAATCCATTTCTCCTTTGGGGCCTGAGCTTCACTGATGATTAGCTCGGGTGGTAATTCAATTAGGAAATCTGCTAGGACCTGTGCCTTGGTGCTGGCTCGGGGTTCATATTCAATGTCGTACTCGCTTAGTTCGACTGCCCATTTGGCGATTCTGCCTTATTGGCTCAGGCTATGCAGGATCATTCTGATTGGTTAATTCGTGAGCACGACCACCGAATGTGATTGAAAATACGGGCGAAGCTTCCTTGCCGAGACGACGACGGCTAATGCAAGTTTCTCGAGTGTATTGTAACGCGTTTCCGCGTCGTCGAAGATCTTGCTCGTATAAAAGATGGGTTTTTGATCGCCTCGGTCGTCGCGGACGAGTACGCTGCTTACTGCCGAAGTTGACATGGAGATGTATAAGTATAGTGTTTCCCCCTCTTCAGGTTTGGCCAGGATCGGTGGGGTGGTCAGGTAGGTTTTTAGCTAATGGAACGCGTCTTCGCACTTTGCGTCCCACTTGAATTTCTTGCTTGCGCGGAGAAGATTGTAGAACAGAAGGTATTTGTCGGTTGATCGAGAGATGAACCTGTTTAAGGACGCGACTCGTGTTGGAATTGTGTCCAGTAATCTCGGTACTGTCTCTAGAAAGTAAGAGTATGTCAATGATCAGACATAAGTCATATAATACTGGGGGTCATGATGGCTTGCTAGAGTCCGCTCATGATCTATAAGTCTTGGACTTATTGCCTTTATCATATGATCCCATATGGGTCACACGCCTAAGCTAACAGGAAAATGTGTAGGAACGGTTTAGCAGAAGTACGGTAAAAGTGCTAGGCATTTACTGTACTTAGAGAGAATAAAACGGTTTAGGCACTGTGTGTCGATCGACACACAAGGTGTGTCGGTCGACACACAAGGTGTGTCGGTCGACACAGTGCGCGAATACCGTAGAGTTAATTGGTGTTTGGGCCAAATGGCCCAAACAGAATCGGACAAGTTTTATAAGGTAAAACTCGAGTTTCAGAACAATTAACCCTAGCCCCCAGCCGAAAACTCTCTCTCTTTTGCGCCGAGCTCCTTGTGGTCTAGCAGCTGTTTCCTGTGATCGCGTGTGTGAACCTTTGGAGGATTCATCCCTCGGTGTTTCTCTGATCTCAGACATACCATCTATTTCCGCTGCAAACAGGTATAAGGTGAGATCATCATATGTTTCTATTCTGAGAAGAACCTAGATCCGCATGTTTAGGTTGATATGAATCTAAGAATTGAATCAGGATCAACTAAACAATCCTTCAGTGGTATCAGAGCCAGGTTCTGGTTTTTCTTGTTTAGATTCATGTTTAGGATTGTTTTCTTGTTTAAGAAGTGTTTTGAATCAACTATTGATAAGAGAAAACACTTAAGCAACAAGGAATTGAACCTTAAACACACTTGAAATCGCAAATCCAAGCTATATTGATTTGGAATTTGCGATTTTCATAAAGAAGTATCGACTGTGATCGCATTGCATCGATCGATGCAATGGATGGATCGGTCGATACAACCGAATGAGATTCGACTGGGATCGCATGGATCGATCGATACGATCGCATGGATCGGTCGATACAGTCTATCGGCAAAACCAGTTAACGCGTGAAAGCATCGATCGATGCAGGATCGATGCAGGTTCGATATTGGTGCATCGACCGATGCGGTTGGTGCACATCGATCGACACGGTTAGGGTTTTGACTCGGTTCAGTGCATGCGTGAGAGCATCGATCGATACAGGATCGATGCACGATCGATGCAGGATCGATGCTGAGAGCATCGACCGATGTGGTTGATGGATCGATCGACACGGTTGGTTCATCGATCGACATGGTTGGTTTAAGGCTCGGTTTAATTTTGATTAAAATTAATTCGTCCTGGTTTAATAAACAGATTTAATAATTTTATTAAGTCTGGTTAAACCGGGACAAGAAATCCAATGTCGAAAGAATTATTGGATTTAGTGCCTAAACCAGGATTTTCTAATTTGATTTGGTTGGACCAAATAAATTGAGAAAATCCGGTTTAGTAAATAACCGGTTGACAATTGTGGTCATCGTAGTAATTAAAATTTGGTTAGACCAATTTTAATGAACCAGACCGGTTATGTCATTTAATTGGACAATTGGGTCATGTCTTGGACATGGACCAATTCTTGGGCCTCGGGCCAAGAAGTTAAAACAATTGGGCCAATTATTTGAGTCTTTCTTCAGATTAATTTAAAATTTATTTTATATAATTATAAAGTCGATTTTAAATTAAAGTTTCCGAAATTTTGAAATTAGAAAGTTTCTTAAATTAGAAGTTTCTGGATTTGCGGGTTTTGGATTTTAAAGAAATTTCTAAAGTTAGAAAGTTTCCGTTTTTAGAAAGTTTCCAATTTTAGAAAGTTTCCAAAAATAGTAGGTTTCCAAAAATGGAAAGTTTCCCGAAATAGTAATCTTCTATTTTGGGAATGAATTTTTAAATAAACCTACGAACCTCAAATAATATCAAGCGTTGGATGTCTTGTCCATTCTATGTCAGCTGTCGAAGCCCATTCAATTGTATTCATGGCCTTACAGTGTGAGGGTGTCTGCTTTTGCGTGGATAAGACGGTTTGTGATTCATAAATGTCATTGGGAGTCCCAGACATTAATGATTACATGACTGTATAGTCTGGTTTTCTTGACTGGGCCATCGGGAGTCCCGGGCCTTGAGACATCAGAGTGGATTGGGGCTCGGGCCCAGATTCACAACCAAGAGTTATATCACGGATATAATTAGCCGATATAGGGCTTACCGATATAAGCTAAGGTTTGGTGACGGCCAGTGGCCCACTTTAATCTTAGTTATATGTGGATCTTGGAATCATTATATTCTATTGAGGGTAACTTATGTTATTGAATATAATGCATGATTAATCATATTAAATTTAATACGAGATTAATCATATTGAACATATTAACTAAAATCCTTTTATCTTAATTTTCAGTTATGACTAGCACAAACAATCAAAACACTTTCTCGATCCGGTCTGTCCTTGAGATGGACAAGCTGAACGGATCAAATTTCTTGACTTGGTCGCGGAACCTGAGGCTAGTTCTCAGACAGGAGAGAAAGGACTATGTCCTTGAGAGAGCTCTCCCCGTGAGGATCGGGTCCAATGCTTCTCATGCAGTATATGATGCTTGGAATAAGCATTATAATGATGCGGTAGATGTGCGTGGTCTGATATTGGCTACCATGGACTCAGACTTGCGGAAGCAATATGAGAACATGGAGTCGCCAATAGAGATGATCAGCAGCCTGAAATTGAAATTTCAGGAGCAGATAAGGGTGGAGAGATACCAGTTGGTTAAGTCTCTCACTGACTGCAAGCTACCAAATGATAATCCAGTGAGTCCTCATGTCAGTAAAATGATGGGTTACATTGATAACCTGAGGAAACTGGATTATCCAGTTAGCCAAGAGTTGGCAACTGAAATCATTCTGCAGTCACTGCCGTCAAGCTATGATAAGTTCAGAAAGAACTATATCAAGAAAGGCTTAACGAAGACGCTGACTGAACTGCATGATATGCTCAAGACAGTTGAGCCAAACGTGAAGAGTACCCTGTACAATCTCATGAATGAGAAGGGTAGGTTTACTAAACCTAATGCTGACAAGGGTGAAGACAAAGTTGTCCAGATTTTGAATCATGGCAAGCGTGTGTCTTCTGAGCCCGAGTCAGATACCTCTTGCGTTGGTAAGTGCTGCTACTGTAAGGAGACAGGGCATTGGAAGAGAAATTGCATTAAATTCATGGAAGATGATGAGGAATTGAAGTTGATGTATGAGACTACTTCCTCAGGTATTCATGTTATTACTTCAAGTTCTACCTTAAAGGTATTGAATACTGGTTGTGGCGCTGATATTTGTGATAATATGCAGAGCCTAAGCAACAGTAGAACGTCCTTAAAGGTATTGGATACTGGTTGTGGCACTGATATTTGTGATAATATGCAGAGCCTAAGCAACAGTAGAACGTTGAAGGAAGGGCAAGTGAAACTACATGTCTGGAAGGAGCTTGGGATGCTGCCTCAGCCGTAGGGTTTTTCACTTATAGATCCCTTTGAGGCTTGGTTTTGTATTAAGTAATTGCTACAATGTACCTGCTTTAAGCAGAGTTGTCTTTCATTTTCTTGTAAGAATTTGAATGTTTTTCATTTTGATAAAAGACAAGTTTTGTTCTTTTGATCTTAATGAAATATTAATTGTAGCACCCTATTCATGGAATGGGTTTTATATCTTAAACCAAAGAGTGCCTAAATGTAACATAAATACCGAATTGGTTTAAATCTGATGAATTAAACCTGATTTTTCTTGGCATAAAGTCTTGGTCACATAGAGTAAGTCGGATTCAGAAATCCCATAGTTATGGACTGTTGGGCTCATTTGATAAGATATCTTATGAGACTTGAATTCTGTTTACTGGACCAAAAGGAAAAAGGGCCTATCTTAGCCGAGCTAGAGAAAGGCCCAAAGGCTTATTGGACCTGGAACATACTGATGTATGTGGCCCAATGAGCAGTAATGCCAGAGAAAATTTCCTATACTTCATTGTCTCTACTGATTACTTCAGTAAGTGTGACTGTGTTCATTTGATGAGACACAAGTCGGAATTCTTTGACATGGTCGAAAGAGTTCCAGAATGAAGTATAGGATCTAAATGACAAAAGTATTAAGACTCTGGATTAAATCACGAGTGAGAATATTTAAGTCATTGATTGTGTGATCATCTTAATGAGTGTGAAATCGTTTCACAGCTCATTTCTCCTGAAAACCTGAAGGTGTTTCTGTGAGAAAGAATCAGATCTTATTAGAAATGATTAAAGATGAGTCACACGAATCTTCCATAATATTATTTAAGAATAACGCTCTAAAATATCTAAGTTTACGCTGAAATAGTTCCACAAATATCAGTTGAAAGACACCACGTTAATGTGGATTGGAATCAATCCAAATTTGTCTTTACTGAGTATTTGTAGTTGTGCTACTTCGCTGGTTGTCCTAGAGAAACTAAGGCTTGTTACTTTTACGTCCAATCTGTTTTCTAAGAAGGGAAGTTATTTTCCAAGAAGAACAGTGGGAGTAAAAGCATAACTCGAAGTTTTCTTAGGGAAACCAAGGCTCGGTACTTTTACGACCATTCTGTTTTCTAAAAAGGGAAATTACTTTCCAAGAAGAACAGTGGGAGTAAAAAGTACTTTTACGACCATTCTGTTTTCTAATAAGGGAAGTTACTTTCCAAGAAGAACAGTGGGAGTAAAAGTACAACTCGAAGAAATTCGAGAAATACAGGAGGCTGCTTAACCTATTGAGGGAGAGCAGCGGAAGGATTTACAGATTTCTGTAGAATCTACACCTGTGGAGCCTGAAGTTCGCAGATATGAAAGAATCAGTTACTAATCCGAGAGTGATTTCTCGTCATTAGTTGAACCTGATAATCATTGAAAGTTCGCATGATCTGATGATCATTGAAAGCGACGAATCTGCGAAATTCAAAGAAGCGAAAGTGAGCCCGGACTCCGAAAAAAAATTACATTTTATGTAAGTTAGCCTCATCGATCCATTCATGGTTGGAAGCAAACATATCGGAGTTGGAATCTTCGTTCTGTTGAAGTAGTCAAGGTTTTGACTTGAACAGGAACGAAGCGGAACTGTGTGTTTACTAATAGATTAGTGGGAGCGATATTGCATTTCTCATATTGTATGTCGATGACATACTGATTCTCGAAAATGACGTCCCAACGCTGTAGTCGGTAAAGGACTAGCTTGGGAGTTGGTTTAATGATTGACATGGGTAAAGCCACGTAGTTCTTGGATTTTGGATCTAAAGATAGAGATCCAAAAGAGCTGGTAGGACAAAGTCAGGATTCTTAAATTGACAAAGTCCTACACATTTTGAGCAATCCAAGAAGGGTTTTATGCCAATGTCACATGGCATTAAGTTAAGCAAGATACAGTATCCTACGATAACTGCTGAGCTTAAATGCATGGATAAGATTCCATATGCGTCGGCAATTGGATCTATCATGTATGCCATGAAACGTACTTGTTTGATGTTGCTTTAATGTTAAGCAAGACAAGTAAAGACCAGTCAAATCCAGCAAAGAAACACTGGATTGCCGTAAAGAATATCCTAAAGTATTTGAGGAATACTAAGGATAAATTCTTGAGTTACGGAGAAAGTGAGGTGCTATAAGTCGATAGAGTCTGAAAGGCAAGTTTCCAATAGACAAATATGATTTCCGATCACAGTCCGGTAATATCTTGTGTCTATCTGGCGGTGCAAGGCACTGTTGCTGACTCCATGACTTAAGCTGAACATTTCGCAACTTGGGAAGTGGCGAAAGAGGTTGTTTGGAAAGAAGAGTTCATCACTGAACTTGATGTGATTCCCAGCATAGATGAGTCTAGCTGCACATCAGAGGTCCAAACACCTTGAGATAAATGACAGAGATGTTAAGTAGATCAGCAAGTTTCAACAAATGAGAACGTTGCTAATCTATTAACGAAGCCACTCCTTAGCCCTAAGCACGAGTCACGGACTGTAGCTGTAGGATAAGTGAAGTTAAGATATAGTCTTAATTTCAGTGGGAGTTATTAAAGGGCTTTATTTAGTTATTGGATATGTTCTTGAAATAACATTTAAGATGTTTAATGAAATTATTATTTCATGATTATTTTAACTGTGATGAAATAATCGTTCCAAAATGATATGAACCATTTTATAGGTCATCGAAGTAAATGACTTGATCTTGAGTCATCGAAGTCATTTAGCTTGATCATGAGACCCTATATTTGATAGATGTTTATATCATCCCGTCCCTAGTCGAAGGTTGTTGAAATTGGAACACCAACAACCGTGTGAGACTGGATTGGTACGTGACTTATGACAAAGTCTCAGTGTGTCATAGATGCGCGGCATCAAAGTCAGTACATAGGTGTATGTTTGGGAACATACGACCGGACAAGACCCGCTTATAAGAACTCTTCAGGATATTTATATCTGTGTCATAAGAGATTCTTACTACGACTATAGAGTATAGTCCTTAGACCTGAGTTCGCATGCATGTGACTGCACATGGACTGATGCACTTTGATCATTGTCTAACGCTATCGTTCTGCGATGGTTATAAGGACCTTGTTTGGGTACATTATGAAATGAGTAGTTTACAGTGATGGAACAAGACGGAATTTGTCCCTCCAATATAAATGGAGTGAATATCTCTAGGCCAATCGGAGATTTGAATACTGGAAAATGCATGGCCATGCTCAAACGGACTGTCCCGAGTCGTTTGGATTGTCAGTATCGAATCAGAGTCCGATGAACAAGATTAGGCTTTATAAGGATGACACCAATCTTGCCTTATGACTAATCGAGATATTGTGACAAAAGGATTATGAATACAGAGATTCCAGTACAAGTGGGAGATTGTTGGAATTGTGTCCAGTAATCTCGGTACTGTCTCTAGAAAGTAAGAGTATGTCAATGATCAGACATAAGTCATATAATACTGGGGGTCATGATGGCTTGCTAGAGTCCGCTCATGATCTATAAGTCTTGGACTTATTGCCTTTATCATATGATCCCATATGGGTCACACGCCTAAGCTAACAGGAAAATGTGTAGGAACGGTTTAGCAGAAGTACGGTAAAAGTGCTAGGCATTTACTGTACTTAGAGAGAATAAAACGGTTTAGGCACTGTGTGTCGATCGACACACAAGGTGTGTCGGTCGACACAGTGCGCGAATACCGTAGAGTTAATTGGTGTTTGGGCCAAATGGCCCAAACGGAATCGGACAAGTTTTATAAGGTAAAACTCGAGTTTCAGAACAATTAACCCTAGCCCCCAGCCGAAAACTCTCTCTCTTTTGCGCCGAGCTCCTTGTGGTCTAGCAGCTGTTTCCTGTGATCGCGTGTGTGAACCTTTGGAGGATTCATCCCTCGGTGTTTCTCTGATCTCAGACATACCATCTATTTCCGCTGCAAACAGGTATAAGGTGAGATCATCATATGTTTCTATTCTGAGAAGAACCTAGATCCGCATGTTTAGGTTGATATGAATCTAAGAATTGAATCAGGATCAACTAAACAATCCTTCAACTCGTCCGGTTAGTCGTTGAACTTCTCGGGTGTTTTCGGAGAAGGGAGCGCGGTGATGGCTGTTATTTTCTTCGGGTTTGCCTCGATTCCTCTTCTTGTGACGATGTAACCGAGAAATTCCCCTGACGTTACTGCGAACGTACACTTGGCCAGGTCTAGCTTCATTCCATACTTGTTCAAACTTGCGAAACATGTTTCTAGATGATCGATGTGATCGTTTGCTGAGGTGGATTTGACGAGCATATCGTCGATATAGACCTCCATCGTTTTGCCGAGCTTGTCGGCGAACATTCGGTTGACTAGGCGTTGATACATCGCTCCTGCATTCTTGAGCCCGAATGGCATAACTTTGTAGCAGTAAGTACCACGGTCAGTGATAAATGAGATTTTTTCTCAGTCATCGGGATGCATCATGATCTGATTATATCATGCGAAGGCGTCCATAAATGACAGAAGGTCGTGTCCGGTGGTTGCTTCAACGAGCCGGTCGATATACGGGAGCGAGAAACTATCCTTGGGGCATGCCTTGTTCAGATCGGTAAAGTCCACGCACACTCGCCACTTGCCGTTCTTTTTTTTTACCACGACGGGGTTTGCCAGCCAATCTGGGTATTTCACTTCGATGATCGAGCCTGCCTTGGAAAGTCGTTCCACCTCAACGTTGACAGCTTTGGCACGTTCATGACCGAGCTTCCTTCTTTTCTGCTTGACTGGTTTGAAGATTTGGTCGATGTGCAGCTCGTGGCACGCGATGGATAGGTCAACTCCGGTCATATCGTTGGTGGTCCATGCGAAGGCTGTGGCGTTCTTCTTAAGGAATTCGACGAGCTTATCCTTTAGATCTTCACGGAGGTCGGCTCCTATTCCCATGCAACGCTCGGGATCACTTATGTCGATATTGACTTGGGCGATTGCATCCTTTTGCGGCCGGTCGGGTGGTGGTAGCTCGATTCGGGGCTCGGCTACCATGTAAGCCTGTGACGTTCGACGCAGCTTATGCTCGATCCGAAAACATGATCGGGAAACCTGTTGGTCTCCTCTGAGGGTGAAGACACCGAACGGGGTGGGGAAATTGACGCATTGATGATATGTTGACGTGACTGCCTTCATCTCGTGGATCCATGGTGTACCGAGGATGACGTTGTAGATTGTTGGTCGATCGACTACCACGAATTTTATCAGCTTGGAGATTCTACCAACGTAGACTGGGAGTTTGATCATCTCGATCGTGTTTATAGAGTCCCCGGAGAAGCCCGTCAATGGTTTCACGAACGGCTTGATACGGTAATTACTGAGTTCCATTCGCTGTATTGTTTCTTTGAAGATCAGGTCGACCGAGCTTCCAGTATCAACCAAAATTTTTGAGACCTCGCAGTCTCCTATCTGCATCGCGATGACAAGTGGGTCGTTGTGTGGCCTTGGATACCCATTCCTCATCTTGTTCGGTGAAAGTGATGTCACTGCCGATCCTGATTTCGCCGTCGTTATTTTGTTTCCATTGCTGATGTGCTGCCGCTCGGCGCTCATATTCCTTAATCGAGCGGACCGAGTCGTTAACCATTTGCAGTCCTCCCATTATCATGTTTATGCGCCTTCTCGGCGGGGGTGTTCCTTCTCTGTCCTCTTCATTACGAGCCCGTTTGTTGACGGCCGTTGTGTTTGCGTCTATTTGCTCGACTTCCTCGGCAAAGGCCACTTGCTTCTTTCTTTCTTCTTGGACGAGCTTGAAGCGTTCGGCCTCGTTTTTTGGTTGTGCTACTTGATTAACGTGCTTCGAGGGTGGTTGGTTGCGGTTTAGGACCAACTTCTTGCCGTCCTTTTGATAGTCAGCGTAGAGGAGGGCTTGGAGGTTTCTGCAGTCCTCGGTGTTGTGGCCCGCTCGCTGATGATATTCACAAAATAGCTTGCTTTTGTCGCCTCGGACGGATTTGTTCCATGGCTTGCTTTGACTCTGACCTTGGTAGCCTTGAGGTGGTCGGTCTTGCTGATAATTCTGGGGTCGGTCGGTGTCGGTGGCCTTGGTAGGGGCGTTCCTCGTCCTGTTGATGGTCCTGTGACTGATCGCTGACGTAGTATGACGATTTTCCCTTTCTTGCGATTTTTTCCTCTTTGGTTTTCTAATAGTCCTGGTCGTAGTGTTGTCGTGGTCCGTACTGATCGGCACTCTTCTCGGGTTTTTCTTTTGATGCAGAACTCTTCGGGCCGAACTTCTTTGCCAAGGTTTCTTTTTCTTCTTCGAGATCGATGAAGATTGATGCTCGGTGGAGGGCGTCCTCGAGCGAACTCGGTTTATTCTTTTTTAACTCTTCTTGGAAGTTTGACTCGTACCACAGACCGTTCCTGAGAGCGGGTAAACCCTCGCTATCAGTGATTGTGAGCTTGGCAAGCACGTTCTTAAAGCGGGTTGTATAAGATCGGAGACTTTCTTTCTGTCCCTGAGTAACGGCCCATAGGTCGGCGTTGGACACTTCTTCCTGTATGTACATTGAATAATATTTTACGAAGGCATACGTTAGATCGTCGTATCCGTCTAAGGAGTTTGGTTCTAGGCAAGAGAACCAATCCAATGCCGATCCAGTCAAGTGTTCCACGAACAATTGGCAGTAACCTGCGTCTCGCTGCCAGAGGCTGAAGTGAGTTCGACCCATCGCTATACGGAAGGCTGTTAGGAATTGCCTCGGGTCGGTCTTTCCGTCGTACATCATCATTTTGATCTTGACCTTGGAGGCTGGATGCTCGGCTTGAGTGTTCATGAGTCGTTGAGTGAACGGAGTATTTTGAGTTTCTTCTATTACGCGATCAATTTCTGGTGCCCAGCTAATTGCTTGATGGACCTTTGATGTCATATTCTTCAGCATTATTTTCAGTTCCTCGATTTTGTTATCCCTGAGGGTGTCTTGTGTGGAGTTGTTTAAGGCTCCATCGTCGTTGGGCTCTTCGACGTCCTCGGTTTGCTGTGTGACCGTCTGACTCCTAGGATTCGGAGGGGTTATGTTACCGAATATTACTCGGTTGAGGCGAGTTCTGGGAGCAGAGTCCTGCTGGCTTGTCATGAAGGAATTTCTAGCAGTTCCTAATCCAATTAGGCAGCCCTAGTCCGAATTCCAAGCCTAGGATCTAGGTTTCATGTAATTGAATCATTGAGATCTCAGAATTACCTGGTGTTTAGCAGCGGAAGATTTGCAGATAATCTAGATCACGAAGCACCTCAAACGTTGTGCCTCTACTGGTATCCACACGCACACAAACTGGACAGGAGGGATGCTAGTGCCTATCAGAGATCTAATCTCTTGAGAGGTTTCTATTTTCAGTTCTGGTGGCTGTGTATTAGGTTGAGATCGTGTTTTGGTCGACCATATATCTTATATATGTCGACTTAAACCACAACGGAATTAACCAACGATTAAACCGAATTAATCTGGTAATCCGCGAGTTGTGTCGACCGACACACTCTTTGTGTCGATCGACACTGTCGATCTGTGTCGACCGACACACTTATTGTGTCGACCGACACACTTATTGTGTCGATCGACACTATCCAGAAACTTGGTATTGAATGCATATCAAATATGCATTCACCCGATCATTACATTAATGATCAACCTCATATACTACGTCCAGTTTGCTTAGGTGTGTGACCCTGTAGGATCATATAACACTAGCAATGAGTTCTCAACTCACTGATCATAAGTGGCTTCTAGCAAAGCATTACGACTTCCCAGTGTCATATGATTGTCTCATCTCGACAGTACGACTTTCTCTCAAGAGCTAGTACAATAGATTTCAGGACATTCCCAACGATCTCCCACTTGTACTGGAATCATCTATTCCTCCAATCCCTTCGTCACTATATCTCGATCTAGCATAAGGCAAGATCTGTGTCACCCTTATTTATCCAAGATCATGTTCATCGAACTCCGATTTATACTGACAACACAAACGACTGACAATCACCTCGTTTGAGTGTGGCCACACATTTCTCAGTATCAAATCTTCGATGGGCCCTGAGATATTTATCTCCTGTTATATAGGAGGGACAAATCCCATCTTGTTCCATCCCTGTTTCTTCACACGCTTCATGATACGCCCAATCAATGCCTTTTTAGTCACCAGTTACGGCTGGCGTTTGACAAGGTTAAAGCGGACCAATTCACATGTAAGAAAACATGATGAACTCAGGTCTAAGGACTATACTCTATAGTCGTAATGAAAACTCTCATGACACTTATATAACTATCTCGTAGAGTTCTCATCAGTGGGTCATGTCCGATTCTGTGTTCTCCAACACATATCTATGTGATTGACTTTAATACTCTTATTAATGACTCCATGAAACTTAGTCATCAGTCACCTCACATACTAGTCTCACGCGGTTGTTAATGTCCCACTTTAACAACCTCGACCAGGGACCAACATAATTTATGTCATTTATTATCTATAGGGTTTCATGATCAAATCACATACTTGATGACCTATAAAATGTCATAAATTACTTTGGGACCATTATTTAATAACCATTATTAAATAATACAGATGTCAGATTTCAATAACATAATCAAATTATGTTTATACGAACATCATATCATGACTAAAATTAACAATAACAACTCCCACTAAAATTAAGATCACATCTTAAGACATCTAATGCCTTTAGCAGTAGTCTGACCCTCATTCGCTCTTGCTCAGCGTGTGTCCAAGGACATTGCGTCTTGCTAAGAGTAATACCAAGAGTCTTTTGCACAAAGCCCTTCTTGGAATCCTGCGTACTGGACCTGTGCAAGGCCTTATCACCATAAGTACCTTGACACAATCCAATTAGCTTGTCCAATCTATCTCTATAGATTCTTATTACAATAATGTATACGGTTTCTCCCATAATTTTATCGAAAAACAACTTTCGAGTCAAGTCTTAACAGACTGAAACAATTGAACTTCATTTCCGAGAAGTAGTATGTTATCAACATACAATACTAGAAATGCAACTGCGCTCCCACTAGTCTTCTTGTAAACACATGGTTCCTCTTCGTTCCTGAAGAAGTCAAACCTTTTGACTACTTCATCAAAACGAAGATTCCAACTCCGAGATGCTTGCTTTAATCCATAAATGGATCGATGAAGCTTGCATTTCTTCCTAGCTTCATTAGGATCAATGAAAACTTCAGGTTGTGTCAGGTACACATCCTTTTCAGAATTCCATTAAGGGAAACTGTTTTCACATCCATCTGCCAGATCTCATAACTATTATGAGTGGCGGTTGCTAGGAGAATCCGGATGGACATAAGCATGGTGTCTGGGATTAGGTTCCTTCACAGTTAATACCATGAATTTACTTGAAACCTTTTGCCACCAACCTAGCTTTGTACATCTGAATATAACCATCCATGTCATCTTTTCTTCTTGAAAATCCATTTACTCACAATGGCTTCTACACCATCGGGTAAATCAACCCAAGTCATACTTGGTTCTGTGACATGGATCCCATTTCGGATTCAGCGGCTTTCAGCCATTTTTGGAGTCAAGGCCCATCATTGCTTCTTCAAAATTCGCAGGCCCCTCACTTTCAATGATCAGTAGATCACGTCAATTGGTTACGAGAAATCCACATTTCTCGGGTTCGTGACGGATCCTTTCGGATCTGCGAGCTTCAGTTTTGTGTAAAATTCGCGCACATATCTCATATGTATACTTTTACCACGACCTAATTAACCAAGATTTAAACCGTAGTTAATTAAGTCATAAACCAAAATCAATATTTGGTTCGCGATCTGTGTCGATCGACACTTCTTCAGAAACTCGCCATTTAAATGTATATCGAATATACATTCACCAGATCCTTTATAAACTTTAGGCACCACAGGTGCAGGTTCTACATCTCTTTGTAGATCCAACTCCTGCTCTTCCTTATCAGGTTGAGCAGTCTCCTGTGATTTTCGAATTTCTTCGAGTTGTACTTTTACTCCCACTGTTCTTCTTGGAAAGAAAGTCTTTCTTAAGAGAACATAGTTCCGAGCAACAAACAATTTGTTCTCGAACTGGTTGTAAAAGTAACATGCCTTGGTTTTGTTAGGACAACCAATGAAGTAGCACTTATCAGATTTGGGTGTGAGCTTATCAGAGATTAAACGTTTTATATAAGTCTCGCAACTCCAAATCTCCATGATGGATAAATCAGAAACATTTCTATTCCACATCTCATGTGGTATCTTTGTAACTGATTTTGATGGAACTATATTTAATGTAAACTCAGATATTTCTAGAGCGTATTCTTAGAAGGATTATGGAAGATCTAAGTGACTCATCATTGATCGAACCATATCTAATAAAGTCCGATTCAGGAGGAGTAAATTGTGAAACACTTTCACAATCTCTCAGATGATCACTAAATTCTTGACTCAAGTATTCACCTCCATGATCTCATCGTAGAGGTTTAATACCTTTGCCAAATTGATTCTGTACTTCATTTTGGAACTCTTTGAACTTTTCAAAGATTCTGACTTATGTCTTATAAATAAGACATAACCGTACCTACTGAAAATATCAGTAAAGGTAATGAAGTATTGAAATTTTCCTCTAGCACTAGTGCTCATCGGCCCATATACATCCATATGTATAAAGCCCAATAAGCCTCTGGCCCTTTCATTTTGTTCGTTCGCAACCTGTATCGACCGACGCATCGTTTGTGTCGATTGATACTACCTTTGTTGAAAGGAGCCTTCGTCATTTTACCCAATAAACAAGATTCACTTTACTCATTATGATTCATAATCAGATGAGCCCAAAAGCCCATCACTATGGAGCTTCTGAATCTGTTTCTCATTTATGTTGTCCAAACGACAATGCCAGAGAAAAGGTTTGATTCGTATCATTTGACTTGAATCTCTTGGTATTAATGTTATAGTTAGGCACATTCTGGTTTAGAACATAAAGTCCATTCTCTAATGGATTGCTACTATAAAATATATCATTGTAATCAAATGAATAACACTTATTCTTAATTTGAAAACTGATATCTTTCCATATCCAAACAAGGATTAGAAATAATCTTTCTGCTCATAGCAGGTACATAGTAGCAGTTTTAAGTTCATAACATGCCATAAAAGAAAACAAATGAAATACTCCTACGGCTAATGCAGCAACTCTTGCTCCATTTCTCACACATAGATCCACTTGTCCTTTCTTCATAGTCCTACTTTTGCTCAGGCCCTGCACATTTTCACAAAATATGAGTACCACACCTGGTATCCAATACCCAATGAGTAGGACTATAAGAAGTAACATTTACTTCTATAACATAATACCTGAAGAAGAAGTCTCGTACGTCTTCTTCAGCTTCTCATAATCTTCCAAGAATTTATTGCAGTTTCTTTTCAAATGCCCATAACCATTACAATAACGGCACTTAACATCTTCAGAAGGACTGGTTTTAACCTTAGGAGCATGGCCAGACTCGCTTGGATTCACAATCGAGCTCGTCTTGCCATTACCTTTGTTCTTACCAAGTTTCTTAAACTTTTTACCCTTTTGTACCATAAGGACATTTGGGGTGTCCTTCTTGATGTTAGGTTCAGCAGTCTTAAGCATCCCATGCAATTCAGTCAACGTCTTCGTCAAGTTGTTCATGTTATAGTTCATAACAAATTGATCATAGCTTGACGGCAGTGACTGCAGAATGATGTCAGTAGCCAACTCTTGGCTAATGGGACAATCCAGTTTCCCCAGGTTATCAATATAACCCATCATCTTAATGACATGAAGACTAACTGGTTCGCCATTTGGTAGCTTGCACTCAATCAGAGATCTTACCGTCTGGTATCTCTGAGTTCGTGCCTGCTCCTGAAACATACTTTTCAGTCCAGTGATCATCTCTTTTGGCGACTCCACGTACTCATATTGCTTCTGCAATTCCGAGTTCATGGTAGCCAACATGAGACAACTCACATCCACCGCATCATTAGAATGCTTATCCCAAGCATCCTTATCTGACTGCCAGGCATTGGCTCGGTACTTCTTGGGGAGAACTTTCTCAAGGACATAGTCCTTTTTCTCCTGTTTGAGAACAATTCTCAAGTTCCGATACCATTCAAGAAAGTTGGATCCATTTAACTTGTCCTTCTCAAGGACAGATCGCAGGGAGAAATTGTTACGATGGTTTGTGCTAGACATAGCTGAAAAACAAGGGAGGTTTTAGTTATGATGTTCAAGAAATGAGAAGTCTTAACTATTAAGAAAACTCGCATTATATTCAAACAATGTTTCCTCAGATGAATATAATGATCCAAGACCCATACTTCACTAAAATTGAGTGAGCCACTGGCTATTACCCAAATTTTAGCTATCTAGGTAAGCAACAACTTTGCTAGTTATATCCAATATAACTCTTGGTTGTGGATCGACATCTCATGCCCAATCCACCTGATGTCTCTGAGCCCAAAACGATTTTGATGGCCCAGTCAAGTAAACCAATCTCTTCAATCATGTAATTGTTGATGTCTTGCACTGCAAATCCATCAACACGATTATCTCTGTCTTACTCATGAAATTGTGGACATCTTGCACTGCAAGTCTATCGCACAATTAAATGGGTCTTGACAGTTGACAAGATTGGAAAGACATCAAGTATCACTTGATATTTGGTTGAGGAACGGAACCATTTAAAACGTTCAGTTTTATTATGTTTTAATTCTTCTAATTAATTGATTTATCTTGCTTTGGCTCTGTGATTTCAGTATCTATAACCTAAACCATCGAATCTGGGGTCGACCGACACTACTTTAGTGTCGATCGATGCAAATTAACCAAAACCCAATCTGCGATAACCGATCAATCCAATTGATCCGGTTTTGAGTACCGGTCAGTGTCAATCGATGCTACATTAGCATCGGTCGATACCAACCCAATCGCAATAAACCATTCTTAGCGTTTAACCATCATTAACCAAGCTCGATAACCGGTCCAATCTAATTGAACCGATTCATCAATCTAGCGAGGTGTGTGTCGATCGACACTAGGCGAAACCTAATTTGTTCGGGTTATCCTTCTGTGTCGACCAACACCGGATTGGTGTCGATCGACACAGGGCGATAAACCCTAATCGTTTTCAAGCAAAAAATCCTAAAACTAGGTTTTCATGAAAACGAATTTTAGCAAGTTTGTATCAACCATACACAGATTCAGATTCAACTAATCTAATCAACATGCTACAAATTCAATGGAACCCTAAAGCTCTGATACCAACGAAGGAATTTCTAGCAGTTCCTAATCCAATTAGGCAGCCCTAGTCCGAATTTCAAGCCTAGGATCTAGGGTTCATGTAATTGAATCATTGAGATCTCAGAATTACCTGGTGTTTAGCAGCGGAAGATTTGCAGATAATCTAGATCACGAAGCACCTCAAACGATGTGCCTCTACTGGTATCCACACGCACACAAACTGGACAGGAGGGATGCTAGTGCCTATCAGAGATCTAATCTCTTGAGAGGTTTCTATTTTCAGTTCTGGTGGCTGTGTATTAGGTTGAGATCGTGTTTAGGTCGACCATATATCTTATATATGTCGACTTAAACCACAACGGAATTAACCAACGATTAAACCGAATTAATCTGGTAATCCGCGAGTTGTGTCGACCGACACACTCTTTGTGTCGATCGACACTGTCGATCTGTGTCGACCGACACACTTATTGTGTCGATCGACACTGTCCAGAAACTTGGTATTGAATGCATATCAAATATGCATTCACCCGGTCATTACATTAATGATCAACCTCATATACTACGTCAGTTTGCTTAGGTGTGTGACCCTGTAGGATCATATAACACTAGCAATGAGTTCTCAACTCACTGATCATAAGTGACTTCTAGCAAAGCATTACGACTTCCCAGTGTCATATGATTGTCTCATCTCGACAGTACGACTTTCTCTCAAGAGCTAGTACAATAGATTTCAGGACATTCCCAACATGCCACCCGTAAATCGTTGATTTGGCCTTGACATATTGCATGCGCTATTGCGAGTTAATCGAATCGGGCATTACTTCCTTGAGATAGCTCGGAGATTTGTGTCATGAGAGTCTTGAGCAAAACGGAGGTGTTTTGCTCGGTTTATTGGTCATTCGTTTCTGCCCGAGGCTGCTCGGTGATTGGAGATTGCTGCTCGGCGCCCGCCGGCTGGGTAATCGGGTTCGTGACCTGAGAGATCTGTTGAGGCTGAGGTTGGCCTCTTGCTTGAGAAGAGTTCGTTCCCGAGGTGGATTTTTCTGTCACAAGAACGAAGTCTTTGTTCGGTTGTGGTCCTGTCATTGTTGATCCTGTCAGTTAGTGAAGAAAAAACTTTATTCCCCACAGACGGCGCTAATTGTGATAACCGAGCTTGTTACAAAGGTTCAGGAGCGCATCTTGCTCGGGAGAGTTGACGTGCTCGGGTCCGAGGGTCAAAGTTTCTCTAAGGGAGAACCGACTAGGCTCAACGATGAATCAGAAAAGAAGAAAGATGTTCGGTGTTAAGTAATGAAGAGGGAGAGAGTTGCTCGGTAACGAGCGTATTGTATTGAGTGAGAACTCGAGCTTGTCGAAAAACGAGCTCGGTTTTACAATTCGGGAAATATTCTCTAGAGAGAGAAAGAGTAAGAAGTACACAAATCCCAAAAAGTTGCATTAATGTACAGTGACGACTCTTATTTATAGTAAAATACGGTCGTACTTTTTACAGGCCGTTGACCACTTATCGAGCTCGTGCGGATGGGCCGTACTTGGTGACGAGATGGGCTAAGCCGTACATTCCTTTGGCTGTTAGTGAAGCCGAGCTGATTTATTGTCGTGGGCTGAGCCGAGCCGAGCCGGAGTAGTGGGCTCGGTTTAGGCATGTGTTCGGGCCCTTAACTTGTTGGGCCGAATTTGTTTCTGTTGGACCGGCCTTTGTACAGAGAATAAATATTGGGCCTTTTAAGTGGATGAATGCTAAACCCATATATAACAGAAATGTCCACATTCCTCTTTCTTTTCTTTTTTTTTTCTAAAAACAGCAATAAGCTTTTGTTGAAAAGACCAGGCTGGAAAAGGCTGGAATCCCTAAATATTCGATTGTTTGTGTTTTGTGTTTGCATTTCCGTTAAGTAGTTTTTTTCAAATGAGTCCATAATATTAGTTTTTTTTTAAATTACTAAAAAATTTGAATCATAGGAAAGATGAAATAAATATACTGGTTTTTGTTTTTACATTTACACTTTTAAAAACATATCTATGAGAAACTGTAGATTTTTTCTATTTTAAAAATGATATTTTCTCTCATATGAACTTAAACGCAAAGTTATGTTTGAAAAACAATCGTTGCCCAAACCTAAGTAGAAACAAAAAAGCAAGGGCTTAGAAAATTTAGGTGAAAACAAATATATATGACCGACAATATATAAGATTGTTTCAAGAAATATATATACCATTTTGATGAACATACATTCAGGTAAACTGTGTTTGGTTTGTTAAAAGAATGATGCACTATTGTCACAAAAAAAAAAGAATGATGCACTTAATGACTTCATGTTACAAATAATAATATATTTTTTACTATAAATAGTTACAATATATATC
Organism: Orychophragmus violaceus; assembly: GCA_030180135.1. Classification (NCBI taxonomy): domain Eukaryota; kingdom Viridiplantae; phylum Streptophyta; class Magnoliopsida; order Brassicales; family Brassicaceae; genus Orychophragmus; species Orychophragmus violaceus. Next base: position 37,650,626 of record CM058238.1, read on the forward strand.
GTTTTATTACCTTATATTATTGTGTTGTCCAGCTCAACCCCACTAACCAAAGCAAGTAAACGGCAAAATTTAACAATACAGTAAATAGTGATTAATTTTGTGTCATATGTACAATGCGTTGTCTAAGATCAAAATTGTTTATAATGTCTGGTTATTTCGAAACAATATTTTCATATGGTTTGGTAATTGCCACTCACGATCGGAAAAAAAAACCTTTACGAGGCGGAAGTTTGGATTGTAAGATGAAATCAACGGTGAAAACGTCTTCATCGAAGTAGGAATCAAAGGGAAGGGCCATCCCCTTGATTCAATCTATACATGTGACTATGTTCCGTCTCAACGTTGACTTTCCAAACTTGATTTTGATATATCTGTTGGACTTTTTACTAATGTTCAAGTAAATTTATCAATAATTTAATAAGTTGCATATGATAATATGCCTCGAGTGACCGGCTTAAAGACGTGGTTCAGCTCTTAGGCGAAAATTTTGACGACAAAAGCTTACGGTTTTTCGTCTTCGTAAAGCATCTCTCCGGGCGTCGTTTGCCTCCGGCGAGTAGTATGGTCGTCGAGGGGGATTCAGATGGGACACAGAAACATGATTCATCATCAAAATAAGCAGATCCAGGAAGAACGTGGACTGACTTAGTGCAAAAGAAAAAGGGTTTAACCAAGTATGAGATGGAAGTATCGATCAAAAATGGGATTGGCTCGGTAACGGTCCCGATGAAGTTCTGTAGGACGCCTCCCCTCTATGGGAAGACTTCTTAATCGGCAGGTTCTTAGCGAAATCTCCTCAAATTGCTAAGGTCCACACTATCGTAAAGAAAATATGGTCACTTGGAGATAGCACACAGATGATCGATGTGTTCATTGTAAACTCAACGACTATGAAACTCCGTATCACTGATTCGACTGTTATTAGTCGAGTATTACACATAGGTATGTGGAATCTTGCGGACATCCCTGTTGTAACGTCAAAGTGGTCACCGTTCGAAGAAGAGATTCAACCAGAATTGAAAGTGGTTCCTCTATGGGTTCATTTGCGCAATGTTTCCATGAACATTTTTTCATTGAAGGGATTGAGTTTCGTTTCAAGTCATGTTGGAATGCCGGATAGATTACACCCATAAACAACACAATGTGTGGACTTCAATGTTACAAAGGTGTTTTAATAAAGCTGATTTTACCAAGAATTTGTCAAAGGCCATGAAATTCAATTTACAAGGAAAATAAACGTTGGTGAATTCATACCCATGGTTACCGGCGAGATGTCTTCTTGTGAAAAATGGGGCCATCTAGCAAAGAAATTTTTATCGAAAGATAGCATCAATGAAGAATCACTGAAACAGAGTACCAATGTCGTCATAGAACCAGAGATTGTCTCGCAAATGATGGTCGAAGTTGCAGAAAATAGTGGGGACAAGAATCACACATCTATTATGGATGAAAAAAAATGCGTACTCATGAGAAGTTGAAGGAAATGGAGGAAGAAGTAAGTACTCCGGAGAAGGTGACGAAAGTGGAGGAAGATGCAGAATGGTTGAAGGCAAAAGCTGGTAAATCCTCGGACAAGCTAAAGAAGTATATAGCGTATGGACAAGTCTCCATAATGTCTAATTCAAGATACTATGTTCTTAGTATTGAGGAGGACGGGGAGATAACTGATAAAACCAAGACTGATAGTAGAGAAGTGAAAGAATATGCAACAAATGAGTACAGTGATCGAGAGGAACAATCTCCTCAATCGAAAGAAACAGAGCATGCACCTCCGAGACAGTCTGTAACGCCTCTTTCCCGTTATCCGCTGATCGACGAGCTGACCGGTCAACAATCAAACAAGAACATGACCGATCGACCCCAAGTAGGCCAAACGAGAAAAGTTCATCACAAAACAAAAGCTAGAGATAATCCGGTTTTAGTCAATGGCTCGAACCAAACCGTCCTTGACTCCGTTTACCTCATTTTCACATCACAAGGCTTTTCAACCTGTACTGCTTCCACGAGTTATGTCGGTTCAGACTAAACCATATATTAGAGAATAATTCCATTTCTAAGTGTTTTAAGTATTTAAATCCTTTAGCCTATTTTCATCTAATTCAAAGTATTTTGAAAATCTTTAAGGCGCCCATAAAACCCGAACTGAATAAAATTATCGAAATTAAATCGTGGCCGAATGCGAACCCGAGTCTACACTGAGGTCCTCCTGCGTCCTCCGAGCTATCCTCAAACCTGAAAACAACAAAAATGAGTCTAATGAGCAATCTAAGATTACCCAGCGAGTTGCCCCCCCACTAATCATACTGCTTAACAATGCGAAAATAATAATCCCCGCCCAAAACCCAAAATAACAATCAATAACAGATAAAGAATGAAACGGCTGATCACGTGCTACCAAAACGTAATGAGCTCCACAACACACAAGCATTCTCTATTGATAAAAGCAGCTACAGAAATCGAGATCATTGCGGCACATGTCCTCGATTAGACTCGATCTAACTATCGCGGTGCTAACATAACTCAACACCAATTGGGTCCACTATGCGAACTCGGTAACTTCCACGGGAACACTTAGCTACCCCCACGGTAACTAAACCATGCACGACTCCTAGACGTAAACACAAAGTCCTACGACCTAAGACACCGTTCTCGGTCCATCGATACTCGGCGACTCGGGCTACCCCTAGATAGCCTAAATTTCCATGCAGTCCAGACCTAGGACATGACCCCGTATTCTCCAGACTACACACCTACCAGTGTCACTCAGTAGGTTAACACCATAACCAGAACCACTACCTAAAGGTACGTAAACCGATAAGGAACTACCCGAGGATCCAATCGAGAGGGAAGTACATGAACACCATCACTAGACTTGCGGGATCTAACACACCCTATAGAGTCCCGATAACAATAAAATAAACAAGCAGACTCACTGGGACTCTACAACAACACAAAAGACCGACAAGGTCGAATAGAAATGCTATCACAATCCCAGTACCCAGTCTATCCCATAAGTCCTATCACCATTCACCAGCACTACCCGACCTTATCCAGTTCTGTATCGGAATAGGTATCTTACCAAACTTACCCGGTCTCGTACCAAGGTAAGTAACAATCAACACAGACTACCCGGCCCAACACCGGAGTAGACAAATACCCACACAACCAACACAACGCCAATTAGACAAACGCTTTAGGTTTATTCAATCTTTATTTCATATCTTAGCCCTAATTCATTAATAATCCGCTACATTCGGATTAGTAAACTTACTAATCCCGTAGACGGATCAACCCATATTATATCGTTTAATTCTTAATTCAATAATTAGATATTTTAATCTCCTCGATCCGTCAGTTTGAGATTAGTAAACTTAATAACCTCCTGACTTCTCATTAAATACTTTAATTAATCATTTAAACCCGATAAATCCGACCTATTGGCTCATTAACCCACCCCATTAATATATTCTATGTGTTTTATGTATTTTAGTCCTTATTTTATTTAACTCTCAGTTCTCTGTGCATAGATTCATTTAATACGTTCTTAAATACTTAAATATGCATATAAGTCCTAACATGCAGCTCTGTATGAATGCATCAATCAATCAACAATACGAACAATCAATCACCAGTAAATGTTATCTAACATGCCGTCTAAGAATTCTTATCTGTTTAATTCATTTACCGAGTTATTTAATTAACCTATATGTTATATTAATTTCCAATCACGCTATGCAATCCTAATACTACAGTTTATCGATTTTGGGTCTATCTGATCCTAGCGTATATGCAACACACAAAGTTTAGCCAACTTACAGTGCTATCAGTGACGGATGGACGGACTGGCGGAAACTCCGAAACACGAGACCAAGCCAAAGCTTTCTCGAACCCTTTCCCGTACTTAGCCTGAGATTAACTAATCCTTGACTTGACGTTGACCCGACCTTTGACCCGTTGAACCATACACAAAAGAGCTGACCGGCGAGTGAGAGAACCGGCGTTGACCACGGCGAAGGAGTGGCTGACCGGCGTTTACCGGTCCTCCGTGAGTTGACCGACCGAGAGGGAAGTGCACCGACGACTTGACCGGCAAGAGATGATCGTCGGCGAATGGATTACAGCGAGATATCACAAAAAGGAGAAGATCCGGTGAATGCCTAGACCTGCGAGGGCTTACCGGTGGTGAATAGCTCAGTTGACGGCGAGAAATTCCGGCGATGACGTGGAGAGAAGGAGATAACCGGTGAGTGGTGAGAGATAGGTGGAAATCCGGCTGAGCTAAAAGAGAGACACAGAGGATTTCGGCGACTCTTCGGCGAGTTTCTCCGGTGGCGAGAGGCATTTCTGACCGGCGAATGATGAGAATGGGAAAGTGGTTTCAATAGTGTTGGTAGCTTGAGGAGATTCAATCAGATTCAAGAGTTATGGTGGAAACTTGGGAGTCAAGTAACTTAATGAAATGATAGGGTCTAAGTTTTAATCCTATTCTACTGCAAGTGCACAGTTAAGTGATTGTAGTATAGGGTATCGAATCCACAGAGACTCTGGTCTCGATAGAATAAGAACCGTAAAGATTAATACTAAGAAGAAAGCAGATGTGAAGTGAATTAAAAGCAATACAAGAAAATAAATCAGTAGCAAGATTGTCGTGAAAGCAGTTAACTAAAAGCGTTAAGTCTAGGGAATTCTCAGGAAATCAGACAAGCAGACAAGTTAATCAGTCAGGATCTAATTAAACACAGTTCTAGAACTCAAATCACGGAATTAGAATTAACCAAATATCTTTGTGAAAATCCTTTAAGTCTAAGTGCAGTAATCCAAATCTCTTTGCAATTACTAACAGATTAAACCAGCATTAATTTCAAGTTCGATATGTTCACAATTAAACTAAACCAAATCTCTTTGCGAATAATTTAATTGCTCAACCTAAATAGTTCAGATTCTAAACAACACTCTCGTGTCGTATTTAGCAACCTAAGATCTAGATTCTAATTGATCAGGTTACAACTAGCATTAAGCATAATTTAGATCGAAGAACATTCTATTCATGTGAATCCTTAACTGAATTAAACAAGTCTAGCAAGTCATCAAATCCTTAATGAGAAACCCTAAATCTAACTATGAATCTACTCAGACATGATTAATGAAACAGAAATCATAGAAATAATAGATTGCATATAAGAAATTAAATAGATAAAGGGGTTCGAAATCTTCTCCAAAATAGATGAAGTACAGGAATAGATCAGCCCCAAAAGCTCTAAAAATCTCTTAGCTCTAAGTATGAAAGCGTATCTAAAATAAACACCAAAATCCTAATTATATAGGCATAATCTCGGTTGGGGCTTCTCTGTAAATACTGGAAACTTCTGGGCCAAAGTGCAAAATCATGACTCTTCATTAAACCGCCGTAATCGGCCCATCTCGCTAGTGTGTCGATCGACACCAAGGGTGTGTCGATCGATGCATGATCTCAAATTGGACAGTGAGCTCAATCTCTCGGCCAAGCACTCCAAAAATCCCCAAAATGCTCCAATATCTCCAATTCTGCTCCAAACCTGATTAAACCTGTAAAAGACTCTAAAAGAACACAAAAGAACACTAAAACACAATTATATCATGACATAAAACCGGTAAAAACCATGATATATCATGAAACAAGAAGAATATGAGAGAGAGAGAGAGATGGTTTCAAGGTGGAGAGAGGAGAGAGGGAGGGAGAGAAACCATGGGAGAGAGAGAGGAGAGAAGATACATCTGGGTGAGTAATTTCTTTGGTTGCATGTAAGGGAGAGAAGGGATGAGATGACTAAATAGTGATGGTGGTTCATGAATCACGAAAATTCATTGAATCTACATAAGGCTAGGTGTCACCATTTTAACTTGGCTAGGTGAATTTTCTCTCATGATTATTCTCCAGATTCTATTTGTCCCATACCATAAATCCAGCAACAAACATTCTTTTGAATCTCAATCGGACCGATCGGCGATTGCCACGTGGCGGTGGCGATCCCAATCCGTTCTTCCGCCACTTCCCGAAACTCCCGATACGATTTCAAAAACCTATTTTATTTTATTAGACTTCAATTAAAAGTACTACGCAACTTGTTTCGTCCAATTTGGATTCCCATAGCTCCCGTAACGTAGTTAGAAGTTTTCTCGGTTTTATCGGTTTCCATTCCCGACAGCCCATAAAACCCTTTTTAATTTCGTTTTCATCATTCTCCGTCTTCTAAGTGACTTCTTTAAATAAAAGAGAGCCAATGGGCCCGTTTAAGCTTTTCATCTTCTTTTTGGTAAAATTACCAAAACGCCCTCGATCTTCTAAAAACTGCAGAAACACCGTCTGATGACTTGCCGTTGACTTCTGATCTGCCCGCTGACTATTTATTGAGACATGGTATTACATAGTCTTTCCCGTGAAGCCCAAAGAAAAACCATAAGTTCTTATCATATTCGCATGTTCAGAGCCTAGGGACTCTTGCCCTAGTGTTTTGAATAGAAGGAAGTCTCGTAAAATAATTGATGTCAGGGTTTTTCTAGAATATACGAGGATTTAAAAAGTCCGCTAAACATATGTTGTCCGAGAATGGATAAAAGCTGGAGGTTTTAATTTTGGATGTTTGTTGGAAACTCGCGTCAAGGAGAACAAAGCAATGCAAATCATATCTTGTGTTTTTCTAGATTGGTCTTTCATGTCTAACTATAAAAATAACAGATTGGGTAGAATTTGGGTTGTTTGGAGTCCAAAATTTAGGGCCACTCCATGCTTTAAGAGTGGACAAATTATCACATGTTTTGTCAAGATGGAAGGAACAGAGGAATAGATTTTATGTTCTTTTGTATATGCATCAAATGCGGTAGAGGAGAGAAGACAAATGTGGGATGATCTAAAGAGTCACCAAGATTCTCCATTGCTTAGAAATAACATGTGGATAGTATTTGGCGATTTTAATGAGATTTTGGATGTTGAGGATGTAGGAACTGTTTAGTTGATCCTGATTCAATTTACAGATTCACATCAACCTAAACATACAGATCTAGGTTCTCTTGAATAGAAACATTAGATGATCTCACCTTTTACCTGTTTGTTGCAGCGGAAGGAATAGAACAGGTCAGATCAGAGAGATACACCGAGGGATGAATCCTCCAAAGGCTCACACACGCTTCACAAGGAAATGGCTGCTAGACCGAGCAGGAGAGGAGGCGCAGAGAGAGGAGAAAAGAGGCGCAGAAGGCTGAGGAATTGGAGAGCTTTTAGGTCAAGTTTTATTCATTAAAACTCCCTTTAGTTCTCATGGGCTTTTGGGCCCAATTCTCAGTTCTGATTAAATCCCTTGGATTTAATCAGGCCCTTTAGTCTCTCCAAGTACCGTAAATGCCTAGCACTTTTACCGTACCTCTGCTAAACCGTTCCTTCGAGTTTTCCCGTTAGCTTAGGCGTGTGACCCATATGGGATCACATAATAAAGGCAATAAGTCCAAGACTTATAGATCATGAGCGGACTCTAGCAAGCCATCATGAACCCCAGTATTATATGACTTATGTCTGATCTCGACATACTCTTACTTTCTAGAGACAGTACCGAGATTACTGGACACAATTCCAACAATCTCCCACTTGTACTGGAATCTCTGTATTCATAATCCTTTTGTCTCAATATCTCGATTAGTCATAAGGCAAGATTGGTGTCATCCTTATAAAGCCTAATCTTGTTCATCGGACTCTGATTTGATACTGACAATCCAAACGACTCGGGAAAGTCCGTTTGAGCATGGCCATGCATTTTCCAGTATTCAAATCTCCGATTGGCCTAGAGATATTCACTCCATTTATATTGGAGGGACAAATCCCGTCTTGTTCCATCACTGTAAACTACTCATTTCATAATGTACCCAAACAAGGTCCTTATAACTATCGCAGAACGATAGCGTTAGACAATGATCAAAGTGCATCAGTCCATGTGCAGTCACATGCATGCGAACTCAGGTCTAAGGACTATACTCTATAGTCGTAGTAAGAATCTCTTATGACACAGATATAAATATCCTGAAGAGTTCTTATAAGCGGGTCTTGTCCGGTCGTATGTTCCCAAACATACACCTATGTACTGACTTTGATGCCGCGCATCTATGACACACTGAGACTTTGTCATAAGTCACGTACCAATCCAGTCTCACACGGTTGTTGGTGTTCCAATTTCAACAACCTTCGACTAGGGACGGGATGATATAAAACATCTATCAAATATAGGGTCTCATGATCAAGCTAAATGACTTCGATGACTCAAGATCAAGTCATTTACTTCGATGACCTATAAAATGGTTCATATCACTTTGGAACGATTATTTCATCACAGTTAAAATAATCTTGAAATAATAATTTCATTAAACATCAAAATGTTTTACAAGAACATATCAATAACTAAATAAAGCCCTTTACTAACTCCCACTGAAATTAAGACTACATCTTAACTTCACTTATCCTACAGCTACAGTCCGTGACTCGTGCTTAGGGCTAAGGAGTGGCTTCGTTAATAGATTAGCAACGTTCTCATTCGTTGAAACTTGCTGATCTATTTAACATCTCTGTCATTTATCTCACGGAATAGGTTATACCTATCCTTAAGGTGTTTGGATCTTTGATGTGCAGCTAGTCTCATCTATGCTGGGAATCACATCAAGTTCAGTGATGAACTCTTCTTTCCAAACAACCTCTTTCGCCGCTTTCCAAGCTGCGAAATATTCAGCTTAAGTCATGGAGTCAGCAACAGTGCCGTGCACCGCCAGACAAACACAAGATATTACCGGACTGTGACCGGAAATCATCTTTGTCTGTTGGAAACTTGACTTTCAGACTCTATGGACTTATAGCACCTCACTTTCTCCGTAAATCAAGAACTTATCCTTAGTATTCCTCAAATACTTTAGGACATACTTTAGGAAACTTGATTCTTTGCTGGATTTGACTGGTCTTTACTTGTCTTGCTTAACTTTGAAAGCAATATCAAAACAAGTACGTGTCATGGCATACATGATAGATCCAATTGCCGTGGCATATGAATCCTATCCATGTATTCAAGCTCAGCAGTTATCGTAGGACACTGCTTCTTGCTTAACGTATTGCCATGTGACATTGGCTTAAAAACCCTTCTTGGAGTGCTGAAAACGTGTAGGACTTTGTCAATTTAAGAATCCTGACTTTGTCCTACCAGCTCTTCTGGATCTCTATCTTTAGATCCAGAATCCAAGACTTTCGTGGCTTTACCCATGTCAATCACTAAACCAACTCCCAAGCTAGTCCTTTACCGACTACAGCATTGGGACGTTATATCCGAGAATCAGTATGTCATCGACATACAATATGAGAAATGCAATATCGCTCCCATCAATCTATTAGTAAACGCACAGTTCCTCTTCGTTCCTGTTCAAGTCAAAACCTTGACTACTTCAACAGAACGAAGATTCCAACTCCGATTTGTTTGCTTCCATCCATGAATGGATCAATGAAGTTTACTTACACATAGTGTAATTTCGGAGTAAGGGCTCACTTTCGCTTCTTTGAATTTCGCAGATTTGTCGCTTTCTATGATCATCAGATCATGCGAACTTTCAATGATCATCAGGTTCAACTAATGACGAGAAATCACTCTCTTATTAGTGACTGATTCTTTCATATCTGCGAACTTCAGGCTCTACAGGTGTAGATTCTACAGAAATCTGTAAATCCATTCGTTGCTCTCCCTCAACAGGTTGAGCAGCCTCCTGTATATCTCGAATTACTTCGAGTTATACTTTTACTCCCACTGTTCTTCTTGGAAAGTAACTTCCCTTCTTAGAAAATAGAATGGTCGTAAAAGTACCGAGCCTTGGTTTCCCTAGGAAAACTTCGAGTTATGCTTTTACTCCCACTGTTCTTTCTTGGAAAATAACTTCCCTTCTTAGAAAACAGATTGGACGTAAAAGTAACAAGCCTTAGTTTCTCTAGGACAACCAGCGAAGTAGCACAACTACAAATACTCAGTAAAGACAAATTTGGGTTGATTCCAATCCACATTAACGTGGTGTCTTTCAACCGATATTTGTGGAACTATTTTAGCGTAAACTTAGATATTTCTAGAGTGTTATTCTTAAAATATCATGGAAGATTCGTGTGACTCATCTTTAATCATTTCTAATAAGATCTGATTCTTTCTCTTAGAAACACCTCAAGGTTTTCAGGAGAATTGAGCTGTGAAACGACTTCACACTCATTCAGATGATCACACCATTAATGACTCAAGTATTCTCACTCGTGATCTAATCCAGAGTCTTAATACTTCTGTCATTCAGATTCTATACCTCATTTTGGAACTCTTTCGACCATTGTCAAAGAATTCCGACTTGTGTCTCATCAAATGAACACAGTCTTACTCACTGAAGTAATCAGTAGAGACAATGAAGTACAAGAAATTTTTTTTTCTCTGGCATTGTTGCTCATCAGACCACATACATGAGTATGTTCAATCTCCAATAAGCTTTTGGGCCTTTCTTTAGCTCGGCTAAGATGGGCCCTTTGTCTTTTGGTCCAGTAAGCAGAATTCAAGTCTCATAAGACATTCATTCAATGAGCCCAACAGTTCATAACTATGGGATTTCTGAATCCGACTTACTCTCTGTGACCAAGACAATTATGCCAAGAAAAATCAGGTTTAATTCATCAGATTTAAACCAATTTGGTATTTATGTTACATTTAGGCATTCTTTGGTTTAAGATATAAAACCCATTCCTTGAATAGGGTGCTACAATTAATATTTCATTAAGATCAAAAGAACAAAACCTTGTCTTTTATCAAAATAAAATCATTCAAATTCTTACAAGAAAATGAAAGATAACTCTGCATAAAGCAGGTACATTGTAGCAATTACTTAATACAAAACCAAGCCTAGAAGGCATCTACAAGTGAAAACTCTATGACTTAGGCAGCGTCCATAGCTCCTTCCAGACATGCAGTTCCACTTGCCCTTTCTTCAACGTTCTACTGTTGCTTAGGCTCTGCATATTTCAACAAATATCAGTGCCACAGCCAGTAATCAATACCTGCAAGGTAGAACTTGAAGTAATAACATGAATACCTGAGGAAGTAGTCTCATACATTAACTTTAACTCCTCATCGTCTTCCATGAATTTTATGCAATCTCTCTTCCAATGCCCTCTCTCTTTACAGTAGCAGCACTTACCAACGTAAGAGGTATCTGACTTGGGCTCGGAAGACACACGCTTGCCATGATTCAAAATCTGGACAACTTTGTCTTCACCCTTGTCAGTACTAGGTTTCATAAACCTACCCTTCACGTTTGGCTCAACCGTTTTGAGCATATCATGCAGTTCAGTCAACGTCTTCGTTAAGCCTTTCTTGATATAGTTCCTTACGAACTTATCATAGCTTGACGGCAGTGACTGCAGTATGATCTCAGTTGCCAGTTCTTGGCTAACTGGATAATCCAGTTTCCTCAGGTTATCAATGTAACCCATCATTTTACTGACATGAGGACTCACTGGATGATCATTTGGTAGCTTGCAGCTAGTGAGAGATTTAACCAACTGGTATCTCTCCACTCTTATCTGCTCCTGAAATTTCAATTTCAGGCTGCTGATCATCACTATTGGCGACTCCATGTTCTCATATTGCTCCCGCAAGTCTGAGTCCATGGTAGCCAACATCAGACCACGCACATCTACCGCATCAATAAAATGCTTATTCCAAGCATCATACACTGCATGAGAGGCATTGGACCTGATTCTCACGGGGAGAGCTCTCTCAAGGACATAGTCCTTTCTCTCCTGTCTGAGGACTAGCCTCAGGTTCCGCGACCAAGTCAAGAAATTTGATCCGTTCAGCTTGTCCATCTCAAGGACAGACCGGATCGAGAAAGTGTTTTGATTGTTTGTGCTAGTCATAGCTGAATTATATAAGATAAAAAGATTTTAGTTAATATGTTCAATATGATTAATCTCATATTAAATTTAATATGATTAATCACGCATTATATTCAATAACATAAGTTACCCTCAATCGAATATAATGATTCCAAGATCCACATATAACTAAGATTAAAGCGGGCCACTGGCCGTCACCCAATCTTAGCTTATATCGGTAAGCCCTATATCGGCTAATTATATCCGTGATATAACTCTTGGTTGTGAATCTGGGCCCGAGGCCCAATCCACTCTGATGTCTCAAGGCCCGGGACTCCCGATGGCCCAGTCAAGAAAACCGGACTATACAGTCATGTAATCATTAATGTCTGGGACTCCCAATGACATTTATGAATCACAAACCGTCTTACCCACGCAAAAGCAGACACCCTCACACTGTAAGGCCATGAATACAATTGAATGGGCTTCGACAGCTGACATAGCCTGGACAAGACATCCAACGCTTGATATTATTTGAGGTTTGTAGGTTTATTAAAATTTCATTCCCAAAATAGAAGATTACTATTTCGGGAAACTTTCTATTTTTGGAAACCTACTATTTTTGGAAACTTTCTAAAATTGGAAACTTTCTAAAACCGGAAACTTTCTAACTTTAGAAATTTCTTTAAAATCCAAAACCCGCAAATTCAGAAACTTCTATTTTAAGAAACTTTCTAATTTCAAAATTTTGGAAACTTTAATTTAAAACCGACTTTATAATTTTATAAAATAAATTTTAAATTGATCTGAAGAAAGACTCAAATAATTGGCCCAATTGTTTTAACTTCTTGGCCCGAGGCCCAAGAATTGGTCCATGTCCAAGACATGACCCAATTGTCCAATTATTTGACATAACCGGTCTGGTTCATTAAAACTGGTCTAACCAAGTTTTAATTACTACGATGACCACAATTGTCAACCGGTTATTTACTAAACCGGAATTTCTCAATTTATTTGGTCCAACCAAATCAAATTAGAAATTCCTGGTTTAGGCACTAAATCCAATATTTCTTTCGACATTGGATTTCTTATCCTGGTTTAACCAGATTTAATAAAATTATTAAAATCTGTTTATTAAACCAGAACGTTGATTTTAATCAAGTTTATAAACCGAACCACCTAACCGAAATCGAACCGGCCCATCACACCCAAAAACCCTAACTGGTCGAAAATTGTCCAAGCCGCAAGCATCATGCTTGGCCGAGACGTGACCGGACGGTTTGGTGCGTGATCGGGACGGGCGGAACGAGCTCGGGTCAGGCGGGACGGTCGTGGGACGATGCTGGCGAGAGGAGAGGCGATCCATGCGATCGGCTGTTGCTCGACCCACGCGATCGTCGGCTGCCCTTCTCCACGCGATCGTCCGGGACGATGCCGAGACCATCATGAGACGATCGTGGCTCGGTCCAACCGTTCCACTCGATCGCTCTCTCTCGGTCGATCATGCGATCGATCATGGACCGATCCATGCATCTAACTTGTCGGCCGATCAACCAAAACACGAGTCATATAGCTCGTTTTTGTGATCCAATTAATGTGTTTAGAGTTCAATTCTGATTCTTAAGTGTTTTTCTTATCAGTAGTTGATTCAGAACACTTCTAAACAGATTAAACAACCTAAACATGAATCTAAAACAAGAAATCCTAAGAACCAATGGCTCTGATACCACTGTAGGAACTGTTTAGTTGATCCTGATTCAATTTACAGATTCACATCAACCTAAACATACAGATCTAGGTTCTCTTGAATAGAAACATTAGATGATCTCACCTTTTACCTGTTTGTTGCAGCGGAAGGAATAGAACAGGTCAGATCAGAGAGATACACCGAGGGATGAATCCTCCAAAGGCTCACACACGCTTCACAAGGAAATGGCTGCTAGACCGAGCAGGAGAGGAGGCGCAGAGAGAGGAGAAAAGAGGCGCAGAAGGCTGAGGAATTGGAGAGCTTTTAGGTCAAGTTTTATTCATTAAAACTCCCTTTAGTTCTCATGGGCTTTTGGGCCCAATTCTCAGTTCTGATTAAATCCCTTGGATTTAATCAGGCCCTTTAGTCTCTCCAAGTACCGTAAATGCCTAGCACTTTTACCGTACCTCTGCTAAACCGTTCCTTCGAGTTTTCCCTTTAGCTTAGGCGTGTGACCCATATGGGATCACATAATAAAGGCAATAAGTCCAAGACTTATAGATCATGAGCGGACTCTAGCAAGCCATCATGAACCCCAGTATTATATGACTTATGTCTGATCTCGACATACTCTTACTTTCTAGAGACAGTACCGAGATTACTGGACACAATTCCAACAGAGGAGCATTCTGATTTTCACTCATCTCCACCCCCAAGGAATGCGTGAGTTTCATGATATAACAAGGTAATGTAGCTTGATGGATATGAGTTTTCATGGTCCAAGATTGACTTGGTGCAACAAAAGGGACGAGGGTCTTATTTGTAAGAAGTTGGATCTCACGTTGATGAACCAAAAATGGGCTGTTAGACACCCGAACTCGTACTGTGTATTTGAACCGGGGGGTTGTTCGGATCACTTACATTGTCGTATACGGATTAAAGCAGATATAGTGAAACCAAAAGACCATTTAAATTCACTAATGTGGTCTCAGAGATGCCTGGTTTTATGTCCCTTGTGGAATCTTATTGGAGCAAGACTGATGAGATATATCAATCCACCTCGGCTCTTTATATGTCAAAGAAGTTAAAAGGACTTAAACCATTGATTAGAGGTCTGAGCAAAGAAGGAGTTGGAGATATCCGAAAGAAGACGAAAGAAGCATACACATATTTATGTGAATAACAAAAGAAAACATTGATGGATCCTACCCAAGAGAACTCACGGGAAGAACATAAGGCTTATGAAATATGGTCTTTACTTTCGAGAATAGAGAAGAAAGTAATTAGTCAAAAAGCGAAGATTTACTGGTTACGCGTAGGGGATAGTAACAACAAGCATTTTTACCAATCTGCAACTGTGAGAAAAAATATTATCAAGGAGATACAGAGAGATGACGGATCAGTAACAGAAACTCAAGAGGAGATCAAGCGAGAAGCCATTGATTACTTTAACGGTTTTCTAGCTCAAAAAGTTTCATATTTCGAGAGTATTGTCAAAGAAGAGATACAACAACTCATGGGGTTTGAATGTTCTGAGGAGGATTAGGTTTTACTCGGAAATATAGTAACAAAAGAGGAAGTGAAGAAGGTTATGTTCAATATGGCCAGAAACAAATCGCCAAGACCTGATGGATTCACTTTTGAGTTTTTCAGGGCAATTTGGTCTATAATCGGAAAAGATTTTGTCATTGCAATCCAAACTTTTTTTGACAGGTTTTCTCCCTAAAGGAGTTAACTCTACCATCCTTGCTCTAATTCCAAAGAAAGAGGAGGTTAAGAACATAAAGGACTACATACCAATATCATATTGCAATGTTCTATACAAAGTGGTTTTTAAAATCATGGCAAATCATCTTAAGCAGCTGCTGCCTAAGTTTATATCTCCGAATCAATCAGCGTTTGTGAAGGGTAGGCTATTGATGGAGAATGTTTTACTGACTTCGAAACTTGTCAAAAGTTACCACAAATAAAACATATCTTCTCAGTGTGCTCTGAAAATTGATATATTCAAAGCTTTTGATTCAGTGCAATGGCCTTTTTGCTTGCTATCATGTCTGCTCTGAAGGTACCGGATAATTTTGTATTGTGGATTCGGAGATGTGTAACAATGGCAAGCTTCTCAGTTCAGGTGAATGGATAACTACCTGGGTTTTTCAATATCGAACGTGGCCTTCGGCAAGGTTGTTCGTTATCTTCATACCTCTTTGTGATTTGTATGCAAGTCATTTCCATGATGTTGGATAAAGCAGCAGCTGATCATAAGATCGGATACCATCCATATTGTCAAGCATTGTAACTTACACATTTATGTTACACAGACGATTTGCTCGTTTTGCAGATTGGAAACCACAATCGATCGCTGGTATTCTTGAGGTGTTTAAAAGGTTTGCGACCATATATGGTCTACAAATCAATATGAAAAAATCCACCATTTATACAGCTGGGATTCGCGTGCCAGAGAAGGAATCAATCCTTGACCACTATGCATTTGCTTCGGGTATGCTTCTGATTAGATATATGGGTTTCTCGTTGATGTCTAAGTGAATGAAAATTCAATACTACACGCATCTTATTGAGAATATTCGAAAGAGAATAACCTCCTTGACAGCAAGGAATCTCTCTTTTGCAGGCATGTTACAATTAAGAAGCTCAGTTATCCATAGTCTAACCAATTTTTGGATCTCTGCGTTTAGATTGCCGAAAGGATGCATCAAAGAAATTGACCAAATCTGTGACGCGCTCCTTTAGTCTGGACCAGAGCTGAATACTAAGAAGACTAAAGTTTCTTGGAAAGATGTTATTAAAAGAAGAGGGAGGCTTAGGTCTAAAATCGATAAATAAGGCCAACAACGTGAGTTGTTTAAAGCTCATTTGGAAAATTATCTATGATCCTTCTTCTCTTTGGGTGAAATGGATACATAAATATCTGATTCAGAAAGGTTATTTCTGGTCTACTAATGAGAAAAGTGCCATTGGTTCATGAATGTGAAAGAAGTTACTCAAATATAGGACCCTTGCGACATCTTTAACGAGAGTTGAAGTTAACAGTGGCACATATACTTCCTTCTGGTTTGATTAGTGGTATCCTTTTGGACGGATTATTGATTTGACAAGAGTACGAGGATGCATAGATATGGGTATAAAGATTAATGCAACTGTTGAAATGGCCATCAACCGTAGAAGACGTCGACATCATCGAATAGAGGTATTAAATCAGGTTGAAATGAGTTACAAAGACTGAGAGAGAAGAGTATGAACCAGGATCTAGACGTTCGTTTGTGGAGAAGTAGAAACGATACGTTCAAAACAAGCTCCAGCTCAAGACATACATGGAAACTCACAAGGGAAATGCAGCCTCATGTGTCGTGGAGCAGAGGAAACTGGTTTGCTTACTCCACTCCAAAATTCTCTATTATTACATGGCTATCAACTCTAAACAGGCTCTCCACGGTTGATAGGACTCTCAAATGGAGCCCTCAACCCGATCCAACATGTGTTCTTTGCTGCAATCAAGTTGAAACTCGTGATCACTTGTACTTCCAATGCTCCTTTATAGAAGAGATATGGGGAAAATTAGCTCGGCAACTGTATGGAAATCAATACTCTAGTGATTGGAACAGAATCCTTATGGCTTTGGTGGATGGGTATCATGACAAAACAAAGCTTTATCTATGCTGGTACCTCTTTCAAGCTTCTATTCACATGATTTGGAGAGAAATAAACGACAGGAAACATAAAGAAGATTCAAAAACATGTGCAACTCTGATTAAAAATATTGACAAGCTCGTTAGAAATCGTCTTTCCTCGATTGCGTCCATGACATAAGGGTCAAAATTCTCTGCAGGAATGCAGACCTGGTTTGCTTCACAAGTGAATTAAAATTTCTGTTTTCAAATTTCTTTGTTAGAGGTAGATATATGACTCAAAAGAGTTGTGTTTTACTGTAAAAAAAAAATATTTTTTGTTTTTTTGTTTTTTAATGAATTTAACATCTATTAAAAAAACGAAGATAATATGCCTTGAGGGGAATATAATGTAATGGGGTGAAAAATAGAGTACGATGTCTTAAATAACAAACCGTTAAAACACACAGAAAAGCAAGTGAAAAATGATGGGCACGATCACTAAACCATTAAAACTCATCTCTCTATGCTATATCTCCAAATTTAAAATTTAAAACCCTAGCATCTCTCTCTCTCTCTCTCTCTCTCTCTCTCTCTCTCTCTCTCTCTCTCTCTCTCTCTCTCTCTCTCTCTCTCTCTCTTCCTATATATGCTTTTCTCTCTCTAGGTCGGCTGCTGCTCACCTAATTAACAGACCATACACAAGTACCTTCTCTCATCACTTTTTGTCACGAAACTTTCGTTGTGTTTTATGCATGAAATTAATTTATTGTTTCCCCAAAAGGGCACATACATATGCTCATGCCTCATCAATGGAGGTAAAATTAGCTTTTCTTGTTTTAACATTTCTAGGTGTGATTTGTCTTTGTTTCCACATCTATTTATAGGGAGGCATCACTTTGTTAGTTCTATCTTCTCAAACCTCAATAGTTGATACCTATCAACTCTTTTTATGATTTCCTTTCTATTTATTTATTTGGGTTTAGATTAATTTCGGCTTTACATCATACACACGTATTATAAACGGTACCTTAGAAAAGTGGCGAAGGGCACAAAAAGAAGAAAAAGTGGTGGATAAATTCTATACGGTCTGCTTTATGGAGAATATTTAATCATGATTATAGAATATGCATGCTTATGAAATGATAACATTAATAGCTAGAGTTTTCTTAGAAAAAACAAAATCAAAACAGAAAATAGCTAGATTTTGCTTTGTGTGTAATGCAGCAGGATATACTAGAGTTCTCGAAGATCAATGGATTCCGATAACAATAGTTGCTTAGATCTCACGTTTTCTTCTTTAGAAAAGCGTGGAGATGCGAAGACTCAATTTTGAGAAGAAATCTCTTTTATTAATCAAAAACCAATGAACAAGAAGCAAATATAATAATATTTATATGATTCTCAGAAACCCTAATGATAGAAATAAAACCCTAGTAAACGAAAGCCCAAAACTAAAACAAAACCCAACAAATAATATCAATAATGATGAACGGCTAATGATGCTACATCAGGTCTTCCGGGGTAGAAAAAGATTCGTCCTCGAATTTGGATAATCGTCAGGAGATGTTGAACTCAAAACAAAGAGAATGCACATATCGACCATTTCAAAGCACAAATGTTTCTCAGAACACGAACAAGAATTAAGAAACTTTGTCACCCACACTATAGCCACAGTCCTTGCATACGCTCCAATACACAGACGAGGTAGAAGCTTATCCAACGATGCTGTCAGACTGATACGCACACGTGATCGAAAGATAGTATTGTCCCAGCAAAGAATTTCTGGAACACCATAAAAGAATCCCCATAGTTTAAAATGAACAGCTCGTAGTTGCTTAGGTGAAGCTCCACATTGTGAACCAATTTGTAATGGAACATCGCATAAGAACACCAATAGCACTGTTGTGATCGTGTTTCCTGTAAGACAAATACGCCACAGTCTTGCCAACCAATGGTTTCCACACAAACAAAGATGCTTCTCTACCATTTATCTCGAAAGCCTTACGATAGACAAATGAAGATAATAGATGTCGAGAAAAATCAGCTAGACAAGTAGAGTTTCTAGAATGCATTTGCTTCACATCAACAATATCTCTTGAAAGATCCTCATAAAAGATAACATACTTTACGACTAGGTTCCCTTCGACATTGGACTGGCAACTTTTTTTCACACAACGACTTTCATTACAGAAGAAAGCAAATAAATGGTGCCAGCATGGCATCGTTACCTTAGGGAAAGTTCCAAAAATGAGCATGCCACTGACTAAATCCACAATAGTAATCATTCCAAACCACACAATGAAAAGACCATGCCTCCCCGAAGAATTATGCCACTCCACAATCTGCTCGTGTTGTGTGTATCGACACACATAAATATCTTATGTCATATCCTATGCAAAATTTAATAGCCAAGTACACGATAGTAGAGAGAAATCAGGTTGCGGAAACATGTCCAAAGTCGGAACTATACAGAACAGCGCCCTTGATTCGTAAGCCACAGTACTCTCATAGATAGCTGTTGTGGATGTGTATTCAGAACTGAATTGTGCGTGACACACAAGTCCCTTTCGCTGCAAAGAAATTATGCATTGTAACCCACATAGCAACAAACCAGACTTGAAAAGTATCACCGGCATGGTTGTATTCGTGAGAAGAAGAAATACACATGCCTTAAGAGCTGGCCACAACAACTTAGAATATTCCTTCCTATCCACAAAGAAGACCACATACACATTGTCACACTCGAAGATATCAATCGGGGTACTAAACATAACGACCAACGTAGTCGGACATGTATGTGCGATAAACACCAACCGCATGAGAGGAAGAAGCGCACATGCCTTAGGAAGCCATGATAGCCACAAAAACGGAGACTCCTCGTGGCCCGCGATAAAAGTCACCACACTACCCAAGAGAAATCCCCACTTGAAGCCAAGCTTGTACCTCTCTATCTATATTTTGACCAATGAGAAGATCAAATGTTTGGTCGTGGCGTGACATTCGGGCTATCCACTCGCACCCAAAAAAATTTACGTCACCGGAAACATTTATTACCAACTGCATACCAAACCAAGAAAGAAACAGAGCATGTCTCGTCGTGGTACTTAGCCCCTCATGAATACGTTCCACAAAAGCAACCTCGTTCATCTTTTCTCGTGGCGCTTTGCGAAAAACATATTCCATCATTATCCTCACGAGAAGATGTAGCAAAGTAAACAATGGCGGGGAGAAACACTCTTTCTACAAAGTATTAACACTCTAATCACACATTTCAAATCACCGTAGAACACTAAAATTTGCAAACCTGTGTTCTCACTCACATGATGTGGTGCATCATAGATAAATTGCAATGGTGATGGCAGCATTGTCAGGTCAGGCACCAACATGAATCTTCTATCAGTAAAGACAAATTTGTATTCATGACTCCTCTCAGGGTGAATCACATCTTTGTCATATTGCCATGATTTCCTCAAAAAACAGTTTTTCATATCGGTGGAGTCAACAGAACAATATAGCATAGTTTTGTAAAAAACTTGAAAGGAGAACGACACAATTGCTGGATGTGTAATGCATAGCACTATTCCTCTATTTAGCCACATTACCTTATAAGAAGAGAGATAATATACATGTTTCAGACCCATATGATGACAACCCTTTTTGGAGATGACACTATAACAGCTACGTGAACCGGTCACAAAAGGGTAAGCTTTCTCTCCCATGGTACAAGTAGACTGAAACCATGGAACAACTTGGTGCAGTGACGTTAGCCACATACAAACCACTGGGAACACACCATTATCGCCAATATTAGGTTTCACTGGCAGTTCACGAGGACCACCCTCCTTTTCAAAAAAAAAACATTAGCATCAAACTTTATTTCTTTAACAAGCAACTGACCCCAGATGCTATAGGGACAAGTAGTTTCCACCATCAACTTTTCCCTGATTTTAGAAGTACCCTCATGGATGTCATTATTTGCCTGATTTGTTTCATGGCTCTCATGGAAATCTTCTTTTGTGAAACCAAATTTACAAAGCTTTGTGCTTTGTATTACTTCTACTTCAACTATCCCCCTGTCGTGTTCTTCATATGCATCACAACTTAAATTTTCTCTATCATTGCAACAAAAGGGATGTGCACTTTTATCACGATCTGGCGGCTCATCATTGATTTGTCTATAGTTTTGCTCTTGACAAACATCCAAATGCATACATCGCTTCCCCTTACCCATATATATGTCGTCGTCTTCCTCGTCACTGTTGTTGATGACAACATAGTCTTCTATCCGTGCAAACTTTATTTCATCCACCGTTTGAACATCAAACTGATCACTGTTTTCATTGTGAATTTGATCTTCATTATCATAAACATCAAAGATGGTTTCAGGAAATAATTTATCGTCATAGACATCGTATACGGGATCCCCGACGAAGTCTTTGACCTGATCGTAACAATCCAGCAAATTTTCTCTGTGATGCCATGATCGTAAAGATATTGTTTTCCAACAAATTTTCTCGTCGTCTTCAATACAGTTATAATTCCTTGCAAACAAATTGTCATCAATGACATTGTTTTCCGTATCATCTTCAAAGATATGTTCTTCCCCACGAGACAACCCTTGAGTCTGACTATGCGTTTGGAAAATCGTGTGTACAGCTGATTCGATCGTGATTTGCAACGTGTTGCACAAATCTTGTTGAAACCCGGCTAGTAGTACTTTTAACGCCTCGTTCTGCTCCTTTAGTTGCTGTTGAAAGTTCATCTTTTGCGGCATGATTGGGATCCTTTTGTCTCTGATACCAACTAATGCAGCGGGATATACTAGAGTTCTCGAAGATCAATGGATTCCGATAACAATAGTTGCTTAGATCTCACGTTTTCTTCTTTAGAAAAGCGTGGAGATGCGAAGACTCAATTTTGAGAAGAAATCTCTTTTATTAATCAAAAACCAATGAACAAGAAGCAAATACAATAATATTTATATGATTCTCAGAAACCCTAATGATAGAAATAAAACCCTAGTAAACGAAAGCCCAAAACTAAAACAAAACCCAACAAATAATATCAATAATGATGAACGGCTAATGATGCTACATCAGTGTGTTTATTCTGCAAACGCCTCAACGTTTACGTAATATATAAAGATTCTCATATTTGACAACAAAAAAGAATAATCATTTTCCAAATTATGTTAGTTTTATATATATGTAAAATAAAAATAATTATGACGACAAATTTCGTTTCAGACCACTAATTTTGTGAGAGCGGAGTGTTGGCAAAAACAAAGGAAGAAGTAAAGAACGTAAAATGCAGAGAAGAGATTTTGGATTGCTGAAATTCTTCTTAATTAAAATGAGAACTGAAACAAGGTTTAAATAGATAAGGAAACAAGCTACTCTACTATTCAACCACTCACGTCTAACATCATGCCTAAAAGAGTGGATCAACTTAGCTAAAAAATAGAAACAACTTTTGACTAGTTCTCCTAAAAACCTGCAACTCCCTGCAACTTGACGTGTACGTCATTTGAATCACATTTCAACACCTCCCCTTGATTCAAACTCTCTCATTCCAATCTTCTCCTTGAAGAACTGATGTTTTGCTTGACTCAATGCCTTAGTGAACAAATCTGCATCTTGATCATTTGTTCCACAAAACTTCAGAACAATCTTTTCGTCACTTACCAGCTTTCTGATAAAATGATGTTGCACATCGATATGCTTTGTTCCAGCATGAAAGGCTGGATTCTTGGTCATCGCAATTGTTGATTTGTTGTCACACCACATCTCTGTAGCTTCTTCTTGTGTACAGCATAGATCCTTCAGCAGCTTTCTTAACCATGGTGCTTGTCTTGCAGCTGATCCTGCAGCAACATATTCAGCTTCAGAAGAAGATAATGCCACAGTTTCTTGCTTCTTTGAGCTCCATGTGATTGCACCTGATCCAAGGCTGAAAATAAAATCAGAAGTACTTTTCATGTCGTCAATACACCCAGCCCAGTCACTGTCAGTGTGTCCAATTAGTCTGAAATTCTCAACACTTTCATACCAGATTCCTTGATTGATTATTCCTGTAACATACTTCAGTATTCTCTTTGCAGCTCCAAGGTGTTGCTTAGTAGGACTTTGCATATACCTCGACACTACACTTACACTATAGGCAATATCAGACCTTGTATGTGTAAGATAGTTTAAGCCTCCCACCAAGCTTCTGAATGTCTTCTCTTCGGTCTTCTCTGTGCCATCTTCTCTTTGCAGCTTCTCATTAGTATTCATTGGAGTGATTGATGTATCACATCCTTCCATGTGAAACTTCTTCAATAAATCACTGGCATACTTTATTTGACCCAGAAAAATGCCACTCTTCCTCTGTTTCACTTCCAAACCAAGAAAATACTGCAGAATTCCCAAGTCTGTCATCTCAAATTCCTTCATCATTGACATCTTGAATTCATCTAGCAATTCTTGTGAGGAGCTGAAGTAGATAATATCATCAACATAAAGACATACCACAATGAACTCTTGCGTACCTTGACTCTTAATGTACAGAGTTGGCTCATTCTCACTTCTTTCAAACTCATTCTTGATGAAGAATGCATCAATCTTGTTGTACCAAGCTCTTGGAGCTTGCTTCAAACCATATAGAGCTTTTCTCAGCCTATAAACTTTGCTTTCTTCTTTATCTTTAACAAAGCCTTCAGGTTGTTCAACAAAGACTTCTTCTAGAAGCTCTCCATTGAGAAATGCTGACTTCACGTCAAGCTGAAACACCGGTAGCTTCTCTTGGGCAGCTAAAGCAAGTACCACTCTCACAGTTTCGAACCTTGCAACTGGTGAGAATGTTTCTTCATAGTATATCCCTTCTTGTTGAGCATAACCTTTAGCTACAAGCCTTGCCTTATGCTTGTGAATGCTCCCATCACTGTTGTACTTGGTTCTGAAAACCCACTTCACACCAATCACATTCTTCCCTTCAGGAAGATTCACCAGCTCCCAAGTATCATTCTTCTGAATACACCTTATTTCTTCCTCCATTGCATTTTGCCACACAACTTCATTGATAGCTTCATCAAAACTCGTTGGTTCTGTGACAATTAGAGCAAAATCACAGCTTTCATAAATTTCTGCTAAAGACCTTAGCTTTCTTGGTGGAGAGCCACTTGATGAGCTTGAAGATGAGGAGCTGTGGTTGCTTGATGGTGTTGATGGGGGGCTCGGTGAAGCCTGGTCAGTCTCTGTAATGGGTGTTGGCTCCACTGAGTTATCAAAGGTAAAGACTTCCTGATTGCTTTCACCATTCTCTTGTTGCTTCCAACTCCATTCTGCATCTTCGTTAAACACCACACTTCTACTGATAATAATCTTTTCACTAAGAGGATTGTATAGCTTATATGCTTTAGATTCAGTAGCATAGCCAATGAAAACACATTTCTCAGACTTGTCATCAAGCTTAGCTCTCAAGTTGATTAAAGCATATGCTATACAACCAAAGACTCTTAAGTGACTTACTTGTGGTTTCTTTCCTCTCCAAGCTTCAAATGGTGTTTTGTTCATGACAGCTTTTGTTGGAGATATGTTGAGGATGTACACAGTTATTGCCACAGCCTCGCACCAGAACTCATTTGGCACCCTTTTGCTTTCAACATGCTTCTTGCCATTTCCACAACAGTTCTGTTCTTTCTCTCTGCAACACCATTTTGCTCTGGTGTGTAAGGTGCTGTCAGATCTCTCCTTATACCTTGTTCTTCACAGAATTCAACAAATTCTTTTGACAAGAATTCTCCTCCTCGATCTGTTCTCAAAGCCTTCACACACTTGTCACTCTGTTTTTCCACCATGGCCTTGAACTTCTTAAAGTTCTCAAATGCTTCTGATTTTGCCTTCAAAAAGTATACCCAGATCAACCTACTGTAATCATCTGTGATGAGCAAAAAATACTTACTTCCACCAAGTGATTCAATCTGCATTGGGCCACACAAATCAGCATGTAGGAGCTGAAGACACTCACTAGCTCTCCATGCTTTTCCACTTGGAAACGAAGCTTTTCATTGCTTCCCATACAAACATCCTTCACACAACTTGAGATCACCAATCTTGGGTAAGCCTTGCACCATTCCTTTTGCATTCAACAGCCTTAAGCCTTGCACATTCAAGTGACCATACCGCAGATGCCATAGCTTTGCGTCTTCATCTCCTTTGACCACCAAAGCTCTGTCCACATTGCCAAATACATCCAAAGAGAACATCATCTTTCTTCCCATGGATGTTCTTGCCACGACTTCCTTGGATTTCTTGTCACTTATCACACATGAATCATTCTCAAACAGCAGAGAATAACAACAACTTATCAGTTGTCCCACACTTAACAGATCATGAGCCAAGTGGGGTACAAACTGCACTTCGGAAAGTGTCTTGATGTTGCCTTGTTCAGTTTTGATTGCAATGGTGCCTCTTCCTTTGACATCTAATTTCTTTCCATCACCAAGTCTTAGTTTGCTTTTCTTTGAATCATCAATCTCTTTGAACATGGATCTTGTGCCTGACATATGGTTGGAGCATCCGCTATCAATGTACCATATACAGCCTACATCATTGCTTGATGTATCTTGTACAACCAACGAATGCTCTTCTTGCTCCACAAAGAACAGCTTTCCCTTTTGCTCCACAAAGTTTGATTTCTGCTCATTCTTTTGCTCACCCTTGTCAGCATCTTTCTTCCAGCAATCTGCTTCTTTATGACCATGCTTCTTGCAGTAGTAGCACTTTATTGGACTTTTGTTGAAGTGAAAGTTTTGCTCCCTTCCTTCATTAAATTGTCCTCTTCCATGACCTCTTCCTCTTAGTCCTCCTCTTCCTTCCTCTTCCATGAACTGCCATGTTCTTTCTTTGTTGGAAGACTCACCTCTGACTTGAAAGGCCTTCTCCTCTTTCTTCTCACTTGATCTATTAATTCTATCTTCATGGGACTGCAGTGATCCCATCAACTCATCAAAGGTATATGTAGACATATCCTTTGACTCTTCTATGGCAGCCACAACGTGATCAAACTGTTTGGTAAGACTCCTCAAAATCTTCCCAACCACAAGTTCATTGCTAATAATTTCTCCATAGGATTTCATCTTTTGTACCACATCAGATACACGTGACAAGTAGTCTTGCACAGACTCTTTGTCCTTCATAATAGAAGTTTCAAACTCCCTTCTTAATGATTACAGTCTCACTGTAATCACTTTCTTATCTCCAAGATACTCTTGCTTCAGAGTATTCCATGCTTTCGTTGCCGTAGAAGCTGATGCAATCCTCGGAAAAATTTCCTCATCTAAGGCTTGTTGAATTGTAAACAAAGCCTTAGCATCTTTCTTTCTTTTCTCTCTGAGTTGCTGGTTAGGCTCCTCAGTTTGATCATCTTCAAAGCCATTATCCACTAATCCCCACACTTCTTGAGATCTGAAAAAGGTTTTCATTTTCAGACTCCAATACTGATAGTTTACCCCTTTGAAGATGGGTAATGGAACTGAGATGTTGCTCCATGAGCCATTGTTCTGCATTGTGAACACTGCTCTCTCTTAACCCGTGTTTCCCTTGTGTTTTAAACGCTCACTTACTCTCACTCTCTCAATCCCGAATACGAACCCAGTAAATCAATAAGCTCTGATACCAAATTTGTTGGCAAAAACAGAGGAAGAAGTAAAGAACGTAAAATGCAGAGAAGAGAGTTTGGATTACTGAAATTCTTCTTAATTAAAATGAGAACTGAAACAAGGTTTAAATAGATAAGGAAACAAGCTACTTTACTATTCCACCACTCACGTCTAACATCATGCCTAAGAGAGTGGATCAACTTAGCTAAAAAATAGAAACAACTTTTGACTAGTTCTCCTAAAAACCTGTAACTTCCTGCAACTTGACGTGTACGTCATTTGAATCACATTTCAACACGGAGAGCCGCCAGGAATTCTGTATTGTTTTGGTCTGGTTATTGGTTACACATGGGTCATCTGAGTATTCGACAAAACGCAAGGGTTTCAAAGGCGGTAACGACCACAATTGGTGCTTTCGTCGTGTTAAGGATATCCAATCGCATCCCATTATTATGTAGATTCGGCCTCCGGGAGGTTCTTTTGCCAACTACAAAGTTGGGTGAAGACGTTGTTTGGGGTGTCATGACCATAATGAGCATCATAATTCTCTCTCCGCCCCGAAAACTATGCTTCAATGAATCATTACTCATTCGTATGACACTCTTCCATATGTCTTGTGTTGCTTAGCGTTTGAAGCTACGATTTGGATCGACATTGTTGTTAACTATGTTGGTTTTACCACATTGAATACCCTTAATTTGAAATGACCTTTTTTCTTAACTTTTTGGAAAATAAATAATTCACAAGTCTAGCCTCTTAACTATGGGCTTTATTTATTTTGAGCTGATTCTTTCGAGAATGAGCTTCATATAAATGATTTATAAATCCTTACAAATTCTACATTAAATATATAATTATTAAATTATGTATAATACGGTTTTGTATGATTTATACTCTTATAAATGGATCTATAAACTCTTATAAATAATTTATACCCATTTATAAATAATTTTTAAACTTTTATAAAATTTATAAACCCTTATAAATGGGATTATAAATGATTTATTATCCATTACAAAATATTTATAGACCCTTGTAAAATAATTTATAAACCCTTATATATTCCATTTAAAGTATAGATTTATTAAGTTATGTGTAATACTGATTTATTTTATTTATAAATGTACATTTATACAATTATAAATCGACTTATAAACCATTATATTTAGAAACCGTTATAAATAATTGATAACATTTATTAATGATTTATACACCTTTATAAAGTATTTATAAACTCTTACAATTGATTTTGTAAACCCTTATAAATGATTTAAAACCCTTATAAATTGTTTATAAACCCTTACAAATTATTTAAAAACTCTTATAGTACATGATTTATAAACTCTTGTAAATTTCACACAAGGTATGAGCCATGTTCATCCCTGTTGTTTTCATGGCGAATTTAGGCAAGATTTAGCCGTACAAAGCAAAAACTAAATAGACTGAAATTCTGCTAAATTACCAAAACTCACGCACGCTTGCTCGTTGATTAGAAAACACCTTTCTTCTATGCAACGACACATCCATACTTTGTCGGAAATAAAAAATCCATCCGCTTCTGCCGGTTATACCGCTTTAGACTTTGAATGGTAACCTCTAATCGTTGCGGTTAGAGGTATACCGCTTTAATTGTTACCAATCTCAAAATCGGTATAAAAGTTACAGTAAAAACGGTTATTCTCAGCTTTTTGTTACCACTTCACTACAAGAAATAGAACGTGTCACATCATTTATTTTATTTATTAACATCACTTTTTGATTGATACTAATTCATTTGCATCATTAATATAAATGACTTTGGAAGTGATGACTCTAATGTTTGTATCATTTAAAACCGATTGATCCAACTATTCTCATCAGTTCGTTTAAGTGACGTTAATTTCTATCACTTGCTATAAGTGATGTTAAAATTCGCATCAATCAAAATAAATGATATAATCATTAGTTTCAGTTATAACAATTGACTTTAAATATTTATATCATTTATGTAAATTGATATAATGGTTATGTCAATTACAAAAAAGTGATACCAAAATCAGTGTCATTTTCAATAAATGATATGATAATTTATATGTCGTTTGTATATCTGATATAAATCAATATATTAGATTAACCTGGTTTTTTTTTCCTTTTCCTAAACATGATTTTTTTAAATCTAGATTAACCTTATATTATTTAATAGAAAATATCTACTAAAATATTTATTTTGGTAACTTAGACATTTTTAAAATAAAAAATATTTCTAATGGTTGTCAGTAATATAACTAATTGTCCTACATAGATGAAAGACATGATATTCCATTATATAGTAAAAAACTTGTGCTCCTTCCTCTTTTTCTAACCGATGTGGGACAAAAGTAAATTACTATAGATTTATATCATTTTAAGTGAACTGATGTTAAGCAAGTATCAGTAATCAGAACTGATGTTAAACCACATATGTTCTATCATTTGTTATTGATACTAATTTTATATCTTTTAGTTAAGTGATACTAATAAAATTGAGCAAATGTTTCATTTAGGCAACTGATATAAATATAGATATTTGTGTTAGTTCTTAAAAATAATGTAAATTCATATTGATTTGTATCAGTTTTATTATAAATGATGTTAATTGTCTTAATATACTATCAATTATTGTAAATGATTTAAAATCACATATTTAATGTCAATTTTTAATAAATAATTTTAACTATCATTAATTATTTTTTGACACTTTATAAGTGATGCTGTAGACCTTATTTGTTGTAGTGCTTCCACTAACATATTTTCTAATACTTTTGTACTATTCAATCGCTTATAGATTTCTCTAACAGCTAATTTAACCGTTCTGCTTTAGTTCACCAATCGGACCCTTAATCTTTAGAATCTGAAAAAAAATCTTTAAAATCTGAAAATCTTTCAGAATCCATTCAAACTCATGCGCGATTTTCACTTCGATTTTTTTTTGAAATCGAATGATATGAAAGATATTAGAATAAATTTAGGGATTAATCGAATTTAGGGATTAATCGAAATCTGGACGAAAGAAAAATCTAGTCAATACCTTTTTAGGTCATGTAGTGTTGGAGGAATAAGCCATGTCTTCAGCGTATTTTTAGATAATGGTATATTTGTTTTTACTTTAATTAAGTTGTATTTTTTGATAATCTATACTATTAAAACAGAAGTACAAAATAGAAACTGTCCATTTTTTTTAGTTTATTTACAATGATTGTCATTCTTCTTTTTAGTATTTTTTATTTAATTAAAATTATCTATTTCTTGCTCCTTAAATAATAACACGTTAACAAATTTGAATTACACTCCTAATATTCTATTTTACAAACAAGAAAACTACTTTCCTAAAATTTCTCAACCAAGTCTAGGGCTGGGCATTTTACCCGAAACCCGAATCCGAACCCGAACCCGACCCGAAAAAATCTGATCCCGATCCGAACCGATTTTTAAAAATACCCGAATGGGGCTTAAGTCAAAGTATTTCGGGTATCGGGTAATACCCGAACCCGAACCGAATCCGAACGGGTACCCGAAGTAACCTAAAGTTTAATCTAATTTCGGTTAGTTCTGATACTTTCGAATATTTTTGGCTAGTTTGTGTAGTTTTTATTTTTATATTTTGGGTAATATATATATTTTTGAATAATTTTGAATATTTTTAGGTAATTTGAGTATATGTTTTTACGGAATTTTTGAGTAATTCAAATATTTTTGAATATTATGAGTAATTTTCTGATTTTTCAGAAATTTGATGGTTACTTTGGGTATCCGAACCCGACCCGAACCCGATACGTTCCGAACCGAACCCGATCTGATTTTAAAAAATACCCAAATGAGGCTTAATTCAAAGTATTTCGAGTATCGGGTAATACCCGAACCCGATCCGAATCCTAATGGGTACCCGAACGCCCATGCCTAACCAAGTCTATAAAAACAAATTTGCAAGCGACTGAATTTTTTTTAAGGAGGATTCGTTTGAAAAAAAAAAGACACAATCATTATATTTGTTACAAACAAAAAACTATCTTCCTAAAATTTCTCCAACTTGATAAGCATGTCTATAAAAAAATGACTAATACTTGGGTTCACTCCTAGGGGTGAATCCATTCATTCACCCCCTCATTTTTAACAAATAAAATGATAACACATAATTTAGTATAAAAATAATTAAAATTTAAAAAACCTCTTAAACTAAATTAAAAAACAAAAACGAAAATAAAAGAAAATCATGTTTTATTTTAGAAAAAATTTAAAATTAAAATAAACTAATTTATATATAAAAAAACTAAACCCTAAACTTTAAATTCTAAACCCTAAACCTTGAAGTATAATTTGAAAACCTAAAAAAGATAAAAATTTAAACTAAATCCTAATCTCTAAACCCAATTTGTAAATATTAAAAAATAAAACCCTAAACCCTATTCTCCAAACCCAAACCCTAATTTCAAAAAAAATTAAAATAAACCCTAAACCCTAAACCCTAAGCCCTAATCTCTAAACCCTAAACCCAAATCCCAAAGGGCTTAAACCCTAAATTCTAAACCCTAAACCCAAATCCATAAACCCTAATCCTTAAACCATAAACTCTAAAGACTAAAACCCTAAATCATAAACCCTAATTCATAAACCTTAAACTCTAATTTGTAAACTCTAAAAAATATATAAATATTGATATATATATATATATTATTTATTTTTATAAATATTTGAATGTGTTTAATTACTTAATTTTAATTTTTTAATTTTTATTTTAAAATAATACCACATGGCATATTTTTATTGGATAAGAAAAGAGGGGGTGAACAAATGGGTTCACCCCTAGGGATGAACCCAAGTATTTTTGATAAAAAATTTGCAAGCGACTAAAACATTTTTGAAGGAGGATTCATTTAAAAAACAAAATTAGACACAATCATTAAATTTAATTATACTCCTAATATTTTATTTTACAAACAAGAAAACTAATTTAATAAAGTTTCTCCAATGTGATAATCAAGTTTACCGGTAACTCAAAAATTAAATATATATTTAATGCATCCAAATATCAAAATGCCAAATTTCCTTAACAAGAGACGAATATCCTTTAGTATATATTCTTAAGAAAATATGAAGAAACAAACTTATCAACGTATAAAGACATAATTATTGGTTATATTGGATATCACGAACAATCTATTTTTATAATTTATAAGTTTTCGAAAAAATGATTGTGTAGAACCGACTGATGGGAATATTTTTGAAAGTCAGGAGGCATCGTTACTTAAGCATATGTTTATATGTTGGGTTAGTTAACTAAACAATGATAAAAACGTAAAGTTAAAATTTCACAATAATAAATATATTTAATATTCATTTGGAAAATTTGTTTATAATATTTTTCTGAAAATATCTTTGTTAAAGTCTCGATATCAGAATTTTGATAAATAACATGTGAAAGAGCATAAATAATACAGTAATTTTATAAGATTTCTGATTTTATATATGTGCAGATAATTTTTATGATTGGTTATACTTATACCTAAAACTAAATAAGTTTTTGGTAATTCCTATAATTGGATGTTACTGTTACCACGGGTGTTACTGTTAGTAAAATTAACTTTTTATTATTTTTTCGTTAAACCATTTTATGCAAGAAAATATTTAGATTCAATCAGAGTATAAATGTATAGAGAAATATACAAAGTTAAATTTTATATATTTTGTATCTAAATTTACAAAGTTAAAATTTATAAACAGACCTAAACAAATTTAAATAAACATGTGTTACTTCTAACGGGTTTAAACAAACATATCTAAATGAGTCTTAAATATAAACGGGTGAGTGTCCGTTTCAACATTTGTATGTAAACCCAATTAAAATTTTAAAAAGAAAAACTCAAAAAATAAATACTTTACTAAATAATTATTTGCAAGAAGAAAATTTATCTTAAATAGCTTAAAAATATTGGATTCAATTGGAGTAAAAAAGTATAGAGAAATATACACAGTTAAATTTTATGGATTTTGTATTAAATTTATAAATATACATAAACAGATTTAAATAGGTATGTGTACTTCTACTGAGATTAAATGAGTGAATCTAAATGGATCTTAAATATTAACGGGCTTGCTCTTTTCATTTATATATATATATATATATATATATATTTTTTTAAAGGTAACAAAAAAGGAAAATAGAACCAAAAACATTTAAATTCAACATTTAAATAAAAATAAATGGAAAAGATATACAAAATATGTAACTATAATAAAAAAAATATCCATGCTATATAATCCAAAAATATACTCTAGTGTGTAGATCTGAAAACTAAATAAAATCTGTTATACATAAAACATAAATAATAAAAATAAATAATATTATAAAACCAATATAGCAATCTCGAATAAAAAAAAGAAATAAAATAAATAATAAAATTATCAAACTAATATTTCGCGCTTAGCGCGTGTCAAAATCTAGTGGTCTCATTATAGTTGTATATTTTTAAATAGTATTTCTAAATTTGTAGTTTTACAGTTCCTCCTTACTAATTATTCCTCAAGTGACTCTACAATTTGATTTTTCCATTTTGTATACTACCTAATTTATTTTACTCTAGACTGAAGACATGTATCCTGAGGTAAGAAGTCACTCAACCCAAGTCACAGAATTGACCCAAGTATTTTTGGAGCATTTGAACACTTTGTCAAACTTTCAACTTCTTTATTAGCGACTCAAAATGATTACAAGTATTCTATGAGAGGAATATATATATTTTTTTTTTTTTGAAAAAGAATGAGAAGAATAAATTTCTCTTACGAAAAGACTCTGCCTGCATTTTAAATAAAAATATAATTATTTTAGTTTTGAATTGATACACAAGTATTTCTAGAGCTGAGCTAAGACCATTTCCAACCATAACAGTATATTTGGTGCTGTGAATAGTGTTAAATTTAGTGTTTTGGTGAATATTTTTTTTTCATCTTCAAACACGACACCAAATCTCACACTAAATTTTTTTTTTCTATTATTATATTATTAAATTTAAGATTTTCTTTATTTTTAATAGTTTTGATAAATACTAATTATTCATATAATAGATTGAAGGTGTTTTTTCCAAGAGTAAACTTCGATTTTTTTCTTTATAAAAGTATATAATTATATAATGATCCCTAGAATTAATATTAATTTTTAAATATCATAATACTTTCCTAAACTATAAAACACATATTAAAAATATTATATGCAAAATTAATAAATAATAGTTACATGACATTATAAATGTATGTGACATTGATTTCTATAAACGTATAGATGATTTCTATAAACGTATGTATGTTATATATGAACGTATATATGGTTTATATAAATGTATGTATAATTTATTTGACGTAAATATACTTCTACTAAATATATAAACGTACGATTTATACCCCGTACTATCGTTATTTTAGCGGAGATGGTTATCCTTGATATTAGAATATTGTTTAAGATTATATTATGTCTTTAAAATGATCTTGTTACTTTTTAAAAAATATTTTTGTTTTGTTTTAATTTAGTAATTTTATGTTGCAATGCTTAATTGAACTTTATTATGTATTTTAATCTTAATCAATTTGCATATCTATAAAGATCGCAATTCTCTAATACCGAAATGGATCCTATATTTCTAGTACCGAAATATCCAAAATCCGAAAACTTATCCGAATCCGAACAATACTTGAATGCCCAAAACCAACAAAATTTAATTAACTAATAAACAACAATATAATTATATTAATAAATAAAAATAGTATTTTAATGTTTTGTGTAGTGAATAGTGTTGCACCACTATTCACACAAAAAAAAATGGTGTTGGATTTTGCACCATTGGAGAAGAATTGATACTAAATTTGGTATTTTGGTGCTCCATTGGAGATGGCATAAACAGACTACACTAAAGGCATCTCCAACCGGCCCTCAAATCCTCAAATTTTGAGGTTTTTGTAATTCCAACCAACCCTAAAATCCTCAAATTTTGATTGAATAGTGGAACCTCAAATTTGAGGTTCCACTATTCAAAACCTTAAAACTTTTATTTTATTTTCTTTTCGGTCCCTATCTAATTTATATAAGAGACAAGTTATGTGAGAGAAAAAGTGAGCAATCCACCAATTAGAACAAAGGATTATGCCAGCGTGTCAACTATTTTGGTCACTACTCCTTAATTTTTTTTGGTGACTATTCCATTCATTTTTTTTTTGTCTCTCCATCTCTCTAAAAAAACTGTTCACGATAACTTCCTTTCAATTGTTCTTCTCCATCTCTCTCAAGGTATGAAATCAGTTTTTATTCCTTTGATTTTCGATTCCTACAATCCTACTTGGTTTATGCTCTATGAAATAGCAATCCGTTTTATTTGCTTCTCTTTATTTTGGTTGCAGAATCAGATAATGAGTTTTTTTTTTCTTTTATGATCGTGAGGTTATGGATCTCAAAACTGTTTCTCCATTGTTTCTTAATCGATTAAGAAGAAGGGCGTATGAATATCCTACGAAGGTCCGATTACCATAAGTTACATCAGAATCACCCATAGTTGACCTAAAATCCGTTTTGTTAATTTCTGAAATTTCGAATTTTGATCTGAACCAGCGAGGAACAGCGGAAGAAGAAGGATGGGTTGGGAAAGAAGGTAAATTTAAAGGTGAGGCTCAATCACCAAATTAAGTTCGGCGAGCATGTGGCTATGTTTAGATCAGCCAAAAAAATGGATCCTGCCATCCTTGAAGAAGAAATTGCCTCTTACTTGGACTGAGAATGGATGGGTTTGTGAGATTGAGCTTAACGGAGGGCAGGCTTCGGAGCTCTGCAGATCTCTCCGATCTAAAGTATGAAATCCATCTTTTCTTTTCAAATTTTCGATTCCTAAAATTCCCATTGAGTATATGATATGACATCAAAATCAAATCCATCTTCCTTCTCAAATTTCCGATTCCTAAATTCCCCATTGAGTATATGATATATGACATCAAAATTGTTGTATTTTTTAATCTGGATTTTCATGTATTTAGGGATCTGATTAACATGTGATTTAGTGTGTAGCAGAAACGGTGATCAAATGAAAGCGTTTATACTTTAAAACATGTAAACATTGTTATCAGGATTTTAATGTATTTGGGGACCTGAATAAACATGTGATTGAGTATGTTGCAGAAATGGTTTCTCACCATTTTCGTTTCAAGCAGATCTCTCTGTTCCCCATCTCCGATCCAAGAAGCCATGGATAAAGTCTTGACAGACGCTTCTGCTATCGGGGAAGAACAGAAGATTGCAGAGGAGTTTATCTCCAACCAAAGATCATTTCTTTCTCGAGCGGATGACTTCAATATCTCAGAAGAGGTCTCATCAAGAACAACACCATGGCAACGAGAATATTCTGTCTGAGATGTTCAACAATGAAGATTCTGATCAAAACTTGGCAACCGTGCTTGCCTCAGATGATTTCAACAAGTCTGAAACATTTGCAGGTAGTTTACTATATTCCATTCTTGAGAATACATGCATTAACTGTTATTTAATTAACCAATGGGGTTTTTAATACTGCAGATGATTCCTTAACAATCAAAGAGATAGAATCTGTTTCATCAAGCCAAGGTTGTAGCCCTCCCGTGTCCAAAAGCAACCAGATTGATGATATCCTCACCTTTGAAGCTAATGATGGAGAGAGAGAGGGTGGATTCTTAAAAGAGGCAAGTGTTTACTTTTGATTCAGCCCCTTAAAATCTGGTGTTGCTATGCAAATTTTGTGATGGAGAAAACAGAGAAGAAATATTTGTTTGCTTTTTTTGGTCTAACAGACTCCCCATGAAGAGTGCCTACCAGAAGTGTCTCTTCTCTCTGTGGCCTCACTATCTCACTATATATCTAGAACCGAGGAATACAACTCAGTTCTTGAGCAGCTATTCATTGAATATGAAATCAGTCCAGCAAGAGGTATGAAAACTCAAGAGACTTAAGATTTATATAACTTTTTCCAGTTAATTATGAGCTAACATTGACTCATCTTCAACAACACTCAGGTGAAGCAAAGATACAGCCTTTTTGTAACCAGTTTCAGTCTCCTATGGATGAAAAAGAAAGAGTGTTTAATTACGTAAAAGAGGTGTTGGATGGAATAGACTCAAGCTGGGAAGAGATGTATCTGAAAACGGAATTCTCCGACCAGATTCTTAACCCAGCTTTGATCAGTAACATACCATTCTATCCAAGCCAGCTTTGTGCTGACCATGACCTCCTCTTTGACAGCATCAATGAACTTCTCTTCGAGCCCTGACAACTGCTTTTGCAATTGGTAATCTAAAATTTGGCTCAGATTACGTTGTTATCAAATCACTTTGACGTAATCAAGGTTTTTGCCGAGATCCAAATATTTTGTGATCAATGATGGAAGCTTTAGATATAATTGTTGTGGTGTGTTGAATCTCTTCGTTATTTTATCTTATAATAAAAATCTCTTTTTATTAAATTGTTTCCAGTATCATGTGAACAAGGCCATGAAATTGAATAGCTGAAATTGATTGCTTTATTAATTTTTATATATTTTTCAGAGTTGCAGTTTCATATTGTGAGAGCTGCAATGAGAGCTGCTCATGCTGAACGATTTTGTTTGTTGTGTGAGCAGGTATATGGAATTAATATCACTGGTATTTTTCTCTTACTTACTAAGCGGTGGTTTGGAGTGGATTCAGGTTTCATTATTTTTGGTTATGGTATGGCCTAGAACCGTGAAGGGATTTAAGAAGATCGTGTTACCTGAATTTTTATTTTATGACATGATTAATCGTTGGTTTAGGTTTACTTAGATTAATGCCCTGGTTGTTCACTGGTTAATTATTTTATACTCAAAAGAATTGTAGTAAATAAGGGTTGGAGAATCATGCATGATGTACAAAGAGTGTTTACTATACGGAAGTTTGAAATGATTCTCTGTTTAGAGTTGAATATAAATTTTCATTGGTTATCTTTTGGTTTTTCTGCTTAAGGAAGAGGAGATGGCTACGCAGTATTTATTAACGAATGACTCGGGTTTCCTCATTTTTGGATTTCTTTTTTGTGTGTGGAGTGGAGAGAAGAAGAGTGAAGTATATAAATGCAGAGAGAGAGAGAGATGATGTGGGGATGGATGGACATGAGTATAGCATATATTATAAACGTTTATGATGGCCACTCAGAAAAATATACTACATTACTAGCATTATTACGTTTGTATCGTGAGATATACATACATGCTATAACTTTATGGAAAATCTTAGGTTAAGATTGCATTCACACAAATTGACCGATGCAAGGACAAATGGTTTCAACACCGATTGACATGGCCTACTAGAACCATACCTAAATAACCTCCTTCGTCTCATAATCTTCAAAATCCCCCACATTTCTCTGCTCAGCTCTTTTGTGTGGCTATGATGGTAATATATTACAAGATGAAGCGATGTTGTGGAATATTAGGGTAATGCTCAAAGGAGAAGAAAAGTTGATTGAATTACAGGCTTTCGTAACAGAAAGAAAAAACATGGACTTTCAATAATCATTTAACAACAAAAGAATTGTCATTAACTAAAATAATCTTACGATTCCTTGACAAAAAAAATGAAATCGTCATATTAGATTATCAAATTACAACATATTAATTAAAAAAAGAAAACTTTGTTGAAGATCTCATCAATGACTTTATTGAAAAATAAAGATGTTTGATAGAAATTTATGGATATTAAAAAATATTTATAGAGATGTTTACAATAATTTAATGATTTATAATTTTTTTTTTTTTTTTGAAACTGGTGATTTGGTGACTATTCCATTCATTTTTTGGTGACTATTCCATTCATTTTTTGTGTGACTATTCCATTCATTTTTTTTGTCTCTCTCCATCTCTCTGGAAAACATATTTTGGATGCTTAAAATAAGATTTGAAATTATTACTATTCTTGCGTTTCCAAGTTTAAGACGATAATGAATCAATTTTTTTAATACCACATTCCAATTTTTTTAATTTGTGTATCGACCGTGAGGTTGATTCTTTTAGACCATCTTTTATGGTTATTTGTTTCTTTAAATATAATCACTAAAAATGAGAATCTATTTTTAGAACATGAAATTAAGCTTTTGAGAACCGATTCAACCATCTAACTCCAAAAAAACAGTAATGAATGTTGACCATGCAATGGGAACCTTTATTTATCAGTAGATAGTTTTAGAATTATTCATGAATGGGAATTAACATTCATTTGGCCGTACAATTAGGTTGAGAAAAGGTCATAATGTATTTTTTTTTTAATTGATTTACATACCAAAATAGTAAATTCTGAGCTAATAAAAAAGAATATGCTAATAAACAATTGTATATTTCCTTTTTTTCCACAAATTCTAATCTTTAAAGATATCCCCGATCATCCATTACTATATATTCAAGAGATGGCAACCCAATGAATTAGTTTTCACATAGAATTTCCTCTCTCGATCCTTTCCTCAAATGGTATTTCTTTTTCATATCTGTTTCACTTGATGGCTCTTTTGAATTTATAATGATTATCTTTCTATCCGTCTTTACAGATGCCTTTAGACGCATTCCCAATATCCAGTTACAAAACCGTTGCCCAAATTTTGGCAGAAAGAGAGGTATATAATCAATAACTGTAACCTTTTTTTTATTTGGTATTTCGGAACCAAAATAACAACATTAATAAACATTATACCTTCTAACAATATTTTTTTTATCGTCAGGACATGGTTTGTGTTACTCTTGCAACCATTTTGTATTTGGATTATGAAGATCCGTGGTTTTTCGTTGCGTGTATAAACTGTTTCAAGAGAGCCAA
Source organism: Orychophragmus violaceus (assembly GCA_030180135.1). Taxonomy (NCBI): domain Eukaryota; kingdom Viridiplantae; phylum Streptophyta; class Magnoliopsida; order Brassicales; family Brassicaceae; genus Orychophragmus; species Orychophragmus violaceus. Next base: position 37,690,312 of record CM058238.1, read on the forward strand.
GCCTTATGTCAATCCTATAACAAATCAAGTTGTGGAGGACATGTATTCTTGCAAGCATTGCAAGATAGATGTAACAACTACAACGTTTAGGTATTTCTCCTAATTTTTTTAGTTATCATTTTTTTAATTCATCTTTCCAATTGTTAATACTTTTTAGTCTATGCTCTTCTTTACTAAGGTACATGGTCAAGTTCAGAGGAGCCGATCAAACTGAGACATCATCTTTCATAATGTTTGATGGAGAAGTGTTTAGATTGCTTAGAATATCAGCCAACGACCTACGTCAGCAACATATTCAAGTATTTTATATTGCTTTTACTCATAAACATAATTTTCCCATGCCTAAAAAACATGAAAGTTCTTCTAACTTATTTTTGCTATTTTTAAAATAGTTAAATCGTCGAGATGATTTTCCTCAAGAACTACTCGATATTGAGGGGAGGGATGTTGTCTTGAAAGTCCAAATTCGATGTCCGAACAATGTCTCCGATAACTCCATTTTCCAAGCCGTACAAGCCAGTGTCGAGCCATCGAAAATTCAGGAGTTCAAAAACCAGGCGGATAAAACAGTTCGTTCTTAACTTTATAAGATTTAGATTATCTATCTAAGTTGTGTTTTGACGTTTTGCTTTTGCTGTCTCCCTCAATTTTATTTTAACTGTCTTTAAGTTTTGCAACATTTAATATTTCCTAAGCTTAGTAATAAAAGAAGGATTATCATGATAATATTGTCGTGTCATTCAGAAATGTTCTTTACGTTGTTGCAAGTAGTACTTATTTGTACTAAAATAATGTTACTTTATATTTTAGCTAAAACAAAACTCTAAACACATTCTTAGTATAAACTATATAATATTCCGTATTAATGTATTGCTTTGTCCTACATTTGAACGAAAATTTAAAAAAATGTACGGAAATACAATGCCCGTGCAACGCACGGGCCAGAATCTAGTAATTATATATTCCACAAATAAATGTACTAATCTTAATTTTGAATAACTTAAGTACACAAAATAAAACAATATAGGATAAATATTACATAATATTAAAATAACGTTAACACTATAGAAAATTACATTAAATAAAACTCACACAAAATAAAAATACAATAAACAAATTTAACACAAATTAATGCAAATTACATAAAGACATAATGCACATGTGAAAGCATTACAGAAATAATGCTTACGTAATTTTGTATTTTATATCTAACGTTATAAAATTTGTGTTTATGTATGTTTTAATATTATATATGTAATTTGTATTATCTTTTATTATTAAATATTGTAATATTGTGTGTTGTATAATATATTAAATATATGTTTTATATGTATTTGTGAAGTTTTATAATTATTAGTAATTTTGTCAATATCAAGGCCTATAATGTAATAAATAAAATTTTAAGATTTTTTTTGAGGTTTTATAGTTGGAATAGTCTACTCTCAAATTCTCATTTTGAGTATTTACTCCCCTCAAATCCTCATTTTGAATATTTGCTCCTCTCAATATGAGATTTTTGGTTGGAGATGTCCTAAGCAATAGCGCAAAAAAAGAAGAAGAGAATTTGCCTAAATTAATTACACGTACTATTAAAAATTTGCCTTAAAATAAAAAAGTTATTTTTATCTTACACACTAGTGTTTTTTTCCAGATTTGTATTAACAATTGGCTAATGTTAATGATAAATCAATGAAATTCAGATGTAAAAAAAAAAAATTAGTAACTTTTCTTATTTTGGACATCTTCCACACAAGTTCTTTCATTTGAAGGTATTACCCCCCACACCCTCCTCCCCTTTTAGCAACCACTCCGCTGGTTTCCAACAACCGAGAGGCCGTTGACTGGCAAGTTTTTCAACCAAGATCTTCTTTTCTTACTCAACTGTCCGACATATATCAATACTTTATTCCGAACGACAGTTTATAGAGTTTAGATTAATTAAATAATTACATATTTTAACTCACGAAATAGCTCATAATCTATTTGACGTACCTCATTTTTTTTTTTTAATCTCAGTTAACATGGTTTTGTAACTCATTTAGTTAAATAAACATAAAAGTATAATTTCATATACTAAAGTAGAGTTGATTTAAAATAGAGTTGATTTAAAATAGAGTTGATTTGAGTCAACTCACACACCTAAACCTATTTCGACACTGTTATTCACTAATAATTACTAGCATGACACTAATATGTTACAGACTTTTCCCTATTTTACAGATTTGTTTTTAATATTGCTGATTTTGTTTTATTACAAATTTGTTTTATTATTACAGATTTAATAGAAATTTAATTAATTCGAAAAATTGTCGCGTGATTTGCTCCTGATTTTTAGGGATCATTTATTTTAACGTAATATTAACTTAATAAATTCTAAATTTTGAAAAAGATAACCAACAATTTTTTTTTGAATTAATTTCTAATTTAAATAATTTATTTATTATATTTTTGTATTAATTTTTTTTTACAAAATCAAAATAATAATAAAAATAACCAACACAAAATCTTTTTCTATTAATCTTATTTAAATATTTTCTATTAGTTTTGTATTAAATTCTTATTTTCAAAACTAAAACAAAAGAAAATAACCAAAAAAAAATTTGTATCAATTTTTATTTAAATTATTTATTTAGTAAAACATTTTTGTAATTATAATAAATTGGTTTCTCCATTGTGTGTTCGAATTTGACATTCGGCACATCGTTCAATTTTAGCTTTACGGTGAGATGTAAAAAACGGCAGTAATCATTAATTTAATTTAAAATAAATCGTGATGCACGTGAAATATATATATATAAAACACGCAAAAAAACAATTCTTATAAATTTTTTTTTAAAAAATCGTCATCTGCGTGAAATATTAACTTTTGTAGCTTTTATAATCACTCATCGGTCCGACTGGTGAACAAAAGAGGAACGGTAAGATTAGCGGTAAGCGGAAGTGGTAAACGGTTAGAGAATAGTGCAAGGAGGTAAGAACAAGCGGTTGGAGAAACCAGTATGAAAAAGCAGAGAGAAAAAAATTTAATATTATTTTTGCTAACGCTTTGATGATTGGTGATCATCAAAGCGATAAACCCTTTACCGCTGCGGTAAGGATTACCAATCGGAGCCGATCATCAACAACTGATTTGAACCTTGTTACAAAAAAAAAAACTGATTTGAACCCTTGTTACAAAAAAAAACAAAACTGATTTGAATAAAGATGTTTGGCTTTCTTTATTGGAACATAATCCGATTGAACATCATAAATTCGTTAGACAGCATCTTTCTACTTAACTAACAATAACTAAATAAATGGTATATTAGGGAGATCTCAACTACTCAATCACCCGTATCTCTAATTGCTTTACCATTCTAAATAACTAGTGATTTTCAAGCCTCCGCGCACGCGCGGAGGTTCGGTTATGTGAGTAATTTGTTGAGCTATATTTTGGTATTTTCATTAGGAAAATAAAAAGATATAGAAGGCCTCTCACCAGCACATTGGCTTCTGCAACACTTTTGTGATCTCTAAAATTTGGTCTTTTCGAAAGTTATGAAACCAACCAAAATGCTTAATTCTTATCCTTTTGAACATGTTACATATATTACACAAAATAACAACCTAGTCAAGTTAGAAGAATTATTGGTTGTTTTATTACAAAACACTACATAGTGTACGAACTCATATCCTCATGGCTTGTATATCAAATCTCTCGTCATAAAGTCTTCAATGTTTGTTTCTCTCCCTTTGAGCCACCACATCCAGAGCCGGATATTGACACATTTTTTTAATTTTTTTGAATGGGCCCCTACTTTTTAGGGCCCCACAAAAAACTATATATATATATACATGTATATAAACAAAAAACGTAAAGTATTACTCAATGTTAAAAAATTGACAGAAATAGGAACATTTTGATATACAAAGAATTTTTATTGTTTTTTTTTCATGATATTATTGTACTTTTAAAGACAAAAAATCTTTTTTTATATTGTTTTTATTTTATTTGGTAACAAATGTTGTTTTTAGATAAAGAAAAATATGGTTTTGAATTTTTTTTTGAATAGGGCCCCTGAAATCTCAGCTCCGGCTCTGACCACATCTCCTGACCTTGGAACATAAGCATATGGCTTCTTCACCTCCTTAAACCTCTTTAGCCTTGAAACATTGTTTGCAATGTCACGGGTTGACAAATGCACAAACCCAAACAAATCCAAGTACTCTAGCTTTGGACAACCCTAATTCTTTTTTTCCCCTAATTTAAAATTTGGGCCGTTTAACATTTTGTGCCAGTAGTTCTAGCGCAGAGACTATGTACGGAAGGCAACACATTTTTTATTGAGTTCATGCGTCCTTGTTTTTAATTAATGAGATTTTTGCTCGTCATATGTGGTATTTATTATTATTATTTTATGTAAAATGTTGTTATATTTTTTCTATAAAATATTAGACATTAAGATTTCAATTGCAGCATAAGAATCTCTAATTAACAGTTATTATAAGTTAAATGTGTTTGAACATACCTTATATTTGGATGTTCTTGTATATTGGAACTGATTTTGTCAGTTATAGTCTGAAAACTTAAAAAAAACAAATATTCCGAAACAATGTTATTTTGAATGATCTTTAAAATCAAACAATAAAAGGTAATATTAATATATAGATTAAGTACGGCCGTCCAACATGTATTGCATTCCTCATCACCCATATTTTCAGTTTTTTTTTTGTCTTATCCCCTTGTCCTGCTAGTGGAATATTATCTTACCTGAGAAGGTAGGTAAGTTGAGTTTTTACTATATATTTATTTATGTTGTTGTGATTTTTTTTTATTTTTCTAGAAAATGTGGAATAGAGTTTATCGTATCAGGTGATATCGTCAGGTTATTTTCTCCCCTTTCTATCTTGAGTGTGACGATTGTTTAAACTTTTTAGGGTTTTGTGTCTTCGGCAAGCGGCGGAACTCCTCTCCTTTTTTTTATTCTTTCATTTCATCTTCTTACATATTTTTTTTCTTTAATCAATTGCATATTTTTTCTTTTTAATCCTAGTATTAAAAAAAAAATATGTAAATTTCGCTTCTCATATATAATTATATCTTTTATTTTAAACATTTAAATTAATTATGATTTAAATATAATTAACATATAATTTTTGTTTTCGATTTTGTTTGTTTTAGGGACAAAATTAAAACCTTCTAATAAAGTGTACGTATCTAATGTGGCGTATAGAATCCACAAACACCATTTCTAAGGAAATGATGATTTTTTATATTTGTAAGTTACAAACTCAAAAAGAATCTTCATTTAAAAATTTATTTTCACATAACTATTTTCTTATTTATATTAAAAGTATTCAATAATTTTGCATTACTATTACATATAGACTTGTAAAATATATTTCTTATTTCTATTTGTATTCTTAAAATTTTCAATTTTAGGTTCTTTTGTTTTATTTTGATTAATAAAATAAGTTTCATCGTGGTGATCACGTCTTTGTTTTTTCTGTAAACTTTTAAAGTCTTTTCTTTCTTCCCCTCTAGGCTGTAAACTAAAATAAAAGAAGAGGGAGCTGTTTAAATAATTAGCATTCAAATAGTTTGAGTAAAGTCATTGCTTAAACTCTATCAACTACCAAAAGTAGAGATATCAACCAACTACAAAAGATATCTTTCTACAGTGATGTTGAGTCATACTTTAAACTGAGGAAGAAGGTTTAGATATGACCAATAAGCAAATTCAAATGCATGGTCATGATATGATATTTCCACACCTAATAAAGTACTGTAATTGTGGGCTGTGCACATCCAAACAGAAACTTGATATCCAGAACCTGCAATTTTTCCAGGCTGAAATTTAGGCACCACACTCAATATATCATTCAGATTTTAAATGGCCACATGATAACGACAACGTAAGAAGAATCAAGAGGACTGAGATTATCGAGAATGCAAAACAATCTGATGCATGGAAACAAACGCCCACTACAACATAGACTAAAAAGACAGTACGGAATATGGGAACCAAAAAGAACAATACCTGAGACTTGAAGCTTCCTTCAGCTGGCCCTTATTGTCAAATGGTATAACCTAAAAGAACCAAAGAAACATAACACATCATCATGCGTTAAGATAAATGTCAGTGGAAACTCAGGAACTTGATATATAATTCAGTAAACGAAAATATGTTTATGTAAGAGATTTATATACCTTAAAGAAGGCGTCATACAGATGGAGTCCAATTAATCTACAATCTGTAGCGATTATGCCAGTCTACACAGGAAAATTGTTAAAACATCAATAAGGTAAATGCCGACTAATGCTTATTCACAAAGCGTACTGTTTAGTGTAGGATAGTTTTAAATTAAAGCTCTCTAAAATGCACAGTGGTAGACTACGTTTTTGCATTAGCTGACCATTGTCCGTTGGGTCGCACTATATGATCCGAATAGCTGCACAGCCATCTTGAATTTGTTTTGTTTCCATTTAGGCAGCCTGTAGAAAGCTTATTACGTCATACCAAATTTCTCTTCAAGCTCCTCTGATGAAAGGTAAGCCTGATCACAGAGATGACAAACAATAAAGATCTGCATTCCATTGAATAAATTTCTAACGTCCAGATAGAATATTTGTTTTTTGGTTTGAACTTACCTCTCTCCTTGGTACATCAATGTTTGTGATAGGATCAGCGGAAGTTGTCTTAGACATTGGTATGGGTAAGCTGCCAAGTCTTCTTCGTCTTCTAGACCTTCTTTACCATCTTCTTCAACTGTCAGAGATTCTATTCGGCTGCTCATTGATGTATCCTCCTCCATGTCACTTCCTTTTGTAGCTTCATTTCCTTCGGGCTCCCTTCATGCCCAATCAAGTTCATTGGGTGAAAACTTAAAATTGGAAAAGGTGAATCTCTAAACCAAGATTAAATAAGATCAATCTTTCGGAAGATCACTCAAACAAAGATGATAAAGATGGTCACTTACAGGTGATTTAGTAAGAGGAACATATGATACTGAGGTGTTTTTAATTATTGTTTGAAAAGGGCACTATGAGAAGCAATGGCTGAAGATTTGGGTACAATCTTTGAGGAATCAAGAGTAACATTTCTCGGGGAAGGAGTTGGTAGCTCTGAGGAATCAGAAGATTTTTCTGCAGAGAAAGGTAAATCAGATAGAGGTTTATGTGTTCAAATCTCTAGGGTTCTCTATTACCTTCGCGTTCGCGATTGCAAGCATAATTAGTTTGCTCTGGAAATCGAGAGGTCTAGGACATTGAATGAGGCTGAGAGCGAGGATTTAATTCATCAAGAAGGGAGACGAAGAGAGAAATTCGGAATTAAATGGCGACGGGTACTTTTAGATTTCATAGCAGTCGTGAGTTTGGCGGCGTTTGAGCATTGTCGACGAAGAAAACTTGGATGAAGACATTGGACCTGGAAAGTGATTGGGCTGTAACAAATAATGTCTCAGATTAGAAATCAAATCACAATTTGCATGACCCAATAGTGAAAAACGAAGCCCAACTTTTTTTTAAAAAAAAATGCTGATGTGGCATAGCTAGATGGAGAGAAAAGCTCCCATTATATAATAGATGCCATCCTGGCTAATTACTTTATAACTAGTATTTATTTAAATATGATTTCTAAACTAAGAAGACGATTCAATGGATAAAATAGAGGGCTGTTTGCAAAAATGCCCCTGAAATTGAAGTCAACCCTGAAACTACCCCTCCCCTTCTCCTTCCTTCCCTTCGCTAATATATCCCCCTAATAATCTGTGTATTCACGATAATGCCATCGTCAGACTTCATATGAAGTCTGATATTTTTACCAAAAGACCAAAAAAACCCTTTAGATCTAACTTAATTACGAAACTGTCATCTTCGTCAATTCACCCAAACACCATTAACAACAAATTTTGAGCTCCTAATGCCTCACACAACCAATTTCGACCCATCAAAACTCCATATTAGAGTTCACAACCTTCTATTCTCCTATTTTCTCTCCAATTTCATCCAAAAAACTCTTTAATTCACGTTCTACAAAATTTTAAAATTTGGATCTATTGCGATTTTGGTCATTCTTGCATAAAAATGGTTGGGTTTGTTGGGTATTGGTGTAACTAAAAGTTTTGAGTGTTTGGGGAAGGTAAAAACGAGCTCAAAATCAGATTTATGTGATTTTTCACAAGATTCCCCGATTTTCAGATCTGTTTCGCGATTTCAGACTTCCCACGAAGTCTGATGAAAAATTATGGTCAACGAGAGGGTAGTTTTGCAATTGACTTTCAATTGACAGACTTCCATAGAAGTCTGAGAAATTCCTTTGAAAACAAAAAAAAAATGTATCTGACGTCACCAAGACGTCAAGGGTAGTTTTGCAATTGATTCAAATTTGATTTTTTATTCAGACTTCTTATGTAGTCTGGCAAGAAATTGACCGATTTTTGACTTTTTGTCAGACGGGATCCGATGTCTGACAAAAAGGAGGGGTAGAAACTGCAATTGACCCAAATTTTCAGATGTTGACTAGAGTAAGCGAAAAAATCGTCAGACTTCTAAATCTGTCTGAAAATAGGGAAAAATAACACCAGACGGCTATAGACATCTGAAATTTCAAACTCTTGTCAGACGGCTATAGACATCTGAAAAATCGAATTTTGGTCAACGATGGATAAAAACCGAAAATGCGATGTTTTTATCAGACTTCCCTCGCCGTCTGAAACTCGTGTCAGACAGCATAAGAAGTCTGAAAATTATCACATACATTAGAGAAGTCTGACATTTCAAAATCAATTGCAAAACTACCCTCTCAGACTTCTAGTAATTATCAGACTTCTCCGAGAAGTCTGGCAATTCAAATTCAATTGCAAAACTACCCTTTTTTTCTCAGACTTCATAAGCTGTCTGACAAAATTTCCAAAGCAGACAGCGTATGCTGTCTGATGGATTTCAGACTGCATCCGCTGTCTGACATTTCGATTTCAATTGCAAAAATACCCCTTTTTCCAGACTGCCATAGAGGTCTGGTTTCACTTTTATCAGACAGCTATAGCCGTCTGAAATGTTAAAAACTTTAAAAATGCATTTTATTCTATATTTGTGATTAATTTTGTTGATTTTAATTTTTTATAAATGTGTGTTAGTTTTATATGTTCCTTCTGCATCGGTTTTACATTCTTATATATGGTAATTATTTTTAAATCATTTTTTGAATAATATTGGCAATGTAGCTAATAGCATAAGACTTCGAAAGAAGTTTGGCTTTTCCCAAAAGACCTCTAATGTGGTTTATACATGTTTGTTTATACAAATAATACAAGAAAACCGAGCTGGTGGAACGGATGTCTATGCGTAAACGTCATACTCCACATTATATATGTTGGTTGTTTATTGAATGCTTTGATATAATTGAAATGATTACACCAAAGCATATCAAAGTATCAGTGAAGAAGCAAATTGGGATTAGGATGAGCTACACAACCACATGCCGAGCGTTTACAAGCTGATTTTTTCAATAAGATCGCTAATGTGATGATGAGAGAACGAACTTGACATTTGAACTTGTTAATTTTATAAACTTTTAGCTCATAAGAATCAGACAGCAGTTGATGTCTGACGACATATTCAGCACCACTTAAGGTTATTTTAGTTTGTCATATGTTGGTGTATGTAATCTAAAAAGTAATGTTTTCTTCCAAAGTTAAAGTGACCCATTTTCTGATATTGTATACTTTCAATAAGCAAAATTCCTTGTTGATTTGAGTAGACAAAAATAAATTTATACAACTTGATCATCCAATAATCTAATACAATACAAGCATAGTATACTAGAATTTTGATTGCTTTGTGTTTCTTGTATCGCCATACACACCATGTGTACAATGTCAGTCCCACCATAGACATTCAAGATTGCTCTTCTTATGTTTTCTTGTTTTGTCCAAAGCACCTTCAACACCTACACTAAATCAACATATGTATTAGTTTGCATGGTATCAGACTTCATATGCAGTCTGAAATAAGACTTCGATAAGTCTAAATACTTGAACCAGACTTACCTGGTAGTCTGATATTAGACTCTCAGACTTCGTGTTCCTCGTACTACAGTGAAATTTTATGAGCCATTAGCAGCATAAAAAGTCTCAACTCCAGCCTCTTTGGAGAGTCAGCTGGCTCAACTTAAACCAAGCACCTGAAAAAGCTTGAACACAGAGCTCTTGCATTAGTTAGCAAACAAGTCTCCAAGAGAATACCTTTTAGAACCTTTTTGGTTGAGACATTTGAAAGAGGTTTTACAAAAGAGAGATGGAGATAAATGTATTTACAAGATTAAGTTTAGATAAATGGAGATAAATTGGAGAGAACTTTTCCAACCAGATTTTTATTAATTAAAAATTTTAAAATATTTTGTATCAGACTTCATATGCAGTCTGAGAAGGAACTTCTGTGAGCGGGAAAATTTCCCGCCTTTTTAAAAAGTTTCCGCGTGAAATTTTTTAAAGACTTGCAAATTTCAGACTTCATACGCAGTCTAAATACTTGAACGAGACTTACCTGGAAGTCTGAGAAACTCTCAGACTTCGGTTGTAGTCTGGTATTAGATTCTCAGACTTCGTGTTCCTCGTACTACACTCAAAATTTATGAGCCATTAGCATCATAAGAAGTCCCAACTCCTGCCTCCTTGGAGAGTCAGCTGGCTCAATCTTAAACCAAGCACCTGAAAAAGTAAAAACACATAGCTCTTGCATTAGTTAGCGAATAAGTCTCAAAGAAATGGATAATAAAAGATTGTTTGAGAAAATCAAATTGTATAATCAAAAGTCTATGTAAAAAGTCTCAATTATTTCAGTTAAAAACTTTTGAAAACACTAAAAAGAACAGATTCACTTGCCTATTTCGCAGCTCAAAGAGAGTCAACTATAAATCACATACATAAGAATTCATATGAGACAATAAGCTTGAGAACATTTTTGGATGAGAAATTTGAGAGAGGTTTTACAAAAGAGAGAGAGAAAGAGAGGTTGTAAGAGAGGGAAGAATGTGGAGATTTTTTTTTTTGGTGTTATATGTGTACAAGATTAGGTTTAGATAAGTGGAGATAAATTGGAGGGAAATTTTCCCGCCAGATTTTTAATAATTAAAAATTGTAAAATATTTTGTATCAGACTTCATATGCAGTCTGAGAAGGAACTTCTGTGAGCGGGAAAATTTCCCGCCTTTTTAAAAAGTTTCCGCGTGAAATTTTTTAAAGACTTGCAAATTTCAGACTTCATATGCAGTCTGAAATAAGACTTCATGGAAGTCTAAATACTTGAACCAGATTTATCTATAAGTCTGAGAAACCCTAAATCTAATAATTAGTATTTAAATACCATCATTTTATATAGAAACTTATAATAAACATCAAACTCGTTAAACATAGTCATAAACTAACCACTATATGTAAATGTAACAATATGAATGAAAATTCACAAACTTTCAATCTAACCCTACAAAGAAAAACATGATATTCAACTTCATATGTGAAACATAGACCAAACTACATGGTGTTTTGAACAAAATATATCTTCAATGCTTAATTTTGATCAAAGTTTATATAATTTTAATTTATATACATAAAAAATGATTATGCTTAATTTATGTATCAAAAAGTATATCAAATTATTTTTTATATCTTTTTAAATTTAAATTTTTAACTTAAATACGTCTCAGACTTCTCTTGGAAGTCTGAGAAACCTCAAAATTCAGACTTCGCCATGAAGTCTGGTAAACCCTAAATCTAATATTTATTACTTATAAGTAAAAATATTTAAGCAAAACAACTAGGAAACATAAAATTTGTTAAATATATGAACATTATAACACATATGTGCACATTTTAAATTTTAAATGTTAATTTGGTAAACCATGAATCTAACCCTAAAGTTAAATGTAACTTGTATGTAAATGTTACATTACAAAACATGTTTTGAGGTTTAGAACTTACTTTACCTTATATATTGTTTAGTTTGACTCAATTTACCAAATTTTAATTTATATACTATTAAATTGTATATATTTAATTTTTGTATATAAATTTTTTGATAAAATATTTTTTTATAATTTTAAAATTTAAATTTACAAATTTATTCTGTATCAGACTTCTATAGAAGTCTGACACATGCGAAGGTTATAATGGTAATTGCGGTTTCTGTTTTTTTGTTTGGTCATAAGGGCTTCGCAGTAATTTACCTAGGGAAGAAAACATGTTTTACATTTGATTCAAATTGAGGGGTACACTTTTATTTAAAACCAATTTGAGGGGCATTTTTAGCAATTCCCCCTAAAATAGATGAGGAAAGGCAAAAAAAGTCGAAATTAGGCGATACTGTTTCACGTGCTTTTGATCGAGAAGAGAACGAAGAGGCAAAATATACCACAAGAGGCAAAATATACCACAAGTTATGTATACAAATTACAATAATATATGTGTCGTACACAAAATTTTCATTAAAAAAAGTCTCGTACGCAAAATAATAATAGATAATATTTGTATGTACTTCAAAATATTCTTTAACATATATTTCTAAATATCCAAGAATAACATATGAAGCAATGTGTAACACCCGTCTCCCGGCGAACCGGAGACGCGGCATTAGGGTGCCCGCTGAGCCGGAAACGGTCCAACCGGGACGTTATCTCAACTGGTCCCAGGAACCTACGCGCTTCCTTCGTATTCAAATCAACCAATAACGTCACTCGATCAGTCAATCCTGCATCCGGACCTACGAGGGAAAAATGATGGAAAAGGGAAGAGGCCTGAGTAATTGTTTCAAAACACAATTACCCAGTGAGGACGAACTCAAGGAATCCGCGATCTCGTCCTACGCTATCACAACAACAAGAAACAAGTCCAAGGCTAATAACACCTTGCACCCGTGCCCGAAGGCACACACAACCTACACAACTAACACTCCACATAACACTCCGGCGCGCAGGCCACACTCACACCACTCCGTTGGGAGGGCGCGTCACACCCTCCTCCGACAGCCTTCCGAGCACGTGAATTCCTTCTCGGTATCAGACACGTGCCCACCACAGAAGCCTGACACAGGCGCCTAGTTTAACTAATACAGACAAGCCTTCAAACATAAGCAACATTTTCGGTTTAAGTGATAACCTAATTTTCTAGGTACAACAATCAATCACATAGCGCGCATTACCAAACCTATACTACCTAGGAAAGATGCTATTAAACAAGGACTCATGTCCTGGAATTGAGATAGAATGGGGTAGAGATGACAACCGGTCCTCACCTTAGTCAAAGAAAGGGTAAAACGGTAATTTAGAAGCTTCCTCAGCCCGAACGGACATCGGATCTGGAAAGAGGACGAGAAATCGAGTGAGATGGGCTTTTGATTCGCTTAAATCGGGCTTAGGATGAGCTAGATATGATCGATTGAAAATACCCTGCTCAAACCAGATTAACCGACCTAAACCGGAAACTGAAATTGAAATTAAAATCGAAATTGGGAAACGAGACCAAACCGGATTAAACCGAACCAGAATTGGATTGAACCGGATTGAACCGAGTCAACCGAACCGGTCAACGACCCGACCCGGTCAACCCGACCCGGTCAACCGAACCGACCCGACCCGGTCAACCCGAGTTGACTCGGTCGCCGGCCGAGTTGACTCGGCGGCGGTCCAGCGGTGGCTCCGGTGGTCGGCGGCGGCGGAGCTTCGGCGACGGACGGCGGCTCCGGGCGGCGACGGTGGCGCGTGGTTGGCGCGTGAGAAACCGGCGATTCTTCCTCCTGCGATTGCGGGCGCGTCCGGACAGCTATTGTAATACCCTGTATTCAAAATATGGTCAACGGGCAGAAGAAAAGTCAACAGGGGCAAAATTGTAATTTTGCCAAACCCAGGGGCAAAATCGTAATTTTGCCAAAGTTCGAGACGGAAGCCGAGATGGGCCAAATGTTCTTGTTTGAATACATAAAGAACATTTACAAGACCATAATTGGAAGAAACGAAGCAGAAACGGGTTTTTTCGGCTTATCGGAGTAAAAACCGAGAAAACTGGGAAAACGTCGGAAATTCATAACCGGAGCTAGGAAACTCCAAATGAGGTGATTCAAGTTGGTAAATTCATCTAAAATCAGGAAAAATCATATTCTGGAGGTTTTGGGATTTATGGGAATGGTGAAGGATTTTCTAAAACAATGATCGTGAAACCGAGGAAACCGAGAAGAAATTGCAAGATGGGTTTAGAAGTGTTTTGGGCCGGTTTTGGGCTTTATTTTTGTGGATGAGAACAAGCTTCAGAGACAGTTGTCTCACCACCAGGTCGCCAGCCTTCCTTGTTGAGGTGTCAAGCTAAGATGAAGAGGTGGCTTTGGAAGCCTTATCCACCTCTTTCACAAAAACTCATTTTTGTGCATTCCACTCTCTCTCTAGCTTCAACCCACGACCAGAGCTCTCCCCTTCTCTCTAAATTCATCCAGAGAACCCAGAAAAAGTCTTTGAATCTTCATAGAACCTCAAGAACATTCAAAGTGTTCTTGAGTGTTCATAAAACCTTCAATCACTAAAAACACCATATCTCCATCAATATAAACCCTAATCCACTTATGCAAAGCCCAGTGGATTCCTCTCCTCCTCCTCTACAACCGCCATCCAGCCAATCAGAACCTCCGTCGCCGGAGCTTTCCGGAAACTGGCCGGAGAGCTGCCGCGGTTAGGGTTTAGGTGTATCTCTCTCATCATGCATCAGATCTGGACGTTTTGAAGCTCCAGATGCATAGATCTCCTCTTTCCGATCAGTTTGATAGGTAGATCATCACCTGAGTCGCCGGAAAAGGAGGTGAACCGGCCGGTCAACGCCGGACCACCGCCGGTCAACGCCGGAGCCGGTCACCGGAGAAGCCTCGCCGCCGTCAAATTGAAGCCGGTTATTCAGTGGTTGGGTCAGCATGGTTTGGTTCAGGAGATGGGTCGGTTTAGGCTTGGTTTAGCCTTGGTCAACGGTTAGGTTAAACCGGTCAATGTTTGACCAAACCGGTTTAACCTAACCGGTTCTAATTAGACCGATTCAGTTGGTTCAGATGGTTCAGCAGGTTCAATTGGGTGGTCAACCGGTTCAGTCAAAGTCAACGGTCAACCTTTGGTCAACGGTCAACGCCGGTCAAAGTCAACGGTGGTCAACGCCGGTCAATGCGTTGACTCCGGTCGGTTTTGCAATTACGGTTTGTGTACGGGTGTTCGGGAAGCTTCGGAGTTCGTATTCGGGTGTTTGGGAGGTTCGGGTGTAGTTCGGGGTCTCGGGGAGTCGTATCCGCATCCGTGTCGTTCATTCCGACCGAATCACTGTGAGTCGGCTCAAACACCGTAGATGAAGCATATAGAACGGAAAATGAGAAACCGTAGAGTTAGGGTTTGCATACCCGAGTTGAGATTAATTGGTGTTTGATGACTGAAGTGACGGAGTATCGGTAAATTGGTTAGGGTTTAAGACGCATGCTAAGAGTATAGCATTAAATGGATTAAACCTGTTGTGTGCCGTCAGGATGGTAGTAATGTTGATTGTTGCATGCATATAGCCGTGGCATGATAGGGCCGTATATGCATATATACGTATGTAAAGAACGATATCGAATGAATCTAAGTACGGGAATTAAGACGGTGTTAAAAGATGGAATTAAACCTAACCAATGTATGGTGTATGAATCGATATCAGGGTTGAGTTGGAGGTTAAAGAAAAGTAAATGAATTAAGTAATGGAAAGATGAGACGCCAGGGAGTTTAGTAAGCTGCTAGCTCTAAACCGACGGATCGGGAATTTAATAAAAGAGATTCAGGAAAGGTTAAGAAAAGGGGATGTGATATGATTGGTGTGCCGTCTACGGGTTAGCAATCCGCTAATCCATGGTAGCGGACGTGAATTGGTTAAAAGACACTGGAAACCCTAATAGGTCTGGTTGTGTGATGATTGTGTGGTTGTGTTGTTGTTGTTGAGCTTTTTGTGCAGGCCTATTAGATCGTCTCGGTGTTGGGCCGAGCGATCCGTGTTGTTACTTAACTTGGTCACGGGACCGGTTAAGTCGTGGTTGCTGACTCGGAGTGGTGCCGAGTCAAAGCGGTGGCGTTGGTGTGTGTGTGCGTGTGTAGACTTGCGGGATGTGGTGTTGAGATTGTTGTTGGGAATTGATTGAGTACGATTACTAGAGTCCGAGCGAGTCTGCGTGTTTACATTTATGCACTAGGACTCTAGGGTGCGTTAGATCCCGCAAGTCTAGGTGTTTGGTTACGTTCCGGTACTTCCGACCCGATTGGATCCTCGGGTAGTTACCTGATCGGACACGTGCCTTCGGGCAGTGGGGCTGGTTATGGTGTTAACCTACTGGGTGACGCCGGTAGGTGTGTGATTCGGAGAATACGGGGTCATGTCCTAGGGCCGAATCGCATGGAAACTCGGGTTGCCGGGGGTAACCGGAGTCACTGCGTATCGATGGGCTGAGAACAGTGTCCTAGCCGTTGGACTTCGTGTTGACGTCTAGGAGTCGTGGGGTTAGTTACCATGTTGGTGACAATGAGAACCCGTGGAAGTTACCGAGATCGTAGGGGCCCAGTGTTGTAATCGTATTGTTGGTGTTGCGCGATAGATAGATCGAGTTTCAATCGAGAGCATGTGCCGCAGTGTTCTCGATCCCCTTGGTTATTTATGGGATTGGTGATGGTATTTTTATTTCATTGATGGTGTGTTGTGGGTGCGACACGACGTGGTAGTGCGTGATCGACCGTTTATTATATGGATTGTTGTTTTGGGATTTTGGGGACGGGAATTTATAGATGCTAGATAGACTAGCAGCCGTAGTGGGGAGCCGTCTCGCTGGGTGATCTTAGATCGCTCATTAGACTCTTTTTGTGGTTTTCAGGTTTAGCAGCGGCGGACGTGGGAGATCCTCGGTATAGTCTCAGGATTGCTTGTGGCGGGATTTTGATTCGATGACTTTTGGAGTTTTATTCGGTTCGGCTTTTGGTACCATGTAGTACCATTTTGTGTGGCCACACGATGATGTTTTTCGTAATAAAAATTGTTTTGTAAAAATTGTTAAACGTTGTACGTAACGTTGATTACTCAGAAATGAATGAGCTTTCCTGATATTGTGTTTAGTCCGAACCGACACAACTCACGGAAATGGTACAAGTTGAAAAGCTTTGTATCATGGAAGTGAGGATAGCGGGGTCAAAGACGGGTTAGTGCGAGCCTCTGTCTCAAACCGATCTGTCTCTGGCTTCGTCTTGTGACAACTCTTTTCTGTTTGACTTGCTCGGGTTCGACTTGGTCATGTTCTTGTTTGATTGTTGACCGGTCAGCTCGTCGGTCAGCGGATAATGGGAAAGGGGCGTTACAGCTATGGAGGTGCGGTTTGCGGCTACGGCTTCGTCTCGTCGAGAGGAACGCGATGGTGGTCTCGGATGTCCCAGATTCCTCACGGATAAAAAGGTACGGAGGTTTTAGATCTCGGGTTAAGGAAAATCAGATCTAAAAATGAGCTTACCGGATTGCTTTAGTCTCTAATCGATGGGGGATCATCAGATCTACCTTCTGGAGGCTGAGGCTGCGGCGGGAAAGGAGCAGAGCTTCGCCGAGAATCTCCTTTTCTGATTTCTCCTTTGGGTGGCTACTCCTTAAATAGGAGAATGGGGAGGGGAACCCTTGGGATTTAGGAATGCTAATGGGCTTGGGCTGGGCTTTTCTTCTTTTCAATCAAAAATTTTAAATGGGCCAGTATGGGTATGTTACAATTCTCCCCCCATTGAAAAGAATTCGTCCCGAATTCCGTGGCGGAAGTTCTCCTTTGCAACTCTTTACCAACCACACCCCGCAGACTTCGCTGACCCGAAAGAGACTTGATTGCTCACTTGATTGAAAGAACTTGTCCCTGAATCCTGCAGACTGCTTCTCCCCCCCCTTATTTCCAACCACGCTCTGAAGTGTACTTCTCTTTGGTACCAATCCAACAGTAGCTCCCAATACAAACGCCACATGCTACCGCCCATGTCCATTAGGGTCGGTCTCCAACGTTTAGAAACAACACTCATCGCTCGAGTGGTTCTAAGTCTTGAATTCGATGCTCTGCTTCCAATCTCATTCTCCTCAACGGTTTCCATTACCGTGCCACAGTGCATCATCCACTTCCAAATGGATTCTCTATGATGGTTTTCTATTACCGTGCACTATGGCGTTGACTGTCGCCCAAGCAGACATCCTTGCTAACCTCTGTGACCGATGCAGCTAACCATGTCTATTATGGCTATCTGGCTGGTGGGGAACGACCCACTTAACTCCTGATATGCTCCAATGCCACGCTTCCGCTGCGCACTCTGATATCCAAACCAGCTTCCAATCTGACTTGCAGGTCAAGGTGTCCTACCTTGTGATCCAGGTGTAGTGCTTTCCAAACTCCATCCTTTGGGTTTCCTTCCCCATTAGACTTGCGCTCCTTTGCTATTCCTTGCAGCTTCTTGCCAATCCTCCAAAGTGTTTTCCTAACACTCTTCCGTTGGATTTCCATTTCTAATATTCCGTCTTTATCCACTTGAGCTTGCAATTGCAGAAGTCCGGTTTGCCAGGCAATTCCAAATGCCACACGCCTATTCCCAAAACGCTTCTGCGATCTTCTTTCCATCTTGAGGAACTCCATTAGTTGCTCCAGTAATCCACAAAGAACTCCGGGGCAGACCGTTTCCTTTCCGGTTCCACCGTTAAATCTCGAACCTGCCGTACCACGAAGATCTTCTTCCAGTTTTCAACTTGATCATTCTTCAACGAGCCCCATAACTCAATGAAGTTGATGTCACAAACCGATTCCAAGATTCCCTACTTGGAACAGATTTGGGTAGCCTCCTGCTGCTCCTTGTGATCCAAGCAACTCAAACAATTCTTGACACTTAATCCAGTCGAAACACCGCCACTTCCAAATGGCCTCCTTGCAATCCAGTCTTTCCCTTGACCTCTTGCAGCTCCTGTAGCACTCCTTGCAATCCGGTCTTTCCATTGACCTCTTGCAACTCCTGTAGCACTCCTTGCAGCTCTTACAATGCTCCTAGCAGTATTCCCGCATTAGCCTCTCGTCTGATCGTCTTCACATCCTTGACACTTTAGCACACTTGGTTGAACAATACTCTGAACCCACATTGACCCCAACACCACCTCACTTGTACCGACTGCCCGGTAGGCGCACACCACAACACACATCCCAACATACACCACAACGGCACACATCACGACATGCGTCTCGGCACCCATCTAGCGGGCAGTTGCACAACCGAGGTTTGAAGACACTGACGCCAACCTGCACGGATAAATTCTATCTAGACTAGGACCGGCGTGGAGAACAATCTATGATATATTTGGTGTTTGAAAAAGCCTTTCGCAAAGTAACCATTTTATAAAATTTCGCAAACGCTTTGGAAAATATTGAAAACAGAGTTTTTAGAAAACAACGAAAGCTGATCTCCCAGGATAGGACTGGGAGATCTTAACCTAGGCTCTGATACCAAATTGTAACACCCGTCTCCCGGCGAACCGGAGACGCGGCATTAGGGCGCCCGCTGAACCGGAAACGGTCCAATCGGGACGCCATCTCAACTGGTCCCAGGAACCTACGCGCTTCCTTCGTATTCAAATCCACCAATAACGTCACTCGATCAGTCAATCCTGCATCCGGACCTACGAGGGAAAAATGATGGAAAAGGGAAGAGGCCTGAGTAATTGTTTCAAAACACAATTACCCAGTGAGGGCGAACTCAAGGAATCCGCGATCTCGTCCTACGCTATCACAACAACAAGAAACAAGTCCAAGGCTAATAACACCTTGCACCCGTGCCCGAAGGCACACACAACCTACACAACTAACACTCCACATAACACTCCGGCGCGCAGGCCACACTCACACCACTCCGTTGGGAGGGCGCGTCACACCCTCCTCCGACAGCCTTCCGAGCACGTGAATTCCTTCTCGGTATCAGACACGTGCCCACCACAGAAGCCTGACACAGGCGCCTAGTTTAACTAATACAGACAAGCCTTCAAACATAAGCAACATTTTCGGTTTAAGTGATAACCTAATTTTCTAGGTACAGCAATCAATCACATAGCGCGCATTACAAAACCTATACTACCTAGGAAAGACGCTATTAAACAATGACTCATGTCCTGGAATTGAGATAGAATGGGGTAGAGATGACAACCGGTCCTCACCTTAGCCAAAGAAAGGGCAAAAAGGTAATTTAGAAGCTTCCTCAGCCCGAACGGACATCGGATCTGGAAAGAGGACGAGAAATCGAGTGAGATGGGCTTTTGATTCGCTTAAATAGGGCTTAGGATGAGCTAGATATGATCGATTGAAAATACCCAGTTCAAACCAGCTTAACCGACCTAAACCGGAAACTGAAATTGAAATTAAAATCGAAATTGGGAAACCAGACCAAATCGGATTAAACCGAACCAGAATTGGATTGAACCGGATTGAACCGTGTCAACCGAACCGGTCAACGACCCGACCCGGTCAACCCGACCCGGTCAACCGAACCGACCCGACCCGGTCAACCCGAGTTGACTCGGCGGCGGTCCAGCGGTGGCTCCGGTGGTCGGCGGCGGCGGAGCTCCGGCGACGGACGGCGCTCCGGGCGGCGACGGTGGCGCGTGGTTGGCGCGTGAGAAACCGGCGATTCTTCCTCCTGCGATTGCGGGCGCGTCCGGACAGCTATAGAGGTGCGGTTTGCGGCTACGGCTTCGTCTCGTCGAGAAGAACGCGATGGTGGTCTCGGATGTCCCAGATTCCTCACGGATAAAAAGTTACGGAGGTTTTAGATCTCGGGTTGAGGAAAATCAGATCTAAAAATGAGCTTACCGGATTGCTTTAGTCTCTAATCGATGGGGGAGCATCAGATCTACCTTCTGGAGGCTGAGGCTACGGCGGGAAAGGAGCAGAGCTTCGCCGAGAATCTCCTTTTCTGATTTCTCCTTTGGGTGGCTACTCCTTAAATAGGAGAATGGGGAGGGGAACCCTAGGGTTTTAGGAATGCTAATGGGCTTGGGCTGGGCTTTTCTTCTTTTCAATCAAAAATTTTAAATGGGCCAGTATGGGTATGTTATACAATGAACTAAATGCACTCAATGTATTTTTTATCTTTTTAATAGTAGAGTTGTATTTTTAGGAAAGTGTTTGTAGTTTTTGTATGGAAACTGAGGTAGACGAAATAGGGTATGCACAATTTTTATATGCTCCTAGCATTTGGCACATCCATTAAAGGGTTTGCAAAGTTGCGTAGAATGATTATTGTGGATGGCACACATTTGAGTGACATATACAGTGGAGTTTTGTTGACTGCCAATAGATAGTATGTTAATTTCAAAGTGTTTCCACTAGCATTTTGTATCATAGACAAGGAGAACAAAGAGTCGTGAACATATTTCTTCCAGAATCTAGAGAGAACTATTGTTGATAGTCTCACCTTGACGTTGATATCAGTCAAGTGCCAATATATATATATATATAACGCTAAGGGTAGGATCTTCCCTCGAGCTCACCATGGAGCATATGTTGAGCACGTTCAGAGAAATGTGAAAGCCAGGTTTAAGTCGGCAAGACTTGCGCAAATTTTTAAAGCAGCGAGAAACGCTTATAGGATTGGGGTTAACGTGATATAGACAACCGGATCCATAACAATAACTTATCATGTGCTAAGTACATTGACAATATATGTGTCAGACACTGGACTAGAGCCTATTTCAAAAGAGAATGGTACAGTCTTATGACAAGCAACATTGCAGAGACATTGAATGGTGCGAAGAAGGGAGGAGTCAACTGATCGTCGACCTTATTTCGTGTATTCGATATATGTTGACCAAGTTGTTTAATTATCGAAGAGCGAAATCAGTTTCGCACAAGGATGAAGTGTCTATTGAACTTGATAAGTTAATGGATAAGCATATTTATGACGTTCACGGCAGCAAGATAGTGAGTGTGACAAACTGGAATTTTGAGGTAGTTGGGCAGTTTGGCGGGGAAGCGCTTCATGTTCTTATGGACGACAAGCGATGCACTTGAAAGATATTTGACAAGTTGAAAATACCATGTGGGCACGCGTTAATAGCTGAGGACATTCTTGATTTAAGCTAGGAGAGCTTATACGATTCATATTACAAGACATCAATGTGGAGAGAAACCTACGAAGGCGTGGTAAGCCCAGGAGAAAATTCCGAAGACTGTGATATTCCATATGAAGTATGCAACCACGTCTTGTATCCACCATACGTCAACAGACCATCGGGTAGACATAAGGAAATGAGGTATCCATCGATCGGCGAATTTCAGAAAATAACTCAAACCTAATTTTATATGTATATAGTAGCACTGTCAGTATTAAAGCTAATTGGAAAAACTGCTTGCAGAAGGAGAAGACACCTCGATCAGCACCAAACAAATGTTCCAAATGCAAAGGATACAAACACAATCGTGCAACATGTAAATCATGATTCAAAAACTAGGTATGGTGGACAGCGTATTTTGGGTTATAATTGTCGATCATTTGGATAGCAGTTATTTTTCACATTTCGATAGCAAGGCTTTTTTTATTTTATAATGTATCTTCTAAAACATTATCGGAATTGTATAACGCATCCTCAATCAACTTATATCACCCATTCATATTTTATTTCGCTATTGATGATTCATATATTATATGTGTTATTACGTGATGTATCCACCCGTGTTAATATCATTCGTATGAATGCGTGGACACAAAATAATATGACAAAACGCATAGATTCTAAAATATACAATTGTGCTTGATGCGCCAATTGTTATGTTTTTGATTATGATATTTATTCATTGGAGAATTGGACGCGGCTCTAGTTTATCAATAATGTGATCTACATAAAGATGTGCACGTACACAAAGCTGCTATAAGATTTACCAAGAAATCTTGTCAAGATTTTCCGAGTGGAATCTTCTATGAAATCCTTTTTTAAAAAGTACCAAGCTATGCTGACGTCAATTGTGGTTTTTAATAGGAGAGACAATATAATAGATCCATAGATATGCATATTTATCCATTGTTGTCAAACAAAATAGATACAAAGGTTCGTATATCACCTGCCCATTTAATAATTCGTTTATGGATGAATATTCTTATATATTTTAGCTTACAAGTAGAAATCGAACCATTCACTCTTTACGCCGACATTCTTTTCAGTTATGAGCTTCACGTCGAATTCAACTTTTCCCAGTTCTCAGCTAGAAACACCTGATAGGTCTATAGGCGAGGCAGTCCCAACGAAGTGTTGGTGTGGCGAACACATTGAAACAGGATATGGTACAACTCGTTCCAACCTTCACCGTAGGTGGTTCAGATGCGTCGAGGCAAACCGGGTTTGGCTAAAATAAGGATTGGTTGGTTTATATAGTATTATATATTTGTAAGGTTTGATGAAAGTTATTCTTTTCAAGCAGTACCCAAGTGAGGGCCACTTACGCGAGTAGTTGGATGACACGACTATGAAAGAAGTAGATATGGTTGCTAAGGATGTCAGGAAAATACAGGATGGCGTTAGAGATTTGGAAAGGTGGGAGGCGTCGGTTGGTGAGGAATTGGCGATGAAGATCTCTGTAGGGGTCGCGAGAAATAAAAATGTAGCATGGACCGGAGAGGATGACTTGTGTGAAAATGATGAAATACGTTTGGGGCGTGGCCGTGTCGATTTTCGCAGCTGCATGAACATTTGGGCAGCTGAAGACATACCTTTATGATTGAGGAATGTGCTTACTCGTTAGTTAGATCAGCATTTTGCACGCATGTGATCTTGACTATACCATCTATTGTATGCCCTCTTTATGATATATATTCTAAGTATTGTGCATCACTTTTGCATATAATCTGGACAAATTTGTAGTGTTATTCTGTCTACGACTAGGCCGGAGGATAGTGAACTAAATTATCATTGGTTGGACTTTGAATTGATGAAAAGACTATTTAATACTAGAACATGATATATAGATTGTATGGGTATGCATATACAGACTATCCACCATGAACCAAATTAGGAGACTACATAATGATTTTGTGAAAAGAAACATGGTTAACAAATACTTTTTTGGACATCCATTTATTTAATAGGTATCAAATTAACCAATGGTGGCATGTGTTCTGTGGACACTCTTGTTCTTCACTTAAATTTAGTTTTGTCATACGTCTTTGTCAAGAAAAATATGTGATTTTATTGATTTTATTAGAATATTTATATAAGACACAATCTTTAAACACATTATTCCGGGGATATAACGCCGATATACCGGATCATGTTATCGTTGAATTTGAATTCAAAATGGATATTTAATGCTATCCACATGTACGATACCACTTTGTGTCTAATGGATTGTATAAAGAGTTTCATATGTATCTATCGTATCCCGAATATATATACATGTATGATTGCCATTGTTCTATTATATCTACAGATATACAAAACTTCATATATTAAAGTATTATAAACCCAAGGATACACATCAGATGCAGTACAATTCAAGTTATACTAGCTACGACATATTTCGTATTTTGATGATATGAAATATAAGTAAAACCCCTCGCACCTCTCGCCATTATTCTTGCCAAACATCATGTGAACCCACCAACAATCATCCAAATCACCGCAGCTCCAAAAATCACGCCAGCTGTCCATCAATATTGGCTTAACCGTGGGAATGTGGTATGGTAGCATCTCCCGATGACCATTGTCTCATCGTACGATTGGTGTGACTAGAATTTCTTATACTCAGCGGAGCATTGTCGCCCGGTGCACCAATTGAGAATCATATACATGAGCTCGGCGAGCGGATACGCTGCTCTCAATCCATGTAATATAGATATAGATGTTGAAAGATCCCCCACTAAATGCAATGCGAAGGCTGTCGATGTATATGGCATACGTGTTCCCGTGCTCAACAAAATTTTGGTAGAATTTGTAATGCCAAGAATATTGTTCATATGAAAACCAAGTGAAGTCATATCGCCTATCTAGCCGGACTCTTGAATACACCTCAGGTGAACAAACCACATTCGCACCTTCACGCCATGTCTTAAGGAAGTTCACACACGCATCAACGCCGTCTTCTGCGACTCGGGTGGCGATTTTGGTGAGTATCAGTCTTGGAAGCCACATTAGGTGAATTGGTTTTGTTTATTTTATGTATGTCTTGCAGATTTGATAATTAATTACGGCGCATGACTCTCCAACGCAAGTGTAGAAGGTGGCTTTTAAGATTGTATTGAATACCTTTCAAGTCAGATTATTCCCATTCGGAAGTAAAGATATGACGCATGCTTGGAATAGACTAAGGGCTATAACTAAAGCATTGCATAAAAACTGCAATAGGTTAAGAGCTATTAGAAAAGCATGCACAAATTTGGGTTTAATTACATTTTTCATGTGGACACAATATCTTATGTTTGACTATCCATATTTTATAGTAAGGCAGTATTTAATCTATCCATCCCAATAGCTCGCTTTAGTTTTCCACTTGCTAGTAGATACTGTATTGATATGTTGCACGAGTATATGAATTAAATATAAAATTGTTGGTTAACTTGTACCAGCGGCAATCACTAATTTTGGTATAAGTAGAGAGTAAAGCGGCTATTGTTAAATGTTCTTATTCATCTCTCAATCCTTACTAAATCTGTTTATTTATTTTTTTGTAGAATATGAGTAAAGGGGGTGACAAATTCTGTTACAAATGGGGACCTCTTGTCTCTGGATTGAGGACAGTTGTGCAATGTACTCGGAAATTAGGTATTCCTAAGAGTTGCGATTGCGGCTATTCGATGTTCATAATGACCTCGAATTCAACTGATCATAGAGGAAGACACTTCTACATATGCTCTTACGACATTTTCGATGTAAGCTCGCAAACATCATCGTGCACACTATCTTTCTTATTTAGTTTTTAAACATAAGTTCTTGGTATTGGTAGGGTCCAACAACAGGGATGTGTAGGCCTGAGATTTAAAACCGAACCGAAATTTCCAAACCGAACCGGATTTTGGGAATTTTGGTTCGGTTTAATTTACAGAGACTGAACCGATCAGTAGATTTGTAAATTGTATTCGGGTTTAGACTCGGGTCGATTCGGTTTAACATAACCGAACGGTTAACCGTACCAACCAAAAGATACTTTTCTAAAGATCATGGGAGATTCTATATATAGTACTAGTGTATTGAGTTTCAAAATTTTCACAACCGATGTGGGATATATAACATATCAAATACACAATCAGGCTTTATGCATTTGGGCCTCAGAAATTGGACCTAGAAAAATAATGGCTAAAAACATTAAAGCTTATTACTGCCTCTTACTTTAAAATAATTTCCATATTATGTTTGAGTGTAGGTATTAATGGCGTTAGGACATAAGAAAAAAATATTTGGGCCATTTGAAAATATTTTTATTGGGTTAAAGTCTGAGATAGCAGGTCCATGATGGGGGAAAAAAACTCAGAAAACCCTAAATCTAATATAACTTACGGCCGCACTTATTCTCCTCTTTTTTTGGGGACAACTTCTCCTCTTCTTTTATCTTACCATTATGTCTTCAAAAGAGAGATCCAGAGAGAGAGAGAGGGCCGTGAAGCTTCTTCGAATCTGATTCTTATTCTTCTTCAAATCTGATTATTCTTCTCGAACCATCATCATCAAATATTCTAATTCATCACCGGATCTTCACTTGTTATTGAACAACATCAGATTTTCAGATTCATCACCGGATTTACCCTTCTCGCTTCTTCTCGACCCAACAATCGTCTTCAGTTCTTCTTCCTTTCTTTTTTCACGTTATTTTTTTTTGTCAACATGTAGAAGAAAAAAAACCGAACCGGACCGATTTATACTGAAATAACCAATTTTACCCGAAATTTCAACTAAAAACCGAAAATTTTGGTTCAATTCGGTAGCAAAATTAAGTACCGAACTAACCGATAACCGAACCGTTATTGATTTCGGTTAATTTCGGTAAAATTTTCAATAACCGAATTAACCAAAAAACCGAAATAACCGCCCGGTTCGGTTCGGTTAACTTGAATTTCAAGGCCTAGGGATGTGGGTTTAAGAAATGGTTGGAAGATGCGGTTTTGGAGGAAATCGAGAAGATGAAGATGGAGACATCTCAAAAAGAGGAAGCACACAAGTCACCAATTGTTGAATTGATGGAAAGGGTCGACTCGTTTCTTGCGAAGGTTGCACACCTCGAAACGAAGGTGAAGGATATGTAGCACTTGGAAGCGAAGTATATGTAGGTTAATTAAAAGACCTTACTTTATTGATTTGAGTAATTTTGTTTGTAATTAGCTGAATATATATCGTCATGGTATAAAAATTAACTATCCACCTACATTTATCCATACATCATCATTGGTCATTGGAACGTATATGAACACTTTTAATTGTCTCAGGTGTAATATGATAGATAGATGAATACAATGTCTTCCAGGTTAACATGATGTAGTATCTATCCCCGACGAATATAATAAATGGACTACAAATACAACTATCTATCATTACGATATATGATGTTGTTGGTTTGTGTCCTTCGCTTATCTACTATTGTGGCATACATAATGGACCTCTTTGATTGTGTTTTACATGCATTTGAATGGATAGGTAGTTGTTCAGTTATATGTGCACGCATTTCAAAATTTATATGTATAGACGTATATCCCTCCCCCAAAACTATCAGATCATATTATTACACCTATCCATAACACATAATATTTGATGGATGGAATCATTATTACACCTCTCTTGTGCTTACCTTACATAGTAATTCATTTACATGCCATAAAAACGGATTGGGTATTCTGTCATTGCCAAAAACATATGTTTGATATGCTTAATACTGTATGTTTTATAGAAGGTTTGTGATGTGGTTAACATCAGTTAATATATCCATTAATAATATCCACTACAAATATATAGTAAGTGAATTACGAATATAGGTGAATCCATAATAACATATCACCATATATGTGTATCCATATAACTATATGATGCGAATATAGTGAATACAATTATCCACTACGAATACAAGTGTATCCATATTAACATATCACCATTACGAATATTAACTATCCCTTACAAATATAGTAAATGTATTACGAATATAACTATCCACTTCGAATATAGGTTTATCCATATAACTATCCACTACGAATATGGATACACCTATATTATGAATATAAATATCCATCAAAATAGATGCTTCTAGCTCAGAAGGATGTAGTATCTATCCACTACAAATATAGTAAATAGATTACGAATATAACGATACATCATTACAATAGATGCTGTTGTGTATTTGTATCCATCACATATCTACTATGGTGATATCAGTGGTGCACATGTAATTCAATGGATAACTAGTTGTTCAGTTATATGTGCAGGGAGTTCATATGTTGATGTGTATAGGCGTATTATTACTCATATCCATTACACATCATATCATATTATTACATCTATCCATCACACATCATATTTGATGGATGGAATCGTATTGGGGTGCAATGGCAAGTTGATTTAGTAATGCATTGAATTAAAGTCCTGAGGAACATGAAAGGTTGTGCCCTTTCATCATCTATAAATAAGAGATGTTGGCCCAAACGCTCTGTACACTCACACACAAAAAATCACCAGATATGAGAAGAGTGAATCACGACCACGCGGCATCATCCAGCCGGAACCGCCGTTCACACAAAAAAATCTTTGCTTTGTTGCACGACATAAGAAGAGCAATCCTGGCTAGAAATTCTAGTGACAACATTTGTGATCACTTCAAGGTTAGAGCCGTGTGTAAGGCCCATCGCGATGACGCGGATCACGTGAATACGTTATTTCGCATTGATATTCTAAAGACTCACATCCCAGCCGGGAACGACAAAGGATTAACCCTTTTGCAAAATTGCATTCTAGATGCTAACAACCCAACCGCCGTGTTCTTGAAGGGGATATCAAATTTTATGTACACAGCGGTCGTGAAGAAGGCTTTCATCGGATCAAACAATGCGCATTGGCTGGATGAAAGGCTGATGTGTACTGCTACAAAGTAATTCATTGATCCATCACACCTTCCATGAATGCAAGTTACATTATTCCTCTTCTCTCTCATGGAGCTATCCGGGTTCTTAGAAGGAAAGTCATCGAGTTCGAGCGCCATGACTGGCCTCTCGGGATCACAGTCAATCTCACCATGATAAGGGAAGAGGTTGACATATGAAGAATATCAACATGCCCATGCGCCGTTCACTACTTCTGGCTTAACTGGTGGCATGAAGACGTAAAAGGATCCGAAATGTACGATTTATGTTTCTTGTCTAACGAGAATTTAGTGTTCTTCTGAATAATTTTGCATGCTTTTTGGGAGTGGCATATAATCGGTGGGTGGTATGACTGCAGGGGGGGGGGTGGAGGGTGGGGCGTTTAAATTTGTATATCCGAACTTATATATTTTGTTTAATTATTCTAAGGTATCTTGAATATAAGCAAGCTTTGTTTTTTGTATCCACCCTATATCATTTATATTTAAAATTTAAGGATTTATTCCTATCCATGAATTGATGCGTTAGCATTGACTCGAAACATTGTATTATGGATACGTGCTAATTTAAAAATAGCTACATCCAATTCAGTTAATAAGTTAATTAATTATTTGTCTGTTCACAATTATTTTACACAACAATCGATGTGTTAGCCAGAAGTTGTAGTGCCTTCGAAACCAGCGATCTTCAGTCGTCAAATCATACTTCTTTAGAGTTCCCAAGCCCATCATGATGCATGAGAACATATAAGTTATACTTATGGTTCAACTCATCTTACATGCATCGATGTATAAGTGGATCCATTGCAAAGAAACAAGTAGATTGTTTAATTTTGAGCTGGACTACTGATCATTTTGTATCCATATTCAACAATTATTATGGATGTATCAATAAGTCAACGCTTATAAATATTATATAAATATATGATAACAAACAAAATGGTCATACATGTAACTGGTTCTGGAATTTTGTAAAGATGTTTATGCAATGTTAGATGGATGAAATCATTATTACTTTACGAAATTTTTGATGTGTCACAGAAAAGTTGTTGTGAGATGGTGAAAATCGCCTCACAACAGTCAGATGACTATCTAATAGGGGCTCGTAAGGCATCGTGAGTCCTGATTTAACAATTTTTTTAAACTTAATTACAAAATAATTCCATTTTAGCTCAACTTGCAATTATATGACATTTTTGATAGTGATGACTCCGGTTTTTTTGGTTACCAGTATATCGTTGTTGGATAGACAGACAAACATATACTACATATCCACTCTAGACACGACTCCGTATTTGTTGTTTTAAAATTAGTCCTCAAATTTTACTTTTATATGTATCCATAACACCACCTCTAGCATGGATGTTATCACAATCTAAAATGGTGATATTGTATATGGATACAACCATATAACCAGTTGAGATAGACATAATTCGAAAAGCCTAACGGATTTCAAGTCTAAGAGTCATATAATGCATGGTGGTAAAAAGTTCATCGTCACAGTCCTAAATATTTAAAAATTTTATGTGAGAATTTTCGGGACAACCCAATGCTTATAAATCTCCATCGTGTAGTGCTACCTGAACTGGTTCACGTACTCGTCCATTATTTATGCCATGTCCCCCTCTCATTCTCCTAGCGCATGCATCTCAAGAAACTTCATGGTTACAGGTTCGCAATCGCCTGCTCGGTCGTTCTTGTATACATCGTTGGAACGTTCCCATGTTAAAGGCCGCACAAGTTCCTTCAACTCCTTTGGGTCCTTCAGCTCCCTTAGCTCTTTTGGCTTCAAATACTTAGTTTCAGGGTCATGTTTGAAAAACACTTCCACAATGAAGGGTATCATGGTTACAATGTGATCAACAACTTGATTCTTACGATTGTGGCTAGGTAGTGGGTCTAGTACTTCAACTGACCTCAAGATGAGATTGATACTAACTCCAACCTAGTGATCATCCCCTATATCATTGGGACGTATATTGTCTCGACATCTTCAAACCATTTTGCCTTAATACTGTCACGGGCCTTCCGCCGTAGTGATATCGTTGAGTGGATGGTTGATCAAACTGTTGGGAATGTCCTGAAATCTATTGTACTTACTCTAAGTGAAAGTCGCATTGTCGAGATGAGACAATCACATAACACTAGGTAGTCATAACGCTTTGCTAGAAGCCACTTATGATCAATGAGTTGAGAACTCATTGCTAGTGTTATATGATCCTACAGGGTCACACACCTAAGCAAACTGGACGTTAAAGACGAGGTTGATCATTAATGTAATGATCTAGTGAATGCATATTTGATATGCATTCGATATCAATATTCTGGGGCAGTGTCGATCGACACAAAGAGTGTGTCGGTCGACACAACTCGCGGATTACCAGATTAATTCGGTTTAATCACTGGTTAATTCCGTTGTGGTTTAAGTCGACATATATAAGATATATGGTCGACCTAAAGTCGTTTTCAACCTAATACACAGCCACCAGAACTAGAATAGAAACCTCTCTAGAGATTTGATCTCAATAGGCACTAGCATCCCTGCTGTTCAGTTTGTGTGCGTGTGGATACCAGTAGAGGCACAACATTTGAGGTGCTTCGTGATCTCGACTACTTGCAAAACTTCCACTGCAAATTCACCAGGTAATCTCGAGATCTGATAGATTCAGTTATATGAACCTTAGATCCTAGGCTTGGAATTCATACTAGGGTTGCCTAATTGGATTAGGATCTGCTAGAAATTCCTTCAGTGGTATCAGAGCCTTAGGGTTCTATTGAATCTGTAGCATGTTGATTAGATTGGTTGAATCTGGATCTCTGTATAGTTGATACAAACATGTTAAAATTCGTTTTCATGAAAAATCTAGTTTTAGGTTTTTGGCTTGAAAATCGATTAGGGTTTATCGCCCTGTGTCGATCGACACCAATCCGGTATCGGTCGACACAAGAGGATAACCCGAATAAAATTTGTTTCGCCTAGTGTCGATCGACGCAAGAGTTGTGTCGGTCAACACAAACCTCGCGAGATTGATGAATCGGTTCAATTGGATTGGACCGGTAATCGAGCTTGGTTAATAATGGTTGAACACTGTGAATGGTTTAATTGCAATTGGTTTGATTAGGTTGGTATCGACCGATGCTAGTGTAGCATCGATCGACACTGACCGGTATTCAAAACCGGATCAATTGGATTGATCGGTTATCGCGGATTGTTTTGGTTATTCTGCATCGATCGACACTAAAGTAGTGTCGGTCGACATCAGATTCGATGGTTTAGGTTATGGAACCTGAAATCACAGAACCAAAGCAAGATAAATCAATTAATTAGAAGAATTAAAACATAATAAAACTGAACGTTTTAAATGGTTCTGTTTCTCAATCAAATATCAAGTGATACTTGATGTCTTTCCAATCTTGTCAACTGTCAAGACCCATTTAATTGTGCGATAGACTTGCAGTGCAAGATGTCCACAATTTCATGAGTAAGACAGAGGTTATCGTGTTGATGGATTTGCAGTGCAAGACATCGACAATTACATGACTTAAGAGATTGGTTTACTTGACTGGGCCATCAAAATCGTTTTGGGCTCAGAGACATCAGGTGGATTGGACATAAGATGTCAATCCACAACCAATAGTTATATTGGATATAACTAGCAAAGTTGTTGCTTACCTAGATAGCTAAAATTTGGGTGATAGCCAGTGGCTCACTCAAGTTTAGTGAAGTATGGTCTTGGATCATTATATTCATCTGAGGAAACATTGTTTGAATATAATACGAGTTTTCTTAAAAGTTAAGACTTCTCATTTCTTGAACATCATAACGAAACCTCCCTTGTTTTTCCAGCTATGTATAGCACAAACCATCGTAACAACTTCTCCCTGCGATCCGTCCTTGAGAAGGACAAGTTAAATGGATCAAACTTTCTTGAATTGTATCGGAACTTGAGAATTGTTCTCAAACAGGAGAAGAAGGACTATGTCCTTGAGAAAGTTCTCCCCAAGAAGTACCGAGCCAATGCCTGGCAGTCAGATAAGGATGCTTGGGATAAGCATTCTAATGATGCGGTGGATGTGAGTTGTCTCATGTTGGCTACCATGAACTCGGAATTGCAGAAGCAATATGAGTACGTGGAGTCGCCAATAGAGATGATCACTGGCCTGAAAAGTATGTTTCAGGAGCAGGCACGAACTCAGAGATACCAAACGGTTAGGTCTCTGATTGAGTGCAAGCTACCAAAATACGAACCAGTTAGTCCTCATGTCATTAAGATGATGGGTTATATTGATAAACTGGGGAAACTGGATTGTCCCATTAGCCAAGAGTTGGCTACTGACATCATTATGCAGTCATTGCCGTCAAGCTATGATCAATTTGTTATGAACTATAACATGAACAACTTGACGAAGACGTTGACTGAATTGCATGGGATGCTTAAGACTGCTGAACCTAACATCAAGAAGGACACCCCAAATGTCCTTATGGTACAAAAGGGTAAAAAGTTTAAGAAACTTGGTAAGAACAAAGGTGATGGCAAGACGAGCTCGATTGTGAATCCAAGCGAGTCTGGCCATTCTCCTAAGGTTAAAAATGGTCCTTCTGAAGATGTTAAGTGCCGTTATTGTAATGGTTATGGGCATTTGAAAAGAAACTGCAATAAATTCTTGGAAGATTATGAGAAGCTGAAGAAGACGTACGAGACTTCTTCTTCAGGTATTTATGTTATAGAAGTAAATGTTACTTCTTATGGTTCTACTTATTGGGTATTAGATACCAGCTGTGGTACTCATATTTTGTGAAAATGTGCAGGGCTTGAGCAAAAGTAGGACTATGGAGAAAGGACAAGTGGATCTATGCGTGGGAAATTGATGTAGCCCCGGAGCAGAAGCTTGAGTGATGGGTTGATGGAGATCGAACCACGGGCTTAAGAGCTCTCTTGGTTTGATCGACTTGGGTGGATGGTGAGTAGAGATGGGATTGTTCCTGCTGGCTTAAAAGCTCTCTCAGAAATAATAAGTGGATGGAATGGATTGAGGTCGCCACAAGATCCTATGAGCCTGAATCTTGATAAGACAAAAGCCTTCTCTTTGTTTGAATCACACAAAACAATAGAGAAAACAAGTTGCGGTTTCTTTGCTTGAAGAAAACACTCGGTGTACTTTATTGATCTAGGGTAAATGATACACGGCTGTGAGAGGAGACTTTATAAACAGTCCAAACAGCTATGCCCTTCTAGGGGACTTGAAGCAAATAAAACATAAAAGGAAAGTACTGACTCAATTCGGACCTAATGAAATAAAGACTACAACGGCTACTTTTATGATTGAAACTACTAAGGGAAACAAAGATTTGATCCTGCAAAACAAAGAGACAACTGTCATATAATGTGTATAAATGAAACTCATACCTTAGCTTATGTTTGGTATGTCCTTGGCCGTTGATCAGAAGCATTCTTCAATCGTAGCATTCTGGCCTCGGAAGCTTGAGCTAGTGTCGATGCTACTTCCTGAGCTAGTGCCGATGCTACTTCCTGAGCTAGTCGTGATGCTATAGATTGTCAGTCCTTTTTGAGCCGAGCTGAATAGTGTTGAGCTATCCATCCTGATGAAGACTTGTTCCTGCTCTTGGTCAGTAGCTTGACTCAGTAGACTTTGCACAGCTTCATTGACTTGGTTCCTCAAAGCCTTTGTTGCTGACCTTGTCAATGGACCTTTCCTTATGGTGGGCATTGGATCTTTGGCTTCTGGTTCTATGGCCTCATCATACCCTCCCCCTTGAAGAGGTTCTGTCCTCAGAACTGATTGACCTGCATCATAAGGAGCTAAATCAGAAACATTGAACGTTGGAGAAATGTTTAACTCACCTGGCAGCTCAAGCTTGTATGTGTTGTCATTGAACTTCTCCAAGACTCGGAATGGCCCATCTCCTCTTGGTGTTAGCTTTGACTTCCTCTGATTGGGAAACCTTTCTTGCCTCATGTGTAGCCAGACCCAATCTCCTGGTTCAAATATCACCTCCTTTCTTCCTTGGTTAGCTTTCAGCCTATGCTTCTCGGTTTTCTTCTCTACATTCTCCTTAACTCTTTGGTGTAGCTTCTTGACAAAGCTTGTTTTTGCTTCTCCTTCTGTACTTGTATAGATAGCTTGAGGCAAAGGGGCAAGGTCTAAAGGAGCTAAAGGATTAAACCCGTACACAACTTCAAAAGGAGAGTGGTTAGTAATCGAATGCTTAGCGTGATTATAAGCAAACTCAATGAATGGCAAGCAAGATAACCAGTTGTTTATATTCTTACCAACCGTGGCTCTTAGGAGTGTTGAGAGAGTCCGGTTTACTACCTCAGTTTGTCCATCTGTTTGGGGATGACAAGTGGTGGAATAGAGCAGATTGGTGCCCAACTTCCTCCAAAGTACCCTCCAAAAGTGGCTCAAGAACTTTGTGTCCCTGTCCGAAACAATAGTTCTTGGAATTCCATGCAACTTGACCACTTCCTTAAAGAATAGATCAGCTATCTGCACAGCATCGTTAGTCTTGTTGCAAGCAATAAAATGAGCCATTTTAGAAAACCTATCAACAACTACAAAGATGGAGTCCTTGTTGTTGATCTTGGGCAATCCTAAAACAAAATCCATTGAAATGTCCACCCATGGTGTGTTAGGAATTGGTAAAGGCATATATAAACCATGTGGATGTAACCTGGACTTGGCCTTTAGGCATGTGATGCATTTGGCACAGAACCTTTCCACATCTCTCTTCAAGTGTGGCCAAAAGAAATGCTCATTCAAGACACTATAAGTCTTGTCTCTGCCAAAATGTCCCATCAAACCTCCTCCATGAGCCTCTCTAGTGATCAACTCCCTCATGGAAACTTGTGGAATGCACAACCTTTTCTCCTTGAACAGAAAACCATCTTGCTGATAGAACACTCCAAATGCTGCCTTAGATGTCTCCAGGTACACGTCCTTGAAGTCTGGATCATCAGCATACATGTCTTTGATGTGCTCAAATCCCATGATCTTAGACTCCATGGTGGTTAGGAGAGCATGGCGCCTTGATAGTGCATCTGCTACAATGTTTTCTTTCCCCTTCTTGTACTTGATCACATAGGGAAAAGTTTCTATGAACTCCAACCACTTTGCATGCCTTTTCTTAAGAGTAGTCTGCCCTCTTAAGTGCTTTAGGGTCTCATGATCTGTATGTATCACAAACTCTTTAGAAAGCAAGTAATGTTGCCAAGTTTCCAGTGACCTCACCAGAGCATACAACTCTTTGTCATATGTTGGGTAGTTGAGTGTTGCACCACTCAGCTTCTCACTAAAGTAAGCTACTGGTCTGCCTCCCTGTATCAGTACTGCACCTATTCCTGTACCAGAAGCATCACACTCAATCTCAAACATTTTATCAAAGTTAGGAAGTACCAATACTGGTGCATTGATGAGACTGGTTTTGAGCCGTGTGAATGCTTGCTCCTGAGCCTCTCCCCATTCAAAGGCTTTGTCCTTCTTGATCACTGAAGTAAGAGGTGCTGCTATGGTACTAAAGTCTTTGACAAATCTCCTGTAGAAGCTTGCTAGACCATGGAAGCTCCGGACATGTCCTATTGTTGTAGGTGTTGGCCAATCCTGTATTGCCTTGATCTTCTCATCATCCACCTTAAGTCCCTGTGAACTTACAACAAATCCTAGGAAAACCAATTGATCAGTGCAAAAGATGCATTTCTTTAAGTTCGCATAAAGACCTTCTGATCTAAGTGTTTGCATGACCTGTTCTAGATGTTTAACATGGTCATCTAAGCAGTGGCTATAAATCAGTATGTCATCAAAATATACTACCACAAACTTAGAAATAAAAGCTCTTAGAACCTGGTTCATTAGCCTCATGAATGTGCTGGGAGCATTGGTGAGGCCAAATGGCATGACAAGCCATTCATACAACCCTTGCTTGGTTTTGAAGGCTGTTTTCCACTCATCTCCTTCTTTCATTCTGACTTGGTGATATCCACTCTTCAAGTCTATCTTTGAGAAGATGGTTGCTCTGTTGGAATTGTGTCCAGTAATCTCGGTACTGTCTCTAGAAAGTAAGAGTATGTCAATGATCAGACATAAGTCATATAATACTGGGGGTCATGATGGCTTGCTAGAGTCCGCTCATGATCTATAAGTCTTGGACTTATTGCCTTTATTATATGATCCCATATGGGTCACACGCCTAAGCTAACAGGAAAATGTGTAGGAACGGTTTAGCAGAAGTACGGTAAAAGTGCTAGGCATTTACTGTACTTAGAGAGAATAAAACGGTTTAGCCACTGTGTGTCGATCGATACACAAGGTGTGTCGATCGACACAGTGCGCGAATGCCGTCGAGTTAATTGGTGTTTGGACCAAATGGCCCAAACGGAACCGGACAAGTTTTATAAATAAAACTCGAGTTCAGAACCAAAAACCCTAGCCGAAAACTCTCTCTCCCTCTGCGCCGAGTTCCCCTAGTGGCCTAGCAGCCTTCTTCCTGATTGGTGTGCGTGTGTGAACCTCTGGAGGAGTTATCTCTCGGTGGCTCTCTGATCTCTGACATACCATCTCTTTCCGCTGCAAACAGGTATAAGGTGAGATCTATCATTGTTTCTAATCAAGAAGAACCTAGATCCGCATGTTTAGGTTGGTATGAATCTAAGAATTGAATCAGGATCAACTAAACATTCCTTCAGTGGTATCAGAGCCATTGGTTCTGGTTTTTCTTGTTTAGATTCAAGTTTAGGATTGTTTTTCTTGTTTAAAAGTGTTTTGAATCAACTACTGATAAGAGAAATCACTTAAGCAACAAGGAATTGAAACCTAAACACACTTAAAATCGCAGAAACCAAGCTATATTGATTTGGTAGAATGCGATTTTCAAAAGTCAGTATCGACTGCGATCGCATGGATCGATCGATACGATCGCATGGATCGGTCGATACAGTCTATCGGCTAACCCTGTTAACGCGTGAAAGCATCGATCGATGCAGGATCGATGCAGGTTCGATGTTGGTGCATCGACCGATGCGGTTGGTGCATCGATCGACACGGTTAGGGTTTTGGCTCGGTTCCGTGCATGCGTGAGAGCATCGATCGATACAGGATCGATCCACGATCGATGCAGGATCGATGCTAAGAGCATCGACCGATGCGGTTGATGGATCGATCGACACGGTTGGTTCATCGATCGACATGGTTGGTTTAAGACTCGGTTTAATATTTTGATTAAAATTAATTCGTCCTGGTTTAATAAACAGATTTAATAATTTTATTAAGTCTGGTTAAACCGGGACAAGAAATCCAATGTCGAAAGAATTATTGGATTTAGTGCCTAAACCAGGATTTTCTAATTTGATTTGGTTGGACCAAATAAATTGAGAAAATCCGGTTTAGTAAATAACCGGTTGACAATTGTGGTCGTCGTAGTAATTAATTCTGGTTAGACCAATTTTAATGAACCAGACCGGTTATGTCATCTAATTGGACGATCGGGTTATGTCTCGGACATAGACCAATTCTTCGGCCTCGGGCCAAGAAGTTAAAACGATTGGGCCAATTATTTGAGTCTTTCTTCAGATTTAATTTAAAATTTATTTTATAAAGAATATAAATCGATTTTAAATTAAAGTTTCCGATATTTTGAAATTAGAAAGTTTCTTAATTTATAGAAGTTTCTAGATTTGCATGATTCGGATTTTAAGAAATTTCTAAAGTTAGAAAGTTTCCGGTTTTAGAAAGTTTCCAATTTTAGAAAGTTTCCAAAATAGTAGGTTTTCTAAAAATGAAAATTTCCCGAAATAGTAATCTTCTATTTTGGGAATGAATTTTTAAATAAACCTACGAACCTCAAATAATATCAAGCGTTGGATGTCTTGTCCAGGCTATGTCAGCTGTTGAAGCCCATTCAATTGTATTCATGGCCTTACAGTGTGAGGGTGTCTGCTTTTGCGTGGGTAAGACGGTTTGTGATTCATAAATGTCATTGGGAGTCCCAGACATTAATGATTACATGACTGTATAGTCTGGTTTTCTTGACTAGGCCATCGGGAGTCCCGGGCCTTGAGACATCAGAGTGGATTGGGCCTCGGGCCCAAATTCACAACCAAGAGTTATATCACGGATATAATTAGCCGATATAGGGCTTACCGATATAAGCTAATATTGGGTGACGGCCAGTGGCCCACTTTAATCTTAGTTATATGTGGATCTTGGAATCATTATATTCTATTGAGGGTAACTGATGTTATTGAATATAATGCATGATTAATCATATTAAATTTAATACGAGATTAATCATATTGAACATATTAACTAAAATCCTTTTATCTTAATTTTCAGTTATGACTAGCACAAACAATCAAAACACTTTCTCGATCCGGTCTGTCCTTGAGATGGACAAGCTGAACGGATCAAATTTCTTGACTTGGTCGCGGAACCTGAGGCTAGTTCTCAGACAGGAGAGAAAGGACTATGTCCTTGAGAGAGCTCTCCCCGTGAGGATCGGGTCCAATGCTTCTCATGCAGTATATGATGCTTGGAATAAGCATTATAATGATGCGGTAGATGTGCGTGGTCTGATATTGGCTACCATGGACTCAGACTTGCGGAAGCAATATGAGAACATGGAGTCGCCAATAGAGATGATCAGCAGCCTGAAATTGAAATTTCAGGAGCAGATAAGAGTGGAGAGATACCAGTTGGTTAAATCTCTCACTAGCTGCAAGATACCAAATGATCATCCAGTGAGTCCTCATGTCAGTAAAATGATGGGTTACATTGATAACCTGAGGAAACTGGATTATCCAGTTAGCCAAGAATTGGCAACTGAGATCATTCTGCAATCACTGCCGTCAAGCTATGATAAGTTCATAAGGAACTATATCAAGAAAGGCTTAACGAAGACGCTGACTGAACTGCATGATATGCTCAAGACAGTTGAGCCAAACGTGAAGAGTACCCTGTACAATCTCATGAATGAGAAGGGGAGGTTTACTAAACCTAATGCTGACAAGGGTGAAGACAAAGTTGTCCAGATTTTGAATCATGGCAAGCGTGTGTCTTCTGAACCCGAGTCAGATACCTCTTACGTTGGTAAGTGCTGCTACTGTAAGGAGACAGGGCATTGGAAGAGAAATTGCATTAAATTCATGGAAGATAATGAGGAGTTGAAGTTGATATATGAGACTACTTCCTCAGGTATTCATGTTATTACTTCAAGTTCTACCTTAAAGGTATTGGATACTGGTTGTGGCACTGATATTCGAAATAATATGCAGAGCCTAAGCAACAGTAGAACGTTGAAGGAAGGGCAAGTGAAACTACATGTCTGGAAGGAGCTTGGGATGCTGCCTCAGCCGTAGGGTTTTTCACTTATAGATCCCTTTGAGGCTTGGTTTTGTATTAAGTAATTGCTACAATGTACCTGCTTTAAGCAGAGTTGTCTTTCATTTTCTTGTAAGAATTTGAATGTTTTTCATTTTGATAAAAGACAAGTTTTGTTCTTTTGATCTTAATGAAATATTAATTGTAGCACCCTATTCATGGAATGGGTTTTATATCTTAAACCAAAGAGTGCCTAAATGTAACATAAATACCGAATTGGTTTAAATCTGATGAATTAAACCTGATTTTTCTTGGCATAAAGTCTTGGTCACATAGAGTAAGTCGGATTCAGAAATCCCATAGTCATGGACTGTTGGGCTCATTTGATAAAATATCTTATGAGACTTGAATTCTGTTTACTAGACCAAAAGGTAAAGGGCCTATCTTAGCCGAGCTAGAGAAAGGCCCAAAGGCTTATTGGACCTGGAACATACTCATGTATGTGGCCCAATGAGCAGTAATGCCAGAGAAAATCTCCTGTACTTCATTGTCTCTACTGATTACTTCAGTGAGTGTGACTGTGTTCATTTGATGAGACACAAGTCGGAATTCTTTGACATGGTCGAAAGAGTTCCAGAATGAAGTATAGGATCTGAATGACAAAAGTATTAAGACTCTGGATTAAAATCACGAGTGAGAATACTTAAGTCATTGATTATGTGATCATCAGAATGAGTGTGAAATCGTTTCACAGCTCATTTCTCCTGAAAACCTGAAGGTGTTTCTGTGAGAAAGAATCAGATCTTATTAGAAATGATTAAAGATGAATCACACGAATCTTCCATGATATTTTAAGAATAACGCTCTAGAAATATCTAAGTTTACGCTAAAATAGTTCCACCAATATCAGTTGAAAGACACCACGTAAATGTGGATTGGAATCGATCCAAATTTGTCTTTACTGAGTATTTGTAGTTATGCTACTTCGCTGGTTGTCCTAGAGAAACTAAGGCTTGTTACTTTTACGTCCAATCTGTTTTCTAAGAAGGGAAGTTATTTTCCAAGAAGAACAGTGGGAGTAAAAGTATAACTCGAAGAAATTCGAGACATACAGGAGGCTGCTCAACCTGTTAAGGGAGAGCAACGGATGGATTTACAGATTTCTGTAGAATCTACACCTGTGGAGCCTGAAGTTCGCAGATATGAATGAATCAGTTACTAATCCGAGAGTGATTTCTTGTCATTAGTTGAACCTGATAATCATTGAAATCTGCACCTGTGGAGCCTGAAGTTCGCAGATATGAATGAATCAGTTACTAATCCGAGAGTGATTTCTCGTCATTAGTTGAACCTGATAATCATTGAAAGTTCGCATGATCTGATGATCATTGAAAGCGACGAATCTGCGAAATTCAAAGAAGCGAAAGTGAGCCCGGACTCCGAAAAATTACATTTTATGTAAGTTAGCTTCATCGATCCATTCATGGATGGAAGCAAACATATCGGAGTTGGAATCTTCGTTCTGTTGAAGTAGTCAAGGTTTTGACTTGAACAGGAACGAAGCGGAACTGTGTGTTTACTAATAGATTAGTGGGAGCGATATTGCATTTCTCATATTGTATGTCGATGACATACTGATTCTCGAAAATGACGTCCCAATGCTGCAGTCAGTAAAGGACTGGCTTGGGAGTTGGTTCTAATGATTGACATGAGTAAAGCCACGTATGTTCTTGGATTTTGGATCTAAAGATAGAGATCCAAAAGAGCTGGTAGGACAAAGTCAAGATTCTTAAATTGACAAAGTCCTGCACCTAATCAGCATTCCAAGAAGGGTTTTATGCCAATGTCACATGGCAATACGTCAAGCAAGAAGCAGTGTCCTACGATAACTGCTGAGCTTGAAAGCATGGATAGGATTCCATATGCGACGGCAATTGGATCTATCATGTATGCCATGACACGTACTTGTTTTGATATTGCTTTAATGTTAAGCAAGACAAGTAAAGACCAGTCAAATCCAGCAAAGAATCACTGGATTGCCGTAAAGAATATCCTAAAGTATTTGGGGAATACTAAGGATAAGTTCTTTAGGTAAAGGAGAAAGTGAAGTGCTACTAGTCGACAGAGTCTGAAAGGCAAGTTTTCAACGGACAAAGATGATTTCCGGTCACAGTCCGGTTATATCTTGTGTCTGTCTGGCGGTGCAAGGCACTGTTGCTGACTCCATGACTTAAGCTGAACATTTCGCAACTTGGGAAGCGGCGAAAGAGGTTGTTTAGAAAGAAGAGTTCGTCACTGAACTTGATGTGATTCCCAGCATAGATGAGACTAGCTGCACATCAGAGGTCTAAACACCTTGTGGATAGGTATAACCTATTCCGTGAGATAAATAACAGAGATGTTAAGTAGATCAGCAAGTTTCATCAAATAAGAACGTTGCTAATCTATTAACGAAGCCACTCCTTAGGCCTAAGCACGAGTCGCGGACTGTTGCTGTAGGATAAGTGAAATTAAGATGTAGTCTTGATTTCAGTGGGAGTTAGTAAAGGGCTTGATTTAGTTATTGATATGTTCTTGTAAAACATTTAAAATGTTTAATGAAATTATGATTTCAAGATTATTTTAACTGTGATGAAATAATCGTTCCAAAGTGATAAAAACCATTTTATAGGTCATCGAAGTAAGTGACTTGATCTTGAGTCATCAAAGTCATTTAGCTTGATCATGAGACCCTATATTTGATAGATGGCTTATATCATCCTGTCCCTAGTCGAAGGTTGTTGAAATTGGAACACCAACAACCGTGTGAGACTGGATTGGTACGTGACTTATGACAAAGTCTCAGTGTGTCATAGATGCTCGGCATCAAAGTCAGTACATAGGTGTATGTTGGGGAACATACGACCGGACAAGACCTGCTTATAAGAACTCTTCAGGATATTTATATCTGTGTCATAAGAGATTCTTACTACGACTATAGAGTATAGTCCTTAGAC
The DNA here is from genome assembly GCA_030180135.1 of Orychophragmus violaceus. Classification (NCBI taxonomy): domain Eukaryota; kingdom Viridiplantae; phylum Streptophyta; class Magnoliopsida; order Brassicales; family Brassicaceae; genus Orychophragmus; species Orychophragmus violaceus. The sequence continues at coordinate 37,733,746 of CM058238.1, forward strand.
CTGAGTTCGCATGCATGTGACTGCACATGGACTGATGCACTTTGATCATTGTCTAACGCTATCGTTCTGCGATAGTTATAAGGACCTTGTTTGGGTGTATTATGAAATGAGTAGTTTACAGTGATGGAACAAGACGGGATTTGTCCCTCCAATATAAATGGAGTGAATATCTCTAGGCCAATCGGAGATTTGAATACTGGAAAATGCATGGCCATGCTCAAACGGACTGTCCCGAGTCGTTTGGATTGTCAGTATCAAATCAGAGTCCGATGAACAAGATTAGGCTTTATAAGGATGACACTAATCTTGCCTTATGACTAATCGAGATATTGTGACGAAAGGGATTATGAATACAGAGATTCCAGTACAAGTGGGAGATTGTTGGAATTGTGTCCAGTAATCTCGGTACTGTCTCTAGAAAGTAAGAGTATGTCAATGATCAGACATAAGTCATATAATACTGGGGGTCATGATGGCTTGCTAGAGTCCGCTCATGATCTATAAGTCTTGGACTTATTGCCTTTATTATATGATCCCATATGGGTCACACGCCTAAGCTAACAGGAAAATGTGTAGGAACGGTTTAGCAGAAGTACGGTAAAAGTGCTAGGCATTTACTGTACTTAGAGAGAATAAAACGGTTTAGCCACTGTGTGTCGATCGATACACAAGGTGTGTCGATCGACACAGTGCGCGAATGCCGTCGAGTTAATTGGTGTTTGGACCAAATGGCCCAAACGGAACCGGACAAGTTTTATAAATAAAACTCGAGTTCAGAACCAAAAACCCTAGCCGAAAACTCTCTCTCCCTCTGCGCCGAGTTCCCCTAGTGGCCTAGCAGCCTTCTTCCTGATTGGTGTGCGTGTGTGAACCTCTGGAGGAGTTATCTCTCGGTGGCTCTCTGATCTCTGACATACCATCTCTTTCCGCTGCAAACAGGTATAAGGTGAGATCTATCATTGTTTCTAATCAAGAAGAACCTAGATCCGCATGTTTAGGTTGGTATGAATCTAAGAATTGAATCAGGATCAACTAAACATTCCTTCATGCTCCACTTAGCTCATCAAGCATGTCATCAAGTCTTGGGATAGGATGTCTGTACTTGATTGTGATGTTGTTTATGGCCCTGCAATCAACACACATTCTCCATGTACCATCCTTCTTTGGGACGAGTAGAACTGGTACAGCACATGGACTCAAGCTTTCCCGGATATATCCCTTTGACATCAGCTCTTGAACTTGCTTTTCCAGCTCCTTAGCCTCTTCTGGATTCACTCTATAAGCTGGCCGGTTGGGCAATGGAGCTCCTGGTACCAAATCAATTTGGTGTTCAATGCCTCTTAGTGGTGGAAGTCCAGCTGGTATGTCCTCTGGAAAGACATCCTTGAATCTGTCCAATAGCTCAGTCACGGCTAAGGGATGCTCCTGCTCTTCCGAACCTGAAAGATACCCTTCTCTAAAGATCATGAGTAGTACATGCTCTTTATGCTCCAAAGATTTCAGAACATTAGAAGTTGAAACAAAAAGATTGGTCTTACTTACCTTGGAACCTTTGTCCATTGCTTTCTGCATTTCATACACCTCTTGTGGTGTCAATGGAGCTAGGTTGTGCTTCTTGTTCTGATGTGTGAAACTGTAGATGTTGGTCCTTCCATGGTGCACAGTTTCTTTATCAAATTGCCAAGGCCTCCCTAAGAGTAGATGACCTGCTTGCATTGGCACAACATCACATTTCACTTGATCATGGTACTTACCTATGCTGAATGGTACCATGACTTGCTCAGCTATCCTCATCTCAGTCTCATCATTGAGCCACCTTAATTTGTATGGTCTTGGATGCTTGGTCTTTTGCAGCTTCAGTTTGTCTACTAGGTAAGCACTAGCAACGTTAGTACAAGATCCTCCATCAATGATCAGACTACATACCTTGGCGTCAATGGTGCATCTAGAATGAAAGATATTCTCTCTTTGGATTGTTTCTGGCTCAAACAATGCACTAAGGGCTCTCCTGGTCACAAGTATCTCTCCCACTTCTGGATAATCCGTCACCTCTTCTTCGGATTCCGCTAGCTCAAGATCTGCCTCATCTTGTGACTCAATATCTCCATTGTCCCTTAACACCATCACTCGCTGGTTTGGGCAATCTCGGGCATAATGACCTTTCCCTTGGCACTTGAAACATGTAATGTCTCTGGACCTTTGGGGTGGAGCCTTGCTAGTGTCGGGTTTGTTACCCTTGGGCTGCTCATAGTTAGATTTCTTGATCTTTGAGTCAGCTTCTGTCGCTTTGCCTTTGTCTTGGTTCCGTTGAGGCTGATTCCAAGTTGTCCTGCTTCGACTGGTTGCAGCAACCTTCCTCTTGATGTGTTGCTCAGCTTGGACAGCTAAATGCAACAATCCTTCAAGATCCTCATAAGGCTGTCGCTCTACCTTGCGTGCAATCCTGTCCTGAAGACCATCTAGAAACTGAGCCATCAAAGTTTCTTCTGAATCATCTACCTCCAGCCGGTTCTTCATGGTTTCAAACTCCTCAAAATAATCTTCAACTGATTTGTTTCCTTGAGAGAGTTTTCTGAACTTCTTCTGAAGATCTCTATGGTAGTAAGCTGGTACATACCTCTTCCTTAGAGCATACTTCATGTCATCCCAATTGCTTAACTGACCGTGCCTTAACCTCCTTCTCTCAGATACTTCTCTGTCCCACCATGCCAATGCATTATCAGTGAGTTGAGCTGCAGCTAAGGAGACTTTTCTTGCTTCAGAGTATTGGTAGTACTCATAGATGTACTCCATTCTTCTTTCCCAATCCAGATAAGCTTCCGGATTCACCTTTCCAGCAAAAGTAGGAGCCGTGAGCTTCAAGTCTTTGCCTCCACGCCTCTGATCATCATCCTCATTGCCTCTGCCTCTGTCTCCACGCCTAGGCTGGTGATAGTTTCTCCTTCCTCTACCCCTGCCATGGATGTTAAATCCCCTTCCTCCCTGATTTGGATCAGGAGGTAACTCATCCTCCTCTAACTCAGGCATCTCTTCATCGGTTGTTTCTTCTTCTTGCTGCCTATGATTTCTATTCAAGTTGCGGATTGGTTCTCGATGAATAGGCCTTTGTTCCAGCTGAGTGAGCCTGCCACTGATGTCTCTCATGGTTTCAAGCAATTGATTCATGGTGAGTTGATCTTGTCCAACTTCTCCCATTAGTACCTGAAACTGACACAAGCGAGTATCAAAGTCTAACAAAGAAGTTTAACGAGAGATAAATGGTAAAACTCAAATGGTAACAATGAAAAAATTCTTTTTTTTTTGTTTTTGTGTAAATAAAAAGGGAAATTTCGAAATTTGAACCTAAGGATGCAAGATTAATGAGACAATATAGAGTTTCCTTTTTGGAGAAACCGATGAAAACAAAAATGGAAATAGGTATATTTTTTTTTTTTTTTTTTGATTTTTGATTATGATTTCGAAAACTATTGAAACAAAAGAGGTAACTAATAAAAACAAACAGATTTTTTTTGGTTTTTATGCAAGGAATCCGAATCAAACAAGACTCAAAATGAAAAAGATGAAGATGAACACACTTTTTTTTTTTGATTTAAAGATGCAAATGAAAACTAATGAAAGTAAAAAGGTTTATGGATAGAAAACACCTGTTTAGGAGCCTTTCTGCTCTGATACCAGATGATGTAGCCCCGGAGCAGAAGCTTGAGTGATGGGTTGATGGAGATCGAACCACGGGCTTAAGAGCTCTCTTGGTTTGATCGACTTGGGTGGATGGTGAGTAGAGATGGGATTGTTCCTGCTGGCTTAAAAGCTCTCTCAGAAATAATCAGTGGATGGAATGGATTGAGGTCGCCACAAGATCCTATGAGCCTGAATCTTGATAAGACAAAAGCCTTCTCTTTGTTTGAATCACACAAAACAATAGAGAAAATAAGTTGCGGTTTCTTTGCTTGAAGAAAACACTCGGTGTACTTTATTGATCTAGGGTAAATGATACACGGCTGTGAGAGGGGACTTTATAAACAGTCCAAACAGCTATGCCCTTCTAGGGGACTTGAAGCAAATAAAATATAAAAGGAAAGTACTGACTCAATTCGGACCTAATGAAATAAAGACTACAACGGCTACTTTTATGATTGAAACTACTAAGGGAAACAAAGATTTGATCCTGCAAAACAAAGAGACAACAGTCATATAATGTGTATAAATGAAACTCATACCTTAGCTTATGTTTGGTATGTCCTTGGCCGTTGATCAGAAGCATTCTTCAATCGTAGCATTCTGGCCTCGGAAGCTTGAGCTAGTGTCGATGCTACTTCCTGAGCTAGTGCCGATGCTACTTCCTGAGCTAGTCGTGATGCTATAGATTGTCAGTCCTTTTTGAGCCGAGCTGAATAGTGTTGAGCTATCCATCCTGATGAAGACTTGTTCCTGCTCTTGGTCAGTAGCTTAACTCAGTAGACTTTGCACAGCTTCATTGACTTGGTTCCTCAAAGCCTTTGTTGTTGACCTTGTCAATGGACCTTTCCTTATGATGGGCATTGGATCTTTGGCTTCTGGTTCTATGGCCTCATCAGAAATGAAGCAAGAGTTGCTGCATTAGCCGTAGGAGTATTTCATTTGTTTTATTTTATGACATGTTTTGAACTTAAAACTGCTACTATGTACCTGCTATGAGCAGAAAGATTATTTCTAATCCTTGTTTGGATATGGAAAGATATCAGTTTTCAAATTAAGAATAAGTGTTATTCATTTGATTACAATGATATATTTTATAGTAGCAATCCATTAGAGAATTGACTTTATGTTCTAAACCAAATCATGCCTGACTATAACATTAGTACCAAGAGATTTTAATCAAATGATACGAATCAAACCTTTTCTTTGGCTTTGTCGTTTGGGCAACATAAATGAGAAACATATTCAGAAAATCCATAGTGATGGGCTTTTGGGCTCATTTGATTATGAATCATATGAGAAATGCGAATCTTGTTTATTAAGTAAAACGACAAAGGCTCCTTTCAACAAAGGTAGTGTCGATCGACACAAACGGTGCGTCGGTCGATACAGGTTGCGAACGATCAAAATGAAAGGGCCAGAAGCTTATTGGGATTTGTACATACGGATGTGTATGGCCCGATGAGCACAAGTGCTAGAGAAAACTCTCAGTACTTCAATACCTTTACTGATGATTTCAGTAGGTATGACTATGTCTATTTAATGAGACACAAGTCGGAATCTTTTGAAAGGTTCAAAGAGTTCCAAAATGAAGTACATAATCAACTTGGCAAAAGCATTAAAGCTCTTCGATCAGATCATGGAGGAGAATACTTAAGCCAAGAATTCAGTGATCATTTGAGAGATTGTGGAATTGTTTCGCAACTCACTCCTCCTGGAACACCACAATGGAATGGGGTGTCCGAGAGGAGGAATTGAACTTTATTAGATATGTTTCGATCAATGATGAGTCTCTCAACTCTTCTATTATCCTTTTGGGGATACGCTCTAGAAACGTCTGCATTTACATTAAATAGGGTTCCATCAAAATCAGTTACAGACACCACATGAGATGTGGACTGTAAATGTTCCTGATTTGTCTTTCATGAAGGTTTGGGGTTGTGAGGCTTATATAAAAACGTTTAATCTCTGATAAGCTCACACCCAAATCCGATAAATGCTACTTCATTGGTTGTCCTAACGAAACCAAGGCATGTTACTTTTACAACCGGTCCGAGAAAAAATTGTTTGTTGCTCGGAGCTATGTTTTCTTGAGAAAGACTCTCTTTCCAGGAAAAACAGTGGGAGTAAAAGTACAACTCGAAGAAATTCGAGAATCACAGGAGACTGCTCAACCTAATGAGGAAGAGCAGCAGTTGGGTCTACAAAGAGCTGTAGAGCCTGCACCTGTGGTGCCTAAAGGTTGCAAGGATCTAGTGAATGTATATTCGATATACACTAAAATGACGAGTTTCTGAAGAAGTGTCGATCGACGCAAAAGTTGTATCGATCGACACAGATCGCGAACCAAAATATTGATTTTGGTTTATGACTTAATTAACTACGGTTTAAATCTTGGTTAATTAGGTCGTGGTAAAAGTATACATATGAGATATGTGCGCGAATTTTACACAAAACTGAAGCTCGCAGATCCGAAAGGATCCGTCACGAACCCGAGAAATGTGGATTTCTCGTAACCAATTGCCGTGATCTACTGATCATTGAAAGTGATGGGCCTGCGAATTTTGAAGAAGCAATGGTGGGCCTTGACTCTGAAAATGGCTGAAAGCCGCTGAATCCGAAATGGGATCCATGTCACAGAACCAAGTGTAGACTTTGGTCGATTTACCCGATGGTGCAAAAGCCATTAAGTGTAAATAGATTTTCAAAAGGAAATTGATGTGAATGGTGATATCCAAAGCTGGATTGATGGAAAAAGTTTCAAGCAAATTCATGGTGTTGACTATGAAGAAACCTATTCCCCAGTCAACATGCTTAAAGTCCATTCGGATTCTCCTAGCAACCGCCACTCATAATGGTTATGAGATCTGGCAGATGGATGTGAAAACAGTTTTCCTTAATGGAATTCTGGAAAAAGGATGTGTACATGACATAACCTGAAGTTTTCATTGATCCTAATGAAGCTAGGAAGATAGGCAAGCTTCATCGATCCATTTATGGATTGAAGCAAGCATCTCGGAGTTGTAATATTCGTTTTGATGAAGCAGTCAAAAGGTTTGACTTCGTCAGGAACGAAGAGGAACCGTGTGTTTACAAGAGGACTAGTGGGAGCGCAGTTTATAAGAGTATTAAAGTCAATCACATAGATATGTGTTGGAGAACACATGATCGGACATGACCCGTTAATGATAACTCTACAAGATGTTATATGAGTGTCATAAGAGCTTCTCATTACGACTATATAGTATAGTCCTTAGACCTGAGTTCATCATGATTTCTTACATATGGATTGGTCCGTCTTGACTTTGTCAAACGTCAACCGTAATTGGTGATTATAACGACACTGATTAGGCGTATCATGAGATATGAAAGGGGCATGGATGGAACAAGATGGGATCTGTACCTCCTATATAACAGGAGTTGAATATCTCTGGGCCTATCGAAGATTTGATACTAGAAATGTGTGGCCGCGCTCAAACGAGGTGATTGTCAGTCGTTTGTTTTATCAGTACAAATCAGGATTCGATAAATGTGATCTAGCTTAATAAGGATGACATGTTTCTTGCCTTATGCTAGATTGATATATAGCCACAAAGGGATTAAAGGAATAGATGATTCCAGTACAAGTGGGAGATTGTTGGGAATGTCCTGAAATCTATTGTACTTACTCTAAGTGAAAGTCGCATTGTCGAGATGAGACAATCACATAACACTAGGTAGTCATAACGCTTTGCTAGAAGCCACTTATGATCAATGAGTTGAGAACTCATTGCTAGTGTTATATGATCCTACAGGGTCACACACCTAAGCAAACTGGACGTTAAAGACGAGGTTGATCATTAATGTAATGATCTAGTGAATGCATATTTGATATGCATTCGATATCAATATTCTGGGGCAGTGTCGATCGACACAAAGAGTGTGTCGGTCGACACAACTCGCAGATTACCAGATTAATTCGGTTTAATCACTGGTTAATTCCGTTGTGGTTTAAGTCGACATATATAAGATATATGGTCGACCTAAACTCGTTTTCAACCTAATACACAGCCACCAGAACTAGAATAGAAACCTCTCTAGAGGTTTGATCTCAATAGGCACTAGCATCCCTGTTGTTCAGTTTGTGTGCGTGTGGATACCAGTAGAGGCACAGCGTTTGAGGTGCTTTGTGATCTCGACTACTTGCAAAACTTCCGCTACAAATTCACCAGGTAATCTCGAGATCTGATAGATTCAATTATATGAACCTTAGATCCTAGGCTTGGAATTCATACTAGGATTGCCTAATTGGATTAAGATCTGCTAGAAATTCCTTCACAAACTCCGTTCATCTTGAGTCCTCAGCTATGTAGCACTGGCCTCGACTTGCCATAGGGTAACTCTACATCAGTTGATAGTTCGCGGGAGTTGGAAGTCACCAACATTGCAACTGTCGAAATGGTCTCTAGATGTAGAGTTGAACTCAGTACGGGTTGACTACAAAACTCGAGGACTATAAATTCATTACCCAAATGGCCTTGATCGATAGAAGAATCATCAGTATTGTCGGTAACTTGAGCCATAATTGTATTCAAATTATCTAAACTTGAGTCGTCGGTCGTAAAAGTATTACCACTTTCTCCGGTATTAACATTCCCAAGAAAACTATCATAAGAAATATTCCTGCCACCCTTGTTAAACGCTGCACCCCCAGAAAATTGCCTCTTCATCGCGGTCAATGTTTTCTTTTGGATGGGGCAGCGTAGACGATGGTTCCAAGGGAACTTGTAAGACCTGAACGTTAACCTTTGTTTTAGGAACTTCATCTCTTCTTCTTGTTTGCTTAATCTCTGAGAGATTTCCTTAATTTTATCTTCTACCAACTCTTAAACTGGTCATTTGCAACCAAGTAAACTTTATTGCTGGTTCCCTCTTCAGGTGGTGCAGACGCCTTTCTCTTCCTTTTATTCTTAACAAAAGGTTTGGGGGATGTGTTCAATAAGCTTCAGAGAAGAGTCTCCACCAGGCCACCCAAGATATTTGAACTCGTGTTGTCTTTCGAGGAGATTTTCAAGATACATAACCTTATTGTCTTTAATCTCATCACACCATTCCCACAGCCTTCATCCGATGGAGTTACTTTCGGTTTCATGTAGGGGACCACACTCACCTGTATACAGATAAATGATGCATGTTAGTGGATATGAGGCGATGAGTATATCTTTGATGGATTGTTCGAGTAATCACTGACCTCAGGTCAGAACTCGATGTCAAGTACAATATCACTACTTATCCAATTGTTCTTGGGGATCTTTTGGAACGTAATATCCATGAAGTTAAGATTTGATCCATGGCCAGAAATCCTCTCCAAGAATTCTGGAATACAATGGAAAGCTGGGAGTTGATATGCAAGCGGAAATCTATACAAGACTTTTGTTTGTTGCTGCAACTGCGTTCTGAATTTTTGGATAGGATCATCACCACTTTTACCAGATCTCGGGGCAGGTTTCATTGAGTTAATGGTCTCCAGGAAAGACTCACGCCCCCATGGATAGCGTAGAAATAAATGCACATCCCTGAGCATCTCTACATACTTTGTCGTTGCCTTTGCCTTTTGGTGGCTGCTAATAAGCAATCCATCGACAATGCAAATCAAAGCGAGTTTCAAAATTTTCGGACCAGGCAACTTTGGATTATCAAAAAATTTAAGTATATCTGTAATCTTTACCCCTTGGGTCCCCCATTATCCCCCTTACCCATATTATCAAACAACTCCTCCCACACGGATATGGATCCTTCAGGAGTCTTCTTCTTTTCCGCAATCTCCTCTCATCCTCTGGCTCGGGCCACTCATCGCAATTTAACCCGGTTATCATACCAAACTCGACTAGTGAGAAGCACAGAGGCTGTCCGGATTTAAAATTGAAGTAAGCTCGTATTTTTTCCCGTTATTAGTTGTCTCGCCAATAGGCCATGAATAATTTTTTCTCGAGATCGGACTCTGGTTGACTGGAAGATTAAACAACCCTCTGAAACTGGAATCTCGAATGATCTCCCACTCCAGCGTTGTTCGAATCTTCTTCCACATTTTGTTTAAAATATCTGGTTTTAATATATAATGAATCGACCTTCTGGATAACGATCGGTCTGATACAGTCGTATGGGTAGTTTTTCGTCTACCATCCTTTGTAAAAATATTAATAAGTAAGCTTTTTTCCGGTGCACCGAACAAAGACGATATTTAGTGTTTTGGAGTCTTACCTTATTGATAGGTGTGAAGTTCATGTTCCCTTCTGGACAATCGATTTTCAGACTAATGGAGGAAGAAGATAGAAGAAACTGAAGCCATAAACGGAAATTGTATCACTATTTATTGCTGGATGAAAAAACTAATGGAGGAGACGACATAAATTTGTGTTTCATTTTTTTTTTACAGATCTAAAAAATGAAAATATGCCCTTTACAATAAAGACGCTCACAATGTCAGAGAACGTGAAATCATGGGTTGTATCTAGTTACATGATTTAGTAAACAAGTATTTTGAGTAAAGTATGAGCATTTTGGTATCCACAACCACTTTGCAAAGTAAAATTTTTTACAAAATTTCACACAGACAACAAAAGATACTGAAGTGCAATTTAAAAGAGCAAAAGATACACTAAGTGCAATTTCCCCAAGTAAAGATGTCAAAAATCAGAAAACTAGAAAAGATGTAGGGTTAGCGTGAGTTGAGTCTAGGCTTTTCTGCATTTTTATTCATCTTTTCACTACAAGAAAGCAGGCGGATAACCGACAGATTTATTGACGGAAAAATCTGTTGTAATTACCAACGAAAACCGATGAAAATAACCGTTGGGTATTTCCGTTGGGTAGCCATTAATATATTCATTATTATAGACTTTAGCTAGCCGTTATACGATTTAAACATACTGGCGTATTATCAACGGAACGGCTATATCCATCAGTAATCCATCGGTTAAAAATTCTATAAGTACCCACCCTCCTCATTCTTCACACTTCACAAATCTCTCTCCCTCTCACTCAAAAATTATTTTCAACCATTTCATGAGACGAAAAATGTCTTCAAATTATTTTATATTGTGGATGGACGGACCTATGATCGATCCGGCGACGAAGTTATTGGTTACCGCTTATGCATCCGGTGTTGGTTAACTCATGGAGTTTGCAAGTAGTCAACCAACACCGAGAAAACCTTTAAGTTAAAACGTCAATGTACTGTTTTCCGGAATGCTAGGAATGTTAAGATTGATCAAGTATGTAATTACCTGTATATGAATGGGTTTATGCCAGATTATAAAATTTGATATCTTCATTGAGAAAAAAATTGATTATGGTAGTAATAGTACGGAACCTTATGGTAGTACTAGTACGGAACCTTATGGTAGTAGTAGTAGGGAACATTTTGTAGAAATTGAAGTCCACAACGCCTTCTCGGTTTATTCCAACTCAGGCAGCATATGAAGAAGCGTTATGAAAGAAGGATGAGGTGATCACCGCCTTGAAGGAGAACCAAGCTACCCTTTTCACCATGTTCGATCACATGCAACGAGGATGGATCACCAGCTCGGGTTTCAAGATCCACAGTCAGGGTCAGGGTCGTAGGCTCGGGTTCGGGATGAGAGTTGTCGAAGCGGATTTCAGGTTTATGTTTAAATAACAAAACATTTTTATATTTGTGTTTTATGAATAATTTAATTATTTATAATATATATATATTTGAAAATTAAACTAATAATAAAATAAATATTAAAAATACATAATTTATTCAATACGTCGGTAATCCGTCGGTTTTCTGAATATCGGTTATCTGTCGGTTTATTCGTTGATTTTCTCTCAGTTTATTATTGAAGGAATACCAACGGAATACCGATGAATATTACCGACCCATAACTCGTCAGTTTTCCGTCACATTCTTTCGTCAGTTTTCCGTCGGTATATTACTGAAGGAATACCAACGAAATACCAAGGATTTATTATCGATCTATAATTCGTCTGTTTTCCGTCGGTTCGTTTCGTCGGTATTCCATCGGTATATTAATGAAGGAATACTGATAGATTACCGAGGACAACAACTACCAGAGATCGTAAATATTCCATTGGTAATTTCTTCTTCGGTATCCTGTCGGTAATTACCGACGAAATTGTCTATCAAAAGTTTGTCGGTAATTATTGATGAAAAACCAATGGATTTCGATTATCGACGAGATAGAATCGACATATTTTACGGTGGGTAATTCGATAATTTCCGACGGAATAGTAACGGATATGACCATCGGTTATGCGATTTTTTCTTATAGTGTTTTTTTCTTTGTCAATGACTTATTTTTATTTATCATTCCATATTTTTTGTAGTCCAAAACGATATATAAATTTTTTGGGCGCTTCATAGTTTTAAGGAGTTTAACAATGTTCTTAGAAAGAAAAAAAATTAGATATAGCTTTATTACTCAGGTTCGATCAATTAATATATATTATATAAATTGAGATTATATCATGAATTGAAATGTATGTGCATGCAATATTTTTTTTTTTTGAACTTACGTTTTTGGATTATTTAAAATAGCTTAGGATTCGAACACACTACCTCCTACAAGATTATGCTTTTCCCAAAATAGCTATGGAAATCGAGCCATAGTTACGATGGTCCAGTTTTCTTGTAGTGATAGAAACCCCTTGTTCTAAAACACGGTGCTGGAAGCTGATCAATCGCCTGAAAATCGCACATCAGCCTCTAGCTGCTGCGATTTGGATCTAATCGGGTAAAAACTCGGTCACTTTGGAGAAAACTCAATTTTTGTTCATATAAACTTCAAAATCGAAACAGACAGCCACTGCTTTAGGGTTTGTAGGTCGTGAAGAGAGGACATGGGAAATGTCATTTTTGTCATTCATTACTTGTTTTTAACTAAAATTGGCGAAAATGCGCCAGGGGACACTCAAGCCACTCGACTACAAGACATTTGATGATTCAAATAACAATTTGATATATGTATATATATAGATAAAAGTTCAAAAATTCTGCCCCGCGTAAATTCCGGTTAACCCCCGATTTTCTGTCAATTCGCTAGACCCAAATCAGCCGTGCATACATCATTTAGCGAGTTTCTGAACACTAATAGAAACCAACTACGCTACAAAATATTTTAATTATTAATTACTAATATATATTATCGAATCCAATTTTCTTTATTTATGTAGTTTTTGTCCCTAGATCGATGCTGTCGTACAAATTTGGAAACAATGAAACTCATAAGATATCCACTAATTTTGAATCGCAGTTGTTCCACCAAACATTATCTTGCTTTGTTGATAAAATATATATTAATTTTGGTAAAAAATCAATTTTTTTTTTTAATTTTGCCAGCAAATATAAAACTTTCTAGAAGGTTAATTTTTCATATTTTAACTATTTTCTATTTTTTTAAAATTAAGATTACTTTTTTTACTATTTAAACTATTCATATATATATTTTTAAAAAAACTTTGATGAACGGATTAATATATTTTTATTAATCATATTTAACCATTTTGAATTAACATATTAAAAAAAAATTAGTTTTTAGTTTTTTTTATCTAATTTTTTATTATAAGTGTTGAAATCAAATCGACTGAATGAGATATGTCACAATTAATAAAAGTATTAATTTTGAAATATTAAATTTTATATAATAAAATTAATTATATTGTTCCTCCATACTTTAAAAAGGCTTTAATATCGATGATGATTGTTCCATTAGATATGTATTAAAAATCAAGCTATTTTACAAGTATAATTTTTGCTTTGCTAGAATAGTATGCTAATCAGGCCCGGCCCAAAGGGGGTGGGCAGAGGTGCCATGGCCCAGGGGCCATTTGATTTTTGGACAAATTTTTAGGCAATATGGCCCATTTCCATTTAAAAAAATTAGAATAAGGGCCCAAAATTTAACTTTGTTACCAACAAAGACCTATTTTTATGAAAAAAAAAAATTAGAATCAGGGCCTAAATATTATTTTAAGTGATTATAAGGGACTAATTTTTTTAAAAAATAATTATATATATATTATAGGGGCCAAAAATTTTTTTTGGCCCTAGGGCTTTAAAATAGTTTGGGCCGGGGCTGTGCTAATATATATATATATATATATATATATATATATATATATAGAAGCTTGAATGAAAACATAGAATTGGCTAGTTTGATCTACACGACCAGATCAACTTCACACAAAAATTCAGTCCTAGTAGAATCAGAGAAGGACAACTTTAACGGACAATAAAATTAAGAGATCGTCCGATGAACAAATTCTTAGGACAAACATTTAGATTTTTCAGTACCCAGTCGTCGATGTACCAACTCCTCAATTAGCTTCTGTTGCAACCAAGCTAAGTCGAAGGAAGTTAAGCTATTTACCTGGGGATATATATATATATATATATATAGATGGATACATGAACATATATACAATAAATAAGCATATATACAAAAACCCTACAATAAGTCAAAATATATATAACCGTACCTTGACTTGTATAGTGTACATGAGCCTATCATTGACTCGCGCGGTTAGAGAGCTAATGACTTCAAGTCCTTGCTCGTGAAGAACCTCGAGCACCCTTGAGAGTGGCCAAGCTTCGACACCTGATGCTGAGCTGTTCACAACCACCTCGATGCCGCTCACACAAGGTTGCACCATGACACTAGCTGGATCCGAACTACTTGACCCAGATCTAGATCTGGATCCCGTTTGACTACTAGGGCCCGAGAATATCGGACCAATCTCTCTCTTTAGCTCATCTCTTCTTGCGGTGAGATATTTTATCCGTGTTTGCGTGTCGTTGATGAAATTTACTGCTCCGTTTACATGATCTGACATCGCTCTCTTTCCCTGCGAAGAAAGAGAGCTATAAAACCCTAGAAAACAAAAATCTCCCATCAATGGGTTTGAGAGGAAGCATGTGAATTTTAGTGAGTTTATATGAGTAAATGTATGAACCTTGATGTATTGGAGTGGTAGGTGATTACGAAGAGAGGCAAAAAGGATGGCCATTTCTTGCCTTCTTTGCCGCTCAATGTTGCGATGGAGAAGCTTCTTCTCCTTCTTGGTTTCATCTCTTTCGTTAGACATGTAACTCTGGTTCCTTTTAGTTAATAGGATTATAACAAGGTTCCGTGGATGGAGAGGTTGGGCGATGGCCTTTAAATAATTGGGTCTGTCTTCTTTAATCATATCATAGAATAAAGAGAGAAAGAAAGAAAGATGGAAGACTTAGAGCACGCCCATCGGGGTATCTAAAGGAGAGTTCTTAAAAAAAATATTATAATAATGTGGGATCTATAGCAATAGTTTACAGCCCGTATACAAAAATCCTTATATAAGAGCCGTTCCTTCACTGTAGCGGCTGACGTGTCAAAACATGATTCGTCCTTTTTTTAATTTTTTTTTTTTTTTTTTTTTTGCATCTGAGAAAAAAAATAAAAAAATATTAAATTTTTTTTTAGAGACTGTGTACGATAACGCCGATGGGCGTGCTCTTATACCAAACAATGTTGCCTCGGGAGTTGTTCTTTTCTTTAGTCGTATACTTTCGTTTAATGAGTTTCTTTATTTATTATACGTGACAAAACTTTATGCTTAATTTGTAAGTATAATGTTTTTGTATATCTTTTATCAGGACTATCAGATTTTTCTTACTATATATATATATATGTCCTTCCTCGCTCTAATTAATATTAAGAGAGGACTGTTCACCATGACGACATGGGTTTCTTCCCTTCCAGAAAGAGTGATGTATTGTCGTTTGAAAACATACTGGATGAGAAGCAAGGGGATCCGAGCTTGGCTAGAATCTGAGGTAATGATATTATATTATATTTTTTTATATATATTAGGCCAATAGATCGAGAAACTAGACTGAAAAAGACCCTTTGTTAACTTTGCCCACACTTCCAAAGGATACCGACATGAGAAAAACAAGTGACCATGCCCACACTAACACCCGTTTCCACGCCAACATTTGATCTCCAGTTCAGAAACGATTCTGAGAATTGCAAGGTACACGTATTTGGAAGTTTAGTGGTAAATAGTTCTAAATTAGCATATATATTGAATTGATAAATAGTTACATATCCTAATTTAGAACTATTTACCACTAAGATCCACAACAATGTTTATTTATGCATGTTTATCACATAGAAAACTTTCTGCTTCAGACATATTCTATTTTGCATATCATGTTTAACTTCCTTACAAATATTGCATGTGGCCTGAAGATGACGAGTGAATACAATCAAAATCTAGGTAAGAATCATAAGGCCGTCGAAGTAGTCAAAAACATTTTTAAGTATTTGATGATGTAAGTGTTTACAAGTATCTATATGATGAAAGCGGTAAAATCTTGTTTTTGGGAGACCTCTTTCTCTATCTCCTTTTGCTCTTCCTTCTCTCTCTACTCTCCTTGAAGACGCCGCAAGGCTTCTCCTCCGTGTGTTCCCGTTGCCGTGAGGAGGCTCCCCTTTCAAACCGTGCATGCTTCTCATCAGTGGTTTGGTTCTCTACAAGAAAACACACCAGAAACTGATGAAAAAACCCGTCGCTATTCCGTCGGTAATAGGCATAACCGATGAATTTTCGAAAAAGATGTCTATTTCGTCAGTAAGAAAAATCCATCGGTAATTATCGACGAAAAAATTAACCGACAAAATATTGATGGACCGGTGTGTCCGAAATTTTGCGATAATCCGTTAATATATAGTCGTTGGAAAACTGTCAGAAAATTATCGATGAAAAACCGACAGAATTAATATCGACGTAAAACCGATGGAACTAATATCTACGGATTCCTGACGGCTAAAAACCGAGAGATTACCGATGATTTTATTAATTTATTTATAAATTCATAATATTATAATATTCTATTTAATATTAGATAAAATTAAATAATTTATTTCACTAGAAAATCATAAAATATAGATTTATTTTATTATAGAATATACAAAATATTCTAAATAACTATTACAAATAGTTTTCTCAAAAATATCCTATCCCGATGTAAGCATATTCAAATATACAAAATATTCTAAATAACTATTAAAAATAGTTTTCTCAAAAATATCCTATCCCGATGTAAGACCGTCACACGAAACTCGAATTCTTCATGCGTCCGCTCCAATGATTAGAGACGCTCATTCTCTTTAGGCCTCTGGGCTACAACGACATCGAGAATGAACGAAGAAAAGGTGTACAACTTCACCACCAACTAATGTTTCCTATCCCGAAGATACAACTCTTACTCTTTGGTATTTCTTGTAAATAAATTAAAAATTAAATTATTAAAAATAAATTATATAAATAAATTTGAAAAAATCTAGAGAATTAGAAATTTAATTAAAATATATAATTATCCTAAAATCATAAATTATTTTCATAAATTATAAAAATTATTATAATTGTATTATATAAACTAATTGAAATTATTTAAAATTAAAACAAAACTGTATAAAAAACTATGAAACATTATAATAAAAGTAAAAAGGTTATTTAAAACTTTTATAATTGAAAATAATAAATCGTAAAATAATTTTTAAAATTATAACAAAACTCCAAAAATAGAAAAAAACATTTTACAAAATTTAAACTTAGTAAAAACTATTTCATAATTATACCTATTATACATTTAAAATTATATATTATAAATATAATTTTAAACCTAATTTAGAATTATGTGTGTAGTTATGATAATTAAAATCTAAAAATGAACTTAACAAAATATTAAAATCTAAATAATCTTAAAACTCAAATATAACAACATAAAAACTTACCCATATAAATTAGAGAATTTTGAGAGGCCAAAATCTATCTAACAACCTAATTTAACACGTATACCATTACAAAACTTAAAATCTAACAACCCTAATCAATTCAACTCCTAAAATAAGTAGGACTAGAAAACTTACATAGATTTAGGCAAAAGAGGTTGGAACACGCCGGAAAACTGAGGTGGTGACGGTTGTCCGCCGGAAATTCTAGAGAGAGAGAAAGAGAGAGAGAGAGAGAGAGAGAGAGAGAGAGAGAGAGAGAGAGAGAGAGAGAGAGAGAGAGAGAGAGAGAGAGAGAGAGAGAGAGAGAGAGAGAGAGAGAAGATGATTCCCATGGATTATATATTAAAATTATTGACAGATTTTACGTCGGCTTTTCATTAACCGTCAGTAATATGTCGGTTATTGAGTTAATTTAAATTTTGTTTCAAGGCAACCGCGTATTTTTTCAGAATATTATGTGGTTAATTTCATGATAGTTTTCTGACGAAAATTACCGACAAATATTGATTTTTTAAATATTTTTTCATTCGTTGGTAATCCGTCAGTATATACCAAAAAAAAAACCGACGGACAACCAAATTTTTAGGGTTTAAGATTTGAATTTAGACCGTTTTCGGAACTTTAAAATACAAGAGGCGGTTTAAGGATGATACATTGTAAAACATATCAGTTAGAAACAATTAGAAACTCATTTTCCATAATAGTTTCTTCAATTCAAAATATGTATCCTAAGTGACATATAAGTCACATTTAATACTTATATACACTAAGGAACATATTTTATAGAAAGTGTTAAAATTTATAAAACTCATGGTATTAGTGTTTAAAGTAGACATCTGAAGTGTGATAACTTGTAAAACATCTTTAGAATATGTATAGCTTTCGTTTCAGATCGTTTTTGTTTTAATTTCGAAACCCTGAACCCTAAATCATGGATAATCTGTCTGTAGTTAAATTTTTATAATGAAAAATTAATTGGTCGGTTTTCAGTCAGTAATTAGGCTGAAACTAATGGATTTACTGACATATTACCGACGAATCTCAATCCTTCATTTTTCGTAGATAATCTGTTGGTAATTACTGACAGATTTTTTCGTCGCTCGGTTTTCGGCATGTTTTCTTGTAGTGTTCGCCCTAGTCCGGTTTAATGTTTGGGCTAGTTTCTAGGCGGCGGCTACAAAGGTCGGGGCGGCAGATCTGCGGTAGGGATACGTTTCTGGTTACGGATCTAAGAGGACATGATCTGTTTACCGTCCTCCCGTATCCATTCCATTTGTCTTCTTCTAGACCCTTTGTGGTGGTATTATCGTCCCTTCCGGCACCGCTTGTGGGTTCTGGTGGAGTGGCTGTTGTGAGACTGAGCGGAAGTGGTATAAGGCGTCGGGTTTTTCTGAGTCATACTCTTATTCAGGCTTGCTAGAGGATGGCAGTAGATTGAGAGTTCGGTTTTTCGGAGGAGACGGTGGACCAAAAATAACAACGGTTGTGGTAGATTTCCTTTCCCGTTCGCTTAGGCCTCTCCGGCAAGGGAGTGAACCGAGAATAGCGGTGGTTCCTAAGGTGCTTCCGTTTTTTTTAGATATCGCCTTTCTGAGCTTTGGCCTCCCTGCTCTAGCTTTCTTTGGGTGCTTTCTGGTTTCTTTGTAGGCGCATGTTTGGCGGCTTCTGGTTCTCCTTCACGCTGGTGGTGGCTCTGTCTCTGGTGTCTTTATCTGCGATTTTAGCTCTAGCTCCTTCACTTTTGGCGGCGGCGTTCATCACTTCCTCGATTAGGTTTAGGTGTTGCATGTTAATTTCGGTTTTTCATTTTCTTGTATTAGGATAGAACTAAACTGGGCCACTTGGTCTTTTTGGATATAGTTTTTTTTAATGTGTTTTCGGTTTAGGTAATTTTGAGCTGTCGTTTGTAAAATAAATTAATATGAAAGCTTAAAAAAAATGAAAGCGGTAAAAAATAATTGTGCGAGTGGTTACACTGGTACCCGCACTTTTTTTTTTTTTTCATCTGATGGGATAATATTTATAAAACAGAAATACAAGATTTCATACAAGATCCTAACTGAAGAAACTAAAGTCCATACAAAGGACAACTGAAGCCCACACAACAGGCATCTAAAGCCCAAACAACAGGCATCATAGAACCTACAATTTGCCAAACAAAACAATGAAATCCAAACTTAGAAAAAGCATAATATACTTGCGAGTCCAAACCCTTGCGAAGAATCTTGAGCGAGAGTTACCGAAGTTGCCCACGGCCCACCAAACGATAACACCAACTTCCTACCAACACGACTGAGAAACACACTCCCAGACCTAAAGAACCTAGACTTCCTCACCCGACAAGACAGAACCTAAGAAAGTTCCTCAAACTCTTTCGGATACGGCCGAAACGCACTCCTAGCGCTCATAAACCCCTGAAAAAGAAGCCCAAAACCAACCCAAATCTCACCAGAAAAGGGAAAACGAAGCCAAACCACCCAAGAAACACCGAAATCAAGAGGAAACCGGTAAGAAACTCGACTAGAGAGCACTCACAAAACCCATCACACCCAAACCTAAACTTGCAAGCTAACATGCCAAACTGAGATTTGAAATACCAATCAAGGATCTAAACCCGAAAAGTCACATCTCTAGACAAATCCAAAAACCGGAACCAAATCACGCCATGCCTAAAACCAAAACAAGACAATCACCCCACCTTATAGATCTACGACGACTCCACCCACCTCCTATCGACGACAACAACACCGAGAGCACCTTGAGCAGAGAGAAACAGAGACGACTCACCATTAGAGGCAAGACAGAACGCCGGAGCAGGCAAAAGAGACGGCGGAAGGAGGCGCACACCACGAACCAGACTGCGGCACCGACGAGTAGAGGCGACGAAGACAGGATGTCCCAGACGAAAGCCATGGCGGATCTGGCAAACCGTCGAAGATGAATTGTTTAGCGAGATATGAGACATCAACAAGGAAGTGGCGGCGGGAGAAGACTCCCCGGCTACGGCAGAGAACGCCGGCTGGGGAGAATCCGAAAAGTCGAAGGTTGGCGGCTGCCTCGGGACCTGTGACTGGGAGAATATTTGCTAGGGCGAGTGTCTTTTTATTAAATTGTACCCGCGCTTCTAGACTGAAAAAAATTTAGCTCTTTGTTTTTGGCTCTTTGCCCAAAAACAAAATAGAATCACTTTGTATATTGTGAAAGTGGATGAGCAGTGTTAGCTTATCGTTAGAGTTCATAATATAAGCATTCAAATAGACAAAGTGGTTGCTTGAATTAGAAAGTTTGTCGTTGAATTATGTGTGGCTTCTATTAAGTTTTGGCCCGATTACTTGATGCAACGAAATCATTATATATGTAAATAAGAATGTGTATGATACAAATGTACTCAAATATTATAATCTATAAACGTACTCAAATGTTATACAAATGTACTTTTATTGTTGTTACTTCGTTGAATGTTATAGGTGATGTTATATATATATATATGTATAGTATTCAATGGATACAATACAAATAGTGTCGATTGTTTAACCAAAGTTTTTTACGTAGTTTAAGCATGAGAGTCGTACGTACGTATTGCAGTCATAAGCATTATATTTACAGAAAATATGACTTTTGCTATAACATTAGTTTTCCCATAGTGTGATGTTCTTGAATATTCTGCATTTGATTATACAATGATTAAAAGAACTCTCACAATATTTTGAAGTTATAAACAGTAAAACGGCACTGTCAACGAAGACAAATGAAGTAAAACTTCTGTCAATGAAGACAAATTTAATAATGAGGATAAACTATAAATAGACAGGATTAGTGAAATGGAGTGGAACAAGTTAAAAGTTAAGACTCAGCTCGGTTGGGACCAGAGTAGATAGAAGAGGAGACAACAAAGATATTATTACATAGATGGAAACCAGCTGTTTCATTCTGTCTCAAAATATCGCAGCCTTCAATCTCATGGATCCCACTTATTCCAAATTAATTTCTTTTTTTGTCAACTGATTGATATTAAAAACTTGGTGAATTACAAGGTGAAATACGAAAGCCGGCAGAACATGTTAAAATCCCCCCAGTCCCCAGAGATATAGCCTAAAAGAGGGAATCTCAAATCCTAAGAAGGAAAATTATAGACAACAAACACTGAAACAAAAGCTCAAACCCTTCATCCAAACCCAAACAACAATCCTTTAAAGATAAAAGCAAATAGATTTACTAGCCTAGAACAGCCGGAGATCTTGCAATGAATTACAATCACCCAAAAGAGCAAGCAACGCGATAACCTTCTTCAACACCAGAACATAACCTCACCTTAACCACCCGTCCACGATGACAAAGTCAGACTAAGCATAACAGCACCACACAACAGAACATAGACGTATAACCGAGAAGAAACAAAAACACCCGGAACAAAACCCTCTAAACAAACGCACCTCAACCGAGAAACACTAACTTTCAACCTCATTATATTGCTTCAAGCAAACAAGCAGAAGCCACCAAGGAAAGAAGGACATAAAACAAACCGATAGACACTTATTCAAAAGGTGTGAGAGAGACTCCTTGGAAAGTGGGATGGAGATGTGAAATGAAACTAGAATTTTCTCAAAGGAGGTACTTAACCTGTTCTGCTCCCCACACGCCAGCGAGAACTACTTTAACCATTGATGAGACAGAGTAAAAACCAAAGCTAAAATCAATCGAAGATTAGATGGAATCAACAACTCTGAATTTCTGCCCAACAACAGATGGATTAAAAAATTGAAAACAGGCCATGCCGCATGCCATATGAAAAGCAGCAAAACGTTGCCTCTAGATCTGAAGATTTAGAAGACAAAACGAAATGAACAACTTCATTCGAGACAAAATAACAGAGAGAAGATGAAGAAGAGAGGCTAAGGAGAGAAAAATTACAAGCTAAAAAAGAAGGAATCGGCTCCGGTGCTGTCTAAGCTACCATAACTGATTGACGGCGGCCAATTCTAGATCTAGGTTTAGAAAGAAGGAGGAGCAAAGAAGGTATTCAAAATTAATTTCATATCACATATTTAAGTCAGTATTCAAATTTTTTCCAAACCCCATATTACGTTCATTTTACACTACAAGAAAAAATATCAGAACCGATGGCTATATTCGTCCTATTTCCATTGGTAACGGCCAAAACTGATGGAAAAAGACCGTGTAAATACGTCGGTTCTATCATGTCGGTAATCGAAATCCATCGGTTTTACTGGTAATTACTGATGAATTATCGATGTGTATATTACTGACGGATAATTGACGAAATAAATCAGCCGGTTAGGTTCGTCGGTATTCCTTCGGTAAATAACCGATGGTAAAGCGAGGGAATAAACGACATAAAACCGAGGAATGGTTGGTTGGTTTTAATTTGCGGTATTCCGTCGGTAGTCCTTCAGTAACTCACCGACAGAATACCAATGACAGTACCGTCGGATTAGCGACAGTTGTTAAACCAACATACTACTAACAATTTATAAACCGACGGATTACCGACGGTTTATAAACCGACGTATTAACGGCGACTGTAACCGAAGGATTAGCGACGGTTTTTAAACCGATTCAACCTATCAGTTGTTCAGCATGCCATCTCATTTCCCCGCAATTATTTGAGATTGGTATAACAGATTCAACCTATCAGTTAATGGAAAATACCACATCCGTTTGAGTGGAACTTTAACTTTTCCCCTTGTGTCCTGATAGCGGGGCTTATGACAAAATTTACATTTTGAACGGTTTTTATCTTCTTACCAATATATCATACGGTTTTCGATGCACACATCTATCATCTGATATGGCAATCCAAGCCCGGCAACAAGTTTTTGGACCTCGTAGTATGAACCTGACGCATGAATATATTCATGAAGAAGGTCTTTCACAAATTCAACAATCGCATCCACACAATCCTCTGTTAAATTGTAGTACATCTTTATGGTCATTAATCTACTAGCAGATTGTGATACCCCGTATCCAAAATACGGTCAACGGGCAGCAGAAAGTCAACCGAGGGCAAAATTGTCATTTTTGCCAAGTGAGGGGCAAAATGGTAATTTTGCCAAAGTTCGAGACGGAAGCTATGACGGGTCAAATGTTCATGTTTAACAACATAAAGAATATTTAGAAGACCATGAATGGAAGAAACGGAGCGGAAATGTGTTTTACGGCTTGTCAGGAATGGAAACCGACAAACCCGAAGAAACTTCAAAAAATTCATAACCGGAGCTACGTAAGTCCGAACGGAGTGATTCGAAATGCTAAATTCTTCAAATAGCATGGAGAATCTGATTGTGGAGGTTTGAGGATTTATGGGAACATCCAGAGAGGTTCTAAAATATTAAATGCAAGATCGAGGGAAACCGAAGCTACGGGTTTAAGCGGTTTAAGGGATGGTTAAGGAAGATTAAGAAGGGTTTTTGGGAAATAAAAACATCCAGAAGGGACACCTGTCTTCATCCTGGGTCGCCACGTTGCATGTGTGGAGTGCATGCATGGGAAAATTCATTGAACTTTGCATGCATGCAAGTTCAAGTCTTATCAATTCAATTAACCTCACCAAACCACTCTCTAATCTCTCTCTCTCTCTCTCTCTCTCTCTCTCTCTCTCTCTCTCTCTCTCTCTCTCTCTCTCTCTCTCTCTCTCTCTCTCTCTCTCTCTCTCTCTCTCTCTCTCTCTCTCTCTCTCTCTCTCCAGATTCATCAAGAAAACCAGAAACTCATCCAAACCCTCTGAATCTTCAAGCAAACCTCAAGAACCCTAACTTGTTCTTCATGACTTGAAGAACAAGAAAGTCCATATCTTTTGATCTATAAACCCAAATAACCTTCTGCAAAGCCCTATAGATTCCTCTCACTCTCCTCTACAACCGCCACCTCTCCCTTGCCATCGCCGTTGCCGGAATCTCACCGGAGCCGCCGTGAGAAGAAGGCCGCCGGCTAGATCCGTCTCTCTCTCTCTTCCCTCGCCGGTCTTTGACATTTGAAGCCATGGGAAGCTAGATCTCATCTCCCTGAACAGTTTGGTGTATAGATCAGAAGAAGAAGCCGCCGGAAAAGCCTCCTCCGCCGCGGTCAACTCCTCTCCGCCGTCGGTCAACGCCAGAGAAGTCCACCGGAGAAGCCTCGCCACCATCAGTTGGAAGCCGGTTCTTCAAGGATCGGTTTGGGAGGATTGGATCTGGAATTAGAGTTGGTTTGGAGATGATTAAACCGGGGTCAAAGTTGAGTTAAACCGGTCAACGGTTCAATCTCAAACCGGTTTAATCAAACGGTCCAATTGGAGTGATTTGGTCGGTTCAGCTGGTTAGTGGTTCAACCGGTTGGGTTTGGGGAAGTCAACCGGTCCAAGTCAAGTTAACGGTCAACGCACGGGTCAACGGTCGACTGCCGGTCAACCGTCGGTCAACGCCGAAGACCAAGCCGGTCAACGCTTGGTTCACGGCCATTCCGAGATTTCAGGAGTATTCGTGGTTCGGAGTTCGATATTCGGGTGATCGGGAGTTCGGGATTCGAGTCGGGCATCTCGGGATTCACATCTGCATCGAGCCGCCATTTCCGCACCTATCTCACTGTGAGTCGGCTCACAAACCTTTAGATTCATATAGACCGGGAATTGAGAAACCGTAGTATTAAGATTGCATACCCGTTAATAACCTGATTAGTCATTGATAATTGAATGGACGTTTAATGATAAACCGGTTAGGATCGAATAAGCATGTTAGGGTTTAAGAATTAAAAGGTTAATCAATTGCGTGCCGTTAGGTTGTTAGTAACGATTGGTTGATGAATTCATGTAGACACAGTTTGATTAGGACCGTATATGCATCTATATATGTATAAGAACGTTAGTTAATGAATCTATATACAGGAATTAAGACGACATTAAAATACAAGTTAAACCTAAACGAACGTATAAAATATGATAACGGGATCGGGGTTTAGGTTTAATAGCGGGAATGGGTAATGAATCAATTAATTAATAATGAGACGTCGGGGAGTTAGTAAGTTTACTAACTCTAAACCGACAGATCGAGGAGTTACTAAAAGATATCTAGAATGGGTTAATAAGGAAGTGGTGTGAGTTGTAAGCCGTCTACGGGTTAGCAATCCGCTAAACCCAAGGTAGCGGATAAGAACGGATTAAAAGACTTAGAAACCCTAATAGGCCTGCTTGTGTTGTGATTGTTGTGTTGATTGTGATTACGTGATTGTTATGTTGTTGTTGTGACGTTTGTGTGAAGGCTTGTTAGACTGCTCGGTGTTGGGCCGAGCAGTTATCGTGGATACTTACTCCGGTCACGGGACCGGGTAAGTTAGTTGGTGTTGACTAGGTATTTTACCTAGTCAGAGCGGTGGTAGTGTAGTGGCTTGCGGAATGGTTGGGATTTATTATTGTTGATGATTGTGTGATCTGTGCTAGAGTCCCAGCGAGTCTGCGTTTTTATATTTCTGCACTAGGACTCTAGGGTGCGTTAGATTCCGCAAGCCTAGGTTTTGTTTACGTTCCGGTACTCCCGACTCGATTGGATCCTCGGGTTTTACCTAATCGGATCATGGTGATTCCGGTTATGGTGTTAACCTACTGGGTGACGCCGGTAGGTGTGTGATTCGGAGAATACGGGGTCATGTCCTAGGGCCGAATCACATGGAAACTCTGACTATCTAGGGGTAGTCCGAGTCACCGCGTATCGATGGACGGAGAACGGTGTCCTATTCATGGGACCTTGTGTACACGTTTAGGAGTCGTGGGTTAGTTACCATATAGGTGACGATGTAAACCCGTGGAAGTTACCAAGATCGTAGGGCCCGGTGTTGTTTTGTTATTTCCTTTATTGCGCGTAGATAGATCGAGTCCAATCGAGGACATGTGCCGCAGTGCCTTCGATTTCCTTAATTCTCCTTATCTTTGGCATTGATTGTGTGTTGTGGGTTTATCACGACGTGGTAGTGCGTGATCGACCATTTGTTCATGTTGATTGTTATTTTGGGTTTTGGGGCGGGAATCTGTAGATTCTAGATAGATTAGAAGCCGTTAGTGGGGAGCCGATTCACTGGGTGACCGATTAACTGGGTGATCTTAGATCGCTCATTAGACTCTGTTTGTGTTTTCAGGTTTAGCAGCGACGGATGCGGGAGGTCCTCGGTGTGGTTTCGGGTTGCTTGTGGCGGGATTTGATTCGGGATTTTTGTGTGTTTCTCAGTTCGGCATTATCGCTATTTTTGTGTGTTTGATTTCATTGTATGCTTGCAATGACGATTGTTTGTGAAATCCTATTAAACGTTGTGCTCAATGTTGATTACTCAGAAATGAAATAGTTTCCCTGATATGAGGTTTTAGTCCGAACCGACACAATTCATTGAAGTAGTGCAAGTAGTACTGCTTGTGCTATGGAAATGAGGATAGCGAGGTCAAAGACGGATTGGTGAGAGCCTTTGTCTCAAACCGAACTATCTTTGGCTTCGTCCTGTGACGAACTTTTCCCGTTCAACTTGCTCGGGTTCGATCGGTCATGTTCTTGTTTGATTGTTGACCGGTCAGCTCGACGGTCAGCGGAGAATGGGAAAGGGGCGTTACACAGATGATAATGGCGATTGACCATCTCTTCAACCTTCGTAATTGTCCGATTTGATGCGTCTAACATATAAAAAATCTCATAGCTTCTAAATTAGGTTCCTCTAACACGAGGATTTTGATATTCACCTACTTCCTCAAAATGTTCTCGATAAGCTTCATTAACCATCTAAACATTACATACACTATAATCAACTTCAACTCTACTTTCTTCTAGTCCTTTAAAATTATAAGGTTCGCTTGTACTACCAATAGGTTCTCTACTACTACTACCACCATAAGGTTCCGTATTAGTACTATAATAATCATATCTTTCTCCATAAATATACCAAAACTTATAACACGGCATAAACCCCATTGTATACAACTGATTCCATACTTTATTAATCTTAACATTCCTAACATTCCGGCAAACAGTACATGGACATTTTAAAATACGAGTTTTCTCGCTGATTGTTAACTACATGCAAACGCCATGAATTCAACAATACCATCTGCATAAGGCTTCACCAATAAGTTTTTTCCCGGATCAACCCTTGATTCGTCCATCCATGATCTAAAATAGTTTGAAGAATTTTTTTTTTGAAAAAGTTGCATATGATTTTCGAGTGAGAGGTAGAGAGAGATTAGTGAGAAATTTGTGAAGTGTGAAGAATGGAAAGGATGGAAATTTATAGATTTTTAGAACCGACAGAAAACCGACGGATATAGTTGTTCCGTCGGTTTTCTGTCGATATGTTTGAATCAAGTAACGGCTCTATAACGTTTATAATAATGAATCTTTAATGGCTAGTAAATTGCGACGGTGAACCGATGAATTTGCCAAACATCTGTTTCCGTCGGTAATTACCGACAGATAACAGATTCCGTTGGTATCTACGGATGAATTTAAATCCATCAGTAAATCCATCAGTAAGCCGTCTACTTTCTTGTAGTGTTATGTTTAGGTGTGTTAGTGTTTAAACACAAACACTTCAACTACGTTCACAATGGAGAAACAGTTTTATTTAAGTTTCAATTTATGTTTAGGTTTGTTCAAAATCTAAAAAAAGTTCGAAAATTAAAAACATTCATTTGTGATGAAAAACAAAGTGGAATCCTTCAAAGTGAAACCAACCGTGAGGTGACAAAATCCGATCGCAGATTTGCCAAGAGAAGATAGTCAACTTCAGAAGTTCAAAATAAAAGATTAAACTTTGGACTAAAATTACGTGAAAATTGCATTTTAAACCTTCAAGTTAGAATTTACTAGCACTTTAAACTTTTCACATTTGCATTCACACTCTAAACCATCAAAGTAAAAAAAAAACTCACACATAAAACCTTTAAAGTAGTGTAAGTGTTTGTGCCGCCGAATAATTAAACAGAACAATGAACTTCTGTCACAGAACAGTAAACGTCTGTTAGTTTAATATGAAATGTGTTTATTAATATAATTTTAAAAAAATTAATTTAAATTTTTTAAAAAACTGGTTGTTTAAAACCAATTTCATGATAAGAGCTTCTTTCAGATTAACCATTTAACCGAAACCAGTCTTATTAAATAGTTTTTAACCGCTCTGATGCGAACAAAAAGGCGATTTTGTGAACAATTGCAACTCTTCATCTATTCCGGCCACTGTCTCCCTCCGTGGAGTGTTTTCCGTCTACTCGTGACGGTTTTGTCAGGCATGGTTAACGGTTGGACAATTACTTTCTTAACTGCCAAAAACCGAAATCTATATAATGTCTGTGTTATTTTCACTTTCATTTGTGTTGATGAATTTGAAGGAAAATCATTACCTCCTTTTATACTCATCATGACAGATAAGATCAGAAACAAATTGCAGGATATCTCACTAGGTGTGGAAGATGAAATCATCGACTTCCCACATGAATTGATATCCGATGCAATTCATGAGACAAGATTGAGTCTCATCGGCAAACCTTTCAACCCACGTAAACATAATTTACGTGCAATGATGGCCGCATTACCACGCCATGGGGTGTTAGTGAAGAAGTCATTGGAAGTATTCATCAGAATTAGAAAATCCAGTTTCTGTTTCAAACAGAGGAAGCAATGAAGTTGGTGTTAAAGAGGGGACCATGGTCCTTCAACGAGTGGATGTGCGCTTTTCCGCGGTGGACACCAACACAGACCGAGGACAACTTGAAGCGTATTCCTTTTTGGATCCAAGTTCGAGGGATTCCAATCCAGTTCCTTACTCATCGCGTCGTCGTTCATCTCGACCGACAACTGGGCAATTTCATTGAAACTGATTTCAATGCAGAGGGTGCACATCAAGTGGAGTATGTGCGTATTCGTCTATTATGGCATATGGATCAGCCACTGAAGTTTCAGAGAATAATCAGAATGGGCGAGGCGAATGTCCTGTTGAAGTTACATTATGAAAAACTAAGGGGATTCTATTCAATCTGTAGCTTAATGACCCATGATAATCCTGATTTCCCTCTAAGGCATCCTGACGGTCCGGTTGCCCCGGATGATGATGAAGATGGCGACAATGACGATTACCCTCCAGGCTTTCATCTTACAACAAATGCAGATGATGATCCGTTTAGGAATGAAACAGAGCATAGTAACAGTGATCACGCAGAAGATGGTGGTTCGGAAAATAAAAAGAGGAAGACAGAGGCATCCACTTCAGGACAGGATGTAGACACGTTTTCTTATGGTGATAGTAAGGGTACGTTCGTTTGTGAAGAATATGAAGTGACACTGCTCTCAAAACGTAAACGCACGCAAGTAGATGCAAGGGAAACAAGGAATTGGAGTATTCGAATGAGGGATAATGGTGCTAGCATGTCCCGGGCAACACATGAAGATAATCAACATCAACCAAGAAACGATCGAGATGGTTCAGTGGGCCACAATCCAACGAAGCCGGGATGAATACAACCTTTTGGAACTGTCAGGGCTTGAAAAGGTCCCTGACAGTTCGACGCCTTAAAGACATTAGGGCAGCTTATTCCCCGGACATACTCTTTCTAATTGAGACAAAGAATCCTAATGACAGAACCCGTGATGTAGCAGCGCAAGTTGGCTTTGAAAATGTTTGGTGTGTACCTCCTGTTGGTTTGATGGAGGGTTAGCTTTAATGTGGAACAAGAATGTTGATGTAAATTTACTTTCTTCTGATAAAAGAATGCATTATTGTAAGATAAATAATAAAGAGTATTGTTTCTATTTTTCTTGCATTTATGGGCATCCAGTAAGAAAAGAAAGGCATCATCTTTTGGAAAGATTGCAAAGAATAGCAATTTAAAAGCAAGGACCTTGGCTAATGTGTGGGGATTTCAATGAAGTCCTTAATGTTTCAGATAAAAAAGGTGTTAAACCAAGGGATCTCTGGAGTTTAACAGATTTCCGTAACA
This sequence comes from Orychophragmus violaceus, assembly GCA_030180135.1. Classification (NCBI taxonomy): domain Eukaryota; kingdom Viridiplantae; phylum Streptophyta; class Magnoliopsida; order Brassicales; family Brassicaceae; genus Orychophragmus; species Orychophragmus violaceus. Next base: position 37,764,181 of record CM058238.1, read on the forward strand.
TGATTAGTGCTTGTCGTATGACTGATTTACCATTCACTGGCAATAACATGACTTGGTTGGGTAGAAGAAAGAATCATATGGTTAAAGGTTGGTTAGATCGTGCATTCGGAAATGATGAATGGATGGCCAACTTTCCTGCTTCACAAGTCCACTACCTGGAGATGATTGAGTCTGATCATCGGCCTGCTATAATTAAGATACGTAAATGCTCAGATCATGGGAAACAAATGTTCAGATATGAACCACGTTAGGGATGTGGTTGATCGAGGATGGTATCTTGAACAATCTGAATATCACATTCCGATCTCAGTTCGTGTTCAACAATGCAGACATGCCATTGCAGAATGGAAACGAACGGCGGAATCTAATTATGCAAAACGTATTAAGTCACTATCACACAAATATTTGCTTGATCCCTAAGATAACACCACCTACTTGTATGAAAGATTTCCGCCCAATAGCGCTATGTAATGTACTCTATAAGGTGATCTCGAAGATCATGGTTATGAGGTTGAAGCCCATTCTCTCTTAAATTGTTTCAGAACATCAAGCCGCATTCATCCCTGGAAGACAAATTAATGATAATGTTCTCATTGCTCACGAAGCTTTCCACTCTTTACGAGTACAAAAGCTAATATCTGAGAATTTCATGGCAATAAAAATGGATGTTAGTAAGGCATACGACGGCATCAAATGGACGTTCCTTGAAGGGGTCATGAGGAAGAAATGATTTGATGAAAAATGGATACGTTTAATCATGGAATGTGTCTCAACTGTCTCCTTCTCAGTCTAAGTAAATGGAAGTCCTTATGGGGATTTCCGAGGTACCAGAGGAATCCGCCAAGGTGACCCTTTATCACCTATTCTTTTTATTCTCTGTTCGGGTGTCTTTAGTTCACTCCTTGTCCAAGCAGATATACGACATGATATACATCCTTTGCGTATGAATGTTGGTGGATTACCGGTTTCACATTTATTATTTGCTGATGATTCACTCTTCTTTCTTAAGTCGGACATTCTTAACAGTCAAAATCTGCTTAAGATATTCGAGCTATATGAGGGGGATTCGGGTCAGGTTATCAATTTGGATAAATCAAAAATAACTTTTGGTGCAAAGGTATTCCCCCATACTAGAGAGGCTATTAAAACGATACTTCAAATACCAACTGAGGGAGGTGGTGGAAAGTATTTGGGACTGCCGGAGCAGTTCAGCAGGAAGAAGAAAGAAATGTTTCAGTATATCACTGATAATGTTTCTCGTAAAGTTAATGGATGGCAAAACAGATTTTTATCAACGGCAGGAAAAGAAGTTTTGATTAAATCAGTGGGTTTTGCAATGCCGGTCTACTCTATGAATTGCTTTCAATTACCGATTGAATTGTGCAACGAGATTGATAAACTCCTTTCCCGTTTCTGGTATGGTACAACTAATAATAAACGAAGAATGAGTTGGGTGGCATGGAAACGGTTAACTAAGTCCAAGGATAGGGGTGACTTAGGTTTCCAAGAGCTTCATAAATTTAACCAGGCATTGCTTGGAAACCAGGTTTGGAAACTCCTTCAACGTCTATCTTCTTTTCTCTATCGTGTACTTCAAGGAAGATACTTCAAGAAATCCACACTTTTAACGGCTACGAAGGGTACACAACCTTCTTATGGCTGGCAATTGATTTTGTTTGGTCGAGAATTTCTAGTTAAAGGTTTGGTAACTTCAATTGGAAATGGACATCATACAAAGTTAGCTTATAAGTGGCTTCCGACGGATCCACCTTCTGCCCCTCGATTGTTGCCACATACCAATCCATCTCTTCCAGTCTCAATACAATTAGATCAAAGTACATGTCATTGGCAATCAGACCAGTTAGTTGATCTCATTGAACAATCTGATCACTTGAAAATTCAGTAGATTTTTGTTCCACCCATTCCTATACATGATTCACTATATTGGGCGTATACGTCTGATGGTGTATACATAGTCAAGACCGGCTATCATTTGGCAACAAATTCAAGTCTAGAAGCCTCTCAGTCTCAATCTCCACTTGCTCACCATCTGGATATTGCAAAGAAGATATGGAAACTAGAAATAGTTCCTCAATTAAAACATTTTCTTTGGTAAATGGCTTCTCGTTGATGGAATTTCTAGCAGATCCTAATCCAATTAGGCAATCCTGGTCTGAATTCCAAGTCTAGGATCTAGGGTTCATGTAATTGAATCTAGGGATCTCAGAATTACCTGGTGATTAGCAGCGGAAGGTTTTGCAGATAATCGAGATCTAGAGCGCCTCAAATGCTGCGCCTCTACTGGTATCCACACGCACACAAACTGAACAGAAGGGATGCTAGTACCTTTAGAGATCAGATCTCTCAAGAGGTTTCTGTTTCTTTTCTGGTGGCTGTCAATTTGGTTCTCTTCGTGTTTAGGTCGACCATATATCTTATATATGTCGACTTAAACCACAACCAAATTAACCAGCGATTAAACCGATTTTAATCTGGCAATTCGCGAGCTGTGTCGACCGACACACTTATTGTGTCGATCGACACTGCCGATCTGTATCGACCGACACACTTATTGCGTCGACCGAAACTGCCCCAGAAACTTGGTATTGAATGCATATCAAATATGCATTCACCCGATCATTACATTAATGATCAACCCCATTTACAACGTCCAGTTTGCTTAGGTGTGTGACCCTGTAGGATCATATAACACTAGCAATGAGTTCTCAACTCATTGATCATAAGTGGCTTTTAGCAAAGCATTATGACTGCCTAGTGTCATATGATTGTCTCATCTCGATAATACGACTTTTACTTAAGAGCAAGTACAATAGATTTCAGGACATTCCCAACAATCTCCCACTTGTACTGGAATCATCTATTCCCATAATCCCTTCGTCACTATATCTCGATCTGGCATAAGACAAGATCTGTGTCACCCTTATTTAGCCAAGATCATGTTCATCGAACTCCGATTTATACTGACAAGACAAACGACTGACAATCAACTCGTTTGAGTGTGGCCACACATTTTTCAGTATCAAATCTTCGATGGGCCCTGAGATATTTATCTCCTGTTATATAGGAGGGACAAATCCCATCTTGTTCCATCCCTGTTTCTTCACACGCTTCATGGTACACCCAATCAATGCCTTTATAGTCACCAGTTACGGCTGACGTTTGACAAGGTTAAAGTGGACCAATTCATATGTAAAAAAACATGATGAACTCAGGTCTAAGGACTATGCTCTATAGTCGTAATGAAAACTCTCATGACACTTATATAACTATCCCGTAGAGTTCTCATCAGTGGGTCATGTCCGATCATGTGTTCTCCAACACTTATCTATGTGATTGACTTTAATACTCTTATTAATGACTCCATGAAACTTAGTCATCAGTCACCTCACATACTAGTCTCACGCGGTTGTTAATGTCCCGCTTTAACAACCTCGACCAGGGACTAACATAATTTATGTCATTTATTATCTATAGGGTTTCATGATCAAGTCACATACTTGATGACCTATAAAATGTCATAAATTACTTTGGGACTATTATTTAATAACCATTATCAAATAATACAGATGTCAGATTTCAATAACATAATCAAATTATGTTTATACAAACATCATATCATAACTAAAATTAACAACAACAACTCCCACTAAAATTAAGATCACATCTTAAGACATCTAATGCCTTAGTCTGACCCTCATTCGCTCTTGCTCAGCGTGTGTCTAAAGACACTGCGTCTTGCTAAGAGTAATACCAAGAGTCATTTGCACGAGGCCCTTCTTGGAATCCTGCATACTGGACCTGTGCAAGATCTTATCACCATAAGTATCTTGACACAATCCAATTAGCTTGTCCAATCTATCTCCATAGATTCCTATTCCAAGAATGTACACGGTTTCTCCCATATTTATTATCGAAAAACAACTTTCGAGTCGAGTCTCAACAGACTGAAACAATGGAACTTCATTTCCGAGAAGTAGTATGTTATCAACATACAATACTAGAAATGCAACTGCGCTCCCATTAGTCTTCTTGTAAACACACGGTTCCTCCTCGTTTCTGATAAAGTCAAACCTTTTGACTACTTCATCAAAACGAAGATTCCAACTCCGAGATGCTTGCTTCAATCCATAAATGGATCGATGAATCTCGCATATCCTCCTAGCTTCATTAGGATCAATGAAAACTTCAGGTTGTGTCATGTACACATCATTTTCAGAATTCCAATTAGGAGAACTATTTTCACATCCATCTGCCAGATCTCATAACCATTATGAGTGGCGGTTTCTAGGAGAATCCGAATGGACTTTAAGTATGTTGACTGGGAATATGTTTCTTCATAGTCAACACCATGAATTTGCTTGAAACCTTTTCCACCAATCCAACTTTGGATATCACCATTCACATCAATTTCCTTTTGAAAATCTATTTACACTCAATGGCTTTTGCACCATCGGGTAAATCGACCAAAGTCCACACTTGGTTCTGTGACATGGATCCCATTTCGGATTCAGCGGCTTTCAGCCATTTTCGGAGTCAAGGCCCATCATTGCTTCTTCAAAATTCGCAGGCCCGTCACTTTCAATGATCAATAGATCACGGCAATTGGTTACGAGAAATCCACATTTTCCGGGTTCGTGACGGATCCTTTCGGATCTGCGAGCTTCAGTTTTGTGTAAAAGTCGCGAACTTATCTCATATGTATACTTTTACCATGACCTAATTAACCAAGATTTAAACCGTAGTTAATTAAGTCATAAGCCAAAATCAATATTTTGGTTCGCGATCTGTGTCGATCGATACAACTTTTGTGTCGATCGACACTTCTTCAGAAACTCGCCTTTTGAATGTATATCGAATATGCATTCACCAGATCCTTGCCAACCTTAGGCATCACAGGTGCAGGTTCTACAACTCCTTGTAGATCCAACTGCTGCTCTTCCTTATCAGGTTGAACAGCCTCCTGTGATTTTCGAATTTCTTCGAGTTGTACTTTACTCCCACTGTTCGTCTTGGAAAGAAAGTCTTTCTCAAGAAAACATAGTTCCGAGCAACAACCAATTTGTTCTCGGACTGGTTGTAAAAGTTACATGCCTTGGTTTCGTTAGGACAACCAATGAAGTAGCACTTATCGTATTTGGGTGTGAGCTTATCAGAGATTAAACGTTTTATATAAGTCTCGCAACTCAAAATCTCCATGATGGATAAATCAGAAACATTTCCATTCCACATCTCATGTGGTATCTCTGTGACTGATTTTTGATAGAACCCTATTTAATGTAAACGCAGACCTTTTCTAGAGCGTATTCTTAGAAGGATAATGGAAGATCTAAGTGACTCATCATTGATCGAACCATATCTAATAAAGTCCGATGCAGGAGGAGTAAATTGTGAAACTCTTTCACAATCTCTCAGATGATCACTAAATTCTTGACTTAAGTATTCACCTCCATGATCTCATCGTAGAGCTTTAATACTTTTGCCAAATTGATTCTGTACTTCATTCTGGAGCTCTTTGAACTTTTCAAAAGATTCTGATTTATGTCTTATTAATAAGACATAACTGTACCTACTGAAAATATCAGTAAAGGTAATGAAGTACTAAAAGTTTCCTCTAGCACTAGTGCTCATTGGTCCATATACATCCGTATGTATAAAGCCCAATAAGCCTCTGGCCCTTTCATTTTGTTCGTTCGCAACCTTTATCGCCCGACACAACCTTTTCCGAAAGGGGCCTTTGTCATTTTACCTAATAAACAATATTCAATTTACTCATTATGATTCATAATCAGATGAGCCCAAAAGTCCATCACTATGGAGCTTCTGAATCTATTTCTCATTTATGTGGCCCAAAACGACAATGCCAGAGAGAAGTTTGATTCGTATCATTTGACTTGAATCTCTTGGTATTAATGTTATAGTTAGGCACATTCTGGTTTAGAACATAAAGTCCATTCTCTAATGGATTGCTACTATAAAATATATCATTGTAATCAAATGAATAACACTTATTCTTAATTTGAAAACTGATATCCTTCTATATCCAAACAAGGATTAGAAATAATCTTTCTGCTCATAGCAGGTACATAATAGCAGTTTTAAGTTCAAAACATGCCATAAAAGAAAACAAATGAAATACTCCTACGGCTAATGCAGCAACTCTTGCTCCATTTCCCACGCGTAGATCCACTTGTCCTTTCTCCATAGTCCTACTTTTGCTCAGGCCCTGCACATTTTCACAAAATATGAGTACCACAGCTTGTATCAAATACCCAATAAGTAGAACTATAAGAAGTAACATTTACTTCTATAACATAAATACCTGAAGAAGAAGTCTCATACGTCTTCTTCAGCTTCTCATAATCTTCCATGAATTTATTGCAGTTTCTTTTCAAATGCCCGTAACCATTACAATAACGACACTTAACATCTTCAGAAGGACTGGTTTTAACCTTAGGAGCATGGCCAGACTCGCTTGGATTCACAATCGAGCTCATCTTGCCATCACCTTTGTTCTTACCAAGTTTATTAAACCTTTTACCCTTTTGTACCATAAGGACATTTGGGGTGTCCTTCTTGATGTTAGGTTCAGCAGTCTTAAGCATCCCATGCAATTCAGTCAACGTCTTCGTCAAGTTGTTCATGTTATAGTTCATAACAAATTGATCATAGCTTGACGACAGTGACTGTAGAATGATGTCAGTAGCCAACTCTTGGCTAATGGGACAATCCAGTTTCCCCAGGTTATCAATATAACCCATCATCTTAATGACATGAGGACTAACTGGTTCGCCCTTTGGTAGCTTGCACTCAATCAGAGACCTAACCGTCTGGTATCTCTGAGTTCGTGCCTGCTCCTGAAACATGCTTTTCAAACCAGTGATCATCTCTATTGGCGACTCCACGTACTCATATTGCTTCTGCAATTCCGAGTTCATGGTAGCCAATATGAGACAACTCACATCCACCGCATCATTAGAATGCTTATCCCAAGCATCCTTATCTGACTGCCAGGCATTGGCTCGGTACTTCTTAGGGAGAACTTTCTCAAGGACATAGTCCTTCTTCTCCTGTTTGAGAACGATTCTCAAGTTCCGATACCATTCAAGAAATTTTGATCCATTTAACTTGTCCTTCTCAAGGACGGATCGCAGGGAGAAATTGTTACGATGGTTTGTGCTAGACATAGCTGAAAAAACAAGGGAGGTTTAGTTATGATGTTCAAGAAATGAGAAGTCTTAACAATTAAGAAAACTCGCATTATATTCAAAAAATGTTTCCTCAAATGAATATCATTGATCCAAGACCCATACTTCACTATACTTGAGTGAGCCACTGGCTATCACCCAAATTTTAGCTATCTAGGTAAGCAACTCTTTGCTAGTTATATCCAATATAACTCTTGGTTGTGGATTGACATCTCATGTCCAACCCACCTGATGTCTTCTAGCCCAAAACGATTTTGATGGCCCAGTCAAGTAAACCAATCTCTTAAGTCATGTAATTGTTGATGTCTTGCACTGCAAATCCATCAACACGATTACCTCTGTCTTACTCATGAAATTGTGGACATCTTGCACTGCAAGTCTATCGCACAATTAAATGGGTCTTGACAGTTGACAAGATTGGAAAGACATCAAGTATCACTTGATATTTGATTGAGGAACAGAACCATTTAAAACATTTAGTTTTATTATGTTTTAATTCTTCTAATTAAAATGGTTCATTTTTTGTTTGGTTCTGTGATTTCAGATTCAATAACCTAAACCATCGGACCTTGTGTCGACCGACACTACTTTAGTGTCGATCGATGCAGGTTAACCAAAGACAATTTGCGATAACCGATCAATCCAATTGATCCGGTTTTATGATAACCAGTCAGTGTCGATCGACACTACATTAGTGTCGGTCGATGCTCACCTAATCAAACCAATCGCAATAAACCGTTCTTATCGTTTACCCATTATTAACCAAGCTCGATAACCGGTCCAATCCAATTGAACCGATTTATCAATTTTGCGAGGTTTGTGTCGACCGACACAACGCTTGTGTCGATCGACACTAGGCGAAACCTAAGTTTTATTCGGGTTTTCGCCCTGTGTCGATCGACGCCGGATTGGCATCGATCGACACCATGCGAAAAACCTTAAAACGTTTTCGAACAAAAACCCTAAACTAGGTTACTTTGATCAAAACGAGTTTTAGCATGCTTGTATCAATTATACAGAGATCTAGATTCAACTAATCTAATCATCATGCTGCTGATTCAATAGAACCCTAAGGCTCTGATACCACTGATGGAATTTCTAGCAGATCCTAATCCAATTAGGCAATCCTGGTCTGAATTCCAAGCCTAGGATCTAGGGTTCATGTAATTGAATCTAAGGATCTCTGAATTACCTGGTGATTAGCAGCGGAAGGTTTTGCAGATACTCGAGATCTAGAGCGCCTCAAATGCTGCGCCTCTACTGGTATCCACAAGCACACAAACTGAACATAAGGGATGCTAGTGCCTTTAGAGATCAGATCTCTCAAGAGGTTTCTGTTTCTTTTCTGGTGGCTGTCAATTTGGTTCTCTTCGTGTTTAGGTCGACCATATATCTTATATATGTCGACTTAAACCACAACCGAATTAACCAGCGATTAAACCGATTTTAATCTGGCAATTCGCGAGCTGTGTCGACCGACACACTTATTGTGTCGATCGACACTGCCGATCTGTATCGACCGACACACTTATTGCGTCGATCGAAACTGCCCCAGAAACTTGGTATTGAATGCATATCAAATATGCATTCACCCGATCATTACATTAATGATCAACCCCATTTACAACGTCCAGTTTGCTTAGGTGTGTGACCCTGTAGGATCATATAACACTAGCAATGAGTTCTCAACTCATTGATCATAAGTGGCTTCTAGCAAAGCATTATGACTGCCTAGTGTCATATGATTGTCTCATCTCGACAATACGACTTTTACTTAAGAGCAAGTACAATAGATTTCAGGACATTCCCAACACTCGTGCCATCGCGACAAATAGAAATCTTCGATCTCGACACATCAATGTTGACCCATTATGCCCCTGATGTTGTCTGGAAGAGGAAACCACAAACCATACATTTTTTACCTGTCAATATGCTCAGGGTATGTGGAGGCTTTCAAGTATACCCTTTACCTTTGTTCAGGTTGCCAATATCTGTCTTGAGGATAAACTTCGACATCTCTTCGCTCATTAGGACAATAATAGTTTACCATGGGAATTAAGATTATTACCATTTTGGCTACTATGGAGAATTTGGAAAAGCTGAAATGAATTGGTTTTCAATAGACGCTCAATCGCAGAGACATAGACATATACTCGTGCTTATCAAGATGTCTACGAATGGATCAATTGTCGACAGCCATTAGCTTCACCTTTGTCAACAAGATGTGGAACCCCACGGTCTGATAATAACTGGCGGAAACCAACTGCTCCATAGACTAAATGTAATTATGATGCTTCATTTAATCGTGCTAGTAATCCTTCGGGACTGGGATGGATAGTCAGAGACCATCATGGAAATCATCTTCAAAGTGGTATGGGGAAATACCAGGGTCGCAATACGGTTGAGGAGGCTGAACTATCAGCTCTTTTATGGAGTATGCAAGTTTGATGGTCAGCGGGTTTTAGATCGGTGGAGTTTGAGGGAGATAACCTACTCATCAACATAATACTTAATTCGAATGGAGCTATAAATCTGAGACTGCAACATTATCTTTCGACAATCAAGCAGTGGTGTAACGCATTCACAAATATTAGATTTCGACACCAAGCGCGATCTGGCAATATTTGCGCAGATATCCTTGCTAAACAAGCAATTGTATCTCTTTATCAGTGGTCTATGTTCAATACATGACCAAATTTTTTATATGAGCAATTTTGCCACGATCAAATATAAATGAAATGATTAGTTAGTAAAAAAAAAGAGAGTTTCTTTTAGATTCTAAGGTTTTGAAGCTCTGAGTCAAAAATCGCATGGCTGGATAACAAGTACCGTTGGATTCCACCCAATTTTCGACGAAATCAGTGAATCGTAGGAGAATTCACCTTTCTCTACTGCTAATTTTATGCGTTCTCCTTGCCGTGGGTTCGCCGTCACTTGCCATTACGGTGGTGGTAGTTGAGATTCTTGGTTTTTTTAATTTTGTTAACTTCTCTTGGATTTTAGATGTTGATTACTAAATTGGGAAAATTGTAATAACATGATTATTTTGGAATCATCAAATATCCCAATTTTTGCTTAGCAATTTTAGATGTTTTGGGATTTAATATTTGTGATTTTCTTGAAAAAATTGTTCTTCAACAATTAAAATCATGGTCAATTTAGGATGCTTTTTTTTTTAACCAATACGATTCTGATTTGAGAGAGCTCATGCGACGATATCTTCCCCCATCCTCTTTTTTTTTTTTTTTTTTTGTTAATCCAGGGGTAGATCCCAGACCAATTGATCCAGACTAATTCCTTGGGCCCAATTAGGCCTCAGACCAGCTTCACCTGGGAGGTTTTTCCCTGAGCCAAGGCCCAGTACCCGCGTTGTGACCAGAAAAGGTATTTTTGTTTCCCGCCTGGAGTCGAATCCGGATGGTGTATTGCTACCACGGATCCGCTACCACTTAAACTACCTCGACCGTTCCCCCCATCCTCTCTTAGTCATCAATCCTCAAGCTCCCAAGTTTGTGGTGGTCTTCGTTGTATTTTCAGGTTCTTGTTCCGAGGATGGGTCATTTCAATTTCTTCTCCTCCGAATGTAATGCTGCTGCTGGTTATGAGTATAATCTGGCTAATTATGATCACTTCAATAATCAAAGAAGAAGAAGACGAGAAGAAGACATATTTTAATAACCAGTTTTTAATGTTTTAATCAATTGTTTAAAATATTATATTAATAAACACGTGTTATATTAAACTAACAGAGGTTTATTGTTTTGTGGTGGAGTTCACTATTCCGTTTAATTATTCGACGGCACAAATATGTAAGCTATTTTAAAGGTTTTAGGACAAGTACATCGTTGAACTCCTTGTTGGGGTTATTATCATTACTTTATTAATATAATTGTGATTTATGAATAGTTAAAGAACTTGTGTTTGTTTGACTTCTCCATTGATGAACCCGAAGTTAGGATTCTAAATATATATATATATATATATATATTTTTCAAGATGAGCAAGCAGTTTTGACAAGGAAAGAAAGTTTAAGTCTGGAATTTGAGATAGAGTAATGACAAGTTCATAACATCCAAAATAACAAAGAACCCGTTGACTGAGAGGGAAAAGTTGAATAGAGCCGATACAAAATACAACAGAGAGCCCTTGACTGGGAGAGTACACTTGCTCTTGCCTGTAACCTGATATACAAAAGAACAAAACATAGTTAGTAATTTCTCATAAAGCACACAAAAGAAAGTAACAATTAACCATTTCACAACATCTCACTAATAAGTTTGTTAACTATAGTGTCTCTGTTTTGGTAAGGAGACGGTCAAGCATTTATCACACACAAAACGTAAGAAACACAAATCGAACCCTTAAACGTCAATAATCACGACTTCTTAACCTCGGTTACCCTAGAATTGCAGAACCCTAATCACCTCGCAATCGTCTCGATATCGCCTCTCAAGAACAAAACCTCTCGTATCTGTCTGAAAACGAAAAATGAGCGAAGGAATGACAAAGGTATGAGAACCTTCCGAGTAAACTAGCGGGTTTCAACCCAAAAAAAAATAGTGAATCGATAGCCACCACGTGGCTAAGAAACGGTATACTAAATTCTTTATTTTAGGATCGGTTCTTAAGTTATTTACTCAATTTGACTTATTTTTAAAGCATAATGCGTAGGATTCTGTGAGAAACTTGGGCTTATATCCGACAATGTACATGCTCTTATATGCGAGTTTTTTTTACGTTGATGGTTCAGAATATGAGTGTAAATGTACAAATGTTTAAAGTGTTAGTAAATTCTACATTGAAGGTTTAAAATGTGATTTTCCCTAAAATTTCCTATAGTCAAACAAAGTAAAGAATAATAAATGCAGTTAAGAGCAGTATCATATGAGTTTAATGAGGTGAAGTTATAACTTATGGCTATAGAAAGGAAGCAAAGAGATGAATAGAGAACATATTCAACCCGGATAATCAACATTAATACATTTTTATTGAGTAAAAACACTTTGTATTACTTTTTTTTTTTATGTTTTGAGCTCACAGCCAAAGGATCAAATCTCTTTTGTATTTCTTAAATTATCAGTCAAATAAACTAAATTAATACTGTGGGAGTTAAAAAAAAATTATGGTTGAAAAACATTCATCGATAAATATACCTACTAACTCTAGACAACACATATATGGGCTGAATTTTAAACTCTCAACCTCATGCTCAAGAACACTATTCAAGTGTCCAAACACTGCAACGACCGGAGAAGAAGACGACAAATCCGGTCTCTGTTGCAACCTCAACAACGTCAAGATACACACTCCCTATATGTAACGGCTTTGCTGCTTTACAATCCTTGACAGTGACTCAGACTAGACAGCAAGAGTATTATGATAACATCTGTACATTGTATAGATCCTTCTTCTCCTTGTATATAATAGCAATGTAATCGTTTGTAAATGGCTAAGTAAGTTTTCAGTAAAACAAAGAATGTTCAAAGTTGTTTCATGTGTTTGTGAAGACTCACATGGTATCAGAACCATTATTTCCCTCACAGGTTAAACAATGGCGGATCCCTTAAACACTTATCCTTACCCCAGTAACGTGCCTGTCCTCAGCTGTGTCACAGTAAAACATAACGACAACAACTACCTGTTCTGCAAACCCAGTTTGAATCTCTAATATCAAGTAAGAAGCTAATTGGTTTTGTCAATGGTGGTATCATGCAACCAGAAGTAAACTATATGATAATCAACAAAGGCATAGCTGTTCTTGTCCTAAATTCTTTGTAAGAAGCTTGGTTTTGTTCAGATCAGTTGGTTCGTTCTTGTCTGTTTGGAACTCTCTCAGAGGAGATTGTAACACCCGTCTCCCGGCGAACCGGAGACGCGGCATTAGGACGCCCGTTGAACCGGATTAGTTCCAACCGGGACGCCGACTCAACTTGTCCCAGGTCCCAGGCGCCTCCTTCACATTCAAATCCACCAATGACATCACGCGGTCGATCAATCCCGCATCCGGACCTGCAAGAAAACGGGGACAAGGAAAGGAAAGAGGACTGAGTAATTGTTTCAAACATTAATTACCCAGAGAGGGTGGATTTAAGGAACCCGCGATCCCGGCTTACGCCACACAATTACGAACCACAAGTCCTAAGCTAATAACACCTTGCAAACATCGCCCGAAAGCTTCACCACACAATTCTAACACCCAATTGTGCATACGAGCTCCAAGCTCACACTCATGAACACCTAACGGCTCCAAGCCCCACAGAATGCGTCCAACGCACGGTACATCCAACGCACCACCACACGGGAGGGCTCACCAACACCCTCCTCTGACGATCAAGGACGTCCAACGCCCTACACGCAAAGCCCTAACACAGTTCTACCACGCATATCCATCAAGCACAAGCAACGTTTTCGGTTAAAACGATAACCTAGCAATTCTATGTTATTCAATCAATCACATCGAGCGCTCTACTGCCCTAGACTACCTAGGAAAGACGGTATTAACGAAGGACTATCGTCCGGAATTGAAATAGAGCAAGGGAGATCACAACCAGTCCTTACCTTGGCCAAAGAAGGGGAAAACGGTAATTTAGAAAGTTCATCAGCCCAAACGAACATCAGATCAGGAATTAAAAGCTGAAATAGGAATCAAACCGGACCGGTTAACCCAAACCGAACCGGTTAACTCAAACCGAACCGGTCAACGCTTGACCCGGTCAACCTAGACCAGTCAACCGAGTCAACTCGGTCGTCGGCGAGTTAACTCGGCGGCGGTCCGGCGGCTCCGGCGGTGGTGGAGATCCGGCGGAGGCGGCGGCTCCCGGTGGACGGCGGCGGCGCGTGGAAAACCGGTGATTCTTCTCTCAGCGATTGCGGGCGCGTCCGGAGGCTGGTGGGGGCGAGGTTGATGGTTATGGCTCCGTCTCGACGAGAGGAACGCGATGGTGGTCTCGTATTTCCCAGATTCCTCACGGATAAAAAGTTACAGAGGTTTTAGATCTCGGGTTGAAGGAAATCAGATCTGAAAAAGGGCTTACCGGATTTCTTTCGACTTCAAACGATGGAGGAGCTACAGATCTGATCTTGGGAGGGGTTGGTTGCGACGGAATGGGAGCAGGGCTTCACCGAGAATCTCTTTTTCCCCTTTCTCAATGGTGGAGGCTCCTTTAAATAGAGAAATGAAGATGGGAGCCTTAGGGTTTTGGCAAGGCAAATGGGCTTGGGCTGGACCTTTTGGGCTTTCTTTCTTGTTTTGATAAAAAATTTAAACGGGCTGGTATGAGTATGTTACAATTCTCCCCCCCCCCCCCTTGAAAAGAATTCGTCCCGAATTCCGTGGCGGGAGTTCTCCTCTGCAAATCTCTACCAACCACACCCCACAGACTCCGACGAACCAAATCTGACTTGATTGCTTACTTGCTTGAAAAAACTTGTCTTTGAATCCTGAAGACTGCTTCTCCCCCCCCCCCCCCCCTTATTTCCAACCACGCTCTGAAGTGTCTTCTCCCTGGTGCCAATCCATTAGCAGCTCCCAGAATGCAACGCAAACGCCTTATGCTACCGCCCATGTCCATTAGGGTCGGCTTCCAACATTTAGAAACAACACTCATCCCTCGAGTGGTTCTAAGTCTTGAATGTGATGCTCCGCTTCAAACCAGTTCTCCTCAACGGTTTCCATTACCGTGCCATAGTGCATCATCCACTTCCAAATGGATTTTCTTCGACGGTTTTCCATTACCGTGCCCTATTGTGTTGATTGTCGCACAAACCATCATCCTTGCTTTTCCTTAGTAAACGATGAGGTTAACCATGTCCATTATGGCTACCTGACTGATGGGGAACGATCCATCACGCTTCCGCTGCGCACTCTGATTTCCAAACCAGCTTCCAATCTGACTTGTGGGGGATGACCTACCACGCTTCCGCTGCGCACTCTGATTCCAAGACCGGTTTGCAATCTGACTTGCAGCTCAAAGTTTCCTACCTTGTGATCCAGATGCAGTGATTTCCAAACAATATCCTTTGGGTTTCCTTCCCCATTAAACCTGCTCTCCTTTGCTAATCCTTGCAGCTTCTTGCCAATCCATCATAGTGTTTTCCTAACACTCTTCCGTTGGATTTCCATTTCCAACAACCAGCTTTGTCCACTTGAGCTTGCAATTACATAAATCCGGCTGGCCAGGCAATTCCAAATGCCACAACGCCACTTCCCAAAACGCTTCTGCGATCTCTTTTCCATCTTGAGGAACTCCATTAGCTGCTCCAGTAATCCACAAGAACTCAAGGCAGACCGTTTCCTTTCCGGTTCTACCGTTGAATCTTGAGCGTGCCGTACCACGAAGATCTGCTCTAGCTTCCAGCTTGATCAATCTTCAACAAGCCCCATAACTCATTGAAGTTGATGTCACAAACCGATTCCAAGATTCCATACTTAGAATGGTTTGGATAGTTTCCTGCTGCTCTTTGTGATCCAAGCAACTCAAGCAACTCATGACGCTTAATCCAGTCGGAACACCGCCACTTCCAAATGGCCGCCTTGCAATCCGGTTTTTCCATCAACCTCTTGCAGCTCCTGTAGCACTCCTCGCAATCCGGTCTTTCCTTCGACCTCTTGCAGCTCCTGTAGCACTCCTTGCAATCCGGTCTTTCCATTGACCTCTTACAGCTCATGTAGCACTCCTTGCAGTACTCCTTGCAGCTACTCCGACGCCTCTTGCAACTCTTCTAGCACTTCCTGTAACTCTTGCAACTCTTTGCTACACTCCCGTTGCAGTCTCTCTAGTGAAATTCTCCACATCTTGATCGCCCTCGCACGCTTGGTTGAACAACACTCTGAACAGAAGATGATCCCCAATACACACCTCATTGGTACTAACTGCCCCGTAGGCGCACACCACAATATACACCCTAACACACACCACAACATACATCACGACACACATCTAGCGGTAGTAGCACAACTGAGGTTTGAAGACACTGACTCCAACCTGCACGGAGAAATTCTATCTAGACTAGGATCGGCGTGGAGAACAATCTATGTTAAGTTGGTGTTTGAAAAAGCCTTTCGCAAAGTAACCATTTTATAAAATTTCCGCAAACGCCTTTGAAAATGATTTGAAACGTGGTTTTAGAAAAACAACGAAAGCTGATCTCCCAGGATAGCACTGGGAGATCTTGACCTAGGGTCAGATACCAAATTGTAACACCCGTCTCTCAGCGAACCGGAGACGAGGCATTAGGACGCCCGTTGAACCGGATTCGGTCCAACCGGGACGCCGACTCAACTTGTCCCATGTCCCAGGCGTCTCCTTCACATTCAAATCCACCAATGACATCACGCGATCGATCAATCCCGCATCCAGACCTGCAAGAAAACGGGGACAGGGAAAGGAAAGAGGACTGAGTAATTGTTTCAAACACAATTACCCAGAGAGGGCGGATTTAAGGAACCCGCGATCCCGGCTTACGCCACACAATTACGAAACACAAGTCCTAAGCTAATAACACCTTGCAAACATCGCCCGAAGGCTTCACCACACAATTCTAACGCCCAATTGTGCATACGAGCTCCAAGCTCACACTCATGAACACCTAACGGCTCCAAGCCCCACACAATGCATCCAACGCACGGTACGTCCAACGCACCACCACACGGGAGGGCTCGCCAACACCCTCCTCCGACGATCAAGGACGTCCAACGCCCTACACGCAAAGCCCTAGCACAGTTCTACCACGCATATCCATCAAGCACAATCAACATTTTCGGTTTAAACGATAACCTAGCGATTCTATGTTATTCAATCAATCACATCGAGCGCTCTACTGCCCTAGAATACCTATGAAAGACGGTATTAACGAAGGACTATCTTCCAGAATTGAAATAGAGCAAGGAAGATCACAACCAGTCCTCACCTTGGCCAAAGAAGGGCAAAACGGTAATTTAGAAAGTTCATCAGCCCAAACGAACATCAGATCAGGAATTAGAAGCTGAAATAGGAATCAAACCGGACCGATTAACCCAAACCGAACCGGTTAACTCAAACCGAACCGGTCAACGCCTGACCCGGTCAACCTAGACCAGTCAACCGAGTCAACTCGGTCGTCGGCGATGGTCCGGCGGCGGTGGAGATCCGGCGGAGTCGGCGGCGGACGGCGGCGGCGCGTGGGCGGCGCGTGGGAAACCGGCGATTCTTCTCTCGGCGATTGAGGGTGCGTCCGGAGGCTGGTGGGGGCGAGGTTGATGGCTACGGCTTCGTCTCGACGAGAGGAACGCGATGGTGGTCTCGGATTTCCCAGATTCCTCACGGATAAAAAGTTACGGAGGTTTTAGATCTCGTGTTGAAGGAAATCAGATTTGAAAAAGGGATTACCGGATTTCTTTCGACTTCAAACGATGGAGGAGCTACAGATCTGATCTTGGGAGGGGTTGGTTGCGACGGAATAGGAGCAGGGCTTCGCCGAGAATCTCTTTTTCTCCTTTCTCAATGGTGGAGGCTCCTTTAAATAGGAAAATGAAGATGGGAGCCTTAGGGTTTTGGCAAGGCAAATGGGCTTGGGCTGGACTTTTTGGGCTTTCTTTCTTGTTTTGATAAAATTTTTAAACAGGCTGGTATGAGTACGTTACAGAGATCCTTGGATCTGTTCATAATCTTGCCACCTCTCGTGAAATATGGATATCTCTGGCTAACAATTTCAACATAAGTTCACTAGCTAGGGAATTTTCACTACACAGAAAGTCTGAGCTCCTTACAAAGATGAGGAAGACATTTGGTGTCTATTGTCGTGAATTTAAAAACCTCTGTGATGCTCTAAGCTCCATAGGCAAACCTCTATGAAGATTTTCAGATTTCTCAACAGACTGAGCAGAAAATATGATCCCATTACCACAGTTATTCAAAGCTCTTGTCCAAGTTCCCTGCCCCAGCTTTTAACGATGTAGTGTCAGAGATCAAGTCCTACGATGATAATCTTCAGTCGTATGAAGAATCTTCTTCTATCACACCACACATGGCGTTTCAGATTCACTAAGAGGAATACAAGCCAACTCAGCATCAGTACGTTTCACACTAGAGAGGACGTGGACGTTATGGTCAGAACCATGGAAGAGGAGGCTATTCCACTCGTGGGAGAGGCTTCTCACTACACCAAAGCTACACTCCTACCTCTGGTGAAAGACTAACCTGTCCAATCCGTGGAAGAAGAGGTCATACTGCACTAAAATGTTACAACATATTTGATAATAACTATCAATCCGATGTAGCTCAAGCCTTCTCGTCTCTCCAAGTCTCAGACGAATCAGGAAAAGAGTGGTTTCCAGACTCTGGTGCCTCAGCTCATGTCACTCCATCAACATCCAATCTCAGAATACTGCTCGCTTTGAAAGAAATGACATTGTGATGGTGGCTGATGGAACATACCTTCCGATTACTCACAATGGATCCACTAATCTTAGGTCAACCTTAGGTACTATTCCTCTAACTAAAGTACCGGTATGCCTTGACATTCAAAAATTACTGCTTTCAATATCTAAGATTTTTGAAGACTATCCGTGTGGTGTATATTTTGACAAGGCTAAAGTTTTCATTATTGATCTTCAAACTCATAAAGTGGTAATAAAGGTTCCAAGGCGTAATGGACTCTATGTTTTGGAAAGTCTGAAGTTTGAGGCTCTTTATTCAAATCACTAGTGTGGAGCAAGTGAAGAAGTATGGCACCACATGCTAGGACACTCAAACTCTTACATGATCCAACTCTTACACAACAACAAGGAAATTTATATCAATAAAAGCATAACATCTTCCATTTGTGAGTCTTGCCAGATGGGGAAGTCAAGTAGATTGTAGAATTTCAGTTATGATTATCGTGTTTTAGAACACCTAGAACGAATCCATTGTGATCTTTGGGGACCAAATCCAGTTGTATCAAACCAAGGGTTTAAATATTATGCAAGTCTTTGTTGATGATCATTCTCACTTCTCTTGGTTTTACCCTCTACAACTTAAATCAGATTTCTTTACAGTCTTCAAAGGGTTTCAAACACTAGTAGAGAATCAGTTTAATAAGAAAATAAAGATCTTTCAAAGCGATGGAGGAGGAGAGTTCACAAGTAATCGGCTAAAGCAACAATTCTATGAAACATGAATCAAACATCTTATTTCTTGTTCATACACGTCGCAACAAAACGGTATTGCAGATAGAAAGCATCATCATCTAATGGAATTGGGTCTCTCCATGTTATTTCACAGTCACACACCTCTGAAATTTTGGGTGGAAGCCTTCTTCTCTGCTAACTACATTGGTAATCTACTGCCCTCTTCTGTTCTTTCTAATAAAAGTCCAGTTGAGGTTCTTTATGGCAAGAAACCTTCCTACTCCATCCTCATAGTTTTTTGGTTCAGCTTGCTATCCGTGTCTAAGACCTCTGGCTTGTAACAAGTTTGACCTAAGGTCCATTTGGTGTGTGTTTCTCGGGTATGATTCACAGCACAAGGGATATAGATGCTTGCACCCTCCTACTAGCAAGATCTATATAACATACATGTGATATTTTCCGAATAATAATTCCCCTTCAAAGACAAGTACAAGACGTTTGTTCCGCAGTGATACGATCAGGTTTTAATCCCCAGATCTACACTGCAAGTGCACAGATGTGAACCAGTAGTATATAGGGTATCGAATCCACAGAGACTCAAGATCTTGCGATAGATTATAAAAATTCAGGTTAAGCTAGGCGATGCAAATCAGAAAGCAGTAATCAGAACATAAAAGTAAATTAAGCGGTTTTGTAGGCAATCAAACGAAGCGTCACGTCAAGGGAGATCTCAGGAAATCAGGAACACATGCTAATCAATCAATCGGGATCTAATTAAGAACTGTTCTAGAACTAGAATCACAGAATTATAACAGACCAACTTTCGTTGCGAATATTATCTATGTCTAACAACCTAGCAATCCAACTTTCGTTGCGAATCCTAGAGTTCTAAACAAGCATTAATCTCAAGTTCTTTCGTTCACAATTCTCCTAAGCCAAATTTCTTTGGGAATAGTCAAAATGCTCATCTAAGTTCTTTCTAGTTAATTAATTAACTTTCGTTTCAGAAATCAACCTAACATCAATAATCTAAGTGGCCAATTCAGATCAAGCAGTAAGAACAACCCTAGACGAAGAACTAGAAAGATATGAATCCCTACAGATTGATCAACCTATAATTCCATGAAATCCCCTGTGAGAATCCCTAAACCTAACAAGTAAACTACTCATACATGGCAATTGAAGTAAAATACATGATGAATAGAAAACCAAATAGCAAAAAATAAAATAAGAAACTGGGGTTCGAAATCTCTTCTCTCTCGAGTACAAGATCAGCCCCTAACTCTCTCAAAGTAAAATAATGCGTAGACTAAACAATGGCTTAAAAACCCTAATATAATGATCTAATCACGGCTGGGACTTCTTTGTAATTATGAGAAACTTCTGGGCCAAACTGCAATTTCAAAATTCTTCATTAAACTCGCGAGATAAGTCTGTCACGATCTTGTGTCGACCGATGCATATGTTGTGTAGATCGACACAAATGTCTGAAATCGACAGTGAGCTCTTTCTCTCGGCCAAATGCTCCAAATAGCTCCAGAATGCGCCATAATGTCCAAATCCGCTCCAAACGTACCTAGACTTGTAAACACACATAAAAAGACTCCAAAAGACTCCAAAAGACTCGATAACAAAGACATATACCATGGTTGAAAGTCCTAAAAACCATGATATATCAACTCCCCCACACTTAGCTTTTGCTTGCCCTCAAGCAAACAGAAAACCAAGATCAGGAGAAGAAGTTTGAAAACTTCAGAAACTCGTTTCATCGTAAGAGCACCACACTCAGATTCCCCTTAGTAAGCCACATGAAAATTAACCTGCAGACATCAAAACCAACATATACTTCCCCTACACTTAGCAACTATCCTGAGTAAACTCCACAATCACATTCAGAGCATCCAAATTCACCATACTGACTTCTATAAGCTATTTAAGTGCGGTCTCACCGATGGGGTATCGATCAAAGAACACATGGACTCTTACTTTGTTAGCATCTGACCACTCAACTGTTGCTTCTGGTCCCTTTTCTTCTCTTTTCCCTTCCCTAGCACTGATTTTTCCCAACTGGGTATCATTTTATTTTTTCTATCAGTGCTCTTCCCTTATTGGGGTGTACTTTGGACATGTTTCCATGGATGCACAGGAGGTAATAGGGGTCTCTACCACTCCCGTGACCACTTCGAAGCTACTAGCTTATCCTCAGTTTATTATTATTTTTTTCAAGGTAGGGAAGAAGGGAACCATAATCAGACAGGTTTACAAGCTGTGTCAGAACCAACAAAGGAATCCGATCCAAAGTATACCAAGCCCATAGGTAAGAAAATTAAGTCAAGTTAAAGGTGAAGTCAAGTAATAGATTCTCTGAATACCTGAAGTGATATGGGTGTCCTCAGTAGGCTGGTCCGTGTTGGGTTTTCTAATAGTCATAGATCATCTGCAAATCATCCAATGGTTACTTAAGTTCCTGCAAGTGTGGTAATCTGCTCAAAAAGTCCTTGTTTCCTACTCAATTTGACTCAATAAAAAAACAAAAAGTGGTGCGTCAGTAGCTTCCCCCCCCCCACACTTGAAACACACTATCCCCAGTGGTCTCAAGCTTAGTCTCGGTGAGAAAAGAAAGCGGAATTAAAAGAATCCGAGAAAGGGTCAGAACACTTACCTGTCGTCGGCCTGTGTCGATCGATGCCACTATGGTGTCGATCGATGCAAGATGAATATGCCCACGGTTATGTAGATAATCGGTGTTTGAACCGCAATTGAATCGGCAAACCGTAAATCACAACTGCGTCGACCGATGCACTAAATGTGTGGATCGATGCAGTGCGATTCTGCCTGTTTTCTCACGCTTTTGAACACACCAAGGACAGAAAAATCAAAGCAACAAAATCAAAACGAAAAATGAAAAGAAAAACGAACCTAACAGTGGGTTGACTCCCACTCAGCGCTTGTTTAAAGTCAATAGCTTGACTATGGAAAGGAGATCGGACTTATGGTGGATTCAACAGAGACTTTGAGTGTGTCTGTGAATGTCTCTTCAGCCAAGGTAGCATATAAGCTTTCGGATCATGAGATCTCCCAAGAAAAGAGCGAAGAGAATCAGGGTGGGAGCGAAGCGAGGGTGGGATACTGCGTTTTTCTGCATTCACAGCTGATGGATTAGGAGGTTTGAGTTTAGAGGAATCATACCTGTGCTTTGGTGGATGAGAGAGATCTGGAGCTTTCTGCTTAAGAGCAGTTGTAGGGTCTGAAGATGTTAGAGCAAGTTCAGAACGAACTGCCATCTTCTCTTGTCCAACAGGAATCTCTGGTTCCACTTCCACACTGAAGCTCTGTCCATCAATGGTGGATTTCTGCAGATTATCCATCTTGAACCTCAAAGGCTTGTCTCCCAGATGGAGATCAATCAGTCCATGTCTCACATCAATCACAGCTCCGGCAGTAGCTAAGAAAGTTCTACCAAGTAGCAAAGGATCAGCTGGCTCAATGTTATACTTCAGCACTACAAAGTCCGTTGGAATCAAGTAGTTTCCAACTTTGACAGGAATGTCCTCAAGAACTCCTTCTGGATACTTCTTTGAACGATCAGCTAGGATAAGAGAGATCCTAGTAGGCTGGAAATCCATCATTCCCAATCTCACAGCCACAAAGTATGGCATGAGATTCACACCAGATCCTAAGTCACACAGAGATTCCTTGAATTTGTCCTTAGAGATGGAACGATATCCAATTCCAGCGTATTAGTTAGACGAGATTTCGAAGCAAGATTTCTTTGATTGGATTATGCGAAGTGTTAAATTATGACAGTAACGCTTCAAAATTGTGTAATTGTGTTGACATTGGGGAAGGAAAATTTATCGAAATGAAGAGCTATGATTGTCATGTTGTCATGCAGTGACTTTTACCATTTGAATTT
The DNA here is from genome assembly GCA_030180135.1 of Orychophragmus violaceus. NCBI lineage: Eukaryota > Viridiplantae > Streptophyta > Magnoliopsida > Brassicales > Brassicaceae > Orychophragmus > Orychophragmus violaceus. The sequence goes on from CM058238.1 coordinate 37,787,411, forward strand.
GCTCATATCCTTCCAAAAGACGTTCATAACTGATATACCATGGATTTTAGGGATTTAGCCATGGTATATGTCTTATTTATCGAGTCTTTTATTATGTTTTGGAGTCTTTTTAGTATGTTTACAGGTCTAGATGCGTTTGGAGTGGATTTGGTGATTATGGAGCGTTCTGGAGTATTTTGGAGATTAAACCCGAGATGAAGAGTTCACTGCCCGTTTCACAGACCTGTGACGATCGACACAGAAGGTGCATCGATCGACACAAGGTTGACACAGACTTCTCGCGAGCATTTAATGAAGAGAATTGGAAATTGCACTTTCGCCCAAAAGTTTCCCATAATTACAAAGAAGCCCCAGCCGACTTTAGACCATTATATTAGGGTTTTTAAGCCATTGTTTAGGCTACGCTTTACTTACTCTTTATTTTATTGTCAGAGAGAGTTAGGGGCTGATCCTGCTCTCGAAAGAGAGAGGATTTCGAACCCCAGTTCTTTATTTGATTTTATAATATTTGGTTTTCTATTCATGATGTCTTCTGTTTCGATGAACATGTCTGAGTAGTTTACCTGTTAAGTTTAGGGATTCTCATTAGGGATTTCATGGAATTATAGGTTGATAAATATGTAGGGATTCATACTTGTTAGTTCTTCATCTAGGATTGTTATTAATGCTTAATCCGAAGTAGCTATCCAGATTTATGATGTTAGGTTGATTTTCACAACGACAGTTGGTTGATTAGCTAGAAAGAATCTAGATGAGCAATTGAATTACTCGCAAAGAAATTTGGTTTAATTGAATTGTGAACATATTGAACTTAATTTTAAAGCTGGTTTAATCTGTTAGGAATTACAAAGACATTTGGATTTTAGCAATTAGGCTTAGAGAATTCTCACAACGAAAGTTCGTTAATTCTATATTGGTGTTTGAGTTCTAGAACAGTTCTTAATTAGATCCCGATTGATTGATTGCCTGTGTTCCTGATTTCCTGAGAATTCCTTAGACTTAACGCTTCACCTCCTTGCTAACAAACTCGCTACTGATTTACTTTTCTGCTTGCTTTTAGTTTCTCACTACTTTGCTTTCTCCTAGTTTAATCTTGACCGTTCTAAGTCTATCGTTGCCTAGAGTCCTCGTGGATTCGATACCCTAAGTACTACATTGACATTACTGTGCACTTGCAGTTAGAATAGGGATTAATTCTTGACCTATCAAGTTTTTGGCGCCGTTGCCGGGGACTCTTTTGAGTCTTCGATAGATTTGAACTTAGGGTTTAGACTAGGTTTTTCGTTTTTTTTTTTTGTTACTAATTTTTTTTTGTTTTTCTGTTCTTGCGTTTCAGGTACGCCTGTAATCGCCTTGCATCGATCGACACGGTCCTGTGTGTCGATCGACACATCTTCGAGCTTGAATCGATCGACACTACACTGCATCGATCGACACAGCGCGTAAGATGATGGGAATGATGGAACGGATGTTGGAAAATCAGCAGAATAACTCATTCTGCAGAGACTATGGTTCCTATTCATTCACCAGAGATTATGAATCTCCATCATATCAGCCTTTTCCTCCTCAAAATAAGCAGTCTGATAAGCTGATAAGTATGATGGAGCAGTTATTGGAGAAGCAGGAAGAAGATTTGAACTACATCAATGGCTCTGGATTCCAAGGAAACAGGTTTGGTAATCAGCAAGGTAATTCTTATCAGAGAGCCTATGGATCATCTTCTTATCAGACACCTCATGCTGCTAATGCTTATGAGAGCAAGATGGAAGCCATGATGGAGCAGTTTCTAGAGGATCAGACTAAGACTGCTATAGATTTCGACAGGAAGTTGGATGTTATGCATGAAAATCTGAATGGAAAGTTTGAATTTTTGAGTACACATACGAAGAAGCTAGATGTCCGAGTTCAACAAACAGCTGGAGCAATACATAAGCAAAATGAAGCTGGGAAAGCTGAACGGAAATAATACGTTAATGCTGTGATCATTGGAGATGAGATTGAGTTGCTAGGTGAAGAAGAGAGCATAATCTCGGATTTTCTGGATGAATATTGTCTGTCTGAGACATGCACCGATCGACACACACTTGATATCGATCGATGCAATCCTGATCCGTCTGATGAAATTGAACAAAATCGCCTTGTGTCGATCGACACACCCTATGCATCGATCGACACAGATCGCAAACGAGACCAGAAACCTGCAACAGTCCCAGAACGAGTCTATAAGCCCCATGTGCCATATCCTAAGGTTCCTAAACCGTCTAAAGAGAAGCTGGAAGTGGATAACTGCATAAAAGTGATGGAAAAGAAGCTGATTGAGATTACAGAGAAGCTTCTAGATCCAGGAGCCTTTGTGCTAGACTGTTCTATCTCTAAGGACAGGTTCAAGCGTTCTATGTGTGACTTGGGATCTTGTGTGAATCTAATGCCATACTCAGTTGCTGTGAGATTGGGAAAGATGGAATTCCAGCCTACTAGGATCTCTCTTATCCTAACTGATTATTCAAAGCGATATCCGGAAGGAGTTCTTGAGGATATTCCTGTCAGAGTTGAAAACTACTTGATTCCAACAGATTTTGTGGTGCTGAAGTATGAGATTGAACCTGATGATCCTCTGCTACTTGGAAGATCATTCCTAGCTACCGCTGGAGCTGAGATTAATGTGCGACATGGATTGATTGACCTCAAACTGGGAGATGAGACATTGAGGTTTAAGATGGATAAGCTGCAGAGAGGCACCATTGATGGACATAGCTTCAGTGTTGAGGTGGAACCAGAGGTTCCAATTGGAGAGAAGAAGATGGCGGTTCCTCTTGAACTTGCTCTAACATCTTCAGTACCTACAACTGCTCATAAGCAGAAAGCTCCAAACATCAGATCTCCACCAAAAGGTAAGGCATAAATCATCTAAGCATAAACCTCCTAACCACATTACTTTGAATGTAGGAAAACGCAGCATCCCACCCAAACTTCGCTACCGCCCTGATTATATTCCTTCGTTCCTTGGGAAATCTCATGATCCGAAAGCATATACACCACCTTGGATGAAGAGATATTCACAGAGACATTCAAAGTCTCTGTTGAAACCTCCTTGAGTCTAATCTCTATCCTATATTCAAGCTAATGACTAAAAACAAGCGCTGAGTGGGAGGCAACCCACTATATAGTCAGTTTTCGTTCTTGTTTTTCATTCTTCAGTCTTTGTTATTTTAATTTTTCGTTTTAGTGTTTTCAGCCGAGAAAACAGTCAAAAATCGCCTAGCATCGATCGACACAACATGTGTGTCGATCGACACAGTGCGATTACACAAATGAATCGAGCAAATGCGCCTTGCGTCGATCGTTGCAGTCCTGAGCATCGATCGACACAGTGCGACGAGAGGTACGTAACTCTGGAGTTTTCAGACTCTTTTCAATTTGATTATCTGTTTTCCCCGAGCTCATGCTTTGATTACACTGGGGACAGTGTAGTTCAAGTGTGGGGGAGGTAGTACTGACTTCAATCTTTCAGTTTTCTTAGAGTCAGTCTTGTTTTTCAAAAAATTTTGTTTTATTGAGTCAAAACTAGTTTAAGTAGGAAACAGTGGATTTTTTAGAAGATCAACAACATCTTACAGGAACTTAAGTGACCATTGGGATGAAGCTGAAAGATCAATCTATGACAATTAGAAAACCCAACACGGATCGACCTACTGAGGACACCCATATCAATTCAGGTATTCAGTGTTGGGAATGTCCTGAAATCTATTGTACTTGCTCTAAGTGAAAGTCGTATAGTCGAGATGAGACAATCACATATCACTAGGAAATCATAATGCTTTGCTAGAAGCCACTTATGATCAATGAGTTGAGAACTCATTGCTAGTGTTATATGATCCTACAGGGTCACACACCTAAGCAAACTGGGCGTTAAAGACGAGGTTGATCATTAATGTAATGATCCAGTGAATGCATATGTGATATGCATTCGATATCAATGTTCTGGGACAGCATCGATCGTTGCAGAGAGTGCATCGATCGATGCACTCGCGGATTAATCAGATTAATTCGGTTTAATCGTTGGTTAATTCCGTTGTGGTTTAAGCCGACATATATAAGATATATGGTCGACCTAAACTCGTCCCTAACCTAATTCACAGCCACCAGAACATAGAAATAAACCTCTCTGGAGATTAGATCTCTGTAAGGCACTAGCATCCCTGCGGTCCAGTTTGTGTGCGTGTGGATACCAGTAGAGGCGCAGCATCTGAGGCGCTTCGTGATCTCGATTATCTGCTAATACTTCCGCTGCAAATCAACAGGTAAATCTGAGATCCCATAGATTCAATTATATGAACCTTAGATCCTAGGCTCGGAATTCAGACTAGGGTTGCTAATCCTGATTAGAACTGCTAGAAATTCCTTCAGTGGTATCAGAGCTTTAGGGTTCCATTGAATCTGTAGCATGTTGATTAGATTGGTTGAATCTGAATCTGTGTATGGTTGATACAAACTTGCTAAAATTCGTTTTCCTGAAAACCTAGTTTAGGGTTCTGTTTCGAAAACGTTTAAGGGTTTTCTCGCATGGTGTCGATCGATGCCAATCCGGCATCGATCGATGCAGGGCGAAAGCCCGAATAAAATTTAGGGTTTTTCGCATGGTGTCGATCGTTGCCAATCCGGCATCGATCGACACAGGGCGAAAACCCGAATAAAACTCAGTTTTCGCCTAGTGTCGATCGACACAAATGTTGCATCGATCGACACAAACCTCGCGAGATTGATGAATCGGTTCAATTGGATTGGACCGGTTATCGAGCTTGGTTAAAGATGGTCGAACACTGTGAATGGTTTAATTGCGATTGTCTTGATTAGGTTGGCATCGACCGATGCTAACGTAGCATCGATCGACGCTGACCGGTATTCAAAACCGGATCAATTGGATTGATCGGTTATCGCGGATTGCTTTTGGTTATACTGCATCGATCGACACTATAGTAGTGTCGGTCGACATCAGGTTTGATGATTGGGTTATTGAACCTGAAATCACAAAACCGAAGCAAGACAAATCAATTAATTATAAGAATTAAAACATAGTAAAACTGAACGTTTTAAATGGTTCCGTTCCTCAACCAAATATCAAGTAATACTTGATGTCTTTCCAATCTTGTCAACTGTCAAGACTCATTTCATTGTACGATAGGCTTGCAGTGCAAGGTATCAACAATTACATGGGTAAGGCAGGAAGTAATCGTGTTAATGGGCTTGCAGTGCAAGGCATCAACAATTACATGACTGAAGAGATTGGTTTACTTGACTGGGCTATCAAAATAGTTTTGGGCCCAGAGACATCAGGTGGATTGGACATGAGATGTTGATCCACAACCAAGAGTTATATTGGATATAACTAGCAAAGTTGTTGCTTACCTAGATAGCTAAATTTGGGTGATAGCCAGTGGCTCACTCAAGTTTAGTGAAGTATGGGTCTTGGATCATTATATTCATCTGAGGAAACATTGTTTTGAATATAATGCGAGTTTTCTTAAAAGTTAAGATTTCTCATTTCTTGAACATCATAACTAAACCTTTTCCTTTCTTTGTTCTCAGCTATGACTAACACTCATAATAACTCTTTCTCCCTGCGATCCGTCCTTGAGAAGGACAAGTTAAATGGATCGAATTTTCTCGAATGGTATCGGAACTTGAGAATTGTTCTCAAGCAGGAGAAAAGGGACTATGTCCTGGAAACTGTTCTCCCTGAAAAACCGAGAGCCAATGCTGCACATGCAGAAAGGAGTGCTTGGGACAAGCATTCCAATGATGTGGTCGATGTGAATTGTCTCATGTTGGCTACCATGAACTCGGACTTGCAGAAGCAATACGAGAACGTGGAGTCGCCAGTGGAGATGATCACTAGCCTGAAAAGCATGTTTCAGGAGCAAGCACGAACTGAGAGATACCAGACGGTTAAATCTCTCATTGAATGCAAGCTACCAAAGGACAGTCCGGTCAGTCCTCATGTCATTAAGATGATGGGTTATATTGATAACCTGGGGAGACTGGATTGTCCCATTAGCCAAGAGTTGGCTACTGACATCATTCTGCAGTCACTGCCGTCAAGTTATGATCAGTTTGTTATGAACTACAACATGAACAACTTGACGAAGACGTTGACTGAACTGCATGGCATGCTCAAGACAGCTGAGCCTAATATCAAGAAGGGCACTCCTAATGTACTTATGGTACAAGGGGGTAAGAAGTTTAAGAAACTTGGCAAAGGCAAGGGAAAGGGCAAGGCAGTCCAGGTTGAGAACCAGGACACGCCTGCGCCAGCCCCGAAGCCCAAGCCGGGCCCGTCTGAGACTGATAAGTGCCATTACTGTAAAGAGCCTGGGCATTGGAAGAGAAATTGCAACAAATTCTTGGAAGAGAAGAAGAAGAAGAAGAAGACTTTCGAGACTTCATCTTCAGGTATTTATGTTATAGAAGTAAATGTTACTACTTCTGGTTCTACTTCTTGGGTATTGGATACCGGCTGTGGTGCTCATATTTGTACAAATATGCAGGGGCTAAGCAACAGTAGGACGTTGGAGAAGGGACAAGTGGACCTGCGCGTGGGAAATGGAGCAAGAGTTGCTGCATTAGCCGTAGGAACATATAACTTGTCTTTACCTTCTGGTTTGGTGTTAAAACTTAATAATTGCTACTATGTACCTGCGATAAGCAGAAATATTATTTCTATTCCTATTTTGGATGTGGAAGGATATCAGTTTTCAATAAAGAATAAATGTTGTTCTTTTGATTACAATGATATATTTTATGGTAGCAGCCCATTAGAGAATGGGCTTTATGTTTTAAACCAAAGCACACCAATCTATAACATTAACACTAAGAGATTCAAATCAAATGACACGAATCAGACTTTTCTATGGCATTGTCGTTTGGGCCACATAAACGAGAAACGAATTCAAAAGCTCCATAGTGATGGGCTTTTGGGCTCATTTGATTATGAATCATGTGAGAAATGTGAATCTTGTTTACTAGGCAAAATGGCGAAGGCCCCTTTCAACAAACAAAATGAAAGGGCCAGTGACCTATTGGGCCTTATACATACAGATGTATGCGGCCCAATGAGCACAAGTGCCAGAGGAAATTTTCGATACTTCATTACCTTCACTGATGATTTCAGCAGGTATGGCTATGTCTATCTAATGAGACACAAGTCGGAATCCTTTGAAAAGTTCAAAGAGTTCCAAAATGAAGTACAGAATCAACTTGGCAAAAGTATTAAGGCTCTTCGATCAGATCGTGGAGGAGAATACTTAAGCCAAGAATTCAGTGATCATTTGAGAGATTGTGGAATTGTTTCACAACTCACTCCTCCTGGAACACCACAATGGAATGGCGTGTCTGAGAGGAGGAATCAGACTTTATTAGATATGGTTCGATCAATGATGAGTCTCTCAACTCTTCCATTATCCTTTTGGGGATACGCTCTAGAAACGTCTGCGTTTACACTTAATAGGGTTCCGTCAAAATCAGTTGCAAAGACACCACATGAGATGTGGACTGGAAATGTTCCGAATGTGTCTTTCCTGAAGATTTGGGGTTGTGAAGCTTATGTTAAGAGATTAATTACAGATAAGCTCGAGCCCAAATCTAATAAATGCTACTTCGTTGGTTATCCTAAGGAAACCAAGGCATACTACTTTTACAACCAATCCGAGAACAAAGTGTTTGTTGCTCGGAACTGCGTCTTTCTTGAGAGAGAATTTCTTTCCAAGAGAAACAGTGGGAGTAAAGTACAACTCGAAGAAGTTCGAGAAACGCAGGAAAATGCTCAACCCGTAGAGGAAAAGCAACAGTTGGATCTACAAAGAGTTGTAGAGACGGCGCCTGTGGAGCCTGAAATTCGCCGATCCGAAAGGATCCGTCACGAACCCGAGAGATATGGATTTCTCGTAACCAATTGTCATGATTTGTTGATCATTGACAGTGACGAGCCAGCGAATTTTGAAGAAGCGATGATGAGCCCTGACTCCGAAAAGTGGCTGAAAGCCGCTGAATCCGAAATGGGATCCATGTCACAGAACCAAGTATGGACTTTGGTTGATTTACCCGATGGTGCAAGACCCATTGAGTGTAAATGGATTTTCAAGAAGAAAATTGATGTGGATGGAAATATTCAGATATATAAAGCAAGGCTAGTGGCAAAAGGTTTCAAACAAATTCATGGTATTGACTATGAAGAAACCTATTCACCTGTCGCCATGCTTAAATCCATTCGGATTCTCCTAGCAACAGCTGCTCATTATGATTATGAGATCTGGCAGATGGACGTGAAAACAGCTTTCCTTAATGGAATACTGGAAGAGGATGTGTACATGACACAGCCCGAAGGTTTCATCGATCCTGATACAGCTAGGAAAGTATGCAAGCTTCATCGATCCATTTATGGATTGAAGCAAGCATCTCGGAGTTGGAATCTTCGTTTTGATGAAGCAGTCAAAAAGTTTGATTTCATCAGAAGCGAAGAAGAACCATGTGTTTACAAGAAGACTAGTGGGAGCGCAGTTGCATTTCTCGTGTTGTATGTGGATGACATACTTCTTCTCGGAAATGACGTTCCGTTGTTACAGTCTGTTAAGACTTGGCTCGGAAGTTGTTTTTCAATGAAAGACATGGGAGAAGCCGCGTATATTCTTGGAATAAGAATCTATAGAGATAGATTAAACAAGTTGATTGGACTGTGTCAAGACACTTATATCGATAAAGTCTTACACAGGTTCAGAATGCAAGATTCCAAGAAGGGCTTCATACCAATGTCTTATGGCATAAGTCTCAGCAAGAAGCAGTGTCCTGAGACACCTGCTGAGCGAGATCGCATGAGTCGGATTCCCTATGCCTCGGCGTTGGGATCCATCATGTATGCCATGCTCTGTACTCGTCCAGATGTTGCTTGTGCTTTAAGCATGACGAGTAGATACCAATCGGATCCAGGTGAAAGTCACTGGACAGCAGTCAAGAATATTCTGAAGTATTTGAGAAATACTAAGGACAAATTCTTGGTGTATGGAGGAAGTGATGAGCTGGTAGTAAGTGGTTACACAGACGCAAGTTTTCAGACAGACAAAGATGATTTCCGATCACAATCTGGTTACATCTTCTGCCTGAATGGCGGTGCAGTCAGCTGGAAGAGTTCCAAGCAGGACACTGTAGCAGATTCCACAACTGAAGCTGAGTACCTCGCTGCTTCTGAAGCGGCAAAGGAGGCTGTTTGGATCAAGAAGTTCATCACTGAACTTGGTGTGATTCCTAGCATTTCTGAGCCAGTGGCTTTGTATTGTGACAACAATGGAGCCATTGCGCAAGCAAAGGAACCTAGATCACACCAGAAATCCAAACACATAGAAAGGCGATATCACCTTATCCGTGATATTGTGAATAGAGGAGATGTGAAGATCAGCAGAGTCCCGACGGATGAGAACGTAGCTGATCCGCTGACCAAGCCCCTCCCAAGGCCTAAGCATGAGTTTCACACTGCTGCTGTAGGCATTAGATTTCTTAAGATATGATCTTGTTTTCAGTGGGAGTTATATTTGGTTTTTAGTTATGACTTGATGTTCGTAAAACATAATTTGGTTATGTTGTTTTAATGAAATTGTTTCAGTATTATTTAATTGTGTTAATTAAATATACATTGTCCCAAAGTAATTTATGACATTTTATAGGTCATCAAGTATGTGACTTGATCATGAAACCCTATAAACAAAGATTGTCATGAATTATATTGGTCCCTGGTCGAGGTTGTTAAAATGGGACATTAACAACCACGTGAGACTAGTATGTGAGGAGACTGATGACTATGTTTCATGGAGTCATATAATAAGTGTATTAAAGTCAATCACATAGATATGTGTTAGAGAACACATGATCGGACTTGACCCGTTAATGAGAACTCTACAAGATGTTATATGAGTGTCATAAGAGTTTCTCATTACGACTAAAGAGAGTAGTCCTTAGACCTGAGTTCATCATGTCCTCTCTTATATGGATTGGTTCGTCTTGACTTTGTCAAACGTCAGCCGTAACTGGTGATCATAAAGACACTGATTAGGCGTATCATGAAATATAAAAGAGACATGGATGGAACAAGATGGGATTTGTACCTCCTATATAACAGGAGTTAAATATCTCTGGGCCTATCGAAGATTTGATACTGGAAATGCGTGGCCGCGCTCAAACGAGGTGATTGTCAGTCGTTTGTTTTATCAGTACAAATCGGGATTCGATAAACGTGATCTGGCTTAATAAGGATGACACAGTTCTTGCCTTATGCTAGATTGAGATATAGCTACAAAGGGATTAAAGGAATAGATGATTCCTGTACAAGTGGGAGATTGTTGGGAATGTCCTGAAATCTATTGTACTTGCTCTAAGTGAAAGTCGTATAGTCGAGATGAGACAATCACATATCACTAGGAAATCATAATGCTTTGCTAGAAGCCACTTATGATCAATGAGTTGAGAACTCATTGCTAGTGTTATATGATCCTACGGGGTCACACACCTAAGCAAACTGGGCGTTAAAGACGAGGTTGATCATTAATGTAATGATCCAGTGAATGCATATGTGATATGCATTCGATATCAATGTTCTGGGACAGCATCGATCGTTGCAGAGAGTGCATCGATCGATGCACTCGCGGATTAATCAGATTAATTCGGTTTAATCGTTGGTTAATTCCGTTGTGGTTTAAGCCGACATATATAAGATATATGGTCGACCTAAACTCGTCCCTAACCTAATTCACAGCCACCAGAACATAGAAATAAACCTCTCTGGAGATTAGATCTCTGTAAGGCACTAGCATCCCTGCGGTCCAGTTTGTGTGCGTGTGGATACCAGTAGAGGCGCAGCATCTGAGGCGCTTCGTGATCTCGATTATCTGCTAATACTTCCGCTGCAAATCAACAGGTAAATCTGAGATCCCATAGATTCAATTATATGAACCTTAGATCCTAGGCTCGGAATTCAGACTAGGGTTGCTAATCCTGATTAGAACTGCTAGAAATTCCTTCATTCAGAGGATCCTTTTACTGGCTTCACCCATGTAAACTTGACTTAAATTTATCACCTAAGGGCTTGGTATACCTTGAGTCGGACTCCTCTGTTAGTTCTGACACAGCTTGTAAACCTGTCCGAGTATGGAACCCTTCTCCCCTTCTCTAAGTAAAGTAAAAAAAAAGAAGATAATAAACTGAGGATGAGTTAGTAACTCCGAAGTGGTCATGGGAGTAGTAGTTACCACTATTACCTCCTGTGCGATCCATGGAATGTGTCCAAAGTACACCTCATAACGGGAAGAGCACTGATAAAATAAAATAAAATGATACCCAATGGGGAAAAATCAGTTGCTGAGAAGGGAAAAGAGAAGAAAGGAACCAGAAGAAGATAGTATGGTGGTCTAGAGCTAACAGAGTAAGAATCCATGTGCCCTTTGATCGATAATCCTTAGGTGAGACCGCACTTAATATTTTTAAGAAGTCAGTAGGGTGAATTTGAATTGCTTGGATTGATTGTGGAATTTACTTAAGACAGTTGCTAAGTGTGGGGGAAGTACATGTTGGTCTTGATGTCTTGCAGGTGATTCTTTCAGTGGCTTACTAAGGGGAATCTGAGTGTTGTTGCTTCTAGGATGAAAAGAGTTTCTGAAAATTTTCAAACCTCTTCACCATGGTTTAGTTCTTTGTCTTGCTTGAGGGCAACCAAGAGCTAAGTGTGGGGGAGTTGATATACCATGGATTTTAGGGATTTTAGCCATGGTATATGTCTTATTTATCTAGTCTTTAATTATGTTTTGGAGTCTTTTTAGTATGTTTACAGGTCTAGATGCGTTTTGAGTGGATTTGGTGATTATGGAGCGTTCCGGAGTATTTTGGAGATTAAACCCGAGAGGAAGAGTTCACTGCCCGTTTCACAGACCTGTGTCGATCGACACAGAAGGTGCATCGATCGACAGAAGGTCGACACAGACTTCTCGCGAGCATTTAATGAAGAGAATTGGAAATTGCACTTTCGCCCAGAAGTTTCCCATAATTACAAAGAAGCCCCAGCCGACTTTAGACCATTATATTAGGGTTTTTAAGCCATTGTTTAGGCTACGCTTTACTTACGCTTTATTTTATTGTCAGAGAGAGTTAGGGGCTGATCCTGCTCTCGAAAGAGAGAGGATTTCGAACCCCAGTTCTTTATTTGATTTTATAATATTTGGTTTTCTATTCATGATGTCTTCTGTTTCGATGAACATGTCTGAGTAGTTTACCTGTTAAGTTTAGGGATTCTCATTAGGGATTTCATGGAATTATAGGTTGATAAATCTGTAGGGATTCATACTTGTTAGTTCTTCATTTAGGATTGTTATTAATGCTTAATCTGAAGTAGCTATCCAGATTTATGATGTTAGGTTGATTTTCACAACGACAGTTGGTTGATTAGCTAGAAAGAATCTAGATGAGCAATTGAATTACTCGCAAAGAAATTTGGTTTAATTTATTGTGAACATATTGAACTTAATCTTAAAGCTGGTTTAATCTGTTAGGAATTACAAAGACATTTGGATTTCTGCAATTAGGCTTAGAGAATTCTCACAACGAAAGTTCGTTAATTCTATATCTGTGTTTGAGTTATAGAACAGTTCTTAATTAGATCCCGATTGATTGATTGTCTGTGTTCCTGATTTACTGAGAATTCCTTAGACTTAACGCTTCACCTCCTTGCTTACAAACTCGCTACTGATTTACTTTTCTTCTTGCTTTTAGTTTCTCACTACTTTGCTTTCTCCTAGTTTAATCTTGACCGTTCTAAGTCTATCGTTGCCTAGAGTCCTCGTGGATTCGATACCCTAAGTACTACATTGACATTACTGTGCACTTGCAGTTAGAATAGGGATTAATTCTTGACCTATCAATAACGCAATTGCATTAGTTGGTGCTTATTTCTGAGATTTATGCACGAGATCACTTACAGTTGACAGTATAATAAATTTGGAGGAAAAAATTCCTAAAGTCCTATGCAATCTAGAGAAGATATTTTCACCGTCTTTATTTGATGTTATAGAACATCTGCCTATTCATCTCCCTCTTGAAGCTACACTTTGTGGTCCGGTACAATATCGTTGAATGTATCCTTTCGAGCGCTATATGTTCTACCTTAAAAAAGAGGTGAAGAACTCGCTAAAGTGGAGTGCTTTTATTGTGGCACATAATATTAACGAAGAAACCTCTACCTTTGAAAGTTATTACTTTCGTTGCAAGTACGTACAAATAGTCGGCACCCTGATCGATGATATATCATGGTTGTAGGGATCCATGATATATGTATATAATCGAGTATTTTCTGTGTCTCTCGTGTCCTTTTCGAGTCTTTTACAGGTTTTCACACATTTAGAATCAATTGAATTGTTTTGGAGCTAATGTAGAGTATTGTAGCTGAGAAGTCGAAGTTGGTGTATTTTTTGGTCCTATGTGTCGATCGACACTGAATGTGTGTCGGTCGACACAGCCCTCTTTTCACAATTCCACCCGCGAAGTCTAAATACTTTTCGAGACTTGCAATTTTGCCATGAAGTTTCATCTATTTACAAAAGAACTCAAAACGTGTTTTAGACTATTAATTAGGTTTTTAGAGTTTTATTCTATTTCATACTTTGAGTTTTTGAGAGAAGATTTTGAACCCTTGTTTCTATATATTTTCTATTTTATATGATATCTATTTTGATTATGTATGTTGTTTCTATCGATATGTATGATAAGATCACTTGTTAGGATTAGGGATTCTCGTTAGGGATTTAGATTGATTGATTGGTTAGGATTCATAACTTGATAGTTCTCCACCTAGATTGTTCTTAATGCTAGTTCTAGATTGGTCACCTAGAATCTAAATCATAGGTTGTTAAGTTGGTACGAAAGTGCTATTTAAAATCTGACAGAACCCAGAGTGAGAAAATTAGATAATTGCAAAAGAATTTGGATTAGATAATTTGTAAACAAATCGAACTTGTGCATAATGCTAGTTTAGACTTGGCACTTTCCCATCCGATAATCAAAACCAATTTTTATATTATTTTGTGCTGCTTTTACATTACAACTTTTATTGATTGTTTAATTCCAAACGAAAGTCTATTGTGAAGTTCTTGAGTCTCCATGGATTTGACCCCTATATACTACAATTGCATTCTGTGCACTTGCGGTATAGCTTTAGGGAATCAAAACTTTGAGCATATCAAGTTTTTGGCGCCGTTGCTGGAGACTCTTTTGAGTCTCCGATAGATTTATGTGTAGAATTTAGAATATGTTTTTAGTTTCAGTTTTACTCACATCGTTCTATATTTTTTTGTCTTGTGTGTTATTGGTGTATGCATAATCACATTACCAGAAGCAACAAAGACAGTCAGCTTTTGTATTTTCCGAATCAGGAGCTTGCAAGGTTATAACAAATGAACAAAAAAGCAAAGAAGCCTATGGAAATGTTGAATATCATGATTTTTGAATGGGATAAAGTTGGTGTTATGAGAGACCAAGAGGGCTATGTGTGCAACAATCATGGTCAAAGACTGAATGGGGTCGAAGAAAATCCCACCGTGCCAATTGTTGTCGTGGGTGCGGAGGAAACACATGTTAATACACATGCGCATGTTGGAAGAGGAAGGACACTTGGTGATTACAACATGTCTGCTAAGTTCTATGAAAACAGGTCTGCGATCAGACATCCTACCTTCCAGAGGAACGACTTTGAGATGAAACCATCCTACTACATTTTAGTTTGTCAGCATCCTTTATGTGGACAGTCTCATGAGCATCCTATCGATCACATTGATAGATATGAGGATCTGGTGACGAGCATGAACTACAATGGAGTCAACTATTTCTATTTTTTTCTGCAAGCTCTTCACACTCTCTCTTGCTGGGGAAACAACTTACTATCTGAAGCAGCTACCACCGGGATCACTGACTACTTGAGATGAGACCAAGAATTCTTTCATGTGGAACTTATTCGATGATGCACTATCAGAGGATTAAGATTGTCAGTTCACTCATGGACATACTGAGCCATTCAAGGCTGCTTGGGTCCGATTCAAGGCATACCAGAGAGATTGTCCGCATCATTGTTTCTCTGAGGTTCAAATGCTGGGCAATTTCTTCAAAGCTGTATACTGGAGATACCAAATGGCCCTTGATGCTGTGATAAATGGGAACTTCAACACGAGGTAACCAGAAGATGCTCATGTGTTGATCGAGAAGTTGGCGTATAGCAATAGCACCAAGAATTAAGATTTTGAGAGGCAAAGATTAGCTGGGAATATGGATGGAAAACAGATTTCTGAGCAGAAAAATAAGATGGATTCAGTTCACAACATCCTGTTGAGTAAGAAGCAAGTTCAGTTCGCTGTAGAGGTTGAGACATGTGAGCGTGAGGAAGAGTGTGAATAAGAGGATTCAACAACATTGGTGAGACTGGTTTTCAGAGTTAGAGGTTTATAAATCAACAAGGCAGAGGTGGTTATAATGGGAATGGTCAGAGAAGTACGTTCATATGTAACCAAAACTCTTCTACTTATGTCCCTAAGCCTCAGTATCAAAAGCCTTTCTAGGGCAACAACAACAATTTCAACATGAACTATAGATCTTCATCTTACTAGATGCCTCATGCACCAACTGAGCAAATATAGATGAAATTTATGCTTGAGTAGATACTAAAGAGCTAGCTGAATACACTGATTTGAATGGAAAGTTAGAAGCTTTGAACACATGTCAATAATTTGGATACTCAGGTTGCGCATAATGCTTGGTTTGTGAAGAGGCATGATGGAGTTCTTCCTGGAAGGACAAACACTAAACCGTAATATCAGTGCAATGCCATCATGTTGAGAAGTAGTAAAGAGGTCAATCAGGTGCTGAAAAGGGTATAAGTGTTGATGAGTTTGTGCAATTGGAAGACACTGAAGAAGAGATCACGGATGAACTGCACGTGTCTATCGATGCAACCTAGTGTTGGTCGAAACATGTCCAATTTGAGGAGATTTCAAGTCCGAATGACCGAACTGAATCGACTAAGCTTGATACAAGTGAGAAAGTGGTGTCGATCACAAGTCGTGTCGATCGACACAACACTGGTGTCGCCCTCCACATGATAAATCTTCGAGTCTTGAGGGACCAAAATCGAGCGAGGTCGATCCACCAAAGGTCAATGTAGTTGGAAAATCGACCAAGGAGCTGAGTAATGGTGCCCGTGTCGATCGACACACATATGGTGTCGATCGACACAAGGGGTCGTCTGAGACACTAAATTCTTAGAAGCCAAAAATTATAAATTAACGAGTCTACAGACCGAAAGTTCCTTTTCCAAGGAATCCTAGGAAGTCTAAACATAAGATGTACGAAGCTAAGTGAAAGAATATAATGAACAAGCTCACCATTGAGGTTCCTCTGATTGATGCCATTAAGACTACTTCGGTGGTCATACATGCTTGAAGAAGATGCTTACTCAAGATATGAGCGAAGAAGAAAATGTGATGATAATCTATGAAATTTGCAGTGATGTCATTAAAAAAGAATACCAAAGAAACTCAAGGATCCATGAAGCTTCGTCTTTGACTGATCTATCCTAAGAGACATGTTCAAGAGTTCGTTGTATGATATGGGCTCGAGCGTTAATCAGATGCCTTATTCGGTTGCTTTGAAGCTCAAGATGATTGATTTCACACCCACTAGGTGATATATATAATTGGATGATTCAAGAAAAATCATTCCAGAACAACAAGCCATTACAGGCACAAGGCTTATACATTAGGGGTGAGCCGCTTATTGCTGCAGCTCAAAGAGGTCGAACTCTTGGTGACTATAACATGCTTGATGAGTTATATGTGAACAGGTCCGCGATCAGATCTCCCACCTTATAGATGAATGACTTTAAGATCAAGACTTCCAACTACACTCTTGTGGGACATCATCCTTTCTGTGGATTGTTGATAGGTCTGTAAAGTTTTAATCCTATTCTACTGCAAGTGCACAGTTAATGCAATTATAGTATAAAAGGTATTGAATCCCACAGAGACTCTAGACTCTTGCGATAGATTATAGAACGTCGAATTAAGCTAGGTGAAATAGTTGAAAGCAGTAAATCAGAGAAACATAAAAGTAAATAGATCGGTTTGTAAATCAGAAGGTGAAGGCGTCAAGTCTAGGGAGTCCTCAGGAAATCAGGAACACAAGCAATCAATCAATCGGGATCTAATTAAGAACTGTTCTAGAACTGGAATCACGGAAGTATAAGAAACCAACTTTCGTTGCGAATCCTATCTATGTCTAACAACCTAGCAAGCCAACTTTCGTTGCGAATTCTAGAGTTCTAAACAAGCATTAATCTCAAGTTCTTTAGTTCACAATTCCTCTAAACCAAATTTCTTTGCGAGTAGACAAATTGCTCATCTGGGTTCTTTCTAGCTAATTAACCAACTGTTGTTGTGCAAATCAACCTAACATCATTAATCTAAGTGGCCAGTTCAGATAAAGCATTAAGAACAACCCTAGATGAAGAACTAACAGATATGAATTCCTACAGATTGATCAACCTATAATTCCATGAAATCCCCTGTGAGAATCCCTAAACCTAACTGGTAAACTACTCAGACATGATCATCGAAACAGAAGACATCATGAATAGAAAACCAAAATCCTCTCTCTTTCAAGAATCCTCTCTCTTTCAAGAACAATATCAGCCCCTAACTCTCTCTGAAATAAAATAAAACTTAGAACTGAAAGCGTATTGAAATTGTAGTAAAAAAAATGGCTTATAAACCCTAATATAATGGTCTAAAGTCGGCTGAGGCTTCTTTGTAATTATGAGAAACTTCTGGGCAAAAATGCAAATTCCAAACTCTTCATTAAACGCCGAGAATTGTCTGTGTCGACCTTGTGTCGATCGATGCACAAATTGTGTCGATCGACACAGGTCTGTGAAATGGGCAGTGAACTCTATCTCTCGGGTCAATACTCCAAAATGCTCCAGAATGCACCATAATGTCCAAATCCGCTCCAAACGTGTCTAGACCTGAAAACATAGATAAAAGTGAAGGATTATGGTGTTTGTTCAAGGTTTAATTCCCAAATTACAACCTAACACATAATCTTAAACAGATCTAGGTTCTTGCAAAATGAATCATAAAACCAACCAAACCTGGATCATTACCTTTCAGATTGCAGCGGATAATTGATGGTAATGATGAGATCAGTTAGAACAGATGAACAACCTGCTCCTCCTTTGGTATCCACACTCTTACAAGCCGGGATGGCTGCTAGACCAAAGAGATGGATCAGATCAGAAAAGAGAGAGTTAGAGAGAGAGAGACACTCGCGGCCACACACAAAGAAATCGCATAGGATGTGTTATGCCTTAGGGTTTGCGATTTCTACCTCTCTCATTAATGGGCCCAAGTCATTTGACTAATGGCTCATTAATCATTTGGGCCCAAGACACAAATCAGACAAAAGCCTGCATTTTGTCTGGCCCAATTCTCTGATCCAATACAGTAAATGCCATTGCATCTTACCGTATTAATTCCATTTAACTTTCCCGTTAGCTATGGTGTGTGACCCTTCGGGATCATACAATACTGGTAATAAGTCCTAAACTTATAGATCAAGAGCGGACTCTAGCAAGCCATCATGATCACCCAGTATTTATGACTTATGTCTGATCTCGACACTTATCATACTTTCTAGAGATAGTACGGTAGATTTCAGGACATTCCCAACAAAAAGGACTCTAAAAGACTCGATAAGAAGACATATACCATGGTTAAAACCCCTAAAATTCATGGTATATCAACTCCCCCACACTTAGCTCTTGCTTGTCCTCAAGCAAGTAAAGAACCAAAGTATAAGAAAAGAGGTTTGAAAACACAGAAACTTATTTCGTCCTAGGAACTTTCGCATTCACATTCACTTAGTAAACCACTGAAAACTTTCCTACAGAACTCAAGACCGCAATATACTTCCCCCACACTTAGCAATTGTCCCAAGTAAACTCCACAATCAAGTTAGGACATTCAAGTTCACCACACCAGTATCTGTATACAATTAGGTGCAGTCTCACAGAGGGAGTATCGAATCAAAGGACACATGGACTCAACCTATTCAGTATCTGACCACCAAACTGTCGGTTTCTGGTTTCTTTCTTTTCCCTTTCTCCCTTAGCACTGATTTTTTCCCACTGGGTATCATTTAATTTTTTATATCAGTGCTCTTCCCTTTTTTATTGGGGTTTAACTTTGGATATTTCCATGAATACACAGGAGGTAATAGGGGTCTCTACCACTTCGAAGCTACTAGCTTATCCTCGGTCTTTATCTCCTTTTTTTTTTTTACTTTCAAGGGAGGGGAAAATCAGAAACCATACTTAAGAACAGGATCACAGGCTGTGCCAAACACATCAAAGGAATCCGACCCAAAGATTACCAAGCCCTAATTGAGAAATTAAAGTCAAGATTAAGCGCGAGACTAGTGATGGGTCCTCTGAATACCTGGTTAGATATGGGTGTCCTTGGTAAGCTGATCTGTTTGGGGTTTTCTAATAGTCATAGAGGTCCTGCAAGTCTGTCCACTGGTCACTTAGTTCCTGTTCCAGCGAAGAATTTCCTCGAAAAATCATGGTTTCATACACATTTTGACTCAATAACACAAATTTTTTGAAAATAGGACTGACTCTAAGAAAACAAAAGCGTGTGTCAGTAGCTACCTCCCCCACACTTGAACTACACTGTCCCCAGTGTAATAAAAGCATGAGCTCGGTGAAAGAATAATGAAATTGAAAAAAAATCTGAGAAGTTGCAGAATACTTACATGTTGTCGCCCTGCGGCGATCGATGCCACAAGGGTGTCGATCGATGCAAGGCGAATATGCTTGCAGTTATTTAAATAACCGGTATCTGAACCGAAATCGAATCGGCTAACCAGAAATCGCAACTGCGTCGACCGATGTACTCAGTGTGTCGATCGATGCATGGCGATTTTTGGCTGTGTCTCTCGGCTTTGACACACAAAAGCAGAAAATCAAAAACACCAAATCAAAAACGAAAAATGAAAACAAAAACAAACCTAATAGTGGGTTGCCTCCCACTCAGCGCTTGTTTAAAGTCAGTAGCTTGACTATGGGATAGAGATTAGACTCATGGCGGTTTCAACAGAGACTTTTAGTGTCTCTGTGAATGTCTCCTCATCCAAGGTGGTGTATATGCTGTCGGATCATGAGATCTCCCAAGGAAAGAGTAGACAGAACCGGGGCGGGAGCGAAGCATGGGTGGGATTCTGCGTTTGCCTGCATTTAAAGTAATGCGGTTAAGAGGTTTAAGCTTAGATGATTCATGGCTTACCTTTGGTGGAAATGAGATGTCTGGAGCTTTCTGCTTATGAGCAGTTGCAGGTACTGAAGATGTTAGAGCAAGTTCAGAATGAACTGCCATCTTCTCTTCTCCAATGGGAACATCTGGTTCCACCTCAACATTGAAGCTCTGTCCAACAATGGTGGATTTCTGCAGCTTATCCATCTTGAACCTCAATGTTTCATCTCCCAGGTGGAGATCAATTAGACCATGTTGCACATTAATCACAGCTCCAGCTGTAGCTAAGACTGATATTCCAAGTAGTAGAGGATCATCAGGTTCAATCTCATACTTCAGCACTACAAAGTCCGTTGGAATCAAGTAGTTTCCAACTTTGACAGGAATATCCTCAAGAACTCCTTCCGGATATCGCTTTGAACGATCAGCTAGGATAAGAGAGACCCTAGTAGGCTGGAATTCCATCATTCCCAATCTCACAGCAACTGAGTACGGCATTAGATTCACACAAGATCCTAAGTCACAAAGAGAACGCTTGAATCTGTCCTTAGAGATAGAACAGTTTAGCACAAAGGCTCATGGGTCTGGTATCTTCTCTGAAATCTGAATCAGCTTCTTTTCCATTACTTTCATGCAGTTAGCCACTTCTAGCTCTTGTTTAGACAGTTTAGGAACCTTAGGATACGGCACAAGGGGCTTATATACTCGTTCTGGGACTGTTGCAGGCGTCTGGTCCCGTCTGCGATCTGTGTCGATCGATGCACGATGTGTGTTGATCGATGCAAGGCGATTTCGAACAATTACATCAGACGTATCGGGACTATGTCGATCGATGCACGAGTTGTGTCGATCGATGCTTGTCTCAGACAGACAATATTCATCCCGAAAATCCGAGATGATGCTCCCTTATTCTCCTAGCAAGTCAATCTCATCTCCTGTGGTCACAACATTGACGAAGTGATTTTGTTCAGCTTTCCCAACTTCATTTTTCCTCTGTATTGCTCGAGATGTCTGTTGAACTTGGACATCTAGCTTCTTCACATGTGTGCTCAAAGATTCAAACTTCCCATTCAGATTTTCATGCAATCCATCTATCCTTGATTTGAAGGACACAGTGATCTGTTGTTGTCCCTCAAGAAACTGCTCCATCATGGCTTCCAATCTGCTCTTTTGTGTAGGTGCAGGCGGTGCTTGGTAAGAAGAAACATCATAGTTTCTTGAGAAGGATTTACTCTGTTGCTGGAAGGGTTTCTGAAAAGCAGATTCCTGACTGTAGAATCCATTCCCTTCAACGCAATTGATAGCTTCTTGCGCATAATTTCCAACTAGAAGACTATGCAGAGAGTCAACTTTGTTCTTCAACCCAGCTATCTGTGAACTGTCAATCCCTGAGCTGAAAAAGTCATTCCGACACATCGTCCTTACGGATCTCTTAGTCTTCTTGGTGATTCCGCGAAATGCGTTGACCGATGCAAGAGAAGAGTCGATCGATGCGAGTTGCGAAGATGTGACGATCGACACACAGGACCGTGTCGATCGATGCAAGCAGATTCTGTCGAACCTGACCTGCAAAACAGAGAAAAACAGAAAAATAAATCAGTAAAATAAAAACGAAAAACCTAGTCTAAACCCTAAGTTCAAATCTATTGAAGACTCAAAAGAGTCCCCGGCAATGGCGCCAAAAACTTGATAGGTATGTAAAGTTTTAATCCTATTCTACTGCAAGTACACAGTTAATGCAATTATAGTATAAAAGGTATCGAATCCCACAGAGACTCTAGACTCTTGCGATAGATTATAGAACGTCGAATTAAGCTAGGTGAAATAGTTGAAAGCAGTAAATCAGAGCAACAGAAAAGTAAATAGATCGGTTTGTAAATCAGAAGGCGAAGGCATCAAGTCTAGGGAGTCCTCAGGAAATCAGGAACACATGCAATCAATCAATCGGGATCTAATTAAGAAATGTTCTAGAACTGGAATCACGGAAGTATAAGAAACCAACTTTCGTTGCGAATCCTATCTATGTCTAACAACCTAGCAAGCCAACTTTCGTTGCGAATTCTAGAGTTCTAAACAAGCATTAATCTCAAGTTCTTTCGTTCACAATTCTTCTAAACCAAATTACTTTGCGAGTAGATCAAATTGCTCATCTAGGTTCTTTCTAGCTAATTAACCAATTGTCGTTACGCAAATCAACCTAACATCATTAATCTAAGTGGCCAGTTTAGATAAAGCATTAAGAACAACCCTAGATGAAGAACTAACAGATATGAATCCCTACAGATTGATCAACCTATAATTCCATGAAATCCTCTGTGAGAATCCCTATACCTAACTGGTAAACTACTCAGACATGATCATCGAAATAGAAGACATCATGAATAGAAAACCAAATATCATAAAACAGAATAAAGAACTGGGTTCAAAATCCTCTCTCTTTCAAGAACAAGATCAGCCCCAAACTCTCTCTGAAATAAAACAAAAAACTTAGAACTGAAAGCGTATTGAAAGTGTAGCCTAAACAATGGCTTAAAAACCCTAATATAATGGTCTAAAGTCGGCTGGGGCTTCTTTGTAATTATGAGAAACTTCTGGGCAAAAGTGGAAATTCCAAACTCTTCATTAAACGCCGAGAATTGTCTGTGTCGACCTTGTGTCGATCGATGCACAAACTGTGTCGATCGACACAGGTCTGTGAAATGGGCAGTGAACTCTATCTCTTGGGTCAATACTCCAAAATGCTCCAGAATGCACCATAATGTCCAAATCCGCTCCAAGCGTGTCTAGACCTGAAAACATAGATAAAAGGACTCCAAAAGACTCTAAAAGACTCGATAAGAAGACACATACCATGGTTAAAAACCCTAAAATCCATGGTATATCAATTGTCTCATGAGTTTCCTATGTATCAAATCGAGCGATTCAAAGATCTGGTGCATGAAGTATAATGGAGTCAATTATAACAATATTTTTTGAAAGCTCTTCCCACACTCTCTTGCTGGGGAAGAACCTGGCTGAAGCAGTTACCAGCAGGATTACTGACAACATGGGATGCAACAAAGAAGGCTTTCATGGGAAACTTCTATGATGATACGAGATCAGATAATCTGAGGAACATGATTTCTTAGTTCTAACAAGGTCCTACTAAAGCCTTTAAGGTGGCTTGTATGCGCTTTAGATCATATCAACACGATTTTCCACATCATGGTTCTCCGAAGTTCAGCTGTTGGGAATTTTCTTCAGAGGTGTGGATTGGAGGTATTAAATGACATTGGATGCTTATAGTAATGGGAACTTCAACACGAGGTCTCCTGAAAAAGAAAATGAGCGGATTGAGAACTTGGCGTCTAGAAATATCACCAAGAATGCTGATTTCAAAAAGGAAGCAGTTAGCTGGAGGTATGGATGGAGAATAGATGGCTGAGATGAAGACAAAGTTGGATTATGTGCACAGTCTTTTGGTTGGCAAAACCAGTTTTAGGTTGCTGCAGAGATAGAGACCTTCGAGACAGTTGATGAATGTGAGAATGTCAACTACATAGGTGGAACTAGTTTTCAGAGTCAGAGATATGGGAATTAGAAGGGAAACATGAACTTTACAGGCTACACTCCAAAGCCTGCATTTTAGAGACCATTCCAGCAAAACAACTCATTTTCTAAGAACTATGGCTCTTCTTCTTACCAATTACCACCTCCACCAAACAATGAGAGTAGATTGAAGTCTCTATAGGAGCAGTTGCTTGAAGTTCAAAAAAGATCATTGTCAATTTCAACAAGAAATTTGATGCACTCTTTGAGGATTTGAACGGAAAATTTGAGGATCTGAACACTCATGTGAAGAAGCAAGATAGACAAGTGGCTCAAGTTTCTTGTTCAGTGAAAATGCATGATAGATCTCTCATAGGAAGAACTAAGAAGAACCAGAAGAAGTACGTCAATGATGTATTTGCAAAGAGGGAATTTGAGCTGGGATATGAGTAGGATGAAGCCACAACAGCTTCACTTGAAGCTTTCGGTTATTATCGGACTGCAGACATGGTGTCGGTCGATAACCAACCATGGTGTCAGTCGACACCAGTACAAAAGACCGAGTTTTCGACGTACGACATACCAAAATCGACCGAGCTCGACACTGAACTAGTGGCGTCGACCTGCAGTGTCGGTCTACACCTTCTTATTTCAGACACGATTTTGAGTTCTCCTGACGGACATAAATCAACCTTATCCGACGCCAAGGTCAACACTACTGGAAAATCAACGAAGGAGTCAACAAATACAAACAGTTTCGACCGACACCATGGTCAAGCTGAAACAGATTCTTCGAAATCAAAGATAGATGTTGAAGAAATGGTTTACATGCCTCTTTTACCCTTCCCTAGAGCTCCTAAGAATTCCAAACAGGAGATGAATGAGGCTAAATGCATGGCAATGATGGATAAGAAGCTGATTGAGATTCCACTAGCTGATGCTTTAAGGATTCACCCTTCTCTGCAGAGGTATGGAAAGAAGATGATCTCCGCGAATGGAGATTTGAAAGAAGGGGTGGTCATGTTATCTATACAAGTCAATGTTGTGGTTCAGAACAAAATTCGAGAGAAGCTTCCAGACCCAAAAGTCTTTGTGCTAGACCGTTCCATCTTCAAGGACAACTTTAACATTTTCTGTGTTATTTAGGATCTAGTGCGATTCTCATGACATACTTTGTGACTTTATAAATGTTAATTGTGAAAAAATATTACATTACCTCAAGAAAGATGTTGTCATATTCCTCTAGTGAGAGTTCCCGATGTCTCGAAGCAGCACTGTTCGAAACTTCTGAAGTCTCTATATCGATATCTAACAACTTCTCTTCTACGATCTTTTTAAAAGTTGCAGCGGTTTTCTCTGCCTTCCGATCAACATACACACCATTTGCCTTTGTATGTGTCATGATGAATACCTCACCAATATTAACCGGTCTTCCAAATTCCTCTTCCTGCAGTGTTATAGCTCAAACAAGGATTATTACATAAATTTCTAGTTGCAATGTTTTAACATACATAAATAGCAGATATATAATTAAAGTTAATTGCCATTTCAAGCCTGATTTCTAGGTACGATTTGGGCCCTGAGAAATGGATGTGACGACCGAGACCTTCACGGTCAGAATTATGACAACTGGAATAGGTCTTACTTTTATCCATTGCTTCTTCACTATCCCAATAGTCGGTCATCGTTTTCCAGAGAGTCTCGCCGATCCAATAGGTCGCTCTCGACTAGTCCTAGCATTTCTAACCATGTCTTTTAACCGTCGTTGACAGATCTCCTCGAAATAATGTTGAACTGTCCCTGTAATCAAGAGATCCCAATGGTGGGTTTTCTAGAATACAGATAGAATAAGCATAGCATTAGTGAAAACAACATATGCAAGGTATATATGAAAGGTATAGGAGAGAAAACTGTACAGCGAACTCGAGGAAATATCTTTCTGCTTTATCACGAGGCACACATGACCAGCTATAGTATGGTTTATCGAATTTGTTTGTAAATGTTTTTGTAATCTTCCGAACCAATTTCGATCCTCTGTCAAGAATAAACCTGAAATATGATGCTTGATAAATACACGATTAATATCCTAACCATTAGAGACTCGAACTCATCAAACCAACATAACGCATAAGCAAACTGATAATCAGATTCGTAAGCAAGCTAGATGGTTTAACAACACTCCACTGCGAAACGTATAAGACAATAACAAAAAAAAACCATACAGAGAAAATCAACAGTTGAAGAAACAGTATATGACAATAGCCATACCAAGTCGTGTTTGGCATCGGTGAGGGAGAGAGTACTGTGGTAAACGTTTCCCTGTCTGGTACCCGTAGCAGAGCATTCATAGCCCGCAGTGTGTCTTGCTCGAGGTCCGGCAAAACTGGAGCAGATTCGTCGAGGAAGTTGTGACCTTCAGAAGATGGACGACTTTGAGCCTGAGATTGGTTAAGTGGCGAACGTGGGGTATCCTTAACAGGATTCTGGTTGTTCTGGACTTCTTCTGACACCGGCGACGCATCGACTTCTGGATGATTAATAGTCGAGTACTGGAAAAGTTGTGGTGGAGGTGGATAGTTCCGTACATTGGGTACTATTGCTGAAGTTTGGGGGATAACTGGGTCTTTTTCTTGACGTTGAGTGGACTGAGTCGGAGGAACAACGGGATTCGGAGTGAAGGTGTATTGTTGCGGTAGAGGGCTCGTTGTTTTTTTCCAGAGTACTGGGGTTGGTCCCAGCGGCTCTTTGAGTGACGTTTGGAATGGTTAGTCTCTTACGTGTTGCTTTCTTAGCTACATGCATCGTATCACGGAGAGTTTCAGATAAGAAATTGAGAGCGTCGATAGGGTTCAAGCACAAATAGCAATGAAATTGAGAACATCGAATAAGAGATTCAAATCAGAGATGTCAGTTAGAGATTAGTCGGCAGGGAGGAGGATCTGCAGAAAAATATGCGAGAAGATTCGAAGGCGATATTGGAGAAGGGGAAGAACAAAATAAAATCATGGTTTATGTTTGTGGTAAATGATGATTTCTCGACACTTAGTCGAAATTTATTGGGTTAAGGCGGGTAATTGAAAAGTTTTGTGCAAAAAATTGAGTTTTTGTTTTCCGGATTAATTAAGCGAATTTTTTTGAAAATTTTCTCACATGTAGTTGTAATTTAGTCATCAAATCGCAAATAACTATGATTTAAAAATTTAAAATATTAATAGTAAAATTATGTTGGTAATTAACTTTAATACATTCGATCCATATAACAATTACCAGGTTATATGTACCTAAACCTTTCACACAATCATTTTTCCCTATTTCTAAAATAGATATGTGACTCGGTATAATTATTGTATATAAATAGATGGCTAAGTTGAACTACCAAATAACATATATAGTTTAAGCCATTAGCAAAATAGATAAATATCATATACCTAAAGAAATTTAAAACCAAATACGGAAAAGGAAAAATACTTAGTTTTACCCATAAACACCATGATCATGATGAATGTTGTTAGTTGAGACTTAGTGATAAGACATATACATAATTAATACAGCCTAGACAAACCCAAAGGTTGCATAGTCTCCATAAATAAACTTTGGTGGTTGCTTCGAACTCTCAAATATTGAAAAGTTTATATTATTTGTCAAAAAACATTTTGCCTTCCATCTCTTCATTACCAAATTCGTAATGGATTATCATTGAAGGTGAACAAGGTTTACGCTATTTTATAAGGGCTAAGACAATATGCAAGGCACTTCAAAGCGTCGGCCAAAGTCAATATTTCTACAAGTCGATCGATTTATACTACGGTTTTATTAACTTAAATCTCTTTGTTTGTCCACCTCATTACAAACAAGATTTCGTCGACATGTGTCTACAATCAGGAAACCGCTCTTCTCCTCCGAGGCATGTGTTGTTTTATCTATAGCGACCAAATGGTTGAAGGGGTGGCAATGATCAAAAGATCAGCAGATAGCCGATGGGAAACAGCGATATACGCGTACTCCATGCTCTTGCGTGTTTTTTATGGTAGTGGAGTAGTGTTGAATAGTGGATATGTCATCGACCGTGAACTTGCCACTCGAATACGTGATATAACTAGGAGGGATAGGCGTGTATGGCCAGAAACACTTTATGCTCTGTTCTTTGAGAAGGAACCGAGTTTCGATATCAACAGGCTTTATAGTTTCATGTGTGCTCTGATAACAACTTGGAATGGTTGGTGGGACATTGGTTTCAAGGGTTCAACCATGTGCGATAGATACTTTTGGACCATATAGTCACTATTTTACTTAAGACTCCTTAAGAACAATTTCGGAATTTGGCCCTGTTTAGGTTCTTGACTATCCTTCATTTCCTAAATATTATTTAGCGTTGAATGGATTGTGTTAAACTGCGAAAAATATTACTCCCTATGTTTCTTAAATATTGATGTTTTAGAGTTTTCATACAAATTAAGAAATAATTAATATTTAGTTATAAATACATATTTCTCTTTTGTCAAAATATTTTCCAAAACTATTAACCAATAGTAATTCAATATAGTTTTTAGAATTCACAATTTATAAACATTAATTAGTAAAAGTTGCATAGAAAACCTAAAACATCAATCTTTTTGAAACAAATATTTTTTTCTAAAACATCAAACAGAAAGAAACGGAGGGAGTATATGCTGTCTTCATTTATGGGAAAACTTTAAACATAAGGAGTACATATATGCATCATCTTTGGGTGCAAATGGTAAAACTTCCAGAATATTTTATGATAAAATAAATGACTTCTTGCAAACAGGCGAGATGATTAAATTGAAAGGACATTTACCTAAACTATTTTTCAACAATCCATGCAAGTAACAACACATTTTTGTAATAAATCTTGAACTGCAATAAATAATGAAGCAACATTATATATCATTACCTAGCGAATTAGATTCATCATGTACAAACTTACTCCAGCCGAAGATGCACACCAACAAATGCACATTAATTAATTAATAACAGTAACATAAATACTATTTAAATTTATGGAAAATCCAAAGGTTGGATCCGATCTATAAATAAACATTTGTGGTTGCCTTCGAAACAATACCTATCTCAAATACTCTACAATATTATTTGTTTAAATTCTCCTTTGCCTGTTTCCATCTTTTCTAACCAAAATCGTTAATGGATTTCCTTCCTAGTGATATCCTAAAAAATTCCTTCTTGCTGTCATTGATGATAACCAAGGTATACGCTATTTGGCTCGGCTGAAAGAAACATGCAAGGCACTGAAAAACGTCGGAGAAAGCTCAGATTTCTATAAGTCGGTCGATCTATACTGTCCACCTAGGGTTATAACTAAATCGGTCAACAAATGTCTTGAATCCGAAAACCCTTTTGCTCTTCTCCTCAGAGGTATGTCTTTTTGTATATTGCGACTGTTGGGTCGACCGATCGTCGACCTCCATCGACCGGATGGTTAAAGGAGAGGCTATGATCAAAAGATCAGCAGATAGTCGATGGGAGACGGGGATATATGCATACTCCATGTTCCTGCGGGTGTTTTATGGAGATGGAGAAGTTTAGAACCGTGGGTACATCATCGAGCGCAAATTTGCAACTCGAGTACGTGTTAAGATAACTTTGAGACAAAGGTATGGAAGGTCAGACAGACGGTGTGCACTGTTCTATGAGAAGCGACGAGGATTAGATATCAAAGGGCTTTATAGATGTATGTGTGCTCTGATAAAGACTTGGTTGGATTGGTGGGACTATGGTTTCAAAGGTACAAACTTGTGCGATACAAGCTTTTGGACTCTTGAGTCACTATTCTTCTTCACAATCATGAGAGATAATTTCGGAATTTGGCCCCATTATCTTTATGAAGATCCTTATTAATATATAGTTTGTTAAATGAAGTAGACTATGTAACGCTCGACTTTTCAAATAATGAAAAACGAAGCAAGTTATAAAACTACCGAATTTAGTTATATTTTCAAAGCGACAGTGGGAATATTAATCTAATTGAAACGGTTGAAGTGGTGGCATGACTCAAGTCGATAATTGATGGCCACCTTTAATGAAAAACAGAGCAATTTAACCAAACATCGTAACTCTCATTTGCATGATATTTAACCATGATTAGTGTTGATTTGATGGGGGTCTCGAAGAGAAATACTCCATAAGTGCCAGCAGTTTGTGTACTATTAGGCTGTGTTTATATTACAAAGACACGTGCAGCGTGTAACATCTGGCCTCTCTCCCTCTCTCTCTCTCTCTCTCTCTCTCTCTCTCTCTCTCTCTCTCTCTCTCTCTCTCTCTCTCTCTCTCTCTCTCTCTCTCTCTCTCTCTCTCTCTCTCTCTCTCTCTCTCTCTCTCTCTCTCTCTCTCTCTCTCTCTCTCTGTTTTGCTTCGGAGCTCGAGACTAGTTATTATAGTATGCATGTATGATGACATAAAAAATTTCTTATCTAGACACAAGATTTTATTTCTTTGACTCTGCATAGATTTAAGCTCATATTCAAACCAAATACATCGTTCTCATATGCTTCTTCGTCAAACAACAGTCAGGTAAGATGTATAAAGTCTTCTTATATATAGATGAGAATGATTGCATTGGGTAGTAATTAAGTTTGTTCGTGATTATATATAGATGGAGGCCGAGGGTTTCCGTCGCAGTGTCACTGCGGGCAAGGCGTCATCATTTTCACCTCTAAGATGAAAGACAACCTAAGAAGACCCTTCTTAAGATGTTCCACCATGAAAGATGTAAGTAGATTTTCCAATAATTTTTGGATAACCGATGTATGCTCTGTTTTTTTGTTTATGATTCACTTCCCATTGCTTTTGTTTTTAAACTCAGAAACATTTGTTCAAATGGGTGGAGGATAGCGTGTATGAGGAAGTCAAAGATGCTTTGCCCAAAAATTTGAGTACTGAAACTGTGATTTAAAATGCCAAATCCGAGATTGGTATCGAAATTGAAGCCTTCAAGTGTAGGATCCATGACTTGGAGGAAGACGCATTGGTGACAAAAAGAGACCTTAACAATGGGAGAGTGATGATCAAATGTTTATGTGTTGTGTTCATTTGTGTTATTGTCATTGCCATTGTGAAGACAATGGTTGTTAAGGCAAAGAAGCAGAAAATCGAGCTTGGTTCTATGTAGTTCATGGTGGTGTTGTTGGTTATTATTGTCATTGTATTTGTGTGTTTCTTTTGAGTCGTGAACTTGTGTTTTAACCATGTTTTGTGTCCTTTTCTCAGTTGTAATGAAACTTTGTTTGTGTTACATCATTCAAGAGAGATGTTTGTATCATAACCAATCACATAGACAAAGTTTGACATATAGTAAAACAACAAGATTCACATAAACAACGACTGACAACCAGAAGGGTTAACATAAAGACATAATTCGAGATTGACATAAACAAAATCTGTCAACCATAAAGATAATCTCATAAAGACAGAACCATGGTTTGATAGAAACAAAGCTTGACATAGAGACACAAACTAACCGCGTGAACAATCAAACCATGATCCAAATCCTTCAACTCCTTGAGCTTGTGAGCGTTGAACAGACTGAGAACCTGGAGAAGCTTGAGCAGACTGATGACCTGGAGGAACTTGAGCAGGTTGTGATCCGATAGGAGCTTGAGCAGGTTCTGGTACCTATTTCAACAAAACACAAAATGTTATTGTCAATTCAAATTGTAAATAGAAAACATAAAATCTTAGAGTTACAATCAAACATACTGACCATATTCTTCTTCGGTCGACCTCTTGGTCTCTTTTGTGGGAGCAAAACAGTTGCATTTTTCACCCATGTCTATTGTGGCCTTCTTGTTGGCAGTTAGAGCATGTCATGATTCTTCTTTTCCTTGACATTTTGTTCTTATTTGAGGAAGTAGATGACTCGTTTTTTGCCTTTCCTCCTTGCATAGTTAGGTGGCCTTCCTTGATTTCCTTCTCTCTATGGTGGTGGCAAGACATGCAATTTGTTCATCCTAGGCCACAATGGTGCCCCTTGGACAGGCCTAATACCATCCATGTATGTCTCTTTCCACTTCTCTTTGGTGTAATAGTCTACAACATAGTCTTCAAATTTCTCTTTTTCCCTATTATAACACTTGCAGCATGACTACAAGAAATCCCAATCATCTGCAACTTCCTACAACCACAAGTTCGTGCAGTCATATTAACTGTGTAGTTAACACCGTGCAGCTCTATCTCATGCATGTTATTTCTTCCCATGTATCTCTTACAAAGTTATGCACCAGCTATTGCCTCTTCTATCTCTGCATGAGCTCTCTTTGTTGCGACTATTACTCCCTAACACAGATTAACGGCTTAAACGGGACGTTAATTGGTCCGTTTGTCGTGTTAACGGAGAGGTTTGATTGAGAAAGTGAACACAAATATCGGGGTTTAAATGAATGTCAACAGAAACATCAGATTTAATTGGCCACTTATGAAGTTCAGTGTTTTAATGGCCATCTTTTGAAAGTTCAGGATTTAAACAACATTTTTCCCATTTTTGATCCCTTTAAAACCAGTGTAAAGATTGCTAAGCGTTTGGTTTCTATTTTAAGGGTTAACTTCGATTTAAAATTTAGTTAATATATAATATTGCAAGTTATACATGTTTATTTGAAGTTGGAAAAAACGATTATACACTTTACATATTGCAAGTATAGATTAGCTTTGAAACCGATACACCTACCACAAACAGGTAAAATATAACTAAACTATCTTATATTATTATTACTAAATCAAAAAATATTATATGATACGACATATACCCGACTACTTTGCGACACAAATAATGAGTTGCATATTAGTCGTAACAATAGCGACAAAAAAACGACTTTGTTACTAGTATACACGAAGTAGCAAATTAGTCGCCCATGTACTGACCAATTTGCGATTTTTCTATGACTCATCACATCAGACGTGAAATAGTCGCCATATTACCAACTAGCCTGCGATTATTGTTTTTGGTCTCGACAATGGTCGTTAATCAGTCGTTAATCGGTGACTAAATTGGCCACAATCCTTTTTGGTCGTATATTAGCGACTAATACACGTCTATATATCTGTTGTCGCAAAATAGTAGGAATAGTTTCTCCAAATAGTCGTCAAATGTTACGACTACAAGTATAGCCGCAAGTTCAGTCGCAAAAACGTTGTTTTCTTGTAGTGATTTATTCGTATTTTCATACACCTTTCGAAGGACGTAATCACCAAGTTCAAAACTATGTTCATGTACCTTTTTGTTGTAGTAGCGAGCGACAAGCTGTTGATAGTTTTGAATTTAGTGTATTTACATCGGCAGGCTTTGACGCCTTTATATAGGTTACAAAGTCGGCAAAATAATATTAAATACCCTAAAAGATAAACTAGAATATTTCCTATTAAATTGGCATGAACATCTCAAACGAATCTTCTTACTCGACGTGAAGTCCACGCGGGCCGCTTTCCTTTTTGCTGCCTTGCTTTCCTAAGACGCCGCGATGACCGAACTCAACCCTTCTTGGGCCGTGACGACATAACCTTTTCCATTTTGGGCAGACCTAATTTTCTGAATGGGTTTTTATGGAAGGATACCAAACTTGCACCAACATCAAAGGAAGAAACATAGATTCCTCGGTTTAGACTTTGTTAACGTCATACGAGGACCATGGATATATTGGCTTTGAGTAGCCGGGCAGAACACACCGGCGAAGAAGCTGCAGCCAGCGAAAGGAGGAGGTTCTTCAGGAGATTGATTAGATGAAACAATCCATGATGATCCGCGGGAGGAGTCGTCAGAGGAGAAGAATGACAAAGATGAAATGACGACGCTGCAGCCAGCGGAAGGTTAGGTGGGTGAGTCGTCGTAGGAGGGACACCAGAGGGAGAAGGACATGTTGACGGTTTGTGCGGTTCCTCAGACTTTGTGTCAGAGAGAGTTTGGTAGGGAGAATGTTTTCTCCTTGCTAGTAGTTACTTATCCATCCAAGCCCTCGCGAATGTTTTCTCCTTGCCATGTTATGTCCAAATACCTACATTGCACCCGAATTAATTAAGCATGCCTATTTTTATATACTTACATAATATAAGCTTATGGAATGTACTAATTGATTAATATAAAATTACTTTAAATAATCACCTTCGAGCTCGGAGATGCGGATTGAGGTTGTAACACCCGTCTCCCGGTTTACCGGAGATACGGCATTAGGGCGCCCGTTGAACCGGATTCGGTTTAACCGGGACGCCATCACAACTTGTTCCAGGTCCCAGGCGCTTCCTTCGTATTCAAATACACAACTATGTCACGCGATCGCTTAATCCAGCATCCGGACCTGCAAGAAAACGAGAACACGGAAAGGAAAGAGGCATGAGTAATTGTTTCAAACACAATTACCCAGTGAGGGCGGATTTAAGGAACCCGCGATCCCGGCTGACGCCACACAACTACGACTGACAAGTCCTAGGCTAATACCACCTTGAAAGCATCACCCGAAGGATTTCATCACGCAACCTATGTCCAAATTGACTTCTACCGCCCGAAGCGCAAACAAAAATACCAAACAAGTAAAGCTCAACAAAAAGAAATGGCCCCGAAAGCCCGTCATTGGCCTCGGAGCCCAACTCCAACTCACAATCGGGGAGCTCGCCGAAACCCCCCTTATGACGATTCAAGGGTTACGTATCAAAACTCGATATACGCAAGCCGCCACCAAACACCCTTTCGGGGGCCCTACCACAGTTCTAAACCCTTCAAGTCCATCAAGCACAAACAACGTTTTCAGTTTAAGCGATAACCTAGCATTCTACGTTCTTTCAATCAATCACCGGTATCTCTAGTCTAAACTACCTAGGAAAGATAATATTAACAGAGGACTATCGTCCGGAATTGAGATAGAGCAAGGGAGATCACAATCGGTCTTCACCTTAGCCAAAGAAGAGGGCAAAACGGTAATTTATAAGCTCCATTAGCCCGAACGGACATCAGATCTGGAAAGAGGACGAGAAATCGAGTGATTCGCTTAAATCGGGCTTAGAGTGAGCTAGATATGATCGATTGAAAATACCCAGCTCAAACCAGCTTAACCGACCTAAATCGGAAATTAATTTGAAATTGAAATCGAAATTGGGAAATTGAACCAAACCGGGTTAAACCGGACCAAATTGGATTGAACTGGACTGACCGACTAAACCGGGTCAACCGAACTGGTCAACGACCCGACCCGGTTAACTCGGCGGCGGCTCCGGTGATCGGCGGCGGCGAAGCTCCGGCGAACAACGGCGGCGGACGGTGGCGGGTCCTGGTAGACGGCTGCGGCGCGTGGATAACGGCGGCGGCGCGTCAGATCTACCCGCGGATCTTCCGGTGGAGCATGCGGGGGCGTCCAGTAGTTGCTGGAGGCGTGGCTGGTCCCGTTGGCTTCGTCTCGTCGAGAAAAACGCGATGGTGGTCTCGGATTTCCCAGATTCAACACGGATAGAAAGATATGGAGGTTTTAGTGCTTTGCTTAAGGGAAAACAGATCGGAAAACATGTTTTTTGGACTACCTTCAACTTCCAACGACGGAGGAATCCAAGATCTGACTTCTGACGGCTATGACTTCGACGGAACAAGGGCAGAGCTTTGCCGAGATAACTTTTCTTTTCTTTTCCAAGGGATGGGGACTTCTATTTATAAGAGGGAAGCTAGAGTTTTGGGGGGAACAATTGGACTTCGGGCTTAGGCTGGTGGATTTTCTTCTTTTTCTTCAATATTTTTAACATGGACTGGGTTTGGGCCGGTCATTGTCGGTTTCTTTGTATTTGAACCCTGTTATAATTCCTTGAGGATTCGAGAAATTGACTCTCATAATCCCATTGTCCACTATCACCTGAAAATATATTTTTTATATACTTATCCTTGGAATATATATTCAAATGATATTTTTAATCATTATTCCTCTAATTCCATGTATGTTTCTTATATGCTGCATTGTTGGATCTCTTGCACTTATTCCATCTAAGTTTCTGTAGAAGTTCAACAATTACAGTTAAATAACGTAAATGCATTGAATTGAAAACGTTTACTACAACCTTTAGAGAAATAATGATTGTCTTTTTTTTGTCTAACGCTGATATAAATTATGAGAACTATTATAAAGATAATTTTATTGATAATATTATTTCTGTTATACGAGAATCCACATCCACGATCACGATCAACCGCTCCACCTATTCTTGAATTTTTTTTTTATAAGCTTGCTACCATTAATTTTGTAGAAATTACACATTTGAGGATTCGAATTCAAAACTTGTTGATGTAGAATCTTTATCCACTTGACCACAGTTACTTCTACAAAGAATAATGATTGCTTATGAGGACTCCTTGTTTTTCTAACCTGTTTCGTTGTTGAAGATTCCTTGTTGCTGCAGCCTTTTGAAGAGGAATAATAATCAATTAAGATCAATCAAAAATATCAAAAACAAAAATAGAATTTAGAGGCTCAAGGCACCTCAACCAAGGAATGATGAAGATCAGTCTCGTCGAATCCAATGACGACTTCCTAACTTAGTCTTTGGAAAATATTTCTATTATATTGATCTATAATCTGTAACATAAAAAAAAGTTGAGTACTAAGTGTTTATAAAAAAAATACTAAACATAAAAACTGAAGCACACTAAAACATAATTTGTTCATAAGCAATCATTTATTTTTTAGTTTTTCTAAATAATAACTATGTTGTGTTGGGGGTTGAGTAGCACCGCAACGGGTACTGGAACAAAAAACGGAGACGGGGATGGGAAACGACAAAGTAATTCTTTTATAGATATGAATACGTCAGGGAACTTCAATAAATATAGAGAAATTATCTACAACAACTTTGGAATGTATGTTTATTACTACAACAACCTTGGGAAGATTGAGTTTCTGGTAAAAAATGATCAAAAGACTTGTAAACCATACATCACTACAAGAAAACAGCGTTTTACGACTGGAACTTGCGACTATACTTGTAGTCGTAATATTTAGCGACTATTAGGGGACAATATTGCTACGATTTTGCGACAACAAATATATGGACGTGTATTAGTCGCTAATATACGACCAAAAATGATTGTCGGCAATTTAGTCGTCGATTTACGACTGATTCACGATTTTTCGAGACCGGAAACAATAGTCGCAGGCTAGTCAGTGATATGGCGACTATTTTTGCGTCTGATGTGAAGAGTCGTAGAAAAATCACGAATTGGTCAGTATATGAGCGACTAATTCGCTACTTCGTGTATAGTAGTAACAAAGCCGTTTATTTGTCGCTATTGTTACGACTAATATTCAACTCATTATTCGTGTCGCAAAGTAGTCGGGTATGGGTTGTATCATATAGTATGATTTAGTAATAATAATATAATATAGTTTGGTTATATGTGCTAACAGTCTTAACTGATTATCAAAGTTGGTATATATATATATATTATAATCATTATTAAATGAGAATGATCCATGTATGCTTTTCTTTCACAATCTCTAATTGTTATGCGTTAAATTTACCATAAGAATATGATTGTTCATAATCCTCTCTGCTTAACGAAATACATTGATTTGTTCTTCAAAAGGGAACATGTTCTTATGAGAAAAGAAAAAAACAGAAGAAAAAAGTGTAGAGGCATGTTTTTCTAACTTCTAAGCATGAAGAACATGAATATCTCTACTTCAGTAGTACTTCCTGCCTGCAATCACTTGTGTCTGGCCATCTGAATACGCATCATAGAAGATCGAAAACAACATCGAACTTTGACTAATTTTCCCGGAAAATATAATTGAATTCATTATTGCAAATTCATTTCTCACCTTGAAGATGGGTCCCGTAGTTTGCATGGCTATCAGCTTCAGAGTTGTATTCCTGCAAATGGAAATTAGACAAACTCGGAAAATCTTAAGCATCTACAAATCGATTGTTAAAAACACAAAAGGATATGTGCAATACCCTGGGAATATGCTCCATATCGAATGACTTGAATTGGCTGGCAAACTCTTTTGCCTGATTATACTGCTCAGCCATTTTCGGGCTTCTTACTTGCCATTCACCCCGTATCTGTTTAATGATAGTTATCAAAAAGTCTAAAGATAAAGATTCAAGAGAGAAAACAGGCATTAGTTGTAAAGCAACTGACATGTTTAACAACAAGCTGAGAGTCTCCATAGGCCCTCACGTATGTGTAACTTTTTTCTATAGCAGACTCCAAACCACGATTCAAACCTCTATATCCGGCAAGGTTGTTTGTTGTATTGCCTAATCCTTCACGGTAGGAGGAGATGACCGATCCATCTGAATCACGCAGAACAGCTCCTGAACCAGCTCTTTCAGGGTTTCCTTTTGAAGCTCCATCAAACTCAATGGTACAATATTTCTGAAAACAGACATATTGTAATTTAAATAATATGTAAACATCAATATCGAAGTTCGAACCTAGAGTAACTCATGCTTCATAATCGGCTTTTTAGGTAACAAGTAGCTATTTTTTCCTAATTTAAACACATTGGCACGAGCAGATCAACGGAAGAAAATGATTCAATAGATAAGAGAAGAATCAAAATCAGAAACGATGAAGGGGGTGAAGGGGTTCTTGCCTTTCCCTTATCCATTTCTCATGTCGTCTCTGTTTTCTGTGCGATAAGAGAGCCAAAATTTCGAGGTTATGATGGTTAGGGTATTTCGACGGCTGAAAGGAAGATTGTATAAATTTTAGAGAGGCTATGATGGTTAGGGTATCTCGATCGGTTAATGATAATTTACCGTGACATTTGGTTTAGGTACCGCGCTGATGCACGAAATTTCCAAAGTGTTAAAATTTTATTATTCGGCAGGCATACTCTTTTTATGTTTAATATCAATGAACAAATTTTAAAAATATCACAAGTTACTAAATTTTAATCAATATTTAATATCATTGATTATTTTTTCAATTTTTGGATATCATGGAATACGATTAAAATACTAAGTTACTAAAGAAAACCAAGTTGACAAAAAATGAAATACTAGAGAAAACCATAAAAAGTGTTAGTTATAAATACAAATTTAATTTAAATTCATAAACCATAAGTATGTTCTTCACTTCACAAATCCAACAAACCACACCCAACATTCTTAACATAGAGGAGGCTTAGGGTATCTGAACAAAAACAAAATCATATTAAAACAATAACACATAAGATCACAGAAAAACATAAACATCTATACTATATGATTATGAGTTGTGAGATAAATACCTCTGGACAAAATCACGGAACTCTTCAACTTCATACGCATCAAAGTGTATCTCAGAAACTAGTTGAATTGCCTCCAACCTCACCAAACCCAATCAACAAAGAAATTTTAATTATTTGTCATTTTACACTAACTGAAACGAATTTACAAAAAGGTTTGATGTTTCATCATACCACCACTGTTATTGGCGATATTAAAGAACTGAAATAAGCAGAACAATATCCCATTCAAACTTTTTCCCCATGCCCTAACCAGCCTAACAACAAGATCGCCATTGGCCACACAATCCAATGACTCGTTTCTGCCAATATTTACTTGAAGACGCCTCCAGAAATAAGTTTCCAGATCATTTGGAGTAACCACTGGATCTCTTACAAAGTCATCAATTCCAAGCACAACACCAATCAAATCTATATCTTATTTAAAGGATTGATATGAATGGTTGTAGACCTTTTTGGATGTCGAGTTAATTATCGTAGACTTGTTTTCAGTATGAAAACTAATATAAATAATTTATTTAAATAAATGAAAGAGTAAAAAAGTTAAAAAGAACATAAACATAATCTACAGTTTCTACATCTACAATTTTTACAAAATCACTTCATTCTCTGTCACGGCACATTTTCTTTTCATCCTCCTTCTCTCCATCTCCTCCGTCTCCATTCTCGATGCATCTCACCACCACACGGCGGCTCCTTCCCCAGCTGTAGACTACTCGACTCTGATACTCAACATGGTGGATTGATTGTCCTTCATTTCATGTTGAGCAAGGACGTAAAACAGGCGAGTTCATATTGCGCCGGGCTCCATGTACTTAATATTTATCATTTTCTTATTTTGTTATTTTCCTTATTCTTTACTCTTATTTTTTTGTCTCATGCAGTATTTTGTTTCGTTGATTTTCTTATAGACCATCTAGGTTTTGTACCTTTGTTTATCTAAGGCGATTTCCGCAGAATTTGTTGATTTTTAGTGAAACCGTGTTGGTGTAAGGCGATGCAAGCGAAGAAACATAAATTTCTGGTGATATTTGATGTATTGATGGTAGATTTGTGTAATGATTTGATGGTAGATTTGTGTATTGATATGATGGTTTACCTACGTTTTTATACTTCAATTCATAATTGATAGACTTATGTTATATTATTGTAGACTTTTGTATCGTGTTTATAGATTTTATCTTAGAGTTTTTTATGGTTTCGGTTTAAGGATAATAGACTTATTTTCAGGTTTAATTTGAATGGTTATAGATTTGTTTGGATGTCGAGTTATTTATCGTAGACTTCAGTATTTGTTTGAATTATTGTAGACTTGTTTTGGGAGGAGGTTGCTTAATTGATTTCTTCTTTCTATATACTATTAGATCTTGATTATGGACCCGAGATATAGTGACGAAAATAAGAACAAGATGATAATCGATAGGCTTTATGCCATATCCGATGTTGACTATGCCATTCTGAAAAGATGTCTATGTGGTGGATGAATCATCGAGGAGACCTCTCAAACCGAAACCGATCTAGGAAGGAGATATTTTATCTGCAATGTGTTTGAAGTAAGAAGAGGAGACCATTTTTAGAAATTTAATGGAAATATTGGATATGTGATGTTATATATGTATTTATGTGCAGAATGATTGCTACCACATTCGGGAAAATAGGTTCACACTGTCGAATAAGAGATGACTAAGTTAAGGAGGGAGGTTGAAGAGCATTCCGATAGGATTCAAAGCTTATCACACCATGAATTTCAGATAAAGAAAATGCGTATGGAGCTGGAAAAAATGGCGAAGAGATTTCAAAGCTGAAGGAGTTAGTGGCGGGTGTTGTGGGTCGAATCGAAGTTTAACTTAAATTAGATTTGTAAGATTTTTCTTTGGAGTATCGATGTCTTTGTTTTGTAAGACTTATCTATGTCTTTGTTTTGTAAGACTTATATATGTTCTTCTAATGTTTGACCTAGTAATACCAGTTGTACGAATTCAAATAGAAAACCAACAACATATTTTTCCCTAGTAATAGCAATAGTAAAAATCCAAACAATCACCATAAGACAAAGATATAATCTTCAACAATACATAATATAGAAAGATATAGTTATACTCGAGTCTAAAATATGCTACAATACAGTTATAATTCATTAAATGTACTAAAAGTCTACCACGATTCGAAAATGATTATCTCGCTACCACTTTTTAAGTTTACATCATTGGCGATCTAAAAGGTCATGTTCACTCTTCATAAATATTTGCAATCGCGAACCTAAAAACTTAAGTCTACGTAAAACAAGTCTACGACGTAAAACAAGTCTCCAACCATAAAGTATCATTAAACAAGTCTTCAAACATCAATTAAGTCTACGACGTGACTATGAAGTTTGATAAATTTTCCCCAACTACGACGTTTTCATCTTCCTTAAGAAATCTACTACATCTACATGAAAGTATAAAATTACAATATTAAGTCTACTATGGAAATATAAATCTACAATCACACGTGATATAGCTGCCCTCATGTCAATTTCTGCATCTCGCCGCACAGATCTACCACCACTTGATGAAAGTTTACAAACTCCAATATTAAGTCTGCAACGGATAAATAAATCTATGAAACGTTTAACAAATCTACAAAAAAAAATTCCAAAACATGTCAATAAATCTACCGTAATACTTAATAACTCTGCAAGATATCCAACAAATCGACAACAGTTCAAAAATCTGTGACTTCTTTAAATAAGTCTACAAAGTAAGTCTAGACCCCCGAAAATTCTGCAATTTTCACACAAAAAATTCTACGAGTCAATATAAGTCTACAAATTTTAAAACCAAGTATACATTCCAAAAATAAATCTACGATCCTCAGAACAAGTTTGCAACCCAGTTATTAAGTCTACGGCCCACAAAACAAGTCTACTATCAAAGATTGGTAGACTTAATTTGGTAAACTTATTTTAGAAACTAATAAACTTAAAATTTCATTAATGGTATTTTCGTAATATCGTTTTTTGAACACTCGTCTGAAAAGGTAAAATGGGTACTAAAGGTTGTTTTGTAATAAAAGAAATTTCAAGGTTTGTAGAGTAATAAAATAACTTTTCAAGGTTATTTAAGTAAGTCTCCCATAAATATATAAGAAATTTGTCCTTGAATTATAAATCTAAGTCTTAACATAAAAGAACAATTTCGTTTAATATGTCAAAACACAACAAAAATCAGCTAATCAGTGACCAAATTCATTTTCAAAATTCCGAGTCATCTAATGAAAGTTCTGTAAACTCCAAGTACCCCATATCGTCCATAGAATCAAATTTATCTCCACCGACATTCAACTTCTTGGTCTTCTCATCATCATATTCACCAGTATTCCTTGATAAAAAAATGTAGATTGTTGTGGATGTAAACCA
The DNA here is from genome assembly GCA_030180135.1 of Orychophragmus violaceus. Classification (NCBI taxonomy): domain Eukaryota; kingdom Viridiplantae; phylum Streptophyta; class Magnoliopsida; order Brassicales; family Brassicaceae; genus Orychophragmus; species Orychophragmus violaceus. The sequence goes on from CM058238.1 coordinate 37,829,950, forward strand.
AGTCTTGAACACGGCTTGTTGTCAGCTTGTTTCTTCTAAGTGAGTGAATGAAAGAGTAAGTACTCCAATTACGCTCAGAAAAAGAAGAAAAACTAGGTTGTCTAAGAACCTTAAAATCCAAAGTCTGAAAGAGAGGAGTTTGAGCACCAAAGTTAGTCCACCAATATTGTAGAGTTTGAATAGAAAATGTAAGGTACTGTTAGAGTTTTATTTAATTTATTTCAATTAAATAAATATTCATGTGAATCATTGTGTCATTTGTAAAATAGCACCTTTGTGAAATGTCACATTTGTGAAAGCACACCTTTCTCAAATGGCACCTTTGTGTAAGGACACATTTGTGAAGAGATACCTTTTTGAAAGGAAACCATTGTAAAAGGACACATTGGTTGGAAACACCCTTTGGCTTACTATATAAACACCACCGTACATGGTGGAGAGGAGATAACAAAAACCAACAACAACAATTCTCTTCTTTTTCTTCTTCAAATAATTTCTTGAAACACAAAGTATAGTTTGCAAGGTTCTTCGTAAGGTGCATAATACGAAGTTCAATAGTTGTATCATACAATATAGAAATCCAAGAAGCTACGAACACCACGTAGGGAATAAATTATGTCTTGGAAGATTGCTTTAGCAAGCCTCTATCATTCGAAACTTTGTTCATACATCAAAGAACAAGTACCCGTAAAGTAAGTTTTTATATTATTCTTATGTACATTAGTATTCTCTCTTATCTATCGAGAAAACAATCATCTACCAAACCGATTGATTGATTTTTATTTATAATTTCAATAACAATCTAAGACATAATTTATATTATTGAAATTGATAAATGGATCAATCTGCTGGAATTGTGAAAAATCACATTGAGAAACCTTTTGTATTCAAAGGAGTGGATTTCAAAAATGGCAACAAGATGTTGTTATATCTCACAACATTGAATCTAGCACAATGCTTGACTTCACATGGACCAGAATTACCTGTTGAAGGAGACATTCCAAATGAAATCATTAAAGCATCAGAGAAATGGACACAAAATGAGTTTTTATGCAAGAAATATATTCTGAATGCTTTGTATGATTCTCTCTATGATGTTTATCAAACATTCATATCTCCAAAAGAATTATGAGAATCGTTGGAGAAGAAATACAAGTCTGAAGTGGTAAGCTCTAAGAAATTCATTGTGGAAAAGTTTCTGAATTTCAAGATTAGTGACACCAACTCCGTGGTGAAACAAGTAGAAGAAATTCAAATTATCGTTCATGAACTAAAGGATGAGGGTATGGGGCTGAATGAAAATTTTCCAGTTGCTTCTATTATTGAAAAGTTGCCTCAGACTTGGAAAGACTTCAAGATCTATTTGAAGCAAATACATGAAGACATGAGTCTCGAGCAATTAATTCTAAAGTTTCGTGTCAAAGAAGAAAATCGTAAAAACGAGAAGTCTGAATTTTATTCCATGGAATCAAGGGTCAATGTAATTGAAGGAAAAACTTACAAATTTAAGAAAACAAATAAACCTTTCAACTCTGCAAAGGAAGTTGAATTCAAGTAGAAACCACAAAGTGTGTGTTGGGTGTGTGGAAATTATGTACATAGGGCCTAGGATTGTTGTTACAAAAAGGAAGGAGGACATGTCGTGGAAGCCAATAATATTAACATTGCTGAAAATCAGTTTGTTGATGTTGTTTCAGAAGCAAATCTGATATTAAACTCCAATGATTGGTGGGTTGACACTGGTACAACGAGACATGTGTACTTCATGTACCTGAGATTCGTAAATGCTAGCACTGCACCAATTGAAGGGAGAGGCAAAGTGGTCTTGAAACTCACTTCTGTAAAAGAACTTGCACTTACAAACGTACTTCATGTACCTGAGATTCGTAAGAATCTGATTTCTGGTTCTCTTCTTAGCAACAAAGGTTTCAACCTTGTGTTTGAGTCTAATAAATTTGTACTTACTAAAGGTGGGATGTATGTAGGAAAAGGCTATCTTAGCGATGGTCTTTTTAAACTAAATTTTGAACCTATCATTAATAAAATTCCAGGCAATAGCTTTGCTTCTATTTATTTGCTTGACTCAAGTGATTTATGGCATGCAAGAATGGGACATGTAAACTATCGTTCTTTATATAGAATGATGAATTTAGGATTGTTACCAAAACAAAGTCTTATTAATATGAATAGAAGAGAATGTGAAGTTTGCATAGAATCAAAATATGCAAGACATTCTTACAAATCAATTGAAAAGTCAAACGAAGTACTTGGATTGATACATAGTGATTTATGTGATTTTCAATCAATTCCAAGTCGTGGAAGAAAGAATTATTATATTTTTTTCATCGATGATTGTAGTAAGGTCTGCCATATCTATTTGATATATACTAAAGATGAGGCTTTGAATATGTTTAAGAAATTCAAAGCAGAAGTAGAAGATCAATTAGATAAGAGAATTAAAATTCTCAGAACTGATCGTGGTGGAGAATATTTATCAAAATAATTCTCAAAAAAATTTCTACACATAGAATTATTCATCACACTACAGAACCTTATACTCCAATGAAAAACGGAGTAGCTGAAAGGAAAAACAGACCGCTTAAAGAAATGATGAAGTCCATGTTAAACAATTATGGTGCACAACATAATTTATGGGGTGAAGCGCTTCTCGCTGCAAATCCAATCTTGAATAAAATCCCTACTAAAAGTAGTGATAAAACCCATATGAAATGTGGAAATTTAGGAGTCCTTCATATAAAAATATGAAAGTGTGGGGTTGCCTTGCGAATGTTCAAATACCTCTTCCTAAGCGAACTATTATTGGACAAAAAACAGTGAATTGTGTATACATCGGTCCCACAGTAAATAGTGTTGCGTTCATAAATCTGATAATATTGATGTAAAAGTAGATACAAGTATCGAATCAAATGAGGCTGGGTTCTTTGAAGATATATTTCCATACAAAGAGCCAAAATGTACAAGTAATAAATGAGTACATGATGATGAGAAAATTGCCTCAAAGGTTCAAGAAAAATTAAATGAACCAAAAGATGTAAAGGCAAGGATTCCTAAAGACTTTGGTACTGATTTTATGATGTATCTGTGTGAATATGAACTACAATTATATAAGGTTGCAATTGAATCTTCAGAAGAACCTTATTGGAAAGAGGCAAAGTGAAGTTGAATCCATTATGAATAACCATACTTGGGAATTGGTTGATTTACCATCTGGAAATAAACCAATTGGACATAAATGGATATTCACAAAGAAGCTAAGACCAAATGGAATGATTGAAAGATATAAGTCTAGACTAGTGGCGAAAGGATATCGTCAAAAAGAAGGCATGGATTTCTTTGATACATATTCTCCTGTCACAGGAATTACTTCTATTAGATTTCTAATCGCAATTGCTGCCATATATGATCTAGAAATTCATCAAATGAATGTTAAAACGACATTCTTAAATGGTGAACTAGATGAAGAAATATATATATGGAACAACCTGAAGGCTTTAGTCAAAGGTAAGGAAAATAAAGTTTGTAAACTTATAAAGTCCTTGTATGGTCTGAAGCAATCGCCAAAACAATGGCATGAAAAATTTGATAATACGATGAAGTCGTGTGGTTTTACCATTAATGAATGTGAAAAGTGTGTTTACATTAAGAAAACTAAAACTGATACGATCATTGTATGTCTATATGTGGATGATATGTTGATAATGGGAACAAGTAGAAACATCATCAATGCCACAAAAAGGATATTGAGTGACAATTTTGAAATGAAGATATGGGATTGGCATATATAATTCTTGTAATAAGAATTAAACGAGGAAAGATGGTTATTCACTTACTCAATTTCATTATGTAGAAAAAGTCTTAAAGAGATTTGGTCACTATAATGATAGAAAATTCGTTACTCCGTTTGATCCAACGTGTAAGCTTTCAAAGAATGATGGTGAAAGTGTCTCACAGTTAGAGTACACACAAATAGTTGGAAGCCTGATGTACATTACAAATTGTACAAGACCAGATTTGGCTTACTCATTAAGTCGGTTAAGACGATACTCAAGTAATCCAAACGAAGAACATTGGCATTCTTTAATTAGAGTATTAAGATACTTAAAGAATACAATCAATTATGGTCTACATTTCATAAAAAAAAAATTCCTGTTTTAGAAGGATTTAGAGATGCCAATTAGATTTCAAAAAGTATAGACAGTAAGTCTACAAGTGGTTACGTGTTTATCCTTGGTGGTGGTGTTGTCCTGGAAATTATCTAAACAAACGTGTATAGCACTTTCTACCATGTAATCTGAATTTATCGTATTAGATAAAGTTGCAAAAGAAGCTGAATGGCTTAGAAATTTTATTGAAGATATTCCATTGTGGCCAGGGCCAATAACTGCATTATGTATCCATTGTAATAGTATTGATGCTTTAAATAGAGGGAAATTTTTTTTACAAAGGTAAATCAAGGTATATTAGACGAAGACATGCCACAATACGACAATCGATTTCCAATGGGGTGATAACATTGGATTATATTAGATCAAAGAAAACTTGGGTGATCCTTTGACTAAAGTCCTACCGAAAGAGCAAGTCATATTCACTTCGAGGGGAATGGGTTTAAAGCCAACACAATGAGTCACCACTTGGTGGAAACCTTACCTAGCAACATTGGAGATCCCATGGTCTAGGTTCAAGAGGCAAATTGGCTGAGGAAGACTCAAGGGAGAAATACAAATTTCTCATTCCTATGAAGTATAAATGTGTTTCCGTTCATGATTAAGGGATGACTACTTTATTCTTAATAACATTAATATATTTTCTAAAAATGGGATAAAATGGATTATCCTTAATTAATTTTACCTATATGAGAGTGGTGTCGGATCGCACCTATGAGAATGGATATGGCTAAATTCCTAGAGCTCTCACGAGGTCAGGAATTGTTCAGGACCAAAATGAACACAACCGTATAAACTAAGAAATGTGATGATGATATATATGATTCACTTATTGTCTCGGTTTACTATAAAAATATGGTTAATTCAAGACTTTAGTTCATTACCCATAAAGTAAATCCGATAAGTTGTCTCTAGGAAAGGTTCAAGTCCAAAAGACACCTTTTCCGATGTATATAGAATCTATTTTACAGAAATAAAAATTATTTTCTATTCAAATGTGGGGTATTGTAGAGTTTGAATAGAAAATGTGAGGTATTGTTAAGAGTTTTATTTAATTTATTTTAATTAAATAAATATTTATGTGAATCATTGTGTCATTTGTGAAATGGCACCTTTGTGAAATGTCACATTTGTGAAAGGGCACCTTTGTCAAAGGGCACATTTGTAAAAGGACACATTTTTGAAGAGATACTTTTGTGAAATGATACCATTGTGAAAGGACACATTGGTTGGAAACACCCTTTGGTTTACTATATAAACACCACCATATATGGTGGAGAGGAGATAACAAAAACAAACAACAACAATTATCTTCTTCTTCTTCAAATAATTTCTGAAAACACAAAGTATAATTTGCAAGGTTCTTCGTAAGATGCATAATACAAAGATCGATAGTTGTATCATACAAGATAGAAATCCAAGAAGCTACGAACACCACGTAGAAAATAAATTTCGTCTTAGAAGATTGCTTTAGCAAGCCTCTATCATTTGACAATTTGTTCATACATCAAAGAACAAGTAACTGTAAAGTAAGTTTTTATATTATTGTTATATACATTTGTATTCTCTCTTATCTATCGAGAAAACAATCATCTACCAAATCGATTTATTGATATGCATTTATAATTTCAATAACAAATATTTGGGTTTCATAATAGACATCTCTGAAATGCATGTTAAATCCTCAAAAGGATAACTCTTCATCGAGAATAATGCATACTTAGTCATAACTTTAGTGTGATCCTCAATACTGGGAAACAACCTTCGGAAACACTTCATCCTCTCAGTTGAGACTTCTCCATCATTATGAGGACCAATTCTTTTGAAATCCTCACTAAGTCATGTTTCGCTATAAAATCTACAACATACAAAAACATGATATATATCACATGTGGCAATAACATAAAAGAAGTTTATATTAAAAATCATATATCTTGGGTTTAAAGAGTGAGCTAAGCATTGTAGGGGAGTTTTATCCTTCGCCCAATGAGCCACTAAGATATCATGAAAACAACATAGAAGAGACTATAGTCAGACAATTGAAGTCCTTCTTTCTTGTATATCTCATACTTCACCTTCTCAATCATGAAATCCCACATCTTATAAACCAAGTGAAGACAAGGCTTGTCAGTGTCGCACAACCTAATCATATCATATATAGGTCTTGTAAAATCAATAATATAAGAAACACATTTTCCCATCAATCATCATTCAAAATCTTCTCCTTGACAAATCTTGCTTTCCCTACGTCATCATCTTTATAAGTAGACCACACTTCACTTATGACCATTGTTTGAAGGCCAACTTTGATAAGTTTCATTCTCTTAAGCATCACAATAACGGAAATGAAACGAGTATTGGCAACCGAAAACAACTTAAGAAGAGAGAACTTACTAAAGATGGATAGCCTCATCTTGTAGTTCATATTATAAATTTTGATGGCGAGAGCATCCCCATGAATGTGTGTTATACAATTGCACGCGTCATATGTTTCTGCATTCGCTTCCACATTCCTTGATGCACAAATGTTCTTCAAAGCAAGATTGAGTGTATGAACAACACATGGTGTCCAATAGGTGTGGGGATACACACACTCAACACTTCTTTTAGAAAATTAGAAATGAAGGCCCCACTCTTCACTTCTCCAGAACAATCCACAGCCTTAAGAAACAAAAGAGCACTTCCAGAATCAATTAAATTAATGACAGGCTTTCTTGAAGGATCACTCCAACCATCTGACACAATCGTTACCCCTTTTTCTGCCCATGTTGACTTAAGTGGTACTAATAGCTTCTCAACATGACTTCTTTCTTTTTGTAGCAAAGTATTTCTCAACTTATTATAACCAGGGGGAACATAACCATCAATTTGTTGGCAACAACAAACTGATAGGGCCTATAATAGTGAGGGTTTCTTGCAAGATTAAACGCTAGGCCTCCAGTGAAGAACATTCTTGCGATTTCTTGGTCCAATTGATCCCTTACTTAAATACCAAATGATATTTCAATATGTGAAAATAAGACTTTATTTTCTTGAAGTCAGTATCCATTTAAGAAGGAAAAGACACTTCTTGTTTCCCCGACTCTTTTTTTCTTCTTCTCAAACGTGTCATCCAACCTTTTAAATTCAACCTTCTGACTCATTGTCACCTTCTTACAAATAGCAATTCCAAAATTTTCATTCCAAGTAAATGTGCTTTAACTCTCGTATACGAGCCTTTTCTAGTCTCATTACAAAAATGGCACCTAAACCTCCAAGTTCCTCTCATTTTTCCTAGTTTCTCTAGTTTAGTCACATAACTCCACAAATGAGCTTCTTCACTTTCAAGGTCAACTGATGAATTGGTAGATTCATTACCGATGCTAATATCACTATTCATTTGATTAAACTGCATATATGAAAAGAAAATTAGAATAAAAAGGAAAAAACAAAGAAGGCAAACCATGACGAGGCAATGAGTCACTTTGTTTATTTTATTATACATAAAGACAAACGTGATCAAAGTATCAAACATAACTATTGAAATTATTTTTTATTATATTCAAAGACAAATAGTATGTTGGGTCATTGGAATAAACGTCGACAATACGCAAACTGCTATAACACATGAAACTGAGGTAAAAAAAATGCTGAAACAGAGGCAACAAGGATTAATTGGGAACTCTCAATGTGGAATACAATTGATTGATTCATTCAGAAACAACGTGAAGACAAGGCATATGCAATATAGAAAAGAGAAGAAGAGCGATTCACACATACATGATACTTGTTCGGGACTATTATGTGAGTGACGTTACTGCGGAGATCAAATCGTGCTTAATATTCTTCTTTAATATAGCTTAAACAAATATTGGTTTTTGTTATTTGTCTTGTATTTCTGAGTTTTATATTTTAGTTTTAAAGTTAATTTATTTTTAGACTATACTCTTTATATTTTTCATCAATACTATAATATTGTTCGTTTCTTTTTCCACACTTTTTTCGAGAAACTCTTAAGGATTTTATTTGTATCAAATTATAATTCCAACATTATATTAATATTATATTTTAAACATATGCATTCTATTTAATATTACTCTCAAATATAGCTTAATAACTATTATTTTAGTATGAGTTTGGTTTTATTTTACGAAAATAAAAAATTTGAACCAATTTTATACAAAAAAATGTTGGGCTAATTAGTATGTTTATTCGTCTTCATTTATGCCACAAAATATTTTTTATTTTTTTCTAGGTTCCTTGAGGATTGAAATACTTTGAGTATTTGTCCATATTGGCTTGTGTGGTTCACGTTCTTATGCTTGCATGCTTATGGTTGATGATTTGTTTACTTGATGCTTTCATAACCGATAAGCTGTGAATGATGCATGCATGAACGTTTTGGTGTATGCTTTAATTGTTTGATTCTATTAGAAATGCTTGGTGATTTCTTTGAGTATTTGTTGATCATGCATGTGATTATGAGGCAGGTTGTTGACCCAAGGGGTGAGGATGCGGTAGCTCCGCGAAATGGGTTATTCGCACGAGTCTCCCTTCTGGATTGTGACCAGGCTTTAGTGGCTGTCGTGATCTTCGGATCCTTTGCACTCCACTACGCCTTATGTGTTATGTTGACGTCATGTTGTGAGTGATCATGCAGGTTAAGACGTGTATCCTAGGGTAGCGGATACTGTAGGTAAATGCGATTTGCACCACCGGATGTGTACTCCTGGAGAAGGCTCGGACGGTACTTGGGTCGTTCCCTTGGCTGAGCAACTCGGACGGTACTTGGGTCGCTCCCTTGGCCGAGCATTGTGCGGTGGCACGAACCTGTGAGATAGAGATCTTGATAGACGGGTGTGACGTCGGATTATGATCCTTCATGGTGAATAATCGCGGATGGTCACGTGAGAGAAAGGGTGGTGGTGCCGGTGTATTTGGGGCCCATGCATGGTGGTAAGAGTGTCGAGTCTAGAGAGTCTATACTATCGTCATTGAATGCATTCATGAGTGGTTGATCATGTTTGCTTGTTTATTCATGCTTTTGTTTGCATTGTTGGTTATCGTGAACCTGATGGTTGTTGTTTCACGTTTATTGCTTGTGCTTCGGCTATGGGTTGGGCTGGGCATTAACATATCATTTAGCAGGGTCCTGGACCCACTGGGTAACCGTAGGTTGCTCATTATACAACTTTTGTCTCGTATGAAACCTTAGGGACGGGTTAGCTTGTAAGCGGAACTTGGACTTAGGAAGCCGGAGTAGGTTGCTGAGTTGATTGTACTCCCGAATCTAAGTACGTAAAGTAAATATGATGTTTTCAATACTAAAGTCATTTGGGAAGTCCGGACATAGATTTTTATATTGACTACATTTTATTTTCAGGGTCCAACTGAAGAATGAGAAAAAATAAACATAGAAGTCAACAAAAAAGTTATTTCATTTGTTTTCTTTCTTCGAAGCCATTTTATTTGCTGCCCTTGAATCATCTCTATACTTGAAGAAATATTTGCTTTAAAATGCCCAAAAAAAAAATTGTAGAAGTGAAGGAATAATCTAATAGTAGAAGCAAGCATTTGTAAGTTTATATCCGGTTACATATATTTTTTGGGTATCTTTCTCGCACAAGGAGTAGAGTAGTAAGGGAAAGTCTTTGTCTAGCATATAAATACAAAAGAAACAAAATAAAACATAATAGCATATGCTTGACAGATAGACAGTCTCCATTCTTGTGGTACGACAAAGGTATGAAGTACTTTGAACACATAAAAATTAGCTCTGTGTTTCTTATATGCTCTGCAATGTTTCTTATACATATAGTTTGATGCAGCAGGACACAGTGGAGCCTGATAGAACATCTTCTTCTTCCGCAAGTCAGGTGAAATCTCGATCCTTCCTCAGCAGACAAGCTAATGGAATTGTCGCTGAACAGGTATGTCATTTCTTATGTTATATAGTTATATCAATATATCTTCATGCACTGTAGGTTCGCACTAAACGCCAATGAGCCAGTTAGAAATTTTCAAGCAAAAATAATTGTTATTTGACACTTTCTCCATGATCCGAGGGAGTTGTATCTGCAGATGTTGAAAAAGCGGCACCATCTGGTAATGTTCTAATTGCTGTCATTTTTGGATGCATGAAATAGTTTAACATGTTTCAGAAGATTTTGGCTGTGTGATGTATCTGCGTTTAAGAGCTGGAAATTCCTTATAGAGATTTATTATGGTTTTATTGGACATCAATTTTTCGAGGGAGTGATAATCGGGCAGTTACCAAAGATAACTTCTTAAACAAACCATTCAGTAAAGGTGTTGAGGATATGTCTCAGAACTTATCGATGATCTATCTTAAGGAGGTGTGTCTTATGTGCTGTCTTATATGATACTTATTGCCCATACATGTTTTACATATTCAACTCATGCTGTTTGCTTTGCTTTCCTAAAGCCCCCTGCTATCTTGAGGCTATCTGAAAGCCATTCAGAACAGGAAGATGTCGAGATTCAAATAACAAAGCTTTTACTTAATTCATACTATGACATTGTGAGGAAGAATATTGAGGACTCAGAAAAATACAATGATAATTGTTATAATAAAATATTAATATAACATTATTATTTATTCTTTTGTCAACCAGACTTTCATTAATGAAACCCAAATGGACTTACAATGTGATGTCCAAACGAAAACCCACCCACATCATTTGCACTTTTGTAAAAAGTAAACCCAAACCTGAATACCCAATTTATTGATATAAAAGTTATAAAGAAAGGCCATGTGGTAAAAGAGACACGTGAGATGGGGAGATGGTGACACGATGTCGCCGAACAATCCACGATTGCTACTGACCACACCGCCGGTCTTCGGAGCAGAACATCACCGGAATCTTCAATCCAGCTCGAGCCGATGCAATCCAAAGAAATTCCGATGCCGCCGTTATAGAATAAAGCGTGGGAACCTCCTGTTCAGCATCTCGACTCCTCGTGACAGGCGAAAGCTCCATCTTGGACCATTCTAGATCCGTCGGAATCTGCTTCTCCGACAACTCGACGAAGATATTACTCCATCATGCAAGAAGAAATCAAGCAACAACTGCAAACAGAAGATACCGAGATTGCATGTCGGGATGGTGAGGAAAATCTGCTGGAGGAAGATGGGTTCCGACAAAATCCGGGAGACAGATCCGATATATAATAGGAAGTTATTCAACACAAACCAAAAAACAAAATCCGATAGAACAACCGGAATAGAAATCCGAAACAAGTTTGGAAGATATGAACACAACAAAAGAGATATATTACATATCAGAGCAAAAGTAACCCGACCGCTGGCATAACCGGCGGCCGGAAACGAGATCCGTGGTGAAAGTTTCTAGAGATAAAAGAGAGGAGAAGAGAGAGAGTCACGGCGCAGTTTTACAACATATAACAGTATTATCTTGCTTCTTGACCTTTCAGTTTCTACTACAGTATTGCAGATCACATTATCAGATGCAAAAAAAAAAATTCAAAATGAACAAAACTTACATATTAATTCGTTAGCTAATTGTTTTCAGAATCCAAAACACATCCTCCAAATTAATTTATTTCAATTCAAATCGGTGAGATATAGAAATTTGTTAAGCATAAACAGAAAAAGCGTAAGAGAGAACCATGACTAACAAAGCGGCTTGCTCTTCCTCGCCAAGCTTCTTCCGCCGTTGATTCTCAGCCGTCGATCGCTGCATCATCACTTTTCTCCCCAACTCCATCAATCTCTGCTTCAGTGAGTCTGATCACTGTTCTTCTTTTTTTCTTGTTCCTGATCCCACATGCGTTACATAAAGACTACATGAGCAAACCAAAGAGATCAGATCAGAGCGGATCAGATCTAATAAGATAACGATGCGAATACAACGTTGCCCGGAAATCGAGGTTATGTCAAGATCGGAAAGAGTCTTAACCTTGGGACCGGCGGGACTGCCTCACCAAAGAGGGGTTTTGCGTGGAGGTTTGGTGTCGAGGAGAGTCTCATATTTATAGGGTTCGATGAAGGTAGATCTTAGACGAAAGGATATGAAGGGGTACAGTATCGAGTTGGATTAAGTTAGGGCTATAACGGTGAAGGTGGGGATTGATTGGGAGTTAAGAGACTAGGGGAAGATAGAAGATTACTGTGACGGTGGGGAGAGGTGGAGTGAAGAAGATGGTAGAGGAAAGCAGCGGTCGTGGGTCATCACCTCATATACCCCTATTTCTATTTGAAAAAACAATAATGACCCCGTTTTAACTTGAATTTCTTTTTACATTTTTTAAAAAAATTGGAATATAGGTTAAGTTACCAAAAACCCAAACTAAATAAACAAAATTACAACTTATACATGATTTTTACCCACCCAACCAAACCTATCGGATCTAACCCTAAATTTCAAACTTCTTTCCCAATTTCAAAATTTCTCAACATTTAGATTACTTTTCGATCGTTATTTCTGAGTTATTCATGAAACAAGGTACAACTACTCTAGTTCTACTCGATTCTGAATTCGATATTCAAGGAAAATGGTGGAGACAAGATATAAAAAAAAGATCTTTTATATTAAAAAGCATAATACTACATAGATGTTCTAAATTAGACGAGAAATTATTAAAAAAAAAAAAAACAGAGTACGAGAAATTAAATCGGACAAGCAAGAAGTTCCTCAGATCAAGGTATCATGAGGTAGAACTTGAAATCCCGTTTTTAATGAAAGCAATCAAGGCAGGTGATTTCCAGATCGCGAATGTGACAAGATTCAGGGGGCATCATGTTATGCAAGGACTAGACGTACACTTGCTTCTTCATAATAGTGATTCCATGCAGTGACTTCCTCAATTTCTTCCAAACTTCATTAGCGGTCTTAAAAACATCATCATCCCGCTAGTTCATCTTAGCCATGTGCTCTTCGCCTTCACCGAGATCGCCGTGGACGAGTCTGAGCACACCGTAGAGGTAAGCAGCCTCAAAAATAAAATCGGCACCCTCTCCAATCGCCGCAAGCTGTAAAAATGCCATTCCGTTTTCGGGATCATCCTCGATGAAGTAAGAGAGAATACCTCGAACGAAGTATCCGGCGTAGTTCTCCTGTTCTACGCATTTTTCCAGAGTCTCAATGTGCTCAAGCGCACTTTGATGTCTCTTCACGAGTGGTGAGAGACAAAGAGAATTGAGGACTATAGGACTGTTGGGGGCTTCTTTCATTTTTTTGCAGGTTGCTCTAGCATTGCAGTAATCGGCAGTGGAAGCTTTGCCGACTTTTTCGACGATCAGGGTGAGGGCTTCGATCGGGAGTTGTTGCAGAGAGACAATTGATCTCTTGTTGGCCATGCTTTCCTTCTCTGGGTTCTTCTTTTTGTTTTTTGGAACTTCTCTCTGTTTTTGATGATAGATTTTTTGACATGAATCTTTGTGCTTGATGGTTATGTCTGAATAGAGTATTTAAAGAAAAATCCTTTAGGGTTTCGTCTTAGGGAGGTGTCGATTCGCCGAGAGGTGTCGATTCACCGGTTTCAGAGGTGCAATGATGATGGGTGGCGTGGGGGTTATCTTTCTTGGGTTTGATGATCGACGGCTACTTGTCCCCTACATTAGACGGTGTGTGATTTGACAATAGTTCGAGAAACAGAAACGTCAGATCAGTTTATTACCTAAGATATTAGTTTTACGGAATTTGCAAATAGTTCTACTTTTTGTTGTTTTCAGTTTATTTAATATTACATAATCTAAAATTGTGTTTTTGTAGTTTTACAATTGATATAAATCGATTAACATGTAATTATGATTGTTGTATACAATAATTTGTTTACAATCTTGATTTTTTAAATTTTATCTTCCTTGTTTGATTATTAGTTACAAAGTTATCTTAAAATTATAAGAACAATATTGTGTAGATTCTTCCATTATATGTCCATTAAGTCGATTACCATGTAATTCGATTAACTTATAAATCTAATAGTTTTATGTATTAATATGTTGATTAATTTAGATTTGTTAGAATTATACTTGTTATTATAATTTTACAAATTTCACATTTCTCTTAGTAATACCAATATTAACCAGCATCAAACAAATATGACAAATAGTTATACAACATATACCAAAATAAATCGTACATACATATCTTAAAAATTAGAGACAAAGTAATACAAAACAAAAAGGTGAAGATACAATAAAACTCTATAACAACTTCCAAATAACAAACATGAAGTCCTTATCTTGGCCGTCTTTTGTTTCACGTCCTTGGACGAGTTGTTGGTGATTATATCCTGCAGAAACAAGAACAAAAACCTCATTCAATAACACTAGTTGTCCACCATATTTTAATCAATAACTCATGATTTTCATTAATACCAGTTCTACTAGTTATACATCATTTAACAGTAATACTAGTTTTACATAGTTATACTATCGCATGAATATTCAAATTGAATAGGTTTCGGGTTTTAATTTACATACAATGCAATACGATTCAAATCCAATGATTCCTAATCAACCCAAAACAATGGTAAAACACGAATTTAGAGTCCTAATCGACCCAAAACAGTGGTAAAACACGCATTTAGAGTCCTAATCGACCCAAATCAATGGTAAACCAATTTAGAGTTCTAATCGACCCACCAAAACAATTGTAAAACACGAATATAATCCAATGAAACCTCAATTAGCAAACCCAACGCAGCTCCAAGGATCTAGATTCTGACGACGGTGATGGATAACGACGGAGTTGACGGCGGCGGCGGCAACGAAGCTCCCCGAACCAGGCGGGTTCACGAACCCGGTTCGCGAGTTGCTCGACGATCGGGTGAGATCGGATCTCAGTTCGCGGTTCGGTTTGATCGGATCGGGTATCTCGGTTTCGGTTTGTTTTATTTTTATTTTTTTAATTTTTTTATTTTTTAAAATCATGAAAGTAAGGGCAAGTTCGTCTTTCAGCATTTCATTAAATCAAAAGGGGTATGGGAGCTTAAAAGGGGGTAACCAAGATTTTGATTTCTGAAATAAGGGTATAAGAGACGATTTATCGGCGATCGTAGGAAAATTTTTGGGTTCTGGTTTCTGATCTTGGCGGGCCAAATAGATAAATGCGAGAGTGCGCCAAAAACGTGACATGAGACTTTTTTAAAAAAAATTGTAAGTGATGACGGGCTTTGGAGGCCCAATTTCTTTTTTAAAAAATGTAAGTGATGACGTCGTGGCTTAACAGAAGAGAAGGTTCTCCTATTATATATAAGATTATTTATTATTTTTAATATATGTGAAAAAAAAACATTAAAATAGATATAACTCGAGAGAAATCGTCTCTTATACCCTTATTTTCGAAATCAAAATCCTGGCTATCCCCTTTTAATCATAAGTACCCCTTTTGATTTAATGAAATGTTGAAAGACGAACTTGCCCCTCTTGCTTTCTTGATTTTAGAAAACAAAAATAATTAAACAAATAAAAAAACAAACCGGACCCACCACCCGATTCGATCTCATCACCCGATCCTCGAGCAGCTCGCAAACCCGCGTGGTTCAGGGAGCTCCGTCGACCACATCGTTCTCCATCACCATCGTCAGAATCTAGATCCTTGGAGTTGCGTTGGGTTTGCTAATTGAGGTATCATTGGATTTGATTCGTGTTTTACCATTGTTTTGGGTCGATTAATACTTGGTTTACCATTGTTTTGGGTCGATTAAGATTTGGTTTACCATTGTTTTGGGTCAATTAGGACTCTAAATTCATGTTTTACCATTGTTTTGGGTCGATTAGGACTTTAAATTCGTGTTTTACCATTGTTTTGGACTCATTGGATTCCAGTCGTAGTGTAATGTAAGTAAATTAAAACCCGAAACCGATCCAATTTTAATGTTCATGCGGTAAGAGAACTATGTAAAACTAGTATTACTGTTAAATGTTGTATAACTAGTAAAACTGGTATTACTGAAAATCATGAGTTATTGATTAAAATATGGTGGGCAACTAGTGTTATTGAATGAGGTTTTGTTGTTGTTTCTGCAGGATAGAATAAACAACAACTCGTCCAAAGACATGAAACAAAAGACAGCCAAGATAAGGACTTCATGGTTGTTATTTGGAAGTTGTTATAGAGTTTTATTGTATCTTCACCTTTTGTTTTTGTATGACTTTGTCTCTAATTTGTAAGATATGTATGTACTATTTATTTTGGTATATGTTGTATAACTATTTGTCATATTTGTTTGATGCTGGGTAATACATGTAATACTAGTATTACTAAGAGAAATGTGAAATTTGTAAAATTATAATAACAAGTATTATTCTAACAAAATCTAAATTAATCAACATATTAATGCATAAAACTATTAGAATTATAAGTTAATCGAATTATATGTTAATCGACTTAATGGGCATATAATGGAAGAAACTACACAATATTGTTCTTATACTTTTAAGATCACTTTGTAACTAATAACCAAATAAGTAAGAAATTTTTTTAAAAATCAAGATTTAAAAAAAAAATTATTGTATACAACAATCATAATTACATGTTAATCGATTTATATCAATTGTAAAACTACAAAAACACAATTTTAGATTATGTAATACTAAATAAACTGAAAAACAGATATTGGCACCGTATTTGTGTCCGAGGAACGATTGGCTTGAGTACTAGGGCCAACCTTATGACAAGGTAATGTTGTGTCTCTGTTAACACATAGTTTCTTTCGAGGAGGGTTTCAGAGTGAGCAACATTAACTTTCTTTAGAGAGATGTGGTGCAGAGGGATGCGAGCAATGCGTTTCTTCGCTGGAGGATTAGTAATCTTTCTTTTCCCTGCTGAACGTGAAGCAACAGTGCTGGTAGTTGCTTTAGATTTTCCTTTTCCTTTCGTACTTGTTGAATTACTGATGAGGCCATAGAACCTGATCAACCACAAGTACCATCTATTAGAGTTGGACTAAGAACAAGATCAGGAACAAGGGTGCTAAGAGAAGAGTTTAACAAAGTAGTGGAGCATCTAATCAATTTTCACCAACCTGTCCTAGAAGCCTCTGATGAGGAACAAGCAGAATGCAACAAGAGCAAGGCCCATTCAGAAACAATGCGTGACAAGCTTTACAACATCTTAGATTGACCAAGCATCAATCTCAGCCTGCTTACAGCCCATTCAACAAACAAAGAGAGTACAAAGAAGCATACCATGTTTTCCATCTATCCAACGGTTTAAAGAGTCCCTAAATCCGTCCAAGACCAAGCTAAGGTAAGTTTCTGAATACATTTGATTATGCTTATCTCTCTAACAGCTCTTTCTTTGTTTGCATGTGTTTTAGTTTCAATAAGAGTCTGTCTTTTATTTTTATTGTCGTAGAGTCCAAGAGCTTAGTTTAATTACATTTTATTTTGCTTCAAGAGTCAAGACCCCTAGAAGGGCAAACCTACTCGGACTATTTATAAAGTCCCATTACAGGCGTGTATTTTTTACCTTACATCAACAAAACGAAAACCTTTCAGCCAGAGCATTCTTTCTTTGTGTAAAATCCATTCTGAGTTTAGTTGAGAGATTGTTAGAAGCAACTCTTGTTATGTCTTATCAAAATCATTCCATAGGTTCTGTGGCGTCCATCGATCCATCTACACATCCATTCCATCAATCAGATTAAGCAGAGAGTGTTACACAGCCAGCTGCTTCTCTCCATCTTCTATCATTAACGAATCCATCATATGTTCAAGGCTGAGAGAGTTACACAACCAGCAGCATTGAATCCATCAAGCTATCCGTGCATGCATCATCTGGTATCAGAGCCGAAAAGTTCCTAGATCAGGTACAAAATCATGGGAGAAGAAGCTGCCCAAGATCATATTACCATGGCTCAGCTGCTAGACGCCATGAGAGGAATTAGCAATAGGATTACTCAGCTTGAGCAGAGACCAGTACCTCCTGCACCTGTTAGAGCACCAATCAGAAATATCCATAGAGAGCAGAGGTGACAGGTTGAAGAAGAGACTGATGAAGACATGCCTGACTTGGAGGACGACTTACATCCAGAACCAGATCCTCAGCCTAGAAGACAACACCAAAGAGGCAGGGACATAGAGCAACACATAGGCAATGTCAGACATAGAAGCTAAGAGAGGGACCAAGAAGAGGATAGGAATTGTGGCAAAGACCTTAAACTTAAACCTCTTACTTTTGTTGGAAAGGTCAATCCAGAAGCCTATCTTGATTGGGAAAGAAGGATGGACTACATCTTTGATTACTACCAACATTCCGAAGCAAAGAAAGTGCCTTTAGCTGCTACTCAGTTAACAGACAATGCACTGACTTGGTGGGACAGAGAAGTGTCTGAGAGAAGAAGGCTTAGGCGTGGGATGATCAACAATTGGGATGACATGAATTTTCATCTCAAGAAGATATATGTTCCAGCTTACTACTACAGAGACTTGGAAAAACGTTTCAGGAAGCTTTCCCAAGGTCATAAGTCTGTAGAAAAGTACTTTGAAGAGTTTGAGACACTCTAGAACCGTCTAGAGGTTCAAGACTCAGAAGAAATACTCATGGCACAATTCATGGATGGTTTACAAGATAGGATTGCAAGGAAAGTAAAGAGGCAATACTATGAAAACATGGAAGATTTGTTGCACCATGCCATACAAGCTGAGCAACATATCAAGAGGAAGACTACTGCCAAACCAACAGGAGCAAATCTAGTTGGAATCCTCAGATCAAAGAGTGTTGATAAGGGAAAATCTATAGAAGTAGAAAACCGGTTTAAGAAGGCTGCTCCAAGCTCATCCAAGACACCTCAAGCAGAACATAACAAGACCCAAAGGAGCCGTGACATAACATGTTTCAAATGCCAAGGCAAGGGACACTATGCAAGAGACTGTCCAAACCAGAGGTTGATGGTTCTAAGAGACAATGGGGAATATGAGTCACGGGATAAGGTAGAGGAAGAGCACACTGAATCTGAAGAAGAAGTCACTGATTATCCAGAGATTGGAGAGATCTTAGTGACCAGGAGATCACTTAGTGCCATGTTTGAACCAGAGACAATTCAGAAAGAAAACATCTTCCATACAAGATGTAGCATTGAATCAAAGGTATGTAGCTTGATCATTGATGGTGGTTCTTGTACTAATGTGGCTAGAAAGTATCTTTTGATAAGCTAGGATTCAAGAAGACCAAACACCCAAAGCCATACCAAATCAAGTGGCTGAATGATGAGATTGAGCTAAAGATCAATGAGAAAGTTATGGCGCCATTCAGCATAGGCAAATACATGGATGAAGTAAAGTGTGATGTTGTACCAATGCAAGCAGGCAATATCCTCTTAGGAAGACTATGGCAGTTTGATAAGGAGACTATTCACAATGGACGTACCAACATCTACAGCTTCATTTATCAGAACAAGAAGCACAATCTAGCTCCTCTCACACCACAGGAAGTTCATGCAATGCAAATAGCCATGGAAAAAAGAACTAAGGAAAAAAAGACAAGCTTATATATATCTCCAATGAGTGTTTTGAAGTCTTTAGATCATAAAGATCAGGTGCTACTCATGGTCTTTAAAGAAATCTTGTTTTCAGGAACAGAAGATCATGAGCTACCAAGTGAGAGGAAGAAGAATTAGATCTAAAGGAAACTAGATCTAGAGGAAGAAGGAGAGTGAAGAGAAGTGAAAAGGTTGGATCTTTGGCGTATCCAAGTTCTTCTCTTTGGCGAGCTGGTTGTGGAGAGACAAATTTATGTCTCAGGAGAAGCAACAAGGCAGTAGCTCGTGGTCAATGGTGCATAAGAGAGGAAGAAGCCATAAGACTCTTTCTTGGTTTAGCATCATGGTGAATCTCGGTGTTGAGGATGGAGACAAGAGTGTCTCAAGCTGAAAGACATGGTTTTGTCTTGGTAATCAGCAGGAATCTGAGGAGAAGGAGTTACAAGACTCGTTCTGGTGTCTCAGGAAGCATCTCAATCACAACATCTCAAGGTTAAGAAGAGCCAAGAAGTTTCAGGTGTTCTGTTGCACGTGATGGGTGTCTGTGCAACTACAGGGTTTCTGGGAAAGTTGCAGGTTTCGTGACACAGCAGGGTTTTCTGTGCAGCAACAGGGAAGCTTCTGTAAGCAGATGTTATTTCAGCTTGGTATAGGATCGGGTTAGATCTTAGGTGGAGTAACAGAAGGTTCTTGAGAAGCTTAAGTAGTTGAGAATGTGGTTAGCTCATGTTATGGTGTTTAACTGAGTGTGATGGGGAGATGTGATCAAGGTGTACCTTCAGGAATGATTCATTGTAGAAGAGTGAATCAAGTGAGGTGATTTCATGGGTCATGAGATCAGGTTACCTCTGAGGTACATGATTGTGCAACATTGTGAGAAGGTAGATCACTCACGGGTTGATGTTGTGCAAGCACAAGAAGAAATCAGAGATAGAAGCAGGAGGCATTTGATTGAAGATGGATTTTCTTGATCAGTGCTAAGAAGCCGGTCAAAGTTTGGTGTAAGCTGAAGGTCTTTCACAAGAATCAGCTGGGTGTGATTCTGTAACACACGAGTTCAGGTTGTGTGACTCAAGGGTGTTGTCAGAATCAGAACATCAACATCAAGACTCAAGTTCAGGGAGACTTCAAAGTCTGATTCCGCTGCAGTCACAAGGTGTTTGTGATGCTCTGAAGGGAAGTCTCAAGATTGCTCAAGTTCTGCATTGGTTTGGAATTGAAAGATGGTTGGAACACCAAGGTTCTGCGCAGGTTTTGCAAAGGGTTTGGCCGGGATTCTGTGTTGGGTTTTCTCAGATTACACAGAGGTTGAACAGTGTTAAGACAGTTGCAGGTGGTGTTTATGCTTTGATGTTTTCCAGCCCGGTATCTCACAGAAATTCAGGGAACTAGGGGATGCCTTAAAGCTTTGGATTTGGTGGATGGTTTATGACTGTAAGAGTATCAGTAAGGGTATTCTGGGTTCAGTCTAAAGGGTGGTTGCAGGACGGTTATGGAGCAGGTCAGAGTTTCTGTCTGGTCAAGGACAAAAACAGGTCTGATGGTTTGAGTGACTTCGGGAAGTCTTGGAAGGGGTTTCGGCTGCAGGTTCTATCTCAGGGTTTGTTCATGTGGGTAGCTGGTAGTTCTTGGTAACATGAGAGTCAAGAGGTGGCTTGTCATTAGAGAACGTGAAGCTACAAAGTTATTGTTTCAGATGGATGCAATGAAGGTGTTTTGTTGCAGTCTGAAATGTTCTTCTGTGTAAGCAGAAGGGGAAACACTCAACTTCATTGCTAGTTTCAAAGGGAATGCAGTGAAGGTTGTGCTCTTGTGAGATGGAGTGGTTGGGTCTTGTTAAGAAGTGTAAGCTCTTGACAAGATGGCAATAGCAAGATTCAGGTTTCGCAGAGGTGAGTGTTGTGTGCAACACAGGGAGATTGTGCAGGTTTTGAATCTTAAAGAACCAAGAGTTCTTGTCTCAGGTGGAGCAATATTTTCTCATAGGACATCTTGTATTGGTTCAGATCTTCACACAAGGAAGCATCTGGTGGTCTAGTAGCTGAAGGCATTGGAGACATCATTGGAGGGTTATTCCACGATGTCATTATGCAAAGGGATACTACAATCTGGTATCGATAGTCTTCCTAGCAAGAGGAGTTAGGCGGCGTGTCCTGTTGTTCAACAGCGGTACCGGAAAAGGATTGGATGTATGTTGGCTACAAGAAGGTACAAGATTTCTGGTGTATGGGATGAAGGCATGGTTTGGTTGTGTATCAGCCTAAGTTGTGCATTATCAAAACATGGAGAATGCTCTAAGGAAGGAGACGGTGCTACTGGAAAGAAGAAGTGTTCTTGACGGTTTTCTGGATTGCAAATGGATCAGTTGAGGTGGTTTCACAAAGAAAGGGGATGTGTTACAGGTTTTGGCACACTTTCTAAAGCAGGAAGCCATGGTTACTCAATCTGATCTATAAGAACATGGGAGTGAATCAGGATACAGTGGAGATGGTTTTGACTCTGAAAGGTGAAGCTGAGGTTACAGAGGCACGGTAGATCCGAGTGGTAATGGTTCTAGGTGGAGTATTGTTGGTACTTCAATCCGGGTGGAGCTATTCTTGGAGGTTGTCTCAGGTGGTTAGCTGAAAAGGGAAGAGTTAAAGGGAAGCATATCTCAGGGTTGTATCAGATTCATGGATGTTCGGTATGAAAAGAAGATGGAAAGTCAAGAACATGTGGTATCAACAGGTGTTCAGTTGAACAGGGAATAATCTGTGTAACAGACAGTTTACAGATTTGTGAAGCTGATTGTTGATATGGTTTCTCAGAAACGGGTTGCAGGTTTCTGGAGAATGGTTGCGGGTTTTCTGAAGGTATTCAGAGAAGGCACAGGTTGGCTGAGATGGAGTCATTGAAGTGGTTCAGTAGGTATTACTGAAGGGAGACAAGTGCAGAAGATGCATGGGTTTGTCTCAAGGTTGTTCACTTCAAGGATGTGACAGTGGTGCGTATCAAGTCTGATAAACAACTCATCTCAAGCAGGTGTTAGCAACTAAAAAGGAGTCCTACAAAGGATGCAAATGCAGAGAAGCAAGCTGTATTTGGGAGACTAACTCAGGATTATGAGTTGTCTTGGCTGCACAAGTGAGGAGCTTATGTAAGTAACTTCTCAGGGAACGACTATTGCAGGTCATTCAGGTGAAGTATCTTCAGGTATCAGGTGATGATAAGAAGATCAAGACTTTGGTTTAAGTCTGGGTATTGAATGAAGCAAAGGTTCAAGTCGTTTGGTGGAGCTTGCACAGAAGCAAGTGTTGTGCAGGGTGCTGTTACAGCAGGAATCACATCACAGGTTAAAGTGTTGATGTGTATGCTGTTCAGGGACGTGTCTCAGGGACATCAGAAGGTTTTTTCTGATAGGGGACGTGTCAAGGTTGCTGGTAGTTGGTTCAAGCTGCTGGTGTGTTCTGTTTGAGCAAGATGGTTGAACATGGGTTATGTTCTGGGTTGTCTTGTGTTAGACAGGATGTTGTGGTGAATCTCAGATGGTATAAGCTGTTGTGGGGTTAATCGCAGGTTGAATCAAAGGAGCTTCAGATCAGAGGCTGATATGATTCAGGATTTCTGCATAAGATTTCAAGGAATTTGATTCAAGTCTCAGTGCACATGAGGAGAATCAAATGGTCGACAAGGGAAATCTGGTTTTGCAGAGGTGTCTCAGTCACTGCAACAGGTATGTGGAATGGACAGAAGCCACAGAGGATACTGTGTGATTGGAGAAGTCATAGGCGGTGAAGCTTATGGGAATTTCTGTTGTGTTAACAAGCTGGAGGTGTTTCAACTTGTTAATGGAGTATGATGAGCGGTTACATCAGGTATTCAGGTATTGAACGCATCAGGGAGTGTCACAGGAGAGTTGAGCTAGATACAGGTTTGTATTGAAGCTGGTTTTCACAACTCAGTGACATGAAGATGCGCTGATGGTTCAGGGTCAGTTCGTGTGTAAGCACATCTGAGGTGCATTGAACAGTATGTGAAATGCATGATGATGCAGCAGATTTATGGTGCTTAATCTGCAAGGTATCAAGGCTGAGTAAGGACACAGGAACCGAGACTGGAATCCGGGAAACTAGAAGAAGGAACTCTCTCAAGGGCGTGCAGGTTGCTTGGGGTGATCAACATGTTCTCAGGTGGAGATTTGTGAAGATGAGAACTTGTTGTCAAGCAAATGCAGTGCAAAAGTAACACAACCCGTGAGTCTGTGTAAGACGAGTTAAGGGTTGGGTTAAGTTACTTTTGCGACCACAAGAGGAGCCTCTCCAATTTATCTTCTTGTGAGCTAGGCTAGTGGTGTCTCCACTATAAAAGGAAGCCCTAAACGTGAGAGTAAAGAACAGCCACACATAGAGCCGCAATGTAGCTAGATGGGTGAGAGAAGCCATTGTTGAAGGCATAAACCTTTAGCAATTTCTCATGTATACATAGAGGGTTACACAGAGAGTGTTCATTAGTGAGTTGATGAGGGAAACACTTGTATCTGTGTATCTATGTATGTTCTTCTAGTGGATTCCGAGCAGAGAGTCTCGGGGAGATGTAGTGACCCTCGTTAATGGGCATGAACTCCTAAAATTGTGTGTGTGCTCCCTCCTTCTTTCGTTCTTCTGTTTATGTTTCTCTGCAACTTTCGGTTTTACACAGATTGACGCACTGTGTTACTCTGTTTCTGGTTTGATGACGCACTGTATTACTCTGTTTCTGGTTTGATATCAAACTACTTCTATCTTGGGTGTGGAGAGTCATGCTCTTGGTTAAAGGTGACGCCTTTAGAGCCTCTGATTTCTCTACAGAGGATGATGACTAGAAACACGCTTGGTCCTCTCCAGTATTAAAAGAAGGCATGCGTTTATTGCTTACATCATTTTAATAAATTTGGAAACCCAAATAAAATAATATGTTCTTGGATTAATGATTTTAAAATCTTTGTCAAAATCACTTGCTATTTATTTAGTGATATATATATATATATCCTAATTGATGATTTGATTTCACAATGGATTTCAGTGGATTTGTAAATATATGTTAAAAATACTGAATAAAATGCACTTATAAATTTTTTAAAATTTTTAAATTGTACAAAGATTTGCAAATCATATATAAATTTCTAAATCAACTAAAATAAATAAACCAATAACACCCTTTTAGCTACGTTTTTATCGATTGTGGGCTTGTCAAAACGACAACTTAATTATGTGTTTTGATTTTAAAAGAATGGTCTTCTAACTGGTTCGATGATCTCTTTTCTGGTTTGTTCAATGTGGAAAAGGGAGTCCACTTTTCTAATGTAAATTACACTATTAAAGTGTAGAAATGTGTCATCTCCTATATATAATATTATATGTGTGTGTAAAAAGGTATAACAAACAAAAACATCAAAGTAAAGTAATTAATCACCGACCATGACTCCTCATGCATCATCTCCTCAAGTCATCCAAGCAGCGTACGATCTGATAACCAGCAGACAAACAAGATTTTCAAAGGGCTTAAGGAAGATCTCATCTTACTTCTCTTTCTATAACATCGACAAATTTTAAGAAAGACTTCATCATCTTCTTGTCATTAATCATTATAAAACGTTTTCACTTTTTGACTTTCTTCAATATTATATTAGAGAGTTATGTGGGATGTTTATTGTTTTATTTTTGAAAAATGGTGTTTATTTCATCTTGATGTAATAAAGAAGCAATTATGATTTTTAGAAATTTAAAAAAAAATAGATGTGAATTTTTTGTTTGTTTTTTTTGACAATAAGATACAAGAAGAAACCTAAGCTTCAATCATCCATATAGGTGGGTCTGGTCCAATATGAATACTAATCGATTGCCTCAGACGAGCGTTGCGTGTTAATATGTCTGCCATCTTGTTTTTTGTCCGTGGAATATGTTTTAGCTCAAAGAATGTGAAAAACGCTTTTCTTTGATCGAACTCTTCAAGGTGGATTGAGAAAGCCGGCCATTCTTCTAGTTCAGACACTATCTTCACCAACTCTGAACAGTCTGTAGCAAATGTAATAAGATACTGCCGATAAGCTTCATACATTCCATAGCCCATATTAGAGGTTCAAATTCTGCATGAAAAGGTGACCAACTTGTCCTTATATTCATCGCCCCCATCATTACATTTACTCCACCTTCATAACAAATATACCACCCCTATCCTGAGAAAAGGTCCCCTTCCTTCCAAGATTCATTCACAAAGCGCCATTGTCCATTTTGTTCCAGATTTATTTCCCTAGTCCTTGTTATATCATTATAATCCATATTTATATTGTCCTCACCTGATTGGGCATCCCCTCAAATCAATGATTCTACCTCTCCGCCATCCTAAGTGTCTCTTGAGGATCTCTATCAATTTGATTGTATACCATTTCATTCTTACTTTTCCATATGTACCATAAAATCTATGAGAAGTGAGTATTTGTGTTATCTGAGGGTAATCTCCAAAACAGATAATCCATATTTGTGTAAATTGATACCGAAGGAAAGAAATCTGGATTTGTGGGAATCTTTGAAATGACCCATGTTTGTACTAACGATGGATATTCAAATAAGTCATGATTGATAGACTCTTCATCTGCCCCACACCTAGCACACCTTTTATCACATTGTATGCCATGTGCCTTTACATTTTTTGTTACCGACAAACATCTTGAAATTACCTGCCACAAGAAGTGTTTTAACTTTGGTGGGCATTTTATCTTCCAAGAGAAAGCCTGGAGAGACTTGAAGTTTGGTCCCACAACAGATGTACTCTCGCCATTAGTTGGAACCTCCCTCTCTATATAATAACCAGATTTAACCGTATATTTTCTGGATTTTGTGAAGTGCCACCCATACTTATCGGCGACTGAAGGGTGTACTCTCAATCAATGCCGCATCTTCCGGATCGATGACCATTGCAATCAATTGTTTGTTCTAAACTTTGCGTTGTTGATCAATAATCTGATCCACTGTAGTCAGTGTTAACCAGATATCTAGTTGAGGTAATACTTCTCCATCCATAAGATGGTGAATATGACCTTATCGGATCTAAATGATCCGTGTTCCGAAAATATCTACCCTTGAACACTTTTGAAAAAATTATATCCGGCTTGTCTATTAGCCTCCATAACTGTTTAGCTAAAAAGGCTGTATTAACATCCGAAAAAGCTCGAAAACCAATTCCACCTTCTTGTATGTCCTTGCCTAATTTATCTCATACCACCCAATGCATACCCAAACTTGATCTATCCGAGCCCCACAAAAAGCGAGAGACTACACTAGTTAGTTTCGTCGTCACTGTCTTTGATAGCCTGTAACATGACATTATATGATTTGGTAGAGCATTTGTCACTGATTTGATCATAACCTATTTTCCACCTCTTGATTAAAAAATTGTGTTCCAACCATTTACTCTCTTATGAAACCTCTCATGAAGAAAGTTGAAGATTTGTGTTTTTGAACCGCTAAAACTCTCCGGTATCCCTAAATATGAGCCCATTCCACCTATTGTTGTTATTCCTATTATCGATTTCATTTCTTGCTTGACTTCTTCTTCAACCTTGTGTCTAAATTACAGTGACACGACTTTGCAAAATTAATTTGTTGCTCTGACACTCCTTCATATTCTTTAAGAATCCTCAACATTGGATATGAATTTAGAAAAATAATACTAATAATTATTGATTCAATAAAGAAACTTAAACATGAGTTTTAATTATATTTCAAATGTCACAAAAACAAACAATACTGGAATAATATTTTATTAAATCGCTTTAGCTGTGTATGCACAATATTTGTACTTATTAATGTATGTTATTATTGAGAACATAAACTTACATAGAATTTCAAAACAAACAATATTTGAGCTTTTTGATTTTCTTCAATATTTTATTGGAGAGTTTATGTTCATGTGGGATGTTTATTACTTTATTTTTGAAAATAGTGTTTATTAATCATCTTTAATATCAAGATTTCATTTATATTCACACCTAATATAGTTTATAATTTATATATTTGCAAATTTTTAGAAAAACTCACTCTTTCTCTCTTTTTTTTATTTTGTTAATTTCTTTATGTTAATGACTTGATAGCGCATATAACTCCGAACACAATTCCGAACAAATATTTTGAGATTTTTTTTTATCAACAAAAAAACAAAGAATCTAATGCCACTCAATCTTTAGTAGTGTCAAGATTTTCAATTGAATTTCAAGGTTTAGTGGTATTTTGACTTGCCATTTTCTACCTTGTATTAAATTTTTGTTTTTTTTTTCTGTTGTTGGTCTCTTTGTTTTGGACTCTTGTTTTTCTTTTTGGGCTCTTATTTTCTGGAAAATTGCATTTTCTACCGGCTCTTGATATTAACATCTTCCGATGGCTATGTAATTTTTGGAATGTTTGTCAAAGTTTATCAATATAATCACTAAAAAAAGAGTTTTACAAAACAATTGTTCAACCTTTTGTTAACTTTTTTTGGGCATCGATTCAACCTTTTGTTAACTTATGTTTTGTATTTTTATTTATATGGATAACCCCTTATATTATATAAAACTAGGAACATTCATTACTTTGCATTTGATTTAAATCAACATCTATTTTTTTATGGTCTCTTTATATAACAAAAAAAAGTGTTAAGGAGTAAGAACTTGTCAATATTAGGCCTAGATAGATGTTAAATACAATTATCGACCAAAAGAAAAAGTGCAGTATGTAGATGCAAAACTAACAACAGATTCTCAAGTTTGACCAACAATAAAACTAACGACAAATTCTTCTTCGTTAATTTTGTACAGGCTCAAGCGAGATGAATGGCCTAGAGGGCTAAAGAAAGCCTTCAATGCCACTACCTGATTGGACTTCTCTATAAATCATTAGTGCTTCTTCCATCACATTGGCTTGAGCTAGAAGCTGTGATCTCTTCTTTCCGGAAGGATGTGTCGATAAATATTCCCCAAGTGCCACATTTCCCCCGAGCTTCCCCAGCTTCTCATACACTTTGGGAGCTATTCGTGGGTCGTATCCCGCTGATGCAAGCAACAGCAAACCAATGTAGTCGGCTTCTATCTCCATCCTGCGATGAACACACATACACGAATTTGAATGGATCCAATCTTGTTTTTCTTTCTCAATATCATTCATTTCTCCTACCATTACCGTATCTACAACAACATATGTTAACTATACCAATATCTCTTACATTTATAGAAATATATGGCTTATTTCTTAATAATTGACAGTATAATGTTGATAGGAAGAGGTAAAGAAGAAGTACTTTCTGGAGAAAGGAAGCCTCAAGAAAAGGGCAGACATTGTGTTCACAAGATCGGGCATTACAAACTGATAGAGAACCAGTTGAAGGATTGCAAACCATAAGTTCTTTGTTATTCCCTCAGCTACATGTCGAGCAACCGCATGACCAACCTAATCAGATAAACAGCACAATCAGAAAAACCGTGCATATCAAGAAGAGGATCAAATGTTTTGTACCTCATGCCCGATCACAGTAGCAACTTCCGCATCTGACTTGAAATGATCAAGCAAACCAGTGAACACTACAATCTTCCCAGCGGGCAAGCAAAAGGCGTTAACCATAGGCTCGTTAACCACAATGACCTCCCAGTTAATCCCTTCCAGGTGACTGCTCGCTCCCTTGGTATCTTTCTTCCTGCTTTGTTGAATCCATTTGTCATCAAGAATCTGATCATCTTTTGACCATCTCATCGTCTCTTCACCATCACCCTCACTCAAAGCCATACCCACCTCCTTCACTCCCCTATCACTACCACTCATAGTGCTATCCATTGAAGCATACCCTACATCACTCCACACACGCTCGTGGCTCAAACCTCTCTGCAACGCATCTATTATCTCCTTAGCTATCAATCTAACCCTAATGCTCTCAGGGTGGATCGCAGGGAGGACTTTCCCTTTGTAAGTTTTCTTAATCTGCTCAAATTGGGTTTCCCCAATTTGCTTCTCCATGGATTTCGACAAGAGAACCAAATGTGTCCTCTTTGTGTAAGGAACCGTCTCTAAGTTCCCAAACACTAGAGTGATGAG